>CM002495.2:29992218-31250912 GCA_000573905.2 Oryza punctata | reverse complement strand
CGCGGATGGGGATGGCCCGGCGTCGCGCGTCGCGGAGGCGTTCGGCGTCGGTGAGCAGCGCGAGGACGCTGTCGCAGCGCCTCTGCATGCAGGCACCCCAATCGAAGCCCCTGTCGTCGACGTGGGTGAAGCCGCGGAGGTCGCGCAGGGCAGCAACGTCCGGCAGGAAGTCTCGTGGGACCTCGTCGGGCCCGTGGGTGAGCAGGAACTCCAGCACCACCAGCGCCTTGTATACGGGCCTCCACTCCTTCCAGTCGCCGGCGCGGGCCATCCGCCGCCTCAGCACGCTGGCGATCCTCCAGTAGTCGTCCATGTCGAAGGCGGCCTCGGCTATGCAGGCCAGGGTCCGGGCGTCGGGGCCCACTCCGCCGTCGTTGTTGGTCGCCTCCTGCACCAGCAGCTCCGCCGGCGTCACGTCGCCCAAGGCCAGCCGTGCTTGCTTGTATTTGTCCTGCAGAAACCCCGACGCCTGCCCCAGCAGCTGCCACCTCGTCGCCATGGATGATCGATGTGTGTGTTTTGCTAGCTAGCAGGTGGCTAACTCCCGCTCGCTAATGGTTATTGGTTGATCTGATGAAGAAGAGGAAGAAACTAATGAATGGTCTTGAAGCATAGCTTGCTATTTATGGCATGCATGGCAATTTAACCAACTGATTATGACTTTACTGGTGGAGAGGGACAAGCGGCGGCTTCCAAAACCCAAAAAACCGAGGATCACAGGAGTGCAAGCAGATGGAGCTCCATTGGCTATTTCAGGATCATCCATTGCTTCCTGGACCTTAATTTGACCATGCATGCATATTGCATCTGCATCGCACCACCTTATACATTGATGCTTGCTCAAAATCGAACAATAGATTTCGAAGCGTCCAACAAACCCCCACGAGACATCGTCAATCTCTTGCATAAGCTTAATTAATTACTACCTGGCACGTATTGTCAATTGTGTACATGATAACGTCATATCAGATCATCAGCTTCAAGTGTATTCAGGCACAGGATTATGTAACAATTATCAGAGGCTCCTCTGGATTATTTATTTATTTATAACCAAAAAAAAGGGCCCCGTACAGGCAGTGACAATTCATCACAAACAAGGTTTTGCATTCCGGCCGGGCTGACCCACACAGAAGCACCATTTTTATGTCAAACATATGTGGCCTACAGAAAGGTCAAAACCATCCCATAAAGACCAGGCAGCGTGTGAAAAATGGAAATTACAACCATTAATGTGCTAATCTCTCTCCCTCCCTCCTAGTTCCATCTAATCGATCTTCACATTCGAATACAGGAGGGTGTCCCTGGTAAGTGGCATATTCATAAGCAAGCAAACCTGCACAATCAGCACACCAGTATTCAAAAATACTTAATCACAAGGATAAACTACAAACTGTACGGCGCTGCTCAAAATTATTAGCCATCTAATAATTAGTGATACTTTGATGAATTATGCTCACCCCAATGAGAGTAGACACAAGAAGAATGATCCCTGTAATCCATGCCAAACTCTTTCTAACAAGTATCTCAGAAGAGGCTATTGTAGTGTTAGTTTGGCTTGTCTCTTTTAGCCATCTCGAAATGTGCAGTGAAGATGCTGGGCCCACTAAGGATGGTGAAGCCTCCTTTGTGGATATTACTAACCCAACAATTTTTCCTGTATCAGCACATCAAAGCTGTTAAAACCAAAACCAAAGCTCTGCAAGTGTAAAGATTATATAATAGCAAAAGTAACAACTACAATAATTACACAACTACAATAATTACAATAATCCTTCAGAGAGAGAGACAGAGGCAGGTCTAGCTTGTTCAACTGACTTGCCAGTGAGGCTAGCGCCAATATCTGGTGAGGAGGGGCCAATATCCACTTCTCTATGGACAATTCCAAAACATAAAGATAACCAAATATAACTTTATGCAGCTAGCTAATGTTACAGCTCTTAGTCCATCCCTCCAAATAAGAACAAATGAGAACATTTTTTTCCTTGGTTCATGAGTACCGCAGGAGAATTTAACTTGAACAAACTTCAAGGGATAATGCGTGTATGCATGCATAACAGAACTGAATAAATTTATGTCAACTTTACCATTATATGCTCCATGTAGTAAATCAAATGTTTTGGTGACAGCTGTCCGGACTACATCAGTTCCCTGCTTAACAATTTTTGTGGAACCATATTCTTCTTCCAAAGCCTACATGAACCCATCAAATTAACAAGTTAATCACGCTACCGTAGAATCACTTGATGGACCAAGGATAAAAGGGTTCAGATAGGTAAGATAATTTAGGTGGAAAGGTATCAACTATCAAGGTTATTACATTTTTTTTGTACACGTTTAGTAGAAATAGTTATCTTCGAACTGCTAGCTAAAAAAATATGTTTACAATTTACCTTAATGCCTTTGAAATGGCATACTAATAACTCTGCAGGGCTCATGACACCTCCTGAGAAATCTTCATGAACCTGAATACCCCTTTTTATAGTTTTACGAAGGGAGATCAAGCTGGATGCAAATTCCATGTCTGCTTCCTGTAAAGAAATGCAAGTTATAATGAAGTTTGGGCCTTGAGGCGTCATAAATACAAATGCAGTCATGTACTCCCTCAGTTAATTATATAAGGCTTGTTTTGATCACACAAGTATTTAGGGGGAAGTAGAGAAAGTGTTGTTAGAGGAAATAGTTCAAGTAGTACATGTTTTGAAAGGATGAGAGAGCATACTGGTTGACATTAACAGATAATACATGAGCAGGAGGAAATAACTAACGGTATGGTAGGGTAAGACACTAAAATTTACATGCAAGTCTTATTATATTTATCACCAAAAAATATTCAAATTAAGTTCTTATAGTTTTCGAGTGTATTGATACACACTATTACAGCCCACTTCAAGTAATAAATTACTGTTCTGAGGCACAGTGAGCAATCCCAACCAACAAAAAGGAGTAATAAATTACAATACCACCTAATCCAATTTTAACATAGGCAAAATTTGCTACAGGACAATCAAAGTTTGCGGTCTTTGCTACTGTACACCCCAAAAATGTGACACAACCATAGGACACCCCAAAAACCTGGTAATTTGCTGAGGGACACCACGGATATTATTTAATCATTTCCAAGCCAAATGGCGAGAGGAACATTTAGAAAAGATGAGTTTGCCCTTGTGGCAACAGCTTATAATGGCCGCCACCATCAACGCCGTTCCCGCTGCCACCAAATTTTATAGGTTTAGGGGAGGGGATGTGTCCTGCGTTTGGTTTGAACCAGACCAAGTTGTGTTACAACCTGCTGGCCCAAGGGTCAAAATCGCTTTTTTCACATGGTTTCTCTCTTCATTTGGCTCGCAAATGATAAAATAACAACCCGCGGTGTCCCCCAGCAAATTACCAAGTTTTTGGGGTGTCCTACAGCCGTGTCATGTTTTTTAGGAGAAAATGGACATTTGGCCACGTTCAAAACGCGGTTTCGCTAGAATGCCATCCCGAAAACGCGATTCGATAAAATGCCAACATGAAGCCCGTGTCTACCGCCACTTTGCCATTTTCGCCGTTTCCTTCCCCTGATGATGAGACGGAATTGCCCCTTAGGTCGGATGTGGAGGAGGAAATCCTCCTGCCGGCAACGAGAGGCCAGTAGATGGACGCGCAAATGGTAGCCACAGCGCATCCGCTGCCGCATCAGCAGCAGCATAAGGCGGCCAACCTAGCCCGCACCTTCACCAAACTGCTCCGCCGCAGGTGGCGCCGGATGTGGCGAAGGATTTGACGAGCTCCACCTTTCCGGCCTCAACCCTACCCACTTCATCACCACCCTCCGCCACACCGTGAAGTCGATCAGGACATTCTCCAAGTCAAGCTAGCTTCGGCACATTGCCGACAACATGGTCGAGCCACTGGAGCCCGTAGTCCATGGCGCCCAGGTTGCCGACGTCCTCGAACCTTGGCAGGAAGGACATGGCGGCACCATTCGGGTAGTTGACGAAGTGGAGCATGACGTCGCCGTAGAGCTCCACCTCCGCGGCCGAAGCCGCTGCCAAGTTCAGTGGGCTCGAACACCAGGCGCGCTCCGGCAGCGACGCTGGCCCGGAATGCGTCGGCGACGCACAGTGCCACGGCACGCACCGCGAGGCCGTAGGGGCGGTGAAGAGGAACGTGACGGAGGAGGGGTGGGAGGAAGGGGAGCGGCAGCGGTGGCAGCATAGGGAGAGCACGGCGGGCGTCGGTGAGGGGGCGGAGCGCCGGGGACTCCTCCACCAGTCCAGGGGTATTTTCGTCTGATCAACACGAGAAAGAGGGAAAAACATTTTGGAAATCACTCGAACAGCAAAAATGGCAATCCGGTGAGTAACGCAGGCTTAAGATTGGCATTTTATCGAAACGCGTTTTCGGGACAACATTTTAGCGAAACCATGTTTTGAACGTGGCCAAATGTCCATTTTCTCCGTTTTAAGGTGTCCAGCAGCAAATACCACAAACTTCCGAGTGTCCTGTAACAAATTTTGCCTTTAACATAAAAGTAATACATTAAAGAGGGGAAATGGTCATCATTTACATGAATCAGCAGAGGATAGTGTAGTAATAATCAGGTTAGCTTACTGGCTCTACACATTTTTTGTTTTCTTTGGAGGAATGTTGTATGCAACGTTAAAAGAAAACACATGCATCCAAGCATGCATAGATGTGCAAATGAACAAAGAACCTATTTTTGTGTATTTGTTCTATGGATAAAAGGGTGCTGACCTTTGTAATAAGCAAAGTAAGACTTTCTCCACTCTCCAAGGGAATGATCAATTTGCCATCAACCTTCTCATAGGACCCCCCAAGCCAGTTTGCCTGCAAAATTCGTTCGCCATAAATGCTATGCATGATGCCACTTCCTCCCTAAAGAAAGACGAACTTACCAAGTCAGTGAGATCGCTATCAAAATACTCAGAACCTGAATCAACAGCTGGAGATTCATCTGAATGAACGATAACTAGATCATCCTTATCTGCAAGGCATGTGATAAATGAATTACAATAACAGAATGGCAAGTTCCGAAAAAGTATAGGTGTGTGTGCTTCCAAGATAAGAAGTTGGCAGATATTTCGTGAAACCTGTAAGCCCTGTAGCAGAATCGCTTAGACCATCAATCGTGGTTTTGAAGATGCTACCAGCTTCAGATGTGATGCTTTCGACAGAGGCTGCCATATGATGAAGAGATACATGATTAGCGGCTGGATGAGAACTAGAATTTTCGCCGGGAAGATGGGAACTAGTAGATGAGTAAGTGCAATTAATGACAAATAACAAACAACAATAGACATACCATGGGATCCATGGATTTGCAGCAAGAAAACAGCCCGTGGTCTGTCAAATGGGTTAGGGAGTAGAAGCTTGTCTAACTGACATGGGCAACAAAAGTTGATGAAGGGGTTAGGTAGTGTGGCAGGAGACAATGTAAAGAAAGGGTATGGAAGGTTGAAGTACCTTTGAAGAAGATTGTGCAGGTAGTGAGGGTGGTGGTGCAAAACCAAGCAAGACAGAAACAGCCGCGGAAACTTCGTCTAGTGACATCGAAGTGGCCTGTTGCAGAGTGATAAGAATGATATATATTATGTACAGTACATTGGTGGGACGATAGAACATCACGAAAGGTAGGGAGATTTGCGGTTGTACATACAGTAATTGAATTGATTGTGCAGCCATACAGTAGATACTACTGGTATATAGGAATTATCGATCGAGCAGCAGCAAGCAACTAGAGTAGAGAGGATTGGGCATGGGACCTATCTATCACCTGGTCGTGGTGTTGCTGATCCCGAAGGTAGCGGCGCGACGCGGCATCGACGAAGGCGGCCTGCGCCTGCGTACGTACAGGGAATACATACATGTTAGAGGAGGAAGGGCAGGAACTAGGAAGACTTGGAAGTTGGAACTAGATTTTACCGGAGCAGCAGCTGAGGCGGAGGCAAGGGCGAGGAGCAGCGCCGACGAGAGAAGAAGAATAGCAGGGAGACGGCAAGCCATGGCCGCCGTCGAGATCTGGATGGGATCGTCGAGCGCAGCAGCTGCAGGATCGATTGGAATTGGATCTCGCCGCCGCTCCTCTTTTCGATCGATGTAGATGTAGGGGAAGGGGAGGGGGAGGAAGAAGAGACGAATTCGATGATATCGATCGGAGGATTTTCCTTTTCTTTTCTGCGATGTCAAACGGACGATCAGATCAGGAGAGGACGCGACGCGACCAACACGACACGTCCGCACGCAGTGCACGCTCCCTGTTTTCTATCTATTGGGCTTGGTCTTCCTCGATCCGGCCCACTAGCTACCCAAACCTTACATCACACATGCAATAAATTTCTCCTTTTTCTCTCTTCGTGCAATAAATATTTTGGTTCAGTCTTTTAGATGATAAATAGCACTACGCGTTATGCCTAATTTTTTTTCATGAATTCTCTTATCACCATGAAGTTTCATAGGTTAAAAGTACATGGACTAGAAAAGAAAATACATGCATGCTGTCAAAATGGAAAATTATACGTTCACCAAAATATCGAGGTAAACTAGGTGTCCAAAATCTTAATATGCGAAGAATACATGTCTTCTAAGAATATGGCTATTCCAGTTAGTAATGAATGACTTTGGCGAAAGGATCTTGCGAAATAAATACCTAAAGGTAAATCATTCATGTTAATGTCTCATAAATCAGGAACATCCTAATTTTGGACCTGTTTAATGGGAGAGAAAGATTAATTTTTTTTATATATTGATCTTTCCGATGCGGCAATGAGACAGATATTAGAATATGGGAAGATGCATGTTCCCTCATGTTCCATAATTCTTACGTTTTGAACAAGGTAGTGGTCAAACTATCAAGACATTAGAAAACACATGTGTAGATTGGTCTTAAAATGTATTATAATAAAAATACATATTTATTTATTTATTACGTTTATCATAATAGAAAATCATAATCAAGGTATGTTTTGAAAACTATATTATTGTCCCAAACGTCAAGAATCGGAGGGAGAACACTCAAAGATCAATACTCTTATGCTCCACTATACCAGAGGTTATAAGTACAACTTAATGCCGCTTAATAACTCATTTAGGCAAGCAATATTGGATCTAATTTAGTTCAACAACTTGGCCATAGTTACATTATTAAATGAAAAAGATTGTTTTGCAATACTCCCTCCATCCTAAAGAAAGTATAATCTTGGATATGAATCTGGACACATATGTGTCTATATTCATATTTAGGATTAGATTGTTTTTACAAAGGAAGTAGAACCGGTATATTTTTCTGTTTGTTTCTTCTATGCACACGACGGTAATTAACTCTAATGTTAAGATTTGCAAGAGATAGCTAAAGGGTTCCACTTACAATCAAAGTTTCTATATGATTTCTTCGACGTAACCATAACAATTGCTAAAAAGAATTTGGGGGTGGGGAGGGGAGGGACAAGAAATGATGTTCTTTGCAACATTCCAGAGACAATTCAACTCTTGTGTGTTAATTGCTATATTGCTTATTTTGCATGTCAGTGTATTTTCTTTGCTTTTAATATCCTATCCCAAAACGCCAAAGGTATACCATAAACCTATACAATTCATCCCACTTGGTGTAGTTAATACAAATTTTCTGCATTTTCATACTTCCATGTCACCCTGTTTTCTCTCAAGAGTTGGATCTCAATCGCAAGGCAGTGAAGCAGTGTACCGAACAGCTTATTCTACCCGTTGTTTTGCTTGTTGGGACAAACTGAACACATTGGGTCCAACACACCCGAGCCTCCCTCGCTCCCATATTCTTTCGCTACTACAGCCTCCACGCTCGTTCCTCTTCCCCTCCCCCTGGCGGCTAGCAGCGCCGTGCCACTAATGTTTCCACATCGTCATTGTCGATTCCCCTTCCAATTAATTGATTCGCCTCCTGTTACGTTTCCTTTGCCGAAAATCTATTAGTCTTCCACGATATCTCCTTCTTAATCTCTTCCTCCACCAAACCCACATTCAGTTTCTGTGGCTTTTCGCCACCAATGGCGTCGAGATGCTGCCTGCTACCATTTCAATTGTAGTGATACAAGATCGATGAATTCAGAGCTTCAACATAGCTGCCGGTCGTCGATGTTGTCATCTCCGGTTGCTGTTGGTTGGCTGAGAGCCTGAGACTGACACTACATCAATTGATCAGAGGAATAGCACATCTATTTTCTAAATTGGGTTGCTGTCCTCTCAGGTCAGTAGTTCTCTTCCTTGTCTTCCCACATTATTTTCCTATCAGATTGGTTCATTGGCTCTTAGTTTTTTCACCAACCAACCGTTATTCTGCCACGGTGAGATTGTTTCTTTGTGTGTCCATTTTATTCCTTCATATGAATGGACGTTATTTACCTTTTCACACTAGATCCCGTATTTTTGCTTATCTACAGATTTATGGAACAACCGCTAATTTCTAACTTTAATTTTAGTACTGTATTCCCTGATGAGAATTAAGATTTTTGAAATTTTTTCTGTTGATAATATCATTGATTTCATGCCAGCGGTAAGTAGATATTTTTTTATCATAGCACAAAGGAGGATCATGTGCAAATATGTATAGGGAGTCAGGGATTGAGAAACATGGCAGAGGTATTTCATATTGTCCATTTGCATACTTATTTCAATACGGAGTAACATTTATGTCCGATTCATGTCACTGCCATATGTCATTGTTTTGTATCTATCCAGCCAATGAAAAAAGTGTTTTCAGATTATTTCAAGATATCAAGTCCTATTGAGTAAAATAAGCATATCTGATCATCTGTCTTTTCAGGACATGGATGTAATACTTCGTGTGCAGGACCCTTAAAAAAAGTTGAGTTATGAAAGCTATTTGGCCCTGCTAAGCATGGAAAAACACTCCTAAGCAAGGAATCTATTTTTGTACATAAATTATGTATGGTAATTGATTTTGTACAGTGCTAAATTGGATCTTTGCTTTTATTTACCCCACCTGTTCTATATATTATTTTTTCTTACTAAAGCTTCAAACTTTTGAGTGATTTAGTTCCTCACTGACACTTGGGTGCACTTGAGTGATTTAGTACCAATGAATATTTTTGGTGCTTGGTGATGTTTAATAGTCTTTTCAGATGAAGGCATAATTGTTAGGCTTCACTGGACATAGCCTAGCTGAGATACAAGATCAAATTTAAAAGAGCCTCTTTGTGTTTGCTCAATTTTCAGAATGCCACAACTGCTGACGGCACTGTCTATTTGGTTCCATGAAGTTCATTCACCAGTTCACCCCAAGGCTCCACATCAAAGATCAACTGAAGTTAGTACTTTATTGTTTATTTTAAGTAGAATATATCTAAGTAGTTGTTATCCAACTAATTCCAAGCAAAATTTTCAAACTCACAACTTTTGTGTTTTTTTGGCATTTTTCTGAATTTTTTCCAACTTTAATTCAGTCAGCCAATTCATCACCCCAAATTCTCGTTGCAACGCGTGTGGTATATCTAGTTTTATAATTAGATTAGGGTAGTATATATATCTATAAAATGACTTGTTTTATTTGAGGTCAATGCACTATGTTGATCAAAGAAATAAATAGCATACGCCGTTTTATATCAGAAATAGAGTTAGCACGTAGTACAAATTAGTTCAACAGGTAGACTGAACGAGTAAAATGACGGCATCTGATCTTAGCCGTTTGAGTCTTGTTTCTTCTTCTTATAGTGAGTCTTGACCAGTAGAACGTCGGCAGCTAACAGCATATCGTGCTACATATTTTACGCCTTCTTACTAGTGGCAATGGATCTTGCTGCTTTCAGGTTCAGAAATACTGCCCTGTAAGTAATTGCGAATCCAAACCAAGAATTACAAACTACTAGTAACAATTTCAAGCAAATTCCCGATGAGAACACAAAAGAAAAATATCATGGCCTCACCAGCACGATGCAACAAAGCTGTGGAAAAGAACTCGGAGCTGGAGCGGCATGTATTCATAGTTTATCCAACTAACAATTGGCCAGAACTGCAGAGAGTAACACTCAAATTAACCATGTTACATACGATTCTTTTATTTAACATTTCAATGATAAAATTACAAAATAAACATTATGTAAATTCTTTATAGTTATGACACTTTTGGCCAGTGAACAACCATATCATGTCAGAATATACCGCGTTGTGTCAAAATATTTGTGAATACATTTTTCTAGGCATAGCCAGAAGGTTTCACTTTTATGACGGTTTCATTTTTAAAAGGAGTCTGCTTCAATGCTTTTTAAGAAAAATCCCACATGAGACTATACTTTTTTGCATAACAAGAACATCTTCTGTTTTGGCTATCTGCAAATTACTGCAGCATATCCAACGAACAACTCATAGAGGTAGGTGAGTATACCTTCCAAGCTGTCAACTGGACAGATGCGTAGTCTTTTTTGAGCTTGCTCTTCACTTGACTAAAAGGTCTCCCTGCAATTCGTGAAAAATTGTTAGGGGAAATTATTTTTCATGTCAGGGAAGTCCTCTTTCCACTCATAAAATTATCAATAACAATTTAATCAAACAGGTGTACCCTAAATTTTTCTGTTATTCCACAATTAAGTTTCCATCCAAGAAATGGATGCTTAAATAATATTAACTAAATCTATCTCTATTACTATAAAAGTGGAGTCGTCATCCTCCTTTCCCACCATGTTAACAACCACCCTATCTAAAAATAGTGTTTTCACGAGATATTCTTTAAAAGGAAGGAACGGCATTTTTTATGAATGGGAGACCCTATAAAATGAAGAGCGGTTCGTAAACAAATCAGTGTCTTGTCTGAATCGAGAATAGCACGGGCATACCACTAGTGTAAATGAAAACCGTAACTTTGAAAGAAGAAAAAAGACTAGATCCAAATAATGACGCGGAAAGAAAAACATAACACTATATTAATTGTTGAGACTGAGGTGGAATACCTTCAACCACCAGACCATAGTACATCATAAACATCATGTTGTTCCACGGTGACGCAGTTAGTTGCTCCACTAAGACCTGCAGTGCAGAGAACGAAACAAATTATTAACGGTTGTTAAAATGGAAATGTATTAGCTGTAAGTCGTATAGCTGTAAATATATACTACTCCGAAGGCCGAAGCTAGAGCAAAAGAGGAAAGAGAAAAGAAAAGAAAGATGCATGCCTTCTTGGCTGTAGTTTCTTTTCCTTTCTTTCCCTTGAAAAACCTGTCCATCAGCTTGTGGAGAAAATGGCCAAACGGTCCCGCATAAGCAAATCCATAGAGCTGGGCATCATCATCAATGAGAAAAATAAGAAGAGTACTAGTTGGTATATGAGTATTCATCAATCGGATATAATAATAAAGTTGAAAATAATGATGGTATGGAAAATCCTTGAGTGAGTGCATGTCTGAATCATGAAACGTGAGTGAGCTAGTATAGTGTTTCAATTCAATTGGTAGGTGGGCTCGGGGATGAAATTAATTGATATTGAGAATACTAGTATTAGGATGGATGGCCAAATCTTTCTCTTGTGGATCAGATCAATAATACTAGCAGGAAAGGAAAGGAAATGAAATGAAAAGAAAGATTTCACTATCTGAGGCAGCAGGATAGATAGCGACCATGATGAGGAGGAGCCTCCTGCGCTGGAGGCTGGTAACGCCGGAGATCTTCTGGGCGATGGCGTCGCTGCAGCCGGCGAGAACGCCGGAGGTGATGGCCTTGGTGCGCAGCGGGTGGGCTTGGAGCTGCCGCATGTACGCCTGCCCCGCCATAGCCACCACATCAGACATCGTCGATCGATCCTAGGCTTGGTGCTCTCCTCCTCCTCCTCTGACCAGATTTGCAACAACTACGAGAGTACTCAGTGGTAGCAAGCAGCTGGCCTGGTCAATAGAAATAGCTACGACGCTGGGTGGGTAATGGGTATTGGGGTTGGGTTGGTGGCTGCATCAAATTAATCAGATGCATCGCAATGACTTCCATTTCCCTGTCCCCGCTCCCCGGTCCCGCTCGCCTTCCTTCTTTATTTCATTTTAATTCATTCAAGTCATCGAGAAAATTAGGCACGCTCGCTTTTGAATATACTGTCTTTTCTACCATTAGACGATTCAACTGGATTACTTTAGTCAAACTCTCCAATAGTTTCTTCTCCTGCCTCCTTGACTTTTCCGTTTGCCTTACGCACCCATTACAGTCTACGGAGTCAACGCAGGCCACTCACAAGTCACAATTACCCACCCCATGGGTTGGAACTTGTTGCGAAATTTCTTGCTAAACAAATTTTCCAAAATTTAATTAACGTCGAGAGAAAAAGAAGAACGTCAAGAGGGTTGGAGGTAGGATGATAAAAGTTTAAATGACAAGTGATCGATGGTGTAGGACAAGTAGTAATAGTACTACCTCCGTTCCCCCGTTCCAAATTAGTTATCACTTTGACTTTTTGTTTGCAAAGTTTGACCATTCGTTTTATTTGAAAAATTAATACAAATATAAAAAAGAAAAAGTTAGGCTTAAAATATTTTTAATAATAAAGCAAGTCACAAACAAAATAAATAATAATTCTATAATTTTGAATAAGACGAATGATCAAAATTTACAAACAAAAACTTAAAGTGATAAGTATTTTGGGACGGAGGTAGTACTAAAAATAATGAAAATGCTTTCAAAACAAAGTTTGAATCGTAGAAATATTCATATTTTGAAAGGAGGGAGTATCTACTATCGAACCTGATGATATATGGTATGTTCTTTCACCGTTCCAAAATAAGTGATCACTTTTGTATTTAAAATTTATGTCAAAATAAGTGACCATTTTAGAATATTATTGTCTCATTAATCACCTATCGTTTTAGTTTATTTCCATCTTAAACTCCAACTACCCTCTACTCACAAACAACCATCATTTCATAACTGTCATCTAAGTCATTTACCTCTGTCGGAGAAGCGGTTCCCCGGATAGTGGGGGTGCAGACCATGTCCCTAATGAAGATTCGACGAGGAGGTTTACTGAGGATGACGATCGATGACGTTGCTGGTGTGCAAGCTAGCAAAAACCAAGATGACACAGAGAGTTTATACAGGTTCAGGTCATCCGGAGGTGTAATATCCTACTCCTGTTTTTTGGTTGGTTTTATCTCAATCTGGCAAAGTACAAGCTAGCTCTTTTTTACGAGCATGAATCCAAGCAAGATCCAACCCTTTCTAAGTGGCATGCTCCCTTCCTTTTATAGTTCAAGGAGAGGCTTACAAGGCCATTTTCTAAGCTATTTTGAAACTCGTTCTTTGTGTTGTCTTGTCGTTGCTAGTTGGTTCCTTCAAATCTCCCCAAGAAACCTAGCAAAATCCTATTGTTAGATTGCCCCGGGCTCTCCGGGCACCGGCCTGGGCCAACTGTGCTTCCACATTGTCCACCACGTGTCATGTGGTGGGCCTGGAGAAGCCCCGACCTCACCAAGATGGCACCACGGCTCCCTTTTCACCCAGTTGGCATAACTGAGTGTCGCTGGGCATGTGAGACACGTGTCTAGACTCGCACTTGTCCCACATGACTCAGCGCTACTGTCTTTTCTATGTCTTTTCAATCCTGTCGATTTGGAATCTCTTTCCCAAACCTGTTTCATTTATGGTTGTGACCGTTGGGTCACAGCTAGCAGGGGTTGGGGTCTTGACCTATACAAGTCTTCGCTCGCGCCCTTGTTCCTCTTAACAGGGAGTTTGGATATTTTAGACGAGCTTCTCGAAAATGTCTTTGATGAGGGAATATGTAGATTTTGTATGTCTTGACGCTTCTCTCAGGAGAAATGTGTGACCTATAAGGATAATAGGGGTCAGGTCCCAAGACAGGTTGGGTCACGGGCTCCTCGCTGCCTACAATCTTTTAAGATGTAAATCTTGTATGTCTCGATGCTTCTCTCAGGGAGAAACATGTGACTTACAATGGCAATAGGGGGTCGGGTCCCAGACTAGTTGGATCCCGGGTTCCCTTATTGCTTACTAATTTTAAGATGTAGATTTTATAAGTCTTTACGCTCTTCTCCGTGAAGAACGCAAGCCTTATAAAGATAGAGGGGGACCTAGGATCCCAGGCTAAGCTGGGATTTAGGTCCCCTCATGTTTGTAATCCCAAGATGTAGATCTTTTATGTTTCCACGCTCCTCTTAAGTAGGAACGTGAAATCTACAAGGGCAATGGGTGGTCGGGTCCTAGGTAGGTAGGTTGGGTCTCGGGTCCCCCATTACTGTAACACCCTGAAAATTTCGGCTTTGAAATACGGAAATAAAAATTCGGAATAATCAAAAATCTTTTTTCAAAATACATTCATGCCAGGATTAATTTATTTCGATCTGTCGTTTTTCCTTTATGCGTGGGCCAATAGACAAACGTCTGAGGATAGGTCGGTATTTAATTTCAAATATTATTTATTCAAGGAACTATGAATATGAGATATCCTAATCTTGGCATATGCCAACTATTTTCAAAAAACCCTTCGCTATATATTAAAAACCCTCGGGCATATTTACTTTATGAGTAAAGCTATATATAGATATATATATATATGTAACACCGTTTTGATAAAACCCTATATGGGATAACTTATTAAAACAAATACTATTTTACTAAAGAAATATAGCTTGATTATTTTCTATGAACCTTGCAGAGTTTGCCTTCGGAAAACTAATTGCAAAATAATATCTATTGGTAAAGTATTTACTATAAACCCTGATTGAGAAATATAAATCCCTAATAGGCTATTTTCTAAGATATGACCTCCTCAGATAAAGTCTAGTCCTCACGCATAATTTTAGCTGTATGTTAGTATTTATTGTTTGTTTGTGTGTGTTTAGGTTTGGTGCTAAAAGATCTCGATTAAATCTTATCTCTAAAGAGGTTGTCCTCTGTTCGACGTCCTTCCTTTCTTTATCCCCTCCGTCTGTCCCATTTAATCGTTTCGGTGCCAATCAAATTAAAGTCCCGAAATTCCTCCCTTCGCAGTGTTATCTCCCCCTCAAACTCTCGGAAATCCTACGGTTAAATTAAAAACCACTTCATCGATTCAAACTCGATAAGTCCCTCGGATATTTAGAATCGATCGGCGTATTTATCTATCGCGCGTCAGTTCAAACATCCCTGATTCTTTTCCCACCGCGACGATTGGATTTAAATGCCATACGTCGTCCTAGAAGGTCATTTTACGGTACCGTCAGAGCGCTCACAATAAAATCCTAAATCTAATTCTCAAGCGACTGAACGACCGAAATAAATTAGATTCTTTCACTTGGATTCAAACTAAAAATCCAACAACCTGTGAATAACCCATTTACAATATTTAACCCCAAAATCGAATTCAAAAATCCCAAACAAAATTATCAGGATCCACAGTCCAATTACAATTCTTATACAAGTGCAAGATGGTCTACAGCCTACATGGCAAAATAGCTTGCGATAGGCATACATGCACTCCTTTTCTTCACTGAGACTAGCAAGCAACCTATTCCCGTGCATGCACCTGTGTTGTTCCTCTGCCTCACTGTCTCCTCGGTGTTAAGCTGCAAACCCCGTGGTTAGGCACCGCCTCCGCTTTCTTCGCTGAAGTTAGGCACCGCTCCGCGCCGCTCGCCGAGCAGGCCTAGCAAGCAGCAACAGAATGAAACAGTGAAGGAAGAGGAGAAAACAGAAGCAAGTGCTCCCTGTCCGGTGCTCCGTTGCACCACGCCAAGAAAGCACAGAGGCAGCCGTCCACACCGAAAGCAAGCGCCGCGTCCACCCCACCCAGCACCGACGTTGTACTCGCTCTCCTGTGCCGCACTGCCGACGACGACCGCCGAACAGGGCAGCTTGCCCCACTCGACCGAGCTCGCCGAGCCACCCTCGTCGCCATCCGCCGGCCGCGTCGGCTATAAAAGCCATCGTCTTTTACCCACTGCCGCTGCCTCTCCTCCACCTCAAGCTTCCATGGCCGTCGCCCCTACCGGTGCCGCCCGCGCTTCCGAGCCCGACCGCTGCCCCGCGTCAGGCCGCACCCTGTTAGAAATAAACTTGCCACAGTATGTTTGTGGCGTGTGTGTTCTGCTGCATGTGTGTGTCTGTGTGCGTCGTGTGCGTTCTGTTAGTTTGATTGAGTCGTGATCGCGAGTGCATGGCTGCTGCATGGTTGTTTGCATGGCCGTTGCAGTGTTGATTTAGTCGTTGGAGTGCAAGGTGTGTGTGGCGTCTGGTTCAGCGGAGCAGCCGCGTCGTCCGGGCGAGCGTGTGGCCCACGGCGACGTTGAGCGGGTCCTGCGGAACGTGGCGCAACGGCCGGCATGGAGGCTAGCTCCTGGTGTGTTCCTGGTCTTTAAGTAGCCCCTGTACTCCTGCATTGTTGAGAGTGAAGTTCCAGTGAGTAATAAAGCCAAGATACAGGAGCGATCGGCCCCGCGGCGTTCGTCGCCGAAACACGACTGTTCATCTTCATCTTCAACAGCCATTCTTGTGCGTGAGAGAAAGAGAGTTTTGTTCTTGGGTTCTAGGCTGTTTCCAACACACCCCGCGTGCCGAGCCACTGCCGGTGTGGTCCACCCCGGTCGCCGGTGCCCGCGAGCCGTGCGCCGCCCCTGCCACCGGCCACCGCGCACGCGCCTGCGCCAGGCCGCCGACAGCGCGCCGTGCCAGGACGCCGCACGCCGCCCTCCCCTACCCGAGGTCGCCGCCGCCCCAGCTGCCGGCACCGCCTCCCCGGCCGGCCACCGCGACGTGCGGCCACGCTCGCCACCACCATGCCCCGGCCGACCACCGCCCCCACTTGTCGCCTCGCCGCCCCAGCTGCCTGCGCCGCCCCCCAGCCGGCCACCGCCAGCCGCCGCCGCCAGCCGCGCCCCTCCTCCCCTTCTACCAGCCCTGTGTGAGAGAGAGAGAGACAGAGAACGAGAGGAAGAAGAAGCAGAGAAAAGGAAGAGAAGGAGAAGAAGCAGGAAGAGATAAGAAAAGAAAGAAAAAAGGGTGGAGCCCACACCTTTGACTCTCTCTCCATGGATCCAAAAAAAAAATAAATCTGCATTCTTTTTATTTCAGTTAAAAAAAATAAAGTCTACATTTCCTCCCTCTGTATTCTTTGGGCTGCCATCCAAAAAGTCTGTATGTATGGAGTCCCTCTTTCGTTGAGCCGAAGCCCACCAACGGTCTGCCTCCTTACCAAAAGTCTATGATATATCCCTCTACACACTCAAGCTCACTCAAAAGAAAGTTCAATATACCTCCCTCTGCTCACTCCCACAGCCAAGGAATATTTTTGGAAATATTCCTTTCAATTTAATAAATGCATTTCCACATTCCATAAAGTCCATTAATCTTCCAAAATTCGTATCTCTCTAACCGTAACTTCGATTAACTCCGTTCAACTTCCATCATCTCTCTAAAATCGAGATCTATTTATTGACACCATTAGTTTGTATTGAATATTATTTTATTTTATTTTTAGGATTTTGTGAGGTTTTCTTCGGTCGTTGGTCGGATGTTCGGGTTTTCTGGTTATTCTTTGATCATGGATATTCCGGTTATTCTAACTGTTGTGGATTTCTCGAAGATTATACGAACCTAAAGCAAAGCAAGTCACTACACCCCCTTTCTCGAACATGTTGATCCTATTTTTTTTATAAAAATGTGTTGATTACAAATAAAATTGCATGTTAATTATAAAACGCGTACCTACATTTGTTTAAGCCCTACATTTGATATTGTTTACCTTTATATACTTATACACCTTTGTTAACTGAGTCTATTATTTATGCGCGGTTAATTATCTATACTGCTTAGCGTTGCATATGTGTAGACGTTTGTACACTCCATACTTATGATATATGGCTATGGATGTGGATGTGGCGATCACCCAGTGGGAGTGATTATCGGAGACGGGTGGAGACATAAGCGCCACCCGCAACATTAAAACCTTTGCGAAAACCAAAAACTTAATAAAACAAAACTATTTCGACTGGGGCGGCATGGATAGAATATGGGTGGTTCTGGGAACGGTAAGCCGCCGACCCTGGTCAATTAAGGACCGAGTCAAGAAGCTATGCGAGAAACGAACAGAGTACGACCGCATTTCTCGAGTGGGGTATGACCCGGTGGACTAGGAAATTCTCGTGGGGTGGCACCCCAGACATGGTAGGATCTGGATATTCGTTGATGTGTTGATGAAGTGTTGTGGTTTAGATCGCTTGGGTCGATCTGTTAAACACCGGCAAAACTTAAAATGCACCCTAAGTATATATTATGTAACCCCCCAAAGATCTCGGGAGCGCCAGGACTCCTGTCACAACCGGCTCGAGGTAGGAATGTGGCGCCGGGGGTGCAATGAGGATTCATAGTCCTTGGAGCGGGTGCCGCCATGCGAGGGTAACTGAAAAACCGGGCCGTGACAAGTCTCATGTGTTGGGTGCGTCACGGAGTACGGGATTAAAAGCGTACATCCACTGCAGTGTGAGTAAACTAAACTATTCGAATAGCCGTGCTCGCGGTTAATGAGCGCCGGGACTTGTACTACTCTTGACTAGCCTCATTAATTTTTAATATTGCTTAAAATATGATTGGAATGGAAGGTGTGACCTTGCCCGATGTGCGGGAAGGTCGTAATGTGGAAAACCGTGGAAAATTGGACGCGAGGGTAAACCAGACCAATCGAGGCTTGGGAAAGGTGGATGAACTCTCGCAGGTTAATGACAACTTCAACCTAACGATTGTTTTCAGTTAAAACTGCTACGTCATAGGCTTGTGAAATCATTTGTGAAAACTAGCTTTATGCAAATAAACCAAGCCATCCTTGAACCCTTATGAATATTATATGCATTCTGTAGTGGTGGCTTGCTGAGTACGGTTGGTACTCACTCTTACTTATTTAAATCTTTTAGAAAGGTGTTGGTGTCGACCTGTACATGTGCTATGATGGCAAGGAGTTACCGAGAACGGTGGAATAGGGACCTAGGTTCACCAGTCGATGCGTGTGGGATAAGATGGACCGCCGCTGCTTCGCTTCCGCTACCTCATTTATTTTTTTTGGTATTTTGTGTTGTTGTCGACCATGCTTGGTCTAATTGGATCCCATTTGGGCTACCCTTGTCTTACTAAAATATTGTAAGACCTGTATGACTATGTCAGCTTATCATATACAACTGCGGCATGTGTGTACCATCTACTGATCCAGGGAATGGTATTGTAATACACATAGGGTTTCCGGTATACAGAACCGGGGGCTTACAATTACCTACAAAATTTAAGATGTAGATTTTATAGGTCTTTAGCGAAGAACACAAGTACTATAAGGATGGAGGGGACCCAAGATCCCAGGCTAAGCTGCGATCCAGGTCCCTCGGGCTCCCTTTATTAGGAAGGGGCCTCGGGCCCTGTTCTAGAAGTGGGTCCTACTCCCCTAGTCGTTGATACACGACTTAACTTAATGATGGTTCAATTAGGATTTAATTTTTTGGTTGATAGAGTATATGCGCTAAGTTCCCGAGGAAAGGGGTACCCAGTTCCTATTTCACCGACAACCTCCATCCCCTCATGAGTGATAAAGTGATCCCTTATTTTAAGATGGAGGAAATACCTTTTACAGTATAGCATAAAAGCTACCGCACAGACAACTAAAATTGTGTTAGTTTTTTCTTTTAATTTTTTTAGAAAGAAAGGGTGTCCTTCCTCTCCCATTTCTAGGAAAAATTCAATGCTTAGCTTAAATAAACCACTGAAACCTTATTGAGGGAAGTGGACACAAATGTGGCACCTGGAATTTATGCTCTGGGTGAACCACAACTCTATTGGGTACTCTAACACTGAAGTTATACGCCCATCCACCTTCCATTTTCATTAGAGAAATTTTAGTCTTGAGAAAGTGTTTTGAGGTACCAATTTTTACACTGGAATACGTGGTACCTCAATACCTTTTTTTACTGCTCTTTCCATTAAGATATGTATGTATCTTGGACAAACACAAAAGTTTCTGCCAAACTAATCGTATCAGTCGCTGATAGCACGTATATACCATCCCAAGTGAGAAAGGGTTTTTTTTCTCGAGAAAATATTCCCACGTTTCTTGCACATTTGCATATCACATAAATAATTATAAAAAAACTAGCAACATATCATGAAATTTAAATTCAACTTGTACAATATTGTAATAAAAATAACAAATATAAATGTGATTAGACATATATACCAGTTTTAATTTAACTTATAGAAATCGATAAACCTTATATATATATATATATTTGTGAAGTGTTATATCTTATATTAATCTATCTTATAATTTTTTTTCAAAAAATTAATGACTATTTAGCACGAAAGAATCTACTTTAGAGATGAAAATCATCTCCTTTCCAAGAGTCTTGTAGCTTAGCTTCAGTTTGCACCAGTTCATAGCTCGCATCTCATGATATTCTTTTCCATAACAGGAAAAATAAAGATGTGATCAAATCTCATCAAGAAAGCATAAGAAACATCGTCGTCCTAATGGATTTTTTAATTCTACAATTGCCTCTATTATTGGTGCAAATTCGCTCGGAGCACTAGCTGTTTTTTCTGTTTGTAAACTTCCTGGGCTCGTTTAATTTCCCTCTAATTTACACGGTACATCTCCTGCCGTCTTGTTTCCCTTTTTTTTAAAGTAACGATTAACAAGGTATCCAGGCTGGGAAGCCTTGATTGAGATGGCCGGCCCCCGGCTGGCACAATCCGTTGAATTCCCTTTTCCTCCGCCGGCAAGAGCAGTAGCACACGCATTTCACTTGGCTAGCTCAAATAATGCAGGAGCATAAGAAGCTCAGCCGATCGATTAGCAAACGGACTAACGCAGATCGATATATATAGAGAGAGTCATAGAGAAAGAGAGAGATCAAAAGAGCATCATATATTCATATATAATCCGATCCGAGGTGCCGTCGGATCTTGCGCAGATGGCGGCGGAGGAAACAGCCGCAGGGAGTTGGAGATCATCCAGCAGCAGCAGAAGCAGCACCCCCTACCACTCGGACCTCCAATCGATGACTGCAAAGGTCTCTCTCTCAATTACATGATTGGTAATACGTACGGGATGCGCCTAAATTAATATAAGTTCCCATAATTACTTGGCTTGTATCTATGTAAAATTATCTAACTATTTTATACATAATTTTCTTTAAAATTTATTAAATAGTCATCTAGAATTTTAAAAATTCAAACATTATCATCGTCGGTCTTCCAATTTTATATTTTTAAAAGTTACACCAAACGTCACCTTTTACTCATTTGTTGTCCCTTAATTTACTTGCATGGCTTGTCAAAGCTTATATTCATCCTTCTTGGGGCTTTAAAAATCAGATCTTATAGTTTTCAAAGTTTATTGTCTCGATGGGTTTCTTTTTTAGTTTATAGAAGTCCAATCAAATATCATCACTGTACTCATTTATAGTCCGTGTTATTATCATTGAGATTTTAAAAATCTAACATGATCATCGTTGGGTTTCACTTTTTTACTTTCTATAAGTTCCATCAATCGCCGCGGCTCTACTCCTTCACGGCCTACTTGTCGCCCCTCCTCTTAATCATCATTGAGATTCAAAAATTGAACCTAATTATCATTGGGGTTTTGTTTTATACTACTTCTGTCCCAAAATACTTATCGCTTTGAGTTTTTATTTGTAAAGTTTGATCATTCGTCTCATTCAAAAAATTATGAAATTATTATTTATTTTACTTGTGACTTGTTTTATTATAAAAATACTTTAAGTATGACTTATACTTTTTTATATTTGCACTAATTTTTTAAATAAGACGAATTGTCAAACGTTACAAGCAAAAAGTCAAAGCGGCCGCTAATTTAGGATAGAGGTAGTAGTTTTTATGTTAGATGTTCCTGTCGATGTTGAAGATCACGACTACGGTATTTGCATAGTATGGAGATCGTTGGCACCAGGGTATACGCGAGATTGAGGTAACAGAGACAAAGACAAGAATTTTTATACAGGTTTGGACCCCCTCAATCTAACAGGCAATAGCCCTACTCCTGTTGGCCGAAGCCGGTGTTGCTCTTATTCATCAGAATCACATAAGTGCAATATTTGGGATAACCTATCTAGTTGTCGTCGACAGGGTGGCATGAACCATCACTCATAGTCGACAACGGGGTAGTCTTCCTCCTCGAATATGAACTCGGTGAGATTAGAGATAGCGCTAGATCCCTCTTTGTTGGCCTCCGCGAGCACCAGATTGGGTACGTCTAGGCTTTATCTCTGATGTCGATATCTGGTGCCGTGTATTGGTGTCTATTCTGATTATTCCCCTCTGACTGGGCTTGTCCTCTCCTCCCCTCCCTATGGGGTCTTGTATTTATACCCACAGATATCCCCGTGTACAAGTAGAACTAGGGAGACAAATATGGATACGATCTATATAGTCCTTGTAGTTTCCATGTAGAACTCTGCTTATCCTTCCTTATCCGGAATACCTTCTGTATGTGATGCCTAATTCCGTATAAGACTTGGTATATGGTGGGCCCGGCTGAACTTAACCCATAATCATAGGGTATGCCTTATCCATAACCTTGACAGTAGCTTCCGACTTCAATGCAAATGAACGAGTTGATGTTCTCAAGCGAAGACCCTAGAACAACAGTTGTCAAACTCACTTAACCGTTCTTGGATGATCGAGAAGACGTGGAGTATGCGACTAAGTTACTTGTCTAATCCTGATCGAGAATTTGGATTGAAGTCAAAAAAAACTCCATCTCGACAGGTACACCATTGCTTTATCCAATAACCCTTGTCGAACTCATCAACCGTTCTCGGACAGTCGAGCTGGTGCAAGTACGCGACAAACTCCTTCTCTTCTCCTGAACCGAGAAGTCATCTTGAACTTGAATTCACTAATCCGACATCCATATAGTCGAAAACAAAATTCGACTATTGTGTGCTGTGGGACCAATATATATCTGTTAATTGCTCTGATATCTGATTTTCCTGAAATCAATTCTCAGTACAAATTGTTAGATAGAAAAATCCCCCGAGCGAATACTTAGGGGTAACATGATATAATATGGATCGAAAATTAAAAAATAAATTAAATCTACTCATGACAATAAAAGAGTTCTCTCCCTAGAGCTGCCCTCAGCAATCCAATTGGAGTTTGATACTCTCCCTAGCCCCCAGCCACGTTCTTGGAGAAATCGTTCTCGGAGAAGGTGGCTCAAAAGACCTACAACCGACCTACGCAAGCTGCGAATACCTAGCCCTAGCCGTGAAGTTGGGAAAACCAATTCCCGATTACACGGCTTAGTTAATACGCTGCCATTGAGCACTCTGACATGACCAAACATGGTATGGTCACTTGGCTCTGCAATGTCTGACATCACCTTATCTGCTCTGGGCATCCCTAGCCAAGGGACCGTGAGAACCTCGGAGGTGTCAGACTAGCGTAAAGGAACATTAGGCAAAATTTCGGCACAGGGCGTTATACGGGTAAGGGATCTCGGGGTAAATATTGCACGTTTTATATGTATAAATACTTATAGAGGTTGATGCACGGGGTGGTGAGATGACTACCACATTGGGCGAAGACCAGATGTGTAGTCGTACTCGATCACTTCGCGGAAACAGTGGGATAATCGCTACCACTGCTAGTCAAGGACCAGGTATGTCGATGTATTCGACCACTTGAAGACGTGGTACGAGGAGCGCTACGCTGCTAGTCGAAGACCAGTTGTAGTCGTACCTCAACCACTCAAAAGAGTACTCAGAGAGATGGTGAGATAGCAATCGCCCCTGTACTTAGACTAGGTGGGTAGCCGTATTTCGACCACTCAGAGAAATGGTGAAATAGCTACTGCCCCTGTACCCAGACCAGGTGGATAGCTGTATCTCGAGAATTTGGAGAGATGGTGAGATAGCTACCTCCTCTGTACTCAAACCAGATGTGTAGCCATATCTCGACCACTTAGAGAGATGGTGAGATAGTGACCGCCCCTATACTCAGACCAGGTATGTAGCCGTATCTCGACCACTTGGAGAGATGGTGAGATAGCTACCACCCCTGTACTCAGACCGGGTGGGTAACCATATCTCGTCCACTTGGATTGAGCTCGGAGAGGTGGTGAGATAGCAACCGCCCCTATACTCAAACCAGGTGTGTAGCCGTATCTCGACCACTTGGAGAGATGGTGAGATAGCTACCATCCCTGTACTCAGACCAGTGGGTAGTTGTATCTCGACCACTTGGATAGAAGTCTGAGAGGTGGTGAGATAGCTACCGCCCTTGTACTCGGACCAGGTGGGTAGTTGTATCTCGAGCACTCGAAGACATGATGCGAGGACCACTACACCGCTGGTCGAGGACCAGTTGTAGTCGTACCTCGACCATTTAAAGTCATGATGTGAGGAAAGCTACACCTCTGGTCGAAGACCAGTTGTAGTCGTACCTCGACCATTTGAAGTCGTGGTGCGAGGACAGTTACGCCGCTGGTCGAAGACCAGTTGTAGTCGTACCTCGACCATTTGATGTTGTGGTGCGAGGACCGCTACTAGTATCTCGACCATCCGAAGGCAACTGATAGGTGGCGAGAGGTTGCTATGACGCCGGTCAACATCCAGCCGTAGTTGTCTCTTGACCACCTGAAGGCAACTGATAGGTGGCAAGAGATCGCTACAATCGACTGGTCGACAACCAGGAGTAGGCATCTTCTCGATCACCTGCAGGCAACTGATAGGTGGTGAGAGATTGCTACAACCGACTAGTCGGTGATCAGGAGTAGGCATCTTCTCGATCGCCTGAAGGTAACTGAGAGGTGGCGAGAGATCGCTACAATCGACTGGTCGACGACTAGGAGTAGACATCTTCTCAATCACCTGAAGGTAACGGACAAGTGGTGAGACATCACTACAATCGACTGGTCGACGATTAGGAGTAGGCATCTTCTCGATCACCTGAAGGCAATGGACAGGTGGCGAGAGATCGCTACAATCGGCTGGTCGGTGACCAGGAGTATGCATCTTCTCGATCACCTGAAGGTAATAGATAGGTGGTGAGAGATTGCCACAATCGACTGGTCGGCGACCAGGAGTAGGCATCTTTCGATCACCTGAAGGCAACTGATAGGTGGAGATAAATCGCTACAATCGACTGATCGATGACCAGGAATAGGCATCTTCTCGATCACCTGAAGGCAACTGATAGGTGGAGAGAGATCGCTACAATCGACTGATTGATGGCCAGGAGTAGGTATCTTCTCGATCACCTGAAGGCAGCTGATAGGTGGGAAAGATCGCTATAATCGACTAGTCGACGACCAGGAGTAGGTATCTTCTCGATCACCTGAATAGGCACTAGAGTTGGTTATTACATGTGCATAGCATGATTCACATACCCAACTTGTTAGCATATTCGGATGTCCGTTCACAATCATGCCGGGTGATCAAGCCGATAATGTTCGTGGGGAATTATCCGTTGTCAACCTGTTCTCAGATAGTTCGGCCATGAAAGACGTTATACGTGAGATAAGTCGTCGGTCTTCGCTGGTAGGTTTGATTCGACAACTCCGTATTTGTCGAGAACGCTCTTAATAATGATGTTGTACCCGATTGTTGCCTACTCGAGTACTCGATTGTTCCTGAACAATATTTTCTAGAAGGCAAAATATATACCAGAGAGTGTTGGGTATGTACTCGAAAAGCAGTATAAATCTTCCAATATTGCCAGGATATAACGAGCAAATTCAGATTAAATATCGGGTACTATGTAAACTGTAAGCAAGCATGATTTATACAGAAGAAGCAAAGCAAGTCCCTAGTATTAAACCGTAGTCGGTTTAATATAGGAAACGCTCACACAGTAAACATCGTATAAAAACATGCTCTAGCTAAATATAAGAAATTATTGATATAAAAATTGGTACGGAAAATTGTATATATAAAATATGCATTATGCTGGATATATCTACGGAATCGGAATCAGTAGATTAATTTTAAAAACCAATCTACTAAATATATTTTATGGAATTAGTACCTGTGTGGCGGCTTGTCTGAATTGTCCTCTGGATACATAGTGATCAGCACGTATTAGTGACCTTTTCCTATTTACGTATGCATGTGCACCTATGGCTAAAATAGCCTTCGGCACGTATTAAGCATTACTGTACATGGGTCCCACAGTAAGCATGCTAATACACGTATGGATTGGTAATGCAGTCGGCCGGCTACTTGCATGGCTGTCCTGCTGCTGCACTTGACATCGATCTGACTCGACCACGGCAAGACGACTGGCGACGTGTAGGCGGCCTGCTGTTTAGGCCGTTCCCTGCTGTATTCTGCGATCAGTCCAGATTGATCACGGAAAGGTAGCACCGTAGTAGGGACGTGTTGAAATTTTTTCCTTTGCAGCAGCTTGATCGTTTCCGCGGAGTCAGGCCGGAAAGAAAGTCGATCCGAGGCTTGTCCTGGGAGCGTTCGGATTCGATCGTGCTGGCAAACGAAGAGACGCCGAGAGCCTTGTTTTTGTAAAACAAGATGCCTGAGTTCTGGAAACTTGGTTGATCTCGATAGATATGGTGACGATTTCGATCTCGTTAGGGAGCACACTCCGGTTAAGTCGGATCTCCCTAAAACCGAAGTCGTGTAGCTTGTTGTCGGAGAATCCATCTCTTGAAACCCATCTCGTCAGAACCTTGATGCACCAAAATCCCCTACCTAGCACACCACTGTCGATGTTGGAGATCATGACTATGGTATTTGCATAATATGGGGATCGTTGGTACCTCGGGGTATACGTGAGATTGAGATAAAAGAGACGGTGATAAGGAATTTTATACAGGTTCGGACCCCCTCAATCTAACAGGTAATAGCCCTACTCCTATTGGTTGAAACCGATGTTGTTCTTATTAATCAGAATCACATAAGTATAATATTTCGGATAACCTATCTAGTCATCGTCGATACGGCGGTATGAACCACCACTCGTAGTCGACGACGGGTAGTCTTCCTCGTCGAATGTAAACTCGGCGAGATCGGAGATAGCGCTAGATCCCTCTTGTTAACCTCCGCGGGCACCAAATTGGGTATGTCTAGGCTTTATTTCTGATGTCGATGTCTGACGGCGTGTATTGGTGTCTATTCTGATTATTCCCTTCTGACTGGGCTTATCCTCCCCTCCCCTCCCTAGGGGGTCTTATATTTATACCCACAAATATCCTCTTATCCAAGTAGAACTAAAAAGACAAATATGAATACGAGTTCTTATAGTTTTATAGTTTCCATGTAGAACTCTGTTTATCTTTACTTATCCGGGATACCTTATGTATGTGAGGCCTAATTTCATATAAGACTTGGTATATGATGGGTCCCGCTGAGTTTAACCCATGATCATAGGGTATACCTTATCCATAACTTGACAGTTCCATAAACCGCCACCACCCTATTTCTTTACGGCTCACCGCTGCTCCCCTCTTTATTGTCATTTCCCACCGTTGTGCTTTAGATGGCTCCTTTTTTAATACTCTTTTTTTATTTTTTATTTCTAAATTTTATTCCTATTTAAACTCTTATTTTTCTTTTCTAATTTTGGATTTTATTTTATTTTTATCCATAATTTTAATTGATCTTGTATTGTGTTCTACATGTATTGTTCTTTCAATATTCTTTTTTATTTTCGATTTTAGTTATTCCTAAATTGGACTTAAACTCCTTTTTTCCCTTCATTTGGGGTTGCTTAAAAGAACACAACCTAAGTCATTTTCCTTTGCTGATAATTTATCATTTGAATGCTAGTGTTGCACTTATTTTGGGATATAGGAAGCATTATAAATTAGATCAGCCAATATTAATGGTATATGCTCTTTTAAATACGATCAATGGAGTAAATGTAGCCCTAACAGAACTTAATACCGTGGACTCTATTAGCGCACTACTACATTATTCTTCTATTTATAATATTTTTCTATTTTTCATGGTTTTTAAATACGATCATGATCGTTGCCTTTTATAACTTTGTATTAAAATATTAAAAAATATTCAATTACATATATATTTTTCTAGTTTCAGTCGGCAGGCGGCTATATTACCGTGGCAATCTGTGGTGCATATATGCGAGCTCCAGGGATGTATGGCCGTGTGTGAGCTATAGTCTAGACAGGCTGGCTTTAGTTTGGCTGCATATTTGTTTTTTTCTTTTTCCCGCTTGATTGGAAACCATCCCCCAACAACAACTCTAATACGTACCTTCTACTAATCTACATGGGTAGGTAGCTTTCCTATTTACAGTGAATATATAGTTTGTTTTATTATAATGACTAGTAAAAATGCGTGTGCGTGGTAACATGTGAGGATAATTTTCACGATTTATAAAAACTTTGCCAATTTAAACGATAAATTGAAACAAGAAACAAAACAATGGTAAAACAATGTCAGAAATCATATATATAGTATTGAACCCGGTTATACTCGCTTCATACGTCATCACACGAAAAATCCCTTATGTACATCTTTCCATAGACTCATAAATCTATCGGGTGATTATTCCATAAGTTGATGCACGTGTATTATGCTATACGTTATTGATCAAAGATTGAAAATTTGATTATTCAATTAGTAAAGGTTTTTTTTACCTACAGATGGAAAGCATTTGCAAAGTAATAAACTTACCGTGTACACACCTTAATGATAATTTTAAAAGAAAAACATTTGTGAGGAGAGAAATTTGGAAGAGAAAAAAGAGGAAAAAAGAAAGGGAGGAGAAAAGAGATGAGATTGGAGGGAGAGGGTGAGGACATGATGATCGGAGAAAAGAAAAAGAGAAATAGAAAAAAAGAGAGGGAAAAAAATACGCCGATCAAGGGAGCGCGCGGCGCTGAGTGGAGGCGACAGGATGGTGTAGACTAGTTGGGTTAGGTTGGGAGGGGGAGGGGAGGGGTTAGGCTGAGAAGGTGGTATTTAGTTATTCTAGAGTCACGTCGAATTATATACACAAGACATAGAACCAACTCAAAAATCAACTCAAACACGGATAACGTACCAAAATTTTAGCGGAAACAACTTTAATTTTATAATAGTAAAGATAGAGATATAACTTGTATGCTAAATCTAGACCATTATAATTTGGACCATGATGATCTAACGGTGCTAAATTTTCTCTTTTTCCTCCGATTAATGTGAGAATTTTTAACCTTTATAACGAATATGGTGTTGTCTTTTAAGATTGTTTTACTAATATAATAGATATCATATCACCAACAATTTTCAATTGTTTTTTCGATTTAAAGATCCGGCGCTATATTATATGAAGTAGCAGAGTCACAAACATTTGAAATTTATGATAAGATTTGGTCAAACTTTAACAATTTGAACTTCATTTTTTCTTAAATGCTTAGCTTAGGAAAAAAGTATGCGTTGAGATTTGCCATGAAAAGTGTTGTTTCCTAAATTTTTCCCTAAACATTAAATATCTATATATGCCTAGAGCAGTACATGGCAAATGTGTGAATATACCATTCGTCTTCAATTCTTCATGGTAGAAGAGCATTTTTCTTGCTTTGCCTAATGTGGTGAAAACATAAAGCCATTGTAGAGGGCCACAGGGCTCGTGATTTTTCTTTTAAAACTAGCTCATTACCAGGTTGGTTTTGGCTCTCCCCGATCTCCGTGGTGCTGAATGCCATCCTTCGAGAGGGTCGGCTGTGGTCCGTTGCGGGCGTTGCTACTTTTGGGGGTATGTTGGAAGTTTAGTTAGGCTGCACCTTGTTGACGTAAAAACACGACGGTCTGGGAGATTTGCTTAGCTCCATTGCAGGTTCACAATAATGATGAGATGCGGGCGTGCCAGTCAGTTTGATACTGCAACAAACAAGATATGTAAATAGTAGATAAAATAGCCAATCGACTGACAAGCCGATAGAGTAATTCCAGTCGATACCGATACTAGCCGATGTCGATAGGGTTTTGAGCAATCAACTATATGTCAAATATAAATAATGATATAAAGATAATTGGCTGATGATAATATAGTAAAATAATAATATAATCCAGTAGAAACCAATCGGCTAAAAGTGATATGATAGAATAAGCGTTGATTCGAAGGTTAAAGCATACATCGGCCGGTGTCCCGATGTCATCAAATCCAAACGATTAGATAAACAGTGAAATCTTTATTGTAATCGGCTAAATCCAACTTATATGTAATCCTTGTAAGCCGATGCAACGTCTTGATAACTCATCGGCTGAAACCCAGATGAAACCCTTATTGGCAATCAAGAAGTAGGCTAGAGATTATGTTCTAAACACGACTTAGTAGATCAAACTTAACTAATGCAACACTAAATATGAAAAGAAACATAACATCTAGACAATCAAGCTTTTAACTGATTTTCAGGGTGGTGGGTACATTATATAATCTAAACCAATGAAGTAATCTAGCCGATATCGACAAAACCCTAGATGAAGATCGGCCGATGCAAATAGAAAACATTGTCAATCTAGATTATATAACATATATGATAATTCATCGGCTAGCACTCTGATAAAATATTAGCATGAACATATCGGCTTAACAAGATTTATATTATCAATAACAATCTAGTAGGTCGAACCTAACCGATGCAGCACGAGATTGCACATGATAATCTAATACTTGATGAACCGATAGTTCTGTCTAATGTGATGGATATAACAAATCTATTTAAAACAACATTGTGATTATAGAGATATATCAACTAAGACAGAAGATCAGACCTAACCGAGAAAGTCCCAACTAAACCGATGCATCTCTAAACACAATGCAATTAAAATAGAATTGAAATATCAGGTAGGCAAATATATCAACCGAACGACAGCGATCCAAGAGATCAAAGCGATGCAGCCTTGAATAACACCAATATAGCCGATATATTCACTAGGACCGACGGAATGTAGGACTTACCCTTTCACTGAAGATCGAAAACCGATGCAGCCCCACGTCAGGTGTCAAGTTCCGTCGTTTGATAAGTAAAACCTCAGAAAAGAGGGTGGCGATGCGTCGAGAGTAGTTGTATTGATCGAGAGATAGATTACAGGGACCCTGGGTGTACATATTTATACCCATAGGTAGATATGAGTCCTTGTAGGACAAGACACAAACTTTCCTAAAGATAAAAGGAAAACATAAAGTCATTATCAGACAATAAACACACTTTCCTAAAATTAAAAGGAAACAAACGACTCTGCCTAATTAATAGATAAATTGTCATGCCACATCCTACTTGAACGCGGTCTCTTCTAGATAAACTTCATTTTAATTTATTAGTTTTCCTTAACCAAATTTGGTAAGAATCCGACTGTTGGCGAGTTGATGCGTTGATCGGTCGATTCCAAGACTTTGAAGCCGATACCGATTCTAGGCCGATGATAACTTCGGGCTTACCAAAATTTGGCGTCAACACACCTCCACCCTCCCACGTCATAGGAGTCTATCTTCTCTAAGGCTGAGTTTGTTTGTTGTAGTTGGAAACTAATCTCATGTGCACGCCAAACAGAGTAACTCATTAGCACATGATTAATTAAGCATTAGCTAATTTTTATTGAAAAATGGATTAATATGAATTTTTAAAATAACTTTCGTATAGAATTTTTTACAAATAACATAACATTTAGCAGTTTGAAAAGCATGCACATAGAAAACGAGTGAGATGAGTTGGAAATGTAACAAACGAACACAACACATGTAACACCCTGAAAATTCCCGAAAATAAAAATCACTAAAATTTCGAACTTCTTAAAACTTTTGCATCATGCTGGATATTATGGTTGCTATTGTTTGCCAAAAATATAAATTGTCACAACGACAAATCAAAATAAAGATGCACATCTAAATAATAAATACAATTTACAAGAATACATTATTTGTTATTAACCCCATAAATATTTATGCAGGAGAAAGCAAAGCCAAATAAGTACAATATAATTATTGACATCTGTAATATAAATTACATGTCAAATATTAAATACTTGGACCCGGTGATAGGTGTCATGAAATATAGGTATCACATGAAATGATAAGCCCTTTGGAGTATCTCATGAAATATAACTACACATGAAATGATAACCATTCAAATAAACTAAGCTCTATATATAAAATAGAATTATGGGATTATTTAATTTGATATGTAGATCAATACTGCACCAAATTCCAAATTGCATTGGGATATTGTAATTAAATAGATTAAACCCCTCCATATAAAATAAACTAACATATAAATAAATTGAGCCAATGTGTCACTGTACTAATAACGGTCTCACTGGGATATTTAAATCAATTTTCGGGTGATATCAAAACCACCAATTATTTAAGTTAAGTTTTGGTGTAATCCAATACAATGCAAATTCATTTGGAGGGAGAAATAAACGAATATTCATAATGAAATATGTCTAATAAGATAATTTGGGGTGAGGAACAAATAATTATAAAATCCCTAAACATAGGAAAAATATTAAATATTGGACAATATTAAATTTTGGTCAAATTCACATTTGGATGCCTAAATTTGTCACTCAAATGCCTAGGAGGAAATACAAATTTAAATCGCAATTTTCCTCAAATTTTAGATCAACCAAAAGCCCTAAAAATCTAATAAAACATGCTGGCACTGTTCATGGGCCGCCAGGTGCTCGACCAAGGCCCAACCCGGCCGAACACCCAGCAACCCACGCCCGCGCCGTGCCCACGCCACGCGCCGCAGCCCTGGTCACCGTTGTGCCCGCGCGCCGCAGCCCCGGTCACCGTCGCGCCCGCGCGCCGCTGCCGTTGCCCACGTGCCCGCACCCGCGTCCGCCTAGAGCCGCGCGCGTGCCGCGCCTCGAGCCCCACGCCCGCGTCGCGTCCCATCGCCGCGCGCCGTCACCGTCATCGCGTCCCCTCACCTTGCGCCTCGCGCCCGCGCCTGCACGCCGCTGTCGCATCGCCGCCTGTGCGCCACGCCGAGCCCCGCGCCCGCCGCGCGCCGCGCGCCGTCGCCATCGCCGCTGCCTCGCGCCCAACGCACCGCGCGCGCGTCCCATCCGTTTGCCACCGCGCCGGCCACCGTCTCCTTCCCCCTATAAAAACCCCCGCGCCCTCCTCTTTCCCCCACCCCACACCCCTTCACCACCCGTCTGCCGCCGCGCCGCCCCATCTCCACCCGCCGCTGCGCCACTAGGTGCCGCTCGGCTAGGAGGAGAGAAGAGAGGGAGGAGAGAGAAGAAAGAAGCATGGAAAGGAGGAAGAAGAGAAAAAAAAGAAGAAAGAAAAAGAAAAAGAGAGAGAGGGAGAGAAAGGTCTGACGTGTGGGCCCCAGGTTAGTGCACAGTGATATTTCACCATTTTTGGATTTAATTCGAATTTGAATCTTTTAGCGAGCGTAACTTATTCAGTTTAGCTCCGATTCGAGTGAAACTTGAACCTAAATTTATCTAAATTCATGCTCTTTCCAATGGTATTGTAATTCACTATTTAATAAAATATATTTATATTTATAATAACAATCGATAATATAGAAGTTAACCTAAATAGTGTGCTAATAAATAAAATTTATATTGTACAGTAAAATAATTATCTTTAACCCGTTTTATCACTGTAGCAATCAGATAAATTAAATTATAACTAATGTTTCAAATTAATGGGAGTATAGAAAATTACTAGTACTATTTATTATTATTCGATGGTCGTATAATTAAGTTCATGATTTAGTCATTATTCAACTAGAGGATTAACTTAATAGGTTTATAACTAAAATCTAAGTATACTCGTATGACATACCTAGGCCCTAATTACGAGAAATAAAGACAGTACTAGTGTGATTAAAATCATTTATACAAACTTCATTAATGGCATATGTTGTGAGGGTAGTATAAGTATATTATTTGGTTAACAACCATTAAGTAACAAAACAGAACCATCTAGAGCATACATCCAGTATGACTTGTATTAAAAAGCTATTGTACAATAGAGTAGAGTAGGCCCGAGGATGATTGTTTTTAACATGCTTTATCACCGTAAAACCCATGTAAACTAATTATACGCATTGTTTCAAATTAGTTGAAGCCTAAAGAAATACTAGCGCCATTTATTAATATACGTCCATATATGGTTACATCCATGACTTATAAATTATTTACGTGAAGTCTAACCTTATCAGTGCTGCAGCTAAAATAGGGATACTCATGGATAAAACCATGGTTTGTTTACGAGATATAATATCAGAGCTAGCTTGACTAAATCACCTACACGAAGTTAATTAATTACGTTCCCTATACCATAGTATATGTTTAGGTTGGTAATCAATCCTTAGGTTAATAAACAGTACCAACTCGTCTAACCCACTTATATCACATATATTGTATAACTTGTAGAAAATAGTTCATGTTCAGTAAATAATCAAACCCTCGTATATTCTCGAACTCACACATACAATATATCTCATTTAAACTTTACAATAGAACACTAACCTACCATTTGTATATACTAAACAAAGAGCATGAGACAAACATGAATATTAGATAAATAATAATTAATTTTTACCTCACATAATTTCAGTTTAAACTATAACCCACTAAGGTAGCTCCTTACAAAACCATACGGAGAACTAATCTGTAACTATAATATTATTAACTTCATGAATCTAACATATAGAGCTTGGATAATTACTAACCTTTTATAATATCGGGTAAAATCTGTCCATAATTAAAATAATGGCTCTATTGATAAAGTAATCCAAATACTTCACCGAAATGGTTCGTTGATCCGACGTTTATACTATGACCATTGTATTTAGATAAAAGCACGAGTAGTATGAGCAACCCTAGGTGCGACCCCATCAATTATATTTTGTTTGTGCGTATGTGATTGTTATTTGAATATTGGTCTTTCTCGCGTATTATAGAATTTGTGTATTGGTTAGTCGTGAGGCAACGTGTGCAACTTCCAGGAGGTGAAGGTTGATCAATATTATAGAGTAAAGACTATCCTGAGTAAGACAAGTCATCACTAATCCTTGAACATGTTGATCCTAAATTACGAATTTATTTTGTTTACAAATAAAGTTCCATGCAATGATGAACATCCTACTTGTTATTATGTCAAGCCTTATTGCTTACCCCCATATTCCCTTGTAACCATGTTTACGTATGAGTCCCTAGTCAATTATGACAAATGCTTAGAAATGCTATTCTAGAATCATGCATACTCATATTTATCAAAATGCTATATGCTTGGGCAATTACCTTTGGGAAGGTAATTGAGATGCGGTATGTGGAGACATGAGCGCCACATTGCCATGATATTGATGACATGATTTGTGAAAGGAGAAATAAAATTAAACAATTGTTTTCGACTGGGGCGGATGGTGGATTTCGGTGGTATCTGGAAAAGGCTAGTACCGTCCCTGGTCAGTTAAGGACCGAGCCATGAAGTTAAGCATGAAACGACCCCCGTACAACCGTACTTATCGAATGGGTATAGACCTAGCGGATTAGATAACCGAGCGGAGGCAGTATCCTTGCATAGATGGTTCACCCCCGTATGTGAGGTAGGTGCGCTACGGTGGGGCAGCCGTTGAGGTAGGGCCGCGAGGCGTGTTCCTACATCGGTGTCGCCATTGGTAGGACTGCCACGTGTGTGAGAGTGAGAACCTAAATTTAAACTATAAACCTAATGTGTGTGTGAGACTTCCCTTCCCGGGAGTGCCAGAACTCCTCTCACTGCTAGAAACTTCTGGCGCTTAGAGTGCATGAGGACTTAAGTTCATGGAGCGGGTACTGCCAATGCAAGGTTATCGAAAGGCTTTGCCATGACGCGTCTCATGTGTTGGGGCGAGGCTCATGTGTTGGGCAGTCGCGGAGTGCGGGTAAAGTGTACATCCACTGTAGTGTGAATAAACCAAATCTATTCGAGTAGCCGTGCTCGCGGTTATTGAGCACCGGGACATGTATTACACTTGGCTAGACTCTAAATTCTTAACTAATATGGGATGGGATGATGCATGATGATTTTTATGCTGATGGAGCCACTTCCTGAGAGGAGGGAAGGTGGACGTCCTCAGAAAATCATGACGACTCAATGACGGGAAGCTATCATTGGGATGACAATGGATGGTGGATAGAACCGTCGTTGATTAATGAACTATGGTATTAAAATTTGATCAGTCTATGCTAGGTCTTAGGCTTGTGAAAGGATTTACAAAATTTGCTTTACGCAAAAGAACCGGAAGCCATTCCTTGAAATACCCTCTATCATATGCATTCTTGTGTGGTGGCTTGTTGAGTACTTTTGTACTCATTGTTGCTCTATATATATATATATATCTTTTAGCAGAGTGCTTGAGGAGAAATCCTTGTTAGTACGCTTGCGTACTTAACAAGATGATCGGAGTGCGGTCCCGTTCTAGGTCTCGTTCCCCAGTCGACTGCTTGTAACATGTCAATCGGGCCCTTGTATTGTTTTGTCTTCCGCCGTTGTTCTCTGATAGTTGTTGGCCTACCTGGCCCTAATGTAAGCACTTAACTCTTTTAACCTGAATTCATCCGTGATATGTTGTGATCCAGCTATGTATATGTGTACCAACTATTGATTCAGGGATTGGTACGAATAAACACATTAGATCTCCGATTTCCAAAATCGAGGGTTGACAACACAGCCTAAGTAGTCTTCCTTTTTAGTTTTCTTTCCTTTTTTTCGTTTTTTTCTTCCCCCGTCCCCCGGTGATGGTTGCCTAGTCGTCTGCGTTGTATGACAAAAAAAAACTTTGATTTCTTCTAATATACTTACGTGTAATCTTTTTGCGCGTTCGAAAAAAACCCAAAAAACCCAGGTTGGTTTTATCCAAATTTATTTGCAAGCTTCCGAAATTTATACGTACATGTTTGTTTAAGCTCTTGGAGTTTTGTGTTAAAAAGTGAAGCTTGTTTGGATTGAACATTGTGGGAACGAATTAGCAAAAGCCTGACTGAATTTCAGTACGCTTTACACGATCGTCGCGTCCATGAGAAATAATGCTTCATGTTTGAGAGAAGAGACGCAATTCCGTTAATTAATTGATTGATGTTTGCAGGGTATACAACACTTGTGCTCCGAGCTCCTGGAAATAAACAAGGCCTCAGAGCAAGACTTACGAAGGAATGTGTATGTAAGCTACCTGTCATTTGTTAGGTATGATATGAGAATGAGAGTAGGAAGGGTTATTCATCATTTATGTACGAACGAATGAATGTGTGTGCAAAGAGATGAAAGATGACGAGCCTGCTGCATAATTAATTAATTTCAGAATGTTGGAAGAAGGTGGCGGTGATTTGGATGTGATGTGTGATCTGAAGCAGCATGGCATGGCGCAGAGGAGGCTCATCCAAGATGTGAGGAAGTACAACATGTACTACTCGTCCGCAATGTCAATGGCTGGCATAGGAGGGGACATGGTGGTGGAGATCAATAATGGCGGCATATCGGCTTCGGCATCATCGTCACTGCTGCTGCTGGATGAACTCCTGTGGGAGAAGCGGATGGAGGAAGCCGTGGAGCTCCTGGAGCAGGAAGGGCAGTTGGTCCAAGGGATGCAGGAGCAGGAGAGTGGCGCACTGGGCCTGTCTCTGTCGGCGAGGAAGGAGATGGTCGCCGACCACCTGGCGTCCGTGGCGGAGCACCCGCGGACACCGCGGGTGGAGCTCCTCCGGGCAGTCGCGGGGCTCTGCAGGCTCGGCGAGGCGCAGCGAGCGAACCAACTGCTCTTGGGGTACTACCAGCGGCGAAGGCGAAGCGTCCTCCGCCGCGTGGACGAGCTGAGGCTGAAGCTGAATTCTGCACAAGGGAATAGGAGTAATAATGATGGGAATGGGATCATCAAGTACATCAAGTACATGAAGGAGGTGGTGCGCACGGTGCTGTCCGCCATCGTAGAAGCAAGCGTGGTGCTGCATCTGGAGCTGGGGCTTCCGTGGGCGAGGGAGGAGATGGACGGTCTGGGCCGAGAGTTGGTCCACATGGCAGCGGCAGCAGCAGCAGGCGTCGATGGGTCGAGCAAGCTGTCTCTGCTACTGCTACTGGAAGCTGCAAGATGCGCCCTCTCCTACGGCCCTCTGCTGCTTGATGAGTTGGCGGAATATCTGAGGGAGCTGCTGGCGCGGTGCATGGAGGAGGCGCTGGCCACGTACGCCGCCCATCTCAGACAGGTCGTCCGCCTGCTGGCCGTGCCCGACGACGCCTCCTCCTCCATGGTGCTCGGCCGCTTCCTCCTCTCGGGGGTGCTGAGGACGACGACGACAAAACAGGTGCTGATGATGAGCCCCTGCTGCTGCCTGCTAACCACGAGCGGGAGGAAGCTGGCTACCCTCATGCAGGAGGTGGTGGAGGACGTCTCGCCGCTGCTGGATCTCGGTCTCGGCATCACCACCTCCGCCAAGCTGCTCCACCTTCTCGCGGACCTCTTACGAGACTACATGCTGCAGCAGCTTCTCCCAGTCCCAGCAACCGCCGCTGCCGATGACATGATGATGGTCTCCGTGCTAATCAACTGCACCACGCTGCTGTCCCTGTTCCCGCTCATCGCGCGCCGTATCTTCACAACATCATCAACAGCAGCATCTCAAGACCAAGATTTTGGCGTCAGTAGTAAGGGGGAGCTCGGCGGCCTCATCGTGTCCATCAAAGAAGCCGCCGCCCAAGTATGGACATGCTTCTGCCACCACTTCATACGCCACACCATCATGTCAACCACCCTACAGTACTGCAGCATCCACAAAACACACAGCATCAGGCATGGCGACAACATGCCTTCCTCTGCTTTTCAGGTGCATTGCTCTTGTGCTTACCTACTGATTACATGCTCTTGATCAAATTAATAGTAGATTACAATTACATGCATGCTCGCTCTCGAATCTCGATCAGGTGTTGTTCCTACGGGTGAGGCAGCTGAATAGCCTTTACGGTGCTATCTTAAACGGCGAGGATGGCACGATGAAGAAGTTGTTGCAGGAGTTGATGGAGGCTATCATACTCTTCTGCCTCTCTGATGAGGACCCAGACTACTCTTGGATCATCCGTCAAGCATCCCATGCTGTCCCAAAGGACACGCTCCTTCGGCAGGTTAGTTTATTATATATAATCTGACCAGACTAAATATTCATCCATATCATGTACGTACATACAGGTGTTAATTATTGCTGACCACCAGGTTCTCTAATCTGTCTCAGATCCAGCTAGACGTCCATTTTCTACTACAAGTTGCACAGTTTTGTGGCTTCTCCTCCGACGATTTCAGGGACAATGCACTGGATTTGCTCAGGAAAGCACAAGAGAAGGTGGTGCCATTATCATCTTTGGAGCAGCAGCAGCACGAGCACGAGGGGTGGGCTGCCGATGCTGCAAGGCACGCAATGCAAGTGCTGATGATGGGGTCTCAGGCTGATGAGGGAAACATCACAGACAAATTAGCAGCTGATGATGATGAGATGCAGCCGGATGCTTGGGTCGGAGCTTGCACTTGCAGCGATGGCAAGTCTAGCGATGAGTTCGTCAGCATTGAGGACGATCAATTAGCCATTGATTCGGAGAATTGAGGCCGGAGCTGCTGCTGCTGCTGCACAACAAGTCACCATCGAAGAAGCAACGAGTGCACAAGCCGAGGAAGAGGAGCAACGAGGGGATGTCCCTCCAGAGTTTAAAAGAGTTTCCCGTCGCTGGTTGTAGGATCTGGATCGATGACGTACGGTAACAGTACTAGTAGCAGATCAACCCCTTCAACTACTAATACCTCTGCTCCGACTCCAATGGTGGTCGGTGCAAATGCAATCACTCACCAGTCTGCACCCGCCCAGGAGAAATTAAGCAGTAGCAGAAGAAAGAAGACGACCCGAGAGAGGCCATGGGCAATTAATTGGGCATAAGCAGCGGCAGGCCAAGATGGCAGTGACCCAGAAATTAACTAAGCTAAGCGCGCACGTATATTATCACTAGTATGGAGTACACCATTATTATCTGCATTCAATCAGAAACTAACATTAATGAGCTTTTTTTTTTGCGGTGAAAACTAACATTAATGAGTTAATCCTACTGCTCCATCATATATATCGATCGCAAATCAAGATTGACTGGGAGATCCAGATCCATATAGCATAATCCAGTTGGCGCTGGACGGCAATGATGTCGCTTAATTGGCTACATACTCAATCTCATACATATACATCATCATACATATACATGCTAGCCAGCGTGCGTAGCTGCTAGTGTCTGTATACACGCATTATATAGTAAATATTATTCATTCGTTCATGCATGCGCGTATTACTTACTACTACTTCGTTCCGGACTGAATGCATGGCATGGCATGGATGGATGGATTGCAAGTGAATGAAGGTCAGAAGAGGAGGTATACGTACGTACAACACATTTATACGCGGGCAGGGAGGGAGGCACGCGCTCGGCTGGCTAGCTAGCTACAGGAAATTCATTCAGAGAGAGAGAGCTAGATCCATCAATCAAATGAGCTTGTAGGAATTAGGAAGGCATGTCGATCAGGCAAGGAAACCGAGCTTCTCGCCGTTCTTCTTGGCGAGGCGGATCAAACCCTGCCTCTGCTTGGCGTCGGCGCCGATGGTCTTGCAGAACTCGGTGATCACCTGCAAGCAGTATCATCGATTGCAAATTAATTTGCCTATAGTTATATATGGCATGGCACTTTGGCAGATGATAGCTAATACGTACTGTAGTAATTGATGAGGAGGAGACGTATGTACCTGCGAGTGCAGCGCGATGGCCTTTCCCCTGAGCTGGTTGAAGCGCTTGCGGCCAACGATGTTGCGCACCACCACCACCACCGGCGCGAAGATCCCCTTGCCCTCGTTGACGTTGCCCATCCTCGCCGGCGCCCGCAGTGGCCGCGCCGACCGAGGCCGCGCCGCCCACGAGCTCAGGGCCAACGACTGCGACTCGCCGGACACGGAGCTGGACCACGTCGGGAGAGCCCTCGCCCCGGGGAGGGACACGGACGCGGCAGCTGCCATTATAGTATTATACTTGAATGCTGCTGCTGCTGCTCTTGCTGCTCTCTTGCTCTAAGGAGAGGAGAGGAGAGGAAGTAGAAAGTGGTGGCCGGAGTCCACCTAGCAATCCGGTGGAGTGGAGGGAGTGAATCCGAGTACGTAGCGCGCAGAATTTGGTTGAGGCGTGCAGCCAGCCACATGTCCTCCTCGCAAGAGATGAGGAGTTTCTGGGCACAAATACACCACCTATACCCCGCTGCCATCTCACACGCCTCTCCCTTTCCATGCCACGCTGCCCCCCTTGTCTCTCTCTCTCCCTCCCTCGGAAACTAAAGGCCTTTTCCCCCTTTTCTTTCGCTTCTTGTTCACCAATGCATTGTTAAGAATGCAACTAGATCGAAGGGTCTGCAATTCTAAACCAACTCAAAGTAAGCAAGAAGAGTAGTACTAAACACCCTAATTAAGCAGCACAACAGAAGCCAGCGCTGCACGCATAACACATACTAGGAATATCAGTCTGTCAAGTAGACCCCACCCCAGCCATCCACCGCAGCACGACATCCAGTATAATGTACACAGAACGAACGCTGAACCTGAAACGGCCACTACATCCAGTTTCACTGAAAGCATCTTCCTTCAACAAACTCCCCTTCCTGGAGTTTACTGCCACCATCACATTTACTACTTACTCCAGTTAGTAGTACCAACCAAAAGTCCTCCAGATCACCCTGTACAAGTCCCTCCCTCCCTTCCTAGTTTCGCCTTGCAGCTGCTCTATTCCTTCTCCCTGCCAAAAGGTTTATGATATGATTCACAAGGTATCATCTCAAATGCTTGTGGAAATTAACTACACAGGGAGGGAAGACAAAGAAAACACAGTCCCATGGCCAATAAGTTACTGTAAACAAAAATGTAGTATAATCCAGGAGTTATAAGGGCATTATACTTGAATTAGTTAGATCACGGCAGTATCTGCTTCCGCACACGCATCGAAAAGCTTTCTCAGGGCAATCCATACCATCAAAATCAAAGCCATAATCCTGAAATCAGGATTCCAACCAAAATTCATTGACAAGAAAAACACAAGCCACAGCAAGGAATTGATGTTCGAATGTGAGAAAAACATTTCACTTTTAGTGCAAGTATAAAAATTGCTCTAATGAATCCAAGGTGTGGTTAGGCTCTTCAAACATCAACTGCTAAATTTGACTGGAGATATCAAGCAGCTCTTTATTTGCTAAACCTAATAATCAATAGCCATCTCTAGAAAAGACTAAGAAATCAACATACTCGGCTGTCTTTTTTTTTACATCGAACGGTCTGCACGGCTAACCTTTTGGCTGTTATCTCTTCTATGATATGCTGATGATTACTACAAAACCATCGGGAATACGCGAGGAGCGCATTTTTATATTAAGAGGAATAAAAGTTATTTACAGTCAAATACAAAGCAGCAGGGGATTGAGACAGGATACAAGCAAGAAATCAAAGGTGTATGTCTCGCGGTCTGTTTTGGCTACCAAATTCCCTCCTAAAGATCAGAGCTGGGATGGCTGGGTTCGCTTGACGCCATAGCGTGGCCTCTGCCGCCATTCCCTTCACAACGTCCACCCAGGTCCTTTGTTGCTGATTGAATATCCGACCGTTTCTTTCTTTCCAAATTGTCCATGCCACGAGCGTGACTACCGTGTCAAAGCCCCGCCGAAGATGCTCTCGAATTCTTATTCGACTGCTGCAGAGCCATTGGTAGAATGATGGTTCATTCACCGGCAGACACTCAGGGTGCCGAATTGCCCTTAACACCCACCACCAAAGTTGTCTGGATTCTGGGCAGCCAACAAGAATGTGATCAATACTCTCGTCATGTTGATCACAAAGTACGCATCTGTCAGGATGTGGTAGACCACGACGGCGTAGTCGATCCGCTGTCCAGCATCTGTCCAATGCGACCAGCCAAAGAAAGAATCGGCATCTAGGTGGCGCTAGAGATTTCCAGATCGGTGCTGATTGAAATGGAACACGACCTAGAAATAATGCTCTGTATGCCGACTTGGAAGAGTATTGTCCTGAGCTGTCCCATTTCCAACAGATCACATCTTGCTCAGTGGGATTGCAACCAGCATTTTGCAGAAGTGACCAGAGCTTGAGGTATTCTCGGATTGCCTGAACTCCAAGTGTCTCGCTGATGTCTCTGATCCATGCTTTATTGAGCAGCACTTCCGCGACCGTCCTGTGTTTGTGGATTCGAACAGGAACATGTTCGAAGATGGAAGGCGCAATGGCTCGTATACCTCCCTCCTCCAGCCAGCAATCCTCCCAGAAGAGGATACTTCTTCCATTCCCCAGATGACAAGTGGTTGAAGCTGCTACAAAATTTTGCTCTTTCTGAGAGGTCGGTATTGTTAGTCCCCGCCAAGGCTTGTCAGGGCATGTTCTTTGCATCCAGCTCCACCGCGACCGTAGAGCAATGCCCATGAGCTCCAAGTTCGGTACTCCCAGCCCTCCATACTCCTTGGGGGAGCAAACTTTTGTCCATGCGACCCGACAACAGCCGCCTTTTGCTTCTGCCTTCCCAGCCCAGAGGAAACCGCAACGGATTTTATCAATCCCTTTGATTACCCACCTAGGCGCGTCAATAGCAACCAAGAGATAAATTGGTATGGCACTGAGTACCGAGTTTACCATGGTTATGCGACCCATCGAGTTCATCTGGTTGGACTTCCAAGTTGGCAGCCAGCTCGCAATCTTGTCAACAAGCGGTTGCAAATCTTCCTTCTTTAGCCTGAAGATGGATAGGGGCAAACCGAGGTACTTGCATGGGAATGGCGCAATGGCACATGGCAACTCCGGTTGTATCTCCGTGATCTGGTCATCTGTGCATTGGATAGGCATTGCGGAGCATTTAGCGAAATTTGTCCTAAGACCCGATGATTCTCCAAAGATGCTTAAGATTTCTATGGTTGCTGCTAGCTCGCTGCCAACGGGCTTGACGAAAACGACCACATCATCGGCATAGAGTGAAACACGGTGAGGAATGCCAAGATCATTCATCAGGCCAGCTTGCTCGGCACGCTGGAACAACAGGGTCAGGAAATCCATTGCTAGGATGAATAACATCAGCGAGATTGGATCGCCCTGTCGGACTCCGCGACTGTGATGCACCTTATCCCCAGGGATGCCATTGATTAGGACTCTCGTTGTAGCAGTTCTAAACAGCAGCGTGACCCAGGATCTCCACCTGTCCCCAAAGCCTTTGTGTTCAAGCGCTTCCATGATGAATTGCCATGAGATTGAGTCAAATGCTCGCGCAATGTCCAGCTTAAGGAGCAGCGTCGACTGCTTTCTTTGACGAAGCTTCTTTGCAGATTGACGGACAAGCATGAAATTGTCATGGATGCACCTTTTTTTGATGAACACGCTCTGGTTTTGTGCGACCAAGGAATTCAGTATTGGAGCAAGACGGCGGGAGAGGATTTTTGTGAATAACTTGGCGAAGCTGTGTACTAGACTGATGGGGCGAAAATCCTTTAGATTCCTGGCATCCTGTGTTTTGGGTAGCAACGTAAGAAGGGTTGTGTTCACCTTCCCAAAGCTAGACCCGTCCATTCTATGAAGTTGCTGCAAAGCTGCCATGACATCCTCACGGATGATCGACCAGTAGATTTGGTAGAATTGTCCTGTGAAGCCGTCCGGCCCCGGCGCTTTGTCACGCGGTATATCTTTTACAGCAGCCCACACTTCCTCTTCTGAAAACGGTTCTTCCAGGTGAGGTAGTGGTCGGCCTCTCTCAACTAGGAAATCGAGGTCCAGTGAAAAGGACCGCGTGGGAGAGGACCCGAGCAAGTTTACGAAGTAGTTATACGCGAGCACAGACTTCTCTTCGGGGGAGGTTGCTACCGCCCCATTGTGCTCAAGTTGCTGGATGAAGTTGTGCCGTCGACGAGATGCCACATGCTGGTGGAACAAGCGAGTGTTTGCATCACCTTCCTGTAGCCATGAGATTCTGGAGCGCTGACGGGCCATCGTTCGCTCTAAAGAGGCAAGCACAAGGTGTTTGAGCTTCAAATTCTTGTGCAAGTATCTCTCCAAAGTGGATAGGGCACGGCATTCCTCAGCTGTGTCAAATCTGCCAATCAGCTCTCTTGCCATTTCCAACCTCAATTTCACTTTTCCGACCTTTTTGTCGCTCCAGCTCCTTAGCTTCCTAGCTGTTGTTCTCAGCTTGCTATCGAGCCTACTGATCGGGTCGGCAATGTGGCAAGGCAACGACCAGGCTTCTTGTACGACTTCATTGAATCCCTCAAGCGTACACCAGAAACTCTCGAAGTGGAACCGACCTCCTCTAGGGTGCGAAGGGTAGGTGGATAGCAGGAGCGGGCAGTGATCCGAAACCGTGGATGGGAGAGCTTTGAGGAAGCCTTGGGGGACCATCTTCCCATTCAGTGGTGAAGAACACCCTGTCTAGGCGCTCCGGTGTTGGGTTTTGCCAACCATTCGACCAGGTAAAGAAGTGGCCATTTAGGTGAAGTTCATGGAGGGACAAATCATTGATGACCCTACGAAAACGACCCATCATACGTCTATTTAAGTTCGCATTGTTCTTGTCCTGATCTTGGTAGATCAGGTTAAAATCCCCTGCCACCAACCAAGGTCCTGAATGTCTGCTTCTGATTGATCTCAACTCAAGAAGGAACCGTACTTTGTCGGCTTCCCGTTGTGGCCCATACACGACCGTAACCCAGTGCGAGCTACCATCAACAAAAGAAAGACGTGCAGTAAGGGAGAATTCTCCAAATGTGGGGCTGTCACAACTGGCAACCGAACTGTCCCACGCTAAAAGAACCCCCCCTCTAGTCTCGACCGCAGGCAAATAGAGAAAGTCTGATAGATTAGCACTTAGGAATTGTGCAGCTAGAGGTACAAAGATAACATCAAGTTTTGTTTCTTGAAGACACACGACCGAACAGCGAGCATCTACGATCACCGACCGAACGGCATCTCGGTGTGCACGGTCGTTTAGACCACGCACGTTCCAGACGAGGAAGTTGAAGTTGCAGCTCGTCATGGGATGCAGTTGAAGCGACCCGACGACGAAGCTCCTAGACGGCTTGCACCACTGACAGCTGCGTCGTCGGCGCGTCGGCTTGCGGACTCGGCAGGCTGATGTCGAAGAGGTCGGCGAGGGCATGAATATGATCGTCACAGAGCTCGCTGTCGAAGATCTCCACGTACTGCTGCAGCGCATTGGTCGACTGAGGTGGAGTCGTCGGTATATCAGCATCAACCCCGAGCCTTCTCGTTACTACAAAACCATGATCATGTGAAAAGTAATTCTAAGTATTGAGCCTGCAGTATCAATCATGTCCCACCAAACATATGCATTCTTAGACTAATCGATAGACAGACCATGGAGTATTTCAGTGTACAGGAACAAAAAGTTGAAAACTTTAGCCAGTTAGAAACGTATACATGTAAATGTTGTACATGAATCAGTCAGAGATATTTTCAAATGTGGGTATCGTTACATGAATCAGAATTCAGAAAATTACACGCACACTTACCCATGTTAGCTCCTCAAATGCCTCCACTTTCTTGGCAGTGAAAAAAGCAAGCTGCATTGAAAGGGGGGAAGAACATTAGCAAGAACATTAACATGCAATTCTTAACTACTTATGCTCTGACACAGTTATGGACAGTTGAAATCACTTACATGATAATAACAGTGGTCAGGTGTCTCAACTTCAACAGGGATCAGAATTAAATTTGCATCAAAGCATCTAAATGACAGATCATTATAATTAGAAGCAAATGAGTGGACAATACAGTTCATAAGGCCACCAAAGAATTTAAAACGAACAGGATCTGAATATACCCTAGCATACCTATGGTTCACAAATCGTCCAACATTCCCATAAAATGTTGCATCGATGCATAGAGCCTCTTCATCCGTCAACACCCGTTCAGAACCCCAATCAGCATCTAGGAGCACTTGATGCATATGCTTAGCATTTCATGCATTTTCAACTGTCCTTTCATATAGCTCCATAATAGTTAAAATCTCTCCAGCGTATTCACAGATAAAAGAACCTTTTGGCAGCTCATCTAGTGTGCGTGGTCCCCAGCCCTTTCCTTCCCGTGTGAAAAACACCTGAAGCATGCATAAAGTAACAACATGCTCATTTCCATGCCAAAAGTCTGAAACCCAATGACAGTGACAAACCAGTGAAGCTGAATGCTTGTGTTTACAAAGGATGGAGCTAGAAACGGTTAAGTGTAAAGCAAAGAATGGAAGACATGCTAAGCCAATGGCTGGTCCTCAAAGAAAAACACTGATCGACAGATATTGCGCATTCAGAAACTATTGATGACAATCAGTAAAAATGGAACCGTAAAAGAACAGCATCTCTAATCTTTAAATTTTTCAAAAGAGTACCTGCAAAATTGGATGTTATCCCGCGCTGAACCACACGATTTCCACAGTGCATGGTACAGCCACATTTACTGACAAGATGGCCTTTGCATTGATCTGGTGAGCTGCCCTTTTTGGCTCTTTCGAATGGGCAAGTTGTTTTGCAGTATGTCTTATGATTTTCCGGGGAGTGATTAACTGATATGCATTCATCAAGAAATGTTGCCCGGATTAGACCTTCTGATGTGTATGCAAATTCACCTCCGGTTGCTCTTGCACAGGCACATGGAAATGGTGATGATAAGCAATTGGCTGAACAATTAGCACAACAGTCATCATTGCCAATCCTTGCTATCGAGATGTTGACAAAAGCATTTTGGAAGACAAGGTTCTTTTGTATGTAATTGAAGAATGGACAACTCTCACTGCCAAACTCATTTACTATTGATATCCTTGCCTGTTCTTCTCCTTTAGATATGTCAGAAACATCATGAGTCAGCCTTTGTTTAGAAAGTGCCAACTCGGGCTGCCGTGCAACAATTGAATTCTGCAAAATAGTTCCTGAGGAAACAAGCATCGACAATCCTCCAGTAGCATTGTTGTTCCCATCTATAGCATTCATACAAGAAATTGGCTTTACAAAAGGAATATCAGTGTCCACAGCCTCCTTTTGCAAGTTTGCACCATCACTAAGGATTTCAGAATTCGCAGAAGCCAATTGCACGGCACATTGGCATACGTCATTCATCAGCTTGGTAACAGAAAAGGCAGGAGGTTGGATCTGGTATGAATGGATGCATTCATCCTCAACCATTTTGAGAACCTTGTCTAAATTAATGGAGAACCTCGAAGGGTAGAAATTGCATTTCAGTGACATCTTCACCTCACCCATAGTGGACGAAGCTACACCAAGTTCCAAAAAATGTCCCACCTGAGTATCTTGAAAAGAGGAAGATCCAAACTCATCCTTGCAACCTCCGAGTGCATGGAGGCTTCTGTGATGACTATGGTCTTGGTTAGCTGCCCTGCCACCAGCATCAGCACCTGAAGGATCCCAACAATAAATCATACAAGCAGAACAAGCAGAGAGGTAACATGCACATTTTAATGAGGTAATCGATGGTTTGACTTTTCTTATTTGATTTCCTGAGCACACGCAATGGTTTGTTAATCTAGGAACAAACACATGGTATATATGAAAAGAAAATATTGATGGAATCGAATACCTGAAGAAGCAACGATGACTTGCTTGGCAGCAGAAGCATGTTTTGCAAGTTGAGGCTTTGGGTCTTCCAAGACAAGAGTGACTTGGGGGTCTCCAGAAAGTGGAGAAATTTGGCCCAAATCTAGCCTGGGCCTCTTGACGAGGGGGGCTCGTAGCCATCATCAGCAGTAGCACAGTGGGTGAGAGAAGCGGAAGCGGAAACAGTGTAATGCGATGGGGATGGGGATGGGAAAGCAGCGGCAGCGGCAGCGGAGTCGAGGATTGCATCGGCGAGGGCACGGTAGCACTCGTCCTCGATGAGGTCCCAGTTGTGGTCGTATAGCTTGAGGAGTCTCTTAAGGACAGGAGTGGCCTGCTTCGTGGAGAAACCCAGCTGCTTCATGGCGCTCAGCGCCTTCCTCGCCCTCTCCGCGGTGGAACTGCAAGACCCAGCCATCTGCTCTCTCCTTGCTTGTAATGTGAGCTGCAATCTATGTATAGATAGATACGTAGCGCTAATCAATCAAGAGTAATATTAGCATAAGAACACGCGACAGAAGTAAAGAAAAAAACTGTTTCTTTTTCTTCCGATCTTTTTCCGGACACCGACTGACAGAGTAACATCATCGAGAGCAACCAAATCAAATCAAACCAAAACCCTCCCTCCGAACACAAGAAGGGTTTTGCGATGGATTAGGGGGAGGGGAGGGGAGGGGGCGAGAGAGAGGTTAGAAAGCAAATGTGCATGCAATTAGGAGAAGAAGAGTGTCAGCGGCGAGACGAACCGAACTAGTAACTCCCAAGCCGAATCGAATCCAACTCCCAAGAAAAGAAGGAGCAGTGTGGGTTATTAGGGTTCCTCCTCCCTCTTCTCTCACTCGCAACGCCCGCCGCGAGGAGGAGGAGGAATGGAAAGGTTTTTCCTTTTTGGGTAGGAGGAAACCCATTAATTAATAATTAATTAAATTAATGAAGGAAGAAGGGAAGAAGGACGAATATGGGCCGTCATAGGCCTCCTTTCTGCGAGCTAAGGCCTACACAGCCCACATAGTATCGGAAGATAAGAAGGCAGGCCAAGGCCTCCACCCTCCATCGGATCGGAAAGGAAACCCTAGAAGCGAAGCGAAGCGAAAGCAATGGAATCCCTGAGCAAGCGCGGCGGCGGCGGCGGCGGCGAGGGGGAGGGCATCCTGGCCTCCTTCTCCCGGTCTTCCGTGGCGGCGCACGGGCGCGAGGCAGCGACCATTGCGAAGAAGCTGCTGCGGAGCACGGGGAAGGCGGCCTGGATCGCGGGGACCACCTTCCTCGTCCTCGTCGTCCCGCTCATCATCGAGATGGATCGCGAGCAGCAGCTCAACGACCTCGAGCTCCAGCAGCAGGCGCTCCTCGGCGGCCCGCCACCGCCCGCGCCTCTCAAATGATCCGATCCATAACTTACTTTCTACTGCTGCCTATGTCGTCGTCGTCTTGTCTTTTCTTCTTCTTCTTCTCGAGTACACTACTACTAGTGTTTTTGCCTGTCTAGTCAGACAAATCAAACTTCTTGTTTTCATTTCATCATCGATCTATGCTATGCTGCTCTGATGAGATGTCGTCGTCGCTTTTCCTTTCCTGCTGCTACTTATTTTCACGCTGATGCTGCTCATCTTATCATGCCAAATAAATCGATCGATTACTATATGTCATTCTGTGCGATTCCTGTGCCTTGTGCCGTTTATTCTTTCTCGTCATATGCTGCTGTGATGATATTTCGATTTGCATCACCAGGGTTACTCTTTTTTTTTTATGGATTGGCATCTCCAGGTTTATGAACAACAGTCAGTATAATTATTAAGGTTTTTCTTAAATAAAACAGTATAGTCTCTGTAATAAAAAATGAGAACATTGTACTCCGGTTTCTAAAGTTGGATCACAAATCTCTGTAATAAGAAATCTAATGTTAAATTTGTTATTCATAACAGTAAGACTCAGCAATGCATATGTTGGTTTGTTACGCCCCCAAAACTTGGCAAACAGATGTGTATGATGTAACCAAACATTTTGATACAAACAGCACTACTTTATTGCATTTTGATACAAATAACATTACTTTTTTATTTGGCAAAAAGAACTATTTTTTACGTTATAAATTTGGATTTGGATTCGTCGCTATCCAAAATACTACTCTTCTTGAAAGAATGTCATTGCTGGCTTGTGATAGATTTTCTGCCAGTATTAGCAACAAACCGGGCTTCGACAAATTAATTGATTATGCCCCGTTTAGATTAAAATTGAGAATTCATCCTCCTGAGTCCTGACCCGCATGTCATGGGAACGAGAGGGTAAATCCACAATTTCTGATCTAAACAAGGGGTATATGATAACTCTGGGTATATGATAAACTCGGAGCACCAAATCAATCCGGCATACCTCGAGCATACCTCGAGGGGAAGCTTTGCAAACAATCAGCAAAGCATGTACCGCAAGAGAAGCTGAGCTGCTGCTCCTGATCTTAACGCAGGCATGGCACATCAAGGACGGGCATTAGCATCATAATAAAACGTCTAGCCAAAGTTGGATACCACACATTCTTCATCAACAAACTGCTGCTGCGACAAAACCCAAAACCAAAAAAAGCAACCTAACGGAACGGAGAGCACAACCCAGTAGTTTTTAGTTATGGATCTCTCCCTCCCTTTTGACGGATCAAAACCTCATGCTTGCAGCATATGCATATCCCACCAGGTCACCACCATGGGGTGGTGAACCATTAGTTTCTTGCGTTGTGGCTCCCCAAAATGCCCCTCTCGTGGTGAGGAACACGCTGGTAGCCATTTGACGACCTGCCACTGCCACGGTTGCCCGCATACTCGTTGTCGCCTCCCCCTCTAGCATACCCTCGCCCTCCTCCACCGAAACGACCTCTGCCTCCCCTTCCTGCCAATGCCAAACACGCACCACGTTCATATCATACTTGAGCAAGTATATGCATAGGTATTGGAAAAATAAAGCTGTGTCTAGTCTGCAAGCAAATATTGCATAGGTGTTGGAAAAATAAAAGAGCAACTTACTTCCACCTCTTATGCCGCTGTTAGGTTTCCGCTCCTCAACATATATCTGCCGCCCATTTATTTCAATTGGTGAAGCCTGAAAATTGGCAACAGATTTAGCATATGACCTGTCAAACCATGATTACTAATTCAAGCAAAAGGTGCCCATATAGTGCATTAAAAAAAGGGAAAGCAGACAACCAATTAAGCATCACAATAATTAGTAAAGGGTGAAGTGAATATGCATCAAATTTGATTCTAAAGGAGTGTGCACACACAAATTGGAGAAGGTAAATGCATGTAAAAAAATGAGTTTCGTTGAACAGTTTGCCACCTTCAATGCATTGTGAACACCACTAAGTTCTTCAAATTCCACAAACGCATAGTAGCCCCCGGTCTCCTGCCAATGTCATACAAACACTAGTCAAAAGAAAAGTCTTATCACATCATATAGACGTAATAAAAAATACATATAAAAGAACCACCTTGCGGCTTCTGATAGCAACACCATCAGGAATGAGCCGCCCAAACTTCTTGAACTCATTCTCAAGATCAGCCTCAGATACAGAAGATGGCACGTTCCCAACATAGACAGATTTGCTCTCTATTTTTACAAACAGAAATATTAAGAGTCGGTGGGTAATGTGCAACTCAAATCAGCAAAAAGGATTATGATGCTAGCTCAAACTAAAGGACAACCTTCATCATCCTGGACAGCAAATTCACCATAAACCTCGGCTTTTAGCTTCTCGGCTGCCACAGACGAAGTCATAACCGAATGCTGTGCAGCCTGGTTTGTCTCGGTTGCCTGGTGAGAAGGTCTAGTCGGGGCTGGCTGGGCCACAGGGAACACCGGTGGAGCTTTTGCGGTTCTTAGCTGCATGAGTTTACCATCAAGGTTTTAAATATGCATGAGATGACATCGCAAAAAAATCATGATCAACCAAGTGAAGGTGCAACATACAATGGAGGCATAGGTCTTCTTTACTGGTTCACCAACAGGTTCCTCTACATGAGGAGGTGGAACAGGTGGAGATTGCACTGGCTCCTCCGGTGCCATCGCCATTCCATTTGTAAAGGAAGAAATTGGTTCTTCAGGAAGAGGCTCATCTCCCCAATTGTCTGACTGAGAAACTACTTGCTGTGGTGGCTCAGAATAAGTATAGTTCTCAACAGCATCACTTTCTTCAGATGTTATTGGGACAGCACTTTGATTTTCCTCTTCGTGAATGTACTCTGGAACTTGAGGTAGAAAATATATAGTTAGTAACTAAGTAATTGCAAAAATTACAAAAGCAGGGGCAATAGCTCTACTAATACGTTTAAGGTATTGACTTTTTTTTTGCCATGGCAACATTTCAATTTGAAACCACAAGTAATCAACTCATATGGAACATGCTTTTTGTCGGTGCTCATAGACAGCCAACACAGAAGGCATGATAGAAGATATGACATAGTTCGGAACATACGCATAACATGGCACAACAGTTTAGATAGATCATTGACAGAGAAAATCAGAAATATGGCTCGCAAAAAGGAAAAAGAAAATAAAAAATATGGCTGAACAGTTGAAAGAAAATTGCAGGAAATTATGAAGATAAAAAGATATATTATACCAGGTTCGACAACTGAGTTGGATGCCATGTTGGTCTCAAAGTTGTCCTGGGCAATGACAGGTGCAGGTTGCACTTGCTCTTGGTCAACAAAATGGAAATAATCATTGAGAACAAAGTAACCCTTCTCCTGGGGAGCAAGGAAAAACATCTGGATGAATTTCCTTTGGTGGCTGTACTCCTTGGTCTGTACGAGACCAGATACCATAACTAGCACACCGTCACCCCATGAGTTGAGAAAGTTGGCTGTTTTGATCTCGATTTGGGTGAAATTCAAGGACATGATGAGGGAGTGTATATCCTGCAAGCAACAGTTAACACGCACGAAAGCATTAGAAGAAGGCTGTAGAGTAAATGCAGATGACAGGTCGACAAGGAAGGAAAGACAACATTGGAGCTTTGTTTAGGAGGTAAATTGAAGTCAAGTCAGTAAGGCAGGCAAGCATAGGCGGTGTGCATAATGCTACGAATTCGAAGATGCTATGCTAGATAAAACATATATATAGACATACAAGTAAAGGTGTCTTGTTCTTAAGTTAGAACTAGTATACATATTAATACTAGTGAAAATAACAGTAGTAGCTCGTTTGATAAAAAAGCTAAGGGGGATTCCATCGCAATTATAAGAACATAGATTTGCAGGGCGGGGGCAGGAAAAGGAACATTGTAATGAAAAGGGATTGTGGAGAGGGAGGTAAGTAACCATCATGGTGCTGGCGGTGGTGTTTGTTCCAGCGAGGTCGTCGACGCGGACCATGGTGCTGGCGTCGTTGTAGAACTGGTGGACGACATCGGGGCTCTGCTGCAGGAGGTTGTAGTAGTTGCGCAGGAAGTAGGTGCCGACCTAGAGCAGTAACAAGATGAGCGAGGGAGCGAGCTAGGGTTTATTTTGAGGAGGGGAGGGGGGAGAAGGGGCAGTTACCTGAGTCGCCGCCGCCGCCGCCGCGGAAGCCATGGTGGAAGCCTGGAGGAGAGGGGAGGGGAGAGGAGCGGAGCGGAAAACCCTAGATCTGCGTCCGCGGGAAGGGAGCACTGGAGTCTGGAGACTTGGAGAGGGCAAGATCTACTACTCCTACTAAACAAAAGAGTCGATCGAGACGATCACGAGCTGCAGCCTGCGGACGCGGATGGACTGGATTGCTTCCCTTCCCTTCCCTTCTCTTCTCTTCTCTTCTGCTTTTATTTGCTTCGCGTCCCCTCCGCTTCGCCTTCGCTTATTATTTTCTTATTTATTACTGTTACCCTACCCTGATTCGTATCTTACCTACGTACTATTATCTTAGGACAGAAATATGATCGTACCAAAACCGGATATGTTCATGACTCTTACCATGTATCCTCCCAATCCTAATTTTCGTTAGTATCCTTGTATACTAAAGAGTTCCATTCATACGACTCGACACTAATCCTTATCTAAAATCGTTAAGGTAGATTGAAAAAAATGTGAATAGAGCCATTTTCTTTTAAATAAAATAAGTCAACTAAATTTATTGAAATTAATAAATATTATAGGCTTTAATGTGATCCAATTCTATGATTCAATACTTGTAAAAGAAAAAAAAGATTATACCTAGTATCCAGATCCTAACTTGTTGAAAATAAGTAATTGTAATTTGATGTTTTGAGGATATGATACGTACACTATAGTACTATCTTGATTGCTTACGGTTAAAATAAATATAGATTAATTACTTTTTGCATTAGGTAAAATGTCAGTAATTTCACTTTGCACTAGTCATCAAGGTACAAAATCAATGACCATATATGATTGGGTTTTTAACATCACAAGAACCCACCAATCACTCGTGCTTTGGGCCTTGCAACAACAGCACACAAATCTCTCTTATTTGTAATACACAAGCCAGGGTACATTGATAATATGTAACAACAATCACCGTTTACATACAACTAGGAACCAATTTCAACTGCAGGCGGCTTTCTTATTACTCCATATTTCAAATGCTTAATCTCTTATTTTTCAAAGGCGCCCACAATCCAATGAATCCATCCCAATCAAATCATACACAGATTGATACACTACAGTTCCTTGAGTCAATAGGCAGCCAGGCGGGGGTCTGTGCGATGGGGAAGACCAGTCCGAGCCCCTAAACCCCTGCACCCGCAAGCAGCCTGCAAACACATACACATATATATAATCATTTGCCAGTTTAACCCACTTCTCAGTTTTATAGGGTACACCACCTCCGCCTATAAACGGCAATCTCGATACCCAATGCTATTACTGGCTCCAATTCCCTCTTCTTCTTCTTCTTTTTTTTACTTATACGAAGAAAAAAAGAACATAATCATTTAGTACCAACTCCTGGGCTAAGTGTTCTAGTAACAGTGCGTTTAGGTGAGCCTCCTGTGCCCTAGAGCAGCTTAGATGATAGTATTGCTGTGGTGTGTGGTATAAGTGGTTGTGCTTAGCGGATGTGTCACGTAGCTCCTGCCATCCATTTCAAAAAATTCCCAACTAACTGCAGTACTCGAGTGCAATACTATAGAGAGTTCTCTTACCACTTGTGCTGCAAAAGGCAGCATCTTCTCAGGCGGCATGCCAGAGCATAAACCTAAACCAGAAAACAGACAACAATTAGCACATGCCACCTCACATAAACATAATGATAGGCCAAAACCTATTACGGTGGTCATAATCCACAAAAGAGAAGTAACGTTTACAGTCCAAATCACAATATGTTTTATGCGGGGGGTTATCCACCCCATAGGCCATGCGCTCAACATTAGTCGTGTATTGCAACTGCATGTATTTTGAGGCTATAGAACGTTATACGATCACATCATTAACAACTTTGGTGGATACTGAATAACTTTTCAATATGATAGATGAAACATACTACTACTAGGTTTACAACAACTGATTTCACAGAAGAAAATTTTACTTGGTCCACTAACAAAAGCTACAGTAAAGTAGCATAAAACCAGCTATTTTTAGCATGAACAATTAGGAAATTACGTACTGACCGTAGAGAACTGCTCCGATGAACGCATCACCCGCACCAGTTGTATCTATGAGCTCTTCAGAGGGTATAATTTCAGCAGTGCCTAAAAGTAACCTGCCACTGATAGATCCTACTCCATCTGCACTTATTCTCAAATTTGACTAAAACAACAAAAGAAGCAGAAACAACTAAATAAGGGAACATAAAGTTGAAAAAATATGTAAATGTGAATAGAAAAAACTGGAAACCCTGTCACTCACTTACAAAAGATAGCAGATACACCCCTCAGCAATTAGTTAGACTAAACCCCCACACCCCAAAAACCCACAAAATTTAAAAAGAGGAGGGGGCATTTACATTAGATAACTTTATCCCCTGTTGTGTAACTATGGATCTTTAAGTCGCAAGATAGCATGGACCAAATAATGAAGATTCAAGTTCAAGAAGAAAGAACATCCAAGAGATGCCATACCTTGGAGGCGATGCATTTTGGCATGCTTGAACTCAAAACAACTTTTTTCTCTAGTGATTCCAGAAGACTCTCTACATCTATTTCCTCTGCCTCAGAAGCATCTGCGAGTTGAGCAGCATGTTATAGTATTCTGTAAAACAAATGGAGAGAAACATAAATTATTTTCAAGTAAAATGGATATCTCAAGTGTCCATGTCATGTCTCCAAGGGAGCACAATGGATAGCTATGCTTGGTAGTTGGTTAGGACCTGGGCTTCCTTAGCCAAGCACTGTTTTGACAGCGCAGCTAGAGAATGGAAGGGGGACGGGAGATAAAGGGAAATATCAGAATAACCTCTTGCTTGTTAATTCAGAAGATGCCAAGTCTCCTTTAAATAACTTCCTAATGATCCTTTCTAATATCTAACCTCTGATATTACCGTTTAGCACTCGGTAAATAAATAAACCTCATATCTCTAATTTTCTGGTTATGCGGATGCTGAGACCAGTGCACCATGTTGCTGGGTTCTGTTTGTATAGTGATTTCCTACATGACAGTCCATGTTTTGTCTATAAAGTTCCGCTAAAATTGGCATGCAGCAGTACAGTAAACTCACCTGTTGTGCTTCTTTCAAGCATCAAGCATCCCTTTTCTCCAAGGGTTACAATAATAAACTTGATATTAGGCAATCTTAAAAGCATGGACACCAAAGCAATCGGTGTTGATGAGGCTCCTGTCCAAGCCTGCATTATTCACATTAAAAAAACGTCACTAAGAAATACTAGTAAGTAGCAATTTGAGATGACAAATTTGTGTGGTGTTCAAATACATAAGGAATATTTTTATGCAGTATGAAGATGAATTTTGTTTTCAACTCTCCTTATCCTATAGTGCTAGGAAATAACTATCCAATAGCAAATACCAAGACACAGTTTCCCGTAATATCAAACTGTCTCTGAGCACAAGACTTTACATGCCATCACCATTCACTGGAACCACGGTAGTGGCATAGCCTTTAAGTGCCCCGTCATGTTCCAAAAGAACTAAGGCCAGAATCATGGGGAAATAAAGTGAAGATGCAAATTCTTGACTAGCCTGTTTTCAAATCGTAAATTAAAGTTAGTTTCGTAAGTGTACCAATCAGACGACTAATCGTGATTAGTCATTTATCAGGTCCGATTAGTCCAGTGCTAGTCGGTGTTAAGTCGTCCTGGTACCCAGGATGTGTATAGTACAAGTAGTTAAGTATAACTCTACATTCCCTGCAAAAAAAAAAAGTATAACTCTACATTATACCAATTTTGTTCTATATATTGTAGTAATTCTGTGATTTAGTACTATACTAGGCAAATATATTATAATAAATGTGTGTAACATGTTAACGAAGCAAGCAATCCAAGCATCAAGCATGGTTTGGTAGCTACTTACTAGTCGTCCACAGCATAATCAGACGAGTAATGACGTTTGGTCGGACAACTAGTTTTCTGATCAAGCTAAATGCATCGGAGTGCATAATCGAGATACCAATCAGGACGACTAATCATAACTAATCGTGATTAGTCAGATGACATTAACCGATGGCAAACGTACACACTTACCAGTTTAAAACGAGAAAAGTAGCTTAAGCTAACTTTTCAGGACAAAAATAATGCACATTAAAGCGAACATTCTTGCTGAATAAAGACAGGGCTTAACGGTTAAACCCTTATGCAATAGAATTAGTTACCTGAGGAAATTTTGCAGAGCAAACAACATAAGATGCAAAATTGAGAAGCTCGTCCAATCCATCCCTCTTCCGTTCGGCATCAATCAAAATAGGAAGTTTTCTTTGGCTTGCCTGCACTGGATTGTTCCTCAAACAAAGCTCAATCTCACTACTAGCGTACCCTTGACCAAAACAAAAAATGCTACAGCTGTATAGAAGAAAGGCTTACACATGGCATTGACACCACATATGTTATATCAACGAATTGGACATGACAGCTTTCCTATTCATAGTGATATTCCCAAATTTATATAGCTAATATTCACAGCCATATATGTAGAGTGGAATTCCGAATAGGAAAAAAACATTCATGTCGATGGTATCTAGTTGACCATTAAGTTGTATAGAAATGGAGTAAACTTTTAGTAAGTGACAATTCATGTTCTAAGAACTCTGATAGTTTCCACTAAACCCAAAAGGGAAATGTGAGTGCTGTACCCAAAAAATATTAAAAACAGAGAGTAGGCATTTATATTTGCAAGATCCTCTATAAGAAGAAAAAATTGTGTCAGGAAAATATTACCTCTTCAGCAACAACTAAAGCAGTTTCATGCAGTCTGACATCAAAATATACAATGTCAGCACCGTCTAAAGCGGCAAACAAGTTTTCTTGTGTGAGCTCCTCAGGCACCATAGGAGGATAACCAGGAGTGTGAATACAAGTACGAGTTTTCCTGAAAGAAAAAGGGAATTCGACAGTAATAATAACGGGCTGAATTAGAGTGACACTTTTGTATGACCATCCGATTTGTGAAATGAATGGTAAGATTATATTTTAAAAAGAGAAAAAAAACACTTGTAATGGCAGGACGTCAACCAAATTCATATGTACATTGTATCATACCAATGAATAAACTGTAAGTGCATATCCGTTGGTAAGCAAGTGTACTTCACTTTAAATAAGTCAAGGGATGTGTTTAGAAGAAAGATTTGCATACGTTGCTTCTTTTTAGGAATGTTATGCTTCGTTAATGAAAAGGGAGGGATACGCCCTCTTTCTCAAAAAAAAAAAAACGTTGCTTCTTTTAGGAATGTTATGCTTCGTTGTGAATGGAGTATATATGATCTCTTAAAAGGATTATATAGAAGTTGTCAAGTTTAAAGTTGCGTTGCAACACATGGGTACTTAGCTAGTTGTACAAACATGAGGACATATTTAATAAACATGTAGGGAAGAAGAAATGAGTCACTTACGTCTGGTTGTCAACAATTATATAGGTGAAAGGTGAATTCCCCTCCTCTGCAACCTGAAAATTGATGCGGTGGCATCCATGATAATTATTAGTCGTAGAGAAAAAGAAAACGAAACCAGAAAAGACAATAGTAAGTTGAAGTAATTTGTACCAGGATATGAGAGGTGTCCACCCCATCATCTTGCAGCTCCTTGACAATATTTCTTCCTTGTGGGTCATTGGATACCTGATAGTGCAGGGGTGTATTAATTAATGATGAGTACTCCTAAATAGGAGTAATTGGAATTGAAGGAGCAAGTGGACAGTACAAACCTTGGATATGATCCTTGGGCGAAGGCCCAAGCGAGCAGCGGCGGTCAAGGCATTGCCGGTGTTGCCGCCTCCCTGGACCTTGAGCGTGAGGCTTCGGATCTTGTCGTCGGGGTTGGGGAAGGAAGCGACGGTGGCGAGGTAGTCCGCGGAGACGGCGCCGCAGCCAAGCTGTGTGGGTGTGATGCATGCAGATGAGAGAGCGGCAGGAGAGCGAATCGAGGGAGTGAAGAGGAGAGGCGTACCACGACGGGAGGTTTGGAGGAAGAAGCGGCGGCGGAGGCCATGGTCGGTCGGCGGCGGTGAGGGCGAGGTCGTCTTGGTGTTGGTGAGGATTGAGCTGGACTTGGGCCGATGCGTACCATCGTCATCGTCATCACCTCACCCACGCGGGATGCAGCTGGCTTTCACAAATCACAGCCCACTCACCGTCTCACCTTTGCTGCGTTGCCTTGGGGATAAGGCGAGCTTGGTGCGGGCCCTTCGGATTCTGCTCCTTCCATTCAAATCCTAACTCTTCTTAAATACTTCTTCTCACCTTAAGAGAGTGTCCGGTGCATTTCCTATAAGCAGTCACATTATGACTGTTGGATGTAAATCCAAGGACCCAAATCATACTAACTATTGTTCGCACGCAAGAAAAATTATGGAGGTACTGTAGCATCAGATCTTATCCGTTTATAGAGAAAGTGGATGGCTGAGATTAAGTGCAGTCCTAACTTGCAGTTACAGTTAGCACTGCACTGGACCTCAATTCTTAAGAGTGTTTGAGATGAGAGGATGAGAAAAAATTAGGAAGATATGCGAAACAAAGCGAACCATTAGCTTACGATTAATTCAGATTATTTTTTAACATGAAAAAATAGATTAATATGTTATTTTAAAGCAACTTTCGTATAGCGATAGAAGGTTGAAGAGAGAGCAAGCAGGCGACTAATTTGTTGTTGACTGCTAGCACGCTCCAAGAGAGCAAGATCAACTGTTCGTGCCAACTCAGCCACACGCTATGTGGATGTGCAACCTAAGGTGCTAAGACAAGGTGATGCTTAAACCAGTACGGCAACATTGGCATGAGCAAGGAGAAGGTAATTTAAGGGGATTGTTTTCTATAGAGATTTGTGCAATGGTATATATCCCAGAGTTCAAATCATTAGGCAGATTCTACTCTCCGTTGAGATCAAATCTCACAAAGACTTAGGTTTTTTACAATCCTATTCTTAAAAGGTTGTACAAATATGCTCATCCTCCATCACTGGTGATGAGGACTAGAATCTCAATCTTTCGTTAGGTACTGGATAGATCGATTATGGAAACTCGATGATGATGATCCAAAGGCTCATGTCAGATGGGAGTTTTGACGGAGCAGAGGTGGGTTTTCTAAATGAACAATGAAACAGCCTGCATCCGTAGATTAGGCTCACCCAAGTTGTAAAAAAAAACTAGTGTGGTCAACGTTACAACGAGAAATAGGTATTGAGTGACCGGTGAGGGGGCTATGTATGAACATTTGTGTATGGGTCAGCAGCTTCTGAAAAGTGGAGTAACAGTGGTGATGAAATGTGGTAGATAGCGAGGGAGGGCGATGGATTAATGAGAGGTCAGGTGGATGCAGATGCAGGGGCGGGGGCGGGGCACCTGCACAGCACAGGCACGAGAAAAAAGAGAGAAGGTAGCTGAAATTGAAAAGGATCCATTGCCCATGGATCGCCTGCCTGGTCCTGCGTGCAGAAAACATGATTGAATTCTTTTGCGCGGACAAATGCAAGGTCACCTTACCACAGTGCGTGGCTGCTGGTTACTACTATCACTGATCCAAGTCCAAGCTAGTACACTGGAGTAGCTAGCAAAGCAATGTCAAGCAAGCAAGGTAGTACTGTAGTAGCGAGCGAGATCATCATGCAGTGCTCTGGTCTGGGCCTGTCGTCTGAGCTGAATTGAATGAATACTACAAAGTGTAGTAGGAGTAGCTAGCAAATGCAAAAGAGAATCGGATCGAGAGGAGGTAAATGCGGTGCTCGGTGTGGTAGGTGTTGAGATTCAATGAGATACTGGCTGCGGCCATGCACGTACGGCTTCATCATCCCATCCATCCATCGTTCCTGCGCTGCCCGCCCTTGCAACTTGCAAGCAAATCGATCAGACAGGCAGCTAATTGTAATGAATTGACTGGCCTTCCGATCGAATCGATCTATCCTAGTATATATTTCTCAAGAACACACTTGGTTCGTTCCTAGTTAGGCGAACGGAACGCAACGCAGTGGATCTCTCTCTCTCTCCCGCCCAAGCGCAAGCGCAATAAATAGGTGAGGCCGGAGGAGCTGAGGTCAGTACGTAGCAGCAGCAATCACTCTCTCTCCCCTGCTCATGCCCATCCCCCATCCACAGACAGTTAATCCTCCCCGTCGAATCGTAGCTAGCAACGAGCTGAGCTTCTCTCTTCTCTATCTAGGAGTATAGGATCATATATATCGATCGATCGATGGCGAAGCGGCGGCGGCGGTGGCGGCACCGGTGCTGCTCGTCGGACCCGCCGCTAGCAGTGGCAGTCGGTGCTGCTCTAGATCTCCTCCTCCTCCTCCTACTCGTCGTCACTGCGGCGCCGGTGGACGCTGCCCACGTGGTCCAGAGGCATCTGGACAGGATGAACAAGGCGGCCGTGCGGTCCATCCACAGCGCGGACGGCGACATCATCGACTGCGTGCCTCGCCACAAGCAGCGCGCGCTCGACCATCCACTCCTCGCCAACCACACCGTCCAGACGTCGCCCTCCCAGATGCCGGCGTCGTCGTCTCTCCTCGACCGCCACCGCCAGCAATTAGCCAGCAGCCGGCGGGCGTGGCAGACGTGGCACCACTCGGGCCACTGCCCCAGGGGCACGGTGGCCATCCGCAGGACCACCGCCGCCGACGTGCAGCGCGCTCGCTCGCTCGCCCTCTTCGGCCGCAAGCACAACAAGAAGCAGATGAGGAGCCCGCTGGCGCCCGACGTCGTCACCGGCAACGGCCATGAGGTGCGTGCGTACTACTACTGTAATCAATCAATTAATTAACGATGGATGAGCATATATATGCGCATGGTGCAACGACAGCACGCGATCGCGTACACGGCGGCGGAGGTGTACGGGGCGCGGGCAACCATCAGCGTGTGGGCACCGGAGATCGACGAGGCCAACGGCTTCAGCCTCTCCCAGCTCTGGATCCTCTCGGGCTCCTTCAATGGCTCCGACCTCAACAGCATCGAGGCCGGATGGCAGGTCCTCCTCCATCCCCTATTGCTACCTTCTGATGACAATTACTCATTAATTGCAATTAACCTTGCACCTCGCTCGCTCACACCATTTCGCATTTGCACTGATCACTCGATGCTAGTGGAGCAGTATAGTAATTCGTGGTGGTCAACACACACCCACCACATGCGCGCATCAGTTCATAGATCGAGTAGTAATTAATCAGCGGAGGCACATGCCCTCATAAATGCATGTCTTGGTCCATATATCCAACATCATATCACCATTTACTTACTGTTTACTCCACACCATAGTTTACTCCCTTCCAGTAAACACTACTCCTCGACTAATGTACTGGTGATCTTGTTAATATACTAGTACTACTCCGGGGTAATTATTAGTTCATATACGATACTAGAACTGTAGTATGTACTATATGCATCAGTTAGCGACAGTGATCGTTCACCCTAAGAGGGTGTTTGGATCCCTTTAGTCACCTGACTAAAGTTTAAACAGATTAAAAAATTTTAGTCACCCCCTGTTTGGAAGATGGGACTAAAGTACATTAAAATCCAGATTTACCTCCCCTTCTCTCTCCTCTCCCTCCCCCTTCTCTCTCCTTCTCTCTCCATGGGATGAGCAATTAATTAGGTGAGAGAGAGGATTAGTCACTAGAAGTTGGGTCACCCTTGACTAGAGACTAGACTAGTTTTAGTCACCATTTAGTCAGGGGTGTTTGAAGATTTAGTCTCCTAGTGTGACTAAAATTAGTCAAGTAGTCTCTAGTCAGGTGCATCCAAACATCCCCCAAAGTACTCTCTCCTTCCCAGGCTCACTGCTAGGAAGGCTTTGACTTTTCAAAGTCTCCCACCCTGCAAATCTGCAATGCGTAGCCGAGTACGTAAGGTACGGGATCGATCCTCGTCTAACACCATTCATTAGCTAGCGCTACTATAATTACATACAGTCATCATTCCTTGCAAGCACGCATGCTAGAGTACTGTCATCATGCTTGAATGCATATATAAGAGGAAGTATAATAGTGGACTCTAAGAAATCTAAATGCTGAGTTAGATAAGAGAGAAGAGAAGAGAGAGGAGAAGTGGGCTGTAAACTTATAACCAGCTTAGACACAGGAACCAAGAAAATTTGTGAGAGAGATAGGTAGACCATATATTTATAGTTAAGAGCTAACCACTATATAAGTAAGCTGAAAGGTAGACTATAAAAATCTATACAGCCAGCAGCTAGCTATATTATTAGCCTTGCTCTAATTCATGCCAAAAACTGGAGCTAGCGCATAGTACTACTCCTAGGAGTATTAATTTTCATAGTGTTAATTAATACTCCTAGGATGGGGTTTAGGGTATATATATATATATATATACATATATATATATATATATATACATATATACATATATATACATATATATACATATATACATATATATACATATATACATACATATACATATATACATATATACATATATATACATATATATATACATATATATATATACATATATATACATATATATACATACACACATATATATATGTGTGTGTGTATATGTGTATATATATATATGTGTATATGTGTATATATATATATATGTATATGTGTATATGTATATAGACATACTATAACATACCCTAGATGTGTTATAGGTAAAACAAGTAAGGGTAATAAATTTTTTACAATGAGTACAATCATCATCAAATATCTGTATTAATTCTATTAGTAATTTTTTTACTATGAGATACATATGGAATTTATTAGTAAATTTTTATATTTTACCCATATTGAGTCTATTAGTATTTTTTAACTATGAGATATCTATGGTGTCTATTAGTAAAATTTTTACTACGAGGTATTTCATAATGATATTTAATAGTAAAAATTTAACTATATGAGAGGTGTGTTTTACTTATAACAAGGACTGGACTTGTTTTAGCGTATCCCTATATATATATATATATTCAGTATCTAAATCTGAATCTGAAACATTTGCATGTTTCCTTGTAGTCAGGTCAGCCCTGAGCTGTATGGGGACAACAGGCCAAGGCTCTTCACCTACTGGACAGTAAGCCGAGGCTATTAATTATATACTCCAGCTGTTGACTAGCTAATTAATCATCTAAATGTAAAAGATAACTAATCCAAATATATATATACTACATGCAAATTATATATATCATGTACGTGCAGAGCGACGCTTACGAGGCGACGGGGTGCTACAACGCGTTGTGCCCGGGGTTCGTGCAGACGAGCTCGCGAATCGCCATCGGAGCCTCCATCTCGCCGATCTCCTCGGTGGGAGGCCCGCAGTACGACATGACGCTCCTCGTCTGGAAGGACCCCAAGCTCGGCAACTGGTGGCTCAGCTACGGCGACGGCGCCGGCGGCCTCGTCGGCTACTGGCCCGCCGAGCTCTTCACCCACCTCTCCGACCACGCCACCATGGTCGAGTGGGGCGGCGAGGTCGTCAACACCCACCCGCCCGGCTCCGCCCACACCGCCACGCAGATGGGCTCCGGCCACTTCGCCGCCGAAGGCTTCGGCCGGGCTGCCTACTTCCGCAACCTCGAGACGGTGGACGCCGACAACAGCCTCGCCGCGGTGCCCCTCGACGCCATCCAGACAATGGCGGAGGACGCAGGCTGCTACGACATCCGCAAGGCCTACGACGACGACGACGACGGCCGTGGCGGATGGGGCGCACACTTCTACTACGGCGGCCCGGGCCACAATATGGCCTCTTGCCCCTAATCGATCGATCGATCGAATTGTACACGGTAGGACGACACACGTATCTGTAATGTCGTCGTGCGCGCAATTCGATCGATATCCTTCTCCGGTCGATTCGATCGGTCTCCTCATTTTTCCATGCAAATCGCAATGCACGCACCAAAGCCCTTCAATTTTTATTTTTTTTTCTAACTACCCACTAATGTCAGCGGAAAATATTTAACCTCGCTAGAATTTCTTATTGAAAACATACTTACTAAAATTAAATTTACGTAAAAAAAACAAAACCTCAAAATAAGGATAAAAATCTTGAGCAGATGAGGAAGAAATCCCTAATATGGATAGGGTGTTTCTAACTAGTCTGACGAGACTGCTCAGGACAATATTTATAATTGTTCCCTGAGTCCTCCTTGGACACGGGACAAACCTAGGGTATAAATTCTGTGTCTCCTATGAACAAGCCAATGCAAACCAATTAATCATTGAATACAAAAGCCGATCCATCGAGTCGGCTATAGAGTTCCAAACGACTAAACGCTGACCACTCCAAAAGCCTAAATGCTGACCACATCGTCTAGATCTCCTTGTTGGCATAGTCATCCAAAATAGATTAAGATTTCTCCATATACTTTGTAGTCGAGGAATTGTCAGATCTAATACATACAACAAGGCACAGGCCCTTCTGACGGACTTGAATCTGTAAAAAAAAAAAAAAACATATCCCGTGGTTATACATCATTCCTTCAGAACGAGTTGGCTACCAAATCATCGACAAATACTAATAGTAGCTTTTCATGCATGTGGTTCAAACACTTAAAAAAGCTAACAATATAGGTATTCTATTACATATCCATAAACAAACATACAAAGATTAGATTTGACACACACAACGAGAAAGATGAACTACTGGAGAAGTGGTTTTTACCACCGGTTCGTAACCCCTATAGTCCTGTAGTCCCGGTTATATAACCGGGACCACGAATCCGGGACTAAAGATACACATCTTTAGTCCCGGGTGAAATAACGGGACTAACACCAACCGGGACTAAAGATGGTAGCGTCACGTGGTTGGTGCTACTATCTTTAGTCCCGGAAAGTGTTACCAATCGTGATTAAAGTTTTTTTTCTTTTTTTTCATTGTTTTTGCTTCTTGCATATTGACTTCGAACCAAACTCAACAACAAAATCATCCACAAATTCACAGATCGAACGAGCATCCTCAAATTGACATCACAAATTCACAGATCCACAATGAACAAACTAACAGACATCACAAATAAACAAATCACAGATCCACAAATTCACAGACATCATATCACAAAATCGCTCCACCGCCGCCCGGCACCGGCCTCCCATCCCGCTGGCCACCGCCGCCAAGCTGCCGCTTCCGCTTCGCGTGAGAGAGAGAGAGGCGATAAAGGCGGCCTCCAATCCTGCCGCCCGGCCGCCGCCGCTTCACGTGAGAGAGAGAGGCGAGAGAGGTGGCCTCCTACCCCACCGCCTCCCATCCCGCCGCTCGGCCACCGATGCCGCCCGGCTGTCACACCCTGATCTGGCACCACCGTACAACTGCACCTGATAGGAGCGTGTCATAGGAGAAACGGCGTGAACCGCTTCCTACGAAACCGCGATATCGGTACCGGTCCCAGGACATAGCACTGGTGCCCAAGGTGACAATTATGAATCATTGCAATCCTTAATTTAAATAGAGGACTTATTTACCTTGACTTAAGTTGTAGCTCTCGGGAGAACCCAAGAATGCAATAGACAACGCGGAAGCAGCAACATCAGAGACAGAGGCAGCGGAAACCAACGAACTAACACCCAACACCACAGGCAACAGCAGAGAACTAGGACGAATCCCTAATCTTCACTTCGACTTCACCTTCAGAGCTGGCAGAACTATATAGAAAGCAAGGGTGAGTACTTATGTACTCAGCAAGCCAGGGGAACTTAAGTGATTAATGCAAGCTCCAAGGAGAGGCTGTTTATTTAGCAAAGCAGTTTTATTTTCAAGTTTTGATCAATCTAAGTGTGTGCGGGTGTTGACGATGAAATTTGGCATGTAATCTGATCTACATGAATCGGAAACACGATTTGATCCGAAGCGGAATTTGAAGATATGCGGAAATCTCGGAAAACAGAATACGCATCGGCTGGAGTCCGTATCGGCTAGGGACTGAGTCCGATTAGGATAGCCGATGAGGCCGATATGACATGCGAAATCAATCTCGGATTCAACAATGAGTTTGAAGGTATTGCCGGGCAAGGATAGAGTCCAAGATTGGCAATTCTATCTATTAATTAGGAATATATGTATTTTCTTTATAGATATTACCGGTAAGAGTCCGCCTAAGGGACTTGTTTGTTAGTTGAATTTGTATTAGGTTAATATGAGTCGTGTCCGTGATGGACAATGTTTGTATTTTCGAGTATAAATATAATCCCGAGGTCCTGTACATAAGGACAACAGACGTTCAATCAATCTTGGCGCATCGCCACCTTTGTTTTCTACTTTTCGACAAGTTTGTGCTTTCGAGTCGTGCTGCATCAGTTTGATCTTCGATGAAAAGGTATATCTTGTTATGGCGATTTGCATCATCGGGGCTAGTGCTTACATCTTTATGACACTCTAGTTCTACGTTGTGAATCTCTGAGTTATCATATACATTATATAATTTAGATCGACAATGCAATCTACTTGCATCGGCTGGATTCTATTTAGGGTTTCGTCGATATCGGGTAGATTATTTTGTAGGTTTAGATTACATAATGTATCCACCATCTCGAAAAGGTAACCATCAGCTTGATTTTCTAGATGTCATGTTTCTCTTTATACTTAATGCTGCATTGGTTAAGTCCAACCTATTAAGTCGTATTTAGAATTATGGTATCTAGCCTGTTTTATGGTTGTTAATAAGGATAGTATCGGGGTTTGAGCCGATCTTACCTGATATAGATGTTTTACATTGTTTTATACTTTGTTTAATATTCTATATCTAGGTCATAGCCGATATCTAGGTCTAAGTACGTATCGGCTATAGCTCCGATACAACCTTATACTAGGATATTCTCTAGTAATAAATATATTAAACTATAATTAATTAGATCGATATCAAGCTTAATATATTTATATTAGATTAGATCCTGATATAAGGGGCAGATACAGAATATTAAACAAAGCATAAAACAATGTAAAACATCTATATCAGGTAAAATCGGCTGAAACCCCGATGCTATCCTTATTAACAACCATGAAGCAGGTTGGATATCATGATTCTAAATACGACTTAATAGGTTGGACTGAACCAATGCAGCATTAAGTATAAATAGAAACATAAGATCTAAAGAATCAAGCCGATGGTTGCCTTTTCGGGATGGTGGATACATTATATAACCTAGATTAACAAAGTAATCTAGCCGATATCGATGAAACCCTAGAAAGGATCTAGCCGATATAAGTAGATTGCATTGTCGATCTAAGTTATATAACATATATGATAACTCGGAGAATCACAACAAAGAACTAGAGTGTCATAAAGATGTAAGCACTAGCCCTAATGATGTAACTCGCCATGACAAGATATACCTTTTCGTCGAAGATCAAACTGATGCAGCACGACTCGAAAGCACAAACTTGTCGAAAAGTAGAAAACAAAGGTGGCGATGCGCCAAGATTGATTGAACGTCTGTTGTCCTTATGTACAGGACCTCGGGATTATATTTATACTCGAAAATACAAACATTGTCCATCACGGACACGACTCATATTAACCTAATACAAATCCAACTAACTAATAAGTCCCTTAGGCGGACTCTTACCGAGAATATCTATAAGGAAATTACATAAAATATCCTAATTAATAGATACAATTGCCTCTTCAGGACTTTATCCGTGCATGGCAATCCATATGAATCACGTTAACATAACCCGATGATGTGTACCGAGTTATATCGCCGACATCGGCTCCATCGGCTAACCTTGTCCAACTCTGACTCTGCCGATCAGTCCACAGCCGATTCGGACTCCAGCCGATGCGCACTCTGTTTCCGATGTCATTGCACATTTTCAATTCCACTTCAGAATAGGTTGTATTTCCGATCTTTGCAGATAGATTTGATTACCAAATTTCATCGTCAAACAGTCCCAGACCTTACTGTGCCAGGAAGCCTAGGGGTCCTCCCCGACACCACCCCAGCGAATCCACTAGTCCCTTGGCATCAAGGCTACCCTGGCCTAGCTAATTACTTAGCCAGGGGTGTCCCATTTCACCTGTGTGGTCGCACTTGTTATATGCTCGGATGTAATTCCAAAGGAATCGGTCCTTAAAGGCGACCGCACAAGCATCCCGCCCAGGAATGGCCTTGTGTCGCGAGTTTTATTTTTTAAACTCATTTTTATTTCACAAGGCACCGACCCAGGCGTTGGGTTTTTCAATACTTTTGTAAATCGAGTTTTACCATAGATGTTCTCATATTTTAAGTTTGAAGGCGACAATGATACTCGTACTGAGTGTACGAATACGGAGGCGCAATGAAGGTGGTTACAAGGGAAACATGATGAAGCAATTAACAAAGGGAAGGATTAAATGCAACAAGTCAGGTAGACCCACCGATCCGCCTTGCAGACGGGGCAAACAGTTCAAGTGGAATCCTATCAATGCATAAATATTTTGCAAACAATATAATTAAATTAAAATATAGGCTCAAGATGTTCAAAGGTGTAACGCCCTAAAAATTCAACCAACGAAATCGAAACCCTAAAATACGGACCCTCAAAATTTTCTTAAAATAAATTGCATCATGCCGCACTTATACGCACGTTTTATTGGACTTTACGGTGGATTAATCAATAATGTACTATAAAGAGGTAATTAAATATGGTGACACAAATTTAGGAGGGCATTTTCGCATAAATATATGTATATATATGGGGGCACAAAATAAATCCCAAACAGCAGGAATGTATACATAGACATATATACGTATATGTGAGAATAATATGTATAAGGAAAATATAATAATAATAAAATTATGAAAACATGGAAAATTGGAGAGAAATGTTTAGAAACACTAAAAATATTAGGCAACATTCATTTAGTATAATTACAAAATTTTTAGAATGATTTTTAGTGATGAAATTGACCAAAAAGCCCAAAACACCCTGGCGGCCCCTCTTCATTGGCCGCCAGGTGTTCGGCCCGGTTCCGCAGCCACGCGCCCGCTCCCGCGCCGCAAGCGCCCGGACCCGCCGCCGCAGCCGCTGCGGTCGCGCCCCGCACGCGCCCGCGTCGCCGCCCGCCGCCGCCCGTGTCGCGCGCGCCCACGCCGGCCGCCCTCGCGCCCCGCGCCGCATGCACGCGCCGCACGCGCACGCGCCCCTACCGCGCGCCGCCTGCCACTGCCCGCCCACGCCGCACGTGCGCCGGCCACCCTCGCGCCGTCCCGCGCCACACGCGCACGCGTCCCTGTCGCGCGCCGCCCGTGCCCTCGCGCCCCACGCCGTACGTCGCCGACCGTACCACTCCCACGCCGCCCGTACGGCGCCCACTCCGGCCGTACCCTGCCGTACCAGCCGCCCACGCGCGCCCCGGCGTCGCGCCTTGCGCCCCATGCCGCGCCGCGCACGCACGTCGCCCGGTCGCCGCCGTACCGCGCCTGCACGCGTGCCGCCTCCCCCACGCCGCGCGCACGACGCCGTGCCGAGCGCCCGTCCCATCGCCGCCTGCCTCGAGCCGGCCGTCCTCCCGCCCTATATAAGCCCTTTCCCCTCCCCCTTTCCTCCCCACGCTCTCCCTTTCTCTTTTCTTCCCCTCCCGCTCCACCTCACCGCCGTGCGCCGCCGCCGTGCCCCGGGCCGCCGCGCGCCTCGCCGACCGCCGTGCGCCCGTAAGCCGCCGCCGGTAAGCCCCCTTACCCTCTTCCCCCCTATGTCGGCCGCAAGAGAGAGAGAGAGTGGCGCCGGTGAGCAGAGAGGAAGAAGAAAGGAGAAGGAGGAAGAAGAAGCAGGAAAGGAGAGAGAGAAAAGGAGAGAAAAAGGCAAAAGAATAGAGAAGGGGAAGAATATAAAATTAGACCTAGAAAGGAAATTTAGAATAGAAAATAAATTGGAAGAGGATAAAACCGCCGATTATTCTAGAAACTCATACAAGGAATAAAATAGGATTATTTAAATGCAAATGTTCACTTAACTTAATAATTCGTTTAATGATTATTCTTGCGGGACGTTTAGTCAAATATTTAGATTTCAATTTTTAGGATTTACCAGCTCGCGTGTATACTAATTAGTTAATTCTAGAACTTCTAAATTAAGCGTTGCCATTAAGGTTTATCGTAGTAACCGTTTAATTGTTAATCAATTTTACTCGTAAATTAGGTTATACGCTTAGGTAGCCATTGCAATTATTTAGTAGATTACCGATCATCAAAGGTTGAGTATTATTATCAGATCTAACCTAGGCGAGTCGCGTAAATTAAACCGGATAAATGTTCTATTTGGCTAACGTTAAAATTTGGAGGACCAAAGTATTAACAATCATAATGGAACTATTTTATAAATAATAATAGAAGCGAAGCCAACATTCAACACTCACGTTCGATCCATTTCTTTAAATTGGATTTTTGTCGGATTTTAATTGAATTCTAAGCGAATTCAATTTCTTTCGCACGTAACTCTAGACATCGAGGGAGTGGTGAGTCCAACCGAAGATCAAGAATCACAGGACCTTGAGCAAGGCAAGTCATCACTATCCTTGAACATATTGATCCCAATTGCAAAATTATTTTGTTTACAAATAAAGTTGCATGCAATGATGAACATCCTACTTGCTATTATGCCATGCCTTGAATATTGTTTACCCCATATCCCCTTGTAACCATGTTTACGAATGAGTCCCTAGTCAAATATGACAAATGCTTAGTAATGCTATTCTAGAATCATGCATACTCATATATATCAAAATGCTATATGCTTGGGCAATTACCTTAGGAAGGTAATTGAGATGCGGCATGTGGAGACATGAGCGCCACATTGCCATGATATGATGACATGATTTGTGAAATGAGAAATAAAACTAAACAAGTGTTTTCGACTGGGAGGATGGTGGATTTGGGTGGTATCTGGAAAAGGCTAGCACCGTCCCCGGTCAGTTAAGGACCGAGCCATGAAGTTAAGCATGAAACGACCCTCGTACAACCGCACTTCTCGGATGGGTATAGACCTAGCGGACTAGATAGCCGAGCAGAGGCAGTATCCTTGCATAGATGGTTCACCCCCATGTGAGAGGCAGGTGCGCTACGGTGGGGCAGCCGTTGAGGTAGGGCCGCGATGCGTGCCCTACGTCGGTGTCGCCATTGGTAGGATGCCACGTGTGTGAGAGTGAGAATCTAAACTTAAACTAAAAACTTTACGTGCATGTGAGACTTCCCTTCCCGGGAGCGCCAGAACTCCTCTCACTGCTAGAAACAGATACGCCTAGAGTGCATGAGGATGATAGTTCATGGAGCGGGTACTGCCAATGCAAGGTTATCGAAAGGCTTTGCCGTGACGCGTCTCATTCGTTGGGACTTCGACTCATTTGTTGGGCAAGTCACGGAGTGCGGGTAAAGTGTACATCCACTGCAGTGTGAGTAAAACAATCTATTCGAATAGCCGTGCTCGCGGATATTGAGCACCGGGACGTGCATTACACTTGGCTAGACTCTAAATTCTTAACCTGTGTGGGATGGGTTATTGCATGATGAATTTTATGCTGTTGGAGCCACTCCCTGAGAGCAGGGAAGGTGGACGTCCACAGAAAACCATGACAACCAACGGCGGGAAGCCATCCTTGGGATCACAATGGATGGTAGACAGAACCATCGTTGTTTAAATTGAACTCGGGTATTAAAACTTGACTAGTTATGCTAGGTCTTAGGATTGTGAGAAAGATTGCAAAGCTACTTTATGCAACTGAGCCTTTGCCTTGCCTTGAATAAAATCCTTCATATGCATCGTTGTTGTGGTGACTTGCTGAGTACGGTTGGTACTCACCCTTGCAATTATAAACTCCATCAGAAGCCGAAGATGATACCGCGGAAGATCCATACGCCTACTACGAAGAGGATGCGGAAGATGAGGGTGCCCACTAGGTCTAGATACGGTCGTTGCCTGTGGCAATGGCGATGCCGCTGCCTTCGCTCCGCTACTTATCTATATTCTGCTTTTGGATTGTATTCCGGACCGTTTGGTCCTTTGTTCTAAAACTACGCCTTCGGGCATATGATGTAATAATTCGTACACGACGCATATGTATACACTTTTGGTAATTCAACTATGTATCGTGTGTGCCAAACTACTTGATCCAGGGAAATGGCACAGAATACACGAGTGATTCCTGTTGCAAAACGGGGGTCCTTACAAAAGGTGGCTTTGCCTTGCTCAGGGTCTTGGTCTTCACGAATCTTCGAGAAATCCACAATCGAAGAAAATCCGGTTACCGGAACTAGGCGCAAACAATCAAAAACCTAAACAAAAGACCAAGGAAAAGATCCTATTTAGGCTAATAAATAGTGCCAAAATATAGATCACAATTTAACGAAATTTCCGGAGGTGGAACAGGGTCAATCGAAGTTACGGACTGAGAGATATGAATTTCGGAAGTTAAATTGGAAACTTCAGATCAAGGGAACGATTTACAGGGTTGTCCGGAGTATAGGAAAAAGGTATATGGACAAGGAAATGATTTATTTGAACTTCCGGAGTAGGGAAAGTAAATCGTGGAATTTCTGGACAAGGAAAAACATTTATTTATTTTACTGGAATCAAAGAAATGATTTAGGTTCGACCTACTAGATTGTTGTTGATAATATAAACCTTGTTAAGTCGATAGTTTCATGCTAATGTTTTATTGGAGTGCTAGCCGATGAGTTATCATATACGTTATATAATCTAGATTGACAATGTTTTCTACTTGCATCGGTCGATCTCCATCTAGAGTTTTGTCGATATCGGCTAGATTACTTTGTTGGCTTAGATGATATAATGTATCCACCACCCTGAAGATCAATCAAAGGCTTGATTGTCTAGATATTATGTTTCTTTTCATACTTGGTGCTGCATCAGTTAAGTTTGATCTACTAAGTCGTACTTAGAACCATAATCTCTAGCCTGCTTCTTGATTGCTAATAAGGGTTTCATCGGGGTTTCAGCCGATGAGTTATCTGGATGTTGCATCGGCTTATAAGGGTTAAATACAAGTTGGATTTAGCCGATGACAACAAAGGTTTCATTGTTTATATAATCGTCCGGATTTAATGACATCGGACCTCCAGCCGATGAATGCTTCAACCCTCGGATCAGTGCTTATTCAATCTATCATTACTAGTTGATTGGTTTCTACTGGATTATATTATTGTTTTATCACATTATCATCAACCAACTATCTTTATGTCATTATTTACTCAAGTATCAAGATCTATACTGGATATCGGCTGGTATCGGCATCGGCTGGAATCACTCTATCGGCTTGTCAGCCGATTAGCTGTTTTATCTGCTATTCACATATATCGTCAGTTGCAGGATCAAACTGACTGGCATGCTCGCATCTCATCATTATTTTGGACCTGCACTGGAGCTAAGCAGATCTCCCAGGCCAACGTGTTTTTACGTCAACACCAACACCCGTCTCTCCATATTTTGTACTCTCACCGTGTTCGTGCTCCAGGAGGAAGCAGAGCAGTACGGTACTATGTAATTGTGGCAAGGCCCTCTTGGCCGGCCTCCTCTCCCTTTCGCTTCCACCTTCCCTCTCCCCTGCTCTTCCCCAAGGCAGCGGTGCTGAGTTCTCCATGCCGCCGTCTTCCCCGTCCCCGCCATCAGCAGCTACTGCTTCCTAAACCAATCTCGCTATTTGCCTCCACCGCCAACGCTAGACCATCGCCTCCTGCCAACTCTGCGGCTCCGTGTTAACGATGAAATTTGGTAAGCCTCGAAGTCATCATCGGTCTAGAGTCAGTATCGGCTTCAGAGTTCTGGAATCGGCCGATGGAAGCTATCAATCGCTAAAAGTTGGATTCTTACCAAGTTCGGTTAAGGAAATTAATCTATTAAAGGAAGCTTATCCAAAAGAGACCGAGTTCAAGGAGGATGCGGCATGACAGTTTATCTATTAATTAGGAAGAGTCTGTTAGTTTCCTTTTATCTTTAGGAAAGTGTGTTTAGTGTCCAATAAGGACTTTATGTTTTTCCTTTTATCTTTAGAAAAGTTTGAGTCGTGTCCGATATGAACTAGTATCTACCCATGCGTATAAATATGTACACCCGGGGTCCATGTAAATTATCTCTCGATCAATACAACTACTCTCAGCGTATCGCCACCCTCTTTCTGAGTTTTTACTTATCAACCGGCGGAATTTGGCACCTGACGCGGGGCTGCATCGGTTTTCGATCTCCAGCGAAGGGGTAAGTCCGACGTTCCGTTGGGCCCTGGTGAATTTATAGGCTACATTAATGTTGTTCAAGGCTGCATCGCTTCGATCTCTTGGATCGCTCAGGTTTGGTTGATATATTTACCTATCTGATATTTCAATTCTATTTTAATTGCATTGTGTTTAGAGACGCATCGGTTTAGTTGGGACTGTCTTAGTTAGGTCTGATCTTCTGTCTTAGCTGATATATCTCTACAATCGCAATGTTGTTCTAAATAGATTTGTTATATCCATCACATTAGATAGATCTATCGATTCATCAAGTATTAGATTATCATATACAATCTCGTATTGCATCAGTTAGGTTCGATCTATTAGATTGTTGTTGATAATATAAATCTTGTTAAGCCGATAGGTTTATGCTAATGTTTATCGGAATGCTAGCCGATGAGTTATCATATACGCTATATAATCTAGATTGACAATGTTTTTTACTTGCATAAGCCGATCTCCATCTAGGGTTTTATCGATATCGACTAGATTACTTTGTTGAATTAGATTATATAATGTATCCACCACCCTGAAAATCAGTCAAAAGCTTGATTATCTAAATATTATGTTTTTTTTCATACTTAGTGCTGCATCAGTTAAGTTTGATCTACTAAGTTGTGCTTAGAACCATGATATCTAGCCTGCTTCTTGATTGCCAATAAGGGTTTCATCAGGGTTTCAGCCGATGAGTTATCTGGATGTTGCATCGGCTTATAAGGGTTACATACAAGTTGGATTTAGCCGATGACAACAAAGGTTTCATTATTTATATAATCGTTCGGATTTAATGACATCGGACCTCCAGCCGATGAATGCTTCAACACTCGGATCAATGCTTATTCTATCATATCATTTATCGGTATCGGCTGGAATCACTCCATCGGCTTGTCAGCCGATCGACTGTTTTATCTGTTGTTTATATATCTTGTCAGTTGTAGGATCAAACTTACTGGCATGCCCGTATCTCATCATTATTTTGGACCTGCACTAGAGTTAAGCATATCTCCCAGGCCGTCGTGATTTTACGTCAACACATCAACACGTCGCTGGTGCCTCGTGCGCCTTCCCGTGTCACCGCCCACCGCCTATCCTCCTTTGTCCACGGTGATCCCTCTTTCCCCTTCCCCATCCCCTCCTACCCCAACTCTAACCTCAAACCCTAATCCGTATGTCTACTGCCAGAGGTGGAGGAGAAGAAGCCCATGCACGAATCTTGGTACAGATCCAATGGTCCAAAATAGTAAAACCTTATCCTCAAATTTCTATCGAATGCCATTTAGCATTTCGGATAAGAATAAGACCAAGTAGCTGGATGCCTTGAGTACTTCTTTTTAGTTTCTATAGGCTAGCAATTTTTCAAAGAGGGATCTAGACATGAACAGTCGAACATATTCCTCAAAGATTCGTGAGTGAATTTTATTTCAATACTACAGAGTACATGTTTCTTTCCCTCTACGGATGCCTTTTACCTTTCCCCTTTGCAGAGGATGATGAAGTCACAAATGTAACGGCCTCCGTTTGTGAAAATTTGTGAATGTTGGAATATATTCTAAATGTGTAGAAAAATTGGATGATCTCGCGTGTTTTACGAAATTTGAGATACAACCTGAATGTATATATGTATATAATATGAGATATGCCTCGATATTTCCCCGTATAAAATTTAGGGACATTTGTAAGGTACAAATAGATTTAAGATTTTGAGCATATGTGTTATGAGTACACAGGGAATATTAAATAAATATGATATTCACCCTTTGGAACGTACAACTATATTTGCTACTACTAGTATAAAAAAACATTTAGCTGGGTGGTATTCAGTCAAATTTATGTTAGAAAGAAAAGGAGAGGAGAACAAAAGAGAGTTACAAAAGATACGGAAGTTGGAAAGGGATTGAGCGTGAGGCGGATCCAGTGTGGAAACGATGGATGTGGAAGGGGAGGAAGCTTCCTCCTGCTTTGTTTGGTTGGTTGGGTTGGGTCCGTCCGATGAATGTGAAGAATTCCAAGACTGACGACAGGGCCGGTGCGGTGCGACGGCGGCCGGCTTCTTCTTCTTCTTCTTCTTCGTCTCGATCGCCGGCGGCGGCGCCTCCTTCCCTTCTATGCGCCTCCTCCGCCGTCTCTACCTCCGCCTCCCCCCTTTCCGACCCAACCCTGCTGCCACCTCTCCAGGCTCTCTTTATTGGTCAAGAACAACAACAAGACCTGCAGGGCCCAACCACCCCATCCCCATCCCTAGGCGCATGTCGACGTGCTCATCCTCCGCCGCCGCGGCGGTCGTTGCCGAGGGCTCCGCCGCCCGCCGCTTCTGGATCGCCGCCGCCTCGCGGGAGGCCGCCTTCGCCGCCTACACGCCCTTCCTCGTCTCCCTCGCCGCCGGGGCTCTCCGCCTGGACTCCTTCCGCCAATACATCGCGCAGGATGCCTACTTCCTCCACGCCTTCGCCCGCGCGTACCTACTTCTCCCTCTGTTACCAAACATCGAGATTCCGGTTGCCATGGATCTGACCCCTCCTGATTCATTGATTGTTTGATTGGAGCAGCTATGAGATGGCCGAGGAGTGCGCTGATGACGACGACGACAAGGCCACCATCATCGTCCTCAGGAAGGCCATCCTCCGCGAGCTCAACCTCCACGCTTCCGTCCTTCAGGTCCTACTCCTATCCCCCATTCTCCATCATCATCTATCTATTCTTCGGGATCCCCCACCCACCACGACCCTGCCTCATTTCATTCTTCTTCTTTCTTCCTTCTAGTTAGATGTACACCTCTGCAAGCACAACTCTGCTTTGTGCAAACCACCTAGCCGATCCAACTTGATTACTGCATATACAATTCTACATACTATGGTGGATACACCACATGCATTTCTAGCCGCCTACATTGCTAAGACTAGCTTGTTCATACCATACTACATCATCAACCTTATGGCATCCACATACCAAGTACAATTGCCTCTTCCTATGTACTACTTCTTTTGATTTTCAAAACCAAAAAGAAAATCCAGGCATGCATTTTAGCATTGTGATATGCATGTTGCATCTATGTTTCTGGTTCCAAATAACTAAATCATCCCTGAAGATCTCAAATATGCAAAATATACAATTACTTGCCATGAGTACACCTCAGAATCATACATCTACAACCAAAGTGCTAGCAAGTGCGTTGTCATTTCAATTAGGGATTTATGGCTCCTAGAGATGAATCACAAGTTCGTTACATGCCGCGCGATGAAATCTGCATGTATGTGGTCTTTTGTCTGTGTCATTAACCAGTAGCCTTATTCCTTTCAACTAGCCAATTTCCTTTTACTCCGAGTTTTTCGTCACTCATATCAGTTGCCTTAACTATATAATTTGTAGGAATGGGGAGTCGATCCCAACAAAGAAATCCCTCCAACCCCAGCCACAACTAAGTACACTGATTTCTTACTTGCAACTTGTACTGGAAAGGTTGATGGTGGGAAAGGTTCTGATAAAATGGTCACACCATTCGAGAAGACGAAAATAGCTGCATACACTGTTGGGGCCATGACCCCATGCATGAGGCTTTATGCGTACCTGGGTAAAGAACTCGCAGTTTTCTTGAAACAGGATGAAAATCACCCATACAAGAAATGGATTGAGACTTATGCATCCAGTGATTTTGAGGTATGGAATTGGAAGGTCGTGTCTTTTTGTATTTAATTATTGATTCTACTGGCTTTTGCTTCGGTGCAGCTGGTTCATGCACTGAAAATTTCTCCGTTCCCTCTTTTAAACAGAATAACGCACTCCAAATAGAAGAGTTGCTTGATAAACTAAGTGTCTCTCTAACTGGCGAGGAGCTTGAGATTATTGGGAAGCTCTACCAGCAAGCGATGAGGCTGGAAGTTGAGTTCTTCTCTGCTCAGCCAGTAGACCAACCAGTTGTAGCTCCACTCTCAAGATATTGTGATCCCAAAGACAAGCTCTTGATATTTTGTGATTTTGATTTGACATGCACTGTTGTTGATTCATCTGCCATTTTGGCGGAAATTGCAATCTTGTCACACCAAAAGGCTAGTCAAGGTGGGGCTGATAGTTCCCTTGATCGTACAAAATCAGCGGACTTGAGAAATTCATGGAACATGCTCTCAAATCAATACATGGAAGAGTATGAGCAATGCATAGCAAGCTTGCTTCCTCCAGAAGAAGGTAAGTTAATCATCTCCCCTTGTTTCTGCTGAAAATTTGTGCTTTACCAACTATACATAAATCAAGCTTGCAAAGACCCTGCTGATGATTTAGGTAATTTATTTTGTTTAAATTCCAGCAAGGTCACTAGATTATGATCAACTGTACAAAGGTTTGGAGGTGCTATCAGAGTTTGAGAAACTTGCAAACTCAAGGGTGGTTGATTCTGGTGTCCTGAGGGGAATGAATTTAGATGACATCCGAAAAGCTGGAGAGCGGCTTATTCTGCAAGATGGATGCAAAAATTTCTTTCAAAAGATTGGCAATAAAAGGGAGAACCTCAATTTGGATGTCCATATTCTTTCTTATTGCTGGTGCGCAGATCTTATAAGGTCGGCCTTTTCATCAGGTAAGACTAAAAGCCCTTGGCCAGTCATTCTTTCTTTTCTGATGATGTTAGCTGCTGCTAAGCTTATTTTGCTAGCCTATGCTACTTCTAGGCTTATGACCAACATCTCAGTATTGTTATTGTTAGACTTGTTTCAGTAGATATCTGTTACTTTCTTTTTTTGAAACAACCTGCACAAGATAGTGCGGCTATCACAATGACCCTTGTGACCAACTATCATTTAGAGTTTGGAGCTTGGTCGGTTATGTTTACCATGATATGATTTGATCACCATTGCATCAACTGTATTGGTGTTTAGTACATTAAAACTGGAGGCATGAACTGATAATAACTATTTGTGTATTCTGATGATTGTGCACAGTTGGTTGTCTAGACGGGCTGAACATACATTCAAATGAGTTTGCTTTTGAGGGATCTGTTTCAACTGGTCATATTAACAGACAAATGGAGTCTCCTCTGGACAAAGCTGAAAAGTTCAAGAGCATCAAAAGCGACATTGGTAGTACAGGGCCACTATTGTCAGTTTATATTGGGGACTCGGTTGGAGATTTGCTTTGCTTGTTGGAGGCAGATATTGGTATTGTTGTTGGATCAAGCACAACCTTGCGGACTGTGGGCAAACAGTTTGGTGTTTCATTTGTTCCTCTGTTCACTGGGTTGGTAGAGAAGCAGAGGCGAACAGAAAAGGAGGAAGAATCATCCATCTTCAAGGCACGGTCTGGAATTCTTTATACGGTTTCTAGCTGGTCGGAGGTACAGGCTTTCATTCTGGGAAATGATTTCAGCTGATTGCTGGTGTCCTTGTGAACCGTTTTCCTTGGCAAATATGTGTACAAGACTGGTGCCAATTGATGGACTTTGATTCGTAAAACCCGATGTGGCCATTTTATTAAAGCCGCATGCGTGCCGACTCTTCCTGTACGAATGAATACCTTGTGTTGTGCGATGGTTTTGTATGATCATTGTGTCATTGATTACACACTCGACCCCTTCTCATTTGGGGTCATTTCATATATATATATTTACTTTAATTTCCGGAGTGTTTCCTGGCATTGCAACATAGTGATACACCCAAGTGTAACTGTAGAGATGATGTTTGTAGCAATAAAAAGTTGATTGCTATGTTGATTGCTATATGCATGTTTGACCGTTATACTCCATAGAGCAAGCATGTTATCTTGGTTCATCCATAATATATATGTAAAATCTAATTCGCGCGCGCTGGCGAATTAGTTTTACGGTGAGACGTTTGCTATAACGTTCAATGATGTGAGTCATGTAGTGTAGTGTATGTAGTACTAATTTATTTAAAATTTTCGATAACTTTTATATTTCAAACCATGTATTACTTTTAAGATCCGTTTTAACCATTGAACTCCATTCAAAATATATGATAAAATGAGTACAATATTGAATATATTAAAATATTTAAAAGTAATTTAGTTAAATGGAGAAGTAACTAAGCTCTATATGGAAGTAACTTTTTATAGTATTAAAAATAATTACTTATATGTATTAAAAAATATCTTCATAGGTAAAGTGTGGATTTACAAGTAAATACATGACTTTTTTATTCGAGGCAAACCATATATATGTGTGTGTATGTAGAGAGATTATTGTTTTCGATAAAAGCAATTTATTTTATATAGAAAGTATCCTTGGAAAATAGAATTAACTATTCATAGTATTAGAATTCATAGTATTAGAAGTAACTTTTTATAATATTAGAAGTTGCTACACTCCTATAGGAAAGTAACTGAAAAGTTTTAGAAATAAATGCTAGAGAGAAACAACTCTTCATGATATTAAAGAAGTAACTCTTCATAATATTCGAAATAACAACACTACTACAAAAGTAAATAATCTGAACATATTTAATATTAGACTCATTCAGTAGATTACGATGGTTCAATCCGATTTTAAAATTAAAATAATATACGGTTTGAACCAAAATTTTTTAAAAGTATTAGTGTAATCCATGGGTGATCGCTCGTTAGCGCTAAAGCGCTACTACGCGCCGCGTAATCGCGTCCACATTATATATTTTAGAGCCTGCATACGTTACGGGATGATTGAACCTTACTGGCAAACTTAACATTCTCATATGTAAATTATTAATTGCACGTACGCAATATATCTCTCTTTGCATACCACATGTATATATTTCATTGCTTGGGAGGATAACATTATTAATTATCAAATACGTAGTTATTATATGTGGCATATATAATATAGCGAGGTTGGTCGATATAGTTGATGGCGCATGCGTCCATGGCGAGGATATATATATATATATATATGTTCATGGCGCCGCCGCGGCGGCGTCCATGGCGAGGATGGTGGAGAGGTTGAAGGGGTGCATGTAGTCGGGCGAGGCTGACATGAACTGGCTGACGATGATGCGGTTGGCCCTCTCGGTGGGGTGGAAGTTGTCCCAGAAGACGTAGAGGCGACGGTCGGGGCAGACGGTGGAGAGCGCGGTGCAGAGGCCGACGCCGTTGTAGGGGCCCTGGCCGCAGCACGCCACCTTGGACGTGGCGAAGCCGTACGCCGCCGGGTCGGAGATGAAGTCCATGTGCATCCTGTAGGCGTTGACGGCCACGAAGACGTCGGCGCCCAGCTCCGCGTTGAGCTCCCGCGTCATCCGCACCAGCTGCGGGTTGTACAGCGCCGCCGCGCGCTGCAGCTCCAGGTCGCACTCACCGGTGGCGCTGCGCGTGGCTAGCTCCGCCGGCGCGCACCCCAGCGGGCCGGAGCCGGTGACTAGCACTCGCCTGGCGCCCAGGTCGTAGAGCTGCCTCAGGACCTTGCCGTACTCGCCGATGATGTAGCGCACGTAGTCCGGCAGCGCGAACTCGCGGGACCTGGCGGAGAATGGCACCAGGTAGTAGTTGTTGATGAAGTCGTTGCCGCCGAGCGTGATGAGCACCAGCGCCCCCTCCACCAGCCGCCGCGCCGCCGCGCTACCGATCAGCCCACGCACCCGATCCTGGTACTGATTGAAGTAGCGAAGCTGCTTCTCGATGCGGATGATGTTGGCCTTCATTCATCCATTCATATGCACGCATGCACATGTTAATTAATTAATAATGCAAAAACAATGCTAATTTAGCTAGCTAGAAGCAGCTTAATTACAAACTGGATGCCGGTGTCGTTGAGGATCCCGACGCCGGCGGAGGCGAAGTTGGCGCCGTGGAGCAGCTTGGCTCCGTCCAGCTGCGGGCTGAGGTAAGGCAGCACGGATTCGGCGCCGAGGTACTCGCTGATGATGTCGGGGACGTTGAGGCCATTGGAGAAGCGGCCGGTGGCGCGGTGGGTCGGGTAGTCGAGGCCGTAGGGAGGCGAGTCGGCCCGCGCAGTGGTGATGAGGTAGTTGTTGTTGCCGCTGTCCACCAGCGAGTCGCCAAACACGAAAAAGGCCCGCGGCTGCTGCTGATTCGCCTCGCACACCGAAGCTGCGAGCACCAGCAGCAGAGTGCGCGTGGCAATGGCAGCGGCTGCTCGATGATGATATTGACGGTACCCGCGGCGCAGCTCAGGCGCCATCATCCCCTTCTCCATCGATCGATAAGATATATATATCCTAGCTGTGAACTACGTACGCTGCGAGCACCAGGCAGCAGCTGATGCCTGATGAATATTGATTATATATCTCTCTCTTGGCTTAATTTGCTACATGCTTGCTGGGGATATATGTGGGTATTTATAGGCGGGAGCACTTGAGATCCGACGACATGCGGCATGATTGCTCCATCGATGCAGCAAACCAAATGCACCCCGTACGTGCCTGCACTTGTCGCTGTAACTTAACTAGGCTAGCTGCTGTAACAGCATTGTATTATTGTGCATGCACAGATCAAAGAGAGCCCATCATTCTCACCACTCACTCGGGCAAGTGTAACCGCACAGCTATCTCAACCTGAATGAATGAATACTACTACTCCGCAACATACATACACCAAGTGAGCTTGAGTCCCTACGTAACAAAAACGCACCGCATTTTTCAGGCCATTCAATCCTTCCCTTGCTGCCGCTACGCGCGTCTCGTCGGTGAGTAAATTGTTCGTTCGTTCCCAGTCCCACCGGGAGATTGCACCGGAGTGGACTCACCAATCATGCTCACGCTCACGGTACGTGCATACGCATGGACCGGCTATATCAACATACTACTTACTCCTATTTGTTAACAAATCAAAATCCTCTTATCAAGCCTTGTTTGCTGGATCCAGCAGAGACTACAAACAAACCAAGCATACCACCACACATCCATTTCATATATATACAAACAAACCTCTTTTCTCAGCCACATCTCCTGTCACGGATCCAACGCACAGTCAGGTAATACTCTGTTGCTATAAAGTATAAACACATAAGCAAGACATAATAAGAAAAAGGGCAAGTTTTTGTTTTCGCATTTTTTCCCCTCCTGTCCCAAGTTCACCGGTGGATACACATTAGTCAAAATTCCCTAGCTGATCAAGGGAAGCGGTTACATAAAGTGTGCACTCAACATCGATTTGAATTAGTAAACATGGCTAACAAATCTCATTACACGACTGCTCAAGTCATTGAAACCTCAGATATCCAGTATAGCAAACCATGTTCAATGTTGTCATGAGTTGTTGACGTCGATATCCAGCTCTGACAGCATGGTAGCTAGTTCCCCTTTGCGATGAAGCTTCACAGTATCTACAACACAAGGACAACACCAGCATGAGCAACATGTAGTAACACGATTATTTCCTGCATCAGCAGAAGTACAAAGTGCAATGCATTGGTCGCTAAAGAAATGTGCATGTCCTGGCTTTTTAAAATTTTGCGCTTGCAACAAAAAAAAAATGCTAGGACATCACAATATGGAAGACAATGCATGGCACATGCCAACTACTAAAAAAAATAATTTATTCCTCGCAAAAAAGGAAGATGAGAATCTCCCAGTGACCCAACTTGTAATGCAGATGGACAGCAAGTAACAGAATGGTCCTATTGAGATGGTCAAAGAGCATTAATTCATCATAACCTAGTCGATTTCTCTATTTCCGTGATTCTAAAGTAGAACAGCATCCATCCACAGCTAAACCCAATTGCAGCAACAAGAAACAAAAGGAATTATGTCCCTCAATCCACATAACCATAATACCCAAGGAGCATTCTTACATATCATGAATATGTAATGCTGGTGACAGCGCTGTAGAAGAAATGTGGCTAATAATAATTCAACAAAGAGAACAAAGGTAGACAACATACCTGTACAGCCACCAATGTGCTTTCCACCTGAAATGAAAATAAAGCAATTAGGCAAGTGAATTTGGCTGACAATATATTTCAGCAGTCAAAGGATGAACATATGTATGTGTATTGTGTACATATGAAGAAAACATAGGACACTTGTCAACAAAGTCATGTGCAGAGGAGGGGGGGGGGGGGATCTAGGTAAAACTCAAATAATGAAAAAAATGAAGTACCAATGAAAACATTAGGAACAGTGGACTGTCCAGTCAGCCTCTCTAACACCTTTTGCAACTGTGGTCCCTGCGCACCTGAAAACAGATTGGTAGTTAGTTAGAGGAATATGAGAAGGCACACATTGGTATGCAAAGTCTGATCAGCCTTGTAAAAACTAGAATGTTTTTCTTTTCCTTGCGGAAGATTGGCTTGAAAAGAGATATACAACTTTAAAAGGTAGAGTACAGAACATGTGCGGATACATATTTGTTCCAATGTGTGGACATGATAAACTGGTTTTAGGCATAAAAGCCCTCCATATGACATTTAGTGGTGGTGTGTTACAATTGCAAGCAGAATATCAGACGGTATAGAAGCGAGTTAAATTGTGAGAGATGGAAGATGAAGTTGACAGCAGAGGGTCATTGATTTGTAACATGCATACCGATAGGGTTAGGGTATTGGTATTCATAGACATGGAAGGAGCTTTTGTAATAATAGGATTAGTGCAAGCTGATTAGTTTTATTGGTAAACTTGCTGCATATTATTATATAGCTCAGTTTACTAGTTTGCTTTATCAGCTTGCAGCTGAATGTTGCAATAGGAATAAATTTCAGCCGGCTCCATGTTGATTTGATTTTCCATAATAAAAAGATTTAAGGCTTTGCTAAGGAGATTCGTCAATCCAAACAGAGATATAGATAGGGCATGAGGTGGATAAGAGGAGGATGAAGCGAACCGAGTTGGTCGAGCTCGATGACGTGGGGCTGGACGCCGATCCGCTTGAAGAGCGCCTTGACCTCCATGGAGTAGCTGCAGTGCGGAGAAGACAAAGGTGTTGAGCGAGATAAGGAGGAGGAGGAGATGTGGGGGTATCTTACGAGCACCAGGACTTGGAGTAGATGACGACGGGGTTGTCGGCGAGCGTCCTCTTGACAGAGTCCTCCATCCGCGAGCCGAAAGAGGAATCCGGAGAGGAGGAGGCCCTGGCGGCGAGGGACCTGGCGCGGCGTCCGGCGAAGGGGAAGCGAAGGCGAGGAGGCGGGGAGCAAGAAGAGAAGGGGAGGCCAAGGGCGGCCACGGGAAGGCGGCAGAGGGTGAGGCTCCGCGGCGGCATTGGTGATGGAGGGGACAGGGATCGCCGGCGGCGAGCGATGGATGGATGGATCGACCTCTCGTCGGCTCCGGCTGGAAGAAATCCCTCTTTCTCTCTCCACCGCAAGCAAGCAAAGCAACGCAATCCCCTCTTCTTCCTGGGCACCAAAGCCCATCACTATGTTGATGGGCTGGGCCAATGGGCCGCACAGCATGGCCCATTGTTGAAGCCTAATACAGACACATGTCCTCCTCCTCCGTGTCATGCGGGATGCGGACACACAAACCCACTGACTGAGAGAGACTGACTGCGACTGCGACTGCGACTGCGACTACTTATCATCACTCCACTCCACCACCAAACCCAAACCCAAACCCTCACCAATGGCGTCTCCGCCGCCGCCGCCGCCGCCGCCTCCTGGCCTCCTCACCCCCAAGCCCGACCCCGACGCCCCCCTACCCCCGCTCCCTTACCCCGTGCTCACCCCCGACCTCCGCCGGGAGCTCGAGCTCCACCCCAACCTCGCCCAAAGCCTGCTCCTCTCCGCCCAGTCCCCGCCGCCACTCCACATCCAACCCAACTCCGCCCCCGCCGCCACCGCCACCAACAAGATGAAGAAGCGGGCCCGCGCCTCCCAGGAGATGGTGCGCATCACCAACCTTAGCATCGCCGACCACCTCCACTACCGCTCCCTCGTCCGCCGCGCCCGCCTCACCTTCGAGGCCCTCCGCTCCATCTACCAACGCCAGGACCTCGCCACCGCCGGGGGATCCCGCAACCGCTTCGACCTCCGGGCCTCCAGCAAGATGCTCTCCAAGGGCCTCTGGATGCACCGCGACATCCGCACCGTCGGTGCCATCCCCGGCCTCCTCGTTGGGGACTCCTTCTTCTACCGCGCCGAGCTCTGCGTCCTCGGCCTCCACACCGCCCCTCAGGCCGGCATCGGCTACATCCCCGCCAGCATCGTCGACCAGGGCCACCCCATCGCCACCAGCATCGTCTCCTCTGGGGGTTACCTCGACGACGAGGACAGCGGCGACGTCCTCGTCTACACCGGCAGCGGCGGCCGCCTGCGCAACCGCCTCGACCACAGTGCCGACCAGACGCTCCAGCGCGGCAACCTCGCGCTCCACTACAGCTGCCACTACGGCATCGAGGTGCGCGTCATCCGTGGCCACGCCTGCGACCACAGCCCCAGCCACAAGGTCTACGTCTACGACGGCCTCTACAGGGTTGTCACCTCCACCTTCGGCCCCGGAAAATCCGGCCGTGACGTCTGCAAGTTCAAGCTCGTGCGCATCCCTGGCCAGGACGAACTTGGCAGCAAGGCCTGGCACACCGCAGCTGAGCTCAAGGATGCACTGGATTCCAAGATCCGCGCGCCCAAGTACATCTCGCTGGACATTGCCAAGGGCAAGGAACCATTCCGCGTGCCCGTCTATAACAAGCTCGACGACGACAGGTCACCCCTCTTCTACGACTACATTGCCTGTCCCGAGTTCCCCAGCCAGCAGCTGGTCAAACGCCAGAGGGGCTGCCACTGTGCGGAGGTGTGTGGCTCCAGGTGCAGCTGTGAGAGGAAGAACAGGGGGGCCGACGGGCCTGTGTACAACTTGGATGGCATCCTTCTCAGGGGACGCCCTGTGGTGTACGAGTGCGGAGCCCTGTGTAGATGCCCCATGAGCTGCCCCAACCGAGTCACACAGCAAGGGATGAAGCACCGGCTCGAGGTGTTCCGTTCCAAGGAGACAGGCTGGGGTGTCAGGACGCTGGACTTGATACAGCCGGGTGCCTTCATATGCGAGTACGCCGGCGATGTGCTCTCCTTGGACAGCCACTCAGGCGACGCGCCTCCGATGGAGGACGGGAGCTCCATCATTGACCCGACCAAGTTTCCCGAGAGATGGAGGGAGTGGGGAGATGCATCCGCGGTGTACCCGGACAAGGTACCCCATTTCCCCCTGTTTGCAGGGGCGCGCTACCGACTCGACGTGTCACAGAGGAGGAACGTGGCTTGCTACATTAGCCACAGCTGCAGTCCCAATGTGTTCCTTCAATATGTAATCCGTGGCAATGAGGATGAATCCTACCCTCACATGATGGTGTTTGCCATGGAGACCATCCCGCCAATGCGGGATCTGTGCATCGACTATGGCTTGGACTAGGGTCCATGAGGGGGGAGGAGGGATCAGTGACTGGAAGCTGGTTTTGGCGGGCTGAGGCAACATTAGGAAGCTGCAAATGGCCCCACAGACAGTTGGCTCGTCTTTTTGGATATTTTGTAGGTGAGCAGGTATCTCTTTTTGGGTACCCATAGTGCTCTCATTTTGGGGTAACTAAGGTGCAATTGATGAGTTTGTTCTAGGATTGGCATGAAGAACTTTGGTAGGTAGCAAAAGGGGCGCATCAATACTAGATCACTGGAAAGAAATAAACAAAACCATTAGTTGAATAAACTTTGTGTCAGTATGCTTATTTATGATGTTGAAAACATGGAGTACATTTTTTAAGCTTGAATTGGTTATACATTTCTTGTTATCTCATTTTATTTTGACACACAAAGTTCACGAGAGTATTCTGTTCTGCATGGCATGACATTCTTTTGGGATTCAGCCCATTAAAAGGAATGGAAATACTGAGATGGTTAGAGATGAGAACAAAATAGGACTGTTCTGCTTTTCTAATTATAGGACTGTTTTGCTTTTCTTATTATGGAGAAGTATCGAGGTCAAAAGTTTCAGGTAATGCCCCCAGCGTTATCCAAATATTCAACTGCAGTAGGAAATTTGGAGCTGACCTTAGTTTGTTTTATTCCCAATTACGACATGGATAAAATGGTGTAGTTCATGCAATGAGTATTAAATACTACTACATTTCTTCGGGAATAGATGATGTTTTGGCATCAAGTCCAGAGATCAATGCATCTCTTAATTACTACTACCTCTGTCCCAACATATCTTAATTACTACCACCTCCATCCCAAAATATAGCGATATTTTGGCTATGTATCCGGACATACCCTTGTCCAAATACATAACTGGAAGTTATATTTTGGGATGGAGGTAGTACAAAATTTACAATTTTTCCCATAAGTACTGTAATTAATGTTCAATCTTTCCAATGTCAACAAACCAAGGAGGGCACGGGGCCTCCTGCTCGCAACATCGTGACAACGGTCGCAGTTGAGATGCTAAAGGCAAAAATAGTTGGTACTGTGGTTTGTGTACAAAGGCACCCAACAACAACCAAATACCACTTCATTGATTTTCCTTGCAAAAGAACCATTTAATGGTCTTGAGAAAATTATTGTTTTGTTTCCTCTGCAGTGGTCCATACAACAGGCCTGCTCTGTTTTAACCAAGTAAGAAATTGGTTGCTTGCCGTTTCTGAATTTTTTTTTCATAGGGGCTTGTGCCTGCAGCTTCTTACAAATTCATGTTTCTATTTAACACTCTTGTCTCCTAGTCTCTGGGATAAAACAAGGTAAGAACCTTGCTTCCATTTTATCCATCTATTATTCATGCTGATCATACTTGCTAGAATGGAAATAAGGTTTAACTTTTCTAACCATGCTCTCATAGGATGCTTGATGAAGTTATTGCAGAAAAAGGTGTGAAGCTAACATTATCACCATGTAATGTCAATATCTTAACTTGTTGAGGTAAATTTGTCTCTTGTGCACTGCACACCATGCATCCTTTACTCTGCTATCGTCACTAGCTACTGTCTCTTGTTCTCCTGCCTCTCTCAACATATACAAGCATATGGGTGATGATAGCAGATATCTCCTGTCTCCTTTGAACATGAAAGTGGAGTTGTTTGATCTAGTGCATTTTTACCTTATCCCCTTTCTTGGGAATCCGAAATATGTTGGATAGTATCTAGTTTGGTTTAAAAGGAATCAAAATTAGTGTTAGGCTATTCAACCTACAGGTCAATTTTTTTTTCTACTTTATGTCCCAATGGATACAAAATTCACTGCAGTAATGACTCCAAAAGCAAAGCAATGTCCAATTTAGTCTATTAGATGCTATAAACCAAGAACATTAAACCATGATGGCATGATAGTTTTATCCATACCTTTTCTCTTCCTATAACTCTATCAAAACCTCACGGTTTCATGGTTTCCTTTGACAGGCAGCTGGTGTGAACTGTGAAGTTCTCTTGTTTTTTGCACAATGGATTGTCAAGTGCATGATGTTTACCTCGCCTAACTGTTGTTCTATTCTATTTGTACTGTTGACGTTTCGCCCTCACAATTATCCAATGCCAATACAGCCTTTTGAGATCAGTAGGGAAGTATCTTGGTTCGGAAACATTTTATGGGCCTTGGGACAAACTGTGGTAACTACTAAATGATCACAGAATTAGTTGATCTTGAAATTTGTAATTACTGTGTTGCATGGAAGATATATTAGAGATTTGGCTTGAAATAAACATTCTCAGTGAACAATGGTACTCATGAAGGACCTGATAAGTTTTTGAAGGCTGCAAGCACTGAACCAAGGAGTCAAGGACTGTTCTGCATTACGAATTTATGCAAGACAATGTGGAACTTTAAATAATCAGCAACCCATTTTCAGTTATTAAGCATAGTTTTATATATTCAATATGACTAGAAATATCGCTCAGAAATCAGGAGTTCAACAAGCAGTTTAGGATATAAAGAAAAAACATATGGGACCTATCATGTTACAGTGCTTTTCAGCTATTGTTTTGTAAATTTTGATACGTGATAGTGTTGTATAACATCATTTCTTTGCAGGTTCACTCAAAGCATTTGGATGGACATATTGAAGAGGCAAATTTACCTTTACGTCTATTCTCGTGCACAATTCGTTCTTTTCTTACTACCTAATTTAAAGCAATTTCCCTATTTTTGCCAGCTTACAGAGGATCTAGTTGATGTTATTGCTCTGCTGTGTGACAGGTAAATTTTTATCCTTTGTATAGTTGTGTTACCAGAATTTTTCTTTTCCAAAATTTTCCATTCGCTTAGTACCATTCTATACCTGTTTCACCCTTTGCAGTACGGCTTTCATTATTTTAAATATGAATATGTACTCTTGTTATAGTAGATAGTCATATTTTGGAAAGAACCATCTGGTTTCTGGCTGCATTGTTCCCTCTTCTCCTTGTCTCTTCCTAATACCTTACAAAGTCTAGAACAATGCTGCAACATAATCTTGCTGACAGGCTGGTATAGTTGTGTTGCATCCATATATTATCCTGGCATCTTGTAAGTCCATAATTAGAGTAAGTATAACTGGAGTTATTATCTGGATATTGACAATGTTTCAGAAAATGAACAGGTTTGATAAAATGTTGATTTATTCTCATAGGTCTGAAAAGGATCAAACCTGAATGGACTAATATGTCCCTTTTATTCCAGTCATTTCCTTTCTCATTTGCTACTCTATGGTTTGGTCCTAGAGATAATTAATACAGAGTAGAATGCATGGCGGTTGATCGTAGTCAGTTTCTGTTGAGAAGTAACTGATTGTATTTTTCTGATCATAATGGTACTATGGCATCCATTTAGGAACGATTGCCGAAAGGAGATGCTCAGCCTGGTAAATGGTCTCCTGGAAATTACTGAATACACCTACAACTAAAAGCGTAGTACATGTCTGCTTCACAGGCTATGAATGACAACTCTGCAATGAAAATTTATGATATGATACTAGTACTAGCTAGTACATGTCTTGCAGTATGATGTGATTGTGGCTATATCCTTAGTTTTCAGGGCGTCAGGCAATCCATTTGTTGGGAGTTAAAGCTGACGATGAAGCAAAACAGGTTATGAAGTGAATCATTATCTGTTGAGATTTGTTGGCAATGTTCTGGCCTATACATGCTGAAACTGGTTAGTGATGCTCGATCATATTCATATATTCAAGAATGATTGAACCGGCCTCGTCTGTAGTAATCCACTGGCTTTGTTGATTTTTCAAACTGAACGGAAGGGCCTGGAGTTTGGTTGCTACTCTATTGATTGTCACACGACACGGAATTACCTGCATGTGAACCGGACATGAGGATTGGGGGGAAAGCAAAGGTACATATGATTTATGTGCCGGTGGGAACATGCATGCTTGATGCTTGTTTGTCTTAACAGTTGTGAGCTGTTTGGCTTATGCCTGTGTACTACCATATGTAGTACTGGGACGCATGCAGGCAATGGTATCCCGTTCACCGTTTCCGTGGTGAATTCACCCATTAATGAGCAGGGATGGTTAGAATTGGTTCATAATGGGAAATTAAATGGATAGAGACATATCCCCCATCGATTTTCGTGGGGTGGGGATGGGTTCAAGTTTGCATCTTATATTATGTAAATATATTACTTGTAATCGTTAATAAATGATAATCTTATAGTTTTATCATGTGAATTAGTAGATATATTTGATATATTAATATAAATTGTGAATATATATTGCATTGCATATATAAGTTAACATGTATATATATTGTTTTAAACGGGGACGAAGATGCCGTGGTGATTTTTCCCCGTGCGGGGACGGGGATGGGAACAAAGTTTCCCTGTTGTATTTCGCGGGGACGGGAACAGGGGAAGTTTTTTCTCGCGGGGACAGAGATGGGAATGCATTCACCGGTGGTGAATTCACTGTTGCCATCTCTAAATGAGTGCATTATATATATATATATATATATATGTATATAGACGTCTATTTGTGCAACTTTAACCACCCTGCTTTACATGTTATTTGAAGGTTCATTTGTACTTTTTTCAAATAACCGAAATGTAATTAGATGATTAGGGTGCATTTATAATTTAAACAGTTTTTATTAAATGATTTGAGGGTTTATTTACAAAAATATTTATTAGTTGGTACAATTATAAATAAATATGTACTGGAATCAAACAAAAAACTGGGTTCCTAGCAAAATTTTCATATCATGGATAGGGCTTGGCTGGCCTTTCGTGAGTTGGAGTAATGAGCTGAAACCCTACTTATCTCGTAGCCTAATAAGAAGGCGATGTCTCTGGGCATTTATTATAGTTAACACTAGGTGATTTGTCTCTGGGCATTTATTATAGTTAACACTAGGTGATTTCTCGTGCTTTGCTGCGGGAATTACTGAGTAATTTTTAATATATTTTTTCGATAATCGAAAACTAAATAAAAAGTTGTGTAGTTAGTGGCACAATCAAGCATGGACTTCAGGTCAAATGGTGCTGACTCAAGATCTAACTCGCTAACCTCAATTTTGACCCTGTCAAACATTTCGTTAATCAGGGATATTAATGCCTTTCCATGAACTTGAGCTTTTTGTGCATAATTCCTTTGTGTTGACTTCAGCTTTGTGTCTAATAACATATCAAGTATTCCTAGGGAAAAGAAACAAAGAAAACAAAGAGATGTATAAATTTTTCCAGTTTTTCAAAGAAATGAGTTGCATAACATTAAAATTGAATGATTTATAAGATCAAAGAAAATACCTAGCATGCCATTCATTGGTCATCCAAAGTTGACACGGGAAAGAGCCGCATGTGCATGGGCGTCATCCTAAGCGCTTGTGAGTTGGATTGGGTTGGGCCATGAATTTTACTTTGTACTCTTTGTTGTTACATGCCTAGAATCTGAGAGAGATTGATCTAACGGTGTATTCGTATAGACAAATAATGATCCAACGGGTAACGTAATCTTGATAATGTGATCTCATAGAATTTGAGATTTGTAGCAATAAATGGTACTAATGGTACTTACTTAGTGGGTCATATAGTAAGAAGAGATTTGTATAAATATCGGATACAAAATTTGCATAATTAATAAATATTTGGAACACTTTGAATTGTTTAGCTTATCTATAATTTCTGAAATGTATTAGAGAATAAAATAATTAGCAAGTCTAGTTAGAATGTAAATATTTTTATTTTTTATTTTGATATGTAATAAACAATATTACTACATCAACAGATATTTACCGTAATTTTATCCAAACCTTAGATTCATATGTAGAATGAAGTTTACATAATTTTACTATTATTTTTCACCATCTTCATCACAACATAAGTCGTTGCTGTCTTGCCATTTCCGTCGCACCATGATCCTTATCCTTCCCTCATTTTCTGTTTGTGCGTAAGTATTATATCTATTTATATTAGAATTGCACAAGTCTAGTGATATGTAAAGAACGATCTGACATCTAGCAATCTATTTGTAATAATAATATTTTTTTTCATGCATACCGAAGTGGACTAGCGTCCTGTGTCCCATGCCCCAATTCTCTTAGGTCTACTGTGGTCTGCCTTTTTTTTCCCTCCTTTTCTTTGCTCTCTATATGTCCCACGTGTGAGGGAGTAGGGGAGGTGCTGGTCTGTTACTATTTTACAGGAGGTGTTAGTCTGATACTGATATGATGAAAAGCTCCAGAACTCCCTGTTAAGTTGTTACCGTTTCTTATTGTATCCAACGGCTTCCTCTTTAGTTTTTCCTTCATCAGATGGTCTAGATTTTTTAGCTTACGTGGATCTATGAGGTGGTTCTTTGAGATTTATATTTCAGTTATATAGATAGGCAAGTAGTACTAATTAAGCGACCGGGGGTGTCACCTGCTGGGGTTAGTCTCACGGTTTGAAAGGATGAGCAGCGCATGTGTTCCTGTACTGGACCTAATCTTCCCTGGGGTCCAGTTTTAAGAGGCCAACACACCTCTGATCCAATGGGCTGGTAATTGATGAGAGCTGGGCCTTCCTATCACATTGATTTGACGGAAACATCCTATTAGTCGCTAATGATAGAAATTATGTGTTCGTGAATGAGGCGATCAGAAAAGAGGAGATAAAAGAAGGAAGACAAATTAGATTATAGAGTAATTATTGAAGGGTTATGTGATATGACTATATGAAAGAGGAGAGAAATAGCATATATTATTTAAAAAAATGTACAAACAGGCAATTGCAGGCGCTCATTCTACAAACGCACCTAACTTTATGAGCACTTTCGAAAAACTAGGCCCATAAATCTCGAGATTGACAAATCTACCACGGATATCTCGTGGTTGATGGGTATATCGTTTATCATGAAAAATTAACTCCCTCTGTCTTTACACATCTATCAGCATTGCCTACTACTATACCAACTTTAACCACTAATAATGATTTTTAAATGGGTTGTTAACATTGAAAGGAAGTTTTATGGTTATGTTTAGTGCGCATACACTTTAATAATAGAACTCTGCTATACACACGAAGAAACTAGTACGAAGCGCGTACGAAAACTTTCTACGCACGACACTTCGGAGAGACTAGAACGCTAAAAGTCCACGAAAGGTCACAGGCCCACAGCCCACTATCTACAAGCACTTTGGATTCTTCTAGTACATGAAAAAACAAATCCCCCTGTTTCAGAATGACAGATTCATTATCTGTTACTCTTCTAGAAATTGGTTTGAGCGGAGATGCAGAGGGCAAGGAGAGAATCAACTAAATCAAGTATATATGAGCTACAAGAACATCGATTGGAAGAGCAACCGACGCGTAGGTGGCAGCTATACGCTCGGCTACGGCGGCAATACAAATAATGCACCACAGCTTGTTAGTTGGCTTTATGCACATGCGGTAGGGATCTACCAAACTAACCAGTTCGATGCTACAAATTAAGGGCAATAATTAGTTGTGTAGAGGTCAATAGTAAGCTACTATTAGCATGCTATAATGTTTAGATGTGATTTGAACATGATTTACTTGTTTGGAGTTTGGACAAAGAACTATTGCCTATGGATAGATCTTTTCCACTGCATATAGACTTGCTGAAAATAAAGATATACCTCTTGTTTTTGTTTTTTGGTTTGCATCACGCGTGCTACTTTGTACTGAATTCTTTTAACTAAAAATTAGAAATCCATACATACTACCAAACTTCAAAGCTTGCAGATGTTCAGTACAACAATAAAAGACTATGCATATAAATTCTTTTCTGCTTCTTCAGATTTCCTAAGATAGGACAATAGAAAAGAACATCAGAGGCTTATTTTCTACTTGTAATATTCCCACCATAAGAACGAAATCTTACATGTTAACATAAAGATGTCATTTCATCATGTCAGGAGATAAGAAATCCATCACATCTTCTTTTCCCTGTGAAAACAAATGGATCAGTTGTAGTAGAAAAGTATTGCCATCTCACAAAGATCAGAAAGGCATAGGTAACCAATAAAATCTAGACCTGTAGAAGATCAACATAAGAATTGATATGAAATGGTGATCTGGTTGATTAGGAATAGCTTCCATCTCATGTGAACTCTGGAAATTTGTAACCAAGGACTGGTCTGTTGGTGTACTGATTGGCCCCTGTTCAGTAGTAGCTACCTGAAAATGCCTACAATTAATGACTCCAGTTGATAAAAAATATATTATAAACATTATTAATTGCTTTACGTATACAATTTTTTATTTCACCTTTTTCCCTCTTCCTTTCTTTGCTCTAGTTTTGCTCGTCGATTCCACTTTCTTCTTTGCTCCAATTTTGCTAGTCGATTCTGTTTTCTTCTTTGCTCTCATTTTCCGTATGACTTGGTCTACCTTTGCTTTTTTCCTCTTCGAAGGGGGGTGCCCAACTTTTCTAGCTGGTATAGGGCTGAGCACAAGTTTGTTTTGGTTTGGCACTTGCTTTAAAGGGTCAGATATCTGAATTTGATCGATGTTATGTTTTGTATCAGAAGTCCTAATTTTCAGTTCTCGAAGGCCATCCATCACGAACATGAACATTGCATCTGATTCTGATCCATCCTCGGCTACCTCATAGAAAAACTTGCATAACTCATCAAAACATCTTGCAATTGGTGTATCAACCATGTCATCATATGAACTCTTGATAAAGGTGTGCTTCCTCTTTAAGTCTTTTCTCCATCGTTGCAATATATATTTAGGGGGCACTTCTTTGATCTTCATTACTGCAAGTACAAAAAGGACGTGGCTACACAAAATTCCTTGGAATTCAAAATGTTGGCATGTGCACTTCACATCACATTCATCTCTATTAATGTTAACACTAAAATCTAAACTTGTATGTTTCTCTCTGACTTTAACATCTTGTGACACCTTGAATGTATAATTTGGATCATCTTCTTTCATAACAATTGGGTAACAGTAGATTTTATCTCTTAGTTGCTGCTGAAATTCTCTGAACTTCCCATTAGTATATACTGATTGAAATTGTTGCTCTATATCATAATGAGTGATGCATGGAATCAGCTCATGGAAAGACTTGGCATCAGCCTTATTTTCTTTCTCAACCTTGTCTCTAAATGCATTGTCATATTGGTCTGCAAATTACTTTAGTGTTGTTCTTGAATTGACATACCCATCAAAGAATGCATTCACACTTTCACTTCTCTGCGTGGTTGACATCCCAGCCCATAATGTATCTTTCACATAAGTCAACACCCATTTATGCCTATTATGGTATAACCCCTGAAGCCACTCATTATCCTGAAGGCCAAAATGACTAATCATCTCTTTCCAATCTTTTTCAAATTCATATTTTGTCAGTGAATCATACACCACATTTGACAATGTGACTTTAATATCTTCGTAGTCTGAGTATCCACTGAGCTTCTTAGGAATCTTATCCATGATATGCCATAAACACCATCTATGTCATGCTTGAGAAAAAACATCCTCAATAGCATTCAGTAATTATGGCTTTTGGTGGTTTATTTGACATACATGCCAACCAGGATTTGAACAACCATACAAATGTCTCGGTGGTCTCATTTGACAGTAGGGCACATCCCAATAGAATTGATTCCCCATGATGATTTACACCAACAAAAGGAGCAAAAGGCATGTCATATTTGTTTGTTAGGTATGTTGTATCAAAAGTGATAACATCCAAGAAAGATTCATATGCAGCTCTGCTTCTTGCACCTGCCCAAAAAATATTTCTTACTCTAGAGTCCTCATCCAAGTCCATGGCATAAAAAAAGTTGGAATTCTTAAACTGCATGCGAAGAAAGTATTCATAAACAGCGTGTGCATCTCCAGCACCAAGTTTGAGCCTTCTTTTCTCTTGCAAATAATTTCTGCACTCCTTTTCACCAAATTGGAGATTTTCACAGCCTCCAGCTTCCACAACAAGAGAACTGAAGTTTTTATTCACACGAATAACGGCTCTATCGTTTAGCTCTAGTCTTCTCTTAGCATACAAGTCAAGTTTCTTATGGCATCTAAGAAATCTTGCTTTGCCTAGACTTAGATCATGATTATGCTCAAGAATTAGAGAAGATAAGCGATATTGCTGACCAGAACCATAAAGAGAAATTTAATTTAGCTAGACAATCCATTCTTATTTAAGGTTTTGGCTTGAGTGTATATTTTGAAGAGTATTGGGCCTTGCCCTGTCTAGAGCAAGCAAGGGTGAAGTACTGCACAATATTTTCATCTTGCCCAGTTCTAGAACTTCTCTTTGTTATTGCAAAACCCTTCCTCTGAGCATATTTCTTATAAAAGACAAAAGCATCATCTAGGCTATCAAACACCATTCCCTTTGTGGGCTCTGCAAGTTCACCCTCTGTTGCATGATCCTTAGATTCCTCTTCCATTTCCTCAATATAAAAATCATCATCCATTACAGTATCTACACATGTTTCTTCTTGTGCTTCATCAATGGTTACGTTACTGGACATTGACTATGATCATTAAGAAACTTAAATTAAATGAGTATTTAGAACCCATCAAACAACATATAGAGTAAACATCTTTTTTTGTGACACTTTCTTACTATCAAATTAATGAGACCAACACAACAATTTAATTAAATTGACATATTACCTCATGAGTCATGAGCAGACAATGGAAGTGCAATATATTTGATCTACAGAATAAGGAATACTCGATCTAGATAGAACTCAAACATAGGCAGCAAGGACATACCTGGTAAGGGATGCTCATCCAGAAATTATTGCAGATTGAGTATTTTTTTTGCCGGATCTGGAGATCGGATTCTGTTAGTTCAAGATCGTGAAAAGATAAGGAGGTTAGTTTTGGAGGGAACCACTGAGAAAATAGCGCCATCACGTGACCACGTAGAAGCACATGGGCCTTCATTAGTTATGGGCTTAAGTAGTAATGAGGAGATTACATTATACAGGCTAAAGAAGCAGCCCGTAGTCACTCTACGTACCTATTTCGTAACAAAACTATTCGTACGTATAGACTTTTCCTTAATAATATATCATTTTCTTAATCATTTGTAAACTTTATACAGAAAAGATGATTGGTTAAAATTTACAAATGAATAACTATCGCTGGCCGCTAGCAGTTATTTGAAAACAAAAGGAGTAGTTATATAAAATACGTGACAAAGTTAAACTACTTGAAGATAAAAATAAGTAAAGTTGAAACAATTTGAATGCATCTTGCTATCTAGGTTAGCAAGAAAACTCCATCATTTGCTCTTCAGCTTATTAGTCGTATCCAAATTTCAAATTTAAAAACTTAATTTTAGAGTTAACTTTGATGTTTTTTCACCGTAGTTTATTTTATAGCATTGATTTTTAAGTCGCTAATAATACATATAAAATTTTTTTCTACAAATTATTTTGGGTCGCTAATATATAAGTTCTACTGATTATAGTAAGATGTAGATGAAATGATGAGGATATAATAGTGTCATATTCCATTTGCACTTGAAATTGGCTATGTTTTATCAGCTTGGCACCGTTTGCATAGTCAATATAATTTGCAACTCTTGCCAAAAAGTGTATCTATGGACCGCAGAATCCAGAAACAATGTTTAGGCCAAGTCTGAAATTTTTTTTGTTAGAAATAGGATTAATGGATGATCCATTAGCACATGTTAATTATGTTTGTTTAATTTATGAAGAGACACCTCTTCAAGGAAAGGGGGACATGTCATGAATACGACCGTGTTCACACTATGTTCACCCCTCCTACTCCATAAATACTTGAAATAATTCATGTACAAACCATCGATTAAATACAAAAGTTCATTTCTTAATTATAAATGGTGGATAATGGATGATGGACGATCGGTTGCTTATAGGGTTTAATTAAATATTATATAATATAAAGTCAACCAATACCATAGAGAAAAATAATCTAAACAACACCAATGGAAAAGGATTTTTGAGAACCGTATTTTTGAAAGTGGGGCATGAAAAATCCACTCAATTATCCATAATCCATATTCCATCTTTAGCTAAGCTAAATGGTATCTACGATGATTGCATAAGGCTTTCACTTTCCTTTTTTAGCTTCAATACAAAAGTGGCAAATGTAATCAAGGGAACTAATTTTTGATAATGAATTTACATCATCTATATTTGTTTCCTCGAATAACTAATTATACCAAACAACTTTATTGATATATCTATAGGTAGCATGTCGTGATGACAACTGTATTGTACGTGTCAAGTCTACGGTTATTGGTAGTTGAAGTGATACGTCACATACATTGTCCATCGTATTGCATATGCATATACAAGTATATGTGTTGAAGATGAAATTTGATAAGCATATGAATCGGAAACAAGATCCAATTCGAAGCGGATTTGAAGATATGCGAGATTTTTGGAAACAGAGTGCGCATCGACTAGAAGACCGTATCGGCTGGAGCCGAGTCTGATATGGATAGCCGATACAACCGATATTGGTTACATGATTAATGTCGGATTCGAGAGGGAGATTGAGATGATGTTGCCAGGCAAGGATGGAGTCCGAGATTTGGCAACTGTATCTATTAATTATGATTATGTGTAATTTCTTTATAGATATTTTGGGTAAGAGTCCGCCTAAGGGACTTGTTTGCTAGTTGGAGTTGTATTAGGACGATATGAGTCGTGTCCATCATGAACAAGTTTGTATTTTAGGGTATAAATATAAGCCTGTGATCTTATGAATAATAACAACGACAATTCAATCAATCTCGGCGCATCGCCAACTTTTTACTTTTACTTTCAACGAGTTCTTGCTTTCGAGTCGAGCTGCATCAGGTTTGATCTTCGGTGAAGAGGCAAAGCTTGTTATGGCGGTTTGCATTATCGGAATTAGTGCTTACATCTTTATGACACTCTAATTCTATCTTGTGAATCTCCGAGTTATCGTATACATTATATAATCTAGATTGACAGTGTTATCTACTCGCATCGGCCGATCTTTATCTAGGGTTTTGCTGATAACGACAAGATTGACTCGTTGGTTTAAATTATATAATATATCCACCATCCTGAAAAGGCAACCATCGGCTTGATTGTCTAGATATTATGCTTCTTTTCATACTTACTGCTGCATCAGTTAAGTTTGATCTATTAAGTCGTGCTTAGAATCATGATCTATAGCCTGCTCTGTGATTGTTAATAAGGATAGTATCGGGGTTTCAGTCGATCTTTCCTGGTATAGTTGTTTTACATAGTTTTATGCTTTGTTTAATATGCTATATCTGCTGCTTATATCAGGATCTAATCTAATATAAATATATTGGACTTACCGTTAATCTGATTGACGATAGTTAGATATATTTATTGCAAGAGAATATCCTTATATAAGGTTGTATCGGAGCTATAGCCAATACATGCTTAAATCTGGACATCGACTATGACATTAGTACATATAATCGTTATTTCATGTTATTTTAGACTTGGGCAATTTATACTGTCTCTATTAAGTTCGATATATCCCAATTGCTAATTCCTAAAGTAATACTGATTCATGGATTATATAATACTGATATTTTCAGCCGATGTACCAAGTTTAGGGTTAGCTTGTCACCGAATATGCCTCACACCCGATTCATGCTATACTGGATCGGCTAGGTTAGATCATGATATGACATCGGCTTCCTATCAGATCGATTATCGTTTACTAATAGAACTTGAATGTTTCATCTTGTTGATTGCAGGATCAAATCAACTAGCACGCCCTTGAACCCGAAAGCAAGTTTTGGACCTGCACTGGAGTTGAGCAGATCTCCCAGGCCAGTGTGTGTTTTTTACATCAACACGCTTTTGGCACGCCCAGTGAGACATTTGTGTCATCATGACGCCCAATATTACTGAAGTCACGGAGGACAACGTTCTACCGATTACGATCGAGTAGTTGAACGAGGAGCAGAGGGAAGAGATGAAGAAATTGCTGGATCAACTCGAAAGCCAATACCTTCACTCGTTCGCGGTGACCCGTCAAGGCACGATAATTCAGAAGACCAAAGTAGAGTTACCGCCGGTCGTGAAAACGGAGCCAAGTACATCTGGAGCAAACGATGATAAAGGCAAGGAGATCAAGACCGAATCAAGCGGTGAGGAACTCCATACTTTACAAGATCGTATTGATTCGGCAGTTCATCATGCCCCCATTAATCAATCCGGTGTACTCTTGAACACATTGACAAATATGATCAAGATAGTGGTGGATGGTACTATAGCCGAGGAAAAAGCAAAAGGGCCCATCTATTTCCCAAGAGATGATTTTTCTGGTTATAGGACTGTGAAGTCGGAAATTGGCGGGAAACACCACTGTTGATGCAAAAAAACACACAGTGGCCTGAGAGATTTGCTTTACTCTAGTGCAGGTCCAAAATTAGTTATTTAGGTTCGAGGGCGTGCCAGTTGATTTGATCCTACAATCAACAAGAAGAAATATGCAAATATGTTAGTAAACGATAGTCCATCGACCAGCTAGCCGATTTCATATCGTATGTAACCTAGCTGATGCAATAAAGCATGAATCGGTTGTAAGGTATAGTCAATGATAGAACTAACCCTAAATCTAGATATATCGGCTGTAAAGATCAGTAAATCAATATATCGATGTTACTTTAGAAATAAGCAATTGGGATAGATCGGACTGAACCGAGACAGTATAAACTGCCCAAACCTAATGTAACATGAAATAACGATTATATAGACTCATATCATAGCTGATATCTAGATTTAAGCATGTATCGGCTATAGCTCCGATACAACCTTATACTAGGATATTCTCTAGTAATAAATATAGTCAACTAGAACCAATTAGATTGGTATCAAGCTCAATATATTTATATTAGATTAGATCTTGATATAAGGGGAAAATATAGAACATTAAACAAAGTATAAAACAATGTAAAACATCTATACCAGGTAAGATCGGCTGAAACCCCGATACTATCCTTATTAACAACCATGAGGCAGGCTAAATATCATGATTCTAAATACGACTTAATAGGTTGGACTTAACCAATGCAGCATTAAGTATAAAGAGAAGCATAACATCTAGAAAATCAAGCCGATGGTTGCCTTTCGGGATGGTAGATACGTTATATAATCTAAACCAACAAGATAATCTAGTCGATGTCGACGAAACTCTAAAAAGAATCCAGCCGATGCAGGTAGATTGCATTGTCGATCTAAATTATATAATGTATATGATAACTCGGAAATTCACAACATAGAACTAGAGTGTCATAAAGATGTAAGCACTAGCCCATATGATGCAAATCGCCATAACAAGACTTACTTTATCATCGAAGATCAAACTGATGCAGCACGACTCGAAAGCATGATCTTGTCGAAAAAGTAGAAAACAAAGGTGGCGATACGCCGAGATTGATTGAACGTGTGTTGTTATTATTTACAAGACCTCGGGACTATATTTATACCCGAAAATACAAACAATGTCCATCACGGACACGACTTATATTAACCTAATACAAATCCATCTAACGAACAAGTCCCTTAGGCGGACTCTTACCGGGAATATCTACAAAGAAAATACATATATTCCTAATTAATAGATACAATTGCCAATCTTGGACTCTATCCTTGCCCGGCAATGACATCGTAAGCTCCTTGTTGAATCCGATATTGATTTCACATGCAATATTGGCCCCATCGGCTATCCCAATCAGACTTGGTTTCGAGCCGATACGGACTTCAGCCGATGCGTACTCTATTTTCCGAGATCTTTGCATATCTTCGAATCCGCTTCGGATTGGATCGTGTTTCCGATTCATGTAGATTAGATTACTTGCCAAATTTCATCGTCAACACATGCCCCCCAATTCCGAAGTATTATATAATGCAACGGAATTATCTCTTCAGAACCCCAAAAATCTAGGGTTTTCTCTGTTGACCGTTACGCACCTACTTCTTTAAATACCAACCGTTTTTCCTGAGATCTCACGGCGTTAACTCCGCTTTCACCGCTTAAACCACCAAACTCTTCCGTGAACTCCGGCGATTGCTCTCGATCCCTCCAATGATCTCACCGACGACCATCTTCTCCAGCGGCGACAGCAATCTTCTACTCCAATGGCGACCTCCGCAAACATCCCCCAGGTACTCCATTGTTTTTCTTATCCCTTTGCTCATATCGGCCACCATCTTTCTTATCCAATCCGCAAAACCAAACCTTTCTTACTCTAATTCGTTTTTCTTCCTCTTTTTCCTTTCTTTTGCAGCACTTGAGAGATTTGATTGCAATCCCTATCGAGAGAGAACCAAGCCACTATTTCCTCGGGCCGATGGGCGATGAAGACCCCACTCTGTTCATCAACTCCGAGACCAATCGTATTCCATTCAGGGAATCCAAGCCTAGCTCCACACACTGGCCCAACATCTTCAGATCTTGGCCATCGGCCGTAGATGGATGGAAAGCCTGGTACAAAAGTATGTCGGCCAGCAAGCAGACTCATTGGGACAAGATAGATATTTCTCAATGCCTCTCACTTTCTCTAGCCGATACAAAGAAGGATGAACCCATGCTATCGGCTGCTCCTTATTTTTGGTCCGATACTTTAAATGCTTTCCTGTTTAGCCATGGTCCGTTGACCCCTACACTGTTAGATATCCAGATGTTGACAGGCTTAGATATTTCCTCATCGGCCAACCCCATTAGCTTTAAAGTGAAATGTGACCACAAATTCCAGACCAATAATATTGGAGGATGGTCTGGTTTTATAACTGAGAATATGGGCACAGGATCTGTCTCCCCTAGAGAACATACTGCCTTTCTAATGATGTGGCTAGACAAATTCCTATTTTGTGGCTCAACTTGTAGACCAACAGCAAATTGGCAACATCTAGCCGAAGCCCTAGTGTCCAAAAAGTCCATCCCATTAGGTAAATATCTCTTGGGAGCAGTATACTAGACCCTAAGTCAGACATCGGCCAAGCTCCTCATGGACACTTCAACCAATTATGGAGGCCCCTGGTGGTTTGTGCAAATATGGCTTAACATGTATACCATCAGAGTTGCTGACAGAGTTCCTCTAGATGATCTATCCTTTCCATCCCTAGCCGATGATGAATCAACACGCCGATGCTTATCTTTTGGAGAAGCAGCATCATCTTATCCTGGTATGGGGACATCGGCTGAACAGTTTTGTGATTGGTTCAGAAGGTTTTATGACGGATTCTCCCATGAATCTCGAATTTGGTTCCCTTATGAGGATTTCATCAAATATGAGCTACCCACCAATCTCAGACTAGACGATCTGAACAATGAGGACTTCCCAGGCATCAGAGACATCTTTATATCGGCTATCACTCCTTGCATACTTCCAACAGGTGTATCCCAAGGCTGATATATTCAATCCTCTTATGAATTCTATCACCCTATGATCGCTGCCAGACAACTCGGCATGGGACAGTTGCCTGTTGGTTTATATCTCACAGAAAAAATCCAGACAAGGGGCATAATTCCATCGGCTCTGGTTATGGACAGGATTCTCAATCTTGAAAGCCCTCCTCTGGGTTCTATCGGCCAGATATCCTTGATCAGACAACGAAGCCAATTGTTTGACAAGTGGTGGGGTGAATGGAAAACCCATCTATTTCTGTCTATGCCAGCCGATTTCTACCTGACTATCATGGATCCATCTATAAACCCTCAGGTAGCTCCATATATCTCTTATTACATCTTTTTTTCTGACCCAACTGTAACTTCACTCATTTTCTCATATATGTATTTTTTAGATTCCCAACTCTCCTCCTCCAACAAAAAGTAATAGTGGAAAAGACATCAATTATGCTCCTGCCAAGACTTCATCGGGCAAAAATTTGGCTTCCTCTGCAATCGACTTCAATGCCCCAGCTATTAGAGATCTGCTCCAAGGTCAAATCAGGCAACTGATTGTCACAACTGGCAAGAGGAAAAGGACCAAGAAACCTGCCGTCAAGCCAACTGCTCCAAAGAAGAAGATGCCTGCTAAGAAACAAAAACCCTTAGCCGACGATGCCCCAATTGATCCGCCTGTCGAAGAATTTCTTGATGAAGCAGTCATTGAAGAAGAGATTGATGCAGCTGCTGCCCAAATAAGTGAATCCGGCCATATTTCTAGTCCAAACTCTCGAGCCGATTCACCTCCAACAAGCCCAGCAAAAACCCCAACTCCTAAATGTCAACCTTGAAAAACCCAGGTATACAATCTCTCAACTTTTTATCAACCTTATCACTATCTATAATACTTACTAAAACAATTTTCAGCCCACTCGCAATATCACCTCCCCAACAGGCTTCAAGTGAACATACAACATCGGCTGCAGGAAGCCATCACATAGAAGAAGCAACAACAATAATTCCATCCTCTCCAGTTCCTGTAAGATTACCATCAACTATAACTCATATCGGCTATTTTCATAACTCTTACTTACAATCATCTATCTTCTGCAGGCTCTAGCCGATATGTTCTCTTTTGACATATGGCAATTTATGGATGATGAAGAAGAAGAGATAGCAAGCAAGGTCAAATCCCCAGTAGCCGATGAACTAAAAACAAAGCTAGCCGATATTGCCGATCGACTGAATGCCTCACTGGATAGCTTGGTGTCCAATTGTGGCTCAATTAGGTCCAGGTTTCAAGAAATTCAAGATCAACTCCCAGAAGACCTAATTGATTCTATCTCCCCAGCTGTCTATTTAGAACAACATCAATTCAAGCTTGAGAGAGCAAGGCAGAGAATATCTGATCGGCTAGAATACAAGGCACTTGAAGCAACTGTTCAAACCAGCCGACAAAAAGTAAATGAAGAGAAATCAAAGTTAGATGAACTACTCAGCAAGAATTGGATAGACTTAAGCAAGAAGAATCTAATCTCTTAGTCCAACTTCGTCAATGCCGAGTCAAAATTGCTGATACAGAAAAGAAGTTAGCCGATCTGCCTCAAGCTATTGTAGAACAAAAATCCAAGTTAAAATCTTCAATCAAACATCTGGCTTCTCTCAACAAAGCTCTCAAGCCTATGCCCGGAACTGATGCTGCAGACGCCAAGATAATTGACGAAGTTGAACAAATTCGCCTGCATGCGATCTTGGCAATCCAAAACTTCTTGGGTTGATGTAATAGTTAAACAATACTCTTAAACAATATTTTGCTATAATACATGGATATCGGCCATCGAGCCGATTTATACTTAGCCAAATGCTTTAAATATAATCTGTTATAATCTGTTATCGGCCATCGAGCCAATGTGTGATATTGACTGATATAGACTTGATCTATAACTGTGTTCAAAAAATTTCAAAAATTTCCAACTTTTTTCCTCCATGCCCCCCAAGTTTGTAGTAGGGAACATAATGCTGCAAACTTATATGTCTAAGGGCGATAAAAATATCGGCCATCTAAAGGCGATGTAAATACATCGGGTGACACCATATATCAGCAAAACGCTGCCGATTTTGACAAAATAAAGGTCTAAGGGCGATATGAACCATGTCAGCCATCTATATGAATCGACAAAACATAGCCGATTACGATCCAATCCAGACACTTGGGTAATACTTCTTCAAATATTTACCATTAAGTGCTCGACCAAAAATTTCTCCATCCAATCCTTTTAACATATAAGCCCCTTTAGAAACACACTTATGAATCTGGAAAGGTCCTTCCCAATTCGGCGACCATTTGCCGAATTTATTATCTCTAGCCCCTATCGGCAGCACCAATTTCCAAACAAGTTCATCCTCCTCAAAAGACTTTGGCACAACTTTTTTATTGTAATGTCTAGCAACTCTCTCTTTATCTTTTATAAACTTTTCAAGAGCACGCAATCTTGCCTGAACCAAATCTTCTGACTCATCAACCATCAAATTATGATAATCATCGGCTGTCAGCTCATCTTGCAAAGAAATCCTCCTAGAGCCGATGTTGGTTTCCCATGGTAACACAGATTCATGCCCATAAACCGGTTGATATGGAGGTACTTGAATTGTACCATGATAAGCCATCCGATAAGACCTTAATGCCTCTGCCAATATAGTATGCCACTTCTTAGGATATTCTGCAATCTTCCTTTTGACCAACTTAATCAAACTCTTGTTGGATGCCTCAGCCTGCCCATTTGCTTGTGCATAATACGGTGAAGAATTCAATAATTTAATCCCCATGCTATCTGCAAACTGAAAAAAACTCATCGGACACAAAAATTGATCCTTGATCAGTTGTAATCGCCTGTGGCAAACCAAACCGGTAAATAATGTGTTCCTTGACAAACTCAATAGCATCTTTACTGTCGACTTTCTTCAAAGGAATTGCCTCAACCCACTTGGTAAAATAATCAGTAGCAACCAATATGAATTTATGCCCCTTACTTGATGGTGGATTGATCTGGCCGATCATATCAATACCCCAACCTCTGAATGGCCATGGCTTGATAATGAGATTCATAGCCGATGCTGGTGCTCTCTGAATTGCTCCAAATTTCTGACAATCTTGACACCCCTTGTAATATCTGAAATAATCTTCCAGCATTGTCGGCCAAAAATATCCAACTCTTCTAATCAGCCATCTCATCTTGTGAGCCGATTGATGAGTCCCACAGATACCTTCATGTACTTCACACATGACAACCTTTGCTTCTTCCAAACTCAAACATCTCAAAAGAATTTCATCAATCGTCCGATAATATAATGTTTCATCCAATAGAACATATTTGAGGGCTTTATATCTTAATTTTCTAGGAACCGATTTAGAAGGATTCTTCAAATACTCAAATATATCAAACCTCCAATCATCGGCTGGTATGCAAGCAACTTCTACTTCAACTCCTTGCAACATCGGCTTGTAGCCTGATGCACCTTGAGCTAAATCATTGGCTTCAACATTCTGCTCCCTAGGGATATGTTTCAAAGTAACTATGTTGAAAGTCTTCATCAACTCTTGACATCTCTCATTGTAGACCATCAAAATATCATTCTTGCACTCATATTCCCCAGACAACTGACTTATCACCAATAATGAATCACCCATGATTTCAACAGCATCGGCTTCAACTTCTCTCAATAGTTGCAATCCCTTCAGAACAGCTTCATATTCAGCTTGATTATTTGTAGAGTAAGGCTTGATAGTAAAAGCAAACTGAAAACCTGCCCCCTAGGCGATATGATCACTAAGCCGATACCACAACCATGAATGCATATAGAACCATCAAAGAATAAAGTCCACGGCATAATATCAACATTATCAATACTGGTATCCCTGTGTTCAACTATAAAATCGGCTATCGCCTGCCCTTTAACTGCCTTAGCCGATTCGTACCTTAGGTCAAATTCTGACAAAGCAAAAATCAACTTCCCAATTCGTCCTTTTAGAACTGGAGCCGATAGCATGTATCGTACTACATCGGCTTTACATACTATTGTGCACTCATTGGAAAGCAAATAATGCCTCAATTTTGTACAAGAAAAGTATAGACATAGGCATAACTTCTCCACAGGTGAATATCTCGTTTCTGCATCCAAAAGTCTTCTACTGAGATAAAATATGACTCTTTCTTTACCCTCAACCTCTTGGATCAAAACTGAGCCGATAGAATTCTGATCGGCTGACAAATATAATTTGAAAGGAAGCCCTTTCTGTGGTGGTATAAGAACTGGAGGAGTACTCAAATATTCCTTGATATTGTCTAATGCTTGCTGTTGTTTTTCTCCCCAGACAAACCCTTGATCGGCTTTCAACCTCAATAGTGGAGTAAATGGTTCTATTCGGCTAGACAAATTTGATATGAAACGCTGAACAAAATTTATCTTACCGATCAAAGATTGCAACTTAGCCTTTTCTTCTGAAGGTTTTATGTCTTTGATTGCCTCAATACTCCTCTGGGGTATCTCGATCGCACGCTCATGTACCAAAAACCCGAGGAATTGCCCAACCGATACACCAAAAGCACACTTAGTGGGATTCATCTTCAAACCATACTTCTTGCTCTTTCCAGCACTTGTCTTAAATCGGCTATATGTTCATCAACTTCCTTAGATTTGACCACCACATCATCCATATAGATTTCTACCAACATGCCAATGAGATCATGAAATATATAGTTCATAGCTCTTTGATATGTAGCACCAGCACTTCTCAACCCAAAAGTCATAACAACCCACTCATATAAGCCGATTGCACCAGGACACCTGAAGGCAGTCTTGTGAATATCCTCCTCAGCCATGAAAATTTGATTATAACCTGCATTGCCATCCATGAAGCTGATAATTTTATATCCAGATGCTGCATCAACCAGTTGATCGGCTATTGGCATTGGGTATTCATCTTTTGGTGTGGCTTTATTCAAATCTCTGAAATCAATGCAAACCCTAAGCTTACCATTTTTCTTGATGACTGGTACTATATTTGAAATCCACTCAGCATATCGGCATAGTCTAATGAAATTGGCATCATAAAGTCTTGTAATTTCGATCTTGATAGCATCATACATATCAGCTTTACAACGTCTTGGAGGTTGTTTGTATGGCCGATAGCCTGGTTTGATAGGGAGCCAGTGTTCAACAATCGATCGGCTAAGTCCTGGCATTTCATAGTATTCCCAGGCAAAACAATCTCTATATTCTTTTAAAAGCGCTATTAATTTACATTTAAATTCCTTTGATAAATCCTTACTAATATATGTCGGCCTAGGACTATCACCTGGTCCAATATCGATTTCTTCTAATTCATCGGCCGACATAAAATCCTTGTCCTAGCTTACCGTCGAGATCATCAACAGTGTCCTTTATGTAGAAATTAGAACCCTCCACAGTGCCCTCAAAACAATAATTGAGGCTCTCCATCTCCTGTTGGCTGTATGGCATAATCAGAAATTTTTAAGTAATCTACTTGCCAAACTTTTCCAAACAAGCAATCAATTCCTTCCATCTCCCAAACAGATAAATCGGCACTAGCTACATTGACTGACCTGTCGGCTGGCACGATTTCGATTTGGTCTCCTTGCCATTGAATCAAACTATGGTGCATTGTTGAGGGAATATAACAGTTAGCATGGATCCAATCTCTTCCCAGCAACAGACTGTAGGAACCCTTCCCATCAATAAGAAAGAACGTGGTAGGAATTGTTTTACTGCCGATGGTTAGCTCCACATTCAAAACTCCTTTGGTTTCAGATGGATTCCCGCCAAAATCTTTCAGAATCATATTGGTCTTGATCAAATCCTCTAAATTCTTCCCAAGCTTCCTGAAGGTTGAATATGGCATTAAATTGACAGCTGCCCCTCCATCGACTAGCATTTTTGACATCGGCTTGCCGTTGACAAATCCCTTGACATACAATGGCTTGAGGTGCCAATGATCAGTTCCTTCAGGCTTCTCGAAAACAGCTTGCTGTGGAGATAACATCAACTTAGCCGATGGCAACTCATCATCTTGCTCAACAACTTGTTCAACTGCATATTCGGCTGGTAGCATGAAAACCATGTTTATTGCAGATGACATCACCCCTTTGCTCTTATTCTGGAAACTTCTTTCCTGATCGGCTTGGACTTCATCGGCTGGCACCACCTTGCTCTTCACACGCCAAACCTTATTTGTTCGTTTTCTGAGCCGACGTTCAATTTCTCCTTCAACCTCCTGGAATTGCTCCCTGTACCTCATCCTTTGAACTCTCCTCTTTTGGTTCTTGGTAAAAATTCCAAAAGGGCACCATTGTGGTTGCATATTTTTAGGCTCTCTCTGTGAGTCATCTTCATCATTGTCTTGCTGAATCGGCCCAAGTCTTTCATGAACTGGTAATTTTTTCTGAATCGGCCGATGCATACTTGTACCCTGCCGGCTTGATCTTTGAACATATGGAGCATCAGAATCACTACACACAGGGCAATCCTCAATAGATGGTAACCTCATACCTTCATTCCAGCAGAATCTGAAGAATTCACAGCTCCAATGAGGATCAAAATATCTCTCATCATCATGGTGACATGACTCCTCTTCCCTCTGGTCCTCTTTTGATACTTGTTGATCATATCGGCCGATTTGATATTTCTGGTGTAATTTTTACCTCTATCAGCTTGGCTTCGGTTAAATGCAGAGTGAACCATATTTACCGGAAAAGGATGTCCATCTATCGTCATCGGCCTCTTGGATTCATCAATCTTAATCTTCCCTTGCTCAATAGCCGATTGGATCTGCTGTCTGAAAATTTTGCAGTCATTGGTGCTGTGAGATCCTGTATTGTGCCACTTTGAATATTTTCTCCTCTTCAATTCTTCAGCCGATGGGATCACGTGTCCTGCTGGCAACTGAATTTATTTATCTTGTAGAAGAAGATCAAATATCTTATCGGCTTTGGTGATGTCAAAATCAAATCTTGTTCCTAGCCAAGTTCTTGACCCATTGGCAAACTACTGTTTTCTTGTTCCTAGCCCACTTGGCTGCATTGACTTCTGGATCATCATCTTAGGAATCAGAATCGTAGCTGTAAATATTATTGACATTATTGGCTTTCTTGATGAACTTTCTAGCCTCCTGGAATCTTGTTTCGTGAGCCGATACCTTCTGAGCTAGATGAGCTAAGCTTTCGAAGTCTTGAGCCAAAAATCTTTCCCTTATCGGCGCCAACAAACCCTGGAAGGCTAGATCGGCTAATTGTGAATCTGTCAAGGCTAGACTGTAGCACCTGTTCCTCACATCTCTAAATCTTTGAATATAATCGGGAACTGATTCATCTGATTTCTGTCTAATTGCTGTGAGGTCTGACAATTTCATCTCTTGAATACCACTGAAAAAGTATTTATGAAATTGTTTCTCCAGATCGGCCCAACTTCTGATAGAATTATAAGGCAGAGATGAAAACCAGGTAAATGCCGATCCAGATAAAGAGAGTGGGAACAATCTAACTCTGAGGGCTTCTGTAGCTGATGCTTCACCACATTGAGCTAAAAATCGGCTAACATGCTCATAAGTAGATAAGTTGTCTTGCCTTGAAAACTTGGAGAAGTCTAGCACCTTGTATCGGTTTGGCAGTGGTACCGGATCAAAATACTCTGGATATGGGTGCCGATACATATTGCCATTATCCTTAGGCTTGAGCAGATATTGTTTCTGGAGTTGATCTAGCATCTGTCTCATCTCTTCTCTCTGCTCGTTGTTCAACTGCTCGATCGTGATCGGCAGGATGTTGTCCTCTGAAACTTCGGTAGTATTTGGCGACATGATGACAAAGTGTCCCACCGGGCGTGCCAAAAGCGTGTTGATGCAAAAAAACACACACTGGCCTGAGAGATTTACTTTACTCTAGTGCCAGTTGATTTGATCCTGCAATCAATAAGAAGAAATGTGCAAATATGTTAGTAAACGATAGTCCATCGGCCAGCTAGCCGATTTCATATCGTATGTAACCTAGCCGATGCAATAAAGCATGAATCAGCTGTAAGGTATAGTCAATAATAGAACTAACCCTAAATCTAGATATATCGGCTGTAAAGATCAGTATTACATAATCAATATATCGATATTACAGCCGATCGGAACGACTCAGCTGATAGGCCAGCAGTATATGCCCGAACTACCACCGTACGTCTCATCACAAGGCTTAGGGGACAATTTCACCCGACAATATCAGCCTCATTCTCCGTTAGCCCAGTATCGGCTCGAGGGGTCTCCACGGCTTCAATACCCAATTCATTATGGTCAATATGATCAACCACCGCGTCAATATGGCGAAGGGGTATCGCAGCAACCGTGGGCTGATATGATTGCCGATGTGATAAAGGAACAATTCGGACTTAAGCCCAAAGACAATGGTAACATGTATCGGCACCCCTACCCTGAATATTTTGATCGAGTATCGTTACCAAACCGATACAAGGTACCAAATTTCTCAAAATTCTCAGGGCAAGACAATGTGTCGATGTATGAGCAAGTCAACCGTTTCTTAGCACAAGTTGGAGAAGCATCAGCTACGGAGGCTCTCAGAGTTAGATTATTTCCATTATCACTCTTTGGATCAGCATTTACATGGTTTTCTTCCTTACCTTATAATTCCATCAGGAGTTGGACCGATCTAGAAAAGCAGTTTCACAAATATTTTATCTGTGGAATCCAAGAGATGAAGCTATCGGATCTCACGTCCATCAAGCAAAAATCAGATGAAACAGTGCCTGATTATATTGAGAGATTGAAGGATGTAAGGAACAGCTGTTACAGTTTGGCACTGACCAATTCACAGCTAGCCGATCTGGCTTTGCAGGGACTATTAGCGCCGATAACGAAAAGATTTTCTGCTCAGGACTTTGAAAGTCTAGCACATTTGGCTCAGAAGGTATCGGCTCATGAGACACGGTTCCAGGAGGGTAGAAAGTTTGCTAAGAAGGATAACAATGTCAATAATATTTATAGTTATGATTCTGACTCCGAAGATGAAGATCCAGAGGTCAATGTAGCCGAGTGGGCTAGGAACAAGAAGAAAGTCGTGTGCCAATGGGTTAAGAATTCGGAGAAGGAAGAAAGATTTGATTTTGACATTACCAAAGCTGACAAGATATTTGATCTTCTTCTTCAAGAGAAGCAGATTCAATTGCCGATAGGACATGTGATACCATTGGTTGAAGAATTGAAAAGAAGGAATTATTGCAAGTGACATAATACAGGATCACACAACACCAATGATTGCAAGATCTTTAGGCAGCAGATCCAATCGGCCATAGAGCAAGGAAGGATAAAGCTCGATGAAGCTAAGAGGCCGATGAAGATAGATGGTCATCCTTTCCCGGTAAAAATGGTTCATACTGGAGCTGATAGGAGCCAAGCCGTTAGGAGCAAATATCAGGCAAGGGGTTTCAAATCGGTTAGTGTGATCAACAAGTACCAGAGCAGACGCCAAAAAGAGGAAGAAATATATCATTACAGTAACGAGGGTTGTTTCGATCCTTATTGGGGTTGTGAATTTTTTTAGATTTTGCTGGAATGAAGGGATGAGGCTGCCATCCATTAAAGACTGCCCTGGGTGCAATGACCCTGATGTGAAATACGTTGGAAGGCCAAGCCGGCAGGGTAACAGTGGGCATCAGCCAATTCATCAAAGGTTGCCTGTTCATCAGAGACTTGGGCCGATTGAACAAGATCACTTTGGAGACGAGATACGAACAAGAGCTGAAACCATGGAACCTCAATGGTGTCCTTCTGGAATTTTTACTAAGAGTCAGAAAAGACGTGTTCAGAGGATGAGGAACATAGAGCAGTTTCAAGAAGTTGAAGACGAGATTGAGCATCGGCTGAAGCATACAAAGAAGGTTTGGCGGATTAAAAGTAAAGTCGTTCCAGCCGATGAGGTTAGAGCCGATAAAAGTCTTTCGGAGAGCAAGGGAAAAGAGATTGCATCATCCTCAATAAACATGGTCTTTATGCTGCCAGCCGAATATGGCATAGAACAAGTTGTGGAAGAAGCATGCGAACCACCGTCGGCTAAACTAGTGTTGTCTCCACAGCAAGCTGTCTTTGAGAAGCTGGAAGGGACCGGGCATCGGCATCGCAAGCCTTTGTATGTCAAGGGGTTTGTCAATGAGAAGCCGATGTCAAAAATGTTGGTCGATGGAGGAGCAGCTGTTACTTGATGCCATATGCAACTTTCAGAAAAATGGGAAAGAATTCGGAGGATTTGATCAAGACCAACATGATTTTGAAAGATTTTAGAGGGAATCCATCGGAGACTAAGGGAGTTTTAAATGTGGAGTTGACAATCGGCAGCAAGACAATTCCTACCACAGTCTTTGTCATTGATGGGAAAGGTTCCTATAGTCTGTTGCTGGGAAGAGATTGGATCCATGATAACTATTGTATTCCTTCAACTATGCATCAAAGTTTGATTCAGTGGAAAGGAGACCAGATAGAAATCGGGCCAGCCGACAGGTCAGTTAATGTAGCTAGTACTGATTTATCTGTTTGGGAGATGGAAGGAATTGATTGTTTGTCTGGAAAAGTTTGGCAAGGAGATTATCTAAGAGTTTTTGATTATGATATACAGCCAACAGGAGATGGAGAGCCTCAATTATTATTTTGAGGGCGCCATGGAGGGTTCGAGTTTTTATACAAAGGATATTGTAGATGATCTCGACGGCAAGCTGGGACAAGGATTTATGTCGACCGATGAGCTAGAAGAAGTGGATATTGGACCAGGCGACAGTCCAAGACCGACATACATTAGTAAGGATTTATCAAAAGAGTTTAAGTGCAGGTTAATAGAACTGTTAAAAGATTACAGAGATTGTTTCGCCTGGGAATATTATGAGATGCCAGGACTCAGCCGATCGATTGTTGAACATCGACTTCCTATTAAACTTGGCTATTGGCAATACAAGCAACCTCCAAGACGTTGTAAAGCTGAGATGTATGATGCTATCAAGGCCGAGATTACAAGACTTGATGCCAATTTTATTAGACCATGCCGGTACGCTGAGTGGATTTCAAATATAGTACCGGTGATCAAGAAAAACGGCAAGCTTAGAGTTTGCATCGACTTCAGGGATTTGAACAAAGCTACTCCTAAAGATGAATACCCAATGCCGGTTGCTGATCAATTGGTTGATGCAGCATCTGGACACAAGATTATCAGACTTCTTAATCATAACAACACTTCTTAATCAAATTTTTATAGCTGAAGACGATATTCATAAGACTGCTTTTCAATGTCCTGGTGCAATCGGCTTGTACGAGTGGGTTGTTATGACTTTGGATTAAGAAGTGTTGGTGCTACATATGAAAGAGCAATGAATTATATATTTCATGATCTTATCGGTTTACTGGTAGAGATCTATATCGATGATGTGGTGGTTAAATCAAAGGAAGTTGATGAACACATAGCCGATTTAAGAAGAGTCTTGGAAAGGGAAAGAAAGTATGGATTAAGGATGAACCCAACCAAGTGTGCCTTTGGTGTATTGGCTGGACAATTTCTTGGATTCTTGGTGCACGAAAGAGGAATCGAGATACCACAGAGGAGTATAAATGCCATTAAAGATATAAAACCTTCAGCGGACAAGACTAAGTTGCAATCATTGATTAGCAAGATTAATTTTGTTAGACGGTTTATATCTTATTTATTCGGTAGGATAGAGCCGTACACTCCATTGCTCAAGTTGAAGGCTGATCAGGAGTTTGTCTGGGGGAGAAGCAACATAAAGCTTTGGACAACATAAAAGAATATCTAAGTACTCCTCCAGTCCTTATTCCACTACAGAAAGGGCTTCCTTTTAAGTTTTATCTATCAACCGATCAGAACACTATCGGCTCTGTCCTTATCCAAGAGGTTGAAGGTAGAGAGCGAGTTGTATTTTATCTAAGTAGAAGGCTCTTGGATGCAGAGACCAGATATTCACCTGTAGAAAAGTTGTGTTTATGCCTATATTTTTCATGTACAAAATTAAGGCATTATTTGCTTTCCAATGAGTGCATAATAGTGTGTAAGGCCGATGTGGTATGTTATGTGCTATCGGCTCCAGTTTTGAAGGGACGGATTGGGAAGTGGATTTTTGCCTTAACAGAATTTGATCTACGATATGAATCGGCTAAGGCAGTCAAGGGGCAAGCGATAGTCAATTTCATAGTTGAGCATCGGGATGGTTCGATTGATCATGTTGAGATTATGCCTTGGACATTATTTTTTGATGGAACAGTTTGCACTCATGGATGTAGTATCGGTTTAGTGATCATATCGCCTAGGGGGGCCAGTTTTCAGTTTGCTTTCACTATTAAACCTTATTCTTCTAATAACCAAGCTGAGTATGAGGCTGTTCTGAAAGGGTTACAATTGTTGAAGGAGGTTGAAGCCAATGCTGTTGAGATCATGGGTGATTCATTGTTGGTGATCAGTCAATTATCTGGAGAATATGAGTGTAAGAATGATATTTTGATGTTTTACAATGAGAAGTGTCAAGAGTTGATGAAAACTTTCGGGATAGTTACTTTAAAACATATTCCCAGAGAGCAAAATGTTGAAGCCAATGATTTAGCTCAAGGAGCATCGGGTTACAAGCCGATGTTGAAAGACGGTGAAGTAGAAGTTGCATGCTTACAAGCTGATGATTGGAGGTTTGAGATTCTTGAATATTTAAAGGACCCCTCTAGACCAGCTTCCAGGAAATTAAGGTATAAAGCCCTTAAATATGTTTTGTTGGATGATACATTGTACTATCGGACTTGACGGATGGTAAACTCCTCAGCGGGGGACTGTGAGGGTCTCCCTTTTGAGTTCGGCCCAGGGCGCGAGGAACACGTTTCCGGCTCTTACTCCGGTGTGACGGTGGCGTAGAGAGCGAGAGAGAGAGAGAGAGAGAGAGAGAGATTTTCGCACGAGAGATGGCGGTGGCGCAAGGGGTTATACAGGTTCGGGCTGCCGGTGAGGCGTAATACCCTACTCCTGTGTGATGGACTATATGAGCTCTTGTTCTCAGGGATCGAACCCCTTTCCTCTAGGCCTGGGCCTCCTTTTATACTCCCAAGGGGATACCACATGGGCCAAACAGACTATCTTCTAGAGAAAAGGAAATAACATTCTTTTACAATTAAGGGCCACACTGTTTCCTGCGGCGGAAGTCCACCGTCCTGCAGCGCCGACGTGACCCTTGTCAGGATGCCCATTATCCATGTATGACACCATGCGTCATTCTTCATTTAATGGTGGAGACTTGCGCGCTCCCCCGTACGTAGAGACGTGCGCTAGGCGATTAGACCTGGCTTACCAACCCTGGCCGGATAAGCGACCTGAATCGGCTCACAGGATTTTGATGTGACTCGACGGGGCGTGTAGCATACCTAACAGCGTGCAAGGAGCTCGTCAGGCACTGTGCTGCGTCCCATCGGTCATTCGTACCGGTCACAGACCGGTCAGCCGGCTGTGACCGGTGTCAGGCGTGCGTGTGCGCGTCTATTCGCATTTAATGCGGCACGCGCGCCCGCGCAAGCGCACTCCGCCTGCGCCGCCATTAATCGGGGCAGGTGAGCGCAGGGAGCACCCACCTACTCCATCACACGTGGCGGCGACCCGAGCGGGTCGGGGGAGCCCGACCCTGCTCCGGCCGTAAGCGGGAGGCGCTGGGACTTAGAGTTGGCAGCCGCCACGTCACCCTCGGACCCGATCCCCTTCGGGGGATGGCCACGTGGGTGCAAAGGCCGCCTCAAGCCCTAAGTCAACATACCCTGAGCCCATGACACCGACGGGACTATTGATGGGGTTTTGTTGAGATGTTTGAGTCTGGAAGAAGCAAGGGTTGTTATGTGTGAGGTGCATGAGGGGATATGTGGTACTCATCAATCGACTCATAAGATGAAGCGACTAATTAGGAGAGTGGGTTCTTTTTGGCCGACAATGCTGGAAGATTGCTTTAGATATTATAAAGGATACCAAGACTGTCAGAAGTTTGGAGCTATTCAAAGAGCACCAGCATCGGCTATGAATCCAATCATTAAGCCATGACCGTTTAGAGGTTAGGATATTGACATGATCGGCCAGATCAATCCACCATCGAGTAAAGGTCATAAATTTATATTGGTTGCTACTGATTATTTCACCAAAGGGGTTGAGGCTATTTCTCTCAAGAAAGTTGATACTAAGGATGCAATAGAGTTCATTAAAGAGCATATCATTTATAGGTTTGGTTTTCCACAGACGATAACAACTTATCAGGGGTCCATCTTTGTGTCTGATGAGTTCACTCAGTTTGCCGATAGCATGAGGATTAAGTTGTTGAATTCTTCACCATATTACGCACAAGCTAATGGGCAGGCTGAGGCATCTAACAAGAGCTTGATCAAGTTGGTTAAAAGGAAGATTGCTGAATATCCCAAGAAGTGGCATACTATATTGGCTGAGGCATTATGGTCCTATCAGATGGCTTGTCATGGTGCTATTCAAGTTCCAACATATCAGTTAGTTTATGGTCATGAAGCTGTGTTACCATGGAAAACTAACATCGGCTCAAGAAGGATTTCTTTACAAGACGAGTTGACAGCTGATGATTACCATAACTTAATGGTTGATGAGTCAGAAGAGTTCGTTCAATCTAGATTACGTGCTCTCAAGAAGGTTAGAAGAGATAATGAGAGGGTCACTAGGTATTATCATAAGAAGGTTGTACCAAAATATTTTGAGGAGGAACTTCTGTGGAAATTGGTGTTGTCGATAGGAGCAAGAGATAGTAAATTTGGGAAGTGGTCACCGAACTGGGACGGACCTTTTCGGATTTATAAGTGTGTTTCCAAGGGAGCTTATATGTTGAAAGGACGTCATGGAGAAATTTTTGGAAGAGCTCTTAATGGAAAATATTTGAAGAAATACTATCCAAGTGTTTGGATTGGTTCATGATCAGTTGCGTTATGCCGATGCATGGTTGACAGCCGATGTTGTTGGCATCGCCTTTAGATGGCCGATATTTCTTATCGCTCTTCGACACAATTATAAGTTTGCAGCATCATGTTCCCTACTACAAACTTGGGGGCATGGGAAGATAAAATTTGACGATTTTTGGAGATATTTAAGCAAAATTTTAAAGCTGTATTGGTAGTTCACATCGGCTCGATAGCCAATAGCAGCGTTTACATGAGTTAAAGTCGGCTTGATGACCGATGGTAGTATAATTACATCAAAGCAAAGGTTCACAAGTATCAAAGATTGTTTGAACTTATATTACGACAGATATTTTTGGATGGCTGATATTGCGTTCTGCCTAATCTGCTCTACTTCATCTATTGCTTGAGCATCGGCTGTCTCTGTCCCGGAATCGGCTTGAGAGCTTTGCTTAGGGAAGAAAGATGCTTGATAGAATTCTTCAGTTTTGACTTCTGAGTTTCGATGGCTTTAGGCGGATCGGCTAGCTTTTGCTCTTCGGATGCTATTTCAGATCTACGCTCGTTGAGTTGAGCTAGCAAGCTGGCTTCTTTCTTTTTCAGTCTATCAATGTTCAATTGAGTTGAATTTGGACCGGCTTCCAATTCATCCAGTTTTGCCTTCTCTTCATTTACTTGTTGTCGGCTGGTTTGTATGGTGGCTTCAAGAGATGAACGTTCCAGCTGATCGACAATTCTGTGCCTAGTTTTCTCAAGTTTAAAGCGATGTTGTTCAAGAAAGGAAGCTGGAGAGACCATATCAACAAGTTCGTTAGGAATTTGATTTTGGTTTTCTTGGAATCTTGCCCTGATTGGCCCATAGTCTGCAACTAGTGCGTCCAAGGAAGCATTTAGCCCATTAGCAATAGCAGCAAGCTTGATTTTTAGGTCTTCAGATAGTGGAGATGTGGCCTTGCTTGTTGTTTCTTGAACACGTTGATCCTACTTTAATAAATGTGTTGGTTATAAATAAAATTGCATGCTAATATTGAAAACGCGTACCTACACTTGTTTAAGCCTTACCATTGAAATTTTTTATCCTTATATATTTACATTCCTTTGTTACCTGTGTATATTAATTTATGCGTGATTATTTATCTACTGCTTAGCCCTGCTTATATAGACGTTATACATTCCGCGTATGGGACATGTGAATGTGGGAATACTAGTCACTCGACGAGAGTGGTTGTTGGAAATTGGGTGGAGATATAAGCGCCACCCACAGCACGAAAACCTTTGTGAAAACCCAAAAACTTAATTAAAAAAAATGATTTCGACTGGGGTGGCACGAATAGAATATGGGTGGTTCTGGGAATGGTAAGCCGCTGACCCTAGTCAGTTAAGGACCGAGTCAAGAAGCCAAACAGGAAACGAACTGAGTACGACCACACTTCTTGAGTGGGGTTAGACCCGGTGGACTAGGTTATTCTCGTGGGGTGGCACCCCAGACATGGTAGGTTCTAGATATCGGTATAGAAATGTGGAAGTGTGTGGTTTAATGACGCCAAAGCTTTATATATGTATAATGTAACCTTTAATCTCGGGAGCACCAGGACTCCCCTCACAACCGGCTCGAGGTAGGAATGTGGCGTCTGGGGTGCAATGGGGATTCATAGTCCTTGGAGCGGGTGCCGCCATGCGAGGGTAACTAAAAAACCGGGCCGTGACAAGTCTCGTGTGTTGGGTGCGTCACGGAGTGTGGGATTAAAAGCGTACATCCACTGCAGTGTGAGTAAATTAAACTATTCGAATAGCCGTGCTCGCGGTTAATGAGCACCGGGACTTGTATTACTCTTGACTAGACTCACATGCTTTTAAATTATTTAGAATAGGTTGGGATAAATAAAACATGTGTAACCTTGCCCATGTGCGGGAAGGTTGAATTGCGATGAAGGAACTCCTAAATAAATGATGACATTTACATAGCTACATTTTGCCATGGTTAAATCTGGTAATTCAAATATCGAAAATCAAGATGGAATCGAAGAGGATTGAAGAGATAAGATCGTATCGGAAAGCAGAGTGAAAATCGGCTGTGGTCCGAATCGGCTGTGGACTGATCGGCAGAGTCAGAGTCGGACTAGGTTAGCCGATTGAGCCGATTTCGGTAATGTGACTCGGTATACGTCATCGGGTTGTGTTAACGTGCTTCATATCGATTGCCATGCACGGATAGAGTCCTGAGGAGGCATTTGTATCTATTAATTAGGATATTTTATGTAATTTCCTTATAGATATTCTCGGTAAGAGTCCGCCTAAGGGACTTGTTGGTTAGTTGGATTTGTATTAGGATAATATGAGTCGTGTCCATGATGGACAAGGTTTGTAATTTCGGGTATAAATATAATCCCGAGGTCTTGTAAATAATAACAACACACGTTCAATCAATCTCGGCGCATCGCCAAACCTTTGTTTTCTACTTTCGACAAGTTTGTGCTTTCGAGTCGTGCTGCATCAATTTGATCTTCGACGAAAAGGTATATCTTGTCATGGCGAGTTACATCATTAGAGCTAATGCTTACATCTTTATGACACTCTATTTCTTTGTTGTGATTCTCCGAGTTATCATATATGTTATATAACTTAGATCGATAATGCAATCTCCCTATATCGGCTAGATCCTTTCTAGGGTTTCATCGATATCGGCTAGATTACTTTGTTAATCTAGGTTATATAACATATCCACCATCCCGAAAAGGTAACCATCGGCTTGATTCTTTATATCTCATGCTTCTATTTATACTTAATGCTGCATTGGTTCAGTCCAACCTATTAAGTCGTATTTAGAATCGTGGTATCTAACCTGCTTCATGGTTGTTAATAAGGATAGTATCGGGGTTTCAGCCGATCTTACCTGATATAGATGTTTCACAATGTGTTATGCTTTGTTTAATATTCTATATCTGCTCCTTATATCAGGATCTAATCTAATATAAATATATTAAGCTTGATATCAATCTGATTGATTATAGTTTAATATATTTATTACTGGAAAATATCCTAGCATAAGGTTGTATCGGAGCTATAGCCGATACATACTTAAACCTAGATATCAGCTATGACATCAATCTGCATAATCATTGTTTCATGTTATCTTTAGACTTGGGCAATTTATACTGTCTCGGTTCAGTCCGATCTATCCCAATTGCTTATTTCTAAAGTAATATTGATATATTGATTATGTAACATTGATCTTTACAGCCGATATCCTAGTTTTAGGTTTAGTTCTATCATCAACTATACCTTATAGCCGATTCATGCTTCATTGCATCGGCTAGGTCACACACGATATGAAATCGGCCCTATGGCCGATTATCTATCGTTTACTGATACTTTCTGCATGTTTTCTTGTTGATTGCAGGATCAAATCAACTGGCACGCCCTTGAATCTGAAACACTAATTTTGGACCTGCACTAGAGTAAAGCAAACCTCTCAGGCCAGTGTGTGTTTTTTGCATCAACACGCTTTTGGCACGCCCAGTGGGACTCGTGTCATCATGTCTCCAAACATCACTGAAGTTGCGGAGGACAACATCGTCGCGGTTACACCCGAACAGCTGAGTGACGAACAGAAAGAAGAATTGCAACAAGTGCTCAACCAACTCCAAAATCAATATTTGCACTCGTTCACAGTCACCCGGCAAGGCACGGTCATCCAAAGGACCAAAATCCAAGTACCGACGATCGTAAAGCAAGACCCAAGTACTTCTGGATCCGGGGAAGAGAAGGATAAACGAGTGAAAACAGAATCAAGTAACGAAGAATTGCACACATTGCAAGATCGCATTGATTCGGCTGTACATCATGCGCTAATCAACCAGTCCGGAGTACTTGTCAATACTCTGACAAGCATGATCAAGTCGGTAGTCGATGGAACGATAGCCGAGGAAAAGGCTAAAGGACCTATTTATCTACCAGACGGCACGTTCCCAGCATATAGAATCGTGAAGACAGAGGTCGGCGGAAATCAAGGAAATCAACAAATGCTTCAATCCCAGGCTACATCGGCTCCCTTCTCAAGTTCAAATATTCCATCAATCCTAACCAGATCACAGCCGATCACTGGGGGGCAAGCATCAACTCAATTAACACCAGAACAATTGATAAGTATTCTTCATCCAAAACCGCCAGCTGCTGACACATCTTACCAAATTCCTTCGGTTCCACAACAGCCGATTGGAATTACTCAGCCGATAAGCCAGCAATACAGTACAGAACAACTTCCTTATGTGCCACCACAAGGCATATCGGCTGGCTTCAATAATCTTTATCAGCCTCACTCACCACGACCTCAGCCGATCCAATACGGCCAGATGGATCCAGTACAACAGCAGTACGGTGGAGCAACACCTCATCAACCCTGGGCCGATATGATCGCTGACGTCATGAGGGAGCAATTTGGACTTAAACCGAAAGATAATGGCAACATGTATCGACATCCATATCCAGAATACTTTGATCGGGTTCCGTTGCCAAACCGATACAAGGTGCCAGATTTCTCTAAGTTCTCAGGACAAGATAATGTATCAACCTACGAGCACATTAGCCGATTTCTAGCTCAGTGTGGTGAGGCATCGGCTACAGAAGCTCTCAGAGTTCGCTTATTCCCACTCTCGTTGTCTGGATCAGCATTCACTTGGTTTTCATCATTGCCATATAATTCAATCAGGAGCTGGGCCGATTTGGAGAAACAATTCCACAAGTACTTTTTCAGCGGAGTTCAAGAGATGAAGCTATCGGACCTAATAGCTATTAGGCAGAAATCAGACGAATCGGTTCCGGATTATATTCAACGATTCAGAGATGTGAGAAACAGATGTTACAGCCTATCTTTATCGGATTCTCAACTAGCCGATTTAGCCTTTCAAGGTCTGCTGGCGTCGATCAGAGAGAGGTTCTCGGCTCAAGACTTTGACAGTTTAGCACACTTAGCTCAGAAGGTATCGGCTCATGAAACAAGATTTCAAGAGGCTAGGAAATTCATCAAAAAGGCTAATAATGTAAACAATGTCTACAATTATGATTCTGACTCTGAGGATGAAGACCCAGATATCAATACAGCTGAATGGGCTAGGAACAAGAAGACGGTGGTCTGTCAATGGGCTAAGAATTCGGCTACAGAGGAAAGGTTTGACTTTGACATTACCAAGGCCGATAGGATCTTCGATCTCCTTCTTCAGGAAAAACAGATTCAACTGCCGTCAGGACATGTCATCCCATCGGCTGAAGAGTTGAAGAAAAGGAAGTACTGTAAATGGCACAACACAGGGTCTCATCACACTAATGATTGCAAAATTTTCAGACAACAGATCCAGTCGGCTATCGAACAAGGAAAAATTAAGATTGATGGATCCAACATGGTAAAGAGGCCGATGAAGATAAATGGACATCCTTTTCCAGTTAACATGGTGCATCCTGGATACAACAGGAATGCACCCGATGGAAATAAAAACTATACTAGAAGTATCAGATCGGCTGGTATGATCGGCAGGTATCAAAACAGGCGCCAAAAGGAGGAGGAGTCATATCCTAATGAAGAAGAGAGATATTTTGATCCCCATTGGAGTTGTGAATTTTTGAGGTTCTGCTGGAACGAAGGTATGAGGCTACCATCTATCGAAAATTGTCCTAGCTGCAGTGATCCTGATGTCCATTTCATCCAAGAACCAATCCGACTACATGCAATTACACATCGGCCAAGACAATCAAGGCTATCAGTACATGAAAGACTTGGGCCGATGCACCAAGACGATGATGAAGATGACTCACGTAGAGAATCCAAGCCAATGCATCCCCAATGGTGTCCTTCTGGGATATTTACCAAGAATCAAAACAGAAGAGTTCAAAGGATGAGGAACAGAGAGCAATTCCAGGAGGTTGAGGGTGCAATTAAGCATCGGCTGCGGCAGAAAACAAAGAAAGTATGGCGCGTGAAGAGCAAGGTGGTGCCAGCCGACGAAGTTGAAGCCGATCGCAGCAAAAATCAACAACGCAAGGGCAAGGAAGTGATGTCATCTGAGATAAATATGGTCTTTATGTTGCCAGCCGAATATGCAGTAGAACAAGTTGTCGGGCAAGAAGAAGATATGCCATCGGCTAAATTGATGTTATCTCCACAACAAGCTGTTTTTGAGAAGCCCGAAGGAACAGATCATCGGCACCTCAAGCCACTCTATGTTAAGGGATTTGTCAATGGTAAGCCGATGTCAAAGATGCTAGTCGATGGAGGGGCAGCTGTTAATTTAATGCCTTATACAACATTCAGAAAGCTTAGGAAGAACTCAGAGGACTTGATCAAAACCAACATGGTTCTGAAGGATTTTGGCGGGAACCCATCTGAGACCAAGGGAGTTTTGAATGTGGAGCTAACTATCGGCAGTAAAACAATTCCAACCACGTTCTTTGTTATTGACGGGAAGGGTTCCTACAGTCTGTTGTTGGGAAGAGATTGGATCCATGCCAACTGTTGCATCCCTTCAACAATGCATCAAAGCTTGATTCAATGGCAAGGAGACCAAATCGAAATCGTGCCAGCCGACAGGTCAGTCAATGTAGCTTGTGCCGATTTGTCTATTTGGGAGATGGAAGGAATTGATTGTTTATCTGGTAAAGTTTGGCAAGGAGATTACTTAAAGATTTCTGATGATGCCATACAGACAACAGGAGATGGAGAGCCCCAATTCTTGTTTTGAGGGCGCCGTGGAGGGTTTCAACCTATACACAGAAGACACTATTGATGATCTCGATGGCAAGCTTGGGCAGGGTTTTATGTCGACCGATGAACTAGAGGAAATCGACATTGGACCAGGTGATAGGCCTAGGCCGACATACATTAGTAAAGGTTTACCAAAGAACTTAAATGTAAATTAATTGCACTATTAAAAGAGTATAGAGATTGTTTTGCCTGGGAATACTATGAGATGCCAGGACTTAGCCGATCGATAGTTGAACGTCGGCTCCCTATCAAACCAGGCTATCGGCCATACAAGCAACCCCCAAGACGTTGTAAAGCTGCGATGTATGATGCTATTAAGGCCGAAATTACAAGACTCTATGATGCTGGCTTCATCAGACCATGCCGATATGCTGAGTGGATTTCCAGTATAGTACCAGTTATCAAGAAAAACGGCAAGCTCAGGGTTTGTATTGATTTCAGAGATCTAAACAAAGCTACACCGAAAGATGAATGTCCAATGCCCGTAGCTGATCAACTTGTAGATGCAGCATCTGGACATAAGATTATCAGTTTCATGGATGGCAATGCTGGTTATAATCAGATTTTTATGGCCGAGGAGGATATTCACAAGACTGCTTTTAGGTGTCCTGGTGCTATCGGCTTGTATGAGTGGGTAGTTATGACTTTCGGCCTGAGGAGTGCTGGTGCTACATATCAGAGAGCCATGAATTATATCTTTCACGATCTCATCGGCGCATTGGTGGAGATATATATAGATGATGTGGTGGTTAAATCCAAGGAAGTTGATGATCACATAGCCGATTTGAAACAGGTTTTAGAACGAGCAAGGAAGTATGGGTTGAAAATGAATCCTACCAAGTGTGCTTTTGGTGTATCGGCTGGTCAGTTTCTTGGATTTCTCGTTCATGAGAGAGGGATTGAAATTCCTCAGAGGAGTATTGAAGCAATTAAAGATATCAAACCCCCGGAAGATAAAACTAAGCTACAATCATTGATCGGCAAGATTAATTTTGTTCGGCGTTTTATATCAAATTTGTCTGGCCGAATAGAACCATTTACTCCTTTGCTAAGGTTGAAAGCCGATCAAGAATTTATCTGGGGAGAGAAGCAGCAGCAGGCTCTGGATAATATCAAGGAATATTTGAGTACCCCATTTAAACTTTATTTGTCAGCCGATCAAAATTCTATCGGCTCAGTCTTGATTCAAGAGGTTGAAGGGAAAGAAAGAGTTATATTCTATCTCAGTAGACGCCTGTTGGATGCAGAAACAAGGTATTCACCTGTGGAGAAGTTATGCTTATGCTTATATTTTTCTTGCACGAAGTTGAGGCCTTATCTACTATCCAATGAGTGCATTATAGTTTGCAAGGCCGATGTAGTAAGATACATGCTATCGGCTCCAGTGTTAAAAGGACGAATTGGGAAGTGGATCTTTGGTTTGTCAGAATTTGATCTTAGATATGAATCGGCTAAGGCAGTTAAAGGGCAAGCGATAGCCGATTTTATAGTTGAACATAGGGATACCAGTGTTGATAATATCGACATCATGCCATGGACTTTGTTCTTTGATGGATCAGTTTGTACTCATGGTTGTGGTATCGGCTTGGTGATAATATCGCCTAGGGGGGCAAGTTTTCAGTTTGCTTTTTCTATTAAACCATACTCAACAAATAATCAAGCGGAATATGAAGCTGTTCTCAAAGGGTTGCAGTTATTAAGAGAAGTTGAAGCCGATGCTATTGAGATCATGGGTGATTCATTGTTGATGATAAGTCAATTATCTGGGGAATATGAATGCAAGAATGATACCTTAATAATCTATAATGAGAAATGCCAGGAGCTGATGAAGACATTCAAGATGGTTACTTTGAAGCATATTCCTAGGGAGCAAAACGTTGAAGCCAATGATTTAGCTCAAGGCGCCTCCGGTTATAGGCCGATGTTACAAGGGATTGAAGTAGAAGTGGCCTGTATTCCAGCCGATGATTGGAGGTTTGATGTTTTTGAGTATCTAAAGAATCCTTCAAGATCGGTTTCAAGGAGATTAAGGTATAAAGCTCTTAAGTATGTTCTGTTGGATGATTCATTGTATTACCGGACGATTGATGGAGTTCTGTTGAAGTGCTTGAGTATGGAAGAAGCTAAAGTTGTCATGTGTGAGGTTCATGAAGGTATTTGTGGGACACATCAATCGGCTCATAAAATGAAGTGGTTACTTCGAAGGGTTGGATATTTTTGGCCGACAATGCTGGAGGATTGTTTCAGATATTACAAGGGTTGTCAAGATTGTCAGAAGTTTGGAGCAATTCAGAGAGCGCCAGCATCGGCTATGAACCCTATTATCAAGCCGTGGCCGTTCAGAGGTTGGGGTATTGATATGATCGGCCAGATCAATCCACCATCAAGCAAAGGACATAAGTTCATATTGGTTGCAACTGATTATTTCACTAAGTGGGTTGAGGCCATTCCTTTGAAGAAAGTTGACAGTCAAGATGCGATCAATTTTGTTAAAGAGCATATTATATACAGATTTGGTTTGCCACAAACAATTACAACTGATCAGGGTTCTATATTTGTATCGGATGAGTTTGTTCAGTTTGCTGATAACATGGGAATTAAGTTGTTGAATTCGTCACCATATTATGCACAAGCCAATGGACAAGCTGAAGCATCTAACAAGAGTTTGATTAGGTTGGTCAAAAGAAAGATAGCCGAATACCCTAAGAAGTGGCATGCTATTCTGGCTGAGTCATTATGGTCCTATCGGATGGCTTGCCATGGTGCAATTCAGGTACCTCCTTATCAACTGGTTTATGGACATGAAGCTGTATTACCATGGGAAACCAACATCGGCTTTAGGAGGATTTCTTTACAGGATGAGTTAACAGCCGATGATTATCATAATTTGATGGTTGATGAGTCAGACGATTTGGTTCAAGCAAGATTGCGAGCTCTTGAGAAAGTTAGGAAAGATAAGGAGAGAGTTGCCAGGCATTATAACAAGAAGGTTGTACCCAAATCTTTTGAGGAAAGCGAGCTGGTTTGGAAATTAGTGCTGCCGATAGGGACCAGAGACAATAAATTCGGGAAGTGGTCACCAAATTGGGAAGGTCCGTTTCAAATTCATAAATGTGTTTCGAAAGGGGCCTATATGTTAAAGGGACTCGATGGAGAAGTATTTGGAAGAGCACTTAATGGAAAATACTTAAAGAAATATTACCCAAGTGTTTGGATTGGTTCCTAATCGGCTATGGTTTGCCGGTTGATCGTTGATAGCCGATGTGTTTACATCGCCTTTAGATGGCCGATATTTTTATCGCCCTTCGACATGTAAGTTTGCAGCATTGTGTTCCCTACTACAAACTTGGGGGGCATGGACGGTGAAAAGTTGGAAATTTTTGAGCAAAATTTAGCATAAGTTGGAATACAGCCAAATCTGCCAGGTATAAAATTGGCTTATATGAAAGCAATGGTGTCAATTCGGTACAAGGAAGTTAAGAGGTTATGTTACAAGACAAATGTTTTAGTCGATTACAGAATTGATTACAAAATTCTTCTAAGTCCCCATTACAGGAAATCATTGAGCAAGATATTTCTGTATTGCTGACAATGCCCGTTGACGGATTTCTTCAACTTCTGCAATGGCTTGGGCATCTTGGGCATCAGTTCCAGGAATTACCTTCAGGGACTTAGTCATGGTGGCTACATTCTTTATAGCCGATTTCAGTTTTGCTTTCTGTTCTCCAATGGCTTTAGGGAGATCGGCTAATTTCTGCTTTTCCAATGCAATTTTGGCATTACATTCTTCAAGCTTGGCTAACAGATCTATTCTTTCAGCCTCTAGTTGATTTATTGAAGCTTTAATTGGCTCTTCGGCTAGTTGATCGAGCTTGGTTTTCTCATCATGAACTAACTGCCGATTGGCTTGAATGGTGGCCTCGATATCCTTTTTCTCTCGCCTATCGGCTATCCTTTGTCTTGCTTTCTCCAGCTTAAATTGGTGCTGCTCAAGATACATAGCTGGGGTAACTATGTTGGACAATTCATCTGGTAGAAGAGCTTGGATTTCTTGGAATCTGGTCCGGAGAGTGCTGCAGTCAACTACCAGGCTGTCCAGAGATGCTTCTAGCCGATGTGCAATGTCTTCAAGATTTCTCTTTACGTCATCGGCTAGAGGAGCTAAGGACTTGCTTGTTGCTTCTTCTTCGGTTTCTTCATCAAAGTAGTCCTTTATATCAAAAGAGAATAAATCGGCTAAGACCTGCAAGTAGGAAAGATGAAAGGAGTACAAGTAAGAGGATATTTTTATATAGCCGATTTGAAGAGTTTTAAGGATGAGACTTACAGGGATTGCAGGAGCAGTGATTTCTTCTTCTTCGACATGATGGCTGCCTACAGCCGATGCGGTATGTTCACTTGAAACCGGTTGTGCTACAGGAGATGGAGGGGAAGGAGGCTGAAAATATTCATGCAAGAGTTAGATAGTATCGGCTAATGAAGTATTCGGAGGATTAGAAGGTTGAAACTTACCAAAGGAGCTTGAATGGATGGTTTAGCCGATACTTGTGCTGGTTTCTTTCTTTCAGCTGGTCTTTTCTTCTACAAAATGCAAGAGTTGGAGGATTAAGTTGAGGGTGAGTAAGGGAAATTTGTATAAAGGAAGATGAATTTACCCTGGGTTGCCGAGTGAAGACAGCTGGAACAGAGGGAGTTGTGGGGGTTGCTTTGGAGAGGCTGGAGGTGTTTCTTCTCTCACATCACTAGATTCGGCTGCAGCTTCATCTATTGCCCGTTCAATTGGTGCTTCTTTTAGAGCTTCATCTGCATCATCGGCTGTTGGAGGTGGTTGTTTCTTAGCCTTTTTCTTAGTGGCTGGTGGCACGGCAGTTGATGCTCTAGTTCTCCTTTTCCTGCCTGCATCCGCTGTTTCTCTCATTTGTCCTTGGAGCAGGCTTGATGTCTTGGGGGCATGGTAGTCGATGACAGGAGGAGTCATGCCACATCTGTTAGGAAATAGCCCTGCGGCATATTCAATTTCTTTGCCACTTTTGCTGGTATGAGGAGGAGATGAGTCTGTGGTCTGAAAGAGCAAGGATAGTTCGTAATTTATAAATAGAATCGGCTGATATGTTTAAAACAGGAATGAAATAAAGAAAGAGAAGTTACCTGAGGGATCATGTCAGGGAAGAGGTCTGTCATGTAGATGGTAGCCGATTGGTGAAAAAGGTGTTGTTTCCACTCAGCCCACCATGAAGTGAAGACTTTACTCCTGAACATAGCTAGCTCAATGTCATTGATACTGCCAAGAGGAGGTCCTGGGATATTAAGTAGCCGATCCATCATCAGACTTGATGATATCTCTCCCCTGCATTGGATTTTGTCGGCAAACCACAAGCCGATTGGAAGTTGACCCATACCAAACTGCCTGGCTGAGCTCATAGGATGATAGAATTCATATGAAACCTTTATGTTCCTGCCTTGGTGGATGCCGACAGGAAGTATACATGGGCTGATGGCAGTGGTATAAACTTCTCTGGACTTCTGGAATTTGTCATGGTTAATTTCTTCAAATCTGAAGTCCAATGGTAGTTCAAAGTTGACTGATTCATCATAGAAGAACCAGATTTTGGCATCTTTTTGAAAGCCGTCATAGAAGCTGAAAAACCAGTCCTTGAGCAGTTCTGATGATAATTTTGCTCCTGCATTGGCTGGGGTGCTGGCATATTCTCCAAAGGACATACACCTTCGATGGGTTATTTCTTCTCCATCATCATCAGTGATCGGCTCTAGTCTTGGAAATTCTGCTTCAGTTAGGGGTGGCTGATTGACAGCTTTCATTGCAACTAAGTTTAGCCAAGATTGGAGTAACCACCATGGACCACCTGTACTGACTGTTGAGCCGACAGCTAGTTTGGCTGATGCATTATTCAGAGTTTGATACAAATAGCCGAGCAGAATTTTTCCTAAAGGAAATTGTCTTTTTTCTTCAAGTGCTTCGGCTATATGCTGCCAGTTTGAGGTTGGGCCACAACTAGATCCACAGAACAAAAATTTCTCCAGCCACATCAGCAAGAAGGCAGTATGCTCTCTGGGGGAGACTGAGCCTTAACCCATGTTAGCCGAAATAAAGCCAGACCATCCTCCTATGCTCTTGGTTTTAAAATCAAATCTGTTTTTGGAGTTTAGGGTCATTGGGTTGGCTGATGAAGTGATATCTAGTCCAGTCAACATGGTAATATCCAGTAAAGTTGAGGTCATCGGTCCTTGGTTGAATAAAAATGCATTGATGGCATTGGACCAGAAATAGCTAGCAGAGGCCATCAGTGGTTCATCTTTAGCCGAATTAGCCAAAGTAAGGGCTAAGGCTTGGCCGATTCCGAGTTCATCCCTGTGGTTCTGCTTGCTAGCCGATATGCGCTTATACCATGCAGGCCAGCTTTTCTCTAGGGATGGCCAAGATTTGAATGTGTTTTTCCAGTGCCCTAAATTTGGATTTGTTAGTCTGAAGGGAATCCTGTTTGTTTCGGCAGTAATGAACTCAGTGGGGTCTAAGTTGCCGATTGGCCCAAGGAAGTAGTTGTTTTCATGATTGAGGCTGGGAATTGCGATTAGGTTTGCGAGATGCTACATTAATAAAGCAAAAGAGGAAGAAACCGGACTGAGGTTGTGGAAAACAAGATTTAATGAGCAAAAAGGAGATCTAGCCGATGGGACTTACCTCAGCGTATTCGGCTGATGGGGCAGCGGATGGTGCGGATGACGAAGACATCTTCTCGCCGGCGGAGGTTGGATGAGTGAAGGATGGTTTGGAGTTGACTGCTTGCGCTGAGGGGATCACCGGAGTTGGGAGAGACGGAGATTGCGAAAGTGGTGGCAACAGTAATAACGGTGTGAAGTTTTTCGGGGCCGTCGGTTAAGTATTTAAAGTGATGTGGTAACGGTCAAAAACGGAAAGAGCGAGATTATCTCGGGGATAAGATTTGGCAAATCCGAAACATTACCAAATATTCCGGACTTGGGGGGCATGTGTTGACGACCAAATTTGGTAATTCAAATATCGGAAATCAAGATGGAATCGAAGAGGATTGAAGAGATAAGATCGTATCGGAAAGCAGAGTGAAAATCGGCTGTGGTCCGAATCGGCTGTGGACTGATCGGCAGAGTCAGAGTCGGACTAGGTTAGCCGATTGAGCCGATTTCGGTAATGTGACTCGGTATACGTCATCGGGTTGTGTTAACGTGCTTCATATGGATTGCCATGCACGGATAGAGTCCTGAGGAGGCATTTGTATCTATTAATTAGGATATTTTATGTAATTTCCTTATAGATATTCTCGGTAAGAGTCCGCCTAAGAGACTTGTTGGTTAGTTGGATTTGTATTAGGATAATATGAGTCGTGTCCATGATGGACAAGGTTTGTAATTTCGGGTATAAATATAATCCCGAGGTCTTGTAAATAATAACAACACACGTTCAATCAATCTCGGCGCATCGCCAAACCTTTGTTTTCTACTTTCGACAAGTTTGTGCTTTCGAGTCGTGCTGCATCAATTTGATCTTCGACGAAAAGGTATATCTTGTCATGGCGAGTTACATCATTAGAGCTAATGCTTACATCTTTATGACACTCTAGTTCTTTGTTGTGATTCTCCGAGTTATCATATATGTTATATAACTTAGATCGATAATGCAATCTCCCTACATCGGCTAGATCATTTCTAGGGTTTCATCGATATCGGCTAGATTACTTTGTTAATCTAGGTTATATAACATATCCACCATCCCGAAAAGGCAACCATCGGCTTGATTCTTTAGATCTCATGCTTCTATTTATACTTAATGCTGCATTGGTTCAGTCCAACCTATTAAGTCGTATTTAGAATCGTGGTATCTAACCTGCTTCATGGTTGTTAATAAGGATAGTATCGGGGTTTCAGCCGATCTTACCTGATATAGATGTTTCACATTGTGTTATGCTTTGTTTAATATTCTATATCTGCCCCTTATATCAGGATCTAATCTAATATAAATATATTAAGCTTGATATCAATCTGATTGATTATAGTTTAATATATTTATTACTGGAAAATATCCTAGCATAAGGTTGTATCGGAGCTATAGCCGATACATACTTAAACCTAGATATCAGCTATGACATCAATCTGCATAATCATTGTTTCATGTTATCTTTAGACTTGGGCAATTTATACTGTCTCGGTTCAGTCCGATCTATCTCAATTGCTTATTTCTAAAGTAATATTGATATATTGATTATGTAACATTGATCTTTACAGCCGATATCCTAGTTTTAGGTTTAGTTCTATCATCAACTATACCTTACAGTCGATTCATGCTTCATTGCATCGGCTAGGTCACATACGATATGAAATCGGCCCTATGGCCGATTATCTATCGTTTACTGATACTTTCTGCATGTTTTCTTGTTGATTGCAGGATCAAATCAACTGGCACGCCCTTGAATCTGAAACCCTAATTTTGAAACTGCACTAGAGTAAAGCAAACCTCTCAGGCCAGTGCGTGTTTTTTGCATCAACAGAAACCAGCGCTTCTTCCTGGTCTGTTGGTACGGTGAGAACCTCACTGAGGTTGACCACCTCCACTACCTGCTTCGCGAGGCTGACTCCGTCATCTCGAACCTCCGGGAGAGGTACGAGCTGCTTGGTGAGCGGTGCGACCGCCAGGAGCACCAGATTTCTGAGCTGGAGCACGTGCTCGCCACACTCCGCCAGCAGACCGCACCAGTCCACTCGGCACCGGCTCCACCCCGGACTACCACTCGGTTGCGACCCTTCCCGGCGTCTACCTCGACCTTCACGCCACTCGGGGCCCCAGGTTCTGCACCAGCTCCACCGCCGACCAGCACTGTCAGCACCGGCTTTGCCGCTGCCTTCAGCCCACGGTCTACACTAGCAGTAGGGGCCGGCCGGGCCACTGCCACCCGCTCCCGCACAGCTGCACCGACGTTCACACAGTACCTGGCCGCATTCCGTGCTTCGGCAGCCACGGCATCGACTACTGGGAGCCCCGCTACCCGTTCCTCGACTCCTGCTCAGGGGGTGGGACTCACCCCTACTACCGGCACAGCACTGCTCTTCACCACCACTACCACCACCGCTCCCATCACGGCAGCTACCCAGGACGATGTGGTGATCGGTGTGGTGCAACCCCTGCCACCAGTGCTGCGTGATTTCCCGGCAGCACCGACTACTGCAGCTCTCACCGTACTAGCCAGTGGCACCCTCAACGATGTCATCAGGTCCGTCATACCCGCCGAGGAGAACCCAGAGGAGAGGGTTGTGGAGATTGACGAGCCCTTCGTCGAGGCCACCTCCGAACCAGCAGCACGCAGGGGACGCCGGAGCTGCGGTGACCCGGCCACGTCCGGGAAACGCCATCGCAGCCGCCTCCTCCGCGGCACCACCTCGGGCTACGACGGTGATCGCGAGTTCGACGAGACTGCCCCTCGCAGCCGCAGCCACTCCCCTCGTCGCATGGGAGATGAGGCCAGTCGCGACCCGGCCATGGACCCGCGCGTGGAGTGGGTTCTGCCTTAGGCAGAAACTGTTGCACGCCGGGTACTAGACTCGCTTTGGTGGTCCTCTGGACAGCGAGCCTGTTCCCACTCACCACTACTTAGACTTAGTAGACGCTGAGGTGTTTATTACTGTATTGTACCCCTCTAATCTGCGTTTGAGCAGAAGAGGTCGCACCTTCCTATTTTGCATCGTCATGTATGTAGTTGTACCTCCTCCCCTTACTCTAGCAGGGGGAGTAGGATGTACTTAGGCATTGCACCAGTGCATCTGATTATATTATTATGAGTTATGTTGTGTTTATGAAAGTGTTTGTCTCACAACAGATAACACAACCTGAACAACATTCAAGCTGCTATACCATAAACAACCCTACCCCCTTACGCTAACATTGCCTAAGCTACCCTGCTCTCAGATGGTGAATCGTAGGACCACGGGATCAGGCTCCGGATCAGCCCGTACGCGCGATGCGACGCCGCCGCCACCTCCACCCCCCAGCATCGTAGAGTTGATGGCAACTCAGAACGTGCTGATGCGAGGCATGCTCGACATGCTCAACAATGGAGGGTCCGGGAACCATACGGCCCAATCCGGGTCCGCCGGAGCAACGGCTGGGGCCAGGCGGCACGCGCCCAGCTATGGAGAGTTCATAAGGACCAGGCTGCCAACTTTCTCAGAGGTCGCAGAACCACTAGAAGCAGAAGATTGGCTGTGCACTGTGGTAAAGAAGTTGGAACTAGTGTGAGCCGACGAAGAAGATAAGATTCGGTACGCCACTAGTCTGCTCGAAGGAACCGCTAGTGATTGGTGGGAAACTTACAAGAAATCTCGCACAGCAGACGCGTACGAGCCAGACTGGAAGGAATTTACTGAAGCCTTTCGAGGAGCGTACATCCCGGTGGCCCTTATTAAACTGAAAAGAGATGAGTTTAGGGCCTTGACCCAGGGGGACCTGAGCGTGCAGGACTACCTCAACAAGTTCATACAACTGGCCCGCTATGCACCACAGGACCTCCCGAACGAAGACGAAAAGGTCGACAAGTTCCTGAACGGAATGAACGACGAACTGCGTAGTCAGCTAATTACGCAGGACCATGACACTTTCCAAGGACTGGTCAACAAGGCGCTCCGAAAGGAAGCTGATAACAAGATAGTGAATGCCAACAGGAAGCGCAAATTCGCAGTCCTCAAGAGCAAGCAGCAGTAGCAAGGGAAAAAGTTCAAAACTAATACCGGGCAAGTGTGGAAGCCAGTATACTCTGGCTCTAGCACAACAAACATGAACTGCTTCAACTGCGGTAGAGTAGGCCACTTCTCCAGAGAATGCCCCATGCCCAGAAAAATTCCCTTCCAATTCCAGACAAATCCCACCCCCGTCCGCGGTACTCTTACACCCTCTGTGCCCCGGGCAGCCCTGCAGACCCCAGTTCGGGCCCGGTCCGCGTCATCTGTTGCTCATGGCCGCGTGAACCACGTCCACGCAGAGGAGGCCCAGGAAGATCAGGGCGTTCTTCTCGGTACGTTCTCTATAAACTCTGTCTCGGTTTTGGTCCTTTTTGACTCTGGTGCATCTCATTCTTTCATCTCTCCAAAAGTCGTTCGATGTCATCAACTTGGGCTTTCTGAGTTAAATAAACCTATGGTCATACACTCACTAGGGGGGATTTGATGGTAACCCGGGTTTGCAAAAATGTGCCGCTCCTTTTGCAAGGGACGGTGATCCCCACCACTTTAATAGTCCTCCCCTCTCAGCACCTTGACATTATTTTGGGCATGGATTGGCTATCCAAATACCGAGGAACCCTTGACTGTGCCCGAAGAACCATCTCACTAGCCACCCAAGGCGCCAACCCTGTAAGAATTGAGATCGGACCCCTCAAACCGGTGTCTGGAGACCAAAAGGCCGTTCTAGCCTCCCTTACCTTGGAAGAAACCCCCGTGGTTCGGGAATACCTAGAAGTTTTTCCAGAGGAACTGCCAGGAATGCCCCCTGACAGAGATATAGAGTTTATCATATACTTAATGCCCGGTACTGCACCAATAGCCAAGCGACCCTATAGGATGCCTGCCAACGATTTAGAGGAACTTAAGAAACAAATTCAGGAACTCCAGGACAAGGGATTTATCCGCCCTAGTTCTTCTCCATGGGGTGCCCCGGTGCTGTTCGTTAAAAAGAAAGATGGTAGCCAAAGGATGTGCGTGGACTATCGCTCACTGAACGAAGTCACGGTCAAAAATAAATACCCCCTCCCTAGAATCGATGATCTATTCGACCAACTTCAAGGGGCAAGTGTATTCTCAAAATCGACCTCCGTTCCGGCTATCACCAACTCAAGGTACGCCCGGAAGATGTACCCAAAACCGCCTTCTCCACTCGCTACGGGCTCTATGAGTTCTTGGTCATGGCGTTTGGACTGACCAACGCCCCCGCTTATTTCATGAACCTTATGAATAGAGTATTCATGGAATACCTTGACAAGTTCGTCGTGGTGTTCATAGATGATATACTAATCTACTCCAAAACCGAGAAAGAACACGCGGCCCACCTACGAATAGTGTTGGAAAAATTATGGGAACACCGGCTGTATGCCAAGTACAGTAAGTGAGAGTTTTGGCTTAAGGAGGTGAGTTTTCTAGGCCACGTCATTTCAGCTGGAGGAGTAGCAGTAGACCCAACCAAAGTGGACGCAGTTACTAAGTGGCCAGCACCTCGAAGTGTAACCGAGGTACGGAGCTTCCTTGGTCTATCTGGGTATTACCGCAGATTCATTGAAGGATTTTCTCAAATCGCCCGCCCTATGACGCAACTGCTCAAAAAGGGGAAAAAGTATGACTGGACCGAGAAATGTCAAAGTAGCTTTCACCAGCTAAAAGCCAAATTAACTTCGGCCCCCATCCTTGTCTTGCCCGACATCGGGAAAGACTTCGAAGTTTACTGTGATGCTTCTCGTCACGGATTGGGAGGTGTACTAATGCAGGACGGCAAGGTAGTCGCCTATGCGTCACGCCAGTTAAGACCTCATGAAGAGAACTCCACCCACGATTTGGAACTGGCATCCATAGTTCATGCCCTCAAGATTTGGAGGCACTATCTGATCGGTAACCACTGTAATATCTTCACCGATCACAAAAGCCTCAAGTACATCTTTACTCAAGCTGACCTCAACCTACGCCAAAGAAGATGGCTAGAGTTAATTAAGGATTATGACTTGGGCATCCACTACCATCCAGGCAAGGCTAATGTGGTAGCTGACGCCTTAATCAGGAAACCCGCATGTAACATGCTAAGGGCCCAAAACCTACCGCCCACCTTGGAAGCTGAGTTCGCCCGCCTCAACCTAACCGTGGTGAAGCAAGGGAGTGTAACAAACCTGGAGATTCAGCCCCAACTCCCTGCCTAAATCAAAGATAGCCAAAATCAAAGTAAGGAGGTAGAAAAGATTAAGGATCAGATGAAGGGACGAAAGGCCAAAGAATTCAGGTTGGATGAGCAAGGAATCCTTTGGTATAAACATCGGTTGTTCGTGCCCGCCGGGAAGAATTTCCGAAAGACCATCCTCACGGAAGCCCACGATTCGGCCTTCTCCATCCACCCCGGAAGCACAAAAATGTACCAAGATATAAAGCAAGAATATTGGTGGCCAGGGATGAAACGGGACGTTGCGGAATACGTCGCTGTATGCGACGTCTGCCAAAGGGTCAAGGCTGAACACCAGCACCCTGCTAGGTTGTTGCAGCCATTAAAAATCCCGGAATGGAAGTTTGATGAAATCGGTATGGATTTCATAGTGGGTCTACCCAAGACCGTTTCAGGTTGCGATTCCATCTGGGTAATCATAGACCGCCTGACGAAGGTAGCCCGTTTTATACCAGTTAGGACAACCTACAGCACGGCTCGATTAGCCGAGTTGTTTATAGCCAAAATAGTATGCCTCCATGGTGTCCCGAAGCGGATTATTTCAGACCGAGGCACGCAGTTTACCTCTCACTTTTGGGATCGGATCCATGAAGCTCTGGGCAGTCACCTTGCCTTCAGCACAGCCTACCACCCCCACACCGACGGTCAGACGGAGAGAACCAACCAAATTCTAGAGGCTATGTTGCGTGCTTGCGCTATCGATTTCACAACGGACTGGGAGAAATGTCTACCCTATGCGGAATTTTCATATAACAATAGCTACCAAGCAAGCTTGAAAATGTCCCCCAATGATGTGGTACCCCATTGATGTGGTCAGAAGTTGGGGAGGCCTCCGTCTTCGGACCCGACATCGTGCGAGAAGCTGAAGAAAAGGTGCGATTAATAAGGGACCGCCTTCAAGCCGCCCAAGCCAGGAAGAAGAGTTATGCGGACACTAGGCGACGGGAGTTAACTTTTGAGGTTGGGGATTACGTGTATCTCAAGGTATCACCCCTACGAGGGACCAAGCGTTTTAAGGTAAAAGGCAAGCTGGCTCCGCGTTATGTGGGACCATATCCAATAATAAGCCGGCGTGGCCAAGTCTCCTATGAGTTAAAACTACCAGAAACCTTATCCGACGTCCACCCCATGTTCCACGTTTCTCAACTAAAAAATGCCTCCGCGTACCAGAAGAGCACACCTCAGTGGAAACCCAAGAAGTAAGCCCCGACCTCACATATCCGGAGAAACCAATCAAAATCTTAGAAGAAGCGGAAAGGAGAACCCGCTCTAAAACCATTAAATTGTACAAAGTCCAGTGGAGCAATCACTCGGAAGACGAAGCCACCTGGGAACGAGAGGAATACCTCAAGGGTAGATACCCCGACGAATTCTCCTAGAACAGGTAAGCAATCTCGAGGACGCGATTATTTTTACGGGGGTAGGTTTTTTAACACCCTGAGAAAATTCCTAAATAAAACTATACCGACCAAAAATCATCTCTGATTTATTTTTATAATTTTGCGACATGCCGACAATTTCTTTATTTGTTTTATGCCAGTGCCAAACTTTTTTTGAAAATTTTCAATTTTTCGACTCCTCTGATTTTTTTTGATTCTTGTCCCAAGATTTTCTCCCTGACCGAAAGTTGTTTTGCTCCGAAAAGTCCGCTTAAACTCCCTCTACCGTGGCCTTCTTGCTGCAAGCCTTTTTCCCTAGAAAGTCCATGTTGCCTCCCCAAGCCACTCATTCCTATTGGGTTAGCAATAAAGGATAAAGTCCAATCCTCCTCCCTAGTACTGTTTTCGGCGACGACATCACGCGCGCGGCGTGTTGAGTTGTGATTCAAATTCATGTAAAGGCCGACTTCGGACGGAGCGAAGCGGAGGCCGAAGTGGCCCATTAAAGTTGGACTCTTGCTCCAGGGGACGCTTGGGGGTGCGGGGGCGAAGCCCCCACGGTATGGATCGTCACCCTTTAGGGTTTCACCTTTGTATATACTACTAGCAAGCATGCGCGCGTGTGCAGGCCGCCGATACATCGTCGTCGTCTACACCTTCCTCCCCTCGCCAGCAGCTAGGACCGTTCACCAACCTTAGCCGCACGCCCGGGCGAAGCATTGAAAGCACTTCAATGGCTGGCTCCCACACTCGGAGGCTATAAAAGCCGATCGGGTTCGAACACGCCACACTGCCTCACCTCATCCTCTTCCTCTATCCCTCTCCAACCAGCCCCTTCACCCCCTCCCCACGATGCGCATAGCCGCCGCCTTGCCATGAGCTAGACTTAGCTTGGGCAAGTGGAAAGGCAGGCAGCCGCGCCGGGCGAGGTAGGGAAGTGTGTAGCTCGGTCGAACGAACGAACGGTTTAAATGATTGGAACGTTAGAAGGAAAACCTTTGACGTAATCACTAAAACTTGAGCTAAAAACCTGAAAACCAAACCCGGCGGACCTCGGACGAACACCGGGAGCTCGAGGACGATCCGCGCGCCTAAGCCATACCTTGACGACCGGAGCTCACTCGGTCTGCCGCTACCCAGCTGCCGCAAGGTGAGCGTCTACCTCCTCTGTTTTCTTTTGCTCGCCTTCTTCCTTGTCGTCTTTCCTTGTTTTGTTGTGTTTCTGCAGCGTCACCACCGTGCGTGCAGCCTCGCCGCGCCACCAATCAAGCTGCCTCCGCACTAGTCGCCGCCGCGTGCAGCAACCGGCCATGCAAGCCGCGCCCGCAGCGCGCCGCCGCACCCGGCCGCCACTATGCGCGTCGTCCCGGCAGGCGCCGCCCCAGCCACCGGCCGCTGGCGCGCGTCGACTAGCTGCCGCGCCCGGCCACTGCCCCGGCCAGCCGCCGCCACCATGCCCTCCTCCTCCTCCTCCTGTCACCTCTGTGTGTGTGAGAGAGAGAAAAACGAGATAGAGAAGAAGAGAAGCAGGAGAGAGAGAGGCTTACACACGGGTCCCACATCCATTTAAAAAAACAAAACAGAACCTGCACATGAGGAGATAAGGGCAGTCCCACCCGTCAGACCTTTTTCCTTTTCTTTGATTTAAAACTTTTCCAACCTTTCAAATTTCGTATCTCCCTCGTTTTAAGTCGGATTTGAACGAAACTTTCATCAAAGTCTTCTAAAATCAAGATCTACGCAATGGCACTGGTTTGGTTATTTTTCGATTTTTCTGGAATTTTTGGCTCTTTTATGTGTTGGCAAATAGTATGTGACTTTATTATGCAACCGGATAGGGTACATTTGCGAGGAGGAAACCGAGCTAGTTGAGGACGAACCCCCGATTGAGCAAGGCAAGTCACTACGCACCTCCCTTGAACACGTTGATCCTACTTTTATAAATGTGTTGGTTATAAATAAAATTGCATGCTAATATTGAAAACGCGTACCTACACTTGTTTAAGACTTACCTTTGAAATTTTCTATCCTTATGTATTTACATTCCTTTGTTACCTGTGTATATTAATTTATGCGTGATTATTTATCTACTGCTTAGCCCTGCTTATATAGACGTTATACATTCCGCGTATGGGACATGTGAATGTGGGAATACTAGTCACTCGACGGGAGTGGTTGTTGGAAATTGGGTGGAGACATAAGCGCCACCCACAGCACGAAAACCTTTGTGAAAACCCAAAAACTTAATTGAAAAAAAATGATTTCGACTGGGGTGGCACGAATAGAATATGGGTGGTTCTGGGAATGGTAAGCCGCTGACCCTAGTCAGTTAAGGACCGAGTCAAGAAGCTAAACAGGAAACAAACCGAGTACGACCACACTTCTTGAGTGGGGTTTGACCCAGTGGACTAGGTTATTCTCGTGGGGTGGCACCCCAGATATGGTAGATTCTGGATATCGGTATGGAAATGTGGAAGTGTGTGGTTTAATGACGTCAAAGCTTTATATATGTATAATGTAACCTTTAATCTCGGGAGCACCAGGACTCCCCTCACAACCGGCTCGAGGTAGGAATGTGGCGTCGGGGGTGCAATGGGGATTCATAGTCCTTGGAGCGGGTGCCGCCATGCGAGGGTAACTGAAAAACCAGGCCGTGACAAGTCTCGTGTATTGGGTGCGTCACGGAGTGTGGGATTAAAAGCATACATCCACTGCAGTGTGAGTAAATTAAACTATTCGAATAGCCGTGCTCGCGGTTAATGAGCACCGGGACTTGTATTACTCTTGACTAGACTCACATGCTTTTAAATTATTTCGAATAGGTTGGGATAAATAAAACATGTGCAACCTTGCCCCATGTGTGGGAAGGTTGAATTGCGATGAAGGAACTACTAAATAAATGATGACATTTACATAACTACATTTTGCCATGGTTAAATCTGCTAGGTCATAGGCTTGTGAAATAATTTGCGAAAACTGGCTTCACGCAAATAAACCGAAACCTGCCTTGGATCCCTATACGCATTTGTTGCATTTCCATAGTGGTGAATTGCTGAGTACGGTTGGTACTCACCCTTACATATTTCTACCCTTTTAGTTTTTGATGATGAGGACATGCCAGTCGAACTGATCCTCGAGGAGGGGGATGGTGTTGGTGCAAAAAACACACACTGGCCTGAGAGATTTGATTTACTCTAGTGCAGATCCAAAATTAAGCTTTTAGGTTCAAGGGCGTGGCAGTTGATTTGATCCTGCAATCAACAAGAAGAAATATGCAAAGAATATTAGTAAACGATAGACAATCGGCCAGACGGCCGATTTCATATCGTATGTGACCTAGCCGATGCAATAAAGCATGAACCGGCTGTAAGGTATAATCATTGATAAAACTAACCCTAAAACTAGTATATCGGCTGTAAAGATCAGTGTTACATAATCAATATATCAATATCAATTTAGAAACAAGCAATTGGGATAGATCGGACTGAACCGAGACAGTACAAATTGCCCAAGTCTAAAGATAACATGAAATAACGATTATATAGACTCATGTCATAGCCGATATCTAGATTTAAGCATATATCGGCTATAGCTCCGATACAACCTTATACCAGGATATTCTCTAGTAATAAATATATTCAATTCTAACCAATTAAATTGGTATCAAGCTCAATATATTTATATTAGATTAGATCCTGATATAAGGGGCAGATACAAAACATTAAACAAAGTATAAAACAATGTAAAACATCTATACCAGGTAAGATCGGCTGAACCCCCATACTATCCTTATTAACGATCATGAGGCAGGCTAGATATCATGTTTCTAAATATGACTTAATAGGTTGGACTTAACCAATGCAGCATTAAGTATAAAGAGAAACATGACATCTACAGAATCAAGTCTATGATCGTCTTTTCAGGATGGTTGATACATTATATAATCTAAACCAGCAAAGTAATCTAGCCGATATTGACGAAATCCTAAAAAGGATCCAGCCGATGCAAGTAGATTGCATTGTCGATCTAAATTATATAATGTATATGATAACTCGGAGATTCACAACATAGAACTAGAGTGTCATAAAGATGTAAGCACTAGCCCTAATGATGCAAATTGCCATGACAAGATATACCTTTTCGTCGAGGATCAAATTGATGCAGCACGACTCGAGAGCACAAACTTGTCGAGAAGTAGAAAATAAAAGTGGCGATACGCCGAGATTGATTGAACGTCTGTTGTTTTTATTTACAAGACCTCGGGATTATATTTATACCCGAAAATACAAACATTATCCACCACGGACATGACTCATATTAACCTAATACAAATCCAACTAACGAACAAGTCCCTTAGGCGGACTCTTACCGGGAATATCTATAAGGAAATTACATAAAATAACCTAATTAATAGATACAATTGCCTCCTCAGGACTCTATCCGTGCATGGCAATCCATATGAAGTACCCAAACCCAACCTGATGACGTGTACCGAGTCACATTTCCAAAATCGGCTCAATCGGCTAACCCTGTCCGACTCTGACTCTGCCGATCTTGTCCGCAGCCGATTCGGACTACAGCCGATTCTCACTCTGTTTCCGATACGATGTAATCTCTTCGATTCTCTTTGATTCTATCTCCATCTCCGATACTTGAATTACCAAATTTGGTCGTCAACACATGCCCCCCAAGTCCGGAATATTTGGTAATGTTTCGGATTTGCCAAATCTTATCTCCGAGAGAATATCGCACTTTTCGTTTTTGACCGTTACCATACTGCTTCAAATACCTAACCGACGACCCCGAGAAACTTCACGCCGTTATACTGTTCCACCGCTTTAGCAATTTCCATCTTATCCAACTCCGGCGATCTCCTCGGCACAGCAAAGCAACCTCCTCTCCGCACAACTTCCGCTAGCGGGAATGTCTTCCTCATCCGCTCCTTCCTCCGCACCATCGGCCGAGTATGTAGAGGTAAGTTCCACCGGCTAGATCTCTTTTTCACTCATCAGATTTACTTCTCCACGATCTTAGTATGTTTTCTTCCTCTTCTGCTCTATTGTTGTAGCATATCGCATACTTAGTTGCAGTTCCCAACCTGAACCATGAAAACAACTATTTTCTTGGACCAATCGGCAATCTGGACCCAGTTGAATTCATCACTGCCGAAACCAATAGAATCCCATTTAGGCTAGCGAACCCAAATCTAGGGCACTGGAAGAATACCTTTAAGTCCTGGCCATCCCTAGAAAAAAGCTGGCCTGCATGGTGTAAACGTGTTTCGGCTAGCAAACAGAGCCATTGGGATAAGATAGGAATCGGCCAAGCCCTTGCTCTGACAATAGCAAATTCGGCTAAGGATGAACCGCTGATGGCCTCTGCCACATACTTCTGGTCCAATACCATCAACGCCTTCATGTTCAACCAAGGACTAATGACTCCCAATCTGTTGGATATTACCATGCTCACTGGTCTTGACATTACCACATCGGCCAACCCCATGATGTTGAACTCTAAAAACAGATTTGATTTCAAAACCAAGAGTATAGGAGGATGGTCTGGATTTATTTCAGCCAATATGGGTCAAGGCTCAGTTACCCCCAGAGAGCACACTGCCTTCTTGTTAATGTGGTTGGAAAAATATCTATTTTGTGGATCTAGTTGTGGCCCAACCTCCAACTGGCAGCACATAGCCGAAGCACTTGAGGAAAAAAGACAATTTCCCTTAGGAAAAATCTTGCTCGGCTATCTTTATCAGACTCTGAACAATGCATCAGCCAAACTAGCCATCGGCTCTGTGGTCAACGCAGGTGGTCCCTGGTGGCTACTCCAGACTTGGCTTAACTTAGTAGCAATGAAAGCTGTAAATCGGCCATCCCTGATAGAAGCAGAATTCCCAAGACTTGAGCCGATCACCGATGAAGATGGAGAGGAAATCACCCATCGGAGATGCATTTCTTCGGAGAGTATGCTTCTACACCAGCCGTTGCTGAAGCAAAACTGTCAGCCGAACTGCTCAAAGACTGGTTCTTTAGTTTTTATGACGGCTTTCAGAAAAATACTAGAGTCTGGTTCTTTTATGAAGAATCAATCAACTTTGAGTTACCATCGGACTTTAGATTTGAAGAAATCAACCATGAGAAATTTCAAAAGTCCAGAGAAGTCTTTGCTGCAGCAATAAGCCCATTTATTCTCCCTGTCGGCATCCACCAGGGCAGAAATATCAAGGTGTCATATGAATTCTATCATCCCATGAGCTCAGCTAGACAATTTGGCATGGGTCAGCTCCCAATCGGCTTGTGGTTCGCCGATAAGATCCAGTGCAGAGGAGAAATAACTTCAAGTCTGATGATGGATCGGCTACTTAACATCCCAGGGCCTCCCCTCGGTAGCATCAACAATATCGAGTTAGCCATGTTCAGGAGTAAGGCTTTTCATGCATGGTGGGCCGAATGGAAACAACACCTTTTCCATCAATCGGCTACAATCTACATGACAGATCTCTTCCCCGACATGATCCCTCAGGTAACTCCATTATACCTTCTGTTAATTCCTACTTTACATCTATCAGCGGATTCTGCATTTAACCTTATATGCTATCTTTGCTTTTACAGACCACAGACTCATCTCCTCCTCACACAAGTAAAAGTGGCAGGGATATTGAATATGCTGCAGGATTGCTACCAAACGGATGTGGTCTTGCTCCTCCTAGCATCGGCTACCATGCCCCCAAGACTTCTAGTTTACTTCAAGGGCAAATAAGGGAACCAGCCGATGCAGGCAAGAAGAGGAAAGCCAAAGCATCAACTGCTATACCACCAGCTGCCAAGAAAAAGTTCAAGAAACAACCACCTCCACCAGCCGATGATATTGACGACGTCTTGGATGAAGCAGCCATTGAGCAAGCCATAGATGAAGCTACAGCCGAATTGAGTGATGTAGGGGAAAAAACTCCAACAGCTTCTCCAGCTCCAAAAAGGACTCCTACAACTCCTGCTGCTCCAGCAGTGTTCTCTCGGCAACCCAGAGTAAGATAATCTCCTTTATTACAAGATTTTTTCATTTACCACCAATCTCACTATTCAAATTTTGCTCTTTGCAGAAGAAAAGACCAGCCGAGAAGAAAAAACCAGCACAAGTATTGGCTAAACCAACTCCTCAAATCCCTCCGGTAAATCTTGAACTCCTAAAATTTCAAACTTATTCTTAACCGATACTAGTTAGCACTTGTTTAAATCGTTCAAAATTTGTTAGTCTCCTTCTCCACCATCGCCTCCAACACAGCCAGTTTCAAGTGAGCATACTGCATCGGCTGTTGGTAGTCATCACATTGTGGAGGAAGAAGCTACTGCTCCTGCTATCCCTGTAAGTCTTACATCCTTACGAAAATTCAAATCGGCTACACAACATGTTCTGTTACTTACATCCCCTTTATCTCCGTTTTGCAGGTTCTAGCCGATTTATTCTCCTTTGATATCAAGGATTATCTTGATGAGGAAACAGAAGGAGACATCACAAGTAAAGCCTTAGCTCCTCTAGCCGATGATGTAAAAAGAAATCTCGAAGACATATCCCATCGGCTAGAAGCATCTCTAGATAGCTTAGTGGTCAACTGTAGCTCTATCCGGGCCAGATTTCAGGAAATTCAAGCTTTAATCCCAGATGAGTTATCAAATATCATTACTCCAGCTGTCTATCTTGAGCAACACCAATTCAAACTGGAGAAGGCCAGACAAAGAATAGCAGATCGGCTAGAGAAAAAGAGCATTGAAACTACTATTCAAGCCAATCGGCAACTTGTGCATGCTGAGAAGGAAAAACTTGACCATCTAGCCGAAGAGCCAATCAAATCCACTATAGATCAACTAGAAGCTGAAAGAATTGAGCTCTTGGCCAAACTTGAAGAGTGTAATGCCAAGCTTGCTTTGGAGAAACAGAAATTAGCCGATCTCCCAAAAGTTGTTGAAGAGCAGAAAGGGAAACTCAAAGCAGCAATCAAGAATGTGGCCAATATGACTAAGTCCCTGAAAGTCATCCCTGGAACCGATGCCCAAGACGCTCAAGCAATAGCCGAAGTTGAAGAAATTCGGCAGAAGGCGATATCGGCTATCCAGCACTATCTATCCCAATGATAGCTTGTAATAGGGACTTAGAAAATTTTTGTAATCAATTGTGTAATCGGCTAGAACACTTTACTTGTAACACATACTCTGATATTCTTTATGCTGATCAATATATTTTGCGTTGAAATCCCTCATTTTTCATCTTACATATCCCCCTAATTTTGGCATGTTGATAAACAAAGGCAAAATTAAACAGGACTAAGGGCGATATTACAAATATCGGCCAGCATACATCGGCAACACACAGCCGATTATGACAAAAAATAAAAGTCTAAGGGCGATATGAACCATATCGGCCGTTGATAAAAATCGGCAGAACACAGCTGATTATGATCCAATCCAAACACTTGGATAATATTTCTTCAAGTATTTTCCATTAAGTGTTCTTTCAAAAACTTCTCCATCAAGTCATTATAACATATAGGCCCCTTTAGAAACACATTTATGAACTTGAAAAGGTCCTTCCCAATTTGGTGACCACTTGCCGAATTTATTATCTCTAGCCCCTATCGGCAACATCAATTTCCAAACAAGTTCACCCTCTTCAAAAGATTTGGGCACAACCTTTTTGTTATAATGCCTAGTAACTCTTTCTTTGTCTTTCCTAACCATTTCAAGAGCTCGCAATCTGGCTTGAACCAAATCCTCTGATTCATCAACCATCAGATTATGATAATCATCGGTTGTCAACTAATCTTGTAAAGAAATCCTCCTAGAGCCGATGTTGGTTTCCCACGGTAACACAGCTTCATGCCCATAAACCAGTTGATAAGGAGGTACCTGAATTGCACCATGACAAGCCATCCGATAGGACCACAATGCTTTGGCTAAAATAATATGCAACTTCTTGGGATATTCTGCAATTTTTCTCTTAACCAACTTAATCAAGCTCTTATTGGATGCCTCAGCTTGCCCATTTGCTTGTGCATAATATGGTGAAGAATTCAACAACTTGATCCCCATGCTATCGGCAAACTGAACAAACTCATCGAACACAAAAATTAAACCTTGATCAGTTGTAATTATCTGTGGCAAACCAAACTGGTATATGATGTGTTACTTGACAAATTCGATAGCATCTTTACTGTCAACCTTTTTCAAGGGAATCGCCTCAACCCACTTAGTGAAATAATCAGTTGCAACCAAAATAAATTTATGTCCTTTACTTGATGGTGGGTTGATCTGGCCGAACATATCAATACCCCAACCTCTGAACGGCCATGGCTTAATAATAGGATTCATAGCCGATACTGGTGCTCTCTGTATTGCTCCAAATTTCTGACAATCTTGACAACCTTTGTAATATCTAAAACAATCCTCTAGCATTGTCGGCCAAAAATACCCAACTCTTCTAATTAGCCATCTCATCTTGTGAGCCGATTGATGTGTCCCACAAATACCCTCATGAACTTCACACATGACAACCTTTGCTTCTTCCAAGCTCAAACATTTCAACAGAACTCCATCAATCGTCCGATAGTATAATGTATCATCCAATAAGACATATTTGACAACTTTATATCGTAATTTCCGTGAAACCTATTTGGAAGGATTCTTTAAATATTCAAAAACATCAAACCTCCAATCATCGGCTGGTATGCAGGCCACTTCTACTTCAATCCCTTGTAACATCGGCTTGTAACCTGATGCAGCTTGAGCTAGATCATTGGCCTCAGCATTTTGCTCCCTAGGGATATGTTTTAAAGTAACTACCTTGAAAGTCTTCATCAGTTCTTGACATTTCTCATTGTAAACCATCAAAATATCATTTTTGCACTCATATTCCCCAGATAATTGATTTATTACCAATAATGAATCACCCATGATTTCAACAGCATCGGCTTCAACCTCTCTCAATAGTTGCAACCCTTTCAGAACAGCTTCATATTCGGCTTGATTATTTGTAGAGTAAGGCTTGATAGTAAAAGCAAACTGAAAACTTGCCCCCTAGGCGATATGATCACTAAGCCGATACCACAACCATGAGTGCAAACAAAACCATCAAAGAATAAAGTCCATGGCATAATATCAATATTATCAATACTGGTATCTCTGTGTTCAACTATGAAATCGGCTATCGCTTGCCCTTTAATTGCCTTAGCCGATTCATACTTGAGATCAAATTCCGATAAAGCAAAGATCCACTTCCCAATTCGTCCCTTCAAAACTGGAGCCGATAGCATGTAACGTACTACATCGGCTTTACATACTATGATGCACTCATTGGAAAGCAAATAATGCCTCAATTTTGTACAAGAAAAATATAAACACAGGCACAACTTCTCCACAGGTGAATACCTTGTTTCTGCATCCAAAAGTCTTCTGCTGAGATAAAATATAACTCTTTCTTTCCCCTCAACCTCTTGGATCAAAACCGAGCCGATAGAGTTCTGATCGGCTAATAAATATAACTTGAATGGAAGCCCTCTCTGTGGTGGTATTAGAACTGCGGAAGTACTCAAATATTCCTTGATATTGTCCAATGCTTGTTGCTGTTTTTCTCCCCAGACAAACTCTTGATCGGCTTTCAACCTCAATAATGGAGTAAATGGTTCTATTCGGCCAAAAAAATTTGATATGAAACGCCGAACGAAATTTATTTTGTCGATCAATGATTGTAACTTGGTTTTATCTTCTGGAGGTTCTATATCTTTGATTGCCTCAATACTCCTCTAAGGAATTTCGATCCCGCGCTCATGTACCAAAAATCCAAGAAATTGCCCAACCGATACACCAAAAGCACACTTAGTAGGATTCATCTTCAACCCATACTTTCTTGCTCTTTCCAGGACTTGTCTTAAATCGGCTATATGCTCATCAACTTCCTTAGATTTAACTACCACATCATCAATGTATATTTCTACCAACGCGCCGATGAGATCATGGAATATATAATTCATAGCTCTTTGATATGTAGCACCAGCACTTCTCAGTCCGAAAGTCATAACCACCCACTCATACAAGCCGATTGCACCAGGACATCTTAAAGCAGTCTTGTGAATATCTTCCTCAGCCATGAAAATTTGATTGTAACCAGCATTGTCATCCATGAAGCTGATGATTTTGTGTCCAGATGCTGCATCGACAAGTTGATCGGCTACTGGCATTGGGTACTTGTCTTTCGGTGTAGCCTTGTTTAAATCTCTGAAATCAATGCAAACCCTAAGATTGCTATTTTTCTTGATGACTGGTACTATATTAGAAATCCACTCAGCATATCGGCATGGCCTGATAAAATTAGCATCATAGAGTCTTGTGATTTCGGCCTTGATAGCATCATACATATCGGCTTTACAACGCCTTGGGGGTTGTTTATATGGCCGATACCCTGGTTTAATAGGGAGCCGATGTTCAACAATCGGTCGGCTAAGTCCTGGCATTTCATAGTATTCCCAGGCAAAACAATCTCTATATTCTTTCAAAAGTGCTATTAATCTACATTTAAACTCTTTTGATAAACCCTTACTAATATATGTCGGCCTAGGCCTGTCACCTGGTCCAATGTCGATTTCTTCTAATTCATCGGCCAACATAAAACCTTGCCCTAACTTGCCGTCGAGATCGTCAATAGTGTCCTTTGTGTAAAAATTGGAACCCTCCACGGCGCCCTCAAAACAAGAATTGGGGCTCTCCATCTCCTGTTGGCTGTATGGCATAATCAGAAAATTTTAAGTAATCTCCTTGCCAAACTTTCCCAGATAAACAATCAATTCCTTCCATCTCCCAAACAGATAAATCAGCATTAGCTACACTGACTGACCTGTCGACTGGCATGATTTCAATTTGGTCTCCTTGCCATTGAATCAAACTTTGGTGCATTGTTGAGGGAATACAACAATTAGCATGGATCCAATCTCTTCCTAGCAACAGACTGTAGGAACCCTTCCCATCAATAACAAAGAACGTGGTAGGAATTGTTTTACTGCCGATGGTCAGCTCCACATTCAAAACTCCCATGGTCTCAGACGGATTCCCACCAAAATCTTTTAGAACCATATTTGTCTTGATCAAATCCTCTGAATTCTTCCCAAGCTTTCTGAATGTTGAGTATGGCATTAAATTCACAGTTGCTTCTCCATCGACTAACATTTTCGACATCGGCTTGCCGTTGACAAATCCCTTGATATGCAGTGGCTTGAGGTGCCGATGATCAGTTCCTTCGGGCTTCTCGAAAACAGCTTGTTGTGGAGATAGCATCAACCTAGCCAATGGCAAATTTTCTTCTTGCTCGACATCTTGCTCAACTGCATATTCGGCTGGCAACACAAAAACCATGTTTATAGCAGATGACATCACATCTTTGTCCTTTTGTTGTTGATTTTTGTTGCGATCGGCTTTGACCTTGTCGGCTGGTACTACTTTGCTCTTCACACGCCAGACTTTCTTTGTCTTCTGCCTCAGCCGATGTTCAATTTCCCCTTCAACCTCCTAGAACTGCTCTCTGTTTCTCATCCGTTAAACTCTTCTCTTTTGATTCTTAGCAAAAAATTCCAGAAGGGCACCATTGTGGTTGCATTTGTCTGGACTCTCTTGGTGAATCATCTCCATCATTGTTCTGTTGGATTGGCCCAAGCCTCTCGTCGACCAGCAACCTTGTCTGAATCGGCCGATGCGTGCTTGCACTCTGTCGGCTTGGTCTTCGGACAAATTGTGCATCGGAATCACTGCACCCAAGACAATCTTCAATGGATGGCAATCTCATACCCTCATTCCAGCAGAATCTAAAAAATTCACAGCTCCAATGTGGATCAAAGTATCTTTCATTATCATAAGAATATGACTCCTCTTCCTTCTGGCGCCTTTCTTGGTATTTGTTTATCATATCAGCCGATCTGATGCTTTTTGGCATAACTTTTACTTCCATCGGTTGTATTCCGGTTAAATCCAGAGTGTACCATGTTGACTGGAAAAGGACGCCCATCTATCTTCATCTATCTTGATCTTACCTTGTTCAATAGCCGACTGGATCTGTTGCCTAAAAATCTTGCAGTCATTAGTATTATGAGATCCTGTATTGTGCCACTTGCAATATTTCCTTCTCTTCAATTCCTCAGCCTATGGGATGACATGTCCTGCCGGCAGCTGAATCTGTTTTTCTTGAAGCAGAAAATCAAATATCTTATCAGCTTTGGTAATGTCAAAATCAAATCTTTCTTCCTTTCCTGAATTCTTGACCCATTGACAGACCACCGTCTTCTTGTTTCTGGCCCACTCGGCTGCATTGATTTCTGGGTCAACATTTTCAGAATCAGAATCATAACTATAGACATTATTGACGTTGTTTGTCTTCTTGATGAATTTTCTAGCTTCTTGGAACCTTGTCTCATGAGCCGATACCTTCTGAGATGAATGAGCCAAACTCTCAAAGTCTTGAGCTGAAAATCTTTCCCTTATCGGCGCCAACAAACCTTGGAAGGCCAAATCGGCTAACTGAGAATCTGTCAAGGTTAGACTATAGCACCTATTCCTCACATCTCTGAATCGTTGAATGTAGTCTGGAACTGACTCATCTGATTTTTGCTTAATTGCTGTGTGGTCTGATAACTTCATCTCTTGAACACCACTGAAGAAGTATTTATGAAATGCTTTTCCAGATCGACCCAGCTTCTGATGGAGTTGTACGATAGAGATGAAAACCAAGTAAATACCGATCCAGATAAAGAAAGTGGGAACAATCTAACTCTAAGAGCCTCTGTAGCCGATGCTTCACCACATTGAGCTAAAAATGGGCTAACATGCTCATAAGTAGATACGTTATCTTGCCCTGAGAATTTGGAGAAGTCTGGCACCTTGTATCGGTTTGGCAGTGGTACCCGATCGAAGTATTCTGGATACGGGTGCCGATACATGTTGCCATTGTCCTTCGGCTTGAGTCCAAACTACTCCCTCATGACGTCAGCGATCATATCGACCCAAGGTTGATGCGGTGTTGCTCCACCAAATTGCTGCTGAAGTGGATCCATCTGGCCGTATTGGATCGGCTGAGGTCGTGGTGAATGAGGTTGATAGACATGATTGAAACTAGCCGATATGCCTTGAGGTGGTACGTATGGAAGTTGCTCTGTGATGTATTGCTGGCTTATCAGCTGAGTAATTCCAATCGGCTGTTGTGGAACCGAAGGAATTTGGTATGATGTGTCGACAACTGGAGATTTTGGGTTAAGAATACTCATTAATTGTTCTGGCGTTAACTGAGTTGATGCTTGCCCCCCAGTGATCGGCTGTGACCTGGTCAAGATTGTTGGAATATTTGAGCTAGAGTAAGGAGCCGATGGAGCCTGGGTTTGAAACGGTTGTTGACTCCGTTGATTCCCGCCAATGTCAGTCTTCACGGTTCTGTATCCTAGGAACGTGCCGTCTGGTAAATACATAGGTCCTTTAGCCTTTTCCTCGGCTATCGTCCCATCAACTACCGACTTGATCATGTTTGTTAAAGTGTTCACAAGCACCCCGGACTGGTTGACTAAAGCATGGTGTACAGCCGAATCAATGCGATCTTGCAATGTGTGGAGTTCTTCATCACTTGATTCAACCTTGGTTTGTTTGTCCTTTTCTTCTCCTGACCCAGATGTACTTGGATCTTGTTTCACGATTGTCAGCAGCTTGACTTTAGTTCTTTGAACAACGGTGCCTTGCCGAGTGACCGTGAACGAGTGCAGATATTGGTTTTGGAGTTGATTTAGCATCTGCTGCATCTCTTCTCTCTGCTCTTCACTCAGCTGTTCGACTGTGATTGGCAAGATGTTTTCTTCTGAAACGTCGGTGATGTTTGGAGACATGATGACACTTCATCCCACTGGGCGTGCCAAAAGTGTGTTGATGCAAAAAAACACACACTGGCCTGAGAGATTTGCTTTACTCTAGTGCAGATCCAAAATTAAGTTTTTAGGTTCAAGGGCGTGCCAGTTGATTTGATCCTGCAATCAACAAGAAGAAATATGCAAAGAATATTAGTAAACGATAGACAATCGGCCAGACGGCCGATTTCATATCGTATGTGACCTAGCCGATGCAATAAAGCATGAATCGGCTGTAAGGTATAATCATTGATAAAACTAACCCTAAAACTAGTATATCGGCTGTAAAGATCAGTGTTACATAATCAATATATCAATATCAATTTAGAAACAAGCAATTGGGATAGATCGGACTGAACCGAGACAGTACAAATTGCCCAAGTCTAAAGATAACATGAAATAACGATTATATAGACTCATGTCATAGCCGATATCTAGATTTAAGCATGTATCGGCTATAGCTCCGATACAACCTTATACCAGGATATTCTCTAGTAATAAATATATTCAATTATAACCAATTAAATTGGTATCAAGCTCAATATATTTATATTAGATTAGATCCTGATATAAGGGGCAGATACAAAACATTAAACAAAGTATAAAACAATGTAAAACATCTATACCAGGTTATTAACGATCATGAGGCAGGCTAGATATCATGTTTCTAAATATGACTTAATAGGTTGGACTTAACCAATGCAGCATTAAGTATAAAGAGAAACATGACATCTACAGAATCAAGTCTATGATCGTCTTTTCAGGATGGTTGATACATTATATAATCTAAACCAGCAAAGTAATCTAGCCGATATCGACGAAATCCTAAAAAGGATCCAGCCGATGCAAGTAGATTGCATTGTCGATCTAAATTATATAATGTATATGATAACTCGGAGATTCACAACATAGAACTAGAGTGTCATAAAGATGTAAGCACTAGCCCCAATGATGCAAATCGCCATGACAAGATATGCCTTTTCGTCGAGAATCAAATTGATGCAGCACGACTCGAGAGCACAAACTTGTTGAGAAGTAGAAAATAAAAGTGGCGATGCGCCGAGATTGATTGAACGTCTGTTGTTTTTATTTACAAGACCTCGGGATTATATTTATACCCGAAAATACAAACATTATCCACCACGGACACGACTCATATTAACCTAATACAAATCCAACTAACGAACAAGTCCCTTAGGCGGACTCTTACCGGGAATATCTATAAGGAAATTACATAAAATAACCTAATTAATAGATACAATTACCTCCTCAGGACTCTATCCGTGCATGGCAATCCATATGAAGTACCCAAACCCAACCCGATGACGTGTACCGAGTCACATTTCCAAAATCGGCTCAATCGGCTAACCCTGTCCGACTCTGACTCTGCTGATCCTGTCTACAGCCGATTCGGACTACAGCCGATTCTCACTCTGTTTCCGATACGATCTAATCTATTCGATTCTCTTTGATTCTATCTCCATCTCCGATACTTGAATTACCAAATTTGATCGTCAACAGATGGTACGGAGGAACCATAGGGACTAATCCCCAGTCGATGCCTGTGGAGTATGGGTGGACCACCGCAGCCTCACTTCCGCTATCCTATCCTATTCTATGTTATTTGGTATTGTATCTGGCCAGACACGGCCTATTAGAACCTACTCAGGTTCCCATGTACTATTTGGTATTGTAAGACTATGTGATGCAGACTGTGTGTACTAGATTTGTAATGTGTGTATACCAACCTACCGATCTAGGGAGTTGGTATTTGTAAACACATATGGTTTCCTGTGCTATAAAATCAGGGCCGACAAACTTGAAGAGTTGGAATGATTGCTTACTCATCATGATGGCTTGTTGTAGCCGATGGGGTATGTTCACTTGAGGGCTGTTGAGGAGGTGATGGAGGTTGTGAAGGCTGAAATAATAATAAGTGTTATTTAGTATCAGCTGAAGAAAACTAGAATTGAGATGGGTAAAAAGATTACTGATGCTGGTGGTAGAGTTGGTTTCCTCCTGGTGGCTATTTGTTTCTTCTCCGGCTGAAAGGAATAGTTGAGTTATAAGGTATAGAGCATAAGAGAAGATGTTGAAAATATATACCTGTGTTTTTCGAGGGTGACATTTTGGAGGACTTGGAGTTTTGATTGGCCTTGATTGGACAACTGGTGGGGTATCGACTTTGGATGTTGTAGCTTCAGTTGTTTCACTGATTTGAGCAGCTGCCTCATTGATAGCTTCTTCCATTTGAATTTCCTTCAAGTACTCTTCCACCTCTTGATCCAAGGGAAGATCTTCATCGGCTGACTTTTTTGTTTCTTGGTGGATTTTTTCTGAATGATAGATGGCTTGATAGCAGCTTGTTTTGTTCTCTTTCGCTTATCACCAGCTTGTATTGGCTCTCTGATTTGACCTTCGAGCAAGGTAGCCACCCTGGGAGCATTGAAGCCGATGACAGAGGGAGCTGGGTCGCAGCCGTTTGGGAGTTTCGAAGCAGCATACTCTATTGGCTTGCCGCTTCGGCTGATGAGAGGAGGTGGTGATTCAGAAATCTACAGGAATATAACAGGGATTAGTAGATATTATGAGGATGTTAAGACATAATGAAAATAAGGGAAAGTAACTTACTTGAGGGACTAAGTCAGGTGATATTCTTGTAAGGTATGTCTGAGCCGATAGATGGAATATGTGTGTTTTCCACTTAGACCACCATCTATCAAAAAGGATGCTCCTCATTAGGATAATGTTGAATTTATCAATGCTGCCAAGAGGAGGGCCAGCTATGTTCAGGAGTTTGTCCATCATTAGAGCCGATGCAATCTCTCCTCTGGTTTGGATTTTGTCAAAAAAGAACAAGCCGATGGGAAGTTGTCCCATACCAAGTTGTCTAGCAACTACCATCGGATGATAGAATTCATATGATGGTTGTATATTTTTGCCTTGGGATATGCCGGTGGGGAGAATGCAGAGAGAAATTGTTGCAGTTAGAACTTCTCTTGGTTTCTCAAATCTTTCATCGTTGATTTCATCAAGTCTGAAATCGGCTAGCAGTTCATATCTTGAGAAGGATTCATAGGCAAACCAAATTATGCTATCTCTTGGGAATCCATCATAAAAGTTGCCAAACCAGTTCTGAAAATGTTCAACCGATGGGCCTGAACCAATGTAACTTGTGGCTGCTTCTCCAAATGATATGCATCGGCGTGTTGAGTTAGGGTCATCATCATCATCATTGTTATCTTTTGAATCGGTTAAGGAAGGGAACTCGGCCTCATGAAGTGCCAGTCTTAATGCTACTTTTGAAGTGTGCAGATTGAGCCAAAGCTGCACGAACTACCAAGGGCACCTGTGCTGACATTGGAATCCATGATGAGTTTAGCCGATGACTGGCATAAGGTTTGGTACACAGCGCCTAGCAGATATTTGCCCAAAGGGAATTGTTTCTTTGACACTATGGTTTCGGCTAGATGTTGTCAGTTGGCTGTTGGACCACAAGTAGAGCCATAGAAGAGGAACTTGTCCAACCAAATGAGGAGAAAGGCCGTGTGTTCTCTAGCCAATATTGGGCCTATTCCCATGTTTTCTGTGATGAACCCTGACCAACCTCCAATATTCTTAGTTTTGAATATGTGGGTACACTTGATCTTCAAGCTAACGGGGTTAGCCGATGTGGTGATGCCCAGGCCGGTGATCATGACAATGTCAAGCAGGGTGGGGGACATCGGCCCATGGTTAAACATAAAGGCATTCAGGGTACCAGACCAGAAGTATGCAGCAGCCGATAGCATTGGTTCATCCTTCTTCATATCGGCTACTAACAAAGATAAGCACTGGGCTATTCCCATCTCGTCCCAGTGATCTTGCTTGCTCACGGCAATTCTCCTATACCAGTTAGTCCATCCATCAACTTGGATGGCCAAGATCTGAAGGTGGCGGTCCAATGAGTCAAGGCTGGGTTTGTCTGTCTAAAAGGGATCATTTCTGTCTCTGCATTGATCATAGTGATTGGATCTATATCGCCAATCGGACCTAGAAAGAAGTGGTTGGGATCTTTCTGACTTGAAAAAGAGAGATTGAGAATAGGAAAAAGGCGAGAAAGTGGGAAACTAGTTTTGAGCCGATGGAACTTACCTCGGGGAATTCCATGGCTGAAGTGCTTGATGGGTTTGATGAGGACGCCATTGGTTTGCGAGGGGTCTTCACTGGAGTGGGGTTCGCTGAGCTGGTCGCCGGAAGGGTCGAGAGAAATCACCGGAGTTGGTGAGGAAAGTCTGGTGGCTTAAGCGGTGAAAACGGAGTTAACGTCGTGAAAATTCCAGAAAGGCGGTTGCTATTTATGAAAGTAGGTGCGTAACGGGTCGACGAGGTAACCCTAGATTTTTATGGGATTAACGAGATAATTCCATTTCACTATATAATACTTCAGAATTGGGGGGCATGTGTTGACGATGAAATTTAGTAAGCATATGAATCGGAAACAAGATCCAATTCGAAGCGGATTCGAAGAAATGCGGGATTTTCAGAAACAGAGTGCGCATCGGCTGGAAGACCGTATCGGCTGGAGCCTAGTCTGATATGGATAGCCGATACAGCCGATATTGGTTACATGATCAATGTCGGGTTCGAGAGGGAGATTGAGATGATGTTGCCAGGTAAGGATGGAGTCCGAGATTAGCAATTGTATCTATTAATTAGCATTATGTGTAATTTCTTTATAGATATTTTGGATAAGAGTCCGCCTAAGGGACTTGTTTGCTAGTTGGAGTTGTATTAGGACGATATGAGTCGTGTCCATCATGAACAAGTTTGTATTTTTGGGTATAAATATAAGCCCGAGATCAAATGAATAATAACAACGACAGTTCAATCAATCTCGGCGCATCGCTAACTTTTTACTTTTACTTTCGACGAGTTCTTGCTTTCGAGTCGAGCTGCATCAGGTTTGATCTTCAGCGAAGAGGTAAAGCTTGTTATGGCGGTTTGCATTATCGGAATTAGTGCTTACATCTTTATGACACTCTAATTCTATCTTGTGAATCTCCAAGTTATCGTATACATTATATAATCTAGAATGACAGTGCTATCTACTCGCATCGGCCGATCTTTATCTAGGGTTTTGCTGATAACGGCAAGATTGACTCGTTGGTTTAAATTATATAATGTATCCACCATCCTGAAAAGGCAACCATCGGCTTGATTGTCTAGATATTATGCTTCTTTTCATAGTTAATGTTGCATCAGTTAAGTTTGATCTATTAAGTCGTGCTTAGAATCATGATCTCTAGCCTGCTCTATGATTGTTAATAAGGATAGTATCAGGGTTTCTGCCGATCTTACCTGGTATAGTTGTTTCACATAGTTTTATGCTCTGTTTAATATGCTATATCTGCCCCTTATATCAGGATCTAATCTAATATAAATATATTGGACTTACCGTTAATCTGATTGACGATAGTTAGATATATTTGTTGCAAGAGAATATCCTTATATAAGGTTGTATCGGAACTATAGCCAATACATGCTTAAATCTAGACATCATCTATGACATGAGTACATATAATCGTTATTTCATGTTATTTTAGACTTGGGCAATTTATACTGTCTCGGTTAAGTCCGATCTATCCCAATTGCTGATTCCTAAAGTAATACTGATATTTTTAGCCGATGTACCAAATTTAGGGTTAGCTTGTCACCGAATATGTCTCACAACCGATTCATGCTATACTGCATCGGCTAGGTTACATCACGATACGACATCGGCTTCCTGGCCGATCGATTACCGTTTACTAATAGAACTTGTATGTTTCATATTGTTGATTGCAATATCAAATCAATTGTCATACTCTTGAACCCCAAAGTAAGTTTTGGACCTGCGCTGGAGTTAAGCAGATCTCCTAGGCTAATGTGTGTTTTTTCATCAACAATATATCAAAGGAAATGCATATCCAATATGTACATATGGCACCCCGAGACATATGGTTGATCTATGCCTTAAATCTGTGGGCAAAAATAAGTCTGCTCAAGAGAAGAAAGTTGAATCACATTTCAGTCTCTAAACCGACAAAACCAGGGAAGAAAGTTGTTCGCAGCAATTCCTGGAGGAACCCAACAACAGCACGTCTCTTCCACAGAAGGAGATCTCATGAGCACTGACGACATTTTTACAGAGTTCACTTCGCACAACATATTTAAAGATCTCGATTTGTCTCCCAAATAACATATAAACTATGTCAATTACATAGACACTATGTTGACAACGTCCTACTATGCGTTGTAATTTAAATAGTTGTCATCTATATTTTATGCCATTAAGCGACAATATTGTATCGAACATATTCAATATATCATACAGTTTGTATGACTTTTGTATATCTGACAATAATTTTATGTCATATTATTATTTCTATATATAGATATTAGGAGTGCCAATCCATGAGGAGGAACTATGCCTTGTGGATATTCCACAATCTCTATAATTTAGGACACAAAATATTTCTTGACTCTTAATAAGGGACAAAATCTCATTTCTTTTTAGTGTACCAGAAAGAGTGAAGAGTGAAGGTAACAAATAAACAACTCAACTCTTGACCCATTATTAAAATAAGAGTGGAAGAAGTATGGTGACAATAGGATACAGCTTCTTGCAAGCGTCTCCGCCGAAATAGATGAGTAACATCCTCCAAGAAAGTAAATACAAATTAACATCAAGTTGATAGACGATATGGATATTTATTATCAAAAGTCCATAGACGATATGGATATCCATATCCATAATGAAAAGTATTGTCATAGTAATACATTCTTCTCATAATATCCTTTCTTATGGAAGCAAGGTGATGAGATAGCGAGAGCTTATAGCACATGTTCTCATATTTAATCGTTGGCATATCAAAGAAATTTGATAGCTTCAGACAAACAAGTCCTAATGTACTTCACATTCTAAATCGGATACAAATCACAATATATCAGGCTCCCAGTGGGTTTTGGCTAATTGATGACAAATGATTAAGGGACTAATGCAATTATTGAGTGATAAGCAATCATATATTAGATCCTAAGGTGAGTGAAGACAACTCTAAAAGCAAAGGAATTGAAGTGAAAAAGAATCAACCAAAGTTTGAATGATATAAGATCAAGTTGCCCCGAAAGATAGGAGTTTTAATGGCTTATCTATACAATGGTTTCTCCTCAAGTTTTCTTACAGGATCTTGGAGGAGTTTTTTCGATGGGATGAAACATATGATGATTACAGAAACCAATTGATAAGGGGAGTGTTAGAAATAGGATCAGTTAATTATCAATTAACACATGTTCATTGTGCTTGTTCACGTGAGGGGAAATGTCCTAAATAGGACGTGTTCACGCTATGTTCACACACCCTTCTACTCTACAAATATTTTTCATGTACAAACCACTCATTGAATACTGAAGTTCATCACTCAATTTTTTCGTTCTTTACTTATAATACATATTAATGAAATGGTAGATAATGGATGATGGATGATCTATTGCTTATGGGTTTAATTAAATGTTATATGATACAAAGCCAACCAATACCTTAAGCGATACCAACGAAAAAAGATTTAGGAGAAACCGTATCTATGAAAGTGTGGTTATTCCGGCTGTAGCTAAACTAAATAGGACCTAATATATATGACAACATAAGGTTTACGCTGTCATTTTTCTTAGTTATTTTCACTTTTGGCTTCTCAATACAAAAGTGGAAAGTGTAACGAGGACAACTAAATTTTAATAAAGAATTTACATTGTTTATGTTTATGTGCTCGAATAGTTGATTATACCAAACAACTTTAATTTACTATTGTAGCTATAGGTAGAATATCGTGATGCCAACTGTACTACACGTGTTAAGTCTATGGTTGTTGGTCGTTGAAGTGGCACGTCACATACATGACAATGTATGTTGATGCACCACCATTCAAATCTTCGGTCGCGTGACTTCAACGTAGCCTACGTTTACAAAGACCATTCCAAGTTTAGGACCGTCACAAGAAGATGTATCAAAGTTGTATCTATACTACTTATAAAACCCCATTACCATCTTCCAATATTTTTTAGGAAAAAAGTTGTGTTGCAATGCACGGATGGTATGCTGGTTTTTTTTTAAAGAAAAAAAGTACTCCCCTATGAAATCTCCAACTGTGTTGATCCTGTAGCACATAGGAGAGTGATTGGAGGGCTGTGTACGTAGGGGCATGCCAGATGGCAGCATCTTCGGCATGGTGGTCTAGCTAAGAGGAGATGGATAAGGATTTTCTACGCTAGATATCATGACACCTATCATTTACATGCAAGTTAACTAGTTATAGAAAAATTTAAAAAAATTTAGTAACATTAATTTTGATGATATGAATCTATAAAAAACATGAAAGACATATTTGATGTAAAACTAGAGAAACAAAAATAATAAAATCAGACAGTGAATATGACCGTACAACGTAGATAAAATTTGTTATTTTATTTCTTCATATATAGATCGTTGCATATTGTCTTATATTATCATAGTTTATCTTATTAAATTTACGAATTTTTTATGTACATACATATATCTAATATCTAGGTGATATAGTATCTAATCGTAGAAAATACTTTTTCGAGAGATGCATGGGTGGGAGGAATGGCCGGCCCTCCGTGGGATCAAAGGCGAGGCGATGACGGCTGGGCTCGCGGGTCGAGAGGGACTGACGTCAAGAGGCGGAGGAGGCCACGTGGCCCGGGGGAGACCCGTGGAGCCCACAGGTGCGCCCATGTGTCAGGGCCCACCCATCGTGTCGCGCGCGCTGCCTCCTGACTTGGCGCGTTCACGCCACGTCCACAGGATTACCTAGGACGCGCACCCGCGCAACACGTACGTACGCAGTCAATCTCTCTCCTGCAGGCATCCGCCATCTCATCTGCACGATACTATATATCTAATTCCATCATCGATCCAGGCCCCAGGGGAACATGGAGAGATCGATGGAGGCGTCGTTGAACAACTCCGGCGAGAGCTGCTGCGGCAGGCGAAAGCAGCAGCAGACTAATAATATTAGCAACAAGGGTAGTAGTAGTCGCAAGTGCTGCCCGCTTCGGCGGTCGCGGAAGGGGTGCATGAAGGGGAAGGGCGGGCCGGAGAACCAGCGGTGCCCCTTCCGCGGCGTCCGGCAGCGCACCTGGGGCAAGTGGGTCGCCGAGATCCGCGAGCCCAACCGCGGCGCCCGCCTCTGGCTCGGCACCTTCAACACCGCCCTCGACGCCGCCCGCGCCTACGACTCCGCCGCCAGGGCCCTCTACGGCGACTGCGCCCGACTCAACCTACTCCTCGCAGCCGCCGGCGCCGGTACGAGTGCTACTCCTCCTGCTGCTGTCCCTACCCCTTCCACGCCCTGCAGCGGCAACGACTCCAACTCCTCTTCAACGCAGCAGCAGCAGCACCCGCTGACGATGCTGCTGGACGACGACAACTACACGCTGCAGCAGATGCCATCGTCGGAGGAGGACTTCGAGACGTACGTGACGCGGCTGCCCAAGGCGGAGGACTTTGGGCTGGAGGGCTTCCAGGAGGTTCCACTCGACGTCCTCGACGAAACCGGCGGCGGCATCAGCATCTGGGACCTCTCCATCTGCCCCTCCGACGTCATGGCCGCCGCCGCCACCGCCACCGCCAAATAACCGCCTACACACCATGCACAATAATAATTCCATCTCTCTCTAAACATGCATGCTTGGCGTCCTCGTCCTCGTTAATTATACACTACTAGTACTAACTACTATAATACCGCAAGCGGCCGACATCGATCGATCAACTGTACGAGCATGCATATATATGTATGCATCGATCGATCTTAATTCGTTAGGCGAGCTGTGCTTGCTTATCTTAATTTTATCATCCCATATATATATATATATATACTATGTATTGGTGGTATAGCTAGCTAGTCGTGTGGTGAGATGCGCCCACTCGCGAGGCGCACCACACTAGTGTTTAATCTAATTATTAGCTTGGTACTTAATTAGTACAAGATTAATAAGCTACTTGTACGTATATATGGTTCTATAGCTAGCTAGCTAGTCGTACTACTGTACAGCGCCATGCGTGTATATGTACTACTCTACTAATTTAATTAGTAATTAATAATACTGTGTCAAATTAAATAAATTGGGATATACTCCACGATCGATCGATGCACCAGTTAATTTTTTTTCCGTGAATTATGATGACGATATGATGATGAGGTGCGTACGTGTTGCATGCGCTGCTCCGTATAGTAGACTAGTAGAGTAGTCCGTACGTGCATGTACGTGTTAAATATATAGTATATGTTGTTGACATCATATATATACCCATGTATATGTTGATGGATGTTGTGGTTGGTGTACGTGTGTCGATCGATGGAGGCGATGACTCCAGCTTTGCTGGGGGGCTCGATCCATGCATGTCAATCGATCTGTCATGTCTACCTGCGTACAAGTAACTCCATCGATCGACTCCATAATATCAGTCAGTCATGCATGCATGCTCGCGCGTGTCGCCCTGCATGCATCGCACCTGTAACGCGTATATGCATCTGATCGTCGTCGTCTCGTCTATCCATTGTGGTGGACTCAATATGTACTCCTATCCGGCCATAAGGCCAATTATTGTCTATCTACAAGTTACAACACCAGTTGAGATGGCCGAGTTGGTCTAAGGCGCCAGATTAAGGTTCTGGTCCGAAAGGGCGTGGGTTCAAATCCCACTCTCAACATAATTATATTCTTTTTCCCCGTCTTTTTTAAAGTTCAAATTTAGACCTCGCACGACTAGTTTGTGGTTTGGTGTCAAATTTTGTGCCTTGCCAGTTCTTTGGTAATTCTCAATGGTGTTTCTAGATGCTTGAATTGGTTCTGATATTTGCTAACACCATCTCTTAGAAGCAAATTTGTTGGTACCAAAAGTTATCCAAATTTTAACATTGCCAAGATTTTGGTAGGGCATCGAATCGAACTGGCCCATACTCAAATTTAAATATCTGCCTTTCAGTCTCAAAATGATTATTCTAAAAGGCAAAATTAAATAATTATTCTGAAACTAATCACTTTAAATTTTTCCTCCCTCTCCAGTCTCCAGGACCTTTCATAATTCAGATCTATGCCATTGAAAATGCTCATTTCAATTGGCAAAATAATTATTTTTCCTTCTTACTTAGCGTTTGACATTCGACTCTAAACTAATTACTCTCAATTTTTCCCTTTCCTTTCCCGACCCTTTCAAATTTCAAATTTAGATATATGCAGTTGAAAATGCTCGTTTCAAAGGCCAAAATAATTCGTTCCCCCTTTTTCCTTAATGCCAAGTACTCTAGAATTTACCCTAAATTTCATATTGTTGCTTGGTTGATATTCTCTATATCCAACTCGTGTTTAGTTTTGGGAAGGAATAATGACCAAATTGCATTGGTTGAGCATAATAACTAGCAACCTCGTAACTTGTATGATTAAAGGAATTCGAAAGCTTGTAAGTTTTATCCAAATTTGCTTGAAACTTCACTTGAATTTGAAGACATTATTTAAGTTTTCAGTTGATTTCGCACGAGATTGAGGGTTATTTTAGGAAAAGTGGTCCTTTTTTTTAATAGAGTTAAATAAGGTTAGAACTTAATACCAAGAAGTACATTTATGCCGCATTGAACGAGTCGCGTCATTGCTTTGTTTGTATGGAGGGAAGGTGAATCAACGCGCATGCAAAGATGGGGTAGAGCTAGAACGAAATAGAGGGGGTGTCTCTTGTTTAATTTACTCTACTTCAGATATGTTTAAACTGATGTACGTGTCTAAGTTTATATTAAGAGGTGCATACTAAAAAAATTATTACCTGGGTTTCTGGGTACTTCCTCTCATACTCTACCTCCACCCCTGTGTGCAAATGAAATAGAGTAGGAGTATTTGCTTCTCTTGAATGCATGCAAACGGATGCATGCATGCATGCACCGATGCTCATGAACTCATACGCATAGATAAATGAACATACGCCGCTCTTACCGTTTATATGTTGATCAATTCTGGAAGACAAAAAAACTTATGTAGACTGGTAAGTGAACCTGGACCTCGTTTTACAATTTGTTTTAATATATTTTAATATTGTTTAGCAGTAGTGCTAACTCACATGCATGCAAGGTGTGCTATAATCACGCACATTAAATGTTAACAAATTTAAGCCTATATCCAGTATAAATTGTTTACGTAGAAGTGTATGTTAGTTGCTTATTCTAATCTATTGGTTTGAGCCCAAGGTCATGGCCCAGTTGATGCGCGGTCCAGCCATGCGCATGTGAGGGGACAACCCATGAACTAAAGGATGTGTTTAGTTTGGGGATAAACTAGGCTGGATTGGACTCATTCTTTTTTAAGATAAGATCATCCCTACTATTCGTTTGGTATGAGGTATAAGATGATCCTAGTTATATGGGATGACCCACATATCAGTGAGATAAAAAAGTAAGATGGATTAATCCACCAGTTTTTGAGAGACCAATCTAACCCGGATCTCAAGAAAATATTCTCTTTCAGAGATTATTCCATCCCACCTATACCCAAACCAAACACTCTGAAAATGGATTCGATCTAACCTAACCCACTTCATTCCTTGGACCAAAGACACAATAAGATAAGGGCGTGCACACGAGTGGGCGTACCTTTGTCATCTAGACCAAACGGCCGGTGGCAACACAACCATCTTCAGTTGATGCTAAGGACCGACCCAGCTATATACAGGCCAAGGCTGAGACTGGCCCAACTTTTTTTTTTCATTCGGTAAATAAAATAACTTCATGAGAATATTAATATTTAATTGTAGGCTTATGGGTATACATGGATTGTCACACCACCTCTATCCCGCATTTTCTTTCTTTCTTTCTTTTTTTGCGTTCATCTCCTTCCTTCTATTTTCGATTATGCTGTTTTATGGAATTCCTAAAAGAGGATATGATTGAGTGGGCGGGCAATAGATGATGATGGGATGAGATATAACACCTAGAGATTAGGAGCACCAAGTCCAAGCGATGTGACATGAGAAGTTGTATGGTTAAAAACTTGACATGCTCAATACGATAAGACACACAACACCCATTAAGAAGCAAGCAAAAGATAACATAGGCACCACCATGGCTTGGCACATGTTCGACTCCAAGACGAAGGCCAAGCTTGAGCACATTAAGAGGAATAACATATTCTCACGTTTCGATTTTCTTTCGAGATTAAAAATCATTAAATAATGCATTTCTAGAATTTATATTAAAAGTTAAAGCAAATTAATCAAGTGAAATAATGAGAAAATCAAGAAATTTCTTTTAAAAATAATGGCCGGGGATATTTTTTTATTATTCTCCGTGTTGCAAAAGTACTATGAAATTTCCAGTTAATTTTCAGAGCTCAGGAAGTAATAATAATAATACAAAGTTCATTTCATCAATTAAATAAATAGAAAAACAAATTAAAGATCTCCTCTCTCCCTTTGGGCCGCTCCCGGCCCAAAGTCTTCCTTTCCTCCCGCGGCCCACTCTCGATCCTCCTTCTCCCCTTAGGCTGGCCTCCTCTTCCCCTCCTCCCTCCTCGGGCCACCAGCCCAGCTCGCCTCTTCCCTCTCCCGCAAAGTCTATTTCACCTCCTCGGGCTAGCCTCCTGGCCGATAGGTGGGACCGTGGGCCCCACCTGTCAACTTCATCCCCAACCTCCAGCCAACCGTTGGCCACATCTTCCGCCCACGTCGCCGCCCTTCCAGTGCTCTCCCGCTACGCCCCTCGTTCAAATCCACACGGGCGCGGTACCCTCCACGTCCTCCGCCTTTGCCCCCACTCACCCAGCAAAATCGGTGTCAGTTTGACTAGGCCACCATTTCCCTCACCGCCACCCCACTCTGCCATCGGATACCGCCTCACCCAGCCACGATCCCTCCCTCCCGAGGCTATAAAAAGCTTCCCCGTGATCCCCTCCACCTTTTCCCCAACTCCCCCGAGCTCGCCACACCCTCTCTTGCGCTCTCCGCGCCGCGCGCAATGTCGCCTCTCACCGGCGTGCTCCAGCCGCACGCCGCCACCGCCCTGGCCGCTCCCGCGCTCCGCCACCACCACCAGCTCCGCCGCTCCACACCGCACACCGGCCACCCACCTAATCACTCCAATCGTCGCCCGAGCTCCATCCCCTTCGTGCACCAGTGAGCCCTTCCACTTCCTCATCCTCCGATCGGCAATGTCCGCCGCTATACGCCCTCACTCACCCTCTAATCACCCTCCTCTCCTTCCTTAGGCGCCACCGGAGACCGGTCGCTCCCTTGTTCGCATGATTCTTCCCCATCTCTAGTTTTCCTGCCACAATTGGTGTAATCTCCCACTGTGCAGCATCCCCTCCTTGCCTCTTTAAATATAACCTTACCATTACTTTTCTCCTTATGTGTTCGAGCATAGTTACAATGGGTTTGTCCCTTGCATCTAAAATATATTTATTGAACACCTCACTCAAATTATTGACAACCAGGTCTGACTTTGCTTTAGGAAATAAAGCATGTCTACTGAAGTGTTCCTTGCCAATTGCAGTAAGCCATTCCCAAGCTTTCAAGTTCAATTTTTTGAGGTCTTCCATAGCTTTATCATAGTCCCACACAGTTGTGGCATAAACTGCAGCATCAACAAAACCCTTGTACTTCTCACCTCTCCACCTTTGTTGCCCATATTTTGCAACAAATGACTTTTACAATATCTATGCTCGCTGGCAGGAAAAACAATTGGGATTGCATTCATAAGGCCATACAAAATAATAAGGTCATTGTTATTTTTTTGTGGGAAATAAGATCACTATTATTGAAAGAATATCATTATTACTTAATGAGAAATGATTTCAAACTAGACATTTAATGTACCTTCTGCCTATCTGACATGAAGGTCCAACCACCGTGTTCTTCTCCGGATCCAATTGCACACTTCAACATTTCCAAGAACCATGTCCAGTTGTCTGTGTCCTCTTTTCCGACAACTGCAAATGCAATTGGGAACATGTTGTTCCCATCCAATGCTGAAGTTGCCAACACCTGTGCACCATTTGTTAGCTTCACAAAACAATCATCAATACCTAAAATTTACAATCATATATTAGTACAGAAAGACATCATACAAAGTAGGTCATAAAATACTTATAAATACTACTAACTCACTTATGAAAGGTCTGCAATTATTTATAAAACCTTCTTTCTGAGCATTGAAACATATGAATAGTCCACTAAATCTTGGTGCTAGTCCTAAAGCATCTCTATTTTGTCACCACTGTTGTAGTGTCTGGGTTGTTGTCAATTAATGTTTGCATATAGTCTCTAATCCTCTTGTATTACTTTTCTTCATTGCTCAAAACCTTCTCTGTAGCCTTTCTCTTTGCTCTATAAGCCTTAGTTTTTGATATGTTTGTGCCTATTTCCGTCAGACATCTGGCCATGAAAGCTTCAACCTTTCAATTTGGATCATTCCGGGAGTTATCCTCATATCTTTCGCTTAGCCATGTGCTGTCAACTCGGGTGCAGTTTCTATGACTCATGTGTGGGGAGCAATCATCTCTCTAACCATGAAGGTTTTCCCCCTCCCAACATGTGATGCTCTAATGAAAAAATCACACTTGACCTTATCTTGACTACACTTCACTTTTATCCTATTAGCTTTATTCTTGGTGAACTTATAATCCCTCCCTTTTACAATGTGGTAAGACTTCAAAGCCTTCCTAAATTGACTCGCGTAGGTGAAACACATGCCCTTGCACAATTGGCTTGTGTCCATCATATTGTTGTCATCAAAATATATCCTTTGAACTTTAATTCCTTTTCCTCTCCTCTTCCCTGGTGGTGGTTTGTTCTCTTCGTTCGTCTCACATTCAAGTGTGCTCAATCCACCATCCTCAGTAGGTGGATCAAACATCTCACATATCATATTATCCATGTCCGCAACACCCAAATCTACATCATCATCCACAGGGGTATACAAATCATCAATATCAATATCACCTTCACAATGGGTCATTGGATCTTCCCTCTGCCTCTTCATCTCATTTAGTTTCTCAACATAACTGACCTTTTCTTGTTCATGATCTGTATCACTACTTTAAATACTATGTTGGTCATTCTCCACACCTATTAGTTTAGTGTTGTAATCAATGTCACCTTCCTCTTGAGCTGACCCTAAAATGACCTCAACGTTATCAATTTTTAGAGGAGAATAGGGTGTTCTCTGAATTGCCGTGAACATGTGTAAATCAACTGTCATGCCCCGATTTTCTTTTGGGGTTAAAAATCATTTAATAAAGCATTTCTAGAAATTGTTTTAAAAGTTAAAGCAATTAAATCAAGTGAAATAATGAGGGAATTAACATTTCCTTTAAAAATCATGGTCGGAAATATTTTTCTAATATTCTCCGTGCCCTAAAATACTCTCTGACATTTCCCGTGAATTTTCGGAGCTAATACCTAATTTTAAAAGCACAAAGTTCATTTAATCAATTTAATTAAAAGGAAAACAAATTAAAATACCCCTTTTCACTTTGAGCCGTTTCCGGCCCAAAGTCCATCTTTCCTCCCCACGGCCCGTCCCCCTCCTCTTCCCTTCCCTCCTTCTCGGGCCGGCCGCCCATCTCTCTCTCTCCCCGAGCCAGCCCGACCCGCCCCTTTAAGTCTGCCTTACCTCCCTCTCCTGATCTCCTCTCTCCCTCTCTCTCTGATAGGTGGGACCGGTAGCCCTACCTGTCATCCCTAACCTCCGGCCGCCACTCCCCCACGTCGTCGCCGCCTGCCCGCCGCTTCCGCGCCCACGCCTCGTGCCTCGAAGGCCGACGTCCACTTCCACCTCGTGCCGCTCCCGAGCCCACGTCCCCTCTCCTCCCTGCCAAATCCGACCGTGTTGACGATGAAATTTGGCAAGTATGTGAATCAGAAACAAAGCCCAAATTCAAAGCGGAATTGAAGATATGCAGGATTCTCGGAAACAGAGTGCGCATCGGCTGGAAGACCGTATCGGCTGGAACCGAGTCCGACCTGGATAGCCGATGTGGCCGATATTGCATGTGAAGTCAGTATCGGGTTCAAAGAAGAGTTTGAGACGATAATGCCAGACAAAGATAGAGTCCAGAATTAGCGAATGTATCTATTAATTAGGATTATCTGTAATTTCCTTATAGATATTTTGGGTAAGAGTCTGCCTGAGGGACTTGTTTGCTAGTTAGATTTGTATTAGGACAATATGAGTCATGTCCATCTTGGACAATGTTTGTATTTTCGGGTATAAATATAGACCCGAGATCTTATGAATAAAACAACAACAGTTCAATCAATCTCGGCGCATCGCCAAACCTTTTACCTTTCTACTTTCAAGAAGTTCTTGCTTTCGAGTCGAGCTGCATCAGTTTGATCTTCGGCGAAGAGGTAGGTCTTGTTATGGCGGTTTACATTATCGGAATTAGTGTTTACATCTTCATGACACTCTAATTCTATCTTGTAAATCTCCGAGTTATCATATACGTTACATAATTTAGATTGACAATGCTATCTATCTATATCGGCCGATCTTTATTTAGGGTTTTGTCGATAACAGCTAGATTGACTTGTTGGTTTGAATTATATAATGTATCCACCATCCCGAAAAGGCAACCATCAGCTTGATTGTCTAGATATTATGCTTATCTTCATAGTTAATGCTGCATCAATTAAGTTTGATCTATTAAGTCGTGTTTAGAATCATGATCTCTAGCCTGCTCTATGATTGTTAATAAGGATAGTATCGGGGTTTCAACCGATCTTATCTGGTATAGTTGTTTTACATAGTTTCATGCTTTATTTAATATGCTATATCTGCCCCTTATATCAGGATCTAATCTAATATAAATATATTGGACTTACCGTTAATCTGATTGATGATAGTTAGATATATTTGTTGCAAGAGAATATCCTTATATAACGTTGTATCGGAACTATAGCCAATACATGCTTAAATCTGGACATCGGCTATGACATGAGTACATATAATCGTTATTTCATGTTATTTTAGACTTGGGAAATTTATACTGTCTCGGTTAAGTCCGATCTATCCCAATTACTGATTTTTAAAGTAATATTGATATATAGATTATGTAACACTCATATTTTCAGCCGGTGTATCAAGTTTAGGGTTAGTTTATCATTAAATATGCCTTACAGCTGATCCATGCTATATTGCATCGGCTAGGTTACATCACGATATGATATCGGCTAACTGACCGATTGACTATCGTTTACTAATAAACTTGCATGTTCTATCTTGTTGATTGCAGGATCAAATCAACTGGCACGCCCTTTGAACCTGAAAGCAAGTTTTGGACCTGCACTAGAGTAAAGCAAATCTCTCAGGCCAGTGTGTGTTTTTTGCATCAACAGATCACCACTCCCCACGATGTCGCCCTCTCTCCACCCCCATCCCACTCCGGCCGGTAAATCCGCCGCCCCAGCCACGATTCTGCCCCTCCCGCGCCCATAAAAACCCTCCCGGCCCTCCCTCTCTCTTTCCCTCTTCTTCCCGAGCTCGGGCGCTCCTCCTGTGCCCTCTCCCTCTCTCCCCACACCTCTCCCCACCTCCACCGCCCACCGGTACTCTTCAGCTGGCCATCGCCTCCGCTCCCACCATCGTCTCGCCCCGCCGCTTGCGTCGCCGGCTCCACCGCACCGTTTCCGCCCGCCCCACCGGAACCACCCCTTTCCCCGTGCAACCCACCGCCACCGCATCCTCGCCACTTCGAGCTGCGCGCCATCGTCACCTAGCCACCGCCACACTACACCGCCGCTTCCATCGCATTTGCGGGGCCCCAGAGCCCCTCGACCACCGCTCCTCCACCACCGGAAGCCACCGAAGCTCCGCCCGCACCACATTCCCAACGAGTCGGCTGCCGCCAAGCTTCTTCCACCACCGAGCCCTTTCGGCCGCCACCCCTTCTAGCGCCCCTCGTGAGGATCCCTTCCTCCTCCCCTCCCGGTTTCCCTCTCGCGCGCATCCTTGTGTCGCCGGCCATCGCCGCCGGTGGCCGTGCCGCCGCTTGTTGTTGCTAGGTAGGGCCGGCTCTGAGCCGTGTCAGTGCCCCGGCTGTGCCACCTCGTCAGCCGCCCATGGACCACCTTGGTCCCGGTCCACGGTGCCGCCGACCGCCTCCGTGGACTTGGTCCCCGGTAGGCCGGCCACCTTGTGCCACTGACGTGTGGGGCCTGCCTGTCGGTGCCGGCCTCACCCTTTGCTGACATCAGCGCATTCCTTTTTCTTTGAGAAAATAATTATTAATTGTGCAATAAATTGAATTGATTTCCAGAAATCCATTTAAATGGCTTAAAATTTCTAAAATTCATAACTAATTCATATGAACTCAAAATTGTGCCATTCAACTTGCATAATTCATCTAAAATTGAGCTCTGCATGTTTATTTACTTTCCATGTACTGTTTACTTGGTTTTTATTAGGTTTTTTCTCGTTTTGCGTGCCAGTGTGTAGTCTTCGTCGTTTCGGAAGATCGTAGTCACGAGGGTAAGAGTTTGGAAGATCAAGTGAATAAGCAAGGCAAGTCACACATTCCCCTTGAGCATGTTGAACCTAATTTATAAATGTTTTATCATTTGCAAATAAAGTTGCATGTTTTGCGAATTACATGGGATTATGGAATTATCTATCTGCTTGCTTGTGCCATGTTTACTTGAAATCCATCCTTTGTCAACTTGGGTGATAATTTGACTAGCTTTTGTCACTTATGTTGATCTTGCTAGAATCATGTTATGCTTAGCCATGCTTAATTACCACTAGCTCACAAAATGGGATAATTACATTATTTCACTCTAGCATCTTGATGAGCTACGAGCTCGAGACACCTGACCATGTTTTATTGGTCATGATTATCCAACTAAAATATGGCTTAATGATGGTTTGTGGGTGCATAGTTTTGCTAGTCGCACCCATGGTAATTAAGAACCGGTTCGCGGGAAACCCTGGAAGACTTACCGCACTTACTACAAGCAAGCGTGGGCAACTGCTGGACTTGTAGTATAGCTCGACTCTTTCGTAGGCACCGAAGGCGAGGGTGGGCACGATGGAGTTGGGTCGGCCGGGGCTAACCGGTTGATCGGCTGCCGGATTCACCGCGGCGCACGAGGGGGTTGCTCACCCTGGATATAGGGGTGGGGGTGAAACCTTAGCATGGTGTGGATGGTTAGGGGAGAGTTATGCGAAAGGTCTTATCACAATCACTCGACATGGTGACATGTCAGGCCTGACACGGTGACATGCTAGTGGATTGTGTCTTATGAGTACAGTTGTGCACCTCTAGCTAGAGTAAAACTATTCGAATAGCCGTGCCCGCGGTTATGGGCGATCGACCAGATTCACCGTGATTAGTCTCACTTTATTGATTAACTTGACTTAATGAACTGGTGTAGTTCAGGTGGTTTGGTTGGGCCTGTTCAACGTGGTGTAGCGTTGTTCAGTGGATATATAATCTTGCCTTAATTAATCAACTGTTTTATTGTTTTCAACTATAAATGTTTACAACTGACTTTATGCAAATAGCCACAAACCTTCCTTGTCTCCCCTTGCATGTCTGCATCATTGGTGTGGCTTGCTGAGTACGGTGGTTGTACTCAGTCTTGCTATTATTCCCCCTTTTTAGAAGTGTAGTTCTTCTGAGCTGAAGACGAAGTTAGAGGACCAAGGCTTATACCCCAGTTGAGTTTTGCTTGTGGAGTGGAGCTGAAGCCCCGCTAGGATCACCTTTTTCCGATGCTACTTTCTTTTCGATGCGAGGACTAAGTGTCATTTCAGTAAGTATTTACGCTTTATTTACGTTCGGATCTGTATATTAATTTGTCGTTTTGTGTACCCTGCCTTGATTCCTAGATAGGGATTTATACACAAAAAGTCTAGAAATTTGGGCTAAATTTCTGGGCGTGACATCAACCATCTTGCTCCTGTCATTCTCCATGATCATGTCCTTCACATGTGTTTCACCTTTAATCTTGGTCAAAGTGCCACAACAGTATGTACCGGTGAAAAATAAGTCATCACTTGCTTCATAACCCTCCGTTTCCAGTAGCCTGACCAAGTTGGAGTAGCATATATTATCTCTCTCTATCTTTTTCTCCAAAATATCAGTGTTTGGTCCATTATCATGTTTGAAAACCCTTGAGTGTCCAATACTCACCAGCCATCCTATAACACCAATATATGTATATATATAAATGTTAACTGCAATAATTGTTTAAATAAATCATAGGAGAAGCTAACACATATAATACAACTTCACTTAAACCAATATAACATCAGAAATCATGTTTTAGGAAAATGTTTGAATGGTTACTTTATTTCAATTAATGACAAGTAGTTTACTAGCCCAATTAAGATACCAGTCACTTAGGTTGTTTTATTTTCTAAGTAAGTACCACTAAAGACAAGAAGTCACTGCAAGGGGAAATTATCCCAAGTACATGTTATGTTGTGGCAATAATTCATTGGACAGGAGCCTCATCTCATTTCTCATCATCAGGTATGTGGACATATACTTGCCCCCCTTTGTTTGTTTTCAGTGGCAAAACTGACAACTCCATCTTACTACATGGTTGCAACCTTACTTGCACAAATGCACATACATTCAGAAATTAAACTAATTCATTTAGTACACAATTGTAGAAGCACTGATATTAGTACATCTATGTGGTGTGTGCAATTTGTGCAATAATCGTGATTAGTATTGCATCGCACACAAAGTGCACTGATTGAACTTTGAAATGTGCTCCTTGTGGGGATGACACGCAGGAGAGAAGAAGATTAAACTAGATTCATGTAGGGTTGTATGCTCTGGTTAGGGCACTTCAAGCACAATAGTGCCATTACAAGGCAACAGGTAAATTAAATCAACAATTTCAGCTACTATGTTTGATTACCTTTAGAATCCGTACAAGAATCAAGAAGGATGGAGCCGCTGCTGCTTGCTAACTCCAGGCGCTCTTGATGGCTACAGCGGATGAGGGGAGAGCAGTCAAGCGGACACATCGAGCAACCGATAAAATCCTGATCAGGCCAACCAAATCCTAATCGGGGCAGTGCCGTAGCCGGGGGAATGGGGGCTATCGTGTACCCAGGGGGTGATGGTGCTGCCGCCAACATCGTGCTGGAACCCTCAAGGTTTACTAGCTAATTAAACCTGGCCCAAAGTGAAATTTACTCTTTTTTTAAAAAAAAATCTCTTGTCAAATGATTTAGAATACGTGGAAAGTTATTCAACATTTCTAAATAGAAAGATTTTTATATTTTGATTTTTTCAACTTTTAGTTATTTTTAATAACTTTTAAATTCGAATAAAATTTAGCAATAGAGGCTTTTCAACATAAATTTTTATTTGAATTTTAGAAATTTCGAGTAAACTAGTAAAGTTTGGAAACTTCAAACTCACAATTTGAACCTTTGTCTTAAAGCTTAAAAAAAATCATGCCCAAATTTCAATCTTTTTAACTCACCAGCTATAAAAGTTTCAACTTACCTATTTACTACCTCCGTTTCATATTATAAGTCGTTTGACTTTTTTTCTAGTTAAATTTTATTAAGTTTGATCAAGTTTATAGAAAAAATTAGCAACATCTAAAATATCAAATTAGTTTCATTTAATCTAACATTAAATATATTTTGATAATAAGTTTAGTTTGGGTTGAAAATACTAATGTATTTTTTTATAAATTTGAAATCAAACTTAGAGAAGTTTGATAAAAAATCAAACGATTTGTAATATGAAACGGAGATTACAAACGGAGGGAGTCATTATTATTTTATTATGATAAGTTACGCTTAATGCTATGCTTACTGTAAGTAAGGGGAAAGGCAATAGAAGGAATATATGATATAATGTAAGTACAAGGGGCAAATGCGAAATAAGTGCTCCCTAAGTTTCTTCTCCTCCGATTCGATTCGTCGTCGTCGTCGTCTCGTCTATTAACCTCGCTCGCTGCGTCTTGTGGTCGCCGCCGCCACGAAGCACCAAACCCTCGCTCGCTTGCAAATTGCAATCCAAGAGGAGGAAGAGGAGGAGGCCTTGCCATGGATGGCGGCGGAAACTGGAGGCCCACCCAGGGGGCCGACCCCGCGGCTGTCGCCGCCGCCGCTGGGGGCATCGATCCCAACGCCCCCGCCCCCGGCGGCGGCGACTGGCGCTCCCAGCTCCAGTCGGAGGCCCGCAACAGGATCGTCAACAAGATGTATGTATCATCCCCTTCCCTTGCTTCCCCCCCCCCCCCCCCCTCCCCCACTTATTCCTCAAACCCAACCCAATTCCCTTCCCTTCCCCCATTTTTTTCTTTTTCTTCTTCAACTAAAATAAAAAAAAATTCATACATCGCGTCATCCTTTTGTGGTCGATTGACTATGATGCAACTCCGATCTACGTAGTAATATCATCATCTCCGTGTGTTTCTGTTATATATTTAGTATTTACTTATTTATTGTTATGTTCAGATGCCTCCGGTTTCCTATTAGCTTTGACATTCGTGTCTAGTTCAGCTCGTCTAGATATCCAATTGAACTCAATTTACATTTCATCAGACACAGTTACATAGAAAAATACATACAGTATAGAGGTTTCCTTACCGTTGACTGGAAGATGCACCCCTTCTGTTCGAATGGATCAGTCCTTCGAGGCAACTATTATGGCAAGGCAAACTGTTTGATGGAGAAACCACATATTCTCTCGTTTATTTTACTTCTTTATGTTGGATCATTCATGTGCCACTATTGGCGAGTCCTTGTAGCCGTTGTCCATTTTTGGTAATAGCCACTAGTACGATATTTGAGTGCGTAACTTGGGTGATGCCTACTCATTTGCCCAGCATCTTAAATGGTAGATCGACACATTATGCCTTAGGTGACTCTTTTTTTGCACAAAACATCTCAAAAGCAATATATCTCTCATGTTTTTTCTGCACGGGATATATTCATCATTTACTTGCTTGTTGCAATCTACGTACAGAATGGAGACTCTGAAGAAGCATCTACCAGTATCAGTGCCTGAGGGGTTGAATGAACTTCAAAAGATAGCAGTGCGATTTGAAGAGAAAATCTATACTGCAGCCACCAGCCAGGTACACCTAGCCTCTTTCAGTTGTGGGGCTCAAGCATGCATTTGGGATCTTAGTAGAAGAAATCAATCTTCAAATGTTTGCAAATATGTCTGTTGATTTTGAAGTCTGTTAGAGTTTCGCCATGACGTGTCCACATTTTTTTGAACCAATGGTAATATTTCTCACCTCCAGCTAAACGAGATTATCCAAGGCTGCTGAAGCCTTTTCCCTTCCATAATCGGGAGAAAATCTCCTTTGTGCCTTATTTTTCATTGATAACATATCTCAATAGTAAATTAGTAATAATGAATTATAGAACTAAACACTATTTTTACCATGAGACTGGTTTCTGTCATTGGCCATGTTAAAAGTACAGGAGTTGTACCTTGAGTTTTGTAAGCCCATCATTCCATCTGTTCATGCTTGTATAAATCACCTGTAAAATATTCCCTTTATCCCAGATGAAACGTCAAACAATGGTTTTCTCCAGTCCTTCCTTTTGTGTTAGCAAGTATTTCATCATATATCCCACTTCATTTTGGTAAACATTTTTGTAGGATCTTCTTTGGCTGGGTATAATGTTTCATAATCTCCAAATTCCAATTGTGTTCTCCTGTTCATACTTCATCAGGCTTATTCATGCCAAAGTAGTTTGCTGTATAGATAAGAATTTGTATAATTTAAATGATAGTATAAAAAACGAAACATATGTTTCAATTGCGCTAACCACCAGGACTTAGGGTGGCAAGTTATCTATTATAAAGCCAAATCTTACCATTGTATTCTTTTGCATTACCAGTCTGATTACTTGCGGAAGATTTCTCTAAAAATGCTCTCTATGGAAACAAAGACTCAACAGAATCCTGGAAACGCCCAAGTGATTCAAAACCAAAATCCCCCTGGCCCAGGTATCATATGAAGTATATCCAATATCCGCTTCTGAAATACTGGAGTAATTAGTAAGATATTTGGTGGTAACATATTTTGTTCACCTTAAAAGTCCTTATATTTTTTTATGATGAAACTATATTGCATTTAATGGTGACCCATGCATGTGTGTTGACAACCCCCTTTTCTGAGAGGAAACCATCCGATGGATGCTGTCAGTGGCAGAGCTTGGGCTCTGCCACACATGGAAGTACAACAGTGCTCTCTCATTTTAGCTTGTATTGGATAATGCTCAAGCAAGTAAATTAAGGCGAGATGCCTGTCAGTCGAAACCTCCAAACTTGTCGTTCACTCGAACCTAATTAAGTAATTGCTGATCTTGATAGCAAAACACACCATTTGGCTGTTGCTGGCCACGAATCCTTGCATGGTCAGATTCAAAGCTTTGGGCACCAACATCAAAACAAACAACCCCCTCAATCTGCTTGTTCTAGTAGAGGCTAGATCAGCCATGCAAAGTAGAAAAGCAAAGCAAGGCTCACACCATCACGTCTGCTGCCAGCAGCCCTAAGACCAAAGCTACACATAACTTTCTAGCACCCATTATCTTTTTTTAAATCAAAGATGATACTAGCATCATAGTCTAGCCCATTGGCAATACACAATCACTTCATTGATATAATCTCTCGCACTGGATTTCCTCCCCCTGAATCACAACTCGGTAGCTGTCAACCTTCTTTATGTATTTAGAAAATGGGCTATGGAGTTGTATGGATTTATATGTACTTGTTGTCCATTGTTAAGCTTGCCCAGGCTCAATTGGATCCACCACTGGATGGAGTTATATGTCTAAAAGTTCCCTAGCTAGTGTCAGTTTTGGTTTACATATCTTGTATTATTAACATATGCTATCTAGTTATTTGCATTTGCTTCACTTTTTTGCACTGATTAGTTGTCCATCAGTTCATAATCTATACACAACCTATATGTTTAATTGATGCCATATGAGTATGAAATGACACACTTATTAAATGATTGTCATTTTCCCCTGATAAGTGCTAACACATGTTATGTTAGTTATTTGCATTTGCTTCTTCACATTATTTATGCTCATTTTCTTTTGAAGGGGGAAGTTTGCTTTCCATAATTCATGATCTACAATACATTAATACCTAGAGGTTCAATTAATGCCAATATGCCAGAATAGTTGCATATTATGAATCGTTGCACTGTTTAATTGATTCCCCCCTGTTAAGTTTCATGTAACTTTGCTTTACGTCGGAGCCAGATTACACTTGTGTGACTACTGAGGTAAAATAATAGTTGGCTATTTTGAGTTGTTGATGGAATTATGTTTATTCTCTTTTTGCTGCAACTTGTCAGATAATTTATTTGTAGTTTCCTTCTCAGCCTTATTGAAAAACTAACCTCTTGTTTCGGTACACGTGTGTGTGTGTGTGTGTGTGTTTTCCTTGGAAAATGTAGAATCTCATCCCAAATATGTCTTTACCATGCTTATTTGGGTGTTGTTATGCTTTTTACAATTTTGCAAGAAGTATTGTCTACATAGTATTTATGCACATTCGCTATCTTTTCTGCAACAGTACCTGGACTCCCTCCTCAAGGCAGTAATCCAGCACAGTCGTCAGCGATCCCTTTGATGTCTCAGCAACAGGCCCGGCAGCCAAATTCTACGTCTGTCCAATCTTCTCTTACTAATCTTGGTCAGAACTTGCCAGGTGTCAACCAGACAGCCACACTGCAGAACATGTCTGGCATGCCGCAGAACACTATGAATAATAGCTTGGCACAAGGCGCTTCACAAGATATATATGCTACGCAAAGGCAAATGGCAGGAAGGCAGCAGCAGCAGCAACAATCTCAGAACCAATTAATTTACCAGCAGCAGCAAATTATGATGAAGCAGAAGTTGCAGCAAAATTCACTTATGCAACAGCAGTCTTTGTTGCAGCCAACACAGATGCAATCCTCACAACAGTCAATGATGCAAATACCATCTGGCCTTCAACCCGGGCAGTCCATTCCGCAGACACAACCAATGGTGCAGTCATCATCTCAGGGTGGTATTCAACAGAATGCGTTGAATTCGGTACCACAATCTGTGCAATCATTACTCCAGCAACCTACACAATCTGCTATGAGGCAGCAGCAACACTCACAGTCCTCCATGCATCCACAGCCTTCTCTGCAGCAAGCTCAACCAACTCAGCAGCCTAACATTCCTTTGCAACATCAATTAATGGGCCAGCAGCAAAATTTACAACAAAATCAGTTAATTGGTCAGCAGAATGGTGCTGTGGATATGCCACAGCAACAGAGATTACCAGTTCAATCGAATAATCTTTTGAATATGCAGCAGACACAGCAGATGTTGAACCAGCAATCTATGCCCTCACACCAGCAGCAACAGTTGGGCTCCCAGGCAAATATTTCAACTCTACAGCAGCAGCAGCAACAAAATCAGCAGCAACAACAGCTTCTTGGAACTGTGCCTAATGTTCCGAACATTCAACGAATGCATATGCTACAAACAAAGGCAGTTCAGCAACCACAGCAGCAACAGCATGCTCAGCAATCATCACTGGGTTTGATGCAGCCTCAATCACAACATAACCAACTTCAGCAATCACAGCAGCATCTTATGTCACAATTCCAAGCTCAACCTAACCAGCTACAACAACAACTGGGAATGCCGCAGCAACCGCCCATGCAACAAAGACTTCAAACGTCAGCTGGAATGCTCTTGCAACAAAATAACATTGATCAACAAAAGCAATTTATGCAGGCACAAAGGGGCCTTCAAGAAGTTTCATCTAGCAGTAAGTTCTCCATATGCTGTCTATATAGTTGCATTTATTCTTTTATTGTTTCCCCCTATTTTTCCCTGTGTTATTGTTTTTTTACCCCTCTGTTTTAATCCTATTCATACTGACATTAGTTTTCTCCTACATTTATGCCAGCTTACAAATCCTAAATTTCATTAGTTTCAACTTAATAAATTGGAGATGGTAAGGATAACATTTTTCAGTTAGATACAGTCTATTGCAATGCACGTTGATAACATGCTGACGAAGCTGACTCTATTGATTTTCTGTGCCTTTTGTTCAAATTTGTTTTTTTCTGAGTTGTAGACATATTTGCCAGAAAAGGCTATTTTCTTATTACTGTTTAAATCTGACCTCCAGTTCACTGTTGTTGTATTTTTCTAGTAGGAATCACACAACGTCTCCCACTTCTGTATTACATCCTATGTTGTAGTAGCAGCTTGCTACTTGATTGCTTGTTCATTGACATGATGTTTGATTTCCTTGCTTTTCATGCAGCATCTGTGGACTCCACTGCTCAAACAGGTCATACAGGTACAGGTACAGGAGATTGGCAAGAGGAGGCATATCAAATGGTAATGCATACCACTATCGTTTGGTGCTCCTTTGTTCACTTGGACCTTCCTAAAGAAATTCAGAGAAAAGGACCTCTGAACATTGTATTTGATGTTTGGGATAAGATTTGGTCAAACTTCTAAAATACCGACCATAAATAATTTCTCAAATGCTTAATTTTAAACAAAATAAATGGTATAAGTAAATTTGCTTCAAAAAGTACTATCATAAAACCATATACTTATTAGATCTTATAAGCTTATTCTAATATAAAATTGATAGTTGGAATATTAAAAGTCTGACTGAATCTTGTTGTAACATCAAATATTTGACTGGAGAGAGATTTCTCCTGCTCTCCTTTTTCATTGTTGTTTTGGTCTGTTTTCCACCAACTAAACAATAAACAGTTCCAATTGATCGCATGTCCTTTTTTTTCTTGAGACATCTGGAACGAATTTGACAGTACATTGTTTTTCAGATCTGTACAATTTTATGTATAACAGACTCATGTTTCTTTTCTTAATCTTTTAACCATTGAAATATGGTGAAGTCAATAATGGGGACATGTGTAGCCAAAGAAACAAGAATGGTCTTTTACAGATAAAGATGGAACTGATATTTATATAACTACACACATGCATGTTTTCTTTAAGGTAGAGGATTCTTTGTGAATGTGGACTGGATAGCATAATGTATCTAGATGCAATAAGGTCATAATGCAGTTTGTAGTCCCTTTCTCTTGACCTTGCAAGTTCAATCAACACCATGTTTTCTACTGGGTATTATAGTTTTTTTCTTTCAGATCCCTATATGCATGTAATAACCACTTGAACAATCTTTGCCTGCGCCATATCTGTTAGTTAAACAACAGTCCTTGGTTTACTGAATGGTTTCTTTTCTGTAGTATCCATCCCTTCATAGCTTTTGTGTTTTTTTTCCTTGTGATCACAGGTAAAGAACTTGAAGGACCAATATTTTGCTGAATTAAATGATTTGTACAATAAGATCTCTTTGAAGCTACAACATGTTGACAACATGGTTCCACCTCAAAAGCCAACAGAACAGTATGAAAAGATGAAGAGTTTCAAAATGATGTTGGAGCGTACAATGCATGTTCTGCAATTGAACAAGGGCAACATTCAGCCTGCCCTTAGGGACAAAATTCCTGCATATGAGAGGCAAATTATCAGTATACTAAATTCACAAAAGAGACCAAGGGCGCAAGGCCAGCAGACACAGTTTCAACAATCTGCTGGGCAAGGTCCTAACATTCCGCAACAACAACCTTCCCAAGGTTTGCAGCAGCATGATAACCATACTAATCAGATGCCTCAAGCAAGCATGCCAAGTATGAGCACCGGATTACAGTCCTCAGGTGCAGCTGGTATCCAACATTTACCTGCATCCCCAGCAACAAACTTTGGGGTTCCAACAACACAACAAAATGTCACAAATGCACCACAGGCTGCCTCTAATTTGGAGGTTACTCAAGGAAGCAATTTTAATTCTTTGCAGCATGGTTCAATGAGTGGTGCTTTGCAACAGGGAAGCACTGGGCCAATGCAGGGTACGCTGAATGCACAACAGCAGGCCAGTAGTAGCATATTATCTCACAACTCAGTTGGTACTATGCAGGCTAATGCCAATTCCATGCAAGCCAATGCAAATTCATTACAGCAGCTGAAGCAGCAACAGCAGGAGCATCATATGATGCAGAGTCAGCAAATGAAGCGTCAAATGTTTCAGCAGTTCCAGCAAAAACAAATGCTTCAGCAGCAACTCCCAGCACAGCAACAATTACAGAAACAACAGCAGTCACAGATGCAGGTTCCACAGCATCATTCTGGAAACGATGCAAACGATCTAAAGGTTAGACAAGGAGCTGCAATGAAACCTGGGATTTATCAACAGCACTTAGCTCAGCGCAATAACTTTTATAATCAGCAAATCAAACAGGGTAGTGCTTTCCCAATTTCTTCACCACAAAACCTCCAAGCATCATCCCCACAAATTTCGCACCATTCTCCTCAGGTTGATCAGCACAATCTCTTGCCATCTCAAGTGAAGACTGGGACACCTTTGCAGTCAGCTAACTCACCATATATGCCATCTCCATCGCCACCTGTTGCCCCGTCTCCTATACCAGTGGATTCAGAGAAACCACTCTCCAATTTATCATCATCAATTACTAATACTGGTCAGGCTACACATCAGCAAACAAACATGGCGCCTCAGACACAATCAATCGCTGTTAACACTCCAGGGATCTCGGCCTCACCCTTGTTGGCAGAATTTACAAGTGTTGATGGAAATCAGGCTAACATGCCAACCCAAGTTCTAACCAAATCAAGTGCAGCAGAAAGGCCTTTAGACCGCTTACTTAAAGCGGTCAGTAACTTTGCCAACTTTTTATTTACTGTCTTGTCTTCATTTCTGTAGTGCAAAATAAATTTATTATTTAATCAGTGCTGTTCTGAATATATTTTAGAGCGTAATTAACTATGGCATAAAGAATAACAGGAAGCTCAGCTAAAATATTTAGTTTAGGAGTTATATATGCCATGTCTTTTGCTTGTAACCTCGTGCACCTACCTTGCTAAAGTTAGTAAAACATTACCCTGTTTCATCAATCAACTACTTTATCAAACGATAACTAAAATGATGTCCAAAGGTTGCGGCAGATCTCAGATAAATAGTATATCGTAAATTCTTAACTTCATGAGAAATGTCAACAAGGGAGACTATGCTAAAATCCCAGCCACATGCACATGTGTGTGCAAAAGGGATGTTAGATCTGTACACAAATATTTTGAAGTCAAGGGGATGCAAAGCACACAAGTCATGCCTGGTCATTTCATGTTACTGCTTAACTCTTGAGTCTTGACATCTGAAGAACTTGATAGATTTAGCATTGACCTATTTTATTTATTTCTCTTCATTATTGCCCTGTGGAATCTAGCTATGTTTTTTTCTGATAGCCTGTTTTGCTGGTGTGCTAAAAGATAAGAAATCATTACACTTTTTATTCCCCTCAAATTAGCTTCCTTAAACAAACTTTGATCATATATGAGACATATACCCTCCCTTTAGATTGAATTGAGGATTTACCTTCCTGTCCCTTTAGAATGGTTTATATTCTTCTGTCCTTTTTTTTTTCTTGCATGATTCATGTCCCTTGTGTTCTGTATGGCAGTTGCGGACAACACAACGGCAGTCCCTGAGTGCTGCAGTAAGCGACATAGGTTCTGTTGTCAGCATGATTGACAGGATTGCTGGGTCTGCACCTGGTAATGGCTCTAGAGCTGCTGTTGGTGAAGATTTAGTTGCTATGACAAAGTGTCGGTTGCAAGCCAGGAATTTCATAACACATGATGGGACCGGTACATCAAAGAAAATGAAGCGTGACACCAGTGCTATGCCTCTTAATGTGTCGTCAGCTGGAAGTGTTAATGACAGCTTGAAGCAAACATTCAGCATAAGTACCCCTGAATTGCAGTCTACTGCAACCTCACGTGTAAAGTGGCAAAAAACCGAGGTATGCTCTTTATTATTTCATAGGTATCAATCCATTCTATGCCTCAGTGATCAGCTTCACAATCGTTGGTATAGATGAAACTTAGTGGCATGATGAATGAACTAAAATATCATGATTATCCAGCTGTTTTGGGTTCCACAATTACTTCCATTACATATATGGCCCCAGAGAAGGGAAGTATAGTTAAATTGATGGGAGCTATTCTAAATTTTTGGCTACCTTGTATAATTATCTCGTCTCTGGTACACCTGCAGATAAACCATGCTCTTATGGAGGAAATACACGAGATAAACCAACAGCTCATAGATACAGAGCTCCATGTTTGCGAGGATGATGCTGACTCTTTTGGTGCTACATCGGAAGGGGCAGAAGGGACAGTCATTAAATGCACATTTACTGCTGTGGCTGTTAGCCCCAGCTTGAAGTCCATGTTTGCATCAGCACAGATGGTAAGCTTCTCAAAGCATGATCTGTGGTCTCGGCTTTTATTGTTCACTGATGTTCCATGTTAAAAATGTGTGGCAGAGTCCAATTTTGCCATTGAGGGTGCTTGTCCCCGCTAGCTACCCTAAGTGCTCCCCGGTTCTCCTAGACAAGTTCCCTGATGAACAAAGGTCAGTATCCAATGCTTTATCAGATTCTACGCCAGGTACTACGTATTAGGCTGTCCTGATTGTCTCTGTACATAAATAAACTAAGGATGTTGCATTGTGCTTGTGAATCTGCTGTAGAAACTCGGATGACCTGTCGACCAAAGCAAGGTCGAAGTTCAGCATATTGCTTCGGGGTCTAGCTGAGCCCATGTCACTGAGAGAAATTGCGAGGACGTGGGACGCGTGTGCCCGCAAAGTAATTGCTGAGTATGCTCAGCAGACTGGTGGAGGAAGTTTCAGTTCGAGCTATGGTTGTTGGGAAAATTGCGTGGGTGCATAATCCCCATTCTTCTTCAGTCCTGCTGGCACCAATCTTCGTTTTGCATGGATATTGTGCGATTGCTTGCACGCCCTTAACTGGAGCGGTTAATGCATCGCTCTCTCTATATATATGCACATATATATGTAACCATAATTAACATTTTAGCAAACATGCAATTGCTAATGGTGTGTACTTATTTATTATGTGTACTTGTACTTTTGGAAATCCTCCTTGTTTACTAGCTGGATTTGGTAGTGGCCCCTCTTGTACAGAACAGTCTACATCTCCAGCCTGGTTTGATTCTACTCCATATAAGCATACTGTGAGATCGCTGCTCGTAATATATGGTGTGTATTGACAACAGTTGGAAGGACGTGATTTTCTGAGATGTGCTGAGACCAGTTGCGTCGGACGTTTGTCTTTTCTTGTGTGTTATTTTCGTACGCGGAATGGCAGCAATGAGCATGTACAAAATATAAGATCAAGCTAGGAAAGTATTTGACATTCTTAGCTTGGTTGGTAAGTATGATCGCGAAAGCAAGTGACATGCTACGGAGATCTCCATCAATCATCATAATTCACTTGGTTCAGTTACGGTAAATTTTATCCAATTTGGGACCTGTAATTCAGATTGTACGGAGTGCCAGTGCTTATTATATAGAGACACGTTACAACAGGTAATCGTTTGTTGAGGTACAGAGAGGGCGTGTTAACAGGTCCAGTATTGGTTGCATAGACATCACGGTAAAAATATACTAGTAGTCCAGCCTAGATGGGATACAATAATGGTAACAATAGTAGAGGTGGAGAAGAAGCATTTCCTTGGCTATGAGATGTGGTGACATGATGGATCTTCAATTTGATGTTGGCACAGGCACCTGCGACTGAGAGATGAGAAAGAACACCATGTAAATGTAATACTACAGTATATAAGCATGATGCTTGTACGCTAAATTAATTAAGCTGAGATGACAGATACAAGAAAATGAGCTAGTACTAAATTAGTTAAGTTGTAGGGGAGTGCATCCATGGATCGATTCGATTCGCAGAAAGAAAGGGGGGAGAGGAGATGTGAATTACTAAGACTTACTGAGGAGAGGAGAGGAGGTCAGGCGAGGTCTTGGTCGTCGAAGTCGTCGGGGAAGGAATTGAAGAAGTCGGCGTCGATGGGGAGGGAGGAGGAGGGCGGGTGGCGGTCGTCGGCGTCGACCTCCATCATGCCCATGCCCATGCCCACGGCGGAGGCGGCCTCCGACTCCATCTCCCCCGGTGAGTCCTCCCACTCGTTCACGCCGCCCGGCGAGTTCATCTCGATTAATTCAATCCCCCTTCCTGGATTGGATTGAATAATTGGATTTCCGATCCCCAATCTCCTCGTCCTCTTCGCTTTGCTGGGGATGGGGATTTGATGCTTCCTTCACGTGAACAACTTGTAGCCTTGTAGGTAGGGTACACCACAGTCCGCAGCAGAGGCCACCCGTCCGCGTCGGTATCCAACTCCAAATGAAAGGAATAAGTTTCCTCGATTTTTCGTTCAGTCCGATTTTCATTCTCACTCCGAAAAACCGGATAAAACTCATTCTCTGACTTACAAAACCAGTGCAATTCCTCAACAGTATAGACCTCGGTTTTAACTGTCGTGACACCTACGTGGTTCCTTTAACTAGGTATTCGTCCCAAGTGGTATTGACATGGCGCTTACGTGGCAGTTTGATCCGAAAAAAATAAATGAGCAAAATTAAAAACTAAAAAAATTAAATAAAATATGCGGGACCCACCTGTCAGTGAAAAAAATAAAAATAGTATGACCCACATGTCAGTGGGTCCCACTTCCTCCTCCCTTACTATTTCCTCCAGGTGTTCACTACTCCCTCCGTCCCATAAAAAATCAAATCCTGGAGATAAATCTGAACATATACTATGTCCAAATTCATCTTCAGGATTTGATTTTTTATGGGACGAAGGGAGTAGATTGCAGAGGGACAAGGCGGGGAGGGAGGAGACAGGGATGTTGACCGAGGCGAAGAGGCCGGCGAGCCGGCACTCCTCTTCCGCCTTCCCGCTGGCCATCGGCCCCCGTGCACTGGTGCTCCCTCCCATCGTTCCCACTCTCTGTCGTTCCTCTTGAACCTTCCCGCCGACCACTGGCCCCCGTGCACCGTCGCTCCCTCCCACCCCCACCCCCCCACTCTTTGTCGTTCCTCACCCGTCCTTCTGTCGGCTGCCAATGCTCGTGTGCACCACCGCTCCTCTTCCTTTATCCCACCGGTCGACGCGCGCCGCCCCTCCTCTCCCGTCGATCGGCCCGACAAGCTCGCTTCCTCCCTCGCGGCGTTCCCGTCGGTCGTCGGATGCCATCTAAGAGTAGAAGCAAGAAAAGAAAAAAAAGAAAAAGATAAGGATAGAGAGAAGAGGGAGTAGTGAGGATGATATATGGATCCCACTATTTTTGTTTTCTTACTAACGGGTGGGTTTCGTATATTTTGTTTAATTTTTTTAGTTTTCAATTTTGCTCCTTTTTTTTATCAAACTGTCACGTAAGTTCCACGTGAATACCATATAGGACGAAGATCTAGTCAAAGGAGCCACGTAGCCGCCACGTCAGGGTTAATATTACCGAGAGATCTCGTTTGCATGATTTTGTAAGTTGAGGGATGCGTTGTATCCGGTTTTCCGGACGGAGGACGAAAATCAGACTGGATGATAAATTGAGGGACCTAGAGTGAACTTATTCCCAAATGAAATGACATGAAATTCACTTGAGTCCTTTTCTTCCTTTGAGGCTTTTGTGCGTCCAATATTGCAAGTGGACTGGACTGGCGGCCCATTTGTTTGCAAGTTTCTTCCCTTGTCTCTTTTCCTTTTTCCCATTTTTTTTTGGCTTGATGATACTAGCTAGCACAGCACAGAAGAGGGTTTGGGTGTGCGTGCATCGTGCGTACGTATGAAGAGCAAGTCGCCATCCAAAATACTGTATCAAACACACCGAATAAGCAAGTGGATGTTGGTGGGGGCAGACATACAGTGCACGTGCATTTCCCCACGAGAGAAGAGGAGTGACTTGACGACGATATAGCACTAGCAGAGTAGGAGTACTACGTGGAACCGCATTTTGAAAGGAATGAAGTTGCTTAATTGATTAGTAGTAGTAGTAGTGCTATATTAAAGTTGTCTTGTGGGGTAGCAGTTGATTTGGTTGAAGTCGCTGTTCCCATTGGTCCATGTCGGTCGGAGACATACTGGAGTACGTATGTACTCCTACGTGCGTGTACGGCAGTTGTCGTGCCTCTTCTGACACGCGGAGTATGGCAGCAATGCAATTTATTATTTGCACCACTCAGCAGCAAGCAGAGAGTCAGTCACTCCACTGCTCTGCCCCAACGCAGATGAGAATGAGATCCATGGTGCCTCTCATGATCTGCTGCCTCCTCTCCGGCGCCGGGGGAATCTCCGACGTGGCGCTCCTCCTGGAGCGCGTGAAGCCGGCGCTGCAGGGGCAAGGCGGGAACGCGCAGCTCGCCACCTGGAACGCCTCGACGCCGCTGTGCCTGTGGCGCGGCCTCCGCTGGTCCACCGCCGCAACGTTCCCCCGCGAGCTCCCCTGCAACTCACGCGGCAACCTGTCCCTCGCCGGGGACCCGGACCTCCTCCTCGTCTCCCTCCGCCTCCCCGCCTCAGCACTCGACGGCCACCTCCCTCCCGAGCTCGCCGCATTCTCCGCCCTCGCATCCATCTACCTCGCCCACAACTCCCTCACGGGGCCCATCCCCCTCGACCTCGGCAACGCCCCCGCCCTCGCCCTCCTCGACCTCGCCTCCAACCGCCTCTCCGGCGCCCTCCCGCCCTCCATCTGGAACCTCTGCCACCGCATCACCCTCCTCCGCCTCCACGACAACGCACTCACCGGCCCCATCCCCGACCCCGCCGCCGTCGCCCCCAACACCACCTGCCCCGCCCTCCGCCTCCTCGACCTCTCCTGCAACCGCTTCTCCGGGCCCTTCCCCTCCTCCCTCACCGCCTTCCGCGCCCTCCGCTTCCTCGACCTCTCCGCCAACCGCCTCCAAGGCCCCATCCCGCTGGGCCTCGCCCCCATCCACGCCCTCAACCTCTCCTCCAACAACTTCTCCGGCCAGCTTCCCCCCGACCTCGCCGCCGCCTCCCTTCCACCGGACTCCTTCCTCGCCAACAGCCCTGCGCTCTGCGGCCCTCCGCTGCCCCACCAGTGCCTCACCGACCCCTCGGCCCTCACCTCCTCCGCCGTCGCCGCCATCGTCATCGCCCTCATGGCCGCGGCCGTCGTCCTGGCTTCGCTCTCCATCGGCTGGGCGCAGGGCCGCTGGAGGCCGAGGCGAGCGCCGCCACCGGAGGAAGGGACACTCACGGAGGACGGCGAGGGGAAGCTGGTGGTGTTCCAGGGCGGGGAGCACCTCACGCTGGAGGAGGTGCTCAACGCCACGGGGCAGGTGGTCAACAAGGCAAGCTACTGCACCGTCTACAAGGCCAAGCTGGCGGAGGGCGGCGGCAGCATCGAGCTGCGCCTCCTGCGGGAGGGCTGCTGCAAGGACGCCGAGTCGTGCGCGCCGGCGGTGCGCCGCATTGGACGAGCGCGCCACGAGAACCTGGTGCCCCTCCGCGCCTTCTACCAGGGGCGGCGCGGAGAGAAGCTGCTGGTGTACGACTACTTCCCCGGCCACCGGACGCTCCACGAGCTCCTCCACGGGGAGCAGAGCCAGGGACAGGGGAGGCCGGCGCTGACGTGGGCGCGGCGGCACAAGATCGCGCTGGGCGTGGCGCGCGCGCTGGCGTACGTGCACGCGGGGCACGGCGAGGCGCACGGCAACGTGCGGTCCTCCAACGTGCTGGTGGACGAGTGGTTCGTGGCGAGGGTGGCGGAGTACGCGGTGCACCGGCTGCTGGTGGCGTGGGCGGCGGGGAAGGCGGACGGGTACAGGGCGCCGGAGCTGCAGTCTCGGGGGAGCAAGTGCAGCCCGAGGACGGACGTGTACGCGTTCGGGATAGTGCTGCTGGAGCTGCTGATGGGGAGGAGGGCGTCGGGAGACCTGCCGGCGGTGGTGAAGGCGGCGGTGCTGGAGGAGGTGACGATGATGGAGGTGTTCGACGCGGAGGTGGCGCGCGGGGTGCGTAGCCCCGCAGAGGAGGGGCTGCTTCAGGCGCTGAAGCTGGCGATGGGGTGCTGCGCGCCGGTGGCTGCGGCGCGGCCCACCATGGCGGAGGTGGTGCGCCAGCTGGAGGACATCCGGCCCCGGAACAGCAGCCGGCCGTCGGCGATCTACAGCCCCGCCGAGCCCAGGAGCGACGCCGGAACGCCCACTCTACCCATTCCATAATCTCAACTTTTTACTCCGTCCCTACATTACATACCAATACCATGCGTGCAGCTACAGAGGCTCGTACGTACATCCTTTTCTCAACACCTGTCTGCCTGCCCAAATATCGATCCTCTCTTCCTAAAACAATCATGACTCACTCTACTGTACTATGTCCACTGAAGATTCATATAACTGCACTCTTTTGGATATGTTTGGCAAACACACAGCCTTTTGCCCATTTGCATTGCATATGCTTAGTTTCATTAGTTTTACAATGAAATATATGCCCGGTCCTTAAAATTGTACCCCTTAGATCTTTCTTTTATTTTATGGTATACGACCATCGATGTGACGCACCATGTTAGCACACATTTTACATAGGTAAATTTTCCTCCAGGATATCGTGACTTCGCGATTTTACTATAGAATATCGCGCGAAGTAAGTTTTGGGAAAGACATTCAAAAGCTGGATATTTGCTAGCGGACCCCGTACCCACTAAAATAATAATTTATAGGTGAGGAGGACAGAAAAATCACGTGAAATATCAAAAATGCCCTTGTGCCCACATGTCAATTCTCCTATCTCTCGTCTCTCTATCCGGTGACGGCGGCACCACAGCCGCTGCCCTTGTCCTCACAGCGAGCTCTCTGGCGCGTGCCCTCCTCGCCGTGCCGCCATCCATCAGCTTGGCCACGGTCGTCCACGTCGGCGCTGCCGACCTGCGCTACACCACCGCCATTGCCTTGCGTCAGCCAGAGCAATGCCGCATCCCCTGGACCAAGCAAACCAACGCCTCATTGGCCACCGCCACAATTGTCATCATCGGCTGCCTCGGGACCTCGCCACCACCATTGTGGCCGCCAGTTGCCTCGGGACCTCGCCGCCGTGCAACTCCAAGCTACCTCTTAATAGTCCCTAGGCCCTCCCCTCTCCTTTAATCGAGCCGTCATCCACCATAGCCACGTCGTCATCGTCGTACCGAACCCACTACCGCCGTCGGCCATGGCGCTTGCCGCCTCTAGCCACCCTTAGCCACGCGCGCTACCTCTAGAAGGTGCGGGAGGGCCCACTCTAGCCGTCCCGACCTTCGGCCGAGCCATCCCCTCCGTCGCCCGTCGCCGACGGGCTCGTGCCGAGCCGTCACGCGCGCTCACCATCCCATAGAGATGCGGCTGCGATGCGATGCAACACTGGAAGGAGGGGATAGAGAGGAGAGATATGAGAGCTGACATGTGGGCCCAAGGGTATTTTTGATATTTCACCTGATTTCTCTCTCCCCCTCACATGGAAATTATTATTTTAATGGATGCGGTGTCTATTAGCAAATATTCAACTTTTCATAGTGTATTTCCCCAAAAATCACTTCGTGTGGTATCCTACAGCTAAAACCATGAAGGCACGATGTCATGTAGTAAAATTTACCTTCTACATACGCTCCCTAGCTCCGCACTTCCGCAGCATATATCGTGTTAAAAGAAATGCACTTCCCTCCTTCCCGCCACAAGATGTACCCGAGCCCCCAGTACTAACAAAGTCCAAGGCCCTGTTTAGATCCCATGCAAAATTTTTTTGCCCCGTCACATCGAACGTTTGAACACATGCATGGAGTTTTAAATGTGGATGAAAAAAAACACCAATTGCACAATTTGCGTGTAAATCATGAGACGAATCTTTTGAGCCTAATTTCGTCATGATCTGACAATGTGGTGCTACAGTAAACATTTGCTAATGACGGATTAATTAGGCTTAATAAATTCGTCTCGCAGTTTACAAACGGATTCTGTAATTTGTTTTGGTATTAGTCTACGTTTAATACTTCAAATGTGTGTCCGTATATCCGATGTGACCTGCCAAATTTTTTTACCCCTGGATCTAAACACCCCCCAAGATGAAGCCAAACACAAGGTTCTAGGAAAGAGCCGTGCTGCATGCAAAAATGCAAATAATGAACCGTGATCGAAAGAAAGTGTCAAGTGTGAACTGATGTGGTACACTGCTTACTTACTGAACTGATTTGCTCTGCTAGTGCTAGTAGAGTGGAGCCCCCTAGACGGATTGACCCAAAATAAAGGTGCAGATTCACAAAGCAGACTGCAGCTACTAGTGAAGTCATCAATCTACTAAAAAAATATTAGGACAACAATGTATCATTACCCTTCATTCAAGAGTCTAAGACCTATCCCACCATCTCATAAAAAGTATAATCCTAACTATGAACCTGGATAGTTCAATCCTAACTATGAATCTAGATATGCATGTGACCAAATTCGTAACTCGGATTTATCTTTTTAGGATGGAATAGTATGTAATTGAGGCAATAAAATGAATCCCATAAAGGAAGAAAATCTAACAATGTGCAATGGAATAGATAGAAAGGAGAGAGTTAACATATCAAGTTGTAGTGCTATTGGTGGTGGTTGTTTCCTACTTCCACAACAATTTACTAGTACTACCTAGTATAAGGATTGCATTTATTGATTACTACCTGGTTTAGAGCAAATTGTGAATACTATTAGTGATAAAAGATAGCGTAGTACTACTTATGCAATACAGAGTACATATAGTGAGAGCAACTCTATTAACCCAACAGAGTTGCTAGATATCTCTCCAAGTTAAATTTAAACAATTTTGATCAAAATCCAAGCTCCGACTGAGATGGCTTGTATGGCCCAGCCATTTGGCTAGCCAAACTCCCGTGGACACTAGCTAAATTTGGCCATGCTATTTGGATGGCCATTTGCGGGCCCCACCACGAATCTCTCATCATCCCCCTCTCTCCTGCATCTTTCCCGTCGCAGCCTCCCCATTCGCCGTTGTCGTCATCGTCTGTCGTCGCCTTTCTTGCCATCCTCCGTGCCTTCCCCATCATCATCTTCCCCACCCGTGAAGGGGTTGTGCCCGTGTGTCCGAGTTCGTCGACGACAGCAGCACGTCGGTCCTCGAGCACAATGGCTCTAGGGAAGGAAGGGAGGATCTCACAGCTTACACATCCTGCCTATGTGACCTCCCTCCGGCGGTAGCCGAGGAGCTTGTCGCCCTGCTGGGCTTCCGTGTGCTCCTCTTTCTTTTCCTATCCTCCTGCACCGCCCCCTTTCTCGATCGTGTGTTCGAGGCCGCATTGACGGAGCAGGTGCGGCACGACACGGGACTGGTGCAGTCACTTGTCACCCGCGGCGGCGGATGACATGCTCTACAACCTCGTGGCCACTTGCCCCGAGGGCCATGAGCTTTATCACCGTCACTGTCGCTTCCGCGCACCGGGGTGGGTGGGTGGGGAAAATAGGAGAGAAGAGAATAGGTGTTGAGAGACTGACATGTGAAGCCAATAAAATTTGAAGAGTGGAAGATAGGGACTGTTGGAGGTAACAACAAATATGGAGAGGGTTCTTTTAGGATAGCTTACCAGATGGGCGAGAGAGCAAGATTTCACAACCACGTTGGAGATGTTTTGATAAAGTACATATATAGTACTATATGTGTAGTGTGGTTGAAACCAAATTTGCAGTAGGTTCTTATTGTCAATTTCTATGTATTCTTGTATGTGTACTATCTATTTTCTTATATACGAGTTTGGATTGGATACATCGAGTACCTTTGAATGGCAAATTTGTAAGCATCAGCAGTAGTCCAGTGGAGCTTGATTTGTGAAAAGGCTTTAAGATTCATCACTAAATGAACAAAAAGTATGCTAAGATGGACACAGAAATCACGTTCGAAGCTAACAAATGCCAAAATCTCTAAGAGGCTACCATAATTTAGCTCTCCAAATATCCTTATAGCAGGCCAACTCGTTTGGCCAGCACATATAGTCGATTAGTCAGCCTGCCAAGGGCAGGATGTATACCTAAAATTCTTTCTTTTACGAAAAAGGTATACACCGTAGGTAATACGTATAGATGTGTATGAAAAAGATCTACCTAAAATTCTTTCTCTCACGAAAAGGTATATGCCGTAGGTAATACGTACATATGTGTATGAAAAAGGAAAAAAAACGAGATTTAGAGGAAGACATCTCTCCAATAAATTTTAACAAAAAAATTGTGAACGTATTAGGGATTAAACACGGGATCTTAAGGTTGTAAACACACTCTTTACCATTGCTCTGTCAACCATATGTCATATATGAAAAAGGAAGAAAAAAAGAGGTTGTGTTCCTAGCGACCTCCCTCCTCCGATGCCCTAAAACCCAATTCGATAATATTTTCATGCCTCCACATTTTTAATACACGATCTTGAAATTCTGGGCTCGCACCTGGTTGGTGCATCAGCTTTGGCGATGTCGCTAGAATTTGATAGGAAGAGTCGTATGGCTAGCATCTTGAAGATGCTCTAGGCAGGAGGAGCCATGGATGAACGATACCGGAGTAGGAGTGAGTATGTTAAAGGAACAACTTTGCATTATCATGAATGAATCTTTCTTTATAGGGACAAGCACTCAGTATTCGATGGATCTCAAGACACATGAATAAAATGGAAGATTACCTTGCAAAAACAAATCTAGAACTGCCAATCTTCATGTTTCTACCAAACCTATATATGTTTGTTAAAATATCTCCCACATGTGTCATCAAAGAAGCTATTCTGTTCAGGAAGCTCTACTGTCAGCTCTAATAGCTGATGATGTACAACTTATTCATGTACTTTGCTTTTAATGTCTAATATGTTATGTTCTGAAAGAACAATAACCTTTGCAGTTGGAAGATTGTTAAGACTGCAAAATGGGTTCAGAAGATTGTTACTGGTGCCAGTGGTGCTGACTACTTGAGAAGAGGAGAGTTCTATTGGTGATCAGCAGCAAGACACGTCTCGATCTATCGAGGGAGCTGAGGCAACAAGTACTAACTAAAGGAGATGGATCCAGAAATCGAATCAAGAAAAGATACTAGTCAGCTGGCCAGCTGGTTGATCGTACTGTTGAGCTCTGTGCAGATGTAAGTATCTATGACGATGCACGGCACGTCGTATCTCCTCACCAAAACGTACATCGATATATTAATTGATATTTCTATCGCTCCTACTGCTCATCAATATGCAATGCACGCGAAAACTGATCGATCGATAGTACTGAACTGATTCAACAGATGATCGAGATCATCATCATCGGATCAACTTTTTTTAGTCCATTGCCATTATGAAGCTACTTTACCAGCTAGCATGAGTTAATGTGAATAATGCATTAATCATTCATGCAGGTAAGCCGTCCATATCGATCACCGTAACGCAAACTGATCCATCCATCGGGATCGAGATCGGGATCGAGATCGAGATTGAGATTGCTCTTCCTTCGATCGACGATCAATATATATCTGCATGCATGATCGATTAATTCTTGGTAGTACTGGCAAGTTAATTGACGTGCGTGTGCAGTCGACCCGACAATGATGCATTTGATGCTGTAGGCCAGGATCGAATTGACATGCCACAACGCGGAGTTACTAGGTGCTGTCTATCAAAGTTACTAGTAGTACTAGTATATTTTAAAAACTTGGTGACTTGTTAGTGTTTTGTCGTGGGAGTTACTAGGTAATTTTTAATATGTTTTGCTTCAGATAATGAAGTCAGGAGTAAAAAATATATACTAGTTATTAACAACAAGTAAAATTGATTTGTCAAACCATGTTTAGAGATCGAGATAAATTTAGTAGACTCAATAGAAAATTATAGATACAATATTAGAATGTTGGTCAAGATTTACATCACAAGAAGCAGAACGTATGAAAAAAGGGATAAAAAAGTCACGATTTATTAGTAAGTCAGGTTTTATTAGTATTATCATAATACTCTCTATAAGGAGTTTTAGTTGGATTGAACACATCCTAATATTACGAACCTGGTCCGTCCAGTTTCATTACTAGAATGTGTCTCATACAACCAAAATTCTTTATATTTTAGAGTGATGCTTCAGTACTCTCTACTTGTATTATACTACCAGTAATATTAAGGGTAAATTAGTAATTTACTAATACAATAATTACGACGAGTAACTTTATCATTTATGTTTTTTCCCCGCTAAATCGATATGTGTTTATCCATTATGTTGGTATTACTCATATAAAAAAAGAAAAAAAAAGTTTAGTCACTGCTAAATGATAATTATACCCCTATTTTTTGGGACAATAATGCCCCTCCATATTTCTACTACCGCTAACTATGGTGGTATCCACATTTTTACTACCACTAACTAGGGTAATAGTAGAAAATAATCTTAACCCTTCGATCAAATAATGAGAAAATAATAAGATCAACGGTTTATATTGTTTTCTACCAGTAAAAAGCACCGAAGTAAGACTTTATATTTTGGGATGGAGAGAGTACAAACTAAATAATATCTTACGGTATGCATAATATATAGATAAATATATATTAAGTATTATAAACCGATGCATAGATGTATTGAAATATTGTGAAAATGATAAAACACGTGATGATTGAATAAGCTTACAGATTTAATAAATTGTAGATGATGTAGTATGTATGTTTTCATGAGTTTTGATATGTAATTATTAATGGTGAATAATTATGTGGTATATTTGTATGATGAATTTTAAGATTTTGTGGGTAGATAGATCAATGAAATCTTACAGTACTGCAGTTTGATCTGCAATTGTACTGATGTGGTACAAGCAGGTTCCATGCATATGAGCATGAAAAAGGCACACGCAACACGCAAGAGGACGCCGACACTCAAAATCAGACACGACATACCACATTCAGCACGGCACCACTGCCACCACACGACCACCACCATTTCACCATTGCACGGCGGCATGCCCGAAAGGATAAACAAATTTTCCTTTCCCAAACGAATTGTCCATAGAAAATTCAAAGTACGTGATATGATTCAATCTTTTATTTTTAAAGTCTTCATATGAAATTTTTTTATAAGTTAAAATCCTTCAAAATTTCTACGTTTTCCTGCAAATCGAAGGCCCTAAAGATTGGATCTACTTAAGCCCTATTTGTTTCGGAGAAATTTAAACACATAAAAAAAGAAAAAGTAAAAGAATAGGAATGTATGCACATTTCAATTCATAGGAATTTTTCAAGAGGTTTAGATGGATGGAAAATTTCCTATATTTTTTCTCTACAACTTGTATAAATGGAAAATTTTCTTCTATTTTCCTGTACCTACATTCCTATACTAACCGAATGATACTCATAAAAATTAATTCTTAGAAATCCAAAATACTTGGTTTTCCTCCAAACCAAACTAACCCTTATCAGTCAGCACTTACTTTTGCTTCTTTTTTTTGTTTTCGGATTTTTCTTCAAGAAAGATGGGCTTTTCTCTCTTTGATACTCTATAGTAAAAAAAAGTCTATTTTGACTTCTTCAATTGCGATTTAAATATAGGTCGTTATAGGTTGTATCCCTTAACTTTAATCCAGTCTCCTTCAACTATCAAAACAATTTATTTTGCCTCTCCAAACGGTTTTGAATGTGATTTTATCTAATGTGGCACATTCGTGACATGTTGATATAGTCTTCATCCAATATGACGTCTACATGGTAATACAGTCATAGAAAAATTAAAAAAAATGGTGTGACCCACCTATCAGTGACATAACCGTTCTTCTCTTTCTACCGCCTCTCGTCTCCCCAATCTTTTCTTCCCAGCGACATCGGACAAAACCACTAACTATATTGACAAGTGGCACATAGGACAAAACTATCTCCAAAACCATTCGGGGAGGCAAATACTGATTTTGATATTTTAAGGAGGTTTTACGTTGAGAGATGCTAGATTCGGTTATATTTGGGGGAGCGAATATGGACGTTTTCCTCCAAAGAAAGATGCCCAAGTCCAAGTCCAAGTGGGCTATCGTCGTGTATTCCTTCGTCATGGGCCTCATGGGCTGCCCATCCTTGTCACAGTACAAGGGCTTTTGTTACTTGGTCATTCGACCACTGCGTCTTCCTCCGCTCCTCTTCTCTTCTGGGTCTAGGGTTTGCTGCTCCCCCTCCCCGCCGCCGCCTCCGCTTCCGCTTCCGCCGCTCAGATGGGAGGCAAGTGCCCGCACCGCAAGGTCAAGAAGCGTCGACTCTCGCACAAGACGGCCCGCCGAGGCAAGTTCCTCGTCAAGGCCGACGACGCCGTCTACGACGAGCTGGTCAAGCTCGCCGACGCCGGCAAGGACGCCGACGCTACCCAGCTCCCCGTCGACGAGGACCTCCCCGGCATGGGACAGTTCTACTGCCTCCACTGCGAGTATGCGCACCCTCTTTGTCCCTGCTCTGCCCTGATTCCCCCTTTATATCGAATCTCCAACTAGGAATACGCCTCATCTCAACCCTTTTTGGTTGGGTTGCTTTGCTTCCTGCAACGAACTCTCTCTTTTGGCAGATATTCTTATATATATTCCGCTGACGAACATTAGCGCGTTTACTATAACCACTGATTCTCGTAGTTTACACGCTGCCTTTAATTGAATTGAGACATTTATGTAAGAGTAATTCCTGTGTTAAACCAATAATTAGTCTTGTTGATTCTTGCAATGCCTGCAATCCTTATCAAATAATATGTTCAACTCTTGCCGTTTATTTCTGATACCAATCATATAATGCTTGCTATGTTGGTTGTCGCCTGCAGTCGCTACTTTGCAAGTGAGAGTGTCAAGGAGGAGCACTACCGCTCAAAGCGCCACAAGAAAAGGTGATCGTCTTGTCCTAACTACTTTGAAATCTCTCTTCTAAGAAGAATACATATTGGTAACCTGCCACATTCCAGCATCACAGACCCTTACTGCATTGCATGACATTGGAGCTAATATATATTATATGGTGTCATGACATCGTAGGGTGTCAATATATATTACCTCCATCATGGTTACAAGAAACTTACAGACTTCTTAAATTTTATGGTTACACCCATCTCTGTTCCTTATTGCTTTGCATGACAGGTGATCGTCTTGTCCTAACTACTTTGAAATCTCTCTTCTAAGAAGAATACATATTGGTAACCTGCCACATTCCAGCATCACAGACCCTTACTGCATTGCATGACATTGGAGCTAATATATATTATATGGTGTCATGACATCGTAGGGTGTCAATATATATTACCTCCATCATGGTTACAGGAAACTTACAGACTTCTTAAATTTTATGGTTACACCCATCTCTGTTCCTTATTGCTTTGCATGACATTGGAGCTAAACAGAAAAATAGTCTGCTCTAGATTGTCTTCTACAGTTTCAACAAGATAGTACTTTATTTCAATAATTTATACATGTACACGTTTTGGCGTTCAGCAACAATTTTTTGTTGTTTGGGAAACGTAATTGCTAGAGCATATAACGTAACAAACTGCAAGTACCAACTTTTGACAAATTTTACAGAAGGCGAAAGACCTTTTGTTTTGGGATGCAGCTACTACATATCATTATATCCGTGTAGCTAGAGTGTCTTCAGTTCTATAACTTTGAGCTTGAAAGTTAAAATACTAACTTAATTGTGTGGTATAGAAAAGGTCTCTGTTGTGGTACTACTATGCAGCTTAATCTACTGAAGTTGTTCAATCTACTACGCTGTATCTATCTAGTACTCCTTTGGTTTCAAAAATATAAGCTGTATTTGTTTCGTTAGGATAAGATTTTGACTAACAATTACTCTATTAGGATATATTTTTTTGTGAGACAAAATTAAATTTATTAGATCCGTATTCAAAAGTACTTATAATTACATCGTACATATCACTACATTAGTGTAGGTAGTCAGTCTTTCAGTTCTGTAACTTTGAGCTTGAAAGTTAAAACACTCTAGTTAATTACCCCCTCCGGTTCCATAATTCTTGACGTTTTGGACAATGACATAGTCTCCAAAATATATCCTTGACTATGTTTTTCTATTATAATATATACAATAAATAAATACATTTTTACTTTTATTACAGTACTTTTTAATAAAAATCTATATATGTTGTTCTAGTGGCTTTAAACTAAATATTTTTAAAGTTATAAAAGCTTGACCTCAGCCTTACTCAAAACACCAAGAATTGTGAAACTGTAGGGAGTATATACTATAGAAAAATTATTTCTTTGTGCAAAGTGGTGCGGTTCAATCTACTATGCTATATCTAATAATGACTTTGTGATACTTGTAGGATCAAGCAAATGTCAGGGCCAGCCCCACATACTCAACTTGATGCAGACCTTGCTGCTGGAATGGGGATGCCTGACAATGGCCTGAAGCTCATGTCCATGTGAACCTCCTCTTGTTCCTGGTTTTTACTCTTGTGTTTTTGTCACTGCCGTACGTATGTACTTGCTGTGCTTTAGTAGTTAATGGAGTTGAGTTGATGGTGTCTGTTGGTCCAAGAATTACTTTTAAGAAGCCAAGGGTTACTTTGTTTGCCTGCCTCATTTTGTCTGGCTTCTGATTGAATATCAGATACCACAGTCAGTGGTTGGGATCAAAACGTCTTGTTGGTTTATTGGCATTGGCTTGAGCACAAGCTACCAACGGCAAGTGGCTTTGATGGCTGTGCTTTGCCTCACACGCTATGGCTGCCTTATGCCTGTAGGGACTACCAGCAATGAGCATTGTATGGCATAGGCAAACTACATATAGGCCCAGAGTATTGGCCACCTGGATATAGATTGTGCCTTTACAGGTGCGTTGATCTGTTTTTTCACACCCCATATGATGTTTTGCTCATTCTGGATCTACCCTTCCATGACCTGGTCATGTCTCCCCACTGAGTCTCTAGGCCATGTTGATGGTGTCGTCTGGGGCTTTATGCAGCTGTAATAGGCATTTTAGCATGTATTAGGTTGCCCTGTCACGTGTTACTGGCAACTACTAGTAGTGTTTTTGGTTTGGTGTAGGACGAATTGAAAAGGAAAAAGGCAGTGCCATATTAATCAAGAGGGCTGTCAATGTTTACAAATGTTCCTCCTTATCTAATCTACTTGTTGATGGCAAGTGCGTGATGGTCACCTGACCTGGCTGTAAGGCTTGTTGGAATGGAAGTCTGCATTGCAAAGAGAAGGTGAATGATGGAGATGAAATGAGTAGATAGATGATGCAGCTTTTGTCATTATAGTGCACGCACGCTCCTTGTTTGTGTGCGGGCGTCAAAGATGCATACCACTACTCTACTCTACTATGCTGGGGGTTGGGGCCAAGCCAAGCTAGCGAAATCAATTGGTTTGCATCATTGCCAGCTGTGCCATTGTCCTGCCTATACTCCTCATCTTTCTATGTACAGTACTAGTAGTAGGAGTATGCTCCTTTCTTACTGTAATACTACTAAGCCCCATGAGCTGACTCCCCCCGGCCTCTGGTGATGTGTTGGATTGGATTTGGATCTCCAGAATCCATCCAGATGCAGATGCCAAAAACTGTCACGCGCTCGCTCAACACCATCCATGCAGTTGCTGCTCTTGTTCTCCAATCGACACAAACACATGCCAGCCACCCGGATGATTCCATGGCTGTCCTTTCGGATCGAGGCGCCCTGGATGATTTAGCAGAAGCATATGGCTGGCTGATAATACCACTCACTGATCCAGCTGCAGTTTGTTTAGGGTGTGATCTCTCTTTTGCCTTGCGACTATAACAAACTGTTCCATTTTCTGACAGCATCCACAAGCTCAGCCTTGCGCCAATTGAGACGAGTGACTTCGTCAGACCAGACACGCACACACGCCCTGCTCTACTAGTACAGTAGTAGATGGGCAGGCACACTGCTGGTGGTAGTGGTAGTGGTACCCCATCGCAGAGAGAGAGGAGGAGAGTCGCCATGGACAAACTAAATTAACAGAGGTGTAGGAGTAGAGGCCATTTGGATTTGGTTCATCCGTCCGGAGGCGGAGGGACCATGCAGCGAGCAGTCGGTGTTGGGCTGGGGCACACGATCATGTCAACATTATGCCTGCATGTGCATGTGATAGTCCTTCCAAGTCAAACTTTGGAGGGTCCAGAATTTCTGCAATTCTGCCTCCCCACCCTGTTACTTTGGACTTTGGAGTACATGTTGTGGTTGTAGTGACTCCAGTAGTACTGCTACAACTGGTCCTTGATTCCGGACAAACCAATCGAAGAATCGAGCTAATGATCCATCGACGGACACTAATAGTAGTAGTATCATCAGCTAGCTAGCAGTATCATTCATTTCATTAATTCATTCTTACAGCATCTAGCAGCACACAGCGAAAAAAAGAACATGTTGACACTTGACAGATAGTAGTAGTGTATCAAAACGAATATTAGCTAGGTAGTAGTAGAGTTGTTGAGGAGGAGGAGGAGGGGCCCGGCGCCACGTGGGAGAGGCGCTGGAGCTGCAGCATGCGCGCGTAGCAGCCATCGGGGTGGTGGTTGAGCAGGTGGGAGTGCGAGCCCTGCTCCGCCACCTTGCCGTCGTCGATGACGGCGATGGTGTGGGCGTTGCGCACGGTGGCCAGACGGTGCGCCACCACGATGGTGGTGCGAGTGCGAGCCGAGCCGAGCGCCTCCTGCACGGAGCGCTCCGACTCGGCGTCCAGCGCGCTGGTGGCCTCGTCCAGCAGCAGGATGGGCGCCTGCTTCACCAGCGCCCGCGCGATGGCGATCCGCTGCCGCTGGCCGCCCGACAGCTGCACCCCTCGCTCCCCCACCAGCGTCCCGTACCCCTCCGGCAGCGCCGATATGAACTTGTGCGCGTTCGCCGCCGTCGCCGCCTCCACCACCTCCGCCTCCGTCGCCCCCTCCCGCCCGTACGCGATGTTCTCCTGGATGCTCGCCGCGAACAGGAACGGCTCCTGCGGCACCAGCGCCATGGCGCGCCGCAGCGCCCGCAGGTTGAACTTGCGCAGGTCCCGGCCGTCCAGGAGCACCCGCCCGGAGTTGGGCTCGTAGAACCGCTGCACCAGCGCCAGCACCGAGCTCTTCCCGCACCCGCTCGCCCCCACCAGCGCCAGCGTCCGCCCCGCCCGCGCCCGCAGGCTCAGGTCCCGGAACACCTGCACCTCCGGCCGCGACGGGTACGCGAAGTCCACGTGCTTCAGCTCCACCTCTCCCCGGGGACGCTCCGGCACCGGCGCCGCGTCCACGTCGTCCGGCTCGATCTCCGTCCTCCGGTCGATGGCCTCGAACACCGCCTGCATCGCCCGCCCGCCCTTCACGAAGTCCGGCGCCAGCGTCAGCGTCTCCGCCGCGCCGTTGGCGGACACCATCAGCACCATGAACACGCGGATGGTCTTGGAGAAGTCCGACACCCCGTGCTTCACCAGCCACGCCGCGTACCACAGCCCCAGCGCGTACGACGCGTACAGCAGGAACTGCGCCACCCCGTACCCGCTCCCGGCGATCTGCCCCTTCCAGAAGCACCGCCGGAGCGGCCCCGCCAGGTTCGCCTCGAACAGCCCGGCGATCTTGGCCTCCGACCCGAAGGCCGCCACGGTGCGCACGTTGGCCACCGCCTCTCCGGCGATCTGCGTGGCCCTCGCGTGCGCGCGCTCCAGGTCCCCGGAGAAGCCCTTGAGGAACATCTTCTGCAGGACGGTGGCGCCCACGACGAGCGGGAAGACGGCCAGCAGCACGAGCGCGAGGCGCCACTGCAGGACGAAGCCGGCGGTGCAGGCGACGAGCATGAGCGCCGAGTTCTGGACGATGATGGAGATGCGGTCACCGATGGCGGAGCGCACGTTCTGGGCGTCCAGCGCCAGCCTGGCGGCGATGCGCGCGCTGGCGTTGTCCTCCATGTCGAACCAGGCGATCTCGTTGCGGAGCACGGCGGCGAGCATCCTCTCGCGCACGCGCTTGGTGAGGTTCTCGCCGACGGTGTCCCAGAAGAGGTGCTGCACGGTGTTGAAGAGCAGCGCGGCGGAGGACATGCCGATGAGGAGGTAGCAGTACTTGGCGATCTGGCGGTCCATGTAGGCGGCGTCGGGCGCGTAGTACACGCTGAGCACGGCGCTGAGCACGTAGGCGAAGATGGCGCTGAAGGAGCCGCACACCATGGAGCCCAGCGAGGCGACGAGCGCGTACCCCCACTCGGGCGAGTTCATCTTGGCCAGGCGCCAGAAGGAGCTGGCCTGCACGCGGAACGCCTGCTGCTGCTGCTTGCTGTCGAAGCGGCCTTCGCCGGTGAAGTCGGCGTCGGAGAGGCGGCGCGAGTAGGGGGAGCGGCCGTAGGAGGAGTTGCGCGTGATGATGGGCGAGCTGACGGAGTTGCGGGCGCTGGAGGGGCGCGCGCTGCTCCGGCGAGCGGCGACGAGTGCGGCCTCGTGCGCCTGCTCCTGCATTCGGATGAGCCTGGCGTAGGTGCCATCCCCGCGCGCCATGAGGTCGTCGTGCGTGCCCACCTCGGAGATGGCCCCGGCCTGCAGGACGGCGACGAGGTCGGCCTTGCGGATGGTGGAGAGGCGGTGGGCGATGACGAGCGTGGTGCGGCCGATCATGAAGCGGTCCAGCGCCTCCTGCACCAGCTTCTCGGACTCCGAGTCCAGCGCGCTGGTGGCCTCGTCCAGCAGCAGGATGGCCGGGTTCCGGAGCATCGCGCGCGCGATGGCGATCCGCTGCTTCTGCCCGCCCGAGAGCTGGACCCCGCGCTCCCCAACCTGCATGCATCTTTGCGTCAAAGAAACAAACATTTCCGTTTTCTTCTTCATTAATTTCTTGTTTCTTGCTGTCCCAACTCATTGAATTGTTGTCCCTCGAGCTTGCTGCTCAACTCATTGAATTGCACCTTAAGCAAAGCATCATGGATGCCATGCTGCCTGCATTGTCATGTGCGCGCCAGGATGACAGCAACAATAGTGTGTAACTAACCTATGCTCCAGTCCATCAGTGTAAACTCCCCCTGTTAAATGTTAACGCAGCAGGCAGGAATAATTAATGTAAGGGCTGGAGTCTTAAGGTTTGATTAAGCAAACCGCCTGGCAAGAGCTTGATGAGCCCCCATCAAACAAGAGGGAAAGGAAACAAAGGATTGATTATTGGGAGGAAGAAGCTGACATTCCTGACAAAACGTCAAGCCTAGCTTAGGATTCCTTGAAATTTGGCAATGGGAGAGCGAGATGCAGTGGGCACCGGAGTGGCTGCTGCAAAAGGGCGTCACATCTGCTGATCTACTCGTAGTAGGTACTGTAGCTGTTGTAGATGGAGAAGAAAGAAGGTGCAGGCATGGTTTGTGCTTTTGAAAAAAGAGGGAGAGGAATCTTTGGCATGTTACTTGCACCAACTCGGAACAGCGCTCGAAAGCAACCCATTGATTGCCGCCTGGCCCTAATAATAATAACATAACATGTCTCTATCTATTCTCTACTGTATATATAAAAAGGAGCAGAGAGACGTGGTGTGTGTGGATCATGCCGCCCGCCTAACAAACAAACACAACGCAATTGTTGCATGGTGGATCTCGGTCTCACTCTCACAGTCACAGTAATGCACAAATACGAGTGAGTTACCTGCGTGTCGTAGGCGTCGGGGAGCTTGACGATGAAGGAGTGGGCGTTGGCGACCCTGGCGGCCTCCTCCATCTCCTCCTGCGTGGCGCCGTCCCTCCCCAGCAGCAGGTTCTCCCGGATGGTGGTCGCGAACAGCGCCGGCTCCTGGCTCACAAGACCCATCTGCCGCCGCAGCCACCGCAGGTTGAGCTCCCTCAGGTCGTGCCCGTCCAGCAGGATGCTCCCGGCGTTGGGCTCGTAGAACCTCTCGATCAGCGACACCACCGTGCTCTTCCCTGACCCGGAGCTCCCCACCAGCGCGATCGTCTTCCCCGCCGGCACGCTCAGCGACAACCCGCGCAGGATCGCCACGTCTGGCCGCGACGGGTACGAGAACTCCACATCCCTCAGCTCCACCCGCCCCGTCACCGCCTCCAGCTCCACCCCGCCCTCTCCCTCCCGCTCGATGCTCGGCTTGTGCTCGATCATCCGGAATATCTTCGCCGCCGCCACCCGCGCCTTGGCGAACGCCGCCATGCTCGGCGCCGACTGCCCAAGAGCCCTGTTCGGTGTTCCCCAACACATTCATTTTTATGCTACTCCTAGTAGTTAATCATCAGGTAATCGATGAATTGAGCTGCGCTTACAGGCCGCCTATCATGACGGAGAACATGGTGGCGATGGCGAGGCCTCCGTTGGTGTGGCCGCGGCGGACGAGGTGTCCGCCGTACCAGAGGAGCAGCGCGTAGCAGCAGAAGACGGTGAAGTAGGTGCCGCCCAGTCCGATGCCCTTGGCGAAGCCGCTCCGGTAGCCAATCCGCTGCGCCACGGCCAGTGCGCCCGAGTAGGCCCTCATGACTCGCTCCTCCCCGACGAACGACTGCACGATGCGTATCTGCGCGAGCGCCTGCTCCGCGATGCTGCTGGCGTCGGAGAGCGCGTTGTGGCTCCTGGAGGAGAGCTTGGCGAGCGCGGCGGCGCTGAGTCCGCCGATGACGGCGATCAGCGGGACGACGGCAAGCGTGACGAGCGCGAGCTGCCAGGCGGCGGTGAATCCGACCACGAAGCCGGAGACGAAGGTGGCGAGGTAGTGGATGAGGTTGCCGAGCTTCTCGCTGATGGCATCCTGGACGACGACGGCGTCGGCGTTGATGGCGTGGATGACGTCGGAGGTGCGGACGTCGGTGTCGAAGAAGGAGACGTCCTGGTGGAGGGCGGCGTGGAGGTAGCGGATGCGCATCCGGGTGGACTGGCGCTCGCCGGTCCACATCCAGCAGGAGATCTCGGCCCAGGAGGAGGCCCAGATGGCGGCGCCGACGACGAGGAAGTAGAAGGCGTACTTGACGACGAGGCGGAGCATGGTGTCAGGGTGGGCGGCGTGGGAGCCGAAGGAGTCGACGAGGTCGGCGAAGAAGCGGAGGAAGACCGGGAGGGAGCAGCCGTGGACGAGGGCGCCGAGCGTGCCGAGGGTCATGAGGAGGTAGTCGAGGCCGTCGGCGAAGCTGAAGAGTTGGCGGAGCGGGGCAGGAGGGAGGGGCTTGGGCGGTGGCAGCTCGGGTCTCGTTGGCTGGGTTTGGATTTGGGGCGGAGGCGGAGGCTGTGCTGCTGCTGCATCGGGTCGAGGAGGAGAATGGTGGTGGAGGAGGTGCGAGTGCGGGGGTTGGTCGGCGGAGGGGAGATGGAAGGCCTCGAGCTCCGGGTCGGCGGCGGCATCGGCGCCGAGGACGACCACGCGCCCCTTTATCTCCTCCTCCATGCTCTAGCTGCTCTGCTCTACTCTACTTCTCAACCCTCCAACTCTTCAAGTCTTCCCATCTGTGTTTGCCTAATGGCTGGTTATAACGACATGTTTATAAATACTCCACTAGTGCTAACGGAAAACGTGGCCTTGCACAACAAGCCTGGTCCACAGGCCCACACCCAGCCAGCCTCGTAGGAAGGCTTCTTCTACACCAAGGAGTAGGACACGCCGACCATCTCCTGGAGGTCTTGTATATCCCGTTGGCTAGCTAAAAAAAAAGGAAGGAGAGAAAAAATTGTATCCAATAGATTAGTCAACTGGATAGCTATCTTTTCACGCTAGCTATCTCCTCCCCTTCGCTAGCTATATTTGCCTAGCTAGTCGGGCTCTCCATCCACGTTCGCTAGTTTTAAAGAGTCTGTTGGTTTACCCCTACTTTTGGGAAGCTTTTTATTTTTTAAGCTAGCCTCTTGTTCTTTACATTTAGCTAGAATTATTGCTAATCTCTTGGAGATGCTCTAATACTCTTATGAAATGCGTTTGAGTTCCATGCATCCACCAATTTATTAACACGGAAGTTAAAAGTGCAATTTACTTACACTCGTATGAGATGCCGCTCAACCCTCCAATATTCCGGAATAGAAGTAGATTTTGATTTGTTCAATTGTGCACTAGCTAGGATTAGTTGATAGAGAGATTTTCACCACACGCAAACGAGAAAACTCAGCAGCACATAATTAGTTAGTATTAATTATTATAAAATTGAAAAATGGATTCAGCTCTAGCACGGGGCGGGCGGTGAGGTTGAAGAACGACGCACCATGTCCATGTTCGCGCTTGAAACCTTGAGCAGCTAGATCTGAGCGGAGTGAGGAGAGGACGGAGCAAGTGGAGAGGAAGGTGCCGATGATGTATAGATCTGAGAGGGGTGAAATAGATTAGAGATGTTGATGTAATTAGGAGCTGAAACGTAAAACAAATACATATGTGACTTATTTTTCAAAATAAGTTTACTTTCATACATGAATTTGACAGATAGTATTTATGTATAAAAATGGAACTTATTTATTTTGAATGGGAAGCGTATATTACACATTGTCTCACTGCAAATACCTCTCTATACGTTCCACGTAGACGGCCTGGCTGAAAGAAAAGGAATGGGCTCACCGGTCCATTTGCGTATATAAACTCGCCCCCATTCTCCATAATCAAATACTACTGTATATCTTTATGTATATAGGAGCAGGAGTATTTAAGAAAACTCTGAACATGCCATGTGCGGCGTATAGATATAGGTTTGGAACAGATATATAGTAGTATTCGATTGTTGATCATGTTAAAAAGAGGAGCCTAATTATGTACTGTCCAGATTTAAATTTGAGAAAAAGCATATTGAACAAGAAAGATGCAAACACAAAACACATATTGAAATCACTCACAGTTCTTGCGCAAGAAGATGACGAACTTGTCGACGAAGTAGTTGCAGATTCCTCAAGCGGTCGCGTGTGTACGCTGCCCAAAAACCTGATTGCCGCCCCGTGCAGGAGTCTCGCGGCAGTGGTTTCGGAGATCCCGCTTCCTCCAAGCCCGGTGCACGCCGAGATTGAAGGTCGACGAAGCGCAGTAGCTAGAGGTCAGAACAACGTACGCGTGGGAGGTGCAGTGACCGTGTTTTCTACCTTTTAGCCACCAAGACGTCTCCTGATGTTATAGGCTCCATCAAGCGCTTCAAATTCCCCTCTCATTAAACAGGCTAAAACTGCCCATTAGATTGCAGTAGAAACTGCCATCATAACGCAGCAAAAACTGATGCAATCAAAAGGAGTAACTGAAACGCCATCAACACAGCACAAAAAAAAAATTGCACATCAAACAGTTTGTTGTACACATACGCGTCGCGCAAGTCACAAGTCACAAGTCACGCGATAATTCACGCGAAAATGCGCGGGCTGCGCGTGCGTGTATCAATAGTCTCCTTATCTTTCACATGCATCTATTTTTGCTAAGAAAGAAGACTCCCATATTTAAGCAAGGCGACCTCTCCTTGACTTAGCAATATGGGACTATTGTTGTGCATGCTTTAGAATTTACAAAATAGGCCAAACATGGACCAAATTCCAGCAGATCATAGATTATATATATCGATGAACTACATATGCATATATGATATAGTTTGATAGGAATAGAATAGAAAGGAAAAGAGAGTAACAGTCTAGCAGAGGAAAGCACTGGTACAGTTACTGTGCGTGCGTGCAGTAGCTGGTCAAGGTCTCCCTCTCTACGGTAATCTCCGCAGTGCAAGATTAGGCAGGAAGTTGCAGTTGATCGTCCTTTCACATATTGTTGGTTCAGAGTTCACACGAGCTAACTAGCTACTCCAATCATCCAAACCAAAACCTACCACATGCATCACTTGACAAAGTAATATAATCCAACGACGACCGACGACCACTGTCACAATTCACTACTAGCACATGCTGTCATGCATTCTTTTTCTTTGCTGTCACACTCCATTGTCACTGCACGCAGTATGTATATGTATCGCATGCTGGAGTACTCCAGCTGCCTAGTTGTACGTCTTATGTACTACTCTCCGCCAATCAACCTTCAACACCTATACAGACACAGTTGCTAGGTGCCCGACCGGCCAGCCGTCTCAAATCTTCTTTTTTTTTTAGAAAAAAGAAATCCTTCCAATACTAATGTTAACTGCCACAGTCACCAAGTCATCCCGTACATATCTCTTTCTCACACATCAAACCATTCCTGACTCCTGGTCTTACTGCAAACTTTCTTTTTACAATTTTAAAGCAAACCCTCAGTAACTTATACTACTATTTCTTTCTAAAAAGAAATCTTTTCATCACAACACCCATGGTGCATGGTGGTGTGGTAATTTTATACTTTATGGTACGATGGTAGTAACTAATTTAATTACTACTGTATGACACAGGTGGTGCACGGCCAGCCAAATGCTTGCAACTTACGCTGATTCACGCCAACGGAGAGAAATGTATGTGGCCAATCGCTTTACTTGTCTTATGAAACCACATCTCTAATGTTGTACCATTAGGGCTTGTACAATAATATCGTCAATTAACGAGGCAGGCATCTTATCGCACCCCAATCCACTCCTCTCACGCATTGCACTGACAGCTACCATTGCGGTACTTTGTACGCATAATCATAAGTACCTACTTCATCCATCCCACAATATAAGATATTTTAGGTGATTCGTAATACTATGATATATCACATCCACCCAAAATACCTTCCTATCATGTGAGATCTTATGATTTTCTTAGCAACTAATCTTCATATGGATCTTAGCTCACATATTAATTCGAACTGAGGACAGTGGGCAGGGTTAGTATCGGAGGATTATATCCCAAGTGGTTAGTAGGCAGGGGCAGCAGTAAGACAGTGGGCCAAGCGGAACGACAGGGAGTTGGGTGTCGATGAGGCTAAGAGGTAGGGCACGGGGGTGGGATGAGCGGGGAAGGGGGTAGGTGCTAGGTTGGGATCGAGCACATAGAACGTGGAGAGATGTGTGTCCTGGGAGAAACACATGAATCTTAGGGTATGCTTAATTAGGGCATGCTCAATGTATAATGCCTAGTTAGGTAATAAGGTGGGACCCAACATTAGCTATGTTAGTTGCTACAATGTATATAGTAAGGGGAGATATTAGTCTGGGTCCCACTCAATTGTATGGTATGTAAGAGAGAAAAGGATAGAGAAGATAAATATCGTTATTTTATTCTTATGGTATGCATTATGCATATAACTAACTCATCCTAAGGACTACTTTATGAACTACTTTCACAATGTATAAAGATTATCTTAGAAGCTTAAGATCCTCTCCATCTCCTATTACCACATTGTGACTGCCCTTAAGACTGTATAGCTAGTGTAAAAGTGTTTGAAATTTATGGGTGCTTTCATATAACTACAAACTAGATCCCTTGTGATTACGATGATACCGGTACGTTTCAGTAGGCAGGACAAACGTACTGCTCCCTCTTTCTCAAAAGAAATCACCGGAATTGGTTTTCTTTTTTTACGAGGGAGTACTCCATTCATTTCATAAAAAATAACTTTTGATTATATATCTAGACATAACCTATATATATACACAGTTAGAAGTTTGATTTTTCTTATGGAAGGCAAATGTACTCCCTCCATCTTAATTAATTTATAGTATTAGTATGTGTTAAATTAGATCATAGATTGGTTTTTTTTTTCAAACCGATGGAGTAGTAAGTAGTACGGTCACTGGCCGTGCAGATACGATGCAGATGCATGCATGTTCAGCGTCGTACGTTCATCGCAGATTACCAAGTACTCCGTACTTGCTATATATATATAGCAGGCCAGTAAATTTTCTCGCCGTATACAAACACCTTTAAGCAATGCGTGCGACTTAATTGCTAGCTAGCTTAAACATGCCGCATATGTAAAAGCTTTTAAATATCTTTTTAAACGGATGAATAATGCATGAAACCGAGTTTATAAATTATTTAACGGCATAAACAAATAAATTAAATATTAGAAAGTTGAATAGTTGTTAAAAAAGTTTTTAGAAATGATGATGAATAAAGTTTCTTTAGACAACATATCATTTAGAAGCTTAGGAGGCTTGTCCTTTAATTGGTAAGTAAAAAAAGAACGTGACCTTAATTTCTCATATACTTAGTGGTTTAATTTGCAAATTTATATGATAATTTGAATGTCCCAAACGACGTAAGCAGAGAGTAATCTTTTGGAGTATATGAATACTTGTTTAATTTTTGTGTGTCGTGGTGCATCGATCTGCATCTGCATGTGAGCCTCACTCCCTAACTTTCCTTTTGGTGAATGTACATTATAATTGAGTTCACTTTACAAGTTAGTGGTGTGTTGCTCTTTGTCTTTCTCGTGCATCAAGCTAATTAATTTAAGATCGCACTACGGGTTTCATGATCAAATGAAATATCTTTCTTTCTTCCAAGCTAGCTAGCTACTCCTAGCTTAATTTATAGTAACTTTTCTTTTCAGGTTACTGGCTAACTCTTTCTTCAGCTGCGGCCTGCCTGCCCTTCTTTCCTCTTTCACCGTACAGTACATATTGAGGGAAGGAAAAGCTGATCATGCTAACTAGCACGCACCAATTTAATTCCTTTAATTAATTTTTGATTCATGAATGATGTCTGTTGTGCGTACGTAAGACCGTAGAGGCCGGTCATACGTACTGATCATAGCGCTTCTTCATCTCCGGTGCAAAATTATTAGTAAGTCTGAAGATCCAACTTATTGCATCTCAAGTGCATTTAGAAAAAACCCACTTCTGGGTGAGGGAGTATGTTTTAACGCTTTTATTAATTACTAGAAAATGGGCGCTCCTTGTATTGCGCTGCTATAAATATTTAGAGGTCGTGAATATTTCTTAATTGCTCTAAAACATATTTTTTTCTTTTTTACGAATTTCTTAAAATATATCCTACAGTCAATGAAACCCTTAAATAATTTTTTAATTCTGTTTTTGAAAGGTTTGGCACAAATTAAATAGGATAGTAATATATGTTGATTGGCGGACTATCTAATTTTAATAGTTGACATTTATATAACCTCGGAAAACATCCTTCCAGCAATATGATTATTATAAAAAATAATAAAATGTGATTTCCAAAAAAAAACAGCATATGGTTTTCGTAAAAAGAAAGTTTGCGTGTAAGCCTTTAGAATTCATGGTAAAAATGTAAGTTAACAACCTTTCTGTTTCATGCATAAAAAATTAGGTTTATCAATGTACTTATTCTCTGAGGTGGTAAAGTATAAAAAAACTTAGGAAGCTTAAATATAGCAAATAGTCAAATAAACCTATAAATATGTATCTAGCACTGAATGAGGAGGCTTTTGAATTAGAGGAATTTACTGAATCGGTCAGTTTACATGAAATTCAAAAAAAAAATCACTTCTAGGCACAGTAATGTGCAACTTGGAAGATATGTTTATTTCACTAAAAAAAAATTTTAAGACTGGTTTTCCGTGCCAAGCAAATATGGAGGTATAGTCTGGCACAATGATTAGTTGTGTTGGAACCAGCAAATTCTCCAATCTACAAGGTCCTTTACGTTATGCGATTACACGAGTCTTGAAATGGCCAACATAAGGGTACATACTTTCATAATTTTTTTAAATCTATATTTTGGATCAAAGCATATTTTTACATGTATGGATGAAAATGCAAAAGATGACTTGAGAATGGACTGGTGGCTGGTGAAGTCGCTAGCAACTGTCAGGTCGCCGCTCCATCTGCTATTAGACCCTGTTTAGATCCAATGCAAAATTTTTTTTCCCCGTCACATCGAACGTTTGAACACATGCATGGAGTATTAAATGTGGATGAAAAAAAAACCAATTGCACAGTTTGCGTGTAAATCATGAGACGAATCTTTTAAGCCTAATTTCGTCATGATCTGACAATGTGGTGCTACAGTAAACATTTGCTAATGACGGATTAATTAGGCTTAATAAATTCGTCTCGCAGTTTACAAGCGGATTCTGTAATTTGTTTTGATATTAGTCTACGTTTAATACTTCAAATGTGTATCCGTATATCTGATGTGACCCGCTAAATTTTTTTACCCCTGATCTAAACACCCCCTTAATCTGGATTGACGTTTCGAGATTTTTCTTTTTAGTTTTTCTTTTCTCGCATTGGTTCCGATTAATCAGTGACATCATGTACGCCACGTGGTCCAATCAAGTGGTGGGTAACCCGCCAACTTGAGAAGTATGAGGATGGATTTATCTGTCATTCACTGGCTTACGCAGGTTGATCTTAATTAATTCCCCTATTACTCCACTTGGAGGCTGCACAGATATACTGTATAGATAATTAATTAGACATTGAGATGCATATCTTTGATATGTCACGCGCTCTGATATACTACTACGAGTAGTTATGATGAGGAGGGGGGAATTGAACAATCGTTTTCCAACTTTCAGGTGTGGTTGTGGCATGCGGCCGTCGATATATCCATTATCAGTTAATCGAGAATCGTGACATTACATGGATGCATGATTAGTGAAGCATCAAATCGATGAATTGAATCTTGTGTACAGTACTGCAGTAGTTAATTTCCGCGTGCGAGAGCAGGAATCCCGATAATAATAATATATATATCATGATCTCCGTACTGCTGCACTAACATGAAGGAGTATGTATATTAACGGTGTGCAGTGCAAGCAAGCTTCTTCGCTGGCTGCATTGGAAAAAAAAGAAGAGAGAAAACGATGGAGTTACATACATGTTCATGCAGCAGTGGTGAATGGCAACTGGGAGGGCAGCTGCTGAGCTGCAAGTGAAGTCAGAAGAAATGTGTAAGATGGGCCGTCGTCCAGGCAGGCCGGCCCATGAAGAGTCTGAGTCAAAGTGGGCGTGGGCCATGAGGAGTCCACGTGGGTGGTTTCCCTACAAGTAGGAGGAAGGAGTCTTGAGGTCGAGGAAGAGGAGGAGATCCACAACTACTCTCCCTCCCGCCGCCGCCGCCGCCACCGTCTACCCTACTCCCTTCCTCCCGCAGGCCGCAGCCATGGTGTCCGACGCCAGCAAGAAGAAGGCGGCGCAGAAGAAGGCCGCCGCCGCCGCCAAGAGGGGCGCCAAGGCCTCCTCCTCCTCTTCCTCCTCCTCCGCCGCCGCCGCCGATAAGGCGGCCAACGGTATCGCCGCGCTTAAGCTTTCCGATCGCACCTGCACCGGAGTCCTTGCCTCTCACCCGCTCTCCCGCGATATCCACGTCAGGATCTTGTCCCCCTCCTTCTTACTTACTGCTATCAGATTTGATTTTATTTGTTTGGACCAGGTGTACGTGTTGACGAGGGGAATACCTAGTTTTTCTTTTTATTCCCCCCCTTTATAAGATGTATGTAATAAGATGCGTTTTGCTGCTCCGCTCATAATCTCAGATCAGATGCCCCATGTATCCCTGCTTGCAACTTGCACTCCAACATCCTTGCTCTCCAATTTCTAAGGGATCGATACGATAACCATGTTGATGCTTATTTATTTCTTGCTTTTATTTTGGACATACATATATACAAATTAAACGTAATCTTACTACAACCATGTTCATACATATTTACTTCTTGCTCTTATTTTATTTGCACCCCCAAAAACTAACTAAAACGTAATCATCTTTCGATGATGTTGCAGATAGAGTCCCTCTCATTAACATTTCATGGCCATGACCTTATTGTTGATTCTGAGTTGGAGCTCAACTATGGGAGGTTCGTTTATTTCCATTCATCACTTTTTAATCACTAAAATTATCCTGCTACAGCCTTTCATTCACACTAACACTTGTGTTATTTATTTAACCTCAGGCGTTACGGTTTGCTCGGCCTAAATGGCTGCGGAAAATCTACTCTGCTCACAGCCATAGGCTGCAGGGAACTCCCTATCCCTGAACACATGGATATTTACCATCTCTCCAGTGAGATTGAGGCTTCAGATATGTCTGCCCTACAGGCTGTTATATGTTGTGACGAAGAGAGGATGAAGTTGGAAAAGGAAGCTGAAATTTTGTCTGCTCAGGTGACCAGCCCTTCAAAAGCTTCCTATTGCTATATCTGTGCCCCTGATATCTGTATGGTATTTCGTCTTGTTCCTGTTGCAAGTTATAACTGGATACTTAAGGTCTTGTAACATCACTTTTCTTTACTGACATTTACAGGATGATGGTGGCGGTGATGCTTTGGATCGTATATATGAGCGGTTAGAAGCACTTGATGCTTCTACTGCTGAAAAGCGTGCTGCTGAGATATTGTTTGGTTTGGGCTTTAATAAACAAATGCAGGCAAAGAAAACTCAGGATTTTTCTGGTGGTTGGCGTATGAGGATTGCTTTGGCAAGAGCTTTGTTTATGAATCCGACCATCCTTTTGCTTGATGAGCCAACAAACCATCTTGGTGAGTCTTCTAAAGGAAATCTAAGGCCACATGAAACTAAAGAATTGATTTCATCTTTTATTTCCAGTGGGGAAAATAATTCAATTTCCATATTGCATTAGTTTTTTTAAACACATCTGTGTGGCAAATTATTGGCTGCTGGCTATGGGCAAGGAAGTTTATGCCCTACCGAATGATGATACAAATGGAACATCTTTTAAATAGCTGTATATTGTAGTTAGATTTTACCTGGTTGATGAATTGAGAGTTGAGATAAAAGGTCCCTATGTTGCTATACCTTTTGTTTTCTTAACACACACAGTTATAACCTGATTACTTATTCTTGGCCTTTTATTTGTTCTACACCTGACTTTCTTCTCCCATAGTCTGATTGACACTTATATAATAAGCCTACCCATCATAGGAGTGTAGCTCAAGAAAAGAACGTTGCTTATAAAAGTCTGAATATGATACAAATGTGCTATTGCATCCCCAGGGATCTTCTTGGCTTTTCTTTACAATAATATTTTGTTGAACCTTTTGCCTATTTAGGTTAATTTTTTTTTCTCTTTTATTTGCAGATCTTGAGGCTTGTGTCTGGCTGGAAGAGACACTAAAGAAGTTTGATCGTATACTTGTTGTCATATCACACTCACAAGATTTCCTAAATGGAGTTTGCACTAACATCATCCATATGCAGAGCAAGAAGCTCAAGTTATATTCTGGTAACTATGACCAGTACGTCCAAACTCGCTCTGAGCTTGAAGAGAATCAAATGAAGCAGTACAAATGGGAGCAGGAACAGATTGCTTCCATGAAGGAGTACATTGCACGTTTTGGCCATGGATCTGCAAAGCTTGCTCGTCAAGCTCAGAGCAAAGAGAAAACTCTTGCTAAGATGGAACGGGGTGGGCTCACTGAGAAAGTTGTCAGGGACAAGGTACTGGTGTTCCGCTTTACAGATGTTGGCAAGCTTCCACCGCCAGTGCTGCAGTTTGTTGAAGTCTCATTCGGGTATACCCCAGATAACCTCATCTACAAGAATCTCGACTTTGGTGTTGACCTTGACTCTAGAATTGCACTGGTTGGCCCCAATGGTGCGGGCAAGAGTACTCTTCTGAAGCTCATGACAGGTGACCTAGCTCCATTAGATGGTATGGTCAGGCGCCACAACCACCTTCGAATTGCGCAGTATCATCAGCATCTCGCAGAGAAGCTGGATCTGGACATGCCGGCCCTACAGTACATGATGAGGGAATACCCTGGGAATGAGGAGGAGAAGATGAGGGCTGCAATTGGTAAGTTTGGCCTGTCTGGGAAGGCGCAGGTGATGCCAATGAGGAATCTGTCTGACGGGCAGAGGAGCCGCGTCATCTTTGCGTGGCTGGCTTACAGGCAGCCTCAGCTGCTGCTGCTTGACGAGCCGACCAACCATCTGGACATTGAGACCATCGATTCTCTGGCTGAGGCACTGAACGAGTGGGACGGTGGTTTGGTCCTGGTGAGTCATGACTTCAGGCTTATCAACCAGGTTGCTCAAGAGATTTGGGTGTGCGAGAAGCAGGCGGTGACCAGGTGGGAAGGTGATATCATGGACTTCAAGGAGCACTTGAGGAGCAGGGCTGGTCTCTCTGACTAGAAGGTCAGGCCTTCGTTTTTATCTTCCTCTCTTGACAGCTCCTTGGAGGTTTATTATAATAGCCAAACCAAGTTTTGTCTTGTATCTCGGAGTCTAATTTATTTGTAGTAGCCTGCTATCTTAATTATCACTATTGCACTGGGAGAGTTATAAGAGATTATATATTTTTTTTCTTAAGTTTGGCGTCTTGGCTGGATGGCTGGTTATCCCTCACAGGCTCACAGAATGATGAATACTATCAACAGGTAACAAGCCGTGGTTAACTTTTTGTAATATTGTAAAACCTGTTTTTATTTCTGTTATAATATTGTAGCTACTAGGCGTAGTCCTGGTAGTACTTTCCATAAAAGAACTGGTAACAAGCTGGCCGGTTTCCCATCCGCTGTCTGTTGTGCCTCGTGACACAACATACCCCTCATAAATCTCATAAATTCGAAATCAAATATAGGAGAAAAGAAATACAGATAATCGTGGTGATGCAAAAACAAACGTAAAAAAGGGGAAAAAAGAGTTACACTTCCTTCATCCATGTATATGAATCTGTCCCGACGTGCTCACGCCCCCGACGTCGAAAAAGCTACAGCGCTATCGGTCACGCGCTTTTTTTTTACCACATTACTTTTCTATTATAGTAAATTTATACACCTAAAATTTATACACCTAAAGTATATATACCCAAGGTTTATATACATAAAGTATACACCTAAATTTTGTACACAGAAAGTATATATACCTAAAGTTTAAACACTTAAAGTTTATACGCATAAAGTTTATATGTCCGATTTAGATTATAGATTTTAACTCAAATGTTTGATAGATAAATGTTTTATGTGTACAAAATTATCATGTATATAAATCTATACACACTAAAATTGATACACGGGAATATTTGTGAGTATAGGAGATTTTTTTATTTAGTTAGTATTTTTAAGCTTATTGTTCGATTTAGTTTGTAATATATCGGTCGGTCCACATGGAGCGATAACCACATGGCAGCATAGACGCGTAGCGATTTATTTTAGTTTGTAATTTTATCGATGAGTCCACGTGGAGCGGCAACCACGCAGTAGGGGAGACACATAGTGATTGGGGGTAAGCGTGAGTGGGCCTTTTTTCTGTTTTGCCGTTTCCTGATCGCGCATGCATCCGCTTCTCGCCGTCCGTCCGAAATTAACACTCGATGATAATACTCATGTTTTTTTTACCGAAGGCCAATAATCGTAGCTGCTCATGAAATTTTTGCCAACAGCTAATACTCATTTATTCTCGATTTTTTGGTGAAAAATTAATACTCATGTGGCGGAAGGCTTATATACGTCATTGGAAACAAAAATACTTACGGATGCGCTAATGAGCTAAAGAACGATATTCATAAGGCTAATATTTCTCTCCAATTTTGAATAGAATGAAGGTTGCAATGAAAAAAAAAACATTGTAAGATTCTTTTGCTACGGTTTTCTTTTCATTTTTTTCTCTTCAGAATTCCGATCAAATAAATGAAAGAAAATAAAGGCCTTATAAACGAAGGCACCTTTCTTCGTATGGAAGAAGGAAGAAGATGTTGGTTCAACTTTTATTTCTAGCTCTGCTTTAGATGTCGGTGAGTTAGATCTCTTCTCTATGTTTTTGGCTAAAGGCCAATGCGTTACTAGCCGAAGGCAAATAATGAGTTGTTGGGCCCAAAGGCTAGTACTCAAAGTGTTTTTAACTGAGTCTTTGAGCCCAAGGTTAATAATCCTAAAATTTTGGGCATAAGGTTAATACCCTTGTATTTCACCACCAGGTTAAAATTTATCTGTTTACGGGCCCAAGGTTAATACTCACAAATTTGGCCAAAAGGCTAATATTCACTTGTTTTTTTGCACAAGGTTAATACTCACAAAATTTTAGGCCAAAGACCGAAATTCATGCATTTTTTGCCCAAGGTTAATAATAATAAAAATTTAGCATAAGGCTAATATAGTCATCAATTTTTTGACCAAAGGCTAGTGTTAATGCATTTTTAGGCCAATATTCATGAAATTGTGGGAGGAAGGTCAGTATTGAAGTACTTGAGGGTGGAAGGTCTAAATTCTTGTATTTATTTGCGCAAATTTAACAATCAAGAAATTTCTTACAGAAGGCTAATAATACTCATGAATTTTGGCCGAAGCCTATATGACTCATGAAATTATACACCGAAGATTAAAAATCAGCAAAAAAATTTGGTCCTAAGGTTATTATTGAAGTGTTTTGTGCACAATGATCCCAAAGCTATAAGTCATGAAGTTGTGAGCCAGAGTAAAATATCCATGCTTTCCCCTATAAGTTAATACTTATAAATTTTGACCAAAGGATATAACTCACGAAATCATGTAATTTTGACCAAAAGTTAATATTCATGAATTATTTTTGAAAGGCTAATTGTTGTGAAATTTTGGGCCAAAGAAAAATATTCATACTTTTTTTATAAAGGTTAATACTCATGAATTTTGAACCAACAATATAACTCACGAAATTATAGGCCAAAAGCTTAAAAATCTATTTTTTTGGATTTATGGTAATATTTAAGAAATTTGTACGCAACAATCTCAATGTTAATACTCATGAAATTTTGGGTTGGATACAAATATTTATGTTTTTTTTCAAAAGGTTATAACTTATGAAAATACATGCCAAAGCGTAAAACTCACAGAAGTTTTTGTCCAAAGGTTAATTCTGAATAGGCCCAGGGCAATACTCATGCAATTTTGGACATAAAGTATTTTCATGGAATTATTTTCAAAGGTTAATACTCATGAATTTTAATCTAAAACTACTCACAAAATTATTGAAAAAAGGCTAAAAATCATAATTTTGTTTGTTGTAAAGTTAATATTCATGAATTTTATTCCACACGGGCTAAAAGCTAATAGTCATGGAATTTATTTTTGAGGGACCAGGGCAATAGTCATGGAATTTTGGGCTAGAAAAAATATTGATGCATTTATTTTCCCAAAGGTTAATATTCATGAGTTATAGCCTGCCAAAGGCTAACTCATGAAAATATAGGTAGAAGGCTAAAATCAAGAATTTTTTCTTAGGTTGATATCCACACATTTTGTTCCGAATGAGACAAAGGCTACTAGTTGTGAAATTGGCCAAAGAAAATATTGATGCATTTTTTTTCCTAGGGCTAATACTCATGAATTTTGACTCAAGCCTATAACTCATGAAATTATAGGCCGGATGTGAAAAGCCACGAAAGTTTTTGTCCTAAAGTTAATATTCATGAATTTTGTTCCGAATGGGCTAAGGCTACTAGTTGTGAAATTTTGGGCATCGCATGAGAAAAATATTCGTGCACTTTTGTCTTGAAGATTATACTCATGAATTTCAACCCATGGTTGTAACTCACGAAATTATAGGATGAAGGCTTAAAATCAGGAATGTTTTTGCCTAAGGTTAAGGTTAATACTCGCAAATTTTGGCCAAATGCTATAAATGACGAAATTGTAGGAAGAAGGCTAAAATGACAATTTTTTCTATGGTTAATATTCATGATTTTTTTTTCAAATAGACCCAATGCTAATAGCCGTGAAATTTTGGGCTAGAGAAAAGTACTCATTTATGTTTTCCAAAGGTTAATACTCATAATGTTTTGTCAAAAGCTCTACCTGACAAAATCATTGGCCGAAGACAAAAAAAAGTCAGGAAATTTTTTGTCGTTAGGTTAAAATTTGTGTGCAACAATCATAATTCTCATCCTCATAAAATTTTGGCGCAAGGAAAAATATTTCAATGTTTTTTCTTGTAAGGTTAATACTCATGAACTTTTTGTGCAACAATCCAAATGTTAATAGTAGGAAATTTTGGGCTAGAAAAAATATTCGTGTGTTTTTTTCCAGAGGTTATAACCTACGGAATTATAGGCTAAAGGCTAAATATGATGATTTTTTGTCCTCGGGTTACTAACCATGATTGTGGCCTAAAGGCAAAAATCCGTGCCTTTTGGGGCTGAAGGTTAACAATCATGGCAAAGGCTAATATTAATGCATTTTAGGGGCCCAAGGTTACCATTCATGAAATTTTGTGCCAAATGGTAAAATTCATACAAATTTTGGACCGAAGTCTACTATTTGTTCGTTTATCGACCAAAGGCTAATAATCACAAAACTTGGGCCAGAAGGCTGTGTTTTGGGCCTTAGTTTAATAATCACGTAATTTTAGGCCGAAGGCTAAAATTCATGTGCTTTTAGGGCGTGTTTGGCAGGGCTCCAACTCTGCCAAACCCACTCTGGAGCTGCTGCTCCACTACAGAGCAGCTCCACGCGTGGAGCTGGACTCTCAATTTGGAGCTGAGAAATTTGTTTGGTATGGATAACAGCTCCAGCTCTAGAAACAAGGAATTTGAATGGATTGCCCTCTTTTGCCCTCCGGAACAGAATGTGTTGGTATTTTTTTTCTTTTTTTGTCGTGCCTGGAGAGTACATGCATGTCGTTGTTTTTTTTTCTTTTTTGCCGCGCCCTGCCTGGATGCTAGATGGTGCATGGCGTTGGTCTTTTTTTTGTTTTTGCAATAGTGAAACAGACAAGCATGCATTTGATCTAACAGAAATCCTATAAAATGAGAATTGTTCAAACTCTTAGAAGAATAGTTCGATCATCAAAACAAGTCACAAGAATTGTTGAAAAGCTTAGAAATATAAAATTACATATTTCGATAACAAACTAGTTCCAACCAAGAGCGAGAGTTGTGACAAGTTCATCCCGAAAAGTATCCATGCAATGTTCCCCGGCTTCTGTAGTAGATGTATCTGATGCGTTTGCCGGAACGTCAAATCGTTTATACCGATTAGGGATTGTAGGCATAAAATTAGGATCACGATCAAACCGAGCAAAGTCTGCATCCTCACTGTTATGCTCGCGAATGAAATTGTGGAGGATCATACAAGCCACAACTATCATTTTTTGCTTCCACATGGGGTATTTCTTCATCCGATATAGAATTTCCCACTTCATTTTCAGTAACCCAGAGGATCTCTCAATCACATTGCGAATAGATGAATGTTTGCGATTGAACTTTTCCTTCGGGGTACTAGGTTCCATACCTCTATGCCACTCAGGCATATGATACCTCTCACCCTTGTACAGAGCTAGATAACCGGGGCGATTAGGATACCCCGCATCGACAACGTAATATTTACCTACAAATGATACAAAAAATAATTATACTACAAATGATACGTAAAACATAATTGTATGGTCAATGCAAGTAAATTAATTACCTTGTGGAGGATGTGGAAATATTTCCTTGTCGACACTCAATGCATTGTATAGCACACTTGTGTCGTGCATAGATCCCGGTTGGCCCGTTAACACATATGTGAATCGCATGTCGAAATCACAAACTGCTAACACATTTTGGGTGGGTATCCCTGTCTTCCCAATGTACCTCACTTGCTCATCCGGTGAAAGTGTGACACGGATATGTGTGCCATCAAGTGCTCCAATGCAATCTTTGAAATATGGATAGGCTCGCTTGTCATCCCTTATCCTCTTATGGATCTTACGAAAATTTGGATCTATTGGTCTTATGAAATCCTTTGCCATGTCCATCAAAGCGAACAAAACATCTTCAAATTTTCTTTTAATAGTTTCACCCGAGTGCTTGAATCGATTAACAGCTCTACTAATGGACTCATTCCCTCCACAAATGAATAACAGAATACCTAGACTCTCAATAGTTGACACGTCCTTGGAGGGTTTTTAGTAAGATACATGTCAACATATATTTGTGCCATCATAGCACCGCCTAAGACCATTCTGAAAAAATCCTCAATCTCATCATCATCATCATCATCGCTACATATCTGCAAGAATTTGTCAACAAGACATAGGTAAATAAAATGACAACACAAGGCATAGATAAAATTGTCCACAAGAAACAAACATAGATAAATTGTCCACAAGAAACACACAGATAAATTGTCCACAAGAAACACACATAGATAAATTGTCCACAAGACACACACATAGATAATATGTCTACATGACATAGATAAATGACACTAGACTGATCATTTTCTGAACATCAGGTCAAACTTTCTCTTTAGCCAATTGAACCTAGCCTCTTTTGTGGGCATAGTCATAAACATTTGCCTGTGTTCTTTCTTCACAAACAACTCAGTTGCCACAAAGTGCTCATCACTACCAAGATCAGCCCCACATTCAATGACATGATCCATGATTTCTTCAATAGTGATCCCTCCTAGCCTAGAAGACACAAAAGCCTGAGCACTCTCTGATATCTTTGAAATGTTTTCCTGTATAACAAGTCCAGTGCTAGTCTTAGTCTTCTTGTTAGGTTTTTCAAGAATAATGTGAGCCTTTCTCTTAGATTTGTTGATAGGTGTAGGAGAGACTTCCAAAATCTCTTCACCAATATCTTCACCATTATTGTCGTCACCATTATCCTCACCATTATCCTCACCATTATCCTCACCATTCTCCAAATCAATATAATGGGAGGGATCTGCACTAGGTGGTATGATCGGGTTGGAAGACATAGGATTCCAATGATCTGTCTCTTCATTAATGATGCTCCCAAACATCACCTTCATATCATCTTCATTTTGGAGAGGCCTATTCTTAAATTTCCCAACACCAGGTATCTCCTACATATTTAGGCTAAAGTAAGCAATTGCATTATATTAAAAAAGTTGAAAGAAAAGCAAATATTAGATGCTCACATTTTTGATTTTTTTTCCACCACTTGGCATCCATGTTGATAGTTCCATTGTCCCAATTCCAACCGAGACCAGTTTGTTTCCTCGTCAACTTTCTCCAAACAGTCAAATCATTCTTCAACTTGTCCCATTTGTTCTTAAGCTGACTTTTTTTCAACATGATACCGGTACATTGGAAAAACCTCTCAATCACCTCGTTATAGCCCACATTATTCAAGTGCGTGTTGGTCTATTTCCTTTTCTAACTTGTTCAGCAAACAACGAGCAAACAACAGTGGTACGATGATCATTCCAATCAATATAATCCCCCTATGCATGTATTATCACAAAACAGTTTAAGCATCTAGAAATAAAAATTGTGAACACTGCAAATTGACAACGAATTGTACCTGATCATCATCTTTAGCCCTTTTGGCCGACGCAGCACGTCTCCTAGACGTAGTAGATGCTTGAGACGCGTTCAGACCGCCCGCGCCAACTCCGACCGCGTTCTGGCCGACCGCGCCAAGTTCGGCCGCGTTCAGGCCAGCCGTAGGAGTGCCGTGGCCGGCCGCAGCACTGGCAGCCGCGCCAGGCCCGCCCGCGCTCTGGCTGGCCGCGGCATGCAGCCCGCCGGTGCCCTGGCTGGCCGCGGCATGCAGGCCGCCGACGCCCTGAGCGGCCGCAGCAAGCAGGTGGCCGCCGCCTTGCCCACCATTGCCGCCGCCTAGGGTTGAAGAAAGAGGGCGGGTAAGCCCAACACGGCGTGAATTTGACGGGGGAATTGGGGGAGGAGGCGGCGGACAGGACATCCCGCCGTTTTTTCGACGAACTCCGGCGATCTCTGGCCAAGAGGGAATCGGCGACGGTGTGGGAACATGAGGCGGCGGTGCTGCTCGCGAAGAGAAGAAGACCAGGCGTCGGGGGCGCACGCGCGGTGGGAGAAAAAAAACGAACCGGTATTGTGTAATGGCAATGGTGGGTAATTTCCACCCAATTCCACGAGTCCTTTCAAAATCTACGTTTGCGGAGTACCCCTTGAGTGACTCCATGGATTTGGTGGAGTTGGGAGCTAGATTCATGTTTTTTTGAATCTGGAGTTTTTGGAGTTGGGAGTGTTTGGCTAGAAAAAACTAGAGTGGAACTGTTTTTTTGGATCTGGAGTTGTTTGGAGCCCTACCAAACACGCCCTTAATTTGGGATCAAGGTTAATAATCTCATTAATTTTGATGTACGGTTAATATTCATTCACTTTTTTGTCTTGGAATTAATAGTTAATACTCATGAGATTTTATGGCAAAAGCTAAAATTCATGCACTTTTGGGCCAAAGATTTATACTATGGAATTTTCGACACAATGCTAATATTCATGCATTTTTTGGTCCAAGTTAACATTAGAGAATTTTCAGAAAAAATGCTAATATTCATGCATTTCGGGGTGAAAGGTTAATCATTAAAATTTTGACATTAAGCTAATATTCATGTTTTGGGCCCAAGGATAATACTCATGAAATTTTCTGCAGAAGGCTAATATTCGTTCGTGTTCAGGCCCAAAGTTAATACTCATCAATTTTTTTTTAACCAAAGGCTAATACTCATGTGTTCACCTAATAATCATGAAATTTTGGGCTCTAGCTTAATATTCATGTATTTTTGGCCAAAGAAAGACACTCATGTGTAATTGGGCCAAAGTCTAGTATATATGTGTTTTTGACCCCAAGTTTAATACTTATCACATTTTCGGGCACAAATCTAATATTCATCCATTTTTGGGACTAACATTCAGGATGGACTTTTATGGCCATTCATTTCGGGGCCTAAGGTTAATAATCCTAAAGTTTTTAACCAAAGGTTAATACTTATGTGTTTCCAAGAGCAGGCTAAAATTTATGCTTTTCTTGTCCACGGGCCAAATAGTAAAATACATGTGTTTTTTGGACCAATGTTAGCAATCACGAAATATTCGGGATAAGCCTAATATTCATGTGTTTTGGGCCTAATGTTAATACTAACAAAACTTTTAGGCTAATTATTAAAAGTAATGCATTTTTATGCCCGTTGTTAATGATCATGATTTTTTTATTAAAGCTAATATTCATGTGTTTTTCCCTGAGGTCAACAATTTTAGGCTGACGGATAGTATAGTACTAATACACTTTTGGGCTAGAGATTAATAATCACGAAATTTTCACAAGAGGATAACACTTATGCATTTTAATTTGGAGTGTTCATATAAATTTCAGAATAAGGCTGATATTCAGGCTTTTTAGGCCCAAGTTTATTCATGAAAATTTGGACAAAAGGATTCATGCGTTTTAGGGCCACACATTAATAATTGTGAAGTTTTGGGCCCTAGCTCAATAATATTCATGTACATATATAGACGTGACTTTTGGTAGGAAGTTAATAATCATGAAATTTGGTGCGAAGACAAAATATCATTAATGTTTATGAAATTTTGAGCTGAAGGTAAGGACAAGTGTTTTAGGGCTGAAGGCCTAAGTTCTTGTATTTTTTTGGTCCAAGTTTAATTATCATAAATTTTTAGATAGAAGGAAAATATTAATATTTTTTTTCTCAATCCTAAAAACAAGCAACCGTGCCTATTAGGCATAAAGGAAGAGGAAGCAACGGTTACGACGACGTGTGCAAACTATACCTGGCACGCAGACATGCATGTGAGCCATACATCTAACATGAACGACAGCATGTAGTGAGTGAATCGAAGATGCACTAGCGGCCACATTGGATCATCATTCATTCATCTAGCTCCTCTCCTCCTCCTCCTGTATAAGCCACTATAGGAACATTCCAGTGAAGCAACACGCTACACTGAGCTATATATAATATCTGAAGCACTTTTTAGATAGAATGTATCTTTTCCTTCCTTCTCCCTTCTCCCCAGCCGGCATATTCCCAAGCAGCAAGCATGATCCCTTGCCTTCAATTTGACTTATGCAGCACAAGAATTGCTTTACATCATTTTTCTGCATGGCCAATCTTTGTTCATCCACCACCATATATATACTGCCCCAGAGGCAAAGCTAGAATTTACAAATTGAGGGTGCTAACCATGAGACTTGAGACTCGGTAGATGGTACGTGGTGTGGACGCATGGTTGGCATAAAGTCACGGAGATTAGCAACAGGAGAGAGAACGATAATCTATGGGTTACAACTTGCCTTAGCACTTCTATAGCTCGGCTTCTATGGAGTGACAGCTTGGCCTTGCTCAGTCTTTTGCACTAATATATGCAATCATGCATAAACCCCTACATAATTATTATGATTATACTATATCATTTTTGGTTCGCACTAGTATATATATAATAAAATGATTTTCGATGTGGTTTTGGACGTATTTGAAATATGTATCTGTATGTAGAATAAGGGCATACTCAATGGTTGAGCCCGTTAAGGACTCTTAGATAAGCCATGTCAGAGAAAAATAATAGTTCTACAAAGGCTAGCTCTTTGATCATCTCCCCACTAATATGCAGTAATTAAATTCTCTTAGCAATGGTGTCGTGATTTTCTGCCATTTGAATCTAAAATATAGGGCTTTTCTTGAAGATGGACTATTCAATGGCCGTTGCTTATCTCGTCTGCTTGTGTTTTTCTTGATGTGAGTAGATGTCAAGCCGATGAAAACATCGATGCATCTCTTTTCTCTTTTATTTCTCTTTCATATCATCGAATCTGTTTACATGGGAACAAAGAGAGCCCACAAATTAATGCATCTGTACATGTCCTAATATAGCAAAACACCATTTTAAGAAGAAGTCATTAAATAGCACCAATTAATTACTCCAATTCAATATATAGACGATACAAGATGACGTCCACTCATCACATCTTTTAAGGCTTGCCATCACAGCACGTAGTTAATTTATGCAACCATGTAAAGTAACAAAAATGAGCAGCTAGTTAGCTGGGTTTAATTTACATCTAATCACAGAATTATACAGTAAACTGATGGCTAATTAGCCAGAGTAAGGGGTCGAATGGGGTGCCAGGCCAACCCCGGGCCCCGGCACCATCGTGCTAGCTTTGCCACTGCCCCTGCACGCTGGCTTAGGGTGTGACGGTGTGTTATATACTACAATGTTACTAATTTATACTCTTTTATTTTTTTAAACTGTTAAACGTATGTATTTTAAAATATAGATTCTATAGAAAAGTTATTTTACAAAACCATATTAATCTATTTTTAAATTTTTTATAGCTCTACTTAATTAATCATACGTTAGTAAACCCTCCAGTATTTTTCACGGTTGAGAAGTTTCCAACCTTTTCTTTCGGGACACATCCTTTCCCATCAAAACTTTAGTCAAAGGGCATAGTCAAACGTGAAATTTTATATGGCCAGAATTTATACTTTGTATTAATTAGACACTTTGCGAGAGCTCCTACGTTTTTTTAAATGTAGCCTTTGATTAGACCAATCTTACTATCATGGCCGCTATTGTAAAACATGTAACTGTAAATATCACTTTATTTTATTTTTTTTACTTTTCCAAACTTAATAATTTCAAAATTTATAATCAATAAAATATGAAGTTGTATTTGTTTTGCATTCTCAATTTAGTATGTCATTAATTTAATTCCAAAATTTAAAATTAATAATTGAGAATATTTTAATATAAGCCAGTATATTTTCAAAAAAAGAGATATATTTAGCATATTTATAGCATAATAACAACAGCGTATAACGCACTGGTCGACGATTGTTGACACCAAAAGTTAGCACTGTGGGTAGATTTTGACCTCCTGGAACCTTTGGGGTGGGAACCAAAACTTCCATGAAAGAGGGATCTACCTAGAACTTCTGGGATAAGTTTGTTTCACATTTTTTTGGAAACATTAGAGTCCATTTTGGATAGAATTGAAATCGACTTTCAAGGGATTTTAACCCGAGGCAAAACTACCCTCCTATAAATATAGGGGGCTAAGACCGTTCGAACAACACCTGATAGTTACCTTTTCTAAATCCATTTTCCCTTTACCCTTCCAACCCCAAATTGATATTGATCTTTCGTTTCTATAATGTAAAAGGATGCCCTAGTCTTTGACGGCCAACCTATAGCACATCGTCACATACTTGCCCTGATGGGGTCTCTCTTGGGCGAGCATTCGGTGGATCTCACTACTACAAAAAGGATTTTTCCATATGGTCAAAAAGGGTTTTCCGTGCGGAGGTCTTGCCCGTCTGCACCCAGGTGTTTGGGAAAATAAATATTTTCGCGTGTGGGCGGCCCAACCGCACTGGATAATCGATCTTCCCGTGCGGTCGGGTTAAGTGGACCGCACACAAAAATGAAAAATCGCAAAAAAAATAAAAATTCCAAAACACAAAACCTAAACCTAACCCTAGCCAGCCGCCGCCGCCGTGCCTCCCCACCGCCGGATCCGCCACCGCCGCACCTCCCCACTGTCCGATCCGCCGTCGCCGCACGGGGGGATGGCGGCCGTAGTCGGATCCGTGCGGGTGATGGCCGTCGTGCCTTACCACCACCAGATCCACCGCTGCCTCGCGTGGGAAGGGCGGCGCCGCTCCCGACCGCCTTCTCCTCGGCGTCATCGCGTCGGCGGCGGCGGCGCAGATCCGACCGTCGCGCACGCGCGGCGGTGGAGGCGGCGGAGAGGACCGTCGCGGGGCCGCTCTCGGCCACCTCCTCCTCGTCGTCATCGGCGACGGCGGCGGGGCGACGCAGACCCAGTCTCCAGCTGCCGCGCCAACGCCCGAAGTCGCGCCGCCGGTCTCCAGCCACCGCGCCGGCTCCCACCCGCTCCCGGCCTGCCACCTCATCAGCGGCACTGAGCCGGCCGCCTCCTGCGCCCCGCGCGCACGGAGGGGAGGAGAGGAAGAGTCGAAGAGAGAGAGGACAGAAAGAGAGAGAAGTGAAAATAAAAAGGAAAGGAAGAGAGAGAATGTGAAAATTTTGAAGTGAGAGGGAAAAGAGAGAGAGGATGGGATAAAAAAATTTGCGTGCGGTCCACTTAAGAGGCCCGTCTGCGAAAATAGGCTCATTTTCCCGTGCGGTCCACTTAAGAGGCCCGTCTGCGAAAATCGATTTTTCCGTGCGGTCCTCTTAAGGAGCCGCACACGAAAATGGAGTACGATTTTTGCAGACGCGACTAGTTACGATCCGTCAGCAATCTAAGAAGGTGCTTGTACAGAAAAATCGTTTTCTAGTAGTGTCTACTCTACTTTTGGCTCATTGATGGAATTTTCACTGTCCTTGTAGCGGCACGTCTTCAGGTGCCACCGCCGGTACTTAGACACGAGGTGTTCGGTGTGCTTAGACACATTTTCACATCAACATCGACTATATATATTGTTTACATGCATAAGAGATTTTACTAGCACAGAAATATATTGTTTAGCAATTCAATGCTACCTCCATGGAAAAACCTTATTTTTGGCTATACACATGTCCAGATAAATAGATAGAAATAAGTTTTTTTAAAAGACGGGGGAGTAATATATATTACTAAATGAGGATCCAGGTCGTTAATTAGACACAGTTCATCTATATATTGATGTACAGTTAGCTAGCATTGACATATTCTATTTTCTACGAGATTTTATACACACACACACACACAGAGTTAGGCTAGCTTGATCGCTTATGCAAAAGCTAAAGATGGTAAAAGGGCACGGATCGATCACGACATGATGTTTAAGAAGAAGAAAAGGTACATGGCGTCGCCGACGACAAGGACAACATATAGCCAGTTATTTCGATCGATCTTGTGGTCTCGATCAAACTCGATGAGTTATATTATATATATGGTGGCTGCATGTAGTATATTATTTGTTATACTACACCATGATGATGACCATCGCCCTCGCCGGACATCTCCTCGAGCGACTTCCCCTTGGACTCCGGCACGAGGAAGGTGAAGAGTAGGCCCAGCAGGTTGCAGGCGGCGAGCAGGAAGAGCGAGTTGCGGACGCCAATGCCCGGCGGGTACCCGTGCTCCGTCTTGCCCTGGTCGGGGCTCTGCGCCAGGTACAGGAAACCGAAGGATCCCACGATGGCGCCCAGCTTCCCCGACGCCGCCGAGATGCCATGGCACGTCGCCCGCAGCCGAGCCGGGAATATCTCCGCCGGCACGATGAACGTCGTCGAGTTGGGACCAAAGTTGGCGAAGAAGAAGGTGAGCCCGTAGAGCACGACGAAGCCGACGTGGTTCCCCGGCGCCGTCCAGTGCTGGTACGGCACGGCGAGCCCAAGCATGAAGAGGGTCATCATCAAGAACCCCACGGCCTGGATCTTGAACCGCCCCACCACGTCGATCAGCGCCACCGTGAACCAGTAACCCGGCACCGTCCCGCACAGCGCGATCAGCGTCTGCGCCCGCGCGATGCGGAACAGCTCCTCCAGCGCGCTCATCGTCGCCGCCTTCGGGATCCACCCCACCGCGCTGAATATGTCCTTCTGGAACAGGTTCTGGCTGTAGAACGCCATGTCCAGCAGGAACCACGTCGCCGACGTGCCCACCAGGTGCAGCCCGTGCCGCCTGCCGAACTCTCCGGAGAACAGCCCGAAGCCCCGTCCCCCATGCCCATGGCCCTCCTGCTCCTCCGCCGCCATCTCCACCTGCAGCACCTTGGACATGTCGGCCGCGGCCTGCTTGGCGTTGTTGGCCACGAGCGCCGTGTAGCGCGCCGTCTCGGGCATCTTGGTGCGCCAGTAGTAGGTGAGCGCCGCCGGCAGCGCGCCGAGCATGAGTATGATCCTCCACACGAAGTCGGCCTGCGGCGGCGTGGAGGCCACGTGGTCCTCGTCGTAGGACGGCGCCGGGAAGCCTGCCCTGAAGGAGGCGGAGACGACGATGGCGACGAGGCCGCCGGTCATGATGCCGAAGCCCTGCATGGCGAAGACGGCGGCGATGAACGCGCCACGCGTCTTCTTGTTGGCGTACTCGGACATGATGGTGGCGGAGAGCGGGTAGTCGCCGCCGATGCCGAAGCCGAGCCAGAAGCGGAAGAAGCAGAGGGTGGCCATGACGGAGGTCGGGGTGTGGCCGAAGGAGAGCGCGGAGGCGACGGAGCAGAGCACCATGAGCATGAGGGTCATGCCATAGACGCGCTTACGGCCGAGCTTGTCGCCCAGCCAGCCAAAGAAGAGTTGCCCGGAGAGCGTGCCGACGAAGGCAACGCCGTTGACGGAGGCGGAGACGTGCGGGGGGAGAGTGCCCGGGGACGGGGAGCCGTCGAGGCGGTAGTAGATGCGGCCGAGCAGCTTGGTGACGAGGGAGATGCAGAAGAGGTCATAGGCGTCGGTGAAGAAGCCCATGCCGGCGACGATAATGGCGGTGAAATGGTACCATTGCGTCTTGGCGACGTCGAGGGCGTGGAGCACCTCAAGCTGCTGCTCCCCGCCGGCCATGGCCTCGCCTGAATCCGAACGGGTTTGCAGCTTGCTTTGCTTTGCTTTGTGATTTGGAAGATATTTGTATTCGTTGCTATTTATAACTAACTCAACGGAATCTCCCTCTCTTCCCAACCGAATATCCAACCGTGCTGCTGTTGCGTTAAGTTGGAACCGTTTTACTACTACCAGTAGCTATATAGGTATCACATCATTTATTAGGACAGGGAAACTATTTTGCTCCTTAAGAGGATGTCCTACCGTTTGCTTAAAATACATCTAAACGGTTAAGAGAAATTCTGAAAAAATTTAACAACACTGTATAACATATCTATACAACTTCACAAAATATTATATCCAAACTCAACTCACACATCGAGATATAAAAAAACAAATTCAGCGTATGAATGGTAGAGCGTATTGTTCACATCTAAATTTACCTTTTTCGTTTCTCGATGTGTAGACCTAACTTGAAATTGATTTTTAATAGATAGATAGATATCACTGCATTCTAAATTGTTAATTTTTTCAAGAATTTTTAACTATTTATATCAAATTTGAAAGAAAAAAGTACACGAGGTGAGATATCCCCTCGAGGGATTATAATCCACTCCCATTAGGACATGTATAACTATGTTTATTAACGGGCTCTTATCGTTGCGTAAATTTGGTGATATGAAAGAGAGGGGGGAGGAAAGGTAAACATCATTGCTATGCATGTACAATGATGTTTACATTATATTAATAGCAGGTTCTTAGAGTTGTTAACAAGATAAGTTTATTGCCATGGAACAAAGGAGGAAAGAGAGAGATGGTTGACAATGGCTTAACATGGACTCTTAGTGTTTATGAAAGGAAACTTTGTTGAATGAGAACGGAGAAAAGGAAAAAATACATGAATAAAAAATATTTCGGTGCATTAATCGTTAGGCTTTTGTCGTCTCAACTGTTGTATATAAGTGTACTAAGAGCATACCTTTGAACATGCCTTTAACATTCATTAAATGATTTGTTTTTGCATGGGTGGAGAAAAGGAAAGAAGGGTAATAAAAAATATTTTGGTGTATTGGTTATAAGAGTAGTTCTTGTTATCTCAACTATCTATTGTAGAAGGATGATCTCTAACTGATATGTATTACTAAGAACCCATATCAGATTCTACCTTTGTCCTTATGAAGATGGATTTTTATTGATCCAGTAACATCTCCCGTTTATTGTATGCCATCTAAATAGTCATAAAAAATTCGAAAAAATTAACAACAAAAAATAATATAAAATATATCACTCACAAACATGCATGTTAAATTCGACTTCAACAAGTTACAACAAAAATAACAAAATAAATTACAAATAGTTAACGTACATTTGTAGTCATATTTGTTATTTTTATTATAATCCGTAAAAGTTGAATTTGAATTTTATGTTTGTGGAGTGATATATTTCATATTAATTTATCTTATTATTTTTTTATTTTTTTTAATTGATGGCTATATAAGTGGCATAAAATAGACGCGTGGATATCCCACGTATTATGCCAGTTGCTATTCATGCAGCAAACTTATCTCCATCCATCAATAATTGCTTAGGCTGTCTCGTGTTGGTTTCTAAGATTTAACCATCGAAAGCAATTCATAACCAGGTTGGCCATTCATCAGTTGCTTGGTATTTTATAATACGTTGAACGGTTCAGGTTACATCAAAATTTGTGTAACAATCTAATTTTTATCTAGCCTTCTCCACCCCGTGTCTCTTGTGCCACCACCTACCTAACTCCCAAGTCCCAACTTCTCTCAACACCGATATCGGCGAGATCGGGCAAGCCTTCCTCGCTGCCTTCTTCCTTCGCTCCTCCGCACCACTACCATCACTCTTCATCAATAAACCCGGATGTGTTTTCTTCTCCATCTCTGGTGGCTCACGCTACTAGATTTGCTACACATGCATCCTAACCACATGACCTCTCTCGCCTCTACCATCAACTCCACACACCGCCTGCCCATCTCCACCGTGCATTGTCCGGTCCTTCACCACCCCAGCCTTCCCTCTATACCAGTCCTCATTGCCTCCTACCTCCTCCCACTGTCACCTAACTAACTTGAAAACCTATTCCGGTGTAGGTCCCTACCAAAGTTTTGATGTGATGCTATTGCCGAGGGCTCGCCGAAGAGAATTGGTGGGGATGTTGCCGTAGGTCCTCTGGGGATGCAAGTGAGTCGATCCGCGAACCCGCTTATAGGTAAAATTAGTGGGTAACCCACAGATTGACCCGCGGGTTACCAACTAATTTAACATATAAGTGAATTCATGGGTTGACCCACTTACATCCTAGATGTGATAAACCGAACCATGATACGGAACTCACGGGTTACCATTTATTTGATCTATAAATGAATTCGCGGATCAATCCACTTGCATCCTTATGACTCCGTCATATCCCTCTCCTTGTCATGTCTCCCTCTTGGCTGAAGGTACTGGACAGGTGGATGCATGGCTCTGATCGGTCGACTAGGATTTTCCTAAATCTCAATATACCTATCGATAGCAATGGTGGTTTGTAACTCTCTCTTGGAGTCTTGGAAAGGACTATAGACGTCATGCAAATTTCCATCCCATATAGCATATATTCAGGAGCTTATTAAGGTTACCTTTTAACTTAAACTCGTTGACTATGTGTATTCAAGGTGCAAAGACCGGAGACGTAACTATGTTTACACCATCCAACGTACATTGGAAGTGTCTTTGTCAAATCACCGATAATGACACCGGAGAGACCACTACACTACAAACAACAATTGGTCATGTTAATTTGTTCATGATGCATGGGAGCCCTTATATACGGCACAGTGAACTACTGATCGTGCAAATGCATCGGCTGATCATTCTACCAAGGGACAAAGTACATGCTGAGCAGTGATTACATACTGCTATAATATATAATAGCTAGCCAGTAAAGTAAATATATATAGGAGCACTGTCAATATAGTAGAAAAGCCAGAAATATTAAATTGAAGTAATGAAAGCTGGTACGTAGGGTGGTCAAATTAAGTGGGCTAATTTAAAGAGGTCAGCAATGAGAAAGATCGATGGAGGATGATGGGCCGGGCAGATTGGAGATGCTTTCGTTCCTGGCCTTCCAATGTGGTGCACGCAGACGCAGTGATGAGATATGATTAATTGAGCGCCCACTTGACCTCCATTTTCCTCAACTAATATAACCTCCTCAATCTCTCTGCTCTATTTTCTACTCCCTCCGACAAAAAAAACTTATATAAATGAACTTAAACACATATTTATTTAGATTCATCGGAAGTTGATTTTTGAGACGGAGCGTGCATCATGTAAGCCTCAATATCAAGGGCGCTTCCGTTTCCTTCTCAATTCTTAATGAGAGATTTACCGGGGTTTGTTCTTTTACTTGCTTGACGCGTCGATCGAATTGAGACATGTATATCGTCAATGGAGTGACAAATGATATATGTTATCAAATTTTCTTGAGAAGTCGTCAATACTATTAGATGATTCTTTTTAGATAATAGATAAGGTGATGAAACACGCACATACGTTGCCAAATGATTTCCTACTTTTTTAGCCGCATGTCTCACATATTTACCTTTCTCTTAAACAAGACAATGATAAGTTTTATATTGATATAGCAGTAAAAAAAAAATACTAAATGTATAGTTCCAGTAAGCTATAGCTAGTAAAATAGAAAAAAAAACCACACCATGTGTCTACAACCGAATCCCTTAACGGAATTAGTCTTCAAACAACGCCTCCAAGGAGGATACGATGTTGAGAAACATCACCGCCGCCCGTCCGAGGGACAGGATGTGGTTTTTACCTAAAGAAAAACCATCAGGGAGAGAGAGATGTCGTTTTTATCAGCCCGAACAAGTTAGGCTTTCCCTCGTAATATTTCTGTCCTCCTACACCAAAGTGCACCTGCTAGTATCAGCGACCGCCACCAGCTGAATGCCTTCAACGCGCGGCCACCGTGCCAGCTCCTCGCCGCCGACAAGCCATCAAGTTGGAGCACGACATCTGGCGCACTCAACTTCCATCCACACAATTAGGTTTGAGAGGGAGAGGGTGAGAGAGAAGAGTAGATCCCTTCTCACCCGCACTAGCATAGCAAGGATGGCCATCTTGTGACAGCAAGGTGCCCGCAAGAGGACTAGCGTTTCGATTGGAGTCCGCCCTAGACCTGCAATGCCCATCTCAGAGCACCATCGTCACCGCCACCTCGGATAGACTGCCCAGATTGTTGTCGAATTATGCTGTCTTGTTGATGCAAAAAACACACTGGCCTAAGAGATTTGCTTTACTTTAGTGCATGTCCAAAATAATGATGAGATACGAGCGTGCCAGTTGATTTGATCCTGCAATCAACAAGATAGAACATGCAAACATTATTAGTAAACGATAATCGATCGGCTATAAAGCTGATATCATATCGTAGTGTAACCTAGCCGATGCATTGTAAGGTGAATCGACTGTAAGGTTAGTTTAATTAATAAATAAACCCCAAATTTGATTCATCGGCTGTAAATATCAACATTATAAATCGATAGCTCAATATTACTTTAGAAATCAGCAATTGGGATAGATCGGACTTAACCGAGACAGTATAAATTACCTAGGTCTAAAATAACATGAAATAACGATTATATATGTCTATATCATAGCCGATGTTCAAATTTAAGCATGTATCAGCTATAGCTCCAATATTACCTTATACTAGGATATCATCTTGTAATAAATATATTAAATTATCATCAATTAGATTGATAGTAGCTTCGATATATTTATATTAGTTGAGATCCTGATATAAGCGGCAAATATAGTATATTAAACAAGACATAAGACTATGTAAAACAACTATACCAGGTAAGATCAGCTGAAACTCCGATACTATCCTTATTAATAACCATAAAATAGGCTAGAGATTATGATTCTAAGCACGACTTAGCAGATCAAACTTAACTGATGCAACACTAAGTATGAAAAGAAGCATAAAATCTAAACAATCAATCCGATGGTTATCTTTTTAGGATGGTAGATACATTATATAATCTAAGCCAACAAAATAATCTAGCCAATATCGACAGAACCCTTAATAGAAAACGACCGATACAAGTAGAGAACATTGTCAATCTGAATTATATAACGTATATGATAATTCGGTGATTCACAAAAGCAAGATTAGAGTGTCATAAAGATGTAAGCACTAATCCCGATAATGCAAACCGCCATAACAAGCTTTACCTTTTCGTCGAAGATCGAAATTGATGCGGTCCAACTCGAAAGCAAGAACTCATCGAAACAAAGTAATAAAGAGGTTGGCGATATGCCGAAATTGGATTGAACTGATGTTAATTATTTACAAGACCTTGGGCTTATATTTATACTCGAATATACAAACTTGTCCATAACGGACACGACTAATACTTCCTTCATACAATTCTAACCAACGAACAAGTCCCTCAGGCGGACTTTTACCAAAAATATCTATAAGAAAATTACATAAAATCCTAATTAATAGATACAATTACCTATCTTGGATTCTATCTTTATCTGACAATATCATCGAAGCCCTTCTTTTGAATCTGACATTGATCACGTACCCAATTTAACCAATATCGGCTGTATCGGCTAACCATATCAAACTTGGTATCGGTCGTGTTGATGCAAAAAACACATACTGGCCTAAGAGATCTGCTTAACTCTAGTGCAGGTCCAAAATTAGGGTTTTAGGTTCAAGGGCGTGCCAGTTGATTTGATCCTGCAATCAACAAGAAGAATATGCAAAGAATATTAGTAAACGATAGATAATCGGCCATAGGACCGATTTCATATCGTATGTGACCTAGCTGATGCAATAAAGCATGAATCGGCTGTAAGGCATAAGTAAGTATGAAAATAACTCTAAAACTAGTATATCGGCTGTAGATATCAATGTTATGCAATCAAAGTATCATGATTACTTTAGAAATAAACAATTGGTATAGATCGGACTGAACCGAGACAGTATAAATTGCTTAAGTCTATCGCAACATGAAATAATGATTACATAAAATCAATGTCGTAGTCGATATTTAGATCTATGTGCATATCGGTCGTAAATCCGATACAATCTTATGATAAAGCAATGAGAATTAAATATAGAACATTAAACAAAGCATATAACCATGTCAAATATTCTAAACAGATAAGATTGGCTGAAACTCCGATACTACCCCTATTAACAACCGTGATTCTAAAACAACTTAATAGGTTGGACTTAACCAATGCAGCATTAAGCATAAAATAAGCACAACATTTAGAAAACAAGCCAATAGTCATCAAATCAGGATGGTGGATATATCATATAACATGAATCAACAAAGTAAACTAGCCGATACCGACAAAACCCTAAAACAGATCTAGCCGATATAAGAAGATAACATTGTTGATCTAAGCTATATGACATATATGATAACTTCGGAAACTTGCAAGATAGAATTAGAGTATCATGAAGATGCAAGCACTAACTCCAATGATGCAAATTGCCATGACAAGATATACCTTTTCGCCGAAGATCAAATTGATGCAGCACGACTCGAAAGCACAAGCTTGTCGAAAGTAGAAAACAAAGGTGGCGATGCGCCGAGATTGATTGAACGTATGTTGTTATTATTTACAAGACCTCGGGATTATATTTATACCCGAAAATACAAACATTGTCCATCACGGACACGACTCTTATTAACCTAATACAAATCCAACTAACAAACAAGTCCCTTAGCCGGACTCTTACCGGGAATATCTATAAGCAAATTACATAAAATAACCTAATTAATAGATACAATTGCCTCTTCGGGACTCTATCCGCACATGGCAATCCGTATGAAGTACCCTAACACAATCCGATGACGTGTACCGAGTCATGTTACCGAAATTGGCTCAATCGACTACCTCTGTCCGACTCTGATTCTGTTGATCCAGTCCACAGCCGATTCGGACTACAGTCGATTCTCACCCTGTTCCCGATACGATCTAATCTCTTCGATCCTGTTTGATTCTATCTTCATCTCCGATACTTGAATTACCAAATTTGGTCGTCAACAGGCCGATACAGACTTCCAGCCGATGCGCACTCTGTTTCCGAGAATTTCGCATATCTTCAAATCTGCTTCGGATTGGATCTCGATTCCGATTTATATGCTTACCAAATTCTATCGTCAACACGTATGTCCGCATCGTCATCGCCGGTTCTCCCGTGCAGCAGCACCTCGTCGGCGCCGCCATTCCAAACTTCCGTCCCCACGCTGCCGGACACGCCGCTTTGGTCTCTCATCACCTCCCATTGCCACCCCGGTGGATAGCCTCCCTTTCAAACAATATTCCTCTACCTGTATCAGATAGTCATGTAGATTGTTCCTGCCTCCAATTCAATTCTACTCTGTATGCCCGAAGAAGGAAGGAAACAGGGGTTAACAATCACGCTGGAGATGTGATGGATGCAATGAAGAAAACAGTCAGCTAGATTGGGTTTAATTTCCTACACTAGTACAAAAAAGACACATAGAGGAATAGCTAAAACCGGCACCTATAGTGTTTTCCCCACCCACACGAGCGCCTGTCAGCAAGAACTAGCACCTTTGTGAAGAAATAGGTGTTGGTTCTAAACAAAAATCGGCATCAGTACTATAAGTACCGATTTTTTCAAAAGAAATAAGACACCTATAATATATTATAGGTGTCGATTTTTTAGAAACCCGACACTTAAAAAATCGAGACGAACCAACCATGTCTTATCCACTCGCGCTCGTCCTTATCCCCTCGCGAGGACTGCGAGACGTACGTCACCCGTGCTTATCCTTCCCAACCGCGACTCTCTCTTCCTCTCTTTTGCAACTCTCTCTCTCACGCGACTCTTTCTCTCCTCCCTACCCACGAGCGCCGGCGGCGGTGTCCTCCACACCCACGAGCACCGCTAGGCGGCTCCCTCCCCACCCGCGTGCGCTGGCAGGAGACGGTGCCCTCCCCTGCCAGATCCGGCAGGAGGGGGGCAGCAGCGGCGACGCCCTCTCCGGTGTTAGCGGTGGGTGGTGACGAAGGGAAGCGGCAGCGGCAGGTGGTGGCTGGAGCGGAGGCGGCGCCTTCCCCTCCACCAGATCCGATGGGAGGAGAGGTGGCAACGGCGTGCGGTGAAGGCAGTAGCGGCGGGCAGCGCCTTCCTCTCCGCTAGATCTGGTGGGAGGGGAGGCGACAACGGTGGCGCCCTCCCCAACGTCGGCCCTGCTTGAATGTTCTTTGTGTTCTTACTTGAATGTTCTTAGTGTTCTTGTGTTCTTGCTTAAATGTTCTTGGATTGGTTGGGGTGAAGGGGAGTTGCTCAGATCGATGCATTATCTCGAATGGAGCCGATGCATCGAGCTGGCTTTTTTTGATTCGTGGAACCTCAAAGGTGCCGATTCTAAACCGACACCGGAGCCGGCACCTATACCCTCCACATCAGTGCCGCTTTCTAGCTGTCGGTTGGAAAATTCAGCATCTTTATGTGGTTCCTAACCGGCACCTATTACCTTTTTTTAGTAGTGCTAATGGCCAACCAAACACTAGCTAAACATGGCGCAGTAATCCTATCTTACTATAAAGTTGATGCTCACTAACTCCTAAAACTCAATATGCAACCATGTCAAATCATCATCCACTAACAATAATTACATATTTAACCTTATGTAAGCATACAACATCATCGTAATTTATTTAATTCAACAAATCAACATACAAGTATATCTAATCATCATCCCTCACATTATTTCCACAAAAATTTAACAAATCTACCTATCATTTGTATATAATATTTAACATACACTTATCAATATGTTTCACATCAGATCGTCGATCTGATTATCATTTATTTGTTTTATGATAATTACTGATAAACCCTCAATTTTTTTCCTTTTTACTCCTAACTCGATTGTCGGATAAAGTATATTGAAAAATTGCTTAATAATTCCTGCAGGAAAGCGCGAGGAATCATATTAGTATGTCACAAACCATCTGGGCCTGGTACCAACAAGGATTGATCGCTCAGATTAAGCTAATGGCGCACGGAACACTACATTATTTGGGCCAGAATATGCATGATCAACAGACCGCATGCATCCCAGCATGTCGTCTAGCTAGATGGGCCAGAACAACATACTGATGACGGTGTAATAACGAGTTACACCTCCCACCCTGTGTAATAACAAGTTACACCACCCACCCTATCGTAGAACGAGGCATATAAATCAGCTTATCAGGTTACAGTAGAATAATCTATGTGATATGGTGCCTCACTTAATAGGTGCGTCGTGGCAAGCCGGAAGTCCCCGTAAAATTGCCGTGGCACACTCCATGCGTCACTAAACTAAATCGTCTTACGGGAGGGTGAGAAGAGGTCATCTATAAAATTATCATTGCGCGCCCTTTGAAACTTGTGCCACATCACGTATCCGGTCGTACCGTACGACGATTTATATGACTCGTCCTACGATAGGGCTGGAGTAGTACTTTTTGTAAAACTTCGAAATGGTAATTATTTTGTAAATCTTTTAAAAAATAGATATAAAAAATTAAAAAAATCCATAATAAAAAGACGAGATTTGGTTCCAAACTTTTTTTAAGAAATTATGAGCGTGTTGAAAATTGAACACGAGATCTCGGGTTAAATCACATACCCCATACTACTATACATATGAAGTGCACCACTTAAAAAAATCCGTTAACCTAGTAGTCCTGAAGCTCATGCATGTCCTTCTGATTTTAATTAATTAGGTTATCCCCAACGCAGAAACTATCAATTAATTTCTATATTTGTCATATCATATAGACACTATGCATAGAAACTATGTATCTAATGGATGGTGTCTTGAAATTAAATTCTCTTCCAATCACCTCTCTTTTCTCTCCTTTTATCCACATATCTCTTTGTTTTTATTCTTGATTTTTGTGTAGATATGGTTTCTTGCATGAGAAATGATGTCTTCATCCTTTTACCTCTCTCCTCATTAACTCTATTGCCACATCAGATTTTTACTTATGTGATAATGTACTTAAATGCTATGGACACTAGATGATAGAAGGGTTGGGATGGCCCTAACCTCATTGCATGCGGTTTCTTCTGGAAACAACATCCATGCATGCATATAATTAAGAGAGATTAGTTAAGGGGAATAAAAGACAAGAGGACGATTCGCAAATCCAGCAAAAGAGTGAAAAGTTTTGCCTTTACCCAAGAACAAAATGCCAGCGCAAAAAAAAATGCATCCGATTCCTCCAGTGTACTGCAGCTAACTATAGGTTAATATATAGTATATTTTTGTATATATACATGCGCAACAACGGCAAATCAATATGAAACCATGCCTATTCATCGACTGATATATTTATAGAGCTATTCCAAGGGAGCGAATTAATTAATTAAGGAAAGGTCACTATAGATTCATTCTTTTGGCTTTGGCACATCAATCGATGGTCGCTGTGCAGTATTCTATAAGGCCGTATATAGCCTTTGTCCCCAATTATTTTTAGACTAAGCCTTTCTCTCCAATTTTACTCTTGTTTATGTACCTATTATATATTTATGCATCCGTAGACTTACGTAGTTTTGATTACGTATACATGCCTCTCCCTTACAGCATCAGCAAACAGTTGATGAGAAGCTCAGCATGCACCATTTGCTCACTAATAATCAATTAGACTATTATTATTACCCAGTACTAGATCTTCCTCCATGTCCCTACAAATGTAATGATATTGATTCATTGAGAGAATTATGTGGACCAAGCATATATATGGTCTCTCATGTATCTTTCAGCAAGTTTCAACGACAAGATCAGTGTGCTTATAATTATTTATGGACAAGTTAAACACCGTACTACATATATACGCATGCATGAAGGACAATGCTCAGGCATCATCAATTTTCCGTGAAGGGCCTCGCTTAAAAAAAACTATGCAAATCCATCCTCTAGCGAACATAGATATTTTTTTTTCGGGGAAGAGAATGCTTTATTAATTACTCATCAATGTGATTACAATCATTTGCCAAAAGCCCAAATATACAAGAGGGAGCCTGCATACGCCAAACGGCAGAATGTTTGGTATGCATGGCAAATTTTGCTAGTTCATGGGCTACTCTATTGTATTCTCTTCCGATCTTCTGATATAAGCTAGCGGTAAGAATAAATTAGATAATATATTATTTTTCTGCAAGTATATGCAAGCTAGCAGTAACATAATATATTATCTGTTACCTAATATATAAATTTGTGGATGATATCCGGTTCGATGTAGAGGCTAGGTTTATCCCATTTTCTTAAATATTTATTGATAATTTTTGTATGAATTGGGTAACGTAGAGCAAATATATGCTAGTGAAAGCACGTATATAATAAAGGAATGGATTAATTAAGATTCTACCATTTAAGCAATATTTCCGTGAATTAATTATTCAATTTGCGGATGACCAGTGCTTCAAATTCATTACAGCTACCACGAGGCGTTTTAGGATGATCCAAATAATCACTAGGCGTACGTGTGTATCTGATCACCAGGAAAAATTTACAAGGGTACAAGTAATTGTTAAAATGAGTGGCATGGCATCCTATACCTTGCTAGCTACTAGCTATATATATCACACATAGTCGAACCATATTATCTTTATATCCTTGCAAGAAAACTATTTTTATCTTTATCTAAAAATATGTATTTAATTTTTGTGCCGATCGATCACCATGAAAAAGTAACTTTCTTATGTAGTTACATATGCTTGTCTATTACAGATCGAACTGGTGGTCAAAGTTGTAGCGTTGTTGCGTAGAGAAAATCATGCCAATTTCTGAAAGTGTCAAATCTTTTTTGTGACCGGAAATACGTATTACGTTCTGATAATATGCGACCGATTTTAGCCAGTTCTATCTAATTAATCCAATGATGTATGTGGTCTCGAAAATATTTGATATCCATCTTAATTTCTCCGATGAATAAACCGCGCGCTTCCGATCGATCCACTGTCGATCTTTGTTCGATTGATCTTACACTTCATATGATTGATCCAGCTAGACCCCGGTACATGGATTATATGATTCTCCTCTCTAGCTTCTGTCGCACAGCCTCACCTTCAATTCGCTGATTATACACACACACAGCGCCTCCTAGTTGTATGCATGTATGTGCTAGACAATTTTTATGGTGGTTTGTACTGGTAGTAAAATTAATTTAGGTTGATCATATTTTCTCATCCAAAATCGACCATATCTATTAATACAACCTCATCAATTACTGTATACAGTATAATAGCTTTTCCCGCTAGTAATAGGATACATAAATCAATGGCTTATATTGTTTTTACTAGTGATAATGCTGGTAGTCGAAATACTATTAGTAAAAATCACCATAAAAGTACTCTTCTCAAAGAGAGACACACACATACACCACACGCACGCACTGATTATTTGTGCATCCGTTCTAGTAAACATTATGGAGACAGAGATATATAATCTTTCTTAAAAACCTCAGCAAATTAATTTGTACTAAAAGTATAGCTATTTGTGTATAACTATATATGGTTGTTGGGATTTAACCCTAATGGTTATAATCATAATAGAAATTTTACGATCCTTATCTATATATAGGTACCAAAATTTTATATACCTTGAGATACCAATCTTTACGCTATAAAATTACTCCAATCATAAACATACAATTAATGTGACTTTGCAATAACCATACCAAATGTGCTATATACCTAGCTGGCGTGCACAGTTCCTAAAATGCTTTAGCACACGATTAAGTTAATTAACCACAGCATGTTAACTGTTAAGCATATATTTGTTCTTAATGTTAGCGATGCAAATGCAAAAAAAAAAATAATATCTGGTAGATTTTCCGGTGATGTTTGTAATTAAGTACATGCAATGTATTGCATACAATACTTGGTCATAATCAATTTCAGCATATATTTGTGCATCCATTATGTATATATTAGGCATAACGTCGATCGTCGCGATATGACTCATGTGCATTCGATTGGTGTTATTTTTCCAGACCATTTTATGTTCCCCGGCCTTCATCCGTTAACCGTCAATCGGTGCATAATAACTATTAATCTCACTCGTACATAAAAAACATCATGTTTGCAGGCACGCATCACATAATTTCTACCAAGCTATATTTGCCTCCAAAATCCCGGAAGACCAAGATATGTATATAAGCTAGCTAGCTAGCGATGCATGGGACAGTACTATACATGCCAGCAGCTAGCTATATATATATGAATACATGCTTGAACATAGACAATCATTGACGAAACAAATTAAAATCATTTTTTTCGAAAGACCACATAAGGAAGCAAATAGATCATGCACATATATATATATATATATATAAGATGGTGAAACTATCACGATACAAGGATGCCATGCTTACTGACGACGTCGTCAGATTAATTAGATCTCTCTCAGAGAAGAAGTAGAAGAAAAAGATCGTAACCAGCTGATACTGATCAGCCGATCTCGATCTATATATGCATGTATATATACATGCACATAGCTAGAACACAGTACTGCACACAGATGAGAAGAAAATCCCCAAATTAAACCTCGCTCGCGATTATATTGTAAGTAGGTTAGTTATTCCTCTTGCTCCCAGCTGCTGACCTGTACTGATCGTCGCCGCCCTTAAGCATCTCTTGCAGCACTTGGTCGTCTAGGTACTCCAGCTCGATCACCTGCCGCTGCTGTCGGGACGACGACGCGCCTCCCCGCACGTAGTTGCGCGCCTCGCCAGGGAAGTTGAGCACTGCGAGGTGGCCGCGCATGGCGTAGGCGGCGCGGTCGTAAGCCCGCGCCGCCTCCTCCGCCGTGTCGAAGGTTCCCAGCCAGACGCGGACGCTCTGCCGGCTGGAGTCACGGATCTCCGCCGCGAACTTGCCAGAAGGCCGGCGACGCACGCCACGGTACTTGGTGGCCTCGCCGCCGTCCTTGCCCTGATCGTCCCATCCGCCGCCGCCGTCCATGTGATCGATAGCGACGACTGACCGGACAATCAAATTAACTAGTACTGTTACGGGCCGGGGTGTACTAATAATATATCTAATGCAACTCTAGCTATTCCATCGATCGATATATAGATCAGCTCAGCTAGCTAGCTATGGAGTATATGTATATATGTCTCTGAATATAAAGCTTAATCGATCGATTACGCTATGTATATAGCTGCTACAGCTGCGACGACGCTGCAAATGGCTAGGGGCCTGGACTTGTATTTAAGAGCAGCGAGCTTAAGCCCTAAGGGGGCTAGCTAGCTAAGCTAATGGAGATGCAATTTGTGATCGTGTTATTCAAAGCAGAGGAAGATGCCGATTCTCTCGCGCTCAAGTGATCAGATAGATATATATATTGTGGAAGATGGGCCCCGGTCGCTCTTGTTGGCCTCTTCCCCTGTAATTAGCTAAGTTAAAAATTAAGCACCCACAATCCCCCCTCCCCCTCCCAAAAAAAAACATATAATAATGTTACTGTTACTAATTAACTTAAATAACATATATAATAATAAATCAGGTCTTGTGGTTTCAGAGAGCTTGATCGAATGCATATATATATACGTGTCCGGGATGATCCGGTCATTCTTTAATTAATTTCAGGTGACTATCTAAAACCATATAGATAGCTAAACCGGCCGACCGTACCTCACGCGTTCTACTTGCGTTGAGTTCAGTGACAGTTGCCTAACTTTAGCTATTAATTAACTTTTGCATATCATTGGGCATTGAAACTCCGTCTTGGTTTTATTTGTAAGCTATATATATATATACTACCTTATTTCCTCTTTGAATAGTCATCTCACCATGTTTGTCTGGTTGGAGAATCCTTTCTGATTCTTATATGGACGGATGCAAACTAAATTAAGCTCAACTAGATGATGATGATGAGGGATGGAATGGTACCTTGATAAATTGTAGCCTTGTATATAGTTAGGCCTCGTGCCTCAATTGACTGGCTAAATATAATTTATGTCAACACCGATTGTGATGTGGAGACAGTGGAGTACATTAATTTTTCGTATCGCTAACTTTATTAATTAATGACTCTTTTGTCACAATTGGCAATAGTTTTAGGTTAGTGGGATTGCACGTATAGTATATACAAGTACATAACTCACACATGCATGTACGTACTATTACCGTTTTATAAGAACAAAAGATGATTTGAATTTTGCGCACCTTAATTTTTTGATTTGGGATTATATTCTTGTTTGGACTTTGAAACGAATAGGGATGTACAGGCCTCGATTTTCCTAGGACCGGCCGGCGACACGCATGTGCAGTGCATGCATGCTGTTTGAATTCATGTGTAGATCGAACCTACGAAAAGGAATATTGGAATGTCTTTACTGGAATAAACTAGAATTTATATTAGTTAGATGAGCCCAGCTGCGCTGTTCGATCCTTTATTGCTTCTGCTCTTTAATTACACAAGGATGTAATCATATACGTACTGGAGTAGAATGCAAGGATGTTTTTGGTTTGAGGAATCTAATACGATTGCACTTACTTGCTGGCCAACAAACAAATTAAAAAGGGTAAATCCTTGAATCCACAAATCCCTTATATGTATTCAATACAATATGCATGATCGATGTTAATGGCACAAGGATGACATAGAAAGCATCGTCGTACGAAATTTTGCGCTGCAAACAGAGTGAGTAGTTGCAATGCAGTGCTGTATAGCGAAGCCTGCGCTCTAGCTGGCAAGCCAGTTTTGAAATTGATGAAAGTATAATATACTAGTTTCCTACCATCAATAAATTTTCTTTGGTTCAAAAGAAAAATTCGAAAGCGTTCTAGTTTCCAAGTAAACAGTTTTTTACTACTCCATCCATTTAATATTATAAATCGTTTTATCTTTTTTTCTAATCAGATTTTCCAAAATTTGATCAAATTTATAAAAATATATTTATATTTTTAACCCAAAATAAATATATTCAATGATAGATTAAATGAAACTAATTTGATATATTAGATATTGCTATTTTTTTATAAATTTAATTAAATTTTAATAAAGTTTGATTAGAAAAAAAGTTAAAATATTATGATATTAATATGAAACGGATGGAGTAGTATTGAAAAGACGTTGTATAGTATAGTGAAGAAAAAAGGTGAGGAAATAGCAAGGGACGGTGTGTAACGCTTAATGTGCTTATCGGTCCCATCAACGCAGTCATATCTATCTATCCCAGTGAAAGGTGAATCCTGCTTTGATCCTAGAATAAGCCACGTCATCTGTTGAATAATGGCCGCCAGATGCAACACCAATTCAATATGTACCGTTGGATATAGTCATGCTCAGTAAAAGAAGATGGGTCAGCAAGGGCCTTCACGAGAATCACCGTCAAATCCACATCTCGCTAGAAACACCTGGACCAAAGGAGCGAGGTTGGGACTCTGGACGAGCCAGAAACAACTTCCCGATAAAAAAAAAATACTCGGTTTACACTCTCTAAAAGATAATAAAAAATATAGTTCTTTTGCAAATAAAATTTTTAACTAATTAACACTATCACAAATCAAATTCCACTAAGTTAAAATTTAACCTGAATATATATTGTTTCCTGCCAATACTTTATCTAAAGATTTATTTCAACTATGTAAAACAAAATTAAGTCTGCTAAAACATTGTAATATAAGCTGAGGACAGAGTAACATAAGATAAACTCATGTGACAGCGGGAATGGTAGGAAGGCAGTGGAATTTGGTGGTGCGGTGGGCTAAGATGTAGGCGTGTTTGTTCTCTATGTATGTACCATTTCAGCAAATACTCCGTAATAGAATTATTTATCAAAATACACATAAACTCATCATAGGGATTAAAATATTCTCCAATTATATCAAAATACACACTAAACTCATAATAGGGTTTAAAAGATTTTCTACACACACAATATATTAGTCACGCGAAAGCACAACTTTATACACATCTATAAACGCACACAGGCATACCTTACTCTATGAGCACCTCCATAAATTATCTTGAGATTAACGAAGTCACCATGGGCGTCTCGCTATCGACTGGTACATCGCCTACCACTGAAAGAATCCCGTGCTAAATCTAGTAACCCTGGGTGGCTGGCTCCACCACAAGCTAGGAATCTAACCAGTTAAACTATCTGCCTCTCCCCTAAGTCAGGAAATCCACATCTTTTTACCTCATAAATTATTTTTTTCATTTTGACCCCACTAGAAACCTAATTGGTCTCATAAAGGAACTTTGATTGTGTATATCCATCTATGTCCATAGAGGTTGGAGTACTATCTATTATTAAAAAAATATTAACCAGCACTATTAATCTTCTTCCCAAATAGTGCAATTTGTCAGACGATTCTTCAATTACATGCAATCATTTATATATTTTCTTAGACACAGCTTAATAACAGGTTGATTATAGTCGCGTAAATGCGCCAACTACATGAACTAGTATAAGATGATTGGATTAAATCTGGCAGTATGCTTATGGGCCGATCCAACTGATGTGTACGTGCATAGGACTGACATTGCAAAACAGCAGATGCCATGACATGCACTGCTAGTACTTGGCATGTAGTGGAGTAGTATTAGTATAGCACGTGTATGTAAATGGCAGAGGCATTGGCATGTCTTAGGTAGGGAGGATCGGATGGGGATGACTTGAGAGTCAAAAAGAGAGATGATTAGCTAGTTTTAGTTAGCCGTCGAAGGCGACCCGCGAGGTCCATGCATCCGCGTACACGGCGTTGACCAGCGCGTGGACTTGCTCTCATCTATCTACTGTACTAACAGCAGCAGCAGCAGAGATGGAGCACGTGAAGTAGTAAGAGACCCAATTTTGCCTTCATTAAATCGTTCATTTCTCTTCCGACCCCTGCGTGCGAGAGTGGTGGCGATGGGCAGCGGCAGCTTGTTGGTCCTCTCCGTCTCCGTGGTCGGCATCCTCTTCACCTCAATCCTCCTCCTCGCCTACTATCTCTTCCTAGCCTGTTCATCGCCTCTCCCTTCTTTCTTCGCCGATCAACCCCGCCGCGGCCTGGAGGAGGCCACCATCCGCCGCATCCCAACGCTACGCTACCACCACCAGCAGCAGCAGCAGCAGCAGCAGTGCGGCGTGTGCCTGGGCGACTTCCGCGAGGGGGAGAGGCTCAGGCGGCTGCCCCCCTGCCTCCACTCCTTCCACATCGACTGCATCGACGCCTGGCTCGCCGCCGCCCTCACCTGCCCGCTCTGCAGGGCCCATGTCACCACGCGGCAGCCGGACCAGCCGATGAGGAGGTCGCTCTCCCTCGACTCCTGCACCATCATCTTGCACCCGCAGGGAAGCAAACCCTTCTTCTCCTTCGGCCACGCCAGGACCTCCCCAACTCCAATCCTCCCAATCTGATTCTCAACACTACAATATTATATATTGTTTTCTTCATTACATTCTCTACTTGCCCTTTTTTTCCGACTGTACAACACTGCCGGCCGGTTACTGTAATTTCTTAAGCATAGTAAGTGGAATCAACCACCCTTAATTTTGGCACTTTTTTTTTCCTTTCGTTTATGCAATGTGCATTAGCCATGCAGCAGCAACTGCATGCATGCGTCTGAAAGTAAGGACTAAAGGTCATCCTGCCAAACTAGAAAGAAAAGGAAAAACTCATCTACACCTAATCAGATGGGCCCTGCCAAATGAACGACACCAAAAGGACCGTGTGGGAGACATCGATCATTACTTGCCTCCAACGGTATTTAACAAGAAAAAACATGACGGTTTATTATCTGATGATTTGACACCAACCAAGTATTTGACGTTTTATTATTATCAGATTGCCTTGGTAATCATTAGATCCAATTCATCCATTTTATGTGGGCTTTGGATAGGTTATTACATGCTGGAATAAGTTTACTTTACGTATCTCATCTTAACCCCGAGTTTCAATCATATCCCTTAACTATAAAACCGGATACAACGCATCCCTCGTGTTACAATACTAGTCTAAAAACAGGTCCTAAGACAGTATTGCATCCGATTTTAGCTAACCTGACACCTACGTGGCACTCCAATCAGAAAAAAAAGTTATAGGTGGGCTATACATATCGCTAAAACATGCATATCTTCTTCCTTCTCTCACCCTCTCTCCTTTTCCTATTTCTCCCAACATGGACATGCATCAACGGTGGTGGCCGACGAGCTCAAGCTCGCTAGCTCATCGCTGGGAAGACGGAAGCGGTGACCGGTGAGGCAGCGAGGAGCTTCTCACGTAGGCATCCTCAACCACTGCTGTGGAATGGGGCAAGAGGGGAGAGGAGGCGGAGGCGACGAAGCAATAGAAGAGGCTCGATGGCAGGGGAGAGTAGGGAACGACGAGGCGAAGGAGGCAGAAGCCGATGGTCGAGAAACCCGCCTCCAGCTTGTCGATCTGGCGGAGAGAGCTTCTTTGTCTCGGTCCTCTCCTTTGCGTTGGGATCCCATTGAGCTCAAGGTAGCATGCGCAGCGGCGACGACCAGCCTCCCTGCGGACGAGTAGTGAGGTAGGGCTGGCCCTTGGATGAGGAGCGAGGCAGCAAGCATCATTGTCCACGCAAACCAAGGCCACCGCCCTCGCCTCCTACCGTCATTGTCAACTTGTTCTTCTTGCTAACAAAGGGAGAAGATGTGTTGTCGAAACGACAACTGCATACATCGAATGATGTGGTTACTCAATAGTTGTTGGGAAAGTAAAGTGTATTAAATTCGGGATTTAATTGGGGATCCCCTTTACATGGCCCTAGGAGGCTATTTATAATCCCATTATAGGTCCCCCTATTAGGGTTTAGGCCCAGCCTGACGAAGTCATCCTCCTTCGGCGTACGCCTTCGCCATGCTGCCTTCGCCCAGACTGGCAGGGACCTGGTGCAACTCTTCGCCCTCTGCCCCCTTCGCCCCGTTGTCTTCGCCATGGGGCTTCGCCCCGACGGGTCTTGGGCACCTCGAGTCCGAATCCTCGCTGCTTGGTTGGTTTCGGCAGGTCCGGTCGAAAGGTCTCATGACATACTGCCAACAATGGGAGAGAGAGATGCCAACGAGGAAGAAAGGGATTTCAATGACATGCGGGTTTCATGATTTTTTTTTCCTAATTGTAGAGCGCCACGTAGGATGACGACCGGGCCGACACGCTACATGGGTGTCACGTCAGCCAAAACCTCCGAAGGAATTAATTTGCACCAGTTTTAGAAGTTAGATGTTTGGGGTTAAGAAATGCGATTGAAACTCAAACCTATTTGAGGGACATAATGTGAACTTTTTCCTTACCTACTGGGCTGTATTTGGTAGTTACTGATCGACCATGGGTAGATACTTGGGCCTTTTTGGTGTGCTTTCATGAGTTTCTGTGGGCTGGGCTGGCCTGTCAGACATTCAATTCATCATGTAAATAGGCCTTGGCATTGGCCCGTGTATTGCAATATACATCACAATGCACGAGCCTAAATAATAAGCGTTAATTTAATCCATGCAACTCTAATTATACTAATTAAAAAAATACCACTACTATTCATCATATTGGTTGCGTGCCACTGGAATTTGAGAAAATTAGAACCGTGCCACTCCGTCACGAAATCTGTCAAACATATCCGTTAACGCCAACTGCATGTGGGACCTAGCTGTCAAATCTATCTTCTTCACCTCCCTTCCTTCTCTGCATGTTGAGCTCGGTGCCGCAGACATCCAGCTCCTCCCCCGCCGGCCGTTGTTCGCGCCCGCGGCGCCGACCTATCGCGCCTAGCCCACCGGTCGCCGCCTGTGGAGAGTGGAGGAGAGAGAGAGGAGAGAGGCCGCCGACGCCTAGCTCCTCCCCCGCCAGCCTCCATCCGCCCTCGCCGCGTTGGCCTGTTGCGCCCCAGCCCGCCGGTCGCCACCCGTGCAGAGGGGAGGAGGGAGGCTGCTGATGCCTAGCTCCTCCCGCCGACCACCATTCGCGCCCGCCGTGTCGGCCTATCACGCCCTAGCTCGCCAGTCGCTGCCCGTGGAGAGGGGAGAAGAGAGAGGAGGGAGGCCGCCGACGCCCAGCTCCTCCCCCGCCGGCCCGTCCGTGCCCACCGTGGACTGTTGTGCCCAGCCCGCCGGTCGCCGCCCGTGGAGCGGGGAGGAGAGAGAGGAGGGAGGTGAAGAGGATAGATCTGACAGCTAGGTCCCATATGCAATTGGGGTTAACGGAGATGTTTGACATATTTCGTGATAGAGTGGCACGGTTTCAATTTTCTCAAATTCCAGTGGTACACAGCCGATATGATGAATAGTAGTGGTATTTTTTTTGAATTGGTATATTTAGAGTGGTATGGATCACCCTCTAAAAATAAAAGAAGGCATCCGTACGTCTCCTTCTTCAGATAATGGAAGTGCAGACACGCATAGTTATCCAACAGTGTCCCAGTTCAACAGTGTAAGGGAGGAGCTTGACTCGCAATTACCTGAAAGAGATGACGACCCAGCAATTTGTTTGATTTACCATAGGGACTCCACGCACGTTCCTTCAGGTTCAAAAGATGGATAGATGTTGCCTCCATCAGACTGGTCAAAATGATATTTGCACCGCCCTTTCAGTTCTGTCCAAAAAGTTGAGATGATGATAATAAGATAGTGACAGAAAATGGCGACAGGACAATGATAATAAGAGGCTAGGAAGGTCAGAGCTGGAGCTGTTCCACGCAGGAAAATAAAAGGAGGTGAACTGGTGCTTACAACAGAATGTATGTGTAGCTTGTAGGCATCTGATTGCTCTTGTCCAGACCAGCCATGATCATGCATGCATGCGCGTTTCTTGAGCCGCTAAGCAAAAGCTCACAAGATGACAGACCAAATGCATCTCCTCTTACATTACACGGCCGGCCGGTCAAAGATACCTACCAACTCTTCCGGCGCCATGGATTAATACAGGGGAAGCAAGCAGCTTTCTTCGCTTATTTGCATGCCGCATGTGCGCCGGTGGGGCACTCTAGCAACTCGCTCCATCACCAACATGGATTCAGACCTGCCTTAGAAAAATAAAATCAGTTTCTTCGGTCATGGCCTCGTGAGGCTAGAACGCTCAAGAAAACTTCCTCCATATAAGCCAGGCTTGCATGTCTCTGTCCTACGAATGAAAAAATTTAAACACTAGCTCACTGCAGCTATTAACCCTGATGGCATCAAACAACCGTGTCAAAATTAACAACACACCGGCTAGAGGACGAAAACGACCTGACCTTGCTGTGGCTTGCATTTTCTCCGGCAAGGGCAGCCATGGGGCCCTTAGGTGTTCCCTTCAGCAAGCCCATTTTTCTGCCAGTGCGAATCTGTAACTCCGGTCGGTGGCCCTGAATGCAGATTTCATCGATCAATCTGGACAGTTAAATGTGTCATCCGACGATCGGAAGCACCTTATCTGTACATAATTTGAACCCAATGAGGGAAGAGAGTTGATGAAGAACTGCTTCCTGGATTTCAGCAAGGATCATTACGACACCAACACTTGTTTTCTGCAAGATGTGCCTCACGAGTGGAGCCCTGCATGCAAAGGCTGAGGGATTATTTTAGGCAAATAGGTGATCAGCATGATATACCATCCCATTAGGCTTAACAAAGACGGAAGAGTACTCATGTGAGCACATACTTAACAGCTAAGAGGAAAATTAGGTGGTTAATTTTCAGATAAGGATACTAATCTAGAGTTGCTTAATCAAGTGAGTGTTCATGAGCAAGACAAAGGGGAAGACCTCCTGAACCTTAACTAGTGATTCTAGCAATCATGCACACACGTGCACTGTGGTTGTGATCTGTCCATCATCTTGACTCTTGACCAGTCTCCAAGTGGGTACAAATCATCTGCTATACTGCAGCCAATTAATCTGGTGTATGCGTGCAGTTAACTCTAGCTTAAATTCTTTATATCATTGTTTGTCGCTGTGCATCTTCTAATGAAGACAAATTTGACCATCAAACAAAATCCTCCACAATCAGCAGCACCTGAGATTCACCTTTCAATTCAGGCAACAATGCTTGCTCAAAAACAGAGAGAAAAGGAAAACAATTCTTAATTACAATCATAGTGTTAAGTGTTAACTTGTTATTCTATGATGCTGTCAGTTGCTTTATTTTAATCTTACCATTATTTTTACCAAAATATTTTGCGGTTTTACTCCTGTCATTACCACTTATATGAATTTGAGCGCTACATACAGCAAAGATATTATAAGTCTTGAAAATCCTGAATGTAAATGTCTAGGGAAGAATGCAGTACGTGACTTGATTTTTATGACGTGGTGACCATTTTTAGGTTGAGAATCAAAACAATCTAACAGAGTAATCCAGGGGACCAAACACAGTAGAGTTTCATGCTTAATACATGCAAATCAATTGTTTACTTTATAAGTTTTGAATACGAGACACACAAAAAAAAGTGAATGTCATATTATGTCAGCTTGGAATACCAGAACCATCGCACATAAGTTATGGTAGCACACATTCAACTCCAGTCATTCGAGGGCAGATTATTCCATTATCTAAAAAAAAACTCTAGTCATTTAGCTTGATCACTAGTGCAGGAAAGGACTTCGTCTCATAATCAAGTGGTTTTCAATTTTCATACTTAAGTAGTTAAATAGTGTTAGCATTATTTTTCTAATGTAGTCAATGTCATATTGTCATGAGGTGGTTTACATAATAGTTCAACTTCTAAAGCATTCTACTGTGTCATGGACGTGCCCTCTTTGCCAGCTAACAACTATAAAGACAGGCACATGAACAGGTGAAGTTCTGAAGGGCTGAAAATGCTTTTCCTTGTGAAGAAAAAAAGATGCCCATGATGAAGTTATCATGCATTATAAACTAACTGCATAAGGCACTAAAAGATTGGCATGTAATCATAAAGTTCCAAAAACAACAAATGATTTACGGGTCCACTCTAAATACCCAACTCACCGACCACTTCACTTGGTTTCCCACAGGGTGGGACCCTTATATAAGCTCCAAAGGCTATATGATGATGCATGAATTTCTAACGTGCAATTTGGAGCAAAAGAGCTCTACACGTGTGTCTCTTCATTTGAAGATTTAGTATCTAAGGTTAGTTTGTGATGGGATCATACGAATGCTTGATGAGAACAAAAATACTGAACACTGCTGATAATTTCTCTGTGCTGGATTTGTAACAGCATGGTACGACTACATTTTACAAAGCACTATAACTGTTAAGGCACTGCCTGGAACTTTAGGGAAATCTCCCAGTAAGCAAATTCCATAGAAATATTTCATGGCACAATAACCATGTGACAAAAGAAGGTAGGACTCTGGGTACAAGACTATAAATACCAAAAACTACTAACTTTAAGCAGATCAAACAAAATAAGGTTGCGCTTATGGACCCTGTAGGTCAATCCTGAAACAATAGGTACCAGATCAACTATGAAAGAAGGATAAGGAATTATGAGCTGTACACAAGCTGTCAATTAGTGGCTGAGAACATTTAACTCATTCAGGTGATTATTGACCCAAAAATCTATCTATTAATTCCCTCTGGGGGAACAAGAAACTTTTTAAAAGTAAGTTATTGTGAATATATATGTGATTGGAATAACTAATGGTTTTACATAATAATAGAAGCCAGCTTTCCTGCCAAAAGAAAAGAAATAAGAACCAGCTAAGAAAACATTGGCACAAGTAGGAGTAGGGAACCATTAATTGTGTTTTGTTGGGTATACAGCAAAATTTGGTTGGGAAGAAAAGAAAGCTAAATACACGTCATTGGTGTGGCAGGTAATGACTACACTCCTTTTCATTTGTATATTATAATGACTTACGAGTATCTGTAAAGTAGCCACTTGATGTAAGCATTTTACTTGATTAGCTTAATTCTGTTTCATGACTTGACCAGCTTAACTATAAGGTAGTAATCTGCCGATATTTTAGAATTATATATGCGCTCCGATGGAGGAAACACTCCAGTTTTTAAAATAATGAAAAACGGAGTCACCTAAATTTACAAAAGTAATGTTGGGATCCATGCGAGAAACACCCAATAAAGTAACTACTGTTACTACTATGATAGTTCCAAGAAAAATAGGAAAGGAAAATGGACATATCTAGATGTCTACTCAGGTAGGATGCACATAAGGTTGATAGGAAGCAATTTTATACTCATAAACATTAAGCACAAAGTACCCATCCTGCATTTTGGTATGGGTACAGGCACGCAACAAGTAGTTCTGTTTGGCCCAATATGTGCTGTTTAATTACTGAACTTGTAAAAATTGAACAGCATTTGCATACATATTAAATAATATAAAAGTTTAACTATTAAATATGTGTTCAACCATCAATGATATATGTTCCGCTCAGTGCTATGCAGTTGTTAATTAAAACCATTACGAAAAGAATTTGAGCGTATGTAGAGTTGGAAATGAGCATGAAAGGGGTAGAACAACTGGGCTTAAAATAATGAAACTTGTAGTCCACTAGGGAGACCAAGATGAATTAATTATTTGACAGACTTTGGCAATCACGGTACTGGGGTTATCTTTATAAATAGCAGAGAATGATGAACTGAAGATCCATATCATAACCAGCAAGGAGCAAGAATAAGACCAACAACAGCATCAAGAAGAACAAGGATGACAGGACTTGGCTCACCATGTGGCGCGTGCAAGTTCCTACGCAGGAAGTGTGTGAAGGGGTGTGTCTTCGCCCCATACTTCTGCCATGAGCAAGGTGCTGCACACTTTGCCGCTATCCATAAGGTATTTGGGGCAAGTAATGCCTCAAAGATCCTTATGCATCTCCCTGTTAGTGACCGCTGCGAGGCCGCAGTGACCATGTCATATGAGGCGCAGGCTAGGCTACGTGATCCAATATATGGTTGCGTTGCGCACATCTTCTCTCTGCAACAGCAGGTGAGCAAGTTCTTCATTAGTAGTCAGTACATTACAATGAGGGTTTTGGTTCAGAATTTTTTTTTAATTAAAAGAAGTGGTTTCATTCTTCATGGAGTGGGAAAAAACTCACCTGGTGAGTGTTGATAACTCAAGGCTCAGGGGCTATCCTAACTAATCTGTATGATCATAAAAGGGTTTTGAAGTATCACAAGAAAAAACATTTAAGACGTATCCCCTTTTTCTTTGTTGAAAATGTATAGGCTTCTAGGTTCTTTGGATGGTTCTTTGTATCAAAATAATATTTTTTTTTCAGGAAAGGAGGTTCTTTGCATCAAAATATTGTCTTACCATATACTGCAAGGAAATAGGTGACACTGACAGTGGTGTTCCTTGTTAAAATTTTCACAGGTAGTCAGTCTGCAAGCACAACTAGAATCTCTCAAAGCTCAGGCAACACAAGGGTATGGAGATGGTTGTTCGATCTCAAGCCCTCGAAACGATAGCTGTGGAAAAATGTTTACGTCTATTCTGCAAGATGGGCAACAGTTTGTTGGCCCAACAATGGCAAGTAACTCTTCAGTAAAGAATGAGAATCATTCATACTTTGCAAATGACCACTTCGCCCCTATGTCAGCTCAATCTTCACAAGGCTTTGAAGCAGAGTTGTGCATGGCTGACTACAGCAACACCAACCCTTGTTGCAGTGTGCAAGGGAATGGGTATCATGACATGGAGGACCTTCAGTCAGTAGCCTTTGCCTATCTGAATCAGGCATGAGTTGATGATCCATATGTGGTAGACTGCTAGATAAAAACTGTACAAGTTGGAACGGTTTTGGTAACAATAACTTACATTCTTATAGGATGAACATTCAATTGCTAGAATAAAGCAGAGTTGTGGTGTAGCTGTTCAAATGTTGCGAATACGTAAATTTATTTGGTGTCGATCTGTAGTTGGGTAGTTAGTGAAAATAAGTCGTCTGGTTTTTGCAATACTAAAATCGATCTGTCTTGAAAAAAGCATGAGTTGGGGGTTGAGATGATTATGGCATGAACATTCGCAATTGATATGATGTTTGCAAAAATGGGCTAAAGCTGAATGATGGAAAACAAATAGTTAAGAGGGCGTAATGATTGAAAAGCCTAAGCAATAGATAAGGGCGGAGTAAAAGGACGCATATACAGTGCATTGCATATAGTATTAGAGAGGAATGTGCAGATGGGGACGTTAGGATAGTGTGTGGGAAGCGCAGCGTCGGTGCGTGTGAAGCATACTATCGAGCAGGTGGTGGGCATGGGCGGCGAAGGAGGGAAGGAGTGCGCGCGCAGAGTACCTTGATGGCTTCCGTCGAGGTCCCTCCCTCGTCTCGTCGATTGCCAGAGATCAATTCAGAATTTGAGATTGGAATCATCAGTGCGGCCACAACATTGGTAGCCCAATTGGCGGCATATATGGGCTGGGCCGCCAGACCTGTCAATCTCCTTCTTCTCCATCGTCTCCGGCCGTCGACGTCCTCGTCCGCGCAGATCTCCGGCTCCTCTCCCTCGGCCGCGGGGCTCGCTTTCCCCTTGTTCGTTGGCCGGCACCGCGAGAGGAGGGTTTCAATTTCTTCCTTCCCCCGCATGAACTCCAGGAGGTCAGTCTCCCAGATCCCCTACCTCTTCATTTCTCAACACTAGTTCGCCCGCCAAATATTATGTGTTCGATCCGCTTAGTTTTGTTTCGCCATTAGGCTACTGCTTGCTTTAAACTTTTTGTTTTGTTGATTCACTGACTTACTGACTGATTAGTCAGTTCATTCATGAATTGGGCATCGAATAGATCCTAGTAGATCCAGCAGATGAAAAAGCCTTGCCCCTTTTTCACTGGGGCGAGCTGCCGTCAGATGCAGTTGCAGCTCTTCTTCTTTTCTTTTTCTGTCACTTGTTAATAATCCTACCATGCATCTAGCCCACCTGCCTGTTAATTACTACTACTTGTTAATTGACATTCAATCCCATCTTAGCATTTATGCATTTTGCCCTTTTCGTTCATCATGCTTATCCCCTTATCCAATCTTACCGTATGATGCCTCTTTAGTCTTTACTGAATTTCCACAAATTAAAATACCCCCTTTTTCATTTAACATGCCATCATTCATAAGAAAAATTCTTAATATAATCTCATCAAAACTTTCAGAAGTAACAAAATACAACACATATGAAAATAATAATAATTAAACTGCTTATTTCTACTCTGCTACTTTTCAATCACTGGAAGTAATTTCTGGCCCTAACTGAAGTGATGCATACTAGACAGTACCAAAATTGTTCAGAACACAGTAGCAATGCCTTTTATATTCATTAGCGCTGTTTGCAGGGACTTTCGCAGCCACAAAGCTGCTCTATTTGATGGTATTGAGGAGGGTGCGATCAGAAGCTCAGCTTACTCTTCTCAAATTCATGACCATGAGAATGACCAAGCTATGGATAGTCTGCATGACAGGGTCAGCATTCTCAAAAGAGTACGTATGATGTACTTCTTTTTTCTCCAAAGTTTGCTTGATGCATTGAGCTATGTGCAAGACAATCCTGGAAAGGTTTTCACAACCTCAATTATACAAACCCCCGTACTACTGCAAAGGGCTAAATTGTTCGGTCTGATCAAATCACACTGTGTTATCCAACAATGCTTGGAGCATTTTAAGTTAATGTTGGGTTAGATCGTGTTGTACCATAATACCAAAGACGGAATTTCTGAGCTAGCAAAAGAGTATGACAGGGTCAGCATTCTCAAAAAAAATACACATGATGCACTTCATTTCTCTGCAAAGTTTGCTTTACATGTTGAGTTATGTGCAATACAAACCTAGAAATGGTTTTACAACCTCATTAACACAAAACCCCGTGCTACTGCAAAGGGCTAAATGGTTCAGTCTGATTGGATCACATTGTGTGCGATAATGATTGGAGCCATTACAATAAGGTTGGGATTAGATTTTTTGGGGAATACGCAAATAGAAGAGAAAAAGATAATGAAACACTAGAGCTTATTCTCGTGATACAAATTGGCACGACCTAGAGCGACCACGGTTTAGATCTTTTTGCACTATATAACACCAAGGATGGAGTTTTCATCGAGCTGGTAGAAAGAAAACCGCTTAATTTGGAATTGTTAACTGATGGCCCATGACTTGTTTTCATACTAACTGCAGAAGGTGACTACTTATAGCTTTGTACAGTAACACGGCAAGAGTTGGACACTTTCTTGTGTATTTGCTAGTATATATTTCCAGATTATCTGACTGTCATATTTTTCTAGGGAGAAATGACCCCAATTTTGTCCATCGAAGAAAAATATAAGGACAGTCTGAAACATCTGAATGTGAGATCAACACATTCGAGAATCCAAAATAGCATTATAGAAACAGCTAGAAAAAGACGAATAAGGACATATCATTCAAGGATAAATTATTCCACTGTTCCAGCCTCCAGGAGGTCCCGACGCATCGTTAATAGTCATTAGTTCACTGCAAATGTTTTGTTGTTAGGAACATGGTGCAAAGTTCAGTGCAAAATTTACCATATGTTATTAGTATGATGGTTATTGCATGTGGATGATGTGAATATCAAAAGTAAACAGCGCTGCATCTTGTAGCTTTTGTATGTTATTGTTCTCAAGATTTTGCGTGCTACATCACAATGTAAGCTTCATATGTGCTTATAACCATTTTAAACTTACTGTACCTTTGATGTGGTTTGTCTCTTCAGTTAACAGGCGATATACATGAAGAAGTGGAGAATCATAACCGAATGCTGGACAGAATGGTACTAATATCCTGCAAGATGCTATTTTTCTTGTCACTACTCTCTGATGCATTTCTTTGCTATTTAGGGTAATGATATGGATTCTTCCAGAGGATTTCTTTCTGGAACGGTGGACAAGTTTAAGATGGTAAGGAATTAAGGGGTTCCTAGCTCCACATCATGGGCTACTCCTTAACTGTTTGTTATTCTTACAAATGCTTTTTTTTTTTACTTCAGGTTTTTGAGACCAAAGCAAGTCGCAGAATGGCTACCATGGTGGCTTCTTTCATTGTTGTCTTCTTCCTTATATACTATCTAACCAAGTAGAAGAATTGCCTGACTCTGCCTTTCATTTTCCTCTTGCTTGCACGTAAAGTACATGGCTGACCGTGTTTATCAAGTTTTGTGCACTTGATGACCAAACATTTGAGAATTTTATCTCAAACTGTGGATTGTAAGGCGAGCTGAATGTGGTGAGAACTGTTGTAAAACTTTGTGACGGCAAAAGATGAGTTACGAGTTGATGATATATGCCCTCGTTGGTGGTGCTGCACTTATGCCCATTTCTGCCATCGTTGTATGCAAAGCAGCATTTGGATTCGCTTCACTCCCTGCAATTGTTCTGTGGGATTTTACTGATTTGCTAGAGAAGAGAAGATGCTGTGTGTCTGTCGATGGACCGCCTGCAAGTGGCTGCTGCAAATGTCAAATGGCGACTTTGTCCTGCTGATTGCAACACTAGACACCGAATGAATGAATGAAGAGTTGTGTTGTTTTGCTCTTCACGCTACTGCGACTTGACGTTCCAAGAGACTGTGCCCCTGCCAAGTTTTTACTGTGTGTTAGGTCCTCAAACATGGCTAACAAGTTGTTGTATCAATCACTAAAGACATCTTGAGTTAATAATGTCACTGTGTGCTACACGCCTACCTACTCTCTCCCTTACAAAATAGTATGAGATGTCATATATCTTAATCAGATGAATGTGCTACATCTTATATTATATTTGTTTATTTTAAGACGGGGAAGTACACGAGAGAGTGTGATGTGATCCATCAAATTAGCATCCAGAAGCCGGATGGAACTTGTGCGTACTTCTTGTCGTTCCGAAAATTGTACAAATCCTAAGGTACTCCTTTTTTCCTGCCCGTACACAATCTATCTGTTAACTTATTAAATGAATAGAAAAAGAAACCTTCACGTTCTCTCTCATGATCTAAAAATTCTCATATTAATCAGAAAAAGAAAAAATAGAGCCCATATAGAAATACAATTTAAAACTCGGAGTTAAAAAATAAGGAATATAGGAAGAGAAGACTAGAGTCCATACCGGTACCGGTATACAATAGAACTAATGAAAATTCAGAATTAAAAAATAAGAAAATTAAAAGTAGAGGTTAGAGTCCATATAGAAATACAATTTAGAAATAAGAAAATTCGAAATTAAAAGAATAAGGAATATTGGAAAAAACTATAGAATCTATATAGAAATACAATTTAAAAATAACTGAAATTCAGAACTAAAAAAATAAATATTGAAAGATAAGTTGAGAGTCCATATAGAAATACAATTTAGAAATAACTCTATTAACTTATTAAAGAAATAGAAAAGGAAGGCTCTACGTTCGCTCTCATGACCTGAAATTCTCATATTAATCGGAGAAAAAGAAAAAATAGAATCCATATAGGAATACAATTTAAAATTCGGAATTAAAAAATAAGGAATATAGGAAGAGAAGACTAGAGTCCATACTGGTAAACAATAGAACTAATGAAAATTCGGAATTAAAAAAATAAGAAAATTAAAAGTAGAGGTTAGAGTCCATATAGAAATACAATTTAGGAATAAGAAAATTCGAAATTAAAAAAATAAGGAATATTGGAAGAAGACTATATAGTCTATATAGAAATACAATTTAAAAATAACTGAAATTTGGAATTGAAAAATAAATATTGAAAGATAAGTTGAGAGTCCATATAGAAATACAATTTACAAATAACAGAAATTAGGAATTAAAATAAGGAATATTGGAATAATAGTATAGAGTCCATATATGAATTTAGAATTAATTAAATTCAGAATAAAAATAATAAAATTAAAACTAGAGTTTAGAGTACATATAGAAATACAATTTACAAATAACTAAAATTAGAAATTAAAAAAGGAATATTGGAACAATAGTCTAGAGTCCATATAGTCTAGAGTCCATATAGGAATACAATTTAGAAGTAGCTAAAATTCGAAATTAAAAAATAAATAATATTGAAATATGAGTTTTGAGTCCATATAGTAATAGAACTAGAAATAATAAAAATTCAGAATTAAAAAAAACAATATTAGAAGAAGAATCTAGAGTCCATATAGAAATATAATTTATAAATAATGAAAATTCGAAATTGTAAAATAATAAATATTGGAAGAGGAGTCTAAAGTTCATATAGGAGTGTAATTTAGAAATAACTGAAATTTTAAATTTAAAATAAGAAATATAGGAACAAAATTTATAAATTATAGAAATTCATAATTAAAAAATAAAGAATGTCGGAAGAGGAGTCTAGAGTCCATATAGAAATATAATTGAGAAATAACTAAAATTTGGTATTAAAAATAATTAATAACCATCACGTACGACACAATATGAATATTACACCTTGATAGTTTGGTCAAGTTAGTACAAAATTTAAATTATGTTATTATTTTAAGATTTTTTAATAATATAATAAGAAAATATATATGGTATATATGAGAGAAAACGTAAGGATGCTAGAATCATAATTTGCACGTGCCATCATGGTAGTTAAGAAAAATTCGACCATCATAAGGTTGTCTGATTAATGTAGTTGCTGCTAACCTGACCTCTCCGATCTTGTCTCTCCTGTCTCATCCATTTTCCAATTCCAACTGGCCATTAACGGGCCAAGGGAGGTGAGATTGATTACCTGATAATGGGTGGTAATTTTAATCCAAACAACGCAACAAATGCAGCAAAAGGCGCGCAATTTAATCAGCAAACTAAAAAGGCAGTAGTATTATGGGAAGTATTATTCTTTTTTTTTGACGGGTATGGGAGGTATTATTCATCTAAGAATATGAAAGATCCCAAAGATTTTTTTTCTTTTTTTGCGGGGAGGGATCCCAAAGATTAACTGAACATATTTACAAAAAAAAAAAAAAAATCGTTGGTCATTGCTGCAGTTGAGATTAATTTGCTGTGAATAGTGCTGTCTTTTGACGTGTTGCGCTAACCAACAAGTGAAGCTAGCTTATCTTAATACAGTAATCTAATCCGACCTGACCTGTCGTAATTAATTAAACAAAGTGCATGGCGATGAAGCCTTGCAAGTTGTGTCCCCGGACCACCATTACATTAGGAGGCTAGCTACAGGAATCTGTTCCCTTTTATATTAGTGGGAGCTGTCATTAAAGCTAACTAACACTTCTTTCATCTCCTTTCACGCATCATTAGGAGCTTTGTATGGCCATTGCCAATAAAATTATCAGTCAATCCATGGTCTTAGCTTAGCTACTAGTATAGATGTTGGGTCCATCACAACCTAGAGCCTAGGTACAGTGTTATGCATATGGATACTTGTACTTTTTATCTAGTACTAGTGTTCAAGAGTTGAGTCTATTTTAAGGTTGTAAAAGATGTAGTTCAGCTCCTATATGAAATCTAATGGAAAATCTCAAAAAACGGTTATGTTGACCTAATGAACTCTTATCTCAACAAACAATAAGATTGATCTCCAGATGATGAAAACTGAAGTCAGTGTCTTTTTAGTATATTCAGTTTCAAGGAGTATCTATTTCTCTTCCATCTCTAAAAATTGGGGTGTGTGTAGAGAGAGAGAGAGATAATAGTAAATTAATGATTAAATTAAACTGGCATTCATATGCTTTGATATATATATTTGGCGATCATGCAGTTCGATCGATCATTCTCTCAAAATTAAACTGGCCCTGATAAAAATATATAATCAGCATCGTCATCTTGCATATGCTTCCTCTATCTATATCTCTCCACGGGTTCACGGGTTCAGACATTCGATAAAAATATATAGTACTTCTCAAAGAGTTAAACTTTTTTAGAATGATCAATAAATTAATTTTAAGGGAAAATAGTACTTTTCATTAAATATAGCTGAAGAAAAATAAAACCCATAAAAATGAGAAAAGGAAAAAAACTCAATACACTATAAATTAATAAATCAATTACTCCAGTAGATAGCCTGCTTGCAACCTGGAGTAGCATATACTATATATGTAGCATGTAAAACGTAACCTAGCTGATAAAACCGTACCTCTCACCAACAAGGTCATTCCATCTATTTTCATATCAAAACTGTGGGCATTCTCATTCATTAGCTATCACAATCAAATAACTAAAAACCGGTGGATAATACATATATTAAGGATCCGTTTGTTTGGACTATTAGCAAGTTACACTACTGGAGAAATGATCTTTACCCGGATGATAAAAATCACATTAGTCCCGGTTCGAATAGGAACCGGGACTAAAGATCATTTTTAGTCCCGGTTAAATAGCCCAACGAAACTTTTTGATCTTTAGTGCCGGTTGGTGCCGGGACTAAAGATTATTTTTAGTCCCGGTTAAATAGCTGTCAGGGTGTGTCAAGCCCCACGATCTTTAGTCCCGGTTGGTAACATCAACCGGGACTAGGTAACATCAACCCAGACTAAAATTTGATTTTTAGTCTCGGTTGGTATTACCAACCTGGACTAAAGATGCCTCCAGAATTAGTTTAAAAAGAAAGTATCTATATCCAAGTTAGATGTGTGTAGTAGGTGGCATGATAACGCGCGTGAGAGCTTGTGTGAGAGATCTTGATTTCGAATTTGACAACCTACACATTTTTTGACTTGGTGTGCGTCTTTAGTCCCGGTTATTTCAACCAGGACTAAAGGTAAGGTATCTTTAGTTCTGGATTGGTTGTCCTGGTTGCACAACCGGGACTAAAAAGGGTTGTCAACCGGGGTTAAAGCTCCATTCTCCAGTAGTGTTAATTCGTATGCCAAAAATCCTAAGCTCAAATAAACATATATTTTGTTTGGATTAATTGGTTTTTGTGGATTGGAGTACTTGTGAGTAGTCTTCTCTTGGCCCTTGTGGTTCAAAAGTTGCTTGATTATGTAAACTACATATTTTTAAAGAAAAAGTCAGCCAAAATTAAATTATAAAGCCAATAATCTTATGACAAACTAAGAGCTAGCCCCACTAGTTGGATATATGGTTCTTTTGGATAAGCACCACAGGAATTAATTAAACTATATCCTATATAGAGCCTAAGAAAATCTACCACAAGGGGTTGGTGGTTTGTAACTACATATGTATACATACAAAACTATACTAATTAACACTCATGCTAGCTAAAAAAGATATTGTCAGAATACTTATGTATTATACATTATGAGATCAGAAAGTAACGCTTCACCCGTGCCTCCATCAATTTTAGCTTAAATTATCCATAGCAAGTGTTGATACAAGAAATAAAACCACATATGTCCAATGTTCTACCCATTGCGTGATCGTAATAAAATTGTAAGGTGCACCCTTTGAAAGGGTGTGCATAGCCTTTTGACACTCTTTCCTCCCTGCTTTTACTTTTTTATATGTCATGCTTGTACACATATTCCATGTACACCAACACAACTTGGAATAGAACAATGAAGTGCCCCAAACCACCCTTAGTTTAATTACACCGCTAAATCCCTGATATAATAAGAGCAAAGCTAGTCTTCTCCTACCCATATATAGCACCGGCCGGGCAACCATACACAAAAAAAACGGATGAAAAATTAAAGGGGATCATTTCTATCGTCGGAGGATCGGAGCAGCATATTATTAATCACACAAGAGGAGAGAGATAGAGGTCGATCCAGACAATCTTGTTATGCTAGCTACTACTCTTCCATCAATCCTCGACTGAAACCCAAGGTACAGCTTACCTTAATTTGCTAGCCCCATATTATTCCCCATTTTTCTTCCATCAAAATGCTACATATATATGCTTAATTTGATGTTAATTTCCACTCGTGGATGCTCTAGCTAGCATGCAAGATCCTCAATCGATTAATTGCAAGCTCGATCTTCAACCTGTGATATGTGTGTTCATCTTCCTCCGATTGATAGATACTAGAGCTTAATTTCATCAGCATAATAATTAAGCTAGTACTAGCTAGCTAGCTAATGGATCGATACATATGATATATCCAGGTGATGCAGCGACCAAAAAGAGCATGCATCCAGCTAGCCAAAAGCTAATCAATTGAAGGGCCGGATCGATCTATCTATCGGAAGCCGAGAGAAGAAGAAGAAGAAGTTAACCCTAGCCTAGCCTAGATATATAGGTAGGAAGAAGCTGGCGAGCCGGTGGTGGGACGAGGGGCGGCTCAGCCTGCCGGTGACAGCCGCCAACCCATCTCTCGGCCTCGTCAACAACACCACCGGCGCCGGTGACGACATGGCGTCCAAGGAGCCTAGCGGCGACGACGACCACGACCACGACCGCGAGCTGAACGGCACCAGCGCCGGCGGAGTGGAGCCCAAGGACGGCGCGGTGGTGACCGGCAACCGGCGCCCCCGCGGGCGGCCGCCGGGCTCCAAGAACAAGCCCAAGCCGCCCATCTTCGTGACGCGGGACAGCCCGAACGCGCTGCGCAGCCACGTCATGGAGGTGGCCGGCGGCGCCGACGTCGCCGAGTCCATCGCGCACTTCGCGCGCCGGCGGCAGCGCGGCGTCTGCGTGCTCAGCGGGGCCGGCACCGTGACCGACGTGGCCCTGCGCCAGCCGGCCGCGCCGGGCGCCGTGGTGGCGCTCCGTGGGCGGTTCGAGATACTGTCCCTGACCGGGACGTTCCTGCCGGGGCCGGCGCCGCCCGGCTCCACCGGGCTGACCGTGTACCTTGCTGGCGGGCAGGGGCAGGTGGTGGGCGGCAGCGTGGTGGGTACGCTCACCGCGGCGGGGCCGGTCATGGTGATCGCGTCGACCTTCGCCAACGCCACCTACGAGAGGCTGCCGCTGGATCAGGAGGAGGATGAAGCTGCAGCAGGCGGCGGCGGACACATGATGCCGCCGCCACTCATGGGCGGCGCCGGCGATCCAGTACTGTTCGGCGGGGGAATGCACGACACCGGGCTTGCTGCATGGCACCATGCCCGCCCTCCACCACCGCCGCCGCCATACTAAGCTATCTACAGCTTCATGAATTCGTTGCTTAATTGGCATATATATATATACTACTCCCAGATGATATATATGATCAAGCTATAGCTAGCCAAGCTCGAGCTAATTAGTAATTAACAAAAGGTGAGCCAATATATATAATGCAAGATCGATCCAAGCTATAAGTACATTGATAAAGGTAAATTTTAGCGGTTCAAGTGCTTGGGCCATAAATATTTCTCTCTCTAGCATGTGTGTGTAGTATAGCAGCAGCAGCTAGCTTAATTAAACATCAAGTAATTGGTGTGTTATGTGTTTGGTTTACTTCACATATCTATATATGAGTGCTAAACAGATTAATTACGAATGCCTCTCTCGCACTCCAGTCGCATATGCATGCATGTATATAGATCGATTGATGCATCTATCTGCTCATTGTGCACTTTATACTGAGTTTGTTAATCACTTTATAGTGAGTGTAGAAGATGATAAAACTGACTATATATACTGTATGACTCCTACTATATATGCTCTAATTTGTTGTCTAATTTCTTCGCGGCAAGGGTAGCTTGCTAGCTAATGTACATCTTATATGCACAGGTTGGTGAACATCAACGTAGGGATGTGAAATTGGAAGTAAGGGGTGTCTTCTCCCTCCTCCACCCCCCCCCCCCCCCCCCCCCCCCATTCTCGTTCTTTTTTCTCTTCTTCTCCCTCCCATCACTCCTTCCCTCAATGGCGATCACAGCGGGTATATATAGGGGGCTCGAGCAGCAATCGAGCCTTCTAGCACCCATATTAAATCTTCCTCTGAAATTATGTTTACATTGTAGGGATTTCTAGCTTAATCTAAAAAAATGTTATAAGATGGACCGGTTAATTTTTGTGTACATATGTGTGTATGCATTAGTCCGTTGTAGAGATTGATGTGGTAAGTTTTGCGTATGTTTAATTGTTTTTAAAATTATTTGATGAATGTAGAAACAATTAATACCACCAACAAGATGAAAATAAATAGCTCGTAATTTAATTTGGGGCCGGGGTTCGTGTTTCCCTTCAATTATTTCTGCTACGTGAATTTGATGAAATTGATTAGTGCATGCAATTTCCGTAGCTAATTAATTAATGAATAAGGAAATTAGTAAGTAGTCTCTCCGTTTCATATTATAAGTCGTTTGAATTTTTCCTAGTTAAATTTCTCTAAGTTTGATCAAATTTATAGAAAAATATATTAGTATTTTTAACCCAAGACAAACGTATTATCAAAATATATTCAATGCTAGATTAAATGAGACTAATTGGATATTTTTTATGTTGCTAGTTTTTTCATAAACTTAATTAAACTTAGCAAAGTTTAATTAAAAAAATAAACGAACTTATAATATGAAATGGTGGGACTTCCTTTGACGCTGCCTGATCACAAGCCACGCCGACGCCGTCCACCTATTTCTCCGATCGAGCTTGGACAGCGATCGATCGAGGCGCCTCCATTTTACGACTTCTTTTGCACCCATTTTTGGAGCTAGGCTGCACGCTGAGCTTGATTTAATCTGAGGAGGAGATGCAATTGAAGTAATCAATGATTTTGATTTTTGAAGGGAAAAATAGGATACTTGTTTGTAGTGGCACGTACGTACGTTAAGCCAAAAAGAAAAAAAAAAAGAAGGGAGAGATTTTGATGCAGGGCCCAGCGGAATGAGCGAAGAAAAAGGCCCACTGGGAGGGTTGAAGCCCAATAGATAGAAAGCCCAGTAGGAGTGTCAAGTTTGTGGGGGACACGGACAACCACCCAATAACACGTGAACGTGGTAGCTGTTTGCACCGCACACCCAACCCACTCCCGTACTCACTCGCTGACGCGGTCTGGAGTACGGTTTTCCCTTTTTGGTTCATAAATTACGAAAAATAATATAGGGAGAGAAAAATGGCTCAAATGATGATGAATAACAACGTATACGTACAGCTATACTAGAAAATGGCGGTTTTGTCTTGCTCCGATCCTTTTTTTTCCCTTTCTTTTTTGGGTTTGTTTCTTATAATCGTTATACTACTTAGTATTCTTTTTATGTCGTTGCATAAGTAAATACTACTCCACTCCAGTATGTACTAATCTATTAATTAATACTCGATTCGTTTCATATTACAAATTATTTGATTTTTTTCTAATAAACAATATATTAGTATTTTCAATTCAAAACAAATATATTATTAAAATATATTTAATATTAGATTAAATGAAACTAATTTAATATTTTAGATTAATTATTTCTATAAATTTGGTCCTGGAACGGAGAGAGTAATTAAGGAAGGGAAGGCATGGAAACTGAAGGGACGACTGACGAGGAGGATAGTAGCGCGCGGGCGGGTAGCTGGTACCAACCAAAATGCAAGCAAGCAGAAACAAATAAATGACGCGCCTTCGCCGCACATTTGACCACACATCCTCTCCATCCATGGGCTCCGTCTCCGTGTCACCGCCGGCCGAGGACGATGCGGCAGCCGTGGACTCGGCCGGCGCCGCCGCGCGCATGTTCTGGCATGAGACGAAGCGCCTCTGGGCCATCGGCACCCCAATCGCCATCGGCACCATCACCAACTACGCCATCAGCTCCGTCACCACCATGTTCATCGGTCACCTCGGCAACCTCCCCCTCGCCGGCGCCTCCCTCGGCCTCTCCGTCTTCGCCACCTTCGCCCTCGGCTTCCTCCTCGGCATGGGCAGCGCCCTCGAGACGCTCTGCGGCCAGGCCTTCGGCGCAGGACAGGTCTCCATGCTCGGCGTCTACCTCCAGCGATCCTGGATCATCCTCCTCGCCGCCACGCTCCTCATGGTCCCCGTCTACCTCCTCGCCGAGCCGCTCCTCCTCCTCCTCGGCCAGGACCCGGACGTGGCGCACGCCGCGGGGCGCTTCACGCTCTACATCCTCCCGGGCGCCTTCGCCTTCGCCGTCAACTTCCCCTCGGGCAAGTTCCTCCAGGCGCAGAGCAAGGTGGCGGTCCTGGCATGGATCGGCGTGGCGGCCCTCGTCTTCCACGTAGCCACCACCTACCTCGCCGTGTCCGTGCTCGGGTGGGGGCTCGCGGGCGCCGCCGCGGCGTACGACCTGTCGCAGTGGGCGTCGTCGCTGGCGCAGGTGGCGTACATCATCGGGTGGTGCAAGGAGGGGTGGCGCGGGTGGTCCATGGCGGCGTTCCACGACCTGGGGGCCTTCCTCCGGCTGTCCATCGAGTCGGCGGTGATGCTGTGCCTGGAGATATGGTACCTGGGCCTCATCACCGTGCTCACGGGGGACCTGGAGGACGCGCAGATGGCGGTGGACTCGCTGGGGATCTGCATGAACATCAACGGCTACGAGGGCATGATCTTCATCGGCCTAAACGCCGCCATCAGCGTGCGCGTCTCCAACGAGCTCGGCTCCGGGAGGCCTCGGGCGGCCATGCACGCGGTGGTGGTCGTGGTGATGGAGTCGCTGCTCATCGGCCTGCTCTGCATGGTGCTCGTGCTCGCCTTCAGTGACAAGCTCGCGCTCGTGTACACCAGCGACGTCCACCTGCTGCGCGCCGTGTCCAAGATCGCCGGCCTGCTCGGGGTCACCATGGTGCTCAACAGCGTGCAGCCGGTGCTGTCCGGTGTGGCCGTCGGCGGCGGATGGCAGGGGCTCGTCGCCTACATCAACCTCGCCTGCTACTACGTCTTTGGCCTCCCCGTCGGCTACCTTCTCGGCTACTACTTCAACCTCGGAGTTGGGGTACATACGCATACCTACCTTGTCTTTCTTCTTTTATACGTACTACATACTGGAGGGAGTACTACTATATATATAATTTCATCACAGAGAAAATTAATTAATTAATTAAATTGGCTGCAGGGGGTTTGGGGTGGCATGCTATGTGGCATTGCACTTCAAACACTCATTCTACTGTTTGTAGTCTGGAGAACAGACTGGAAGGCAGAGGTAAACACATACTAGTAGTATTACATTTTCATTTTCATTTTAAATGGATGCAAAGTGCGAGAGAGAATTCTCATCATGATAAACCATTACTGTTGCCAATTAATGTACATATTTAATTTCAGGCTGCGCAAGCTTCAGCTCGTGTGCACAAGTGGGGAGGCACCGATGAAACCAAACCTCTCTTACAAGGAGATCATTAAGACAGAGATTACCGCCCTGTTTCCTTTTTTTTTTTGCCCTGCGCGGCGCTGATATGAAATTGAATTCCAAATTCATATTCTTATTCTGAATGTACCAGCTCTGTATTCTTCAATTGTACGATTTTGTATACGCTACTAGGTAACAAATTAACACTGTACGCTACAATGAAACTGAATGAATTGCGGGGCTGCATGCCTAACATCTAGCAAACATTGCCCTGTCCGATGTTCATCTGAACTGGTCCCCAAGCAATCGATCTAACGACTCTGTTAATACCTCCAGGTTTGGTGACCGAAAAAAACGTCAAATACGACTCACTAAATAAGACGAATGAATTAGTCAAACTGCGGTACTTTTGGGCGACGTTTAGTAGTAGCACATCTTGTGTGCAAGTTTCAGCAACTAACGGCACCACAAAAATCGATTCGTTTATTACTTTTGTCGAAGAATAAAAGTAGAGCGAGAATATTTTTATGTATATATGTCTCACCGCCAGGTGGGCCCAGGCAGTTACTAGTATATTTATTATCTTTTGATGAGAAAGAAAAAAAAGAGGGTCCGTGGCGCCGACAAGTGGTCCCAGCATGTCATGGAGGTGGAAAAATCCCAAACCACTCAATCTAAACAGTAGGGATAAGAAGCACATTTGGAAAAGGGCCCCTCTAAGATTGGAAATTACTGCACTACTATCAATCTATCTCTCCAACTACTACTTATTTATTATCCAACAACAACAAGTGATTCTTCTCTTCTCTTCATCATCGGAGTTTCAGGCTCCGGCGAACTGCTCCGATCGCTCGCCCGCGGGGACGCGAGGAGGTAACGACGGCCACTCACGCCATGCCTCTCTGCTCTTTCTTCTCTTCGATCCTTCCTCGCGGTCGTGTAGGGATCGATCGATCGAATCAAATCTGAATGAATATCTAATCGAATCCATCTATATGGCGTTGCGTTTGATTTGAACCCATGATGATGATGATTTTGCTACTCTGAGAGATGCTGCTGCTGATGCTAGGGTTTGCTTGCTTCATCTTTTCTTGTCTTGTCGTAGGGTGGGTGAATCGCTTAGGATTTGGGAATGGCTCGCCGTTTGATTAGCCCCTGCCAAGGCTCTGGTTTGCTTAACGCCGGATTTCTGGGCGTCTTCTCCTCCCTCCATGTGATTCCACTATTCCCCCCCCCCCCCCTCTCCCTCCCCCTTCCCCGTCCTCTACTTAACCGGACACCTCACTCACATTCCATGCTCAAACCCTTACCCTCCTCTCCTCTCCTCTGCAATTTCTTTATACATTATAGACACACAGATAAATTTCGGTACAGACTCCTCTCCTCTGCAATTTCTTTTTTCATACATTATAGACACACAGATAAATTTCGGTATAGTGTGCTGGAATATTGTTTGTACTAGTATTAAGGTTTATATATGTCAATGCGTCTAGATGGAGTGATCCACCGTGCTTCTCCTCACTGTTCCCCCCCATTCTATTCTGTGTTTATACCAGTATCAACGCCTGCCATTGTCATCATCGCATAGGAGTTCCCAAGTGAAGAATTGCTGTAGCTACCGTCCTAATTTAAGGAAGGAGGTGGGTGGCTCCCTCTTGCTCTCAGATCATAACAGCAGCTCCATCTATTGCCACCACCCCAGTTATAGCTTTTGTTGCATGGCATTGCTGCTGCTTCTTATACATTCCAGTTTGTATTGTTGTAGGTCTCGCATCGGACAAGACCAGCTGTGCCTTCCTTGTCGCTATATGTCTCTATCATCTCACTTATGTTACTATTATTCATTAACGCCATGTCTTTACATCTGTAGAGTACATCTTAATCGGACAAATTTATGATATTTCAGAGCACAAGGCTTGTCAGCAAGAGGACAACTTGTTCCGTTGCAACCGAGCCGCCACCTTCTGCAACTGAAGAACCGGAGATGGATCTGCCAAAGGAGATATTCCTGAAAGAATACAAAAAACCTGATTACTTATTTGACTCGGTAACTACATACCTTTCTTTTTTTGCCACCATCCAAAATTTTCAATATCTCAACTTCGTCTTGCAGGCTTTCTAACACCATATTTATGGATACTTAGCTATTTGCAATTTATAATTTAACTAGATATATATGCTAGCCTGTATGGGCATCTTGGCACTTAATGAACATAATGGACTCCTTTTTTTTTTTTTTGCTTTTCTACCTTCCTGAATTCATTGCCGGGACCTAATTTTGAGCAGGTCAATTTGCAATTTCAACTTGGCGAAGACAAAACAATAGTTACATCTAAAATAGCTGTATCTCCAGGAACTGAAGGTAATATAAACCCTTTCATATATGCATTTGACTTAGAGAGCACTCACTTTTATACTTCGTTGGAACTACCATTTGGTTTCTCATTGCATGTCTTTAGATTTCTCTTGTGTACTTGCTTGTTTCTCAATTTCTTTCCTTAGCTTATTGTGTTTAAAATGAGGCTCTGTACTTCCTTATTAATTCTTTTAATAATTGTATCAGGTACCTCCTCTCCACTTACTCTTCATGGGCGTGATCTGAAGCTGCTATCAATCAAAGTCAATGGCAAGGATCTTAAGGTGGTAAAATTAGTTCCGTGCTATTTTTTCCCCTTTTGTTATGTAGGATCTGTTTGTCTTGGTCAGGGATGGAGGTTTATTATGTCCAAGTGTGGCCATAGCAACTGTGGCCTTCTATATATATACAAAAAACTAGTACTTAGGTTTGTATTCCTCAGTGAGCTTCAAAATGACCACTCTAATTATCCTAATTTATATATATTATAGAAAATCATATATTACTTTTGGCATTCAGATTGAATGCCACTTTTATACGTACATATCTAGTATGATACAAGCCTGTTTTACTGCTGAGCTCAACTTGCAAACATGTTTACTTATAGTAAGCCAGCTGCATTTCACAAGTATGTTCTTTTTATTGAAAATGTTTCTTCAGCTCTTGAATGGTATGATTTACTACGTATGTTGTCTTTCTGACTTTTTTATGTGTACTGAATTCTAGAGTGAAGGTTATACGGTTGATTCACGCCATTTGACAGTTTCAAGGCCACCTGGTGGTACATTCAACTTGGAAATTGTTACAGAAATATATCCTCAGCTAAATACATCATTGGAGGTACATACTGATTTGATTCTCAAAGGAACATAATATGCACTAGATAAGAATTCAGTCCAGATAAAAATACAAGCTGTGGTGTCCTGTTCTAATATTCAGTAAATTTGCAGGGACTTTACAAGTCAACTGGCAATTTTTGCACCCAGTGTGAAGCAGAAGGGTTCCGGAAAATTACGTACTTTCAGGTATCTCATCCTCCTAGATAGCTATGGTCTACAGACAACCATGATAATCTTCTCTATTGTTTATGAATGTAGGACCACATGTATTGAATCTGCGTTATCTACTTGCAAAAAACATATCTATCAAAGATCATTAAATGACTTGTATTCTGGAAATGGTAATATTGTTACAGGATCGCCCAGATGTTATGGCAACGTATACTTGCCGTATCGAAGCTGATAAAACGTTGTATCCAGTATTGTTGTCCAATGGGAATCTTATGGAGCAGGGGGATCTTGAGGTACAGTATCTTTGTAACTCAATTGTCAGAACTGACAAAGTGGTAATCAGTGAATACCATGTTTAAGAATATGGATCTTCCTAACTGTAGGGTGGCAAGCATTATGCATTGTGGGAAGACCCCTTCAAGAAACCAAGCTACTTATTTGCTTTAGTTGCTGGTCAGTTGGATTGCAGGGAGGACTCATTTACTACATGTTCTGGCCGAAAAGTAACACTTAGAATTTGGACTCCTGGTCAAGATTTAGCAAAGACAGCGCATGCTATGTATTCTCTTAAAGCAGCTATGAAGTGGGATGAGGAGGTTGGTCCCGATTCATTTTCCTATGTTTTTGTGCAATTATTCATCGCATCATTAACACAATTATTAATCAGATTACTAATACAATTCTACCTTTGGATTTGTGCCAGGTTTTTGGCCTCGAATATGATCTTGATTTGTTCAATATTGTTGTTGTTCCGGATTTCAATATGTAAGCTTTTTCTCTTATTACATTGTCATGCTGCAATTTTGTTCAGTCTCCAAGACCTAGGACTTTGTGTTTTGTTTTGTTGGTACAGCTGTTTTTCCAGTGCTATTTTTTTTCTACTGCAGATTGTTCTCACTAAATCTCCTGTATTGGTTAAATAGCAGATCAGGTCTACCTTATCTCTGTAACAACAGTCGTACTAATAAATAGACTTTTGTGTTGTTTTGCAGGGGAGCAATGGAGAACAAGAGCTTAAACGTAAGAATCTACCTGTCATTACGAACTACTTAAACATGAACCAGCGCTGATTCCTGTTATATCAATGAACAGATATTTCAATCTAGACTTGTGCTGGCATCACCAGAGACAGCTACTGATGGGGATTATGCTGCAATTTTAGGTGTCGTTGGACATGAGGTACATTATCAGAAATGATCGATTTTCACTCACTATATTCGTTCTGATCATGAATTTCTTTTGGGGGTTTAGTTCTACTGTTGATATCAACTTATCTTTTACTCTATTTTTGCAGTATTTCCACAACTGGACTGGTAATAGGTAAATATCTTAACGACTTCACAATACTGGTTACATCTAATAATTAAATTTCAACTTCTAAAACATGATGTGTTTGGTTGATTTGTTGCCAATTGCATCTTAACTCATGTTTTTTAATTAGTTATACTATTTTTATTGATCTCACGAGCTTCAGTTAGTTTAGAACCTCCAAGAGAAGGCATCCTTTCAACTATTCTGTGTCATGAGATTCGTCATGATTAGTACTAGTTAGGACGGAATATATCTTGATGAATATCTTGTTGCAGAGTGACTTGTCGTGATTGGTTCCAGCTCACTCTAAAAGAAGGATTGACTGTATTCCGGGACCAGGTACTCATGAAATAGGCTTTTAGTGATCTGCTGCAATGCTTGAGTTTTATCCTGCTCTGCTAATAAATTGGATCTGCAGGAATTCTCATCAGATCTTGGTTGTCGCACAGTAAAACGTATAGCCGATGTTTCTAAACTCAGAACCTATCAATTTCCACAGGTTGTTTTTCTTTAAATTTCCCTTCATTAGTACTGGATTCTAATTGGTTTGATGGCAGTTACATTTGTTTTTTTTTGTTTTAAATCATTACTTTCCTCCCTGATATCCAGGATGCTGGCCCTATGGCACATCCTATTCGTCCGCATTCGTATATCAAGGTGACAATACTTAAGTGTCAGTTATTGTAACTACTTTGTTGATATTAGCCACCATATAGATCTGGTATTTAATTCTTCTAATTTTACTGGCAGATGGACAATTTTTATACCGGTGAGTTGCTCTGTCTGTGAAGTATGATGTGCATCTAATGAGAAGTACTACATCATTAGCTAATTATTTTCAATCAATTTATGTCCTGGTGAACCTCCAACCTTATTTGTTGAATCTTGTGTGGTGATTTGAACGTGAAAAATCTGGCAGTAACGGTATGTTTTCTGTTCTGTTCAATTAGCTTTCGATAAAGTTTTATGGGAATTCTTTTGTCTAAAGAAATCTTGGAACGTTCTGACATTTTCTTTTGCTGCTTTCTACTTTTTTATCCAATGATTATGCGATTTCATCACAGGTTTATGAAAAGGTTCGTTTGATTCAGTATTTTCTTATTCATTTATTGTCCCCTAAACCCAGTGGGATGTAATCTGTGGATATGTACTTGTAGGGTGCTGAAGTTGTTAGAATGTACAAGACCATGTTTGGAGCTTCAGGGTTTCGAAAGGTAAAAGTTAAATGCAGAAAGCATGATGATAGTGTATTTTTTTCCCATGATGGTGCTGCGGGCTTAAATATATGAAAATAAAAGCAATGGGAAAGCCGATTGCTTCGTTATCTTTTGGCAAAAGAAAAGGAAGCACCAAAGAATGAGAATCTTCATGAGATCTGTCTCTTTTCTTCAGTTATCAAATGCGTGTTATCTGCTCATTCTGTTTTGTTGACAGTTTGTATCTCCTGCACAGGGCATGGATCTTTACTTCCAAAGGCACGACGGGCAAGCTGTGACTTGTGAAGACTTTTATGCTGCAATGTGTGATGCAAATAACGCCCAGCTGCCAAACTTTTTACAATGGTACTAGACATCTATCTTTCAACCATGCGCATGTTGCAAGCACAATCTGATCTTAAAACAACCATGCAATAGGTACTCTCAGGCAGGTACTCCAACTGTTAAAGTGAGCTCTTCATACGATGCAAGTTCTCAGACATTTTCTTTGAAATTTAGGTGAGCTTCCACACTACCAAGTTTTTAGTTACTTTAACTTAAAGAGTTAATCCAGATTATGATTATTTTTCTGTATTGCTTGATTTTCCATTCATGCTCTCAATCCACGGATTATATATATTTTGCTTCTTCCTTTTCTGCCTTCTATAGATAATTTGTGAAGAATATTTTCAACTAATTCCTTCTGTCCTTTTAAATATTTTAGTCAAGAAGTGCCACCTACCCCTGGCCAACCAGTTAAAGAGCCGATGTTCATTCCTATTGCTGTCGGACTTGTTGATTCTACCGGAAAGGATATGCCCCTAACTTCCATTTACAGTGATGGAATGCTCCAATCACTCACTAGTGATGGCCAGCCAGTCTTCACTACAGTTCTTCAATTTAATAAGGTACAAGAACTGATTGTTTTCCAGCCAAAAAATTCCTCTTCAATGGCAGCTTCAGGGCCACAAGTTGATTTCTTTGGATTATGAACCTTGCATTCCATGCAACTAAGTCATTTTTGAGATTTTCATTTTGAACTCAAAAGTCATTTTTCTATACTTTGATTTTTATTGAAAGTACTAAGAATTGTGCCTTAGTCAAGGATCATGTGGTTGAGATATGTAAAGACATTAACCTGTAATTTTTATATTTGCATTCAGACATTAAATTGCTCATGTTCTTGTCTGATCTTCAAAATGGCTGAATGAGACATATTTTCATATTTCAGGAGGAGGAAGAATTCATATTTAACAACATACCTGAGAAACCAGTGCCTTCCTTGTTGAGGGGATACAGTGCTCCTGTCCGTCTTGATTCTGATCTGACTGAGAGTGACTTGTTTTTCCTACTTGCCAATGATTCGGATGAATTTAACAGGTTGCTATCTGTTTCCTGTTTAAGTCATCTTCTCTTCTATTGGAGATTTTTTATCTGAGAATTCTTGTATTCCTTAGGTGGGAAGCTGGTCAGGTGCTGTCACGTAAACTGATGCTCAGTCTTGTAGCTGACTTCCAGCAACAGAAAACACTGACCCTGAACCCTAAATTTGTTGATGGACTTAGATCAATCCTGCGGAACACAAGCTTGGATAAAGTATTTTTTTTTCTGATGTTACTATGATTTATCATACGGAATTCAACTGTAAAATGTCTAACATGTGTTCTTTCAGGAATTCATTGCAAAAGCAATAACTTTGCCCGGTCAAGGGGAGATTATGGATATGATGCCAGTTGCAGATCCTGATGCAGTTCATGCTGTCCGTACCTTTATTAAGAAGGAGCTTGCGCTACAACTCAAAGATGACCTTCTTTCAACAGTAAGTGGCACCAAGCTATTGTCTGTAGATGTGGCTACTGTCGAATGTGCTCTGGTGTAGTAATTGTTTTTTGAGGTGATATAAGTTCCACTCTTATGCCAAGTAAACATGCTGAAAACCATTATAACCAGGCGGTTGTACCTTTTTCGGGTTTTGTTTGCTTACCATTGAATACTCAAAAGGGTGGGATTTTTTTTTTTTTGTGTGTGTGTGTGAGCTTGTTTTTTTACTTACATTCATGTCTATTTCAGGTGACAAATAACAGAAGTTCTGAAGCTTATACATTTGACCATGATAGCATGGCCCGCCGTGCATTGAAAAACACATGCCTTGGTATGCCACCTTTCAATCTAGCATTTTAACATGGAAATTTTGTTCTATACACTATGGTTTCAAATATATTTTTCTGGTTTTGTTTTTCAGCTTATCTTGCATCTCTGAATGAACCGGACACCACTGAACTTGCATTGAATGAATATAAGTCTGCTACTAACATGACGGAACAGTTTGCTGCCCTAGCAGCATTGTCTCAAAATCCAGGTGAAGTTCGTGATGATACCCTCCTGGACTTCTATAACAAATGGCAGCATGACTATTTGGTAAGATGCTTGCTTCTTGTATGCGTCATTCTTATACATAAGTATTCATCTATGCCAGGGTAGCACGGTAATTTTCTTTTTACATCGGAGCCCATATCTGTCTTTCTTCTCAAATAGGTTGTAAGCAAGTGGTTTGCTCTTCAAGCTACATCAGACATCCCTGGAAATGTTGCTAACGTTCAAAACTTACTTGGTCACCCTGCTTTTGACATGAGGAATCCGAACAAGGTCTGTGATGCTTCTCCTTCAAATTTTTGGGTACATAGTTCAGGACCTTACAGAAAACATACAAAAAATGCAGGTGTACTCGCTAATTGGAGGATTTTGTGGGTCCCCTGTGAATTTCCATGCAAAAGATGGCTCTGGTTACAAGTTCTTGGGTGAAGTTGTTTTACAGCTAGACAAGATAAATCCTCAGGTTCTGTTTCACTTCCACGTGCTAAATGGATGAACAAACAGTAGTTTGCCTATCACCCTCTGATTGTGGTTTTTTGCTGGATGGAAAATGTAGGTGGCCTCCCGCATGGTGTCAGCTTTCTCGCGGTGGAGGCGATATGATGAAACCAGGCAAGTTCTTGCTAAGGTATCTCTCTTTCTCTTGCCTCACTTGTTCTTGTTGTAACACCGGATGATCACATGATAGCTTTGGTCTAAACATGTTCCTTTCTTGTACAGGCTCAGCTGGAGATGATCGTCTCAGCCAATGGGCTATCAGAAAACGTGTACGAGATAGCTTCGAAGAGTCTGGCAGCTTAATCTCCCATGCGAATAATCCTCTGAACAAGTCAGTTGGTACTGCCTCTCGTCACCATCCAGGGCGCTCAAAGTGTACTTAACTGAATATGTTTATCTGGCATGAGCAAAAGAAGGCGGCTTTTAGACTGGCATAAAACTCTCGTGCTTATATATTGCAGACCCCAAAAGTGATGCAATTCTTAGACTGTAACGCCCGATCCATCGCGGCGTTATTAGCGGGAAAAACATAATTTTATAAAACCCTAAATTCCAAAAAAAAAAATTGGTTTTGATTTTGTTCTTGTTACTGTTTGTGTGTGCCAAGATCTTGTTACCCACTGTCCAAATTCCGATTCAAAAATCAAATCCAAATCCGAAATCTCTCCAAATCAAATTTTCTGCAGAAAGTCTGTTTTGCCTCCCTCCTGTTCCTTGGGCCGATTTCCCGGTTGGCCGAGTTTCTCTCTCTCTCCCGCAACTCTCTCTCTCTCACGCCGTTCTCTCTCCTTCTCACTTGTTCTCTCACCAGAAATTTTGCCACCGCGCCGATTCAAATCGGTCACCGCCTGCGGCTGGCCTGCCGTGCCCTGCGCGCCCTGTCGCTCTGCCCCTGCGTGCGTGTCGTCGCGCCCATCAGCGTCGCGTCACCACCGAACCCGCCGCCTGCACCGCGCGCGTGCAAGAGGCCAAGCAACGGAGCTGCCGCCGCTCTCTCTCTTCCTCCTCTCTCCCTCTCCCCAAAACGGCAAGGGGCAAAGCCCCTTTCCCCTTCCACTTTTCCCCCTTCCCTTCCTGTTGGCGTCATCCCTCTCCAACCGATTTGGCCGTTAGCACCGGCGGACGCCGCACCCGCGCGCGCCCGTGACCGTCCGCCTCTCCTCCCTCGTCCCCTATAAAACCCTCACTCCGCCCTCGGCCGCTCCTCCCCTCCCGCCTCAAGCGCCCATGCCGCCACCGCCTCTGTGTCGCCGCCCTTCGCTGCCGATCGCCGCGCGACGCGCGGCGAGAACCCGCGCTGCCTCCCCTCTTCCCCGGCTCGGCGTCCCCGCCTCTCCTCCCACGGTAAACCCCCCTCGCCACCCCCTTCTTCTCCCCCTCTTCCCGTAGGCCCTAGCCGCCGCTCGCCTCCACCGGCCGCACCGCGTGCAGCCATGCCGCACGCCTTCTCCCCTCTCCCACTCCCTCGCAACGCCGCCTCTCTCCGCCGCCTGCCTCTTTGGCCGCTGCGTCCGGCCGCGCCACCGCCCCCACCGCCGGCCGCGCTCCTCCCTAACTCCCTCTCTCGGACGAATCGAAGAGAAGAAAGAAGAAACGAGAAGAACAGAAGAAGAGAAGGGAAAAGAATGAAAGAGAAAAGAAGAGATAGAGGAAGAAGGTGGTGGGACCCACCGTGGGCCCCACCCCCTTTGACCGGTCTACCCCGGTTCTCTCTCTCACTAGCGCTCTCCCACGTGGGCCTCGGCCTGTTTCCCCGGCCCGCTCGACCCCGCCTCGGCCTGGCCTAGCCTGGCCCGCTCGCCGCCCCGCTCGGCCTGCCCTCCCGCGCGCCACCTGGGCCTTCGCACTCGGCCTGGCCCGCTCGTCCCTCGACCTGCCTCGCCAGTGCCGCGTGGGTCGTGTCCTCGTCGGCCCGCTTGCCCACCGGCCTTCCATCCCCGCGGCCCACTCGGCCTTTCTCTCTCCCGCCACCCCGGGCCGGTTGGGCCGCCTCCGCGCGCGCGGACCATTAGCTTAGGCCGCGCCGCGCTTAGCATTTGGGTCGTGCCTCCGGTCGCCCAAAAAGTCTATTCTAAGCCCCTCTTTCCTTTTCTTTTTCAGAGAATTTATTAATTCCTTTTCCTTTTGATAGAAAATCAATTAATCTTAGGAAATTCATATCTTCTCAACCGCTCATCCGATTGACCCCGTTCCACTTCCAAAATTTCTCAAAAATCGAGATCTATTTAATGGAACACTTAGTGGTCAATATTAGGGCTTTCTTTTCACTGTTTATTTTGAGTCTTTTCGTTTCGCATATAGTATCGGAGCCCGAAGACTCGCAGTGTGCGGATTTCAAGGATCAAGTTCAAGATCTCGAGCAAGGCAAGTCACCTTTGACCATCTTGCACCCATAATTTAAAACTAAGTATTTCTATTTCACAAACTATGCATGATTAGGTCGCAACTGTTTGTATTTGGTCGCGGTTTGCAGGATAACCTGTCGGCCCAACCCATTTGATGCACATACCTTCCTTGGCTATTGAATACCCGTACTACCCTTGTTAACTGTCAGTTTCCGATGTCCGAGCCCTCGGGCACGTACATCGGGGACCCTCTCAAATTTAAAACTGTCAACGATGGGTAAAACTTGGGTTTATAAAATACTTGGAAAACCCGACACTTGGGTCGGTGTCTGCAAAATAAAGCGATTTCTAAAATCGCAGTATGGGCGACGTGCCGGGAGTACGCTTTCCCGTACTTGCACTTAAGGACCGACTCCTTTGGGATTTCATCCAAACATAAATAGTGCGACCACATGGGTGAAATGGGACACCCCTGGCTGAGTAACTAGCTGGGCCACGGAAGCCTTGATGCCAAGGGACAAGTGGATTCACCGGGGTGGTGTCGGGGAGGACCCCTGGGCTTCCTGGCACAGTATGGTCTGGGACCTAACCAGTTGTTGGTCCGTTTGACCCCTCCCGTTGGCATATGGTAACCTTGTGTCGGCTTTGGAAATGCCTTGTCGTGAAAGCCTCAAAGTCACCAGGTTTTTTAGTTACCCTCGCATAGCGGCACCCGCTCCAAGGACTATGAATCCCCATTGCACCCCCGGCGCCACATTCCTACCTCGAGCCGGTTGTGAGAGGAATCCTGGCGCTCCCGAGATCTTAGGGGGGTTACATAATATATACTTAGGGTGTATTTTAAGTTTTTGCTAGCGTTCAACAGATCGACCCAAGCAATCTAAACCACAACACTTCATCAACACATCAACGAATATCCAGAACCTACCATGTCTGGGTGCCACCCCACGAGAATTTCCTGGTCCACCGGGTCATACCCCACTCGAGAAATGCGGTCGTACTTTGTTCGTTTCTCGCATAGCTTCTTGACTTGGTCCTTAACTGACCAGGGTCAGCGGCTTACCGTCGCCAGAACCGCCCATATTCTATTCATGCCGCCCCAGTCGAAATATTTTTTGTTTTATTAAGTTTTTGGTTTTCGCAAAGGTTTTAATGTTGCGGGTGGCACTTATGTCTCCACCCGTCTTCCGACAATCACTCCCACCGAGTGATCGCCACATCCACATCCATAACCGTATATCACAAGTATGGAGTGTATAAACGTCTACACATAGCAACGCTAGACAGTATCGATAAATAACCACGCATAAATTATAGATTCAGGTAACGAAGGGGTGTGAATGCATAAGGATAAACAATATCAAAGGTAAGGCTTAAGCTAATGTAGGTACGCATTTTATAATTAGCATGCAATTTTATTTGTAATCAACACATTTATAAAAATAGGGTCAACATGTTCGAGGAAGGGGGCGTAGTGACTTGCCTTACTTTAGGTTCGTATAATCCTCGAGAAATCCGCAACAGTTAGAATAACCGGAATATCCACGATCAAAGAATAACCGGAAAACCCGAACGTCCGACCAACGACCGAAGAAAACCACACAAAATCCTAAAAATAAAATAAAATAATATTCAATACAAACTAATGGTGCCAATAAATAGATCTCGATTTTAGGAAGAGGATGGAAGTCGAATGGAGTCAAACGGAGTTACGGTTAGAGAGATATGAATTTTCGAATGTTTAAAGGATTATAAATCGCGGACGAAGGATTTCTCAGGTGGGGAGATATTTTAGACTTCCTAAGAGAGCTTCGGTTTATAGCGGAACGCAACATAGACTTTAGGTCTAAGGAGGGAGTTGATGGTGGGCTCTACCCCAAGGTTAGACGAAGGACTTTGTACAGACTTATACAGAGGAATCAATCTCTCGGGCTTAGCCGGAAAAGAAAAATGGGGTGACATAGACTTTTATAAGGAATCGACTTCGCGGGCTCGGACAGGGAAATAGAGGGACATGAAGTAGACTTTTTAGAGGGAGAGAACTCAAGGAAATATCTAGAGTGTGGGCCCCACTGGTGGGCCCCACTTTTTTCCTTTCTTTTTTTTCATTTTCCTTTCTTTCCTTATCTCTTCTCCTTCTGCCTCTTTTCTTCCTTTCCTTTTCTGCTTCTTCTTCTTCTCCCTTTCTCTCGTTCTCTGTTTCTCTCACCCAGCCGGCAGAAGGGGAGGAGAGGGCGGCGTATGGCGACGGCGTCCGGCCGGGTGGCAAGTGCGGCGAGTGGGGGGTGGCGGCGGGGGGCTGGGGAGGCGGTGCCGGCGGGTGGTGGGGGTCGGGGCGGCGCCGACGCGGGCTGCGGCCAGCCCAGGCGCGCGGGTAGTGGCGGCCCAACGCCACGCGCTCGATAGTAGGGGAGGCAGCGCCGGGCTAGGGCGGCGCCGACCGGCGACGGCGCGGAAAGGGCGGCGTGCGGCGGTGCTGGTAGAGGAGGAAGACGGGTAGCGCCGGCAGGGGGAGAGGCTGGCGTGGTGGTGCGGCTATGGCTTGTGCGCGGCGCGTCGGCGGCTTGACGTGGTGGCGCGGCCGCTCACGGGAGAGGGGCGACAGTGGCGTCGGCGCAGCGCGTGGGGCGGCCGGCAGCCGGGCCACGCGGCGCGAGGAGGGTGTGGTGATATCCACGACGGCGGCATCGACAGAGTGAAAAAAAAGGAAGACAGTGGGGAGGAAAAAAATAAAGGGAGGAGGAAATGCTCACCTCGCGGCAGCCAGGTAGCGGCACGCCGAGAGTGGCCGACGGTGTTGACGATTGGCTCGCGGTTCGTCCTCGCGCACCAAGTGCTCGAACACATTCACAGAGGTTCGTTTTGTCAGTTTTAATTTCATTTTTAGTTTGATTACGTCCGGGGTTTGAGCGTTCAATTGTTCTAATCGTTCGTTCGCTTGTTCGTGCAAGGAAGTTCACTGATCGGCGCGGCAGCCAACTCCAATCCCACTTGCCCAACTGAGGCTCGGCTCGTGGCCAGCAGCAGCGGAGCAAGCAGTGGAGCGGCTGCTAATGCGCATGGTGGGGGATGGCAATGGTAGGGCAAGAGCAGGGAGAGGAAGGAGGGCAAGGGAATGGAGAGGTGCAGGGGCGTTCAGGTTGTGGCGGCGGTTTTATAAGGTGGTGACTACCTGTGCATGGGAGGCAAGGTGAGCTTTTCTTTGTGGACTCGGCTTTGCTCTTTCGGTGTGAACCCTTCTTCGTGTGCTGCATGAATTTGATTGAGGGTTTGTGGATTGGGTGCATGGTGCAGGGACGTTCGCTGCAATGTGGTTGAGAGGGTCCCAGGCAATTGATGCAGTGACTCAATTGTGTGCACTGCCTTGCAGGCATTGTATCGAACACCTCCAGTGCATGCCTGTTGGTGACTGTTTTGCTGCAGGGGGCCAATTAGACTCTGGGTTGAGAAGGGAATTGAATGGCCTGATGTGTAGAAGGAGCACAAATAGACTTGTGATTAGTTGGGCTGGCAAGGAGAGAGGTGGCCCACTGTAATAGGAACCTTTTTGTATTTTTTGGGACGTGTAGTTTGATTCGGCTCTGTGTGATTGGACTATAATTATGGACTGTATAAATTGGAACATTTAATTTGAATTGTAAATGGACTGTAATTTGGGCATTTAATCTGTTTGAATTTGGACTTCAGTCGGGCCGCTATATGAACCATTTGAATTTAATTTGGCTAGAACACCGTGCAAGGATTAGAGTTAGGATTTCTTTGTGCGTGCTCTGACGTCACTGCAATTGAGATTTTTTTTTGGACGACGTATGGCATTCAAATCCAACCGTCGCGGTAGAAATAAAATTGGCGATATTCGAATCGACGTGCGATAGATAAATACGTCGTTCGATTTTAATTATTCGAGGGTACTATCGGGGTCGACTTGATAGAGCAGTTAAAATTTAACCGTAGGATAAGAGTTCGCGAGAGGGATAATATTGCGGTAGAAGAGAAGAACTTCGGGACTTTAATTAATTAGCACCGAAGCGATTAAATGGGACAGACGGGGAAATAAAGAAAGGAAGGACGTCGAACAGAGGACAACCTCTTTAGAGATAAGGTTTAATCGAGATCTTTTGGCACAAAATCTACATACACAAATAAATAATAAATAATAACAAGCAAGCTAAAATTATGCCTGAGGACTAGACTTTGTCTGAGGAGGTCATATCTTTGAAAATAGCCTTTTAGGAATTATATTGCGCAAATAAGGTTTTGAGTAAATACATTACCAAAAGATATTATTTTGCAAATAATTTCCAAAGGCTTATCACTCTATATAAGGTTCATAGAAAATAGTCAGAGCCATTTCTTGAGTAGATAGTATTTGTTTTAATAAACTATACCATTGTGGGTTTTATCCAAAATGGTGGTATATCTCTACATATAGGAAATATGCCCGAGGGTTTTTAATATATATAAAAAAGGTTTTTTCGAAAATAATTGGCATATGCAAATTAGGATATCTCATAATCATAGTTCCTTGAATAAATAATATTTGAAATCAAATACCGATGTATCCTCAGACGTTTGTCTATTAGCCCACGTATAAACGAAAAACGACAGATCGAATTAAATTAATCCCGACATGAATGTATTTTGAAAAAGATTTTTGATTATTCCGAATTTTTAATTTCGTATTTCAAAGTCAAAATTTTCAGGGTGTTACACCAAACATGGCTGTTTTGCACGGGCTGGGTGACCCAGGCTAGTAACGTCCTGTGGGTAAAGTGTACCCCCTCTGCAGAGGTCAACAAACTGTTCAAACAACCGTGCCCACGGTTATGGGCGGATGTGAGGTGATTCCTTAGCGTAGTTTTATTTGAGTACTGCTTGTGAAATTGACTTGATGGGCTAGATGACGTTGTTATCAAACTTGGCTGACGGGTTCAGCTAGTCTAGGGAGGCCATAAAAAATCGTTTGGCCGGGAGCCAAAACTTGATTCTTGAAAGATTGATATATTGCACAACTCCGACCGAGCTTGATGCACTATCAAGCTCGAGTCGTTGAGAAGCACTTCTTTAGAAATCATTTCGAAAGATTGAAATCAAATCAATTGCGAAAACAAATAGCCGTTCTATGAAGCTTGCAATACATATTTAATTCCCAAGACTTGCTGAGTACTCTCCTTACTCACCCTTGCTCTATATAAATAAACCCCCCAGTTCTTGAAGAGGAGGAGATGGATCCCACTGACGAGGAGTTCTACCAGGAGCAGATCGGCTTCGAGCAGTTTTAGGGTTTCGTTCTAGTTCCCAAGTTATGTTTGTGGCCTTGGGCCAGTCTTCGCTTCCACCTTTCCCTTTTGTAATGCAGTTGTGAGCACGAGGTCTATCCGTGATCCAATATGACTATAAGACTACTCTTAATGAAGAGACCGCTGTTTGCTGTGATATTTCGTCTTGCCGTGATACCAGCGCTGTTTTTCTGGGATTGGTACCAGCATACAGGTTTATTTGGAGTGTTCCACTCTAGTTCCCGTCCGGATCAGATCGGGGCGTGACATAGACGATGGCTATATCTGGAACTGAGGTTTGGAATAACTGGACTGATAGTGTTTCTTGTGTTGGTTTACTGACATTGGATTGGAAGTTGAGTAACTTGCCGTGTTGGTAGGCATGTGTACTGATTGGATGGTTGTTTTTTCGACCGGGGGTTGCATCATTCGTGGTGAACTGGTGATGCAACTGATATTTGTTCCACCATAATAACAGTAAGAATAGTAGGTGGCGGGGGGCGTGTAATGTGTGATGCTGAACGTTTTATGCTTTAAGCTGGCTGTGAATTGAGCATCTGGTTCTAGCGAGCGGCAAAGAAGAGATGCTGGCAGCATTTATAATTAGTGGAGATGAAGCTTAAGTGTGACTCCCAAATTGGTTCCCTTTGAGGCTACGTTGGATGAATGAAGTTGGTTCCCTAGAGCTAGTAGCATTTGCTCTGCAGCAGCAGTCGGTGCTTCCCAAGGGATTACATTTGTACTTGCATGGTATGTATTGTCTCGTCTCGTTGTTTTGAAGATAAAACAACTGCAGAGTAGTACACCCTCCATAAAAAAAACAAACTTCTCGAGTATATTGGTAGTATTACATACAAATATAGACAGGAAATTGCATTGGATTGGATTTTTTTTTGATGCAGGGTGCATAGGCTGAGATGAATCGTTAGGTCATTAATATCTTGGTCGTACCGTGGAAATGGGTTTGGGGTGTTTGCAGCATCTTCCTTATCGTCTGTAGGGAGTAGTGGTAGGATGGTTGTTGACTGGAGCGAACGGACCGGCGTGCGCGAGACGGTTGGACTTTATTCGGGAAATAAACTAAATAGTATATTTGTAAATGAAAAATATTTTATAAATAAAATTTTTATATTCGTATTCCTAGTGATTTAAAAGTTTAAAAGTTAAAGCTGAAAAATAAATTTCGATGAAAAAACTATAAAATTAATTTTATATATAAGGTTGAAAATTTAAATTTTAGATGGTAAGTACAAGAATAAGCGAAACGGTGCGACTAAATATCTGATAGGACGCGTTCAGACCGCGTCCGCGTGCGGTCGGTGTGGCTAAAGAAAGTGGATGGTATCAAGTGGGCAAGTGCTCAACAACAATATGGTCGCTTTCCCTTCCTTGACTCTGCGCAAACACACTTCAATCTAGATTGCTGACTGACAAGCAGATGCAGGGTGCTTAGCGCCTAAGATAAAGTAGAGTAGTATTAATACCCCCTTCACCCTCCTCAACTATCATCAGAGGAGAGGAGAGGAGAGGGATGGGGTCGCGGTACGAGGTGGAGGTGACGGTGTCATCGGCGCGGGACCTCAAGAACGTCAACTGGCGCAACGGCGATCTCAAGCCCTACGCCGTCCTCTGGATCGACGACGGCGCCAAGTGCTCCACCCGCGTCGACCTCGACAACGCCGATAACCCCACCTGGGACGACAAACTCACCGTCCCGCTCCCTCCCTCCTCCCGCCTCGATGACGCCGTCCTCTACGTCGACATCGTCCACGCCAACGCCGCCGAGGGGGTCAAGCCTCTCGTCGCCTCCGCCCGCCTCCCGCTCCGCGACGTCCTCGACGACGCCGGCGTAGGCGCCCGCGTCTCCCGCTCCCTCCGCCTCAAGCGCCCATCCGGCCGCCCCCAGGGACGCCTCGACCTCCGCATCGCCGTCCGCGAGGCCGCGCGCTACTACGACCCCTCGCCCTACCCAGCTCCCTACGCCCAACCCGCCGGATCACGCGACCCCTACGGCGCCCCACCACCGGCCTACGGAGCAGGCTCAGGGGGGCAGTACCCGTACGGCTCAGGCGGGTACGCGGCGCCGCCGGCAGGGTACCCGAGCGCCTACGGGGCGCCGCCACAGCAAGCCTACGGCGGCGCACCTCCTGTGGCGGCATACGGTGCAGGAGCAGCAGGTGGGCCGGTGGTTGTGGAGGAAGCGAAGAAAAAGAGCAAGATGGGGATGGGAACAGGGTTGGCGGTGGGCGCGGCGGCGGGCGTGCTTGGAGGGCTAGCGCTGGCCGGCGGCGCGAGCTACCTGGAGGACAAGTTCGAGGAAGGCGTGGCGGAGAAGGTGGAGGACGATCTCGACAGAGACGACGACTATGGCGGCGGCGGCGGCTACGACGACGACTATTGAATATTGGATTGATTCACCACGCCCACCCCTCCACTTAATTTCCGATATCAAACTCATCCTAATTATCGAATAATAACAGCTTCATCCATCTAAAGTGCTACTAGTTTTTTTACTCCAATAATTGAGAAACACAAATTAAACAAGAGTAGTAATAATCATTTTTTTTGCTTGAAAAAACAACTCAATATTCGTGGTGATGATGTGTTGTTCATTTGTTTTCTCTTTAAAGTAAAGAAAAAGCTTTTTCGTCCTCGCAAAAAAAAGAAGAAGATGGAAAGTAGATGCATGTACTATTGATGTGGAATTGTCTATAATAAACATGTCAATTAATGAGTAGTGGAAAATATCTAATCTGATGGGGAATATGTAAGGAGAGAAATGAAGGATGAGGTAGTACGAGTGGTGATCGATGCGTGTCTTGTGCGCCGGCCGGCTCATTCAACACGACTCGCTCAACATACACGTACGAGTAACAAATAATAAGAAAAAAAGGTAGGCCATTTGTTTTGTTTAGAAAGACCTACAAGCCCATTTTGCCAGCTTCGCCTCAGCCTACGGCCTGCAATTAATCAATCAGAGCAAAACAATTTACATCATATGCATCTGCACGACTACTCATCGTTGTAATTAAGAGTCACCGTTGCCATTTTTCCTCCTTGGGAAGACGTACACGGCGAGCACGCCTCCCTCCATAGCTTTATTTTTTTCATTTTCGAAGTGTTCTTCTCCCTTCGTCCCACAGGCATATTTCTTTTTACCGGTGTCTGCTTCCCTTCATCTTCCTCCTCCTAGGCCAGACATTGGTGTCCCTTCATGTTCTTCGTCACTCAGCTAATTCTACTCTCATCCCCAACGATGCGAGTGAGGACCATGACCTACTTCCTTGTATCCAGCCACAAGCGATCCCTACACCTCCTCCTTCGTTGTTTGCTTGGAATTTCTTATATCAAAGTTTTGTTATTCCGATCGACTAAAAGTTTGGATTTAAGTTGAAACTTTACTACTTATTTTAGTTCAAAGTTTGTTTGGAGCAGAAAGTTTGAGGCTTTGGAATAGGAAGGTTTTAGGTTTTAGTTAAAAGTATGACATCATCGATAGAAATTTTGTAAGATTTAATTTAAAAGTTTGAAATACCAGTAGGAAGTTTAAACTTTTGAGTTGAAAATTTTGACCTTGGAGGAACTTTGGTTGAAAGTTCAAAATTATGAGTACAAATATTGCGTTGGAGTGATTTGTTTTTGAACTAGGTTGGAATAGTTTTTTTGGAAACAGAAAATAGAAACACCTCCTAGTGAGTGGGAGGGGGTGGATTTATTAGCATTGAGGGAAAGGAAACTAAAGCTATGTATGTATAAATTAGCTTTCCTGATTTGCAGCTGTACTTAAATTCGTCGGAGAGACTCTAGTGCTCCACTCCACCAAGACGGATCGGAATGACCATTTATCGGACTGTGACAGGCTCTATAGTAGGTCCAGTTGAGATGTTTGTTTGACCGTATTAAGATTAGGGGTTCTCTCCCTCAGATCAAATTTTTCTAAGTCCCGCCACTCCAAGAACCCTAGCGCCGCTGCCCTCTGGGAGCTCGCCACCGTCGTCCCCGAGCCCTCGTGCCCTCCCAAGCCCGGCCACTGAGCGCCGCCATCCCACGCCATCCCCGAGCCCGGCGCCGTCCTCTGCTCCACCGCCGCGTCGGCCGCTGTCGCCGCCGACCACCTTCCCCGAGCCCGACCACCGCCTCGACCTCCTCCACCAGTAACAGCGTTTTATACTTTTTGGAATAATTTGTGATGCATATGTGATGATGTTAGTGAATGTGATGAATTTAGGAATAATTTGTGATGCATATGTGATAATTTAAAGATAGCATTTCTGATGCACCTGTGATTTAGTGTATTATACTATTAGTAATAATTTGTTTATATGTGAGATGTGCAATTTAGTTTATTTATATGTGAGATGTGCAATTTAGTTTATTATTGTGAGATGTGCAATTTAGTTTATTTATGTGAGTAAGTGATTTTAGGACTTAGGGTTCTTAGCCATTTTAGGACTTAGTGAATTTAAGACTTAGGGTTCTTAGCCATTTTAGTACTTAGTGGTTTGATCGAGTTAGTGCATTCACATAACTGATCAAGACACCATCGGACCCCAGCCCACCTCGTATTCTATCATTTTTTGATAACTATTCATTTACGTATGGATTTAGTACCTTGGTTATCAAATCATCACAGAATACGAGGTGCTCCTGGTGCCAAGGAAATTTAATAGGAAATATGTACGTAGATAGGAAATTTATGATGTGATTTAGGAAACTAATTAATTTTGTAATTTTGTTATTTTGTAAGTTATTTAGACGATTTCTCAGCAAGGTGAACCAATATCGACGACAACTAGTGGGTCCTCAAGGGCACGGACTCCTAGGACAGGGAACAAAATCCCTAAAGAACGGTACACCATAATAGACGTGAATCAGGTTGGATTGTCGACACGTCCCCGGAATGTTTTGAGCCGGTTTAGGTCGATCTGCGGGGTCATAGGGAGGGAGAACTTCACAATTCTGGTGGATTACATCAAGCAAGTGTCAGAAGCAGAGAAGAACACTGCTTGGCTAAAGTTTAAGGAGATCTTCGAGTATCCTGCAGCCGACGAGGTCAGGCTCAAGCAGACTGCTTTCAAGACTATGGGCAATGCTTGGAAGAACTTTAAGACAAGGCTGGTTGACGAGTACATCTTAAACCCGATGATTTCGGATCCAACTGAGCAATGGCCTTTCATCACGATAGACTTCTGGGAGACATTCTACGAGAAGAAGTTGACCACCTCATCCCGGGCCAGAAGCGATGCTTATCGGGCACTCCAGGCTATGAACTCGCACCCGCACCGGCTTGGCACCGCAGGATATGCTGGGAAGGAAGAGCAATGGCAGGAAGAGGATGAAGCGGCAGCGGCATTGAACACGCCGCCGGTGTTTTGCGATATCCCACATCCACGGGCAAGGAACTCGGTAAGGGCAAGGTATCAGAAGAATGAAGATGGGACAATTTCGTTGCCAAATCCCCAAGATCAACAAGTGTACGATAATATAGTAAGTGTCTCGTCTCAATATATGTTCGCATTGTTTCCATCGTACTTTTGATTTAACCCGAACTCAATTGTACTGCAGAAGGAGTTGGTTGTCGAGCAACAAACCTCGCAAGAGGCCTGCTCTCAAAGACACGAGGACGACATCCTCACTAAAGCGTTGGGCACCAAGGAACACCATGGACGGACAAGGGGCCTTGGCTCCAACGTTCCATGGAAATTTGTTCCAGACTACGCGTGGCAGTACAAGAAGCGGACTGCCACGAAGGCGCAGAAAGATGCACGCCTTGCCGCCTAGATCCGGGAGCAGGTCAGAGCCGAGCTGAGCTCTGAATTTGACGAGAAGCTCGAGTCGATGAGGGCCTGTATCAGGCAAGAGATCCGAGAAGAGCAACAAAACCCGGAGGCCGCCGCTGCTGCTACGCGACAAGATTTAGCAAGTCCCACACAAAGGCGCAACAGTTGTGCATCAACTGAGGTGGCGGAAAATCCACCATCGGTCCTTGCCACCGTCGACCACATAATGGTAAAACTCTTGTCCACAATGCATAAAAGTCTTAACGAATCCATATGTTATATAATATTCTCAAAATATGGATAAAATCTATCGCAGGAACCACCAAACTGCACCCTGACAGTTAGGGTGATGCCGACCTTCACGGTTCCGGCAGCCGAGGGACTTGCATTCAAGCCGACCCCAGAGACAAGAGTGCATGGGGCGCAACTTAGGCCCGACTGTGCGAAAGTGCAAGTTGACTCGGTGAAGCCCGAATTCGATCATTTCCTACTGAAGCATCCACCGAACGACGAGGTCCTAACCCTAGTAAATGCATGTGGTACCTTCATCTAATGCCAAGGACCTCATTGAGATAAGGGTGATTCCGAGGCCAACCACTACACCAAGCGATCGTCCACCACTAAGACATGCCCCTGCTCCTTCAGCCCCTCTAGCTCCCGCTCGTCATGAACAATCTTACAATGTGGAGTTACAATACGAAAAAAATTTTGGGGACGAGCATATGGAGGCTGACAGCATGGCGATCCCTAAACCCCCACCCATGAAAAAGAGCAGGAATACACATTCTTCCCCTTAGAGAATAACTATCGAAAAATCTGCTGCAAGGGGGCGAGGAAAAGGAAAGTTGCAGGGCTCACTTCTGGCTCCAATGAAGCTAGATATGAGCAAGGGGCTGTTGACGTAAAAACACGACGGCCTGGGAGATCTGCTTAGCTCCAGTGCAGGTCCAAAATAATGATGAGATGCGGGCGTGCCAGTCAGTTTGATCCTGCAACTGACAAGATATATAAATTGAAGATCAGAAAATAGCCGATCGGCTGACAAGCCGATGGAGTGATTCCAGCCGATGCCGATACCAGCCGATATCCAGTATGGATCTTGATACTTGAGTAAATAATGACATAAAGATAATCGGCTGATGAAAATAAAATAATATAATCCAGTAGAAACCAATCGGCTAGTAATGATAGATTAAATAAGCACTGATCCGAAGGTTGAAGCATTCATCGCCTAGTGGTCCGATGTCAATAGATTCAAATGATTATATAAACAGTGAAACCTTTGTTGTCATCGGCTAAAACCAACTTTGTAAGTAATCCTTGTAAGACGATACAACGTCCAGATAACTCATCGGCTGAAACCCCGATGAAACCATTATTGGCAATCAAGAAGCAGGCTAAAGATTATGGTTCTAAGCACGACTTAGTAGATCAAACTTAATTGATGCAGCACTAAGTATGAAAAGAAACATAATATCTAGACAATCAAGTCTTTGACTGATTTTCAGGGTGGTGGATACATTATATAATCTAAATCAACAAAGTAATCTAGCCGATATCGACAAAACCCTAGATAGAGATCGGTCGATGCAAGTAGAAAACATTGTCAATCTAGATTATATAACGTATATGATAACTCGACGACTTACATGAACAAGATTAGAGTGTCGAAGCGATGGAAGCACTAATCCCGATAACGCAAGCCGCCATAACAAGCCTTACTCCTCGTCGGAGATCGAAGTCGATGCAGCCCAACTTGAAAGAAGAACTTGTCGAAAGTAAAAGGTAAAAGGTGGCGATGCGCCGAAGTTGTATTGATCGAGAGATAATTTACATAGACCCCGGGTGTACATATTTATACCCATGAGTAGATACTAGTCCATATCGGACACGACTCAAACTTTCCTAAAGATAAAAGGAAACACATAAAGTCCTTATCGGACACTAAACACACTTACCTAAAAATAAAAGGAAACTAACAAACTATTCCTAATTAATAGATACAATTGCCTTTTTCGGACTCAATCCATACATGGCAATCCTCATGAAGCACTTTAAACGAACCCGACAATGGTTCCAACACCCCCTTGTCGGAATCGGCTACATCGGCTTCCTTGTCCGATTCAATATCAGCCGATGCACACCGTAGCCGATGCAGTTCCGAAGCCGATTTATACTCTGTTTCTGTTACCGATTTCCTTCCAAATCCGCTTCGGTCTTAACTCCAAATTCGATGCATGATTTACCAAATTTCGTCGTCAACACATGCCCCCCAGTTTTGGAGTATGAGGACTCATGCTTCAAAATTCTCTTATATCTTGTCTTGATTACTCCAAAATTGATCTTCCTTTGCTTCTTGCCATCGGCTCTCATAAGCCGATACCGTTTGTGCTAGATGAGCTAGATCGTCAAACTCATGGCAAAAGAATATGTCTCTGATAGGTGCTGACAATCCTTGGAATGTAAGATCGGCTAGCTGCTCATCACTTAGGCTCAAACTATAGCATCGGCTGCAGACATTACGAAATCTTTGAATATATTCCATAGCCGATTCTCCCTTTTGCTCCTGAACCAATATCAAATCCGAAAGCTTCATCTCATTGTTTCCAGCAAAGAAATAGTCATGAAATTGCTTCTCAAGATCGGCCCATCCCTTGATAGAGTATGGAGGTAATGATGAAAACCATGTGAAAGCCGATCCAATCAAAGACAATGGAAAAAATCTAACTTTCAAAGCCTCTTCAGCCGATTTCGTCGTCAACAGGGGCATGAAGTAAAGAAGAAGATTGTTCCTCCATCGTCCTTCCAACTAGGCTTGCCATTGGTTGGAGACGACGTGCTAGGCACGATGGGCACCGCTTGCAAGGAGCTTCACGTATACTACATGGAGAGATCCAACGTGAGGAGGAAGAATAGAGAGAACGATATAATAGGCAAACACGACCGAGCGTCATTCCTTAGGCCACCAAATTATATCGTGATCGACTTCAACGATCTATTCGACCTCTACAGGCTCCGAGCGGTGGACACAAACCTCCTTAAGTGCTACTCCTTGTACGTATTGTTGCTCATGAAAATTGTTAATAACAATCCGTATAACATGCTTATAAGAGCGTTTGTCTTGCATGCAGGTATAGTTGGAAGTGGTGTCTGAGGAATGCACCGGAAGTTGCCTTCCATGATCCACAAGTAGTCACTGTCACAAATCTCGAAGGCGACTGTCAAGGATTGGTAAACTACATCTTTGACACCTTGTGGGTCCGATAAGATAGGGAGTACATTATGTGCGCCTATAATCAATAGTAAGTGTGTTCCCTAAATATATGCAATTGCATGACACATATAGCTTTAGTATTTAACTTTCACTATATTAATGCCGCAGTGCCCATTGGATCCTTCTGGTCATAGCGCCTAAGTGGAGTACATGCCACTACCTGAACTCCAGAATTGATAAGAAAGCATATGATTGGATCCTGATTCAACAAGCGATAGATGAAGCGTGGGGCCAATATGTGGAAAAAGGAGGCCTTCGTAAGACAGGACATGTAGACCCCCATTTTTGTAACAGGAATCACTCGTGTTCATAGTACCATTTCCCTAGATCGAGTAGTCTGGTACCCACGATTACATTGTTGAATCATCAAGAGTGCATACACCAATCGTCTTAAGCAAAATATTACAATATAGCGCCCGAAGGCAATAGTCTAGAACAGGGGACCAAACGGTCCGGAATACAACCAAAAGCAGAGTATAGATAAGGCAGCGGAGTGAAGGCAGCAGCACGCCATTGCCACAGGCAACGACCAAGTCTAAGACCTACTAAGCGCCATCGTCTTCCGTACCCTCCTGGTAGTAGGCGTAGGGGTCTTCGGGGACTTCATCACCCACATCTGAATGTTTTGCATATAGCAAGGGTGAGTACCAACCGTACTCAGCAAGCCACCACAGCAACGATGCATATGATAGGGGATAATCAAGGAACGGCTGCGGTTCTTTTGCATAAAGCTAGTTTTGCAATTCCTTTCACAAGTCTAAGACCTAGCATAGACTGATCAAGTTTTAATACCATAGTTCATTAGTCAACGACGGTTCTATCCACCATCCATTGTGATTCTAAGGATAGCTTCCCGCCATTGTGTCGTTATGGTTTTCTGGGGTCTACCCCTTCTCGCCTCCCGAGAAGTGGATCCACCAGCATAAAAATCATCATGCAATATCCCTTCCCAATCAGTTTAAGAATTTAGAGTCTAGCCAAGTGTAATACATGTCCCGGTGCTCAATAACCGCGAGCACGGCTATTCGAATAGATTTGGTTTATTCACACTGCAGTGGGTGTACACTTTACCCGTACTCCGTGACTTGCTCAACACATGAGCCGAAGTCCCAACGGATGAGACGCGTCATGGCAAAGCATTTCAATAACCTCACATTGGCAGTACCCGCTCCATGAACTTGCATCCTCATGCACTCTAGGTGTACATGGTTTCTAGCAGTGAGAGGAGTTCTGGCGCTCCCGGGGAGGGAAGACTCACACATGCATTAAGTTATAATTAAGTTTAGGTTTACACATGGCGGTCCTACCGGTGGCAACCCCACCGTAGGCCCCGCCTCTCTTACACATCAAGAAGACCACTATGCATGGATACTGCCTCTGCTCGGTTAATTACTCCGCAAGGTCTATGCCCATTCGAGAAGTATGGTTGTACGGGGGTCGTTTCATGCTTAGCTTCATGGCTCGGTCCTTAACTGACCAGGGACGGTACTAGCCTTTACCGGACACCACCCAAGTCCTCCAGCCGCCCCAGTCGAAAACATTTGTTTAGTTTAATTTTTCTTTCACAAATCATCTCATCAATATCATGGCAATGTGGCGCTCATGTCTCCACATACCGTATGTCAATTACCTTCCCTAAGGTAATTGCCGAAGCATATAGCATTTAATAAACATGCGGATGCATGAATCTAAATTAGCATTACTAAGCATTTGTCATAAGTGACTAGGGACTCATACGAAATTAGGGGTACAAGGAAATTAATCAAAGGCATGGCCCAGTAACAAGTAGGATATTAATCATTGCATGCAACTTTATTTGTAAATAAAATGGTTTCATAAATGGGATCAACATGCTCAAGGAAGGGGTGATGACTTGCCTTGCTCGAAGCCCTACGGGTCTTTGAAAGGACCTTGATGTCACCTAGAGGGGGGTGAATAGGCGATTTAAAAATAAATGCAGAAGCTAAAACAAAATAGGGTCGGATTGTCTAATATCAGGTCGGATAGTCCTATGTAGATCGGATTGTCTGAAGTGAGATCGAACTATCTGACCGGGTCGGATAGTCCTATGTAGATCGGATTGTCTGAACTGAGATCGGACTGTCTGATCTGCACAACAACAATCAACCAAACAACAACCTAAAAGCTCTAGATCCAATCCACAAGCAAGGATATGAGCTCAACCAACAACAAGATTAGCGTGGCACAAAGCAATGCAACAAGAAGGTAAACAGAGTAAGGATATCACCGAGATTTACGTGACGATGTATTTCCCGGAGTTCAAATCCTTGAGGGGATTCTAGTCTCTGTTGAGGAGCTCGCAAAGAGCCGGGTATTTTTCAACCCTATCCTCGTGAGGTTGCACAAATGCCCTCCTCCTTCCACTAAGGGCATCTCTTTCCTTACGGAGGCGAGATCCGGCCTTCACAAACTTCTCTTGGCCATCCACAAGTAGATCGGTGGCCCAAGAATGACACCTAGCCGTTTAGGAGTCCTTAACCTCCAAGAGTAATAAACACCACACAACTCTTGGACAAATCCTAGTGCTCAAGATCGAGTGGAACGCACACTAGGCCCTCAAACACCAAATCCACAACCACCAAGATCCACCACACAAAGAACAAGGGAGGGATTTGAGAGAGGAAGAAAGAGCTCAAAGATCCAAATCACTTAATCACAAAGCTCAACCCAAAGTGAATGTGAGTTGAATGAGTTGGGTAACCCTAGAAAAGGGTTAGGTGGGGGTATTTATAGATCCCCCCACAATGTGGTCGTTGGGAGAGAAACTTTTCATCCCACCTTGGATAGTCCGATGTTTTTGACCCCTAAGCAAGCCAGAGACAGAGAACAAAGTTCTGAAGAATGTCGGATTGTCTGATCAATCGGATAGTCCGAAGTCATGTCGGATAGTCCGATATTTTTGAACCAAGAACTTCATCCTCTCATAGAGACTCAAGTTCCATTGAACTTCGTAGTTTCTGGATCATCGGATAGTCCGATCACATCGGATAGTCTGATTGACACTTAGAAAAATTCACTCAAGAGGAATAAAAATCAATTCAAGATAGAGAGTGAAGTTTTGTAAAATTTCGGATAGTCCGATGCATCAGACAATCTGATCTCACATCGGATAGTTCGATGTTTTTAAGCCAACACTCAGTCCAAAGACAGAGAGCGAAGTTCTGAGAAATTTCTGATAGTCTGAGCATCGGATAGTCTGATTTGATCAGATAGTCTGATTTCAAATCGGATAGTCTGATGTTGCTCAAGTAAAAATGCAATAACTTTTTACTCCGAAGTCCGATTTCGATGATCTTGGACTCTATGGAAAGCTAGTTTCGTGGGCTATCAAACCCAGCAAATAAACATGGTCCATAACCTTCAAGAGATGTTGAAAAACTTGCAAATAAACCCGGTGTAAGTGTTGTGATATGTGAACCAACCCGGAGTTAGAATTTTGACTTAGGTTTTTCAACTCACACGAAGATGAATCATTTTGAGCACTATTATTCAACCAATTATATGCATGTGGTATCCCTCTTAATAGTACGGCATCCTATACTTAAATGTAAAAAGGAAAGCTATACCAATAGGAATAGCTTCACACCATTTTCTTTCTTCACTTGGAGGGTTGCCAGTGTCAAAGTCGTTTTCATCATCGGGACTATCCTCCAACAAATCACAACTTCTTGATCTTTGATCTTTTATCTTCCATTTCTCAAATGATTGATGTGAATAATCCATAGCTTCAAATGGCCTCGCATGATTCATCACGACAAAGTCTTCACTCGCCCTTCACCACCGGTTTCGGTTCATCGGCGTTAAGCCCCTTGCTTGCCCTTCACCACTGCATGATCCATCACAGCTGAGCGTCGCTTGCGCTTCATCGTCTGGCCATAGGTAGTCACTTCATACCCCGCATCTTCAATATCTTCACTTTAATTCTCATCCATCGATAAGTCCATCTTCTAGTTTCTTCATCCGACTAATCACTTGCTTACACACTCAATAAGCTCATTAGTCCCTTAATCGTTTGTCATCAATTAACCAAAACCCACTAGGGGCATAGATGCTCTTTCAGTCTTGATCCTTAGTCGGACTCGCAACTCCCTCGGGGTCTAGAGTTACGTGCGAAAGAAATTGTTTTGAATTCGAATAAAATTCGATTAAAATCCAATAAAATCCGATTAAGGAAAGATCGAGCGCGAGCGTCGAATTTTGGTATCGATTCCATTATTTATGAAATAGTTCTATTCTGATTTTAATCCATTTGTCCTAAAATATTTGCGTTAGCCGATTAAAGTATTAACTCATTTTAATTTATGCTATTCCGAATAAATTAGGTTCCTATTAATAATAATTAACCCTAATGAACGACCAAATAACCACAATGAATAATCGGGTTGGTAAATAGATTAACGAACGAAAACTGAATAGATATTTAATAGACCAAAAACCTAAATAAATCACCGATAAAATAGATAATCGCAATTTATTATATAAGGATTTCCAAAATAGCCGACGACTAAACCTCCGATTAATATGTATAACTCGATGAATAAATATCTAGATAAATAGCTAAGTAAATAACCCGCTAAAGAAATAACCCATTAAATGAACGAATCGCAAGTTATTAAATAATCTCGATTTATTTTCTAGAAGTCCCCAAAAATGGTCTACGATTAATTCGCCAACTAATAGAGATATATATTAAATTTCTTTCCCCTCCTAATTTTTCTAGATTTTCTTTATTTTATTTCCTTTCTTCCTTTTTTTCTTCTCTTCCCTTTTTCTTTCCTTTTTTTATTTTTCTCTCTCCTTTTTTTCTCCCTCTCTCTCCACCCTTCTTCTTCTTCTCCTCTCTACTGCTGCCTTTCTTCTCTCTCTCGGCTCTCTCTTCCCTAGCAGGCGCCGCCGACGGAAGGAGGGGGAGAGCTTACCGGCAACGGTGACTCAACGCGGCGGCCGCGCACGCGGCAGAGGTGGCGCAAGGCGGCGGCGGCTGCGGGGAGAAGAGGAGAGGGGAAATGGGGGGTGGTGTGGGGAGGAAGGGAGGAGGAGGGGGGCTTTTACAGGGAGCTGGGAGAGGTGGCCAGCGCGGGATAGGTGGACGGGACGCGCGTGCGGCGCGCGGGACAGCGGGGACGCGGCAACGCGACACGCGGGCGTGGGGCTCGAGGTGATGGCGACGGGCGACGCTGACGCGCGCGACGCGCACAGAGGGCCGGCGCGGGGTGCGAGGGGTAGGGTGCGGCGTGGGAGGGCGCGGCGTGGGAGGGGCTCGAGGCGGCGACAGCGACAGAGCGCGGCGCATGGTGGCTGAGGCGGACAAGACGCGCGAGCGGCGACAGCGACAGTGCGCGGCGCGGGCGGGCGCGGGGCTCGACGCGTGGGGCTGGCGCGGCTGTGGCCTATGTTGTGGCGCCGAGTGGTCGGCCGGGTTAGACCCGCGTCGAACACCTGGCGCACAATGAACAGTGTCGCCAGTTTTTTTTTATTTTTAAGGGTTTTCCCAATTTAAAAATTGATAGAAATGCAATTTAATTTTTATATTTTCATGTAAGTAATTGAGTGACAATTCTAAGCATCCAATTGTGAATTTGCCCAAAAATAATATTGTCCATTTTTTTATATTTATTATGGATTATGTTAATCTCCTATGCTTTGGAATTTTGGTATTTATTTATATTCACCCACGAATAAAATCGTGTTATATTAATTTGGGTTTTACCCAAGATTTTCATGTTTCCATAACTTATATTTATATACATTATATATATATATATATGTCTATATATATATGCCTAGGTGTAGATATATATATATACATATATATATAATTCCCATTTGAATTTATATTTCCTAAATAAAATTGATGGCATTTATGTAGAATATTTTCTTAACTATAATTTGCCCAACTATTGTTTGTACAATTTTTATTTATATAATATATTTTGCAATTGTCTATTTTCCTTTTTCTTTTAGGGTTTTTACATAATTAATTTCGATTAATGTAAACTCCGCAAATAAGGATTCGAATAAACAAGCAATTAAACGCGGCATGATGCAACTCAATTCAAAGTTTTTGAAATCTCGCATTTTAGGGTTTCGATTTCGACTGTCAAATTTCAGGGCATTACAGGACATGACGCCCTTATCCCCAAAAAAGACTTCCCGGTGAAACAACAACTAGGCGACCAGTGCGGATTCCATGTGTGCCACAACATGCACCTTTTTTACAAAGATAAGGTGAAGACTTTGGCTGAATTTGCGGTATGTGGTCTCAATTGTGATATATACTAACTACATCTGTCGGTGACACGGGCCCGGGGTACAGAGGCTAAAGGCTTGTGTCTGCCCCCTGCACCGACGTGGCACTCCCCCAAGGGCTGGGTCGGGCCCGAGGGTGCGGTGGCGGCTGCCCTTTCCGGTCTCTGCTCCTGTAAGGACCCCCGTTTGCAACAGGAATCGCCCGTGTATTCTGTGCCATTTCCGTAGATCAAGTAGTTTGGCACACACGATACATAGTTGAATTACCAAAAGCACATACATATGCGTCGTGTACGAATTATTACATCATAGGCCCGAAGGCATAGTTTTAGAACAAAGGACCAAACGGTCCGAAATACAGTCCAAAAGCAGAATATAGATAAGTAGCGGAGCGAAGGCAGCGGCATCGCCATTGCCACAGACAACGACCGTATCTAGACCTAGTGAGCACCCTCTTCTTCCGCATCCTCTTCGTAGTAGGCGTATGGATCCTCCGCGGTGTCATCTTCGGCTTCTGATGAAGTTTATAATTGCAAGGTGAGTACCAACCGTACTCAGCAAGTCACCACGGCAACAATGCATATGAAGGGTTTTATTCAAGGCAAGGCAAAGGCTCTGTTGCATAAAGCTAGTTTTGCAGTCATTTTCACAAACGTAAGACCTAGCATAACTGATCAAGTTTTAATACCAGAGTTCAAATTAAACAACGACGGTTCTGTCCACCATCCATTGTGATCCCAAGGATGGCTTCCCGCCATTGGTCGTCATGGTTTTCTGTGGACGTCCACCTTCCCTTCTCTCAGGAAGTGGCTCCAACAGCATAAAATTCATCATGCATTATCCCATCCCACACAGGTTAAGAATTGAGAGTCTAGCCAAGTGTAATGCATGTCCTGGTGCTCAATATCCGCGAGCACGGCTATTCGAATAGATTGTTTTACTCACACTGCAGTGGATGTACACTTTACCCGTACTCCGCGACTGCCCAACACATGAGCCTCGTCCCAACACATGAGACGCGTCATGGCAAAGCCTTTCGATAACCTTACATTGGCAGTACCCGCTCCATGAACTATCATCCTCGTGCACTCTAGGCGTATCTGTTTCTAGCAGTGAGAGGAGTTCTGGCGCTCCCGGGGAAAAGAGTCTCACACACGCGCAAGTTTATATCTTAAGTTTAGATTCTCACTCTCACACACGTGGCAGTCCTACCAACGGCGACACCGATGTAGGATACGCATCGCGTCCCCACCTCAACGGTTGCCCCGTCGTAGCGAACCTGCCTCACACACTGGGGTGAACCATCTATGCAAGGATACTGCCACTACTCAGCTATCTAGTCAGCTAGGTCTATACCCATCCGAGAAGTACGGTTGTACTGGGGTCGTTTCATGCTTAACTTCATGGCTCGGTCCTTAACTGACCGGGGACGGAACTAGCCTTTTCCGGATACCACCCAAATCCACCATCCGCCCCAGTCGAAAACACTTGTTTAACTTTATTTCTCCTTTCACAATTCATGTCATCATGTCATGGCGATGTGGCGCTCATGTCTCCACATGCCGCATCTCAATTACCTTCCCCAAGGTAATTGCCCAAGCATAAAACATTTACTAAATATGAGTATGCATGATTCTAGAATAGCATCACTAAGCATTTGTCAAAATTGACTAGGGACTCATACGTAAGCATGGTTACAAAGGAATATGGGATAATCAATAATCAAGGCATGGCATAATAACGAGTAGGATATTCATCATTGCATGCAACTTTATTTGTAAACAAAATAATTTCGCAACTTGGGATCAACATGTTCAAGGACAGTGATGACTTGCCTTGCTCGAAGTCCTGTGGTTCTTGATCTTCGGTCGGACTCACAACTCCCTCGGTGTCTAGAATTACGTGCGAAAGGAATTGAATTCGCTTAGAATTCAATTAAAATCCGACAAAATCCAATTTAAAGAAATGGATCGAACGTGAGTGTCGAATGTTGGCTTCACTTCTATTATTATTTATAAAATAGTTCCATTCCGATTGTTAATACATTTGTCCCCAAAATTTTAACGTTAGCCAATTAGAACATTTATCCGGTTTAATTTACGCAACTCGCCTAGGTTAGATCCAATAATAATATTCAACCTTTGGTGATCAGTAATTTTACTAGATAATTGCAATGGCTACTTAAGCGTATAACCTAATCGACGAGCAAAACTAAATAGCGATTAGATGGATATTGCAATAAAAATTAAATGGCAACGATTGATTTAGAAGTTTTAGAATTAACTAGTTAGTATACACGCGAGCTGGTAAAACATAGAAATGGAAATCTAAATATTTGACTAAACATCCCGCAAAAGAATAATCATTAAAGGGATTATTTAGTTAAGTGAATATTTGCATTTAAATAATCCTATTTAATTCCTTGTATGAGTTTCTAAAATAATCGGCGGGTTTTATCCTAAATTTATTTCTTCCAATTTATTCTCTATTCTAAATTTTCTTTCTAGGTATAAATTTTATTTTTCCCTATTTTTCTTCCCTCTCCTATTTTCTTTTTCTTTCTCCTCTCTATTCTTTTCCCTTTTTCTTTCCTTTTTCTTTTTCTTTCTTTCTTTCCTTTTCTCTCTCTTCTCTCTCTCCCTTCCTGCTTCTTCTTCCTCCTCCTTTCTTCTCCCTCTCTGCTCACCGGCACTACTCCCTCTCTCTCTCTTGCGGCCGACATAAGGGGAGGAGGGGGTAAGGGGGCTTACCGGCGGCGGTTCCCGGGCGCGCGGCGGTCGGCGAGGCGCGGCGGCGGCGAGGAAGGTTTGGGGAGGCAGGGAGAATGGGGGAAAAGGGGAGGAGGAAGGATGGCCCGCGGTGTGAAGGGGTGGAGCGGTTTTTATAGCGTACCGGGGGGGCAACGGCGACGACGCACGCGGCACGGGCGGCAAGGCGCGCGCGGCGGCAGGCGGCGGCGTGCGGCGCGGGCGGCATAGGGCGACGGCGTGGGCGTGTACGGCGGGATGGCGCGGGCAGGGTACGGCCGGCGTGGGCGCGTACGGCGGCATGGCGCGGGCGGGGTAGGTCCGACGTGGGCGCGTACAGCCGGCGTGGCGCGGTACGGCCGGCGACAGCGTGCGCGCGCGGGCGCGGCGGCTGCGGCGTGTCCGGGCGCGCGTGCGCGTGCGGCAGGCGGCGGCGGGCAGCGCGTGTGGCGCGTGCGGGGCGCGAGCGCGCGGCGGCGGCGGGTCCAGGCGCGCGTGCGGCGCGGGGCGGCGTCAGGCGCGCGCGGCGCGGGCGGGCGGCGCGCGTGCAATGGCGTGCACGCGTGCGGCGCGGAGCGTGGGGGCGCGTGCGGGGCGCAAGGGCGAGGCGGCGGCGGCGCAGTGCGCGCACGGCGCGGGCGGGACCGGATCGAATGGGTGGCGGCCAGTGAACAGTGCTATTTCTCAATTTTGCCGAATCCAACTGATTTCCTATTTAAAAATTCACCCGAAATTTTGTAATTTCGTCTAAATGGATGTTGCCCTATATTTTTGGTTTTCCAACACTCCAACTTTCCAAATTCCGATAATTTATTTATTATTATTATATATATATTTCCTTTTCTTTTCCCCCTTTATTCCCACATATTCTTACGTTCGCTCATATACACTTATGCCTAGGATTTTTACCTAGCCTCATATGTATACATACATACTTATATATTGGCAATATACATCCGCTTGAATTTGTGTCACCATATCTCTTATATATTTATTATAATTCCTCCTAAAATTATATTATTTACTAGGTGTAACATTCGTTTAGACTCTGCATAAAACATTATTCTAAATTGTATTTTAATTATATCCTTCGCCAAATTATCTTTTAGAGTGTATCTCGATTAATCCTTTGGCCAATCATTTTGGGGCCATCCCGTATTACTTCCTTATATTGCACAATTGATTAACCTGCAATAAAATCTCAATAAAACGTGCAACTAAATCCAGCATGATGCAATTCATTTTAAAATGTTTTTGAAGGTCCGTATTTTAGGGTTTCGATTTTGTTGGTCGAATTTTTAGGGCGTTACAGCTCCCCTCTCACTTCGCTGTCCTGGGGGTCGAGCCGCCCCGACCCCTCCGCGCTTCCACCATGTGTGCGGGGTTAGGTGAGCGATTCTAACGCCCACCTAACCGCATTGACGACGGCTCAGACGAGTGCGCCTCACTGCATTTAATGCGGCGTGGGGGCGTGCGTGACCGGCCTATCACCGGTCACACTGGCTGACCGGTCCATGACCGGCCGAATGACTGATGGGACGGCGGCGTAGCGCTCGCACGCTGACCCCCACGTCAGGCGGTGTGCACCACGCCCCGTTTCGTCCCATCAGAATGATGAGAGCCTTTTTGCCTCTCATTCCAACCGGAGTTGGTATGCTAGCTCCGGTTAGATGGCGCCCATCTCCTGGTACGGACGGAGCACACAAGTCTCCGCCCATTTATTAGGGAGTGACGCGGGCGTCCCCCTTTGTCAGTCGGCTGATCGGACGGGGGTCACGGCGTGGCGACTGTGCGTACGACTTCTGGGTCAAGTGACGAGACAACTCTTAAATGTAAAAGGATTTTCTGCCTTCTCCCGAAGTAGTCTGTTGGCCCATGTGGTAACCCCTTGGGATATAAAAGGAGGCCCAGGCCTGGTGAAAAGGGGTTCGATTCCGGAAAGAACAGGCACTCATCAACCACACACATAGGAGTAGGGTATTACGCCTCACCGGCGGCCTGAACCTGTATAATTCCCTGTGCCTCGTTTCCTCCGGGCGATGATCTCTCTCTCTCTGATTGGAGCACGAATTTCACCCTGCGTCCCCGGTCAAACTCACACCAGGGGGCCCTCACTGTCCCCCGTTGAGGAGCTCACGCCCCATCAACATCGAAGTATACACACACACACACATATAGATCGATCGATCGACTAATTTCGAATTATGTACATGTAGGACAAAATTTCCAAGGATCCGGCTAGCAGCTTCGAGGAGATTCGTGAGGAGATAGCCGGCTTCATCCTCCGCGAAATAATTCACCCCAAAGGAATGTTTAGGGTTAAGATTAAATGATGAAAATTGTTGAACATCTTAAATAAATTATCAAAGACGTGTGATTATGTAACACTGATGTTTATATTTATGTATATATTTGTTACGTTTATGTAAATACTTGCTAAATATATATTTGTTCCAATTAACTCGGTTTTGCTGGTTAAGATGGTTACCACTTGAATATGTTATGTGAAATACGTGAATAATGGATGTGTATGTGAATGGATGTGTGAAATATGTGAATAATATGGATGTAATGTGAATGGATGTGTGAAATATATGTGAATGGCATATGTGTATGTGAATGGGGATGCTGAGGATGTGTATATGCTGGGAATGCTGGGGAATATATCTGTTTTTGTCATTTTGTAGCGGGCATGGCTAGCAAAGGCCTGGGGCTAGCAAAAAAACAAAATTTATTTTTTTTGTGGGTTATACTCATCCGTGACGGGCATAAGTTAAAGTCCGTTTAAGTTATACTCATCCGTGACGGGCATAAGTTAAAGTCCGTTTGAGTTATAGTCATCCGTGACGGGCTCTAGTTTAGGCCCGATTGAGATTAGTATTCATCCGTGATGTGCTCTAGTTTAGACCCGATTGAAATTAGTAATCATCCGTGATGGGTGCTAGTTGGGGCCCGATTTAGTTGATGGCCGATTGAGATAACTTCATTCGTAATGGTCATATGCCCGATTGAGATAACTTTTCACATCAATGATTTCTACGCTATGACGGACGCTATACCTGAGATAGATGGGGGTTGCCGTTCGATTGAGATGTGGATGACCGTTGTAGTGGGACTGACCATTTACGGGAAGCAAGGTGCACAAAACCAATCGACTTTCACGAAAACCGACCAGTTAGTTCTCGATTTATAAAAGCCGACCTGTATTAACTGGTTTCATATCGTGGAAGTCACCAATTTTCAGTAAATTGGTGAGGAGCGGTCTTCGAAAATGAAAAGTTAACCACTGATGATCGGGAAGCCATTACATAAACAATGCTTACTTGCGTGTACATGCTTGCCAATAATTAAAAAGAGAGGATTGTACGTATATACTGTATTCCATTGCGCGACCAACTGGCAAAATTGCACCGCGTGAACCCATCAATGAGTGAACTCGAGCATGTGTGACAAAATATTTCTACCTACTCGCTTTTGAACTAGTATGGAATGTGATATATTCTAATAGTACTACAAATCTAAATAGCGTATATTCTAGGACTAGTACAAATCTAAATAGCGTATCCTAGTAATATGAATCTGACTACGATGTGTTATATCTTGTACTAGGTTCTTTTTTAAGGATGAAGATAACAGTATAAAATAAGATATCATCTAGTACTACAAATTTAAATAGAGTGTTTATTAATCCAGATTCATCGTAACATTTTGAAACAGAGGTGGTATATATCTATCATCAATCGGATGAGATAGATCGATGGATCTAATAATGTATGTACGAGTACTGTGTGTATGTACACGTATGTACATGTACATTCGCACATGTACAGTACTGCATGTTACTCCTACTATACGTACTGTACTAGCTAGCCAGCTACGGAGTACTCCAGTTTGTACAGGGACGGACGACACACAATGCATACCGCGTACAGTACTCCCTATATGCTGATACTTAAAAGTTAAAATAAATAATGCACTTATGATGCCGCCTGAGTCCTGACCGACGGCAATTAATTCCCTGCATTTTCTGCTCTGCTCTGCTCCCTACTCAATTTTGATCGTGATCCATACATGACATGATACTACTACTGTACTTAGATCATGTTTAGTTCACGTCCAAATTTGACGCGCCTAACTTTAGCAAAAATGTGGCACGCCACAAAAAAGATGCTAAGAAACTAATTATATAACACGTAGAAAACAATGTTAAGAAATTGTGCCATGCTGATAAACACATGTGTGCCTAAGAAATTTTGGTCGAAAATTCAGGTGATGAGATGCCAATAGTAATGTGAGAATGCATTCATGTGAATGGAGTATTTATATCGAAGAAATTAATAGTTAGCCATGATGGAGCCTAGCTATCTTGAGCTGCCAGCTCCGATCATTTTACTCCACGCGGTCTCCTTTATATACATGTATCCAAACATCGATGGCCCTACGCGCTTATACGTATATACCGTATATGCCACTACATTAGTAATTCGAAGCTTGATTTTGACTGATTAGACTTCAAAAACAAAAGAAAGAAATTGAGCGCATATATCTGCAGCACAAGGCCGGGTTTTTCAGACAGATCGAGTATATATATACTGAACGAATTGAATGGTTTTGAGATCTGTCATGCATCTCGATCAGATCGATCTGTATAATTAACCGTACGTATAGTACTATTTCACTTCAACCTCCAAAATAACCACAGCTCGATCGATCGGTACTGTGTGATCTACAGTGATAGCAACCAACCCCAGCAAGCTAGCTAGGACCCAACAAGGCGTAGTTTACAACTAGCTGATAATTCGTACTTACTAAGCTAGCTAGTTAGCACGATTTGCTGTCGGTACAGTGCTTTGTATAGCTGCAAATCTCGATCGCTATATTCACCCTAATTTACTCCAGTTAATTGTCAGTGTGCTAGCTCTGGCACACGATTGTACTCTCATTCATTTATGCATGCAGTTAAGTGAGCTCTGCTGCAATGGACGGCTGCAATCACTCCATACATCCATGCATGGACCAGTAAGTAATACAGTACTGCTACACTATACTTCTGATTCTTTTGTGCTGAATAATAGTAAGCTTTCAAATAAAATTAAAAATAATAGTAGCATATATCCCCTCACTATAAAACTTGTTCTAACGTATCCTCTCCATCCCACAAATATAATAAGATATGATGTTTTCTAGTATATTGATTATCTCATCCTATATTATCGTTTTGAGATGGAGGTAGTACGTACAAGGGCGAAACGTCGAGATCATATTAAGTGGCTAGTTAGCTAAATGCATATGCTTAGTTTGTAGCTATCATAAAATAAATAATTAATTAACGCGTATATGCATGTGGATGATCTCTGCTGCTGATGCATGCGGACACGGGAAGTGGGAGCTACCAAATTAAGCATGCAGATCATATCGAAGAAGAAAGGGAGCGGCCATTAATGGCAGGCCGCCCTAGCTAGCTCCCAACGGTTCATACAGTGTAGCGAGTAAAGTTTTTCACCGTCACTCCGCGCCGAGAGAGCATTCATGGCCATCACTAAATGCGCCACCTCTCCGACTTCAATTCCGATCTCTCCTCATCGACCTCTATTACTATATATATGTATCATCTATATCTACCTCACTCTCACTCCATCCATCTCGCTGATCACCTTTATATATATATTTAATTTATATCGATCAACGACGACAATGGCGGCCCTCGACAATTGCAAGGACGCCGCCGCCCCGCCGCCGCCGGTCGTCACCGTCACCTCCACCCGCAACGTCGCCCCGGCCGCCCCCAAGTGCGTCCTCGCCACCTTCGACCTCCCCTACATCACCTTCTACTACAACCAGAAGCTCCTCCTCTACCGCCTCCCCAACGGCGCCTCCGACTTCCCCGACGCCGTCGCCCGCATGTCCGCCTCCCTCTCCGACGCCCTCGCCTACTTCCACCCGCTCGCCGGCCGCATCCGCCAGGACCACCACGACGGCTCCCTCTCCATCGACGGCCACCACGGCGCCGAGGTCATCGAGGCCTCCGCCGACCAAGTCTCCGTCGACGAACTCGCCGGAGAGGAGTGCTCCGAGGAGGCGGAGAAGGTGATGCAGCTCCTCGTCCCCTACACCGGCGTCATGAACCTCGAGGGCCTGCACCGCCCGCTGCTCGCCGTCCAGGTACATAAATTACTTCTTCCATATGATGCCTCAGCATATACAATAATTAATCAAGCATTTTCTCAGGGCTTATATATAATTCACACATGATTTCCTGCTGGACCTGGAACTAAATCTCGTATTTTTTACAGTTTCTAGGAGACCGTAGACCTCGATATATAGGATGTATTTACGTATGATGAGCAGTAGCAGTACAATACATTGATGAGCTGAAAATTGGTGGTGGAGTGGGCCTTGCCTGTATCTGTATGTGCAGGCTGATTAATTAACCAGCCAACCACCAACACCATCCAAATTTATTACAGTACATACTACTATCATATTTACCGCCAGTAAAACAAATCAGTTTAATTAATTAATGAAATGAAATGGATGGATGCAGTTGACACGTCTGCGGGACGGGGTGGCAGTGGGGTGCGCCTTCAACCACGCCGTCCTCGACGGCACGTCCACGTGGCACTTCATGACCTCCTGGGCGGAGCTCTGCCGCGGCGCCGGAGCGCCGTCGCTGCTGCCGGTGCACAACCGCGGCATGGCTCGCTCCGTCCGCGTCAACCTCCCGCTCCCGCCCTCCGCCGACGCACACGAGAAGACCGACCCCAATGGCCCCAAGAAGCCACTCGTCGCCCGCGTCTTCTCCTTCCCGCCCTCCGCCGTCGCCCGCGCCAAGGCCGCCGCCAACGCCGCCCTCCCACCCGGCGCCAAGCCCTTCTCCTCCTTCCAGTCCCTCGGCGCCCACATCTGGCGCGCCGTCTCCCGCGCCCGCGCCCTCGGCCCCTCCGACATCACCGTCTTCGCCGTCTTCGCCGACTGCCGCGCCCGCCTCCACCCGCCCGTCCCTCCCGCCTACTTCGGCAACCTCATCCAGGCCGTCTTCACCGGCGTTCCAGCCGGGATGCTCCTCGGTGGCCCGCCGGAGCTCGCCGCGGGGCTGCTGCAGAAGGCCATCGACGAGCACGACGCCGGCGCCATCACCCGGAGGCTGGAGGAGTACGAGGCGGCGCCCAAGCTGTTCCACTACAGCGACGCGGGGCCCAACTGCGTCGCCGTGGGCAGCTCGCCGCGGTTCAGGGTGTACGACGTGGACTTCGGGTTCGGGCGGCCGGAGCGCGTGCGCAGCGGCGGGAACAACAAGTTCGACGGGATGGTGTACCTGTACCCGGGGCGCGGAGGCGACGGCGGCATCGACGTGGAGCTCTCGCTGCAGCCGGAGCCGATGCAGAGGTTGGACAAGGACCAAGACTTCCTGCAAATGCGAGCACCTTAATTTATTTATTTATTTATTTATTTATGTGCATCTGCTCGCTCTCGCGCCTCTATTCATTATGATTCAGCTGCTTAATTACTTACGTCCCTAGCTAGTCTTGTTCCTCCTAAATAAAATATTGCAAAGTTACTACTAGTACTTTATATTTAGTTGGATGCATGAATTCGTTGTTGCTTGCTATTATTTATAGAGTATGCATGTGTACTATGTTTGCTTGCAAGCTACATTTATATGTGGATTTGCATATTGGTCCACGAGTTAATTAAATAAGTATCGGATATGGAATTAATTAATTAGCAGCTACATATATATATACAGTTTGTGTACTTGCTTAACCCTTGCATCATATATATCCTGTTGCTTGATTGCAATGTAACGTAGTAATGTATTTGTAATCTGTACTCCAATGCTTACTGGAATTGAATACGTTTAATTTTAATTTTAGTCCACACACCAAATTAAAAGATCATCATACCTTGCTGTACGCATATACATATTCTCTATACGATCATTCAGTTATGATGGTTATAAACATATCGCGCCCCACCGGTACCGTATCTCCGACTTCCATGATCACCATTCTCAATTGTGCACGGTTAGGACAGACCGGTAAGCCTCGCAAACCGTGAAGTAAAGTTAAACGGATTGTAGTTTCTTTTAGATAAAGAAAAACACCTAACATAACTGTACAGCGACTATCGCGTATAGGCAATGAAACAAACTATATGACAGCCTATTCCGTCAAAAGTTGTTAGTGATCTCTCTTCGTTTTTTATATGTACGACACTGATGTTTTTTATGTGACTTTTGACCACTAATTTTATTAAAAATAATATATAAATATCATTTATTTTTTAACCGCTATAAAAAAGTCAACGATATCATATTCATACGTAACAATCAGATAATCAGATGTGGTAGTAGTTACATTTGTTTGAGCCCCGTGTAATCAATGTCTCGGAATGTAGGCATCAATTAAACCTCGTTAATAAATATGAGATCTTTAATAAATATGAGATCTCCTATAATGTTCTTCCTCGTATAGCTACCAATCGATGTTGTTTTTTATAAGGCTATCGCTAACCCTCGATATCATCTAGTATCCATAGCATTAAATACACTGTCACATAAGCAAAAATATGATGTGGCAAAGAGTTAATGAGGAGTGGGGTAAAAAGATGGAGACATCATTTTTCATGCAAGAGATCATCTCTACACAAAAAACAATAATTAAAAGAAGAGAGAAGACAAGTGATTTGATAAGAATTTAATTTGAAGATATTATCCATTGGATATATAACTTTTATGCCTAGTGTCTCTATGCTATGTCAAGTGTGGAAACTAATTGGTAGTTTCTAGGTTGGGGATAACCTAACACAACCAATATCAACAAGGTAATAAGTCAAGTACATGGTATTTTATACATCTTTTACGCGGTGAAGCAATTGTTTATATCATTTATTTTTTTAAAAAAAGGAAGCTCTATTCATCCATGTGCGATGCGATGGAACACTGCAATGGGCCGGACCGGAACGAGATTGTTAGCGAAAGGAATAAGTTCACTTGGTAAGGTCGCTCCAGTTGTCGCGGAGTCTCAAATTTATCTCTGAACTGTAATATCAGGTATAACTCGTCCCTCAATTTACAAAACCAAATCACATTTGGTCCTAAAATATATTGCTTCCGGTTTTAGCTGATGTAGCGGCTAAGTCAGTCCACATGTCAGGGTATTTCGGTAAAAAATAAATAAAATTTAGTGGTGCCCTCCAGCCTCCAGGTGGTACTCGCGCACCTCGTGCGCCACCTGCTGCTCCTCCACCTCCACCGCGCGCCGCCATGGAGGGGCCTTCTAAAGGCGCCACCCGCTTCCCCGCCTCCGCTGCCACCTGGCGGGCGGCGGGTAGTGGAAGCAGGCGGTGACCTCGATCGGCTGCCCCGGAGGTGCACTCTAGTTTGTTTTCTTGTTGGATTGTCCTTTGCTTTAGATACTTGTGTTCTGCATGGTTTCTTGGTCGTGTGCACTGTTTGCTAGATCGTGAGAAGGTGTACGTGGGCCTGTTTGGGAAACAGGAACTTATTCCAAGTCCCTGTCATATCGGATGTTTGGACACTAATTTGGAGTATTAAACATACACTAATTACAAAACCCATTCCATAACCTTAGACTAATTCGCGAGATGAATCTTTTGAGTCTAATTACGCCATGATTTAACAATGTGATGCTACAGTAAACTTTTCATAATTATGGATTAATTAGGCTTAAAAAATTCGTCTCGCAGATTAGCTCTTATTTATGAAATTAGTTTTTTTATTAGTCTATGTTTAATACTCCAAATTAACATCTAAACATTCGATGTGACATGAGCTAAAAAGTTTTAGCCCATCTAAAACACCCCTATGTATTCTGCTATTTATATGGTCAGTAAAACAGAAAATATTGCCAGTTCAAGCAGCACAAAATTTTCTTGTGTGTTCTCTCTCTCGCGTTGCGTTTTGTCCAACATCTGCAGGTTTGCCGGTTGTTTTAATTTTTTATTTGAAAGAGTAGCATGTGGGTCCCACATAAACACCACATCTCCTGATAAGACGAAGTCAAACTGTCACGTAGGTGCTAAACCACTCTCAATACTTTTTTGATACTAAATGTGATCTGGTTTTATAAGTTGAGGGACGAGCTATTTTTAGTATGGTGCTTCAAGGATGAATTTTAAACTCGGCGATAAATTGAGGGATGTCAAGTGAACTTTTTCCTTACTAAGTAGGAAGGGCCGAAACTGACAAGCATGCCGGACGAGAACATGTTGGGTCTATACTGTTACATGGGCCTCAATTAATTTGCACATCGAACTCTCTTGTGTTGAGGTGTTTGGATTAGTTGCAACAAGTGAAACATATGTAGTCGCAATGAAATTCTGCAATTTGTCAACTGTGAATGAATGCTACATGCATGTTTGCTGTAAGTAAACAAGCGTGACACAGGTAGGCAGTCGTTTCATGCGCATTAGTCAAGCTGATCACGACGTTGGGCACGAGTGCTTGCGCCTGGCTGCCCTGCCATCACACATAAGTAGTAGATTTGATTAGGTCAAGTGTTCTCACTAGGTTGTTTAATTAACAATTAATACTATAGTTTTGGGTGCTCATCGAAATCGAAAGGGGAAAATGAAAGATTTATCTCAACATATAATTTCTTTTCCCAGAGAACAGAACAATTGATGTATGTGTTGAATTGTTCTCTCCTCTCTAGTACTAGCTAGACTTAGTATACTGTATAATATTTAATCTGAATTGTAAAAAGGCAACTGGGTAGTCCAAGTCCACGCAGTGGGAAGGCCAGACCAAGCAGCACACAACTTGCACTAATCTATTACTCGATCTGGAAGCAGCACGGCGAGAGGGCCCACAGATCAGTGGCTGTGCCTTGACAAACCAGGCAAAGGCTTTATTTAGCTTAGCTTGTTGTTTAGGATAGGAGGGAGGGAAGAACAGATATATATTCTCGTCTGAGCTGAGTTTTCATCAATTCCCAGTACAGTACAGTGCCAGCGAGTGAAGGAACAATCACACCCTAGCCAGCTTGCTAAACAAAGCGCTTGATTGGAGTTAAAATATAGCGAAAGCCTGCCCATTCATGTGCTTAAAAGGTTCAGAAACTAACACTCATGCATCTATCTCAAAAGAAAAAAAAAAAGGTTCAGAAACAACAAACTAGAGCAAGTAGCTAAAGGTAAAAGACACCATCCAGAAAACCGCCGTAAGTTTTGTAGGTGAAAAACTTTCAAATAAAAGCAACTATGTATATTATAGTTATAATATAATTACACCGTAACTATACTATAACTATATTATAACTTACATTATAACTTTATATAAAAATATTAAAAAAATATGTAACCTAGTACATAAATTATAGAGATGTTACAATATAGGAAGAGTGTAAAGACATTAATTATATCACATTTACGATGTAATTACATTGTACTTACAATACAACTATGTACCTTATGCTTATATTTGAAAGTTTTTTTCTTAAAAAAGAGCTAGCGACAATTTTTTTAAAGCAATTTCCAGCTTAAAATATGAAAGAAATTAAATAATGAGCATATATGTATTATATGCAAGTACAGTAATATAGTATTAAGCTCTGACATGTCCCTTTCGGGTTGGGTTGCATTTGAGGGAGGCTTCAAGTAGGGATGCTCTTAACGGATGAAGAAGCTAGCTAGCTTTATCGCCTCCTCATCTAGCTTTTGTTGAGTTGACTTGTTAGCCGTTCCAAATTTCCACCCATCCATCGATCGATCAATCGATCCCCTCTTCTTCTTCTTCTTCTTCTTCTTATGATCTCTTCTTGTTCCAATTGCGACCGCAATTAGCAACAACTAGTTACCATGATCCCAGGCGGCGGCGGAGGAGGAAGCGTGCATGCCGCCGACGGAATTAGCCCTTACTTGGTGCAGAGCCAGCATGGCCATGGCGGCGGCCTCGACGGCATGGACGACGGCGCCACCTTCATGGGCGACCAGCCGCACTGCCACCCGCTGCTCTACAACCTCTCCGTTCTCAAGGACAGGGTGCAGCAGCTGCACCCGCTTGTTGGCCTCGCCGTCGCCCACAACGGCCACGGCCACGGCCCCCTCGACGTGTCCGCCGCCGACGCCATCATCCAGGAGATCGTCGCGGCCGCCTCCTCCATGATGTACGCCTTCCAGCTGTTCTGCGACCTCGGCACGGCGCCAACCGCCAATATCAATACCGCGCCACCACAGGAGACCGGCGCCAGCATCGCCGCCCCCGCCGCCGTTGTCAAGAACAAAGACCATACCGCCGATCAGATGGAGGAAGACCATCTCATGCAGCAACAGTGGCAGCAGAACGGCAGTGGCCAGCATGATTACAGCAGCCATGCGCCGCCGGTGTTCCGCAGCGAACCGGCGCCAGGCGCGACGGCGACGGACACGATCATCGAGTTGGACGCGGCGGAGCTGCTTGCCAAGTTCACGCACTACTGCCAGGTGTGCGGCAAGGGGTTCAAGCGCGACGCCAACCTGCGGATGCACATGCGCGCGCACGGCGACGAGTACAAGAGCAAGGCGGCGCTGTCCAATCCGACCAAGCTGCTCGCCAAGGGCGGCGGCGACGACACGATGGCAGCTGCTGCGGCGGCGGCGAGGAAGTACTCTTGCCCGCAGGAGGGTTGCCGGTGGAACAGGAGGCACGCCAAGTTCCAGCCGCTCAAGTCGGTGATCTGCGCCAAGAACCACTACAAGCGCAGCCATTGCCCCAAGATGTACGTGTGCAACCGCTGCGGCCGCAAGCACTTCTCCGTCCTCTCCGACCTCCGCACCCACGAGAAGCACTGCGGCGACCACCGCTGGCTCTGCTCCTGCGGCACCTCCTTCTCCCGCAAGGACAAGCTCATCGGCCATGTCGCCCTCTTCGCCGGCCACCAGCCGGTCATGCCGCTCGACGCTCCCCGCGCTAAGAGGCTGCGATCGTCGTCGGCGTCCGTCGCTGGGAACATTGACGACACCACCGGCATTGGCATGGGCGCCGCCTGACATTATTAACTGACTGATTACATTGTTGCCATCACCTGCAGGCTGCAGCTACTTTTGTTCTCTTCTATATATGTCCATGAAAGATTCAATCCAGTAATGCATGGCTACTTAGCATGATAATGCTAAATTGCTAATTGGGACATGCTTGGAAATCGATAAGGGCAGCAATTTTTCAGGCAGTTTATCAGTTAGTTCTATACATTAGCTTATGAAATGTGTGATGAATATATATTGTATTAGCTAGCTAGCTAGGGGCATTAGCATTACAATATAATACTAGGTTTATTCCAAACTGTCTTGGTAATAATGCATCCATCATGATATATACTACGTACTCCAATAATCAAGATGGATATGCGTGGTAAATAATGTGATACTTCTGTTTGCCTTGCCTTGCTATTAACTTCTAGGGTCCATGCAAAGATCGAGAGAGATGGAACAGAAGATCATCATCCCAAATTCCCAAGTAACGGATATGTATATGGCTGGAGATCAGTAATTCAGTATATGTACATACATATATATAATACTGCTAACGGTATATATTGAACTTAAAATTGAACTAAGGTATGGTATATATTGATTTGCAATTGGCTACTTTTGTCATACTGAATTCAGGTTACTCTACCACCCAATGCTAATTGGGGGCAAGCTACATGCATGCTTTATACTACCACTTCCATTCTCAAATAGATTATTTCCTATATTATATGTAGTCAAAACTCAAAATATTAAAGCATTAGTGGTTGAAAAAATATTATGATTTATTGTGTGTAAACAATATTAATAGATTTATAATGAAAACATTTTTATATAATCCCTAAGTAAAATTACTTATCATTCTATCAAATCTCACATAAACCAATGAGATGTGCAAATTATATTGTCACCCTAATTGTTTACATCCTAATTGTTTTCTCAAAGTAGCCATTAGCCCATTAACTTTAATTTGATTGTTTGCGATGAACCAATGAAAGTTGTGATTACATTGATCGATGAAGGGTAAGGAGCAAAGGCAGCATCTAAACGTGCTTTGAATGTGAGTGACAAATATTTTGGTAAAAAAGAATTGAACACTAAAATGCGTAGAGAGTATTGTTTTTAAATATGTTTTACAAATTTTTAATTAGAAAATGTAATGATGAGGTATATATCCAGAATGTTGGGTTTGTTTGGTTTGCTACCATGCTAAAATATTGGTAATGCCACCTAAACACATTTTGGTAGTGTCAATTTTTTTGGGCAACTTATGTGTTTTATTGCTATATTAATTTTGGTAACAAACCAAACACTAGCCGAAGTATTATTCTAAGTGCGAACAATTTGGTAGCGACTGCTTTGAACTGCCGCAGCTGCAGCTAATTAGTCCTATATATGGTTCCATACTTCCCATTCATGATGTACAGTTTGAATTGTCTTAGCAGATCTCCTTTTAAATTCATTCTTCGATTCCTCAGATCGAGGAGCTGATTGTTTGAGTATACATATGTATGGTCATACGATCGATCGCTTGTGTTCGCTGATCTTGATGTGTAAGATATGGACAAACCAACAACAAATGTGGAGTATGTATATATACAGTCGCGCTTGAATATGTTGCACGCGGAGGTATGTGTTCCTAGGTAGAGGTAATTAAATCCGTAAATGTGCATGCGCATATAATTAAGAGCGTGTTCATTTATACTCTGTTTAAAAGAAATTATGCATCATATGTATAAGATAACCTAGAAGCTAATGTGTTTAGAGCACAATCGCTGAGGAAGTACCAATTGTATATTTGTATGGTGGTGAAGTTGTAAGTGTATGATTTCATCACCTAGATTCAAGTCATGTTTTCCATGCATTCTTGCTTGCTGCATAGAAATTATAGAATTGATCAATTAATGTCTTACTATCATGTTGATGTTTTTTTAAGAAAACAGTATAAACATAAACTCTCATAACGATACATCATGCATGTTGGTGTTGCGTCTAACGAGGAGATGGTCCCTTCTAAAAAGAAAAATTACCGAGAGACAAACATGAGTGGGGAAGTGGTACTACTATTGGGCCGCCAGAGACAATCATGTTTATACAGTACTTACTATTGGGCCGAGCGAAATTAAGGAGCTGACATCTGGTCCACTCCAGCAGCCCAATACATGTCAAGGCAGAGATAATGTGCTTGATTCGCTAGCGCTGTCGATCACTTCGTTCCTCATTAATCTATATACCTAATATATAATATATAATATATAATATATTATATATATATAATAATTAAAAAATACGTAACTATTCTGGAAATATTTTTCATCCGTCGTCATTGCGCGTCATCCCACGCGGCTCCGCGTGCTAACCAAATCGGATTCTTCCAAAAAAAAGAAAGAGGAACAACGAACGGTTCGTCCGACTCAACGTGATTTTTTTAAAGCGAAACGGACCCTACTACGTGAGACTGAAAACCTAAGGTGCGCTTGTTTAGGATCGAGCTTGATACAATGCTATTTTGCTCGCGAGGAGCATGCGTATACCGGTTAGACTTGCAGTTACTTGTTGGGCCGGACGTACACTTGCGGGCCAAGACGTAGGAGAGGAGAAGGAAGAAAAGCGGGCCGGCTTGGCTGTGAACTAAGGAGGGCTGAAAATGGCCCAAGAGAAAGGAGAGTTTTTATTTAAATTTTTATTTAACTAAATGCTGAAATGATTTTTTATTATTAAAATTAGTAATTAAGTTCTGAAAATTTCAGATAGTGTAATTAATCATGAATAATTTAATAAAAATTAAATCCAGTTATGTTTTATTTGGTAAACTTTATTTCCCATATTTAGTTCACTGATAAATTAATTCAACTTTAATATAAATTATAGAAATAATTTATAAATCTCTGAAACGAAAATCAGGGTGTGATAGTTCATCCCATTCTTGACTTGGATTAGGATGGTATGTACGTATGTCCATGTCTCACCATTTCTTTTGTGTAGCTTTACAACTCCGAACACTACAAGAATCGTGCATCATTATTTCTGATGTCGCTGCTCATCAAAATAGAGATCGATGAGTTCAATTCAATGAGAATGACTTGATGAAAGCACGTTCCTGTTAGTTGTGAACTCAATGATGTCATCTATTTTTAAGGGGACGTCCATATTGGTCGGAACGCTAATTTTAGATCTGCAACTACGACACAACATTACATGTAACTCCAATTGTTTGTCTGGGCGTTTTCGATTCGGTGTCCATCTGTCGACTGAGTCTTCCCGTCTGTGGCAACGTCCCAACCACGAGTGCTTCGTCCAACTACTTCGAAACTAGATAACACAATGGTATTAGACCTACCATATAGTCAGGTCAGTCCAGAATTCATCTTGATTTTCATGGACATTTCTTTTCTTCAACATCGCATATATATGTGTAATTATGGTTTCATATGAAGAAGATGGTGAAATTTGTATTTTAATTAATTATATAATGTTAATTTTCCTCAACTTTTTCTTAATTTTCTCGTCTTTTCTTTCCGTTGTAATGCATGAACACTTCTTCTAGTTAATTATTAATTTTCTATGACTATGTACTGAACTGTCCATTTAGGAATTTGCTTTCATGCATCGATCTTAATTTTCACACTCTTGAGATCGATCAATAGATTTAACTAGCTTTAATCTGGTCAAGCGTAAGGGTTCTTTCTTTTGGGACAAATATGATGAATTATCGCAGGCAAACAATACTACTTATACAAAAACTTTCTTCACCAGTATTTCTTGGGAAATTTTTAAAATTAACCATTTTCAACTTTAAAATATTTAATCTATTCGTTCGTATCCTGAATAGTTTTCACAAACTCAGTTTGTATCCATCATCTATTAACATTTTTTGACTGAGCCGCAGTACTGGTAGACCGGGTTAAAATTTTCGTTTTTCGCTATTTTTATGGGGTGGTGATATGATCAATTATTTTTTTTTGGAAATTGTGGTAGTTTGAATAGATCAAAAAAAATTGAGCGAGATAATCAAAAGTTCCGAAATTTTGAGCCCGGCTAGTAGATCATCACCTACCTGTGTCTGTTTGGCTGTTAACAGTAAATAGTACGTGTGCAATTGACTGTACGTCGAGAACGAACGAATTAAAATCAATCGATCGCAGGATGACATTATATCTATCGATATATCAGTATATCACACGTAGTAGTAATATCGATGGACGACTAGTTAGTTATATATTAAACGAATGAACGAGCGGTTGCGTAAACTGGTTGGCTTTGCATTCTTACTGAACATGCATCATCATCATATCTACGTATATCAGATTGCTTTAATTGACCGGGTTTGATTTATTAATTAATATATGATATGATTCTTCGCAGCATGCAAGTTAAAGCAAAAGCAGCGTCGTGGCTAAGCGAACTATACTGCGATCGACGAAACGACATTTGTCCCAACAGTTGACATGTCAACTCATTCGATCGGTACTATTAATTGTCAACGCGCGGCCTAGCCTGGTCAAGATCTTAATTAACTGGTACATCGATCGATCTGTCAAAGATCTTTTTCACATACTGTATGTACTAGTCACGTTGCTAATTAATGCATGCTGCCTATGAAACGCTCGCAAACAAACTTTGTACTAGTATATAAAAGAGTAATTTTCTTCTTTTGCATTTATAGTACAAAACAAAGCTGTGTGTGTTTGATGATTTGCACGAAAAATTCCAGACAACATCCTGATCTTGTAACCGGAGCTAGAGATACTATTACTATATTAATAGGGGTACAGAGGCCAGTGCACAAAAAAAAAATTAAATGAACAAAAGCTAGTGAGCTCATATATATGAGTGAGTGACTGGCTGGTGGGGTCTCAGTTAATTAATTAGATGGCATGCATCGATCCGTCTGAATCGACGTGTCTAATTAAAAACCGTTCACTACGTACGTGCTCGTCGTTGAGCAACAATTGAAGTCCACGGTCAGCCAAACCGGAACATGAAAGGAAACTTCGGCCTCGAACAAAATGCCAATTTAAATATATTTTCCAAATTCCACCTTTAACAACTCTCCATTTGCAAACTACGTTACCTACTCTCACCGCTTAATAGTACTAAGCTAATGTATACGCGTGTTCCATTGCTCCTAGGACACATGAAAGAAACATATAGTACGTGTCTTGTCCCTCCATACACATATGGAGTAGTTACCTAATTATACTGCCATAAGGTCCTTCCCATTCACCAATATTTTAGCCTAGTTGCTATATATATCTACTAACTATTTTTTTATGTGACCAAACATCCCAATGCAGCTGGATGAAAATGTTGTCTTAATTATGTACATTTTGAGGACTTATTTGATTTAGATTATTGAATAAATTGTTTACTTGATTATATGGATAAATTGTTTCTTTAGAGAAAGGTTATATGACCCGGCTTTTTATAGAAAGCCATCATGGCAGGTTCTGCTGGGGTTATCGGCTTACATGCAGCACAGGTCAGGGAGGTAAAGACGCCTTGGTCACAGCCATGAGGTGAGTAGGAATTGTCCCTTTTCAGTGTCTCTAGCGCTGACTAGGAAAATCCATGCATGCTAGATTTTGGAATGGAGGATTGTCAAAAGATTTTTGATGATGGGTTCATCTTTCTTAAGATTTGTTTTCGTAAATAAGGAAACACTCCCTAGAATTACACTCCTATGACGTAATTACATACGAAAGAAAGAAAATGAGATATTTGAAAACTTTCCTTTTCTTTGTTTTTCATGTGACACTAACAAAGGTTTCTCTTTGATTTTGTTGTGTTTTTCAATTTATATAAAACTAAAGGTTTATGTCATCCCAATTCCTATAATTTTTCTATCCTTGCCTATCCTGTGTTTCAAGTAGGGACATAGATGCCAATCACAAAATTCAACTCGTGCAACTAAGGCTTCATTAGACACTACATTTTCTCTACTTCTACTAACTCGTTTTCCGCGTGCAATGCTTCTCAAACTATTAAACAATGTGTTTTTTGCAAAAGAAATTATATGATAAAGTTGTTTTTTAAAAAATATATTAATCTATTTTTAATTTTTTAAAGCTAGTACTGGATTAATCATATATTTGTTTGCGTGATGCTGTTACTAAGTCCCCAAACGAACTGTCCATAAGTTTGGAATGAACATAGACACCGTAGTGGAATGGAAAAAAGGAAAATTGCAGGGGGTGAAGGAAGCAAAGTGCACTCGCACGAGAGAGGAAGAGTTAAAGTGAGTGGGATTCCGAAAAGGCCCTTGTCCTTTCTTATAGCCCAAGCCATCTCATCTCATCTCCTTCCCCCAAAACCAAGGGAGGGGGGGAACACACACAAACTTTCCCCAATCCACGCCTCCAAATCCAATCTAGGGCACAATCACATGAGCCATCCCTCGTCGTCGTCCTCCTCCGCTCCCCCGGCGGCCGAGGCCACCTCCCTCGCCCCCGGGTTCCGGTTCCACCCGACCGACGAGGAGCTGGTGTCCTACTACCTGAAGCGGAAGGTCCATGGGCGGCCGCTGAAGGTGGACGCCATCGCGGAGGTGGACCTGTACAAGGTGGAGCCATGGGACCTCCCCGCGCGCTCCCGCCTCCGCAGCCGCGACTCCCAGTGGTACTTCTTCAGCCGTCTCGACCGCAAGCACGCCAACCGCGCCCGCACCAACCGCGCCACCGCCGGCGGCTACTGGAAGACCACCGGCAAGGACAGGGAGGTCCGCAATGGCCCCACCACCGTCGGCATGAAGAAGACGCTCGTCTTCCACGCCGGCCGCGCCCCCAAAGGCGAGCGCACCAACTGGGTCATGCACGAGTACCGCCTCGACGGACCCGCCGCCGCCGGGATCCCACAGGTTTCCTATCATTTTCCTCCCTCCATTTCTCTTTCTTTATCTTACCCTTAGCTGCTCATGTATAAGATTGATTGATTACCCTTGTTTCAGATTATAGTTTTCTTTCTCGCAATATACTATATTAGCGAATTTGGTGCTCGAGTTAAATCCATGATGATTTTGCTAACTATGGTCTCCCTTAGATTTTATTTTTTTTAAAAAAAATGTTTTCCCACAACACTGTTTCGGGGAAACAAAACAAAGTGTTTGATTTGATAACTCACTGAACTGCTAGTCACTGATTTGCCCGTCCCAAACAGCCCTCCTGCCAGATTGCTACATTACTACTAGTACGTAGGCTTGTTTACTGCCGCTACGGCCTCAATTTGTTGATTATTCTGCTGCTGGTAATGCTTAAATGCGATACCATGACGCTGATTTTGAGACCTATGTGTCCAGGATTCATTCGTCGTGTGCCGTATCTTCCAGAAAGCCGGCCCAGGTCCACAGAACGGGGCTCAGTACGGAGCTCCTTTTGTTGAGGAGGAGTGGGAAGAGGATGATGAGGATGTTGGTTTGCTACCGGTGGAGGAGAAGGACAACTCTGATGACCAGGAAAAGGAAATTTCTGGTGCTATGGAGAAGGGCTATCTCCAGATGAGTGACCTCGTTCAGGTACAGTTTCAAATCGCACGCCTTCTGTTTTCTCAGCGTTCTATTACAAATCGACTGCCTTTTAACATCAGATGCTGAAATGCATGCCAATCAGTTTCAGGAGTGCTTCTATATGTATAGTTTATTCCAGTAATTCTTCTGTATCAATACTTGACATTTTTCCTACCAAACCGTCAAATAATAATTGTTGATGGTGCCTTTTGTACGATTAAACTATTCTTTTTACTGAACATGGCCTTTTGCAGTACGTATACATTGATTAACCATCTCTCTCTCTCAGAAAAGGAACGCTGGATGTTCTTCAGCACTGCCCTTTAGACAACCTGTACTGATGAATTTGTATGCCGTGCTATGTAGCGTGGATGCTGACATGTATTCACTTTTGATGTACATCTTCATATCTCTGTCAGGACTAGGTAGCAAGTAATATGAGATCACGACCCACAAGAGTCATGATATCATAGTATTCATGTCTATGAGCATTAAAAGGTTGGAATTTTTGTGCTGCCTATCTTTGTCTTCATTGTATATTACCAACTTCTGAGACCCCTGAAACATATATTGTTATAACTTGTTCGACAAATTGGTCTTTGGTAAAATGAACCTATTTTCTCTAGTAAAAGAGGAGCATATTGTTCGTCCACACAAGACTTTCTTTTTTGTATGAGTTTTGTTCTGCAGGTGATTTTCTTTTTTCATGCCTCAGTTTATCAGTTTCTTTATCCAGTATATGTCTACCTCTGTGTCGATTGTTCTAATTATGCTGTCATTTCTTTTTCTTTTTCAGAACTTGGGTGATCAAAATGAGAATGGTACCATTGCCTTGCCAGTTTCGGACAATTCAAACAACAGCAACCATTCTGAAGACGTGGATGGGAATTCAGGGGACATTTTAAGTGACCAAAACCTTGGGTCTAATTTTCTTCACTATGTTGAGCCTGTGGAACAAAACGGACTAGTGCTCAATGAAAATATGTTTTCTAGTGCCAGTGCTGGAGACCTTTTTAATAGATCTAGCCCCAATGATGGATTCCTAGAACTGAAGGACTTTACAGATATTGCAGATTTGGAGAATCCTTTAGGCAATGAATCCACCATCTGGCCTTCTGATGGTTGGCCCTGGAAATCACCTGATTCCGTGGAGGCTGTGAATGGGGCTAGCAATGAATTTTCTCCCTTCGCTGGTGAACAGACATTTCAGCCAGAAGAGCTGGAACAGTTGTTACAGTCACTGCAAGAAGACTCCCATATGGGTTCAACTATCTCTGATCCCCAACATTCATCTATAACAAATTTAGCTAAGCCAGAGGATGATTGTCTAATGTTCTATGATGCACCCTTTGATTCTTCAATGTGTGATGATGGTTTTAGACAGCTCAATGGATTTCTTGGCTCCCCATCGACCAATCTATCTGGTATTGACATGGTGGACGATGGCATGCCGTACTATGATGCGATGGATGATAACTTGTTTAATGATCTTCTGAGCTCAGTACAGCCATCAGCTGGTAGCAGTTCCCATGCTTTTAGTGGGCCAGTCCTTACTCAAGAGGTACAGTCATTTGCATCAAAGAGATGAACTTGTTGCATTTTGTGCACACCATTGATGTATTTACTGGAGATCACCCATAATTTTCTACTTTTACAGGTCAACAATACAACCTATACATATAGTCCAACTCAAAAGGTTTTAGAACCTAATTTTGTAGTTGGTGCCCCATCCTCTGCTAGGTTACCTGAAGCGGGTAGTCAGTTAAATTATGTTGTTTTACCAGGTAATGTTACTATGGAGAAGTACCATAGGTCAATTATTATTTCCTGCTCTTTAGCGCTGATCCATCATGGAAAATGAGCATTCTCAGCACTTTTTGGGCCACTAATAATTAATCTTTTTTGCAATGAGGAATTGTTCATTGTTGTATTTACTTGTCCTGATTGAGCAAGATTTAAGTATTACTAGATCGTTTTTGTGGAGAAACTCTTAGTCTTGCTCAATCAGTGCAGTGTTACACACAATTGGCATGTGATTTCTCATTGCCTGGCCATTAGCTTGTACCTGTAATTGAACATTATTGACAAGTCTTTGTACTATGTTCGACAGATTCCCAGACCAAGAGTAGTCCGATGGGGAAGCGTTTTGTGAAGATACTGGATTCAATCTCTGCTCCCCCTGCTTTTGCAGCAGCAGAGTTCCCAGCTAGCCTTCGCAAATCCTTGGCTCCTATTTCTGGAGCACATCACAACACTATCCGTGTGTCTGCTGAAGTAATCAGCATAGGAAGTTTAACTCCTGCCTCTCAAGATAAGTGGTCCCTTGAGAAGGATGAAGGCATGGAGCTGCTCTTCTCGGCAGGTTTTGAGCCTGATACCCGTGTACACTGTGGCTGCAACACAATAACCGCAGTACTGCGTGGTGGCTTCTGCCTCTTCTTCTTTTCAGCAATAATGCTCTTGGTGAGCTACGAGGTGGGCATGTGCATCTATGGCAAGTAGGCCTGCTGATAATTGGAGACGTTAAGAACATGACGTTAGGTAATCGTATGTGTATTTGAGGCAAACTGGGGACCTCCTGCTGCTGGCTTAATGTATTGCATTGCATGACATTAACTATAGCACTAGCAGTACCGTTTTGCAGCTCGAGAGAGCTAGTAGTGTATGCATGAATTCCTCAAGTGCTATTAGTAGTAGTAAGCGCGAATTGATTATTTATCAGTGCATGATGGTGCTACCATTCATATTCATGTTTCTGGTTGCCATGGGCGGTGCTAGTGCAGACTGCAGAGTGCTGTAAATATTCTCCAAATCTGCAATGAATTGAACGAGGATGCATTTGCCCTTATGACTGTTGCGATGTTGCAGGTTTTTGAATGAGAAGGAAAGATTACTGTGTAGAGAACGCTGTGTTGTATTTGTCGGTCGCAGGTATATGGTGGTAAATTCTGGTTACTGAAGAAAGTCCCTGTCGCTATATATTGTGTGTTTACTTATGCTCTTGCCCTGAATATAACTTGAGGATCTTTTCCTTTGCAAAACTGCGAAAATACAGAAGCATATGCTATACGATCAGCCGCATTGCATTTGATTGATCGTATTTCTGTGTCAATCGGCAACATAGTTGACATTTCTGTGTCATCCTTATTAAACAAGTACTTACTATACATACGTATAAACAACTGCTGCAAGTAACCTGCAAGCAGTTGTTTCTCTCAACTACTACTAGTTTGTGTGTGTGTTTCCGTCGAAAACCCCTGTGAAATAACACAAGCCTGGGTTACCGCAACAATATGATTCTACATTTCTCCTGGAAGCATGGTGTCTCCTGGAAGATCACAAAATGCATTGCCCTGCATCATTGCAAAAACAGACGCAGTCAGTCAGTAAAGTTTAGTTTTCCTGTTGTCTCACTGAGCTATTTATTTTGAGTTCATGACCACTTTACTTACCTCTCCTGTAAGATGGGCAACGCATCTTTTCTCGGCGAGCAATTCATCTTCACTCTGAAAGAATTATAATAAGGTTGATAACTTCAAAACCTGTATTTCTAGCAGAATATTGTACAAAACATCAACTCCTATAGATCATACCTTTTTTATCCGTTCCCAGAGGAAATCGTCCATTGCCACATCTTTAACTAGTTCGTAGTCACCATCACCCTGTATGAAGCACGTAATTTGCTTACCACAAATTCACAATGGCGATCGACAGATCGTCAGGAAGAAAAAGCAGGGGGAATGTGAGTATGAAAACATACCTTTGACCTGCATGGCATACTGAACACGATGTCCTCTGCTATGCCATAAGGATTTCCAGTCGTATAAACCTATGTTTTACCATTGCTTTTGGTTGAGAGGCATAACAAAATTAAAGGAACAATTAGCAACCAAAAGTCTCGAATTTTACCCCAGTAGAGAACCAATCGCCTTCTGGGGTAGGATTTACAAGGGACCTAATAGCATCCACGATGGAAACTGCGGTTGATGCAGCTGAAGATCTGCCCCATTTTTGTATGAGTACTCCTCCACGCTGTTGAAACATAGGAATGAAGGAATGAAGCGAACAAAGCAAAAATCAATTCAGTTCTCTCAGTTCGTAAATAAATTGCTGTAGGGCATACACTCCGGGCTTACCTTTTGAACTGTTTTGGTGAACTCATCTTCTAACCACTTTGTGTCTTTAATGACTTCTTTCACTGGTCTCCCGTTAATTTTAGCGTTCAAAAAATCAGGAACCTACTCAGAGTAAATCATCACTACTAAGAATCAACAAAAGTACCAATACCACAGAAAGGTACCATAATTGGAAGTATTACAATAGAAAGCCAGTCATATCTAATCATATCTTCACCTGAGTTGTTGAGTGGTTCCCCCAAATAGTCATATTTGATACTTTGTCATAAAATACACCCGCTTTTAGTGCCAGCTACAAAAGAAGTCCATTATTTGTTTGAAATAAAGCCACAAAAATACATCAGAAATACTACGATTTAACGTCAAGTACCTGGCACTTGGCTCTATTTTCATCCAACCTCGTCAATGCATGAAAGTTTTTTGCTGGTATGTTGGGAGCATTCTTTAAGCAAATCAATGCACTACAAAAGTTAAAAAAAAAAACTTAATTCAAACATGATAATAGCATAAAACAATGACACACTTAGAAAACATAAAAAACTCCATACTTAGTGTTACAGGGGTTCCCGACAACTATGACTTTCACATTCCGAGATGCCACGGCGTTAAGTGCTTTCCCCTGATACAATCAGAATTTTAGAGCATAATAAGAATAGAACTTGTTTGCTAGTAGAGGTTTCTAGCACGTTCTGTGCAAATGAATCCTATAGTTAGTCAGAGGATGGAAATTTTATAGTGCCTCCTGGCAGGTCTTTCCATTTTTGGAGGTTTGCTCACAGTTTACAACGGTATGTTCCACAAGAAATGAGGAAAGGAAAGCAAAAGAAGACCTGTTCAGCAAAGATTTGACCGTTGATATCTAGTAAGGCAGATCGCTCCATTCCAGGGCCTCTGGGCTTAGCCCCAATTAGGAGAGCCCATTCTGCATCTTCAAAGACTACATAAGGATCTATACCAATGCTGACTTCCCTTAGCAATGGATACAGTGAATCCTCCAATTCCATAGCCACACCTACAGTTGTAATTTTAGCAAATGATGTTCCCTCTCAAATCTTAAGGCCAAATGAAGAAGAATGAATCTACCTTCAAGTGCTTGTATTGATCTTTCAGAGCCCAACAACTTAAGCGCTATTGGTTGGTCCGGCCCAAAAACCTCACCAGAGGCAAGCTGCAAATGTTTGCAATAAAGAAATGGTCAGCATTGCTATAGGAAATTTGCTTCATCTGTGGCAACTTTCCAGCTTAAACATTTCAGTAAGGTACTGACTTTGAAAAGCAGATGATTTGATATCATCCCTGCTGCACCCGACACAGCAACATTCACTAAGCTCTTCCAGGACTTTGTCTTCTCATCCTGCGTTCCATTCAACAGGACAGAGAATAAACAGATTAGTAAAACAGGCAGTAGTGCATCCAAATGAATATGTGAGGAATTAAATGGTGCCCCCAGTTGAGGGAACTTGGGTCAGAAGAACCGGCTCATGTCAAGACACTTTTAATGTATTGTACTCCATATCAATATGGACTATGGTAAGACCTGATGACAAAGTTGTTTAGGTAAAGGACATTCCTAGGCTCTGTTTTCAGTGAAAGCAGAAAAACACGTTTACAGCTATCGGCCTATCAGACAATATCATCACATAATTTTTTTTAGATGGGTCGGCCAAAGAGAAGACCAAACAAATCTTATTAAGATTGAGGGGTAATGTTTTACAAGTTATAAATATAATCAGATAATTAGAGGTCAATGGTAGGTGCAATGTCCATTTTTTTTTCCGCCGGTGTTTGATCCTAGAGTTGGCTCTGTATGAAAGTACATAGGCGCCAAAAAAGCATGATCGTTTTTTTTTCTGTGCGTGAAAAGCTTGATCTTTCAGGTGGAATGAAATTGACGGCCAGTTGACACGGAACATGAATACATGGTTCTTTCTTGTCTCCGAATACGTGGAGTGATCGAACTCCACGCTGGAAAGAATAGTCGATAGAGATGATGGAAGAAAGATGAATTCGGATGCAACATCACATTCGGGGCACCAACAAACAAGAAGGCAGGATTGGAAAGGAGGAAATCTTGGGTGCGGTACCACTACCAACCAAAGCAAGGGAAGGGAGACGTAGGTAGAGGAGAGAGCAGGGGAACATTTCAACAAACAGATGGTGGGAGGGAGGCTCACCGCCCTGAGGTCGTAGGTGGTGCAGAAGACGCCGTAGCACTCCTTGCGCGCGGGCGGCGCCTCCTCCGCCGCGACCGCCGCGGGAGGGCCCTGCGCCTGCTGCCTGCGGTGCAGTGGCAAAGAGTTACGAACATGTACAAGAGAAGAGCTTGGGGGTTTAAGCGAGAAGTATACTGACTTTGGCGCGGCGTCGAGGGAGCAGCGGAGGGTGGGTCGGCGCCGGCGCCGGAGAAGTAGGTGCAGGGAGGCGCTGCGAGCGGAGAGAGGCGCCGGAGATGATCTTGCGGGGGAGTAAGGGGAGGAGAGATCGATTGCCGCCATGGGAGTGGATAGGCGGGGAAGTGATGAGGAGGGAGTGGAGGAGATAATTAGAATTCGGATTAGGAAGCGATCCACCATTCCTATTTATACTCTCCTACTTGTTTTCCACTTTACTTATCCACCATCCGCTCCCTCCATTCCTCCTGTACGCCTCCATCCATTATTTATTATTAACAAGGAAATAATCGTAGTATCTGTGATTCAGTGATGTGGATAGCCATGTCACTCACCAGCGTCCACCTCCTCTCTCACCATCTTATGCTTGTTCTCTTCTTTGCCCTTTTTATTCTTCCTGTCTGTTTCTTTCCTTCTCAATCACTTAATTTTCTCGGCTACAAATTAATCTACTTTGCCAAATTAATCGGCTACTACTAATATATATATATATATATATATATATATGTCAGAGTAATTTCAATTTCTCGTAGCCAATTTCAATTCCTAGTAGTATACTGATAAGAGTAAACATCTATTAACACCACGTTCACTCTTATGGTCTAGAAATTCTCACATTAATCGGAGAAAAAAAAGATAGAGTCCATATAGAAATACAATTTTAAAATAGTTGAAATTCAGAATTAAAAAAATAAGGAATATTGAAATAGGAGACTAGAGTCCAAAAATGTATACAATTTAAAGCCAATTGAAATTCGCAATTACAAAATAAGAAAACTAAGTCCATATAGAAATACAATTTAGAAATAACTAAAATTTCAAATTAAAAAAGGAATGTTGAAAGATAGAATATAACTTAAAAAAATGAAAATCGGAATAAAAAATCAGGAATATTGGAAGAAGAGTTTAGACTTCATATATAGGAATAGAATTTAAAAGTAACAAAAATTCGAAATATTGGAATACTAGAGTCTATATAAGAAATTAGAACTAACTGAAAGTTGTAATTTAAAAAAATAAGAAAAATAAAAGTAGAGTTTAGAGTTCATATAGGAATAAAATTTAGAAATAACTAAAATTCATAATTATAAAAATAAGAAAGATTAGAAGAAGTGTCTATAGTTCATACAGGGATACAATTTATACATAACTGAAATTTGGAATTACAAAATAAGAAATATTAGGAAAAAAGGTTTAGAGTCCATATAGGAGTACAGTTTGCAAATAACTAAAATTCGGAATTAAAAAATATTGGAAAAAGGTCTACAGACCATATAGGAATACAATTTACAAATAACAAAAATTAGAAATTAAAAAAAGTAAGGAACATTGAAAGAAGATTTAGAGTCCACACGAAAATACAATTTACAAATAACTAAAATTAAGAATTAAGAAAAAAGAATATTGAAAGAGGAGTCTATAGTCTATATAGAAATAAAATTTATAAATAATGAAAATTCGAAATTATAAAAATAAGAAATATTGAAAGGGAAGTCTAGGGGCCATATAGAAATTCATTTTAGTAATAAATAAAATTAAAAAAAAATTTAGGCCAGAATGAATTATTAGCTAAAAAAAGTAGTAAGTAATGATTGAGTAAAAAAGGAACAGCTGCGCAGCAGTGTGTATGTACCTCCGTTGATGCGGCAGGCAGGGGCTGAGCAGAGGCTGGCCACGAAGAAGCAGCGGCGGCGCGAGGACAAAGAGGAAGCTCAACCGGCGGCGGCTGTCTCTGTCTGCAAATCAGAGCGGCGGCGGCCATTTCCCGTCCTGGAGATGAAATTTCACACTAGCAAGCAGCAATGCATTTGCTCAAGCGGCAGATCGTCTTATGTTGTTGTTAATCTGAAACAATGCACGTCAAGGGTTCCGTGTTCGTGCCTGTTTGTTGCTGCTGCATGAAATGCGCAGCCCCGTTCAGGCACCAGGCACAAGCCATGCATTCCCCTAAGCTAGCTAATGAAACTGCCCTTAATTAGTAATTGCTTAATTTGCAGATAGAGACGGAGGCATGTCTCAACTGCCGATTTGTATGAAACAGATAGTAGCTCAAAATTTGTTGTTTCCTTTCACCTCGTTAACACACATACATTTGCCATATAATCATCAACCGTTCCTCCAGTAGTCAGCATTCGTATATGTAACAGCCAGTCTTCATATTCTGCTGTTGGCATATGTACGTGCATGATAATTCAGTTGAAGTTCTTGGCAGCCTGGTAGGTGACGCCGAACTGCCAGTCGGGGGGGAGGACGTGCCATGAGGTAGCCTTGCGGTGGTCGCCGGTCATCACCCTGAACGTCAGCGACTCTCCGGTGAGGACCTCCGACGTCTGCCACTCCTGCCCCCAGTTGCGCTTCAGCGGAGTCCACTTGACCTTCTTGTTCCCCTTCACCGTCAACCCCGCCACGTCACCCGCCCCGCCCACATTCGACACCATCACCAGGTTGAAGTACTTGTTTCCCGTTATCGTGTACCTGATCCCACCCACCTTCACACACGGCACCCTACACCCCTATAATCCATTAGCTTAAGCTGATGAGAAAAGACGAGCAAATGCAATGCAATGTGCGCTGACCGTCTGTATGAGATGGGCACGATGCCGGCCTTCTCCTGCGCGATCTGCAGGAAGGCCGGCATGGAGAGGTCGAAGTGCTCGCGCGGCGGGTTGCACCACCCGCCGTTGTCGTTGGACTGGCCGGGGTTGGGCGGGCAAAGGTTGGTCGCCGTCACCACCAACGGCGCGGCGCCGACCTTACAACCGTCGGGGCTGTCCACGCACTTGACCTCGTAGCACGCGCCGCAACCGGCGCCGGCGTCGAACAGCGGCGTGCTCACCGCCACCGTCTGCACGCCGTAGCCTTCCTTGGACGTGTCCTTGTAACCGCACGCACCGCCCAGCGTGCCGGACCCGTCGCGCCCGCCGTAGAACGTCGCGTGCGCCTGCTTCCACAGCCCCGCCGTGAACTTCCCGTGGTTCCGGTGAACCTTGGCCGCTGCGTCGGCCACCAACGCAACCAGGAGCGCCAGCACGAGGCGCCGGGACGCCCACGTACACGACATGATCGATCGATCGATTACTTACCTGCGGCTACTTAATTAATTGGTTATAAGCTAGCCGGGGATTAGATTTCCGAGACATCGTGCTTCAGATGATGCGCTTAAATAGTACGTGACACCAACTGCTTGCATAATTAGTCAGGCCAATTTTAGAGCTTGAGTTTGTTGCTGTTATTCAGGTAAATACTGCTGCATTAACGAGAGGCCTGGAGCAGTTGGAGGATGACCATCCAAGAAAAACCAAAGAAACCGCTGTTTGTTTTCATTTACCAACGACTGACCTGACCTGTATATAAGTAAGGCCGCACATTTTTCAAACTGCTAAACGGTATATTTTTTACAAAAAATTTCTATATGAAAATTGCTTTAAAAAATCATATTAATTCATTTTTCAAAAAAATAGTAAATACTTAATTAATCATAAGAAAATACGCCGCTCCATTTTGCGTGCGCGGGAGGGGACTTTCCAACCTCACCTCCCAAACACAGTCAGCATGCTTCAAACTGCATATGGTGACCATGTTATGCTTATGACATTATACTGTAGCTCAAAGGAAAAAAAAGTGTATAGAACAAAGATTATATCAGAAGTACGAAAGGACAACCAACAACAAGGCTGTTATGTATAACACATGGTTTTTATGCATTGTAACAAACTCAAGTACAGGTTAAAACTGTATACCCAGAACAGCTCATGTTTCACAGTTATAGTTCGACAGGGTGAAGAAAAGGGATGTGACGACACTTATTTGGTCAACTAAATTTTATTACTGTGAGACGAACCACCAACAGATACTATTAAGCATCCATGTTGCAAAATCCATGTGATACAAGAACGACGCTGTCTCAGGCTCGACGATGACAAAAAGGGTGACATGGATGCGATACTGACACTTCAGCTGCAACTTGCCAGCGACCTACAACGGGGTCAGCCCAACAACACCTGCACAACAAACATATTAGTGTTGGAAACAGTTGCACTTCTTCCTTGAAGAAAAAGAGAACGGATGCGTTTGCACTTCATACATTTCACAGAGCAAACACCAGCCAATGGCTACATTATAGGTGAAGGGTGAAGAACGAATAGTTACAAACGCTTCAGTGTCCGAAATGAACATTTCATGAATAACAGCTGTAGTGACCTATTTGGATAGCCATGTGAGGAATTCGCAACTACTTCAAAGCCTTCTGATCACCAGTAAGTGGTATATACCCCAGAAAACATGTTTTGACGTTTTTATTTTTTGAAATACAAGGTTTATATTATTGTTCGTTACTACGATCTGTTCATTCCAGTATTTTATTCATGCGTGCACCTATGTACTACCATATTAACATTACAAGAACATTCATGGAACAGAAATGATTCAGAGAACATACCACATGCAAGTCGCCCACCAGCATTTCCAGTACTGAGACTAAGCTCATGGCCACCTAAAAGTGATGGATAAAAAATGAGGTGTGTGTCAACTCACGGAAAGGAAATATTGAGCATAAGTATAATTAGGCATACCCTTCCCCAAATCATCTTCAAGCTCATGAACAACGAATGCTCTTCCAACAACAGAATTTGGGCCACTCAGAGGAATCTATGTAGAAGAAACCATCAAAAGTCGGTAAGCTGAGTTTTGGAACTTGAAACAGCAAGGCAGCAACTCTCCTAGTGGTAAAAAGTATGATCTTTTTAACTATACCTGCTTATCAACAATGGTTGCCTCAGCTACACCTGTATGACCACAATTAAACAGAGACACCATAAAATAAGTAATGCCAAGAAAATTGATTTAGAGACAAACATCAGAAGTGCATTCGTAGTGATCGTTGAAGGCTATACCTTCAGCATTGGCAACAATGTTTCCCAGGTCACCCGCATGACGCACTTCATCTTCTGGTGCTCCGTGCGTCAAATTGTTTGGGTTAAAATGTGGTCCTGCAAGAGAAAGTTTTGCCATGTACTGTGAGTAGACAGCCCTTAGTGAATCGAACAACTATTTTTTTTCATATTATTGAGTTTTTTTAGAGAAATAAAAACATTTTTTGCGAGGATAGCATGTGGCTAAGAGCATTGCAGAGGACAGTAGGGGACAGGTGACACTTGCAAGCTGAAATAAAAGGCGCAAGCTCAATGAAAATCTAGGTAGGAATTTGGTGGTGCTTATTAGGGGTTAAGGGGAAATGCTGATCATGTGGCTTATGGAACCTGCTCATTTCTCTAACGGAAATGGAGGGCTCTGCCCTTTGATCAAAAAAAAAAAAAAGTGGCTTATGGAACGTTGGCATATGTAGACATAATCAAGTCAGTGAACAATCAACCTGTTGATATGCACCCATTCGTAGTATCGCCAAATTCGTGCTGCAAAATGAACATGAATATATTGCAATTGGTAATTAGAGAATTTTTTTCTAAATAAAAATGAAGAAATGCAAGATCATGTCAACTGAAAGCGCAACACTTACAAGGTGGAAGCCGTGAAGTCCAGGAGTAAGTCCCGTCACACGGACATTCACTGTTGTAGGACCTGAATGATATACAAGAGCAAGTAGAGTGATACACAATCAGAATCCATCAGAGGGATGGTGAATGTAGTTATGTAAACTGATGGATGCTGATGCCTCGACTTTTAGCCGGAAGTCAGATATCGGCAAGATAAATACTATACCTTGTAGTGTGTGACTTTTGAAGTGAATAAAATCTAGCGTGTGTATCTAATTAAGGTGGTAACGGTTAATAAATTATAGCCAGATGCATTGCAGATAGACTCATGGCAATGCACATAACAGAAACAGAATTCAGTCGTTTGTACAGAACAAAATTCGAGTTATGCACTAAAAAGAAAAAGACAAAACATCTTGCGAATAGCCTGAGGAAAGAGGGGGAAGTCCTTTGGGTCATTGGGTGGCTGGCCAACTAAAATTACGCGATGAAGCTTCCAGTTATAGTTGTAGAGGAGGGTGGTGATTGGTGAAAGCAGTATTAATTTGTGCAGTAAAATTACAAGAGAAAGAAGGAGGGCAAGTGGGTAGTGACCTTCGTCATCCTGGGTGAGGGTGACAACGCCCTCGACCTCGGATGTGCCCTTGAGCACGGCGACGGCCTTCTTGGTGGCGTCGGCGACGACGAGCACCCTGGCAGCAGCGGCGCCCCCGGGGCCAGCGGCGAGGCGGAGCGAGTGGAAAGGGCGGGCAGAGGAAGGGGACTGGAAAAGGGAGGTGGCGGAGAACAAGAGGGTCTGGGCGGCCATGGCAGCGGCGACGACGGCTTGCATGCGGCGGCGGCGGCGGTGAGAGGGAGGGGTTGGTGACCTGACGAGAGAGGAGAGACGATATGATAAGGTTTAGCTTACCTATATTTTAATCACAAGAGATGAATCCTGGCCGTCCGTCTGTGGTCACTCTCATCGTATCTCAATCCAGAGCAGATGGTGTTGCTGTGGTTGTGCCATGTGTTGTGTGTGCTCCTGCATTTTGCACTGTCAAAGAAGAAAATACCCAAACAAACAACAGTGAGGAAAGTGACACACCTTATTCTATACACATCTCTAAAGTCTTCACCTCCAGCACACAAAAAAGATAATTTTAGTTTAAAGGTTGTCCCCTTCCTTCCTTTGTGAGCTTATTACACGATGTACATAAAAAGTACTATATATCTGGGCGCGCTATTGCACGCCACCTGTAAGGGAGTTAACAAACTCATCGGTACAATATGCTAATTATAAAAATTGAAACACAACGACAACAACATGGAGCAATCTTATTGATGCTTCTTTCCTCCCGTTTCAGCACAATTACAATGTTTCCATTATATATCATACTCGCATAAATTGCTTTATGGCTATACCATGCGCTAGAATTAGTAAAAGAAGTGATTACTTGTGACAATTGCTGCTTCAATGACTATACCATGAACGTGGGTTAACACAACAAATAGTGGTTGCCACTCCTATTTATTTGTGAACAGGTCTATTCTTAAAAAGAAAAAAGCTCCAACTTCTTGCATGCGAGTACATTTAGCATCTCGTCACCCATGGAACATTTCTTCATTAAAATGAAAGAAAACATTAGTTAATATAAGGGAAAACACATGAGCAGCTTGTGCTAAAAACAAACTATATCCCTTGGTAACACCTTACTTAAATTTGTAAAAAGCGAAACGAAACAAAGAGGGAACTCTACCTAGGCAGTAGTGCTAGTACGGATGGACTGGCTAAAACAATTTACTGGTACCATAAGATTAAAGTGAAATTTCAGGCTAACAGACATGGTGGCATTAACTAAAGAAATTTCTAAAGTGAGTCTCTATAGAAATATAAAAGAAAAAAAAACTGTTAAATAACGTCACATACTTGGGTAACATTTATCAGTCAACTCTATTGTGATTAATAGAAGAAAAATACAATCTATAATAAATAACTGTTCCTATTCAACAGAAGAGGATCAACATAGTACACTAATGCAAATATACCATTCATGAAATTTTTATTTTAAGTAACACAATCAAATTACCCCCAACAAATGCTCCCGCAAAATGCTTTTTTATGTTTTCTTTTCAGCTGAAAAAGTAGCATGTTCAAATCTCTTAAGAAAAGTTAACATTAAAGATAAAGGTGTGAGTTAAATGAAAGTACACACACCTTCTCCAACTTTCTTATTCTAGCAGATATTTCATTTCATCAAACCAAACACAGTGAAAAAGGATAGACTAAGATGCAGAAATGGAATATAAAAATCAATCAAATACTGAACAATTGGGAAGTTCTATTCAATGTTTATATGAAGTAAGAAGATTTTTCTACTACTCTGTGAAGTAAAGAATGAAATATAAAGATAGTACACAACCAAGCATAAACTTAGTTCAATCAATTTCCCTATTGCAAATTACATCCATATTGCACTATTCTTTCAACATTTTATATTAAATGTGTTTTGTTTTATTTCTTCAAATCACAACGGTTACTTTCTTAGGAGTCAAGGAATCGTGCTGACCTCAGGTGGGGTGATTAGAGAGCTGAAGTTAGTTTACATCAAAGCAAGATTACCCTGTGAGGTAATCAGGAAAAAAAATCTTTTAGAAAATATGCATTTTCACATTTTGATCAATTATAGTAGTCCACATATTAAAAACTTAGCAAGAAATATCTGATAATTATAAATACAATTGTAAATACAGTGTTATTGCAGTTTCACATGCTAGGTATGCATACATGCAGCATTACATGCTACTATGCTAGATATGCACACATGCACCATTACTATGGTTGATGAAAATAATGTGAACATAGATAACAGATATGAGTGGCATTCATTTTACCCAACTATTATAAAAAAGAACCACAAGAAATATACTTAATAATAATCTTTGTCGGCAAATGGAGACCCCACATATTAATGTCTTTCAACCAAGGTTCTTCTTTCTTGTGAGAGGATGGTGAATAAGGCCAAAACTTGACCAAACCACAAACACATGTGTCTAGGTTCAAACCCAGGATTGGTTTTTTTGAGACAGAGAGAGTAGCTCTTATTATATACCGACATACAAAAGAATATGATAAGCAACAAATTGTAAAAAAAAGAACACCATGGACATGCCTATTTGTATCTTAATAGCATTGAGAGCATGCTGTTGAACGCAAAGTTTTGTAGATTGCAGGAAGAGGTGCATGTTTCTTTTGGCCAGGTCATAGAGTATGTACTTGGCCATGAAAATCACAAAAGACCAATTCAAGAGGAAGGCATTACTTTTGCACCATGCTCATATAGTCCACAGGACCACATCACCTGAAATATGGTGCTATTCATTGTATTTGAGTACCCTTCAAAGCCTAGCTTACTTGGACAATCTCATTAGAAACAAAAGGCAACTCGGTACTCACCACTGCATGATGGTTGCCTGTGTGCTCAGGGTGGTAATTGAATATGCTCAAACAAATATTCTTCTAAACCTCAAATCTTTCGCTTGGCTGAATGACAAACAAATATAAAAAGCAATATTTAGCAAGGGCTCACAAATAGCATTGTGAGCAGATGCAGGGTAATTATAACATGGCAATTACAGACTGTGAGCAACATGAATGATGGTGGCTTCAATGGGTAGTCCAATGGCAGCTGAAGGATTGCAAATTGCCAGTCGAAGATGTCCTCCTAATCAAATACATACATTTAAATCATAAAAATGCATGCCTCAATCAGATTACAAGTAAATATGTAATCCACAAATATAACATTAAAATGCCCCAATTAATACTGGAATCCCATTTGATTCACATATAAGTTCATCGAAATTATTGCAGATTGCCCAATATCCAGAGCCATCATGCATATCTACAGCTACAAGGATCTAACCGCAACATTGATATAGCTACATGCCTACATGACTAAATATCGTTGTTACACAAACTGCACAATCAGATAAAGAAGAAAAGCAGATGAACCCCCAAGGTGAACGCATTAAATCAAGTCTCTAAATATGCACATATAATTTTCATCCAACGAAAAGCCCTGTTAAATTAGCTCTTTAAATCTGCACACATGCATAACATAGGCAGTCAAGCAATAAACCTGCAATTTGGAAAACAGACTAATCAAAATTCCCAAATCTACCTCTTGGGGATGTTGGTGCCTTTCCCTTCCTTCCATACCCATCTTCTCAAATCCAAAAAATCACAAGGAGCTGAGGAGAAGCTGAGAGAGGGACAGGTCACTTATCAAATCTCAAATCTGTTGATTCACGGGCTCACCGCTTACAGCTGCTGGCTTGCTGGCTGACCGGCCGGATCCCCCGGCTCAGTGCCTGGCTACCTGCCTCCCGCTTGTTGATAAAAAAAAAATATACACTGCTACGAGAGATTTGCTTTACTTTAGTACAGATCCTAAATGATGGTGAAATACGAACGTGCTAGTTGATTTGATCATATAATCAACAAGATAAAATATGCAAATATTATTAGTAAGCGATAATCAATCGGCTAGAAAGCCGATGTCATATCGTGATGTAATCTAGCTGATGCATTGTAAAGTGTATATTCCCGATAATAAACCAACTCTAAACTTGATCCATCGATTGTAAATATCAATATTTTGTAATCTATAAATCAGTATTACTTTAGAAATCAGCAATTAAAATAGACCGGACTTAACCGAGATAATATGAATTGATCAGATCTAAGATAACATGAAATAACGATTATACATATTTATATCATAGCCGATGTTCAAATTTAAGCATGTATCGGTTATAACTCCGATACTACCTTATATTAGGATATTCTCTTGCAATAAATATATCAAACTACCATCAATTAGATTGGCAGTAAGTTCAATATATTTATATTAGTTAAGATCCTGATATAAGGGACAGATATAGTATATTAAACAATACATAAGACTACGTAAAACAACTATACCAGGTAAGATCGGTTCAAACCCCGACACCATCCTTATTAACAACCATAAAACATGCTAGAGATTGTGATTCTAAGCACGACTTAGTAAATCAAACTTAACTGATGCAGCACTAAGTATAAAAAGAACAATAATATGTAGACAATCAAGCCGATGATCATCTTTTCAGGATGGTAGATATATTATATAAGCCAAAGCAACAAGTCAATCTAGCCGTTATCGATAAAACCCTAAATGGAGGTTGGCCGATGCTAGTAGAAAGTATTGTCAATCTAAATTATATAACATATATGATAACTCGACAGATTACATGATCAAGATTAGAGTGTCATAAAGATTTAAGCACTAATCCCGAGAACGCAAACCGCCATAACAAGTAATTACCTCGTTATTGAAGATCCAAACCGATGCAGCTCGACTCAAAAGTAAGAACTCGTCGAAACAAAGTAATGAGAAAAGGTGGCGATGCGCCGAAATTGGATTGAACTGATGTTAATTATTTACAAGATCTCGAGCTTATATTTATACCCGAAGATACAAACTTGTCCATAATGGACACGACTCATACTACCCTAACACAACTCTAATCAATAAACAAATCCCTTATGCGGACTTTTACTGAAAATATCTATAAGAAAATTTATATAAATTAATAGATACAATTAACTATCTTGGACGCTATCCTTGTCTGATAATATCATCGAAGTCCTTCTTCTGAATCTGACATTGATCATGTAACCAATTTAACCAATATCGACTGTATCGACTAACCATATCAAAATCGGTATCGGCCGATATAGACTTCCAGCCGACGCACACTCTGCTTCCGAGAATTCCGTATATCTCCAAATCTATTTTGAATTGGATCCTGTTTTCGATTCACGTGATTACCGAATTCTATTGTCAACACCGCTGCACAGCCGCACGCGGCACGCCCATGCGAGGACACCGTCAGCGGCTCAGACCAGCCCACCGGTTTGCCCGTTGTCGGCTCACTGAGTCGCCGGTGCCACCGCGGTGAGGCTGGAGAAGCAGAACCGAATGCGACTCCTGTTCTCACCGAGCAGCGCTCGCCTTCTCCGCCGTGCGTCCGCGTGTTGGACTCGTCATCTGCTCGAGACGCAGCAAACGCACACAGCAGCACAGCCCCAACGTGCAACAAACAACCACCCAATAGAAAACAAGGCAGCCTACCCACCAATCAAACCAAGGAACCAACCAACCAGCGTTCACACATGAAGAAAATCACAGCAACTGTAGAGCATCTCCCATCGGCTATTCCCAATATTTAGGTTTTGAATACTACTCCCTCCATCCCCAAGTGTTACACATATTATTTTTATCACAAAGACTTAAAAAAAATTAACTCATCTTACATGTAACAAAAATTAAAGAGTATATACATACATACAATTAATGGGTATTAAGATAGTTTCTCGTGTTATGATTAAACATTTAATTATCTCTTCGTTTAAATATTAAATACATGAAAACTATAAATATTATTAACTTATTTAAAAAAACTAAAATATAGAATAAGTCTAATATTTGTGGAAGGATTTCGAGTTGTTCAAGAATACTCCTACCAGAATATTCTTCTTCTTCAATCTTCCCTGTAAAAGTGAGAGGCCAAGAGTGGACGGGATGATGAGAATCGCAATAACAATGTACATATTGGGTTGCTTGGTGAGAGCTAATTCCCTTGTTATTATAAAGTTATGGCCACTAACTGCAATTAAGATCCTAAAACTTAAACCTCAATGAGCCACGTCATCATCAATTCTCGGTCGTTCGAAGCTGTTGGATGAAAAAACATAGCATAGGGTCAGATTAAACACATCCCAACTCATCTTATGCCACCACGTGAGGCCCGTATATATTTTCCACCACGGGAAACACATCTAATTTGATCGTTATTCATATTTAATCACATAGTGAAAGTTAATACTATTAAAATATAAAATTGTAGTTTCTTCAGAAATTATATCTCATAAGGGCAAACTATAGGAATCATGCCACATCATCACCCACTAGCAATAATTACATATTTAACCTCATAAAAGCATACAACATCATCTATAATTTATTTAATTCTACAAATCAACGTGCAAGCATATTCAATCATCACCCTCACATTATTTGCACAATATTTTAATAAATCTATCTATCACTTTTATAATATTTAACATATACTTATCAATATGTTTCACATTAAAATGCGAGTATCATTTGTTTGTTTCATGATAAGTACTGATAAATCCTAATGCTTCATTATTATTTTCTTTTACTCCTAACTTGATTATCGAAAAAATATATTAAGAATTGTTTAATAATTTTCGCAGCAAAGCACGGTGAATCATTACCTAGTGTATACTATTTCAATGGTTGGGCTGCCAACTCCCAAAGTGGTTACTGGGCTTGTATTGGATAGAAGGCCTAATTTTCTATTTTTATAAACGAGCCACGAGACGATAAGATGGTTTAATACTAAGGACTGGATTTTAATTTAAGGCCCATGTGTTAAACCTATAACAAAATACTACTATTTATAAAATATCATTTAGTCCGTCCGTTTCATCAGGTTATAATGTGCTTTAAATTTTTTCTTAGTAAATTTCTTTAAATTTTACTAACTAAGTTTACATGAAAACGTAGTAACATTTTTATCATCAGACAAATACACTTCAAAATATATTCAATATTAGTTTTAATGAAACTAATTTGATTGTATAAGAGTTTCTATATTTCTCGATAAACTTGATCAAACTTATAGATGTTTAACTTGAAAAAAGGTTAAAATACCTTATAGAATGAAATAGAGGAGTAATAAAAGAATAAATTTTCTAAAAGTACAATTATTATTTTGAGATGAATGTAGTATTTCCCCCGTCCCATAATATAAGAGATTATGGCTATAGAATCTAAAATCCCTTATATTATGAGATGGAGAGAGTAATATCCTATAGTTACTACTGACCAATTTAATATGTAGTCTTCTCTAGTTATGTCCTACCACTGAATAAGTACGTACGAATTGTACGCAACCAATGACGGCCGATCGATATAGTTATGTGCATGGAAGAACATAATAGAATGTATGGATAACCACAAGGAAGCTTATTATCAACATGCAACGATGGCAGAGCTTTGTTTAAGTCTAAAAAAGCATTATTCCATGATGCAACAATTCCATTTTTGTTAGGAGGTTAAAAACTTTGGTGGCTAGAAGGCTGGAACGCGCGTTCACATCAATATATCATCGTCATTAGTTAAAGGTCTTTGAAATGGTTGTAATTATCATCGAAACGATTCGTGTTGGTGAAAGAGGGAACATTATTCAAATAGGATTAATAGAATGTCCTTGTATATATTTGAATGTGTTATAACATATTGCTTCAATGAAAACATTAAATTTTGAAGCCTCTAATTTTTAGATGTTATGCGGTTGCATACGCTGCACGTGACCATGTATGAGCATGTTTAACACATCGATCTCATGAATCATCACCGTACTCAAGAACAAAGGAGATAAGAGAGTACATCGATCTCACCTCATGCAAACGTCCAAAATTTGTCACGGAGATTAAAAGGCAGGATATGCTAGGTCTAAGCTAGTTAGCAACAGCTAGCAGACAACGCATATAATTTATGATTTTGCTTAAATAATTTTGCTAGTGGGAAGCAATAGCAAACATAAGGAAACATCGAAACAAACAGTCCGTACCTTAATACAACTAATCAATTAGGATATCGGGAAGGAAAGAAACCAAAGAATCATTAACACACGAAGATGTTAACAAACGTATATTCAGCAAAATCGAGGAGGTCAAAACGTGGGCCCTTGCAGGGGCCAGGAAATTAGCAGCCCGGTTGCCTAGTCACTAGCGGGCCTTCGGGCTTTCTTTTGATTCTCCCCTGCTCCATCTTTTTTTTTTAAATTTACTCCTGATCTATTCAATGAAATTGGCGCTCGTCGATTCATTCCAAAAATTTGCCCTTTTACTGATGCTACTCTCCACCAGTGTTTTCAGTAGCTAGCCAACTAAATATCGGTCTTATCAAATAACTAATAATTAGGATAATTAAGTTGTACATAAGAGTAAATAGTTATTCCCTCCTCAAACAGTCTAAGATAGCTGCAACTATAACCGAAGATTTAAAATTGAGCTCCATTAATCCTGTCTACTTGGAGACAAGTAAATTAAGAGCTATTAATACTAGTACAAGATAACGTTATCATGTATGCAGTTTAGTATCTTCACGGGGAAGCATAAATTAAGAGCTCTTGCTCGGACTATATACACATAAATTTTAGCTTAGATGCTTGAGAAATAATTAAATAGAATGTTGGAACATATATATGCACAAACTTTAGCTAAGTAATCAGACAATCAGTACTGTCGTATATGCGTTCGCTCAAAAAATTCAACACAACTTGTGTGATCGCTCAAAAAAAAATAAAAAGCATCCAGTACTGTACACACACTAGAGAAAAATACCAGTGCGTTGCAACGGGTAACAACGTTTTTGGATCGCTATAATTATACCCCTTTCTTGGTTTTTATAACACCCTGAAAATTTCGACTTTGAAATACGAAATTAAAAATTCGGAATAATCAAAATTCAAAATACATTCATGCCGGGATTAATTTATTTCGATCTGTCGTTTTTCTTTTATGCGTGGGCTGATAGACGAACGTCTGAGAATATGTCGGGGTATTTGATTTCAAATATTATTTATTCAAGGAACTATGATTATGAGATATCCTAATCTTTGCATATGCCAACTATTTTCGAAAAACCCTTCTCTATATATTAAAAACCCTCGGGCATATTTACTTTATGAATAAAGTTATATATATATGTAACACCGTTTTGATAAAACCCTATATGGGATAGCTTATTAGAACAAATACTATTTTACTGAAGAAATATAGCTTGATTATTTTCTATGAACCTTGCAGAGTCTGTCTTCGGAAAACTAATTGCAAAACAATATCTATTGGTAAAGTATTTACTAAAAACCTTAATCTCGAAATATAAATTCCTAATAGGCTATTTTCAAAGATATGACCTCCTCAGACAAAGTCTAATCCTCAGGTATAATTTTAACTTGCTTGTTAATATTTATTGTTTATTTGTGTGTGTCTAGGATCGGTGCCAAAAGATCTCGATTAAATTCTTTTAGCGCTTCGGTGCTAATTAATTAAAGTCCCGAAGTTCTTCTCTTCTACCGCAGTATTATCCCTCTCGCAAACTCTTATTCTACAGTTAAATTTTAACCGCTCTATCGAGTCGACCTCGATATTTCCCTCGAATATTTACAATCGATCGACGAATTTACCTATTGCGCGTCGATACGATTATTCCCGATTTTATTTTTACCGCGGTGGTTGGATTTGAATACCATACGTCATCGTAGAAACTCCTTTTTCGATACAGTTAGAGCGCTCGAAATAAAATCCTAAATTTAATTCTCAAGCGACTGAGCGACCGAATTATTTCACCTGGATTCAAACTAAAAATCCAACAACCAGTGAATAGCTCATTTACACAGCTCAATCCCAAAATCGACTGTGCCATTTATACAATCCAACCACAACATCCAAATTTAATTCAAATGTCTTAATTTATATAGTCCCAATTATACAGTCCGATTATACAAGTCATAGTATAGTCCCTGCTCAAATACAAAATACAAACCTATGTAAAAATATAAAAGCTCCTGTTACATGAGCCCCTCTCTCTCTCACTGTCAGCCCACTCCATCTAGCTTTCTCAGCCGAAGTCTGCATTGCCTCCCTCTGCATCAAAGCAGTCACCATGCATGCACATAATGTGTTCGATGAAATGCCTACAAGCCACAGCTTTGAACTGAACCGAGTTTTGTTGGCTATAAAATACCTGGGACCCCCTCACCAACATTTCAACAACACTCCCTGCACCCAACCCACAAAACCCTCCATCAACATACATGCAACACAGTGGGATGAAGTCCACACCGAATGAAACACCAAGTCTATAAAGAAGAGCTCACCTTGTCTCCCATGCACAGGCAGCCAACAACATATAAAAGCCGCCGCCAAAATCGAGCACCTCTGCACCCCTCCATTTTCCTCCTCCCTCTCCCTCTCCTACCTCTTGCTCTGCCACTGCCTCTCCTTCTTTCCACGCACTAGCTGCCGCTTTTCCGTTTGCTCCACCGCGGCTGGCTTGTGCTGAGCTTCGGTTGGGCAAAGGGACGTGTAGGCCGCCGCGCCATCGATCGAACCTGTGAACCTTGAACATTTGAATGTGAGAACGACTAATTTATCGAACGGCTAACCCGCTAACTCTCTAACCTACTGACTCACTGACCTCTAACTCGCTAACCCCTAACCCCTAACTCGCACTAACCCGCTAACATTTACTCCTTAACGCTGTGTGTTCATTTGTTGCCGCCGATCGAACATGTAGCGCGCGAGGACGAACCGCGAGCCAAAGATGAACCGCGAGCCGATCGTCGACGCCGTCGGCCACTCTCGGCGTGCCGCTGCACGGCTGCCGCGAGGTGAGCATCTCCTCCTTCCTCCTTCCTTTGTTTTCCTCCCTCCTCTCTGCATCTCTCTGCTCGCTGAGCCCATTTTGGCGCGGTACTGCCATGGCATGCGTCGCTGCCACTGCCATCCTGCCGCGGCCGCCTTCACGCCATCGCCTCGCCGACCCTCCCCTCCGCTCGCACGCGCTCGTGCCAGGCCGTCGCCAGCGCCGCCGTGCCAGATCGCCGCCCACGCGCGCACCTGCAGGCCGGCCGCCGCCTCCCCGCGCCACCCCTCCCCAGCCTCAACCGCCGCCCGAGCGCGCGCGCGCCACGCCAGGCCGCCGCACCCAGCCGTCGCCCTCACGTCACCGCGTCGACCCTTTTCTACTCCTCCTCCCATCCCAGCCGCCGGCCATCTCGTTCCCCTCCTCCTCTGGCTGCGCCGCTCCCCCTGCTCGAGGCCGCCGCCGCCCCACCGCGCCACCATGCGCCGCCCTCCTCCCTCTCTGGCGCATGAGTAGAAGGCAACCGAACAACAGAAGAAAGGGATAGGAAAGAGAGAGAAATGGAAAAGAAGGAGAAGAAAAACAGGAAGGAAAAGAAAAGAGAAGTGGGGCCCACGTTCAAGATTTTTCCTGAGCTCTCTCTCCCTTTAAAAAGTCTGCTTCGCCTCCCTCTACTTCCTTGTCCAAGCCCACTGGAATCGATTTCTACTACAAATTCTATACTACCTCCTTATATTCTAACCGGGCCTGAAGGATCGAATCCTCTACATAAGTCTATATAGCATCCTCCATCTAACCTTCAGGCAAAGCCCATCATCAGCTTCCTTCCTTTACCTAAAGTCTGTGTTTTATCCCTCTGCATCCTAAAACCATCTCTGAAAGTCTAAATATCCCCCACCCGAGAAACCCTAAATCCGCGGTTTATAATATATCTTTTAAACTTTGGAAATTCATATCTCTCTAACCACCACTCCGATTAACTCCGTTCAACTTTCATCATCTCTCTAAAATCGAGATCTATTTACTGGCACCATTAGTTTGTATTGAATATTCTTTTATTTTATTTTTAGGATTGTGTGTGCTTTTCCTTGATCGTTGGTCGGACGTTCCAGGTGTTCTGGTTATTCCTTGAGCGTGGATTTTTCCGGTTATTCTAACTATCATGGACTTCTCGAAGATTATTCGAACCTAAAACAAGACAAGTCACTACGCCCCCTTCCTCGAACATATTGATCCTATTTTTATAAATGTGTTGATTACAAATAAAATTGCATGCTAATTATAAAACGCGTACCTACATGTGTTTAAGTCTTACCTTTGATATTGTTTACCTTTATGTACTTATACAGCTTGGTTACCTGAGTCTATTATTTATGCGCGGTAATTATCTATACTGCTTAGCGTTGCATATGTGTAGACGTTTGTACACTCCATACTTATGATATATGGCTATGGATGTGGATGTGGCGATCACTCAGTGGGAGCGATTGTCGGAGACGGGTGGAGACATAAGCACCACCCGCAACATTAAAACCTTTGCAAAAACCAAAAACTTAATAACACAAAACTATTTCGACTAGGGCGGCATGAATATAATATGGGTGGTTCTGGACACGGTAAACCACCGACCCTGGTCAATTAAGGACCGAGTCAAGAAGCTATGCGATAAACGAACAGAGTACGACCGCATTTCTCGAGTGGGGTATGACCCGGTGGACTAGGAAATTCTCGTGGGGTGGCACCCTAGGCATGGTAGGTTCTGGACATTCGTTGTTGTGATTGATGAAGTGTTGTGGTTTAGATTGCTTGGGTCGATCTGTTGAACGCTGGCAAAAACGTAAAACGCACCCTAAGTATATATTATGTAACCCCCCTAAGATCTCGGGAGCGCCAGGACTCCTCTCACAACCGACTCGAGATAGGAATGTGGCGCCGGGGGTGCAATGGGGATTCATAGTCCTTGGAGCGGGTGCCGCCATGCGAGGGTAACTGAAAAACCGGGCCGTGAAAAGTCTCATGTGTTGGGTGCGTCACGGAGTGCGCGATTAAAAGCGTACATCCACTGCAGTGTGAGTAAATTAAACTATTCGAATAGCCGTGCTCGCGGATATGTGTAACACCCTGAAAATTTCGACTTTCAAATACGAAATTAAAAATTCGGAATAATCAAAATTCAAAATACATTCATGCCGGGATTAATTTATTTCGATCTGTCGTTTTTCTTTTATGCGTGGGCTAATAGACGAGCATCTGAGAATATGTCGGTATTTAATTTCAAATATTATTTATTCAAGGAACTATGATTATGAGATATCCTAATCTTTGCATATGCCAACTATTTTCGGGAAACCCTTCTCTACATATTAAAAACCCTCAAGCACATTTACTTTATGAATAAAGCTATATATGTATATATACGTAACACCGTTTTATTAAAACCCTATATAGGATAGCGTATTAAAACAAATACTATTTTACTAAAGAAATATAGCTTGATTATTTTCTATGAACCTTGCAGAGTCTGCCTTCAAAAAACTAATTGCAAAATAATATCATTTAGTAACGTATTTACTAAAAACCTTATTTGACCTTATTTGCGCAACATAATTCCTAAAAGGCTATTTTCAAAGATACGACCTCCTCAGACAAAGTCTAGTCCTCCGGCATAATCCTAGTTTGCTTGTTAATATTCATTAGTTATTTGTGTGTGTTTAGGTTTTGTGCCAAAGATTTCGGTTTAATCTCTTATCCTAAAAAGAGGCCCTCCATTCATCGTCCCTTTCTTATCCTCTCTGTCTAATCTCTTTAGATGTTCTGGTGCTAATTTAATAAAATCCCAGTCTTTTCCTTTGGTGGCGACGCGATCCATTTCTCTTGCTCTATGGTTATTTTTAAACCGCTCTATCGGTTCAAACTCGATAATTCCCTCGAATATTTACGATCGATCGACGTATTTATCTATCACGCGTTGATTCGAATATCCCCAGTTTTATTCTACCGCGACGGTTGGATTTGAATACCATACGTCGTCCTAGAAATTCCTTTTTCGGTACCGTCAGAGTGCTCGCAATAAAATCCCAGAATCGATTGTCCCATTTATACAACCCAACCACGACATCCAAATTTAATTCAAAAGTCCTTATATACAGTGCATCTACAAATTCAAATTCAAATATCCCAAATAACTGTCCAATTATACGAACCCATTTACATCCAAGTGTACCAAATTCAAATGTCCCAATTTATACAATCCTATATTATACAGTCCATAATTACAGTCCCATTAATTACATAAAGCCAAATAAATTTACAAATCCCAGGGAAATATAAAAGCCCCTAACACAATTGGGCCACCTCTCTCACAACCAGCCCATTTCCTCTCTTCTCCTCAGCCCAACCAGCAAAAGTCCACTTTGCCTCCCCAAACCGAATCAGCCAACATGCATGCACGGTAGGTGTTCGATGCATTGCCTGACATACACAATGGAGTCAAGTTGTTGCTGCCATCAATTGGCTGGACCCCTGCCAACAACATTCAACAACATCCCATGCTCCCATGCTCCCAGACCACCCAGCCCTTCCCCAAACATCAACAACACAGTGGAGTAGAGTGCACATCGAATAGAAACACTGAGTTCACAGTCTTTCTCACCTTGCTTCCCATGCAACAACAGCCAACACTATAAAGCCGCCGCCAATTTCGAACACCATTGCACCGCTTCATTTTCCTCCTCCCTTTCCTTCTCCTATCTCTGCCTTGCCACTGCCTCTCCCTTTTCAGTGCACCGGTGGCCGCCTCTCCGTTTGCCCCGCCGCGGCTGGCTTGGGCTAAGCTTTGGTTGGGCGAAGGGACGGGTAGGCCGCCGCGCCATCAATTGAACCTGTGAACCTTCGAACGTTTGAATGTCAGAACAATTGAACGCTCAAACCTCGGACGTAATCAAACTAAAAATGAAATTTAAACTTAAAAACGAACCTCTGTGAATGTGTTCGAGCACTTGGCGCGCGAGGACGAACCGCGAGATGATTGTCGATGCCATCGGTCACTCTCGGCGTGCCGCTGCACGGCTGCCGTGAGGTCAGTCTTACCTCCATGTTTCCCTTGTCATCCTTCCTCCTCTCTTCTTCCTCTCTTCCTCCCCACGCGCTGCGCCGACGCCACCTCGTGTCGCGGCCGCATGCCTCGCCGAAGCCACCACGGGCCACCGGCCACACTGGTCGCGAGAGCACCGCCACCGACCGTGCGAGCCGCACCGCCGCGCTCACCCCACCGAGCCCGGCCGTAGCTAGCGCCAGCACCGCGCCAGGCCGCCGACCGCTGCCCCGCGCCCGGCCGCACCCCGCGTGCCGAGCCGCTGCCGGTGCGGTCCACCCCGGTCGCCGGCGCCCGCGAGTCGTGCGCCGCCCCAGCGACCAGCCCTGCCGCACGCTACCACGCGACGTCCCGCCGCCGGCCCGTGCCGCAGAGCAGGCCGCCACCGCGTGCGCCTGGCAAGCCGCGCTGTCGCCGCCTCCACCGGCCGCGGCCAGCGCCGGCTCTGTGCCAGGCTGCCGCCCGAGTGCGCCCGGCAAGCCGCGCTGTCGCCGCCTCCACCGACCGCGGCCAGCGCCGGAGCCGCGCCCGGCCGCCGCCCGCGTGCGCCGGGCGAGCCTCACTGCCACCGCCCCACCGGCCCTGCCGCGCTGCCGGCACCACCGAGCCACCGGCCACGGCCGAGCCAAGCCGGACACCGCCCTTGCCGCTCGGCCGGCCGCCATCGCCGGTGCAGCCCCGACCGCCTCCCTGGCCGGCCACCGCCAGCCGCGCCCCCCTCCCCTCTACCGGCTCTGCAATGAGAGAGAGACTTAGAAGAGAGAAGAAAAAGAACCAGAGAAGAAGCAGGAAGGAAGAAGAAGAGAGAAGAAAAGGGGAGAAGAAAAAGAAAAGAGAAAAGAAAAAGGAAGTGGGACCCGTCGTGGGACCCACTCCCTTATTCTCTCTCTCCGCGGGCCCCTTGACTGATAAAAATCTACAAAGTCTAGAATGCCTCCCTGTGCTTATTCGGGCCATTCGGTTTGATGGAATCCGAAAGTCCATAATTACTCCCTCCGGCAAGTCCACTACACATGAACCAAAAGTCCATAAATTCCCCCTCTCTCCGAGTACTGTGCATTTTACACATGGATCAAGTCCATTTGAGTCCCTCTCTCTAAGACAGTCACCCATAAATAAAGTCCATTTCCACTCCCCTCATCTAAGACAATCACTCGTAAATCAAGTCCGATTATGCCCCCTCACCTTTTGCTGGCCCCACATGTCAATGAGTGTAAGAAATATTCTCAAGAGTATTTCTTTTCCAGAAATTCAATAATTCAATTTCCCTTGTCCAGAAAATTCATTAAATCAATTCCTTTATCCCGGAAAATTTCAATAAAATTTGATAAATCATTTCTTTGATTCCAATAAAGTAAATGAATGCTTTTCCTTGTCCAGAAATTCCATGATTTACTTTCCTTGCTCCGGAAATTCAATTAAATCATCTCCTTATCCATATAACTTCTTCCTATACTCCGTACATCCTCGTAAATCGTTCCCTTGATCCGATGTTTCCAATTTAACTTTCGAAAATTACTTTTATTACTTGTATTGAATATTACTTTTATTTTGTAGGATTGTGTGTGATCTTCTTGGATCGTTTGTCGGACGTTCTGGTAATTCTTTGAGCGTGGATATTCCGGTTATTCTAACTATCGCGGATTCTCGAAGATTATTCGAACCTAAAGCAAGGCAAGTCGCTACGCCCCCTTCCTCGAACATATTGATCCTATTTTAGAAATGGGTTGATTGCAAATAAAATTGCCTGCTAATTATAAAACGCGCACCTATATTTGTTTAAGCCTTACCTTTGATATTGTTTACCTTTATGTACTTATACACCTTTGTTACCTGAGTCTATTATTTATGCGCGTTTAATTATATATACTGCTTAACGTTGCATACGTATAGACGTTTGTACACTCCATACTTACGATATATGGCTATGGATGCGGATGTGGCGATCACTCGGTGGGAGTGATTGTCAGATACGGGTGGAGACATAAGCGCCACCCGCAACATTAAAACCTTTGCGAAAACCAAAAACTTAATAAAACAAAACTATTTCGACTAGGGTGACATGAATAGGATATGGGTGGTTCTGGGAACGGTAAGCCGCCAACCCTGGTCAATTAAGGACCGAGTCAATAAGCTATGTGATAAACGAACAGAGTACGACCGCATTTATCGAGTGGGGTATGACCCGGTGGACTAGGAAATTCTTGTGGGGTGGCACCCTAGGCATGGTAGGTTCTGGACATTCGTTGTTGTGATTGATGAAGTGTTGTGGTTTAGATTGCTTGGGTCGATCTGTTGAACGCCGGCAAAAACGTAAAACGCACCATAAGTATATATTATGTAACCCCCGTAAGATCTCGGGAGCGCCAGGACTCCTCTCACAACCGACTCGAGGTAGGAATGTAGCGCCGGGGGGTGCAATGGGGATTCATAGTCCTTGGAGCGGGTGCCGCCGTGCGAGGGTAACTGAAAAACCGGGCCGTGAAAAGTCTCATGTGTTTGGGTGCGTCACGGAGTGCGGGATTAAAAGCGTACATCCACTGCAGTGTGAGTAAATTAAACTATTCGAATAGCCGTGCTCGTGGTTAATGAGCGCCGGGACTTGTACTACTCTTGACTAGCCTCATTAATTAGTATTGCATAAAATATGATTGGAATGGAATGTGTGACCTTGCCCGATGTGCGGGAAGGTCGTAATGTGGAAAACTGTGGAAAATTGGATGCGAGCCGGGACTTGTATTACTCTTGACTAGCCTCGTCAATTTGTAATATTGCTTAAAATATGATGGGTATGGAAGGTGTGACCTTGCCCGATGTGCGGGAAGGTCGTAATGTGGAAAACTGTGGAAAATTGGATGCGAGGGTAAACCGGACCAAGCGAGGCTTGGGAAAGGTGGATGAACTCTCGCAGGTTAATGACAACTTCAAACCTAATGATTGTTTTCAGTTAAAACCGCTACGTTATAGGCTTGCGAAATCATTTGTGAAAACTAGCTTTATGCAAATAAACCAAGCCATCTTTGACCCCTTATGAACATTATATGCATTCTGTAGTGGTGGCTTGCTAAGTACGGTTAGTACTCACTCTTGCTTATTTAAATCTTTTAGGAAGGTATTGGTGTCGACCTGTACATGTGCTATGCTGGCAAGGAGTTACCAAGGACGGTGGAATAGGGACCTAGGTTCACCAGTCGATGCGTGTGGGATAAAATGGACCGCCGCTGCTTCGCTTCCGCTACCTCATTTATTTGTGTTGGTATTTTGTGTTGTTGTCGACCATGCTTGGTCTATTCGGATCCTGTTTGGGCTACCCTTGTATTATTAATATATTGTAAGACCTGTATGACGATGTCAGTTTGTGATATACAACTGTGCCATGTGTGTACCATCTACTGATCCAGGGAATAGTATTGTAATACACATGGGGTTTCTGGTGTACAAATCCGGGGGCTTACAGTTTTGGATCGAAAGTCCATTTCTTCCTTCCTTTTCAGCTCAAGCCCATTTTGCTACCTTCCTCCGCTCGACTTGCCTCTCTTCGGCTCAGCCCACGAGTGGAGTTGTAGGCCTAGCTCGCTTAGTGTAGCACCCGAGGATTTTATTATTTTATGTTTAAAATCCCCTTCATTTAAAAATTTTGAGTTTAAATTTGGATTTTATTTGATTTTGTGCCAACTAGATCTCAGGTCCCTCCTACACATTCCTTCAATTTTGTCAAATCCTTGCTCAAATCCAAATTCAAATCCTCCAAAATTTCTCTCAAATATCAATTCCAAAAACCCCTGTGAAAATGTGAAATTTCACTGTGCACTTGGGCCCCTTTCCCTCCTTTTCTCTCCCCGGCCCAACTCCCCCTCCCTCTCTATCTTCTCCTCCCCTCGAGCAAGCCGGCCATCTTTCCCCTCCCTCTCTCTTCTCTCCCCCGGCCCAGCTCCCTCCCTCTCTCTCCCGACCAACGGCCTGGCTCGGCCCATCCCTGTTCTTCTCCCTCCTCCAGCCGCATGCGCGCCACGCTGCCCCGAGCCCCGCTCCGCGCCACGCCACGTCCCATCGCTGCACCGTGCCGCGCCCGCGTTCCATCCCGCCTCGAGCCCCGCGCCGCCGCATCACCGTCTTGTCGCCGCCCGTCCGCCCCCGCGCCGCACCACGTCGCGTGCACGCCGGCTATAAAGGGGTCCCGAGCCCCTTTCCCCTCACCGTGCCAGCCCCCTCGCCGCTCTCTCTCTCTCCCTCTCTCGGTGCCGCCGGCCCCCACCGCCGTTCTCCCCCTCTCGGCACCGCCGTCGCCGGCCGCACCTCGCCGAAGTCCGCCGCCACCGGCCACGCCTCACCTGAGCCGCCGCCACCTTTTCCCCCCTCCCGGCTGCCGGCTGCACCACGCCGCCGCGACACCACCGTCGGCCCGAGCCGAGCAAGCAAGGGGAGGAAGAAGCCCCTCCCCTCTCGCTGACAAGTGGGCCCCGCCCTCTTTTCTCTCCCTCGGTCACCGACAAGTGGCTCCCCCTTTGACCGTCAGCTTTAACAAAATATTCCAACGGAATATTCTCTCCCTGTTAATATTTAAATTCCCAAAAATTCCAGAAAATCTATTAATCTTTGAAAATTCATAGAAAATCAACTGTAACTCCGTTTGACCTCGTTCAACTTTTCAATTTTTTTTCTAAAAATGAGAGCTACACAGTGGCACACTTGTTTCTTTGATTTGAGCTTGTTTTATTGCCTTTTGTTTATTTATTCTCCTTTTCGCATATAGAGCACGTGTACGAGGAAGCTCCGGACGCTGTTTTCGAAAGAGAAGACTCGGATCTTGTGCAAGGCAAGCCTCTTTGATCATATTGCCCCCATATTTGCAAGTTATTTTGTTTTAAAAGATGCATTGTTTAGTGTACACGATAATCTTGTTTAGGCCTCAGATTTTTTATGCAACCGACGGACCGACCTAGTAATTGCACTCACTTTACATAGGATGTCGTTAAACATTTCTCTTTGATAGCTCTACTCATGTTTGCGCCGGTATCGCTATCCATCGGGTACGATTACCGAGGTAGTTTGCTTAGCCGTGCTTATGTTTGTACTGTCGTGTGAGAAACTTGGGTCTTTCCAAATTTATGCTTAAAAATCCGGTACGTGGTACCGATGTGTTGCGAAATAAAATGAATTGCGAAAATAGGGATGATGCGAGGCCATGTCTTTGTGGTTTGATCGCGTATTATCGTTAAGGACTGACTCCTTCGGGAAATCCATCCAAACACGTTACAGTGCGACCCCACGGGTATTCATGGGATACCCCTGGCTAAGTAAATGGTTATCACATGGGAGTTTGGTGTGCCAATGGTTATGGGATGCCGAGGATGAGGAGATGAAGTTTTGATCTTTATAGCCCTTTTTGGGTGTTCTAGTGCCTCTAATGTGGCACACGGTACCAAGTAGGAGTAGGATGCATCCTCGGTATTCCTGAGTGAATAACGACTGATCTTGCCTGATGCTCGGCTAAGAGACTTGGCCCAACTAGGTGGTATATGATTTTCATGAGTTAGCTTTGGAAAGGCCTTGTCACAAACTCCTGTTGCCGACGGGTAAACGGTGTCAGTTTCGTGTCGTATGGGTAAAGCGTACAACCTCTTCAGAACTTAATGAACTGTTTGAACAGCCGTGCCCACGGTCAAGGGCAAGTGTAAGGTGTTTCTCATAGCGTAGATTTGTTTGACAAATGTTTGATGAAAATGGTTGGTGGGAAGGGATTCGTTTCCAGAGTTCGCCTGTGTGACAGACGGCTAACCTCCGTGGTTAGGAACGGATCTGTGTGTGTCGTTTGGCACCAAGGTGTTGTTAGGCCCGAGAAGGTGATGTTGTGCTGAGAAAGCTAGGTTAAGTATGAGAAATAGTGTTGTGGTGATTTTATGGTTTGAGTTGAGTTGCTGTGAAAGTGAAAAGAAACTAATAGAGGTAACCAGTTAATTATTGATTGTTACTTTTTGTGACAAGTTGTTGCAAAGCAACTTGTGGAATGGGACAAGGCGTGAGCCTTCTCCCGACAACTAAAATTTTGACTCACTAGAGCTTTTGTGAAATAAAATCGTTTTCACCGAAAAGGCTGCTTTCGCAAATAAAACCCTAGCCTCCTTATTTAAGCCAAGATGTCATTCTTTCCCCGGCTTGCTGAGTACATAAAGTACTCACCCTTGCTATATGAAAATATCTATAGAGCTTGGAGATGAAGACGTCGACCCTACCACCGAGGAGTATCTCCAGGAGTAAGCCGAGTACAAGGACTTCTAGAAGATCCGTGCCTAGCCCCAAGCCCCGCCTATGGAATGAGTTAGTTGCCTAGGCGTGTCGCCTAAGTGCCTAGTCGCTTAGTTTCTCACCGCTTTTAGTTTCCACATTGCCACTATGTTGACTTTTCTATTACTGTGTTGCTCATCTATGGGTCTGTCCATGATGACAACTTATGTAAGGACTAATTTCAGTGATGTAATAAAGTAGTTTACTTTGATTTCATGTTTATTCTGTGTGTATCAGCTAGTATATCTTGGGACTGGTACTATCTCACAGGTAATGCGTAACATCTCGGCATGAGTTAGCTGATGTTTACGGTTAACGAGTGTCGGGGCGTTACACTCAGCTAACCGCCATCTTCAACCTCCGGAAGACAGTCCCAGCTCACACAGCCAACTGCCGTATTCAACCTTCGGAAGATAGTCCCGTGCCCGTATGATGCCGGAGTCAATTCTCCCATCAAATCCGGTCGAATCTTTCACGATCTCCCAAAAATGGTTAGGGCTTTTCATCCACTCGATCTTCTGTTTCCGTTTTATCAAATTAGGAGCAATCCTAAATCTGGTGAATTAAAGTCGAATTGAAAGAAGAAATCAAGGGGAAAAAAATGAGTTTTTGTAATTAATTGGAGGAGGAAACACATAGGAAGACAGCTCGACGTGGTGGTGACGCTAGGGTTCGGGCCGACGACGGAAAAAACCAAGCGGGTAAAAAACCCGAATCCCTACCGCGTACGAAAAAATGCGATGAAAAAAAGCAGATGAAAGAAACCGAAAAAACAACGAAAAAAGCACGACGTAATAAAAAAGCAGTGAAAAAGATAAAACGGGAAAAAAGACCTGGAAACCTTATGTATTTTTTATTAGATCATTCCGGATGAAAAAACTGACCTAAAAATAGCGACGAAAAAAGTGGATGAAAAAACCAGAAAAAGGAAAAAAAAAGGACGCGAAGAAAAAACCGCGTTGACAAAAATAGCTGATGGAGAAAACCGGATAAAAGGGAAAAACGGCAAAAATAAAAGCAACGACGTAAAAAGAAAAAAAAAGCCGAAAAAAAGGGAAATGTATGAAAAAAGGGCGATGTGAACGGGAAAAAAGGAAAAAGGGCGGGAAAAACTAAGCGAAAAAAGTGAAACGGACGAAAAAAGAACCGGAATCCTTACAGATTTTTTTATTAGGTATATATGTATGTATGTATATATATGTGTATGTGTGTGTGTATATATATGCGTGTGTACACATACACACACACACACACACACACACACATATATATATATATATATATATATATATATATATATATATATATATATATATAACACTCTAGTGTTTTGGTGGGTTTGTTTATGCGCATGCCATACATTTGCATGCATGTTCTCGACATAACATATCTTAAGTTGAAGGACGGCAACTAATGACAAATAATCGAGGTCCAAATAAGCAGCTGCTAGCATTATATTGCAGTTAGTAAGCTTCTCCTGTCTTCTTCCCCATGTGATTCCGTACCTCAAATCATCCATGCATTGCTCTGAATGAGAACCCCAATCATGCATAGATATTTATGTGCTCTTCTTCTCTTGTCTTTTCTTTTCATTTCTGTGTAATGGATTAGTCGAAGCAAAACTTACCATTAATTAATTAAAAATACCAGCAGAATACGTACTACAAAGAGTTAAAGACCAGCACACTAGAGATTATCACTCATACATGTGAACAGGATCGGAGTAGTTATTCTTCAAGAAAGAAAGAAAAATGAGCTAGTGTCGCCTAATTGCACGCACGTAGTAAGCAGACACTTCAACTTCTCCAGGAACATCCAGTATATTATATACACATGGTATGATGGGACATGGCAATGCAATGTGCATGTATTTTGAATTTGGTAGAATAAATCACAGTATTCTTCTTAGTAGTAGGAGAGTATTTGTTAGCGTCCACCTCAGCGAAAGTATTTGTTATTAGCGTCGGTGCATGACATTATACTCATAGTAGATGCATGCATTTATCAAATTGAATGCTTCCGCTGTGACTGATTGGACTCACTCAACAGTAGCATAATTCATACAAATAGGAACAATGATCGATATGTGGACTAAAGAAATTGATATCGACGGTGTCCGGTCCATAATTAATCTTGCAGCTCGTACAATCGCTCATCAACACTGCATCATACTTGCATAGGGGAGGGAAAAAAATTAAGATGGGGAATAAGACAGATGCAAGTAGATAGAGGCCAAGAAAGAAATTAGGTTCAGGAGAACTTTCATCCATGATGAGTTTTCAGATCTACATGTACCAAGGTGTAGTAGGAGTACTAGTGTTGGTCCTTCCAGTTTGTCTTGCTGCCCCATTTTAGTTTGTCCTCCAAGTTGCTCAATGCTGAAGGCTTACTAGATGCAGGCAAGCAGCTACTGAATTCCTTCCTCATCATCAGTGGGCTTCCACTACAGTTTAAACTAAAGGTGAGGCTACCTAGCTACATGTTAAAAGGAGCTAGATGTCAGCCAGTGGAATAAAGCTAGTAGCTAAAGAAGAGATCACATTAACAACAAGGTTGCAAAAGAGATTAACCACAAACAAAAGACAGGCTATAGCTGTCATTCAGGCAGAATTCCATCGCCCATCTCTTGCATTCTTGCTGGGAGGAGTACTTGTTACTACCACCTCTGCTTTGGTTTGTTTGCTTTCACTTTGCACCCCATGTGGCATGCAGTGGAATCAACAACCAACCTGTGCTTGCTTAGCTTCTTCACCAAACAAGCACAAGTACTAGAACAAGTAGAAATAAACACTCTACAAGAGAGCAGGGAGGTAGATGGGAAAACGGTATTGTCAGTCAGGTAAACTGAACTGTACGTTCACAGATCATCGAAAGCGAACACATGAAAACTGAGGAAGCGAAGTAGGGATTTTAATCCCTCGAGGGGATATTCTCTTATTATTTGCATGTCACATAATAATTATGAAAAATATAAAAATTGAGAATATTTATTAACATGTAATATATTACTCAGTAAACATGTAAGTTTAAATTCAATTTCTACAACTCACAATGAAAAAATAAATTTGACTGTGAATATACGTTAACGTTTAATTTATTTTTTTTCTGTAAGATATAGAAGTTGAATTTGAAATTGTATGTTAGTGGATTGATATATCATATGTTAATATATCTTTTTTTCTGATTTTTTTAAGTGATATGTAAACCACGAGAAGATCACGATATAAGATAGTTTACCAGTAAAGTAGTAATAAATCGGAGACAGCGGTGCCCACGAGCCCCACGGCGTGATGCCAACTAGTAAAAGAACGGTAATAACAACCCAGCCTGTGTTTTCTGTGTGTTGGTTTGGATCCTAGCATTGCCATGTGTACTACTCCAATTCAGTAGGGCTGACTTGAAATATATTACTGTATCTGTACTAGTACTAGCGGCCAGGTGAGTAAGCGAGTTGCTTCTGTGCTGCCAAACAAAAGTCATTTCCGTTTGCCATGAAAATAACAGTAATTAAACCCCAACTAAATCAGTGATGATGATGAATTGGAATGGAATTGGGAAAGGGAAGAGCAGACAGAAAGCAAGGAACAGACAAAAAGCCCATCAGAAAAGCACTCAAAGCAACTGATGTAGCTGCTTGTGATATCTCTCGCATCACTTTCGCTGCCAAAATGCCAAGGGTGTTGTTCTTCTCCTTCTCCTCCGATTGCGACCGTTTCTTGCTGGTTTAGTTAGTTACTGCTACCAACCAGCAGCAGCTAAAGCTTAACACAAACAGTGCCGGCTTGGCTTCAGCAATCAGCACTTGAGCTTGAGCTTGGCTCCTACATTTGCCGCATTAATTATTGGAGAGTGCGGTCTCCTCGCTCTCCATCCCCAATCACAGCCTCCGAATCAATCAATCATACAAGATCGCCTTCTCTCCCGTTTCCCATGCCCAACAAGTCCCAGCCTTCGATTTGATCCCGCCATGGAGGGCGGTGGCACAAGGACGCGCCGCCGCGCCGCCACCGCGAGCCCTGGCCGCAACAAGGTCTGGGTTGAGCCACCGGGCAAGAGCCACCACCAGCCTCCACCGCGCTCGCCGCCACCGCCCCCTTCCCCGTCGTCGTCTAAGAGGGTGGCGGTCGTCTACTACCTCTGCCGCAACCGCCATCTCGAACACCCCCACTTCATTGAGGTGCCACTCGCCTCACCGGAGGGCCTCTACCTGCGAGGTCAGTATCCAACAAAAGCGCCGCCCTTTTGGTTCAAGTTTCAGTTTTCTTTTCCCCCCTTCCTTTCCGATCCCTACCAATGCGAGAGGCGTTGCTGCAGATGTGATTAACCGCCTCAACGTGCTGCGAGGGAAGGGCATGGCGGCAATGTACTCGTGGTCCTGCAAGAGGTATATCTATCTACATTCTTATTTCTTTTGGGGGCTCAAAATCTCCCCTTTCCTCTTGCTTTGCTCTGATCCATATATTATCAGCAGGAGCTACAAGAATGGCTTCGTGTGGCACGACTTGTCCGAGGATGATCTCGTCCTGCCCGCGCAAGGGAACGAGTACATCCTCAAGGGCTCCGAGCTCCTCGACCGATCACCGCCAGGTTTGTGTTCGACGAATTGCCTCACAGGAATCACAGGTTACTGAATTCAACTGTTCATCAGATCTTGTTGCCATGTCCCAGATCGACAGCAGAATGGCGTTGGCGAACCCAAGGTTGAGACCCTCAAGCATCCTCCAGAAGAGTCCCCTCATTCGCGAGGATCGCAAGAAGGGTGCTCGTCGTCGTCATCTCCATCCGCTGTTACAAAAGAGGCCTCCCCACCACCCCCTACACCACAGCCACAGCGGCAGGCACAATCGGCTACGTTGCAGCCTTCGTCGTCAGCTTCTACTAACCATGAGGATGACCAATGCCGGACTCCGCGTTCTGGCTCATCTGGAAACATGTCCCCTGAACCGGCAGCAAGAGTTGCTCCTCCATTATCAGAAGCAAGCTCTCCAGGACCTTTAGAGTACAGAGTTTGCAAGCCCATCGGAGCCCAGGACGCGTCCACACAGACCGACGACAGTGAGAGGGATGCTCCCAACAGGAATTCTCGTATGGCAGGGGTATATACTACAGAGGATCGTACATCAGATGCTGAGATTCAAGAATGTCATCCAAGGAGCACGCAACCATCGCCAAAGGGTCCTGGAGTTGTTCGAGAATCACCACCGGTGTGCTCCTCTGATGCTTCTCCAGGTGGTAGAGTTGAGACCTTGGAGTCCCTGATAAGGGCAGAAGCCAGCAGGAGGAGTAGCTTTAGGGCACTAGAGGAGGAACATCTCTTTGCCCCAATGGGTGTGAAGTTCAAGCCTGCCAATTTGCTTATGCAGCTGATCACTTGTGGCTCTATTTCTGTTAAAGATCACCGGAGCTTTGGGCTCATCCCATCATACAGGCCGCGCTTTACACAAGTTGAGTTTCCTTCTCCAATGTTCTCGACTCCTTTGGCGCTGCGGCACCTCGACAACATTCCTTGTAATGCTAGAACAATTGGAATGAGAATTCCAGAATCAGAATATTTCAGTGGAAGCTTGGTCGAGACAAATAAGCAGGATGAGTCAGGGAAAGGAGCAACACCAACACTTAAACGCTCATCATCTTATGATGAGGACAGGTATGTCATACTCTAGCTTATTCTGACTGTGGACTATGGTGTTGGCAATATGCGCTTCAATTAACGATTACATGTCAAGTACTGTAGTTTATGATGCCGTATCTTACGGATACGGTGGCCTTTCTCATTGAATGCCTGAGCTAACATTGGTTAGTTGCACTAAATGTTGAACATTTTGATGTGTTGTACAGCATAAGTTAATTTTTCTATGTCCATCTTGTGCTGTCTATGGCATCCTGTACTGATGGCAGGAAAGAAGAAAATAGAACCCAAGAATAAGATATTTCGACAAATGACAATTATTTCATTGTACGGTTACTTTTTAGGCGTTCACATTTGACGCTCTAACTACATCCAACTTGTTAAGTCTCCTTCTAGCTAGAATGGGCATACACCTTTTAAAGTCTTATATTACCTTGCTCGAAAGGATGGTTAGTTATATTAGCCATTGACCCAGCATCTCTTTTGAACATGTCGCAGAGTCTGTAGAGTATCGGATTCCAACAGGGACATGGAAGGTATGGCTGAATCAGGCAGTTTCAGATGTCTGCCACAGACAATCAAAATGATATCGTGTAAGCAATCTAGAAGTGGATCAATATTGTCTCCCAACTCGGACTTCAGGAACAGCTATAGTCGACAAGAGTGTAGTACTAGATCCTCACCACTTGGTTCATCAAAAAGTGCAAGCAATAGGATGACTGATTTATCACTTGGTAAACTATCTTCTTCAAGGGTGGAATCATTCCATGAGGAAAAGGAGAAGGTGATCAAGATAGAAGAAAGTTGAGTTGTCTCACGTTCTTTTTCCATTTGTTGGCCCGGTAGTTTTTGTTTTTCCTAAAGACTGACAAAAAAAAATCACTGCAGGCTTGCTTCTGGAGCTCGGGTTATAATCCAATCTGCACCCTTGTGTGAAGAGAGTGATGACAGTACTGAATCACTGTAAGGGGCTGTGATTTTGTTTTCCTTTTGTTTTTCTGTGAGCTGGCTCATTGTAATTTGGTGTGTCTCAATAGTTCTGCGATTAGCTTCAAAGTGCAATTTTATTCATTTTGTGACATGTGTGATATTCAGCAATCAATTTATTACACCTTCACGAAGAATTTATTGCCTCAAATTTTCAGCATTGTCCCTTTCTGCGTCAATTTAGCTTTATTTCTTTGATGACTTAAGGAGCAAACCTGACAGTGATAAATTCTCTTTTCAATCTCAATCAATCAAGAATAACTTGTGACAGTAACAGACCTGTATGGTTACACTCTTCTTTTGCTACACTATCTGTAACTCATCACCATTACATGGTAAAAGCATCACCCAATGGCTTAATTTTTTTCCTTAGCCTCAAGGAACATAACCAAGTAGCCTTGACACAGTGGCTCACATCTGAGGTTTACATTAGCTGCAGACTGTCAGCGGGATCTGGCAGTTCTTTTGTTCTTGTTATATATTAAGCCTTGCCTGTTGTACAGTTGAGCTACCTGTCAGAATTACATGTAACATAAGCTGTCTGGGTGAAGCTAGTTAGGAATGTTGCTTCATTCCAGCATATTGAATAGCAAGCATTTTGAGGATTTCTTGGTAGCATGTTATCCTCTTTGTTGAGGTATGGTTTTGCCAGTTGGTCAGGACTCAGGAAGAGGCAGATGAAGCAATCATCCAGGTTGTTTTGTGTATGATACTATGCTCAGGGTATTTATGTATGATTAGTTGGAGATAGTCCAGCACCGCATGTTCAGTGCAATTGTATGGAATGAAGCTGAAACTGGACTTTTGTTTGATTATAAAGCTATGAATCAGGTACTGAGCTAAGCTAGCCCTTGTTTGGTTGTCTTTGGAGCATGTTGAATGTCTGTGTGCATTTGTACTGATGCAGTTACAGGCGGATCCTGAGCCATCCATCCATCCATCCATTGCTTGGTGTGTACTGCATCCTAGCCAGATTTTTGCAACTCCTGCCTGCTTGCCTTCATCTGCATCTGCATCTGCATCTGCATCAATCAGAGATTCAGAGAGGGAGGGGTCCAAGTTCAGATTATCTATCTGTAAGGCTGTTGCATGCATGTTACTGCATGATAGTGTGATTCAGTAAGTGCTGGCATTTGCTACTACTCCTACTGTAGTTTGGAGGGAAGAGATGGTCAGAGGCTCAGAGTGTCGCTTCCACGTGGGTCCATGGAAATCCAGGACGGCCAATGATTGCTATTGGGCGGCTGGAGGAGGATGACATGGCACACTTACTGCAGTGCACAGGCTAAAAACCATGGAGATGCGATGGTTTCTGCTGCTGCTGCTCAAATAATAATGCTCAGTGCTGTAGAGATCGTTAGTGACTCGTATTGTGACGCGTGGTGGCCCATTATATTTGGGCCCAGGCCATAATTCCATGGGAATTTGGCCCATTTCAGTGTAGTGCACGCATCTTGGCAGGGACAAAGTTCATATTACATGCCCTAAGTATGGATTAACTTTGATTTACATCTCCATAGTTAAGGGACCTCAAGTGGACTTCATCCTCTTGGCAGACACCTTTTTTCAATTGAGCGGGCCAATTCGAGTCATGGCTCAAGCTGGCATTTTCTTTTTTTTTTTTCGGCGAGTACAAGCATACTAGATTGATCTAGTAAAAATTAAAGTTGCTACTGATTGCAAAGTGCATATACTGATGTAACAGGACAGGATACAGCACAAGGCAAGCAAAATAGGTACATGAAGCACACACGTAGGTACAAAATGTAGCAAGCATCACTGGGCAATTAATCTGGAGCGACGTTACAAATTAAGAAGCACAAGCATGATCCAAACAAAACAAATCCTAGCAACAAGCAAGCTACTAGTTTAATCTCGATCGATATCATAGGCGAATCATCATCATCATCATTTGATTCTCAACAAGTCGTACTAATCGAAAAGGGATCGATGGATGATCGATCCACGTAGAAGCATGCACGCATCTAATTAATAAAGAGACCGATCGAGATCGATTCAATCAGACGGCGTTGTCGGAGGAGGAGGAGGAGGTAGGCAGCAGGAGTGGCTGGGTGACGGAGGAGGACTTGCCGGCGCCGGCGATGATCCGGTCGGCGGTGGCAATGGTCGCGGCGGCGGAGGCCTCCTTGGCGAGGCGAGCACGCTCCTGGCTCTTGCCCCAGAGGACGAGGTAGAGGCCGGCGATGATGAAGACGGCGCCGATGATGCCGCCGAGGTAGAACTTCTCGCCGAGGGTGAGGGACGCCATGATTGCCACCACCAGGGTCTGGACGGGCTGATACACAGCCACGAACACCGGGCCCCCCCTGTCGATGCACCATATCTGCACCGCGAACGCCACCCCCGACGCGATGAATCCCTGCATCCATCACCACCACTCCATCTTCTGATTAATTATGCACTTCATTCATTAAGCACTTTGGCTTAACGAGATGCATTGGCTTAGTTCGGACCATTGTACTAATTAAATAGGTCCTAATTAACTGGACTAATAGTGTATACTCCAGTCAAGTGTGCTATATATGTATGGTATGAGTAAAAATGATCGGATGCATTACTGGCCGGCGATACATGCGTGCCATGTGTGTCCAAAGGTAGCTTTAAGGGCCTGATTGATAGTACAAAGTACAACCCAGCATGTTATCCTACGGAAAAAAAAAGTGGTCTTTTGTACAGCTAGCTTCTGTGTTGCATTGCATCATGCTTGCTAGTTGCTATAATACTCTGCTGCCGCCGCAGAAATCAACATGTATTACTTTACTGACAGATATATACTAGTAAATGCTAATTAACTAAAACAGTACAAATATAATACAATATGGACATTTGCTTAGGTTGGCATGAGAGATGAGGAAATAAATTGCATGCATGTTGATATATATATGGAGGTAGGAATAATCGAAAGAACGGCGGATCGAGAAATATACGTACGGCGTAAAGGATGGTGAAGAGCTCGGAGCCGGAGTGGAATGCCCATGCGTCGGCGTCCCTCTCCATGAAGGCGGCGATGATGAGGAACTGGATGACGCCGAAGAAGCAGGTGTAGGACGTCACCGACAGCCTCGCCGGGTACTTCTTCAGCACCGGCGCCTGCAGCACCAGCCACCCCGACCACGACAGGCAGTGCCCGATCAGGTATACGCAACCCAGCGTCCAGTTCTTCCCCTCTCCGGCGATCGCCGGCACCTCCGCCACCGCATCCTGCAGCTTGGGACCGAAGATGGTGGGGCCCTTGTAGAGCGTGATGACGGAGGCGCCCGCGACGCAGGCCAGCGTGCCCAGCACCTTGGCCACGCCGTCGCGGCGGTCGAGGCGGACACGCTCGATGCGGAGCGCGGCGGCCATGGCGAAGGTGATGGCCGGGACGGAGTTCTGGATGGCGGAGGCGAAGGTTGGGGAGGTGTTGTCGAGTCCGAGGAGGTAGAAGCCCTGGTTAGCGGTGATGCCGCACAGAGCCAGCAGGAAGAACTGCACCACGAAGTTGAGCGTCAGCTGCGGCCGATCCTTCCTGCATCATCCACGTCTCTACATTGTTAATTAATCAATCGAGACACTAGTCGATCCAGGAGCAAGGCTAAGAACTTACTTCTCGAGGAAATAGGCGAAAGGGACGAGGAGGATGAGGGCGATGATGTTGCGGTAGACGGGGAAGACGAGCTTGCTGATGCCCATGTTGAGGGCAAGCCGAGAAACCACATGGAACCCCGCGTAGCCGAACTGCAGCGCCAGCATCGCCCCATGGAGCTGCACCCGCTCCGGCAAACCGCACACCTTCCGTGCATCCGCTTCCGCCGCCATTCTACCGGAAGGAAAGCAGAATTCAACCTTAGCTAGCTCCCTGCAGGCTACTTAATTAGCTATGCAACTTCGGAGATGATCGAGGCGCCTCACATATATAGAGCAGCAGAGAAAAGAGTACGTCTTCAGACTTCACCGAGGCGCCATCTCTCATGAGACACGTACTCTCGTAGTATCCGTTTATACACCTCCAAAGCCATGTTCAGTTCGATGTTTACGACTTTTCTTAATTTAAAGATTATATGTATGTAAATTGTGTATCACCAAAACGTACAAACCAAATATTACTCTATATATGTAAAAAAAGAACATGACAAATTTGGTTGCAATTAGTGTGTGTAACGTTTAATGCCAGATTATGTTTTTCTTTTGGTTTTTAAATTTGGATTTCACTTACTGTGAAATGTTGTATGCTTGGCGGTGAATGAAAGCCGTAGATTCCGAAATATGCACTCCTCAAAAATTCCCCAATTGAGGAGCTCTTAAACACAACTGGTTGAAACTTCCCGTAAACTACTGGATCAAACTTCTTGCCAGCTCTCTCAGCTGGATCAAGAGGGAGCTGGTAGGATGTTCCGGGTCCTAGAGCTAGGAACTTCCGGCCAGGCTGTGAACTACCCCCTTTCGAGTAATTCACAACAATTAAGTTGAGGGGAACAAAAACATGAGGCCTAGTAGGTACAACAAGGATAACCTTTTAATTGTTACATGTATTTTCTCCTTAAAAAAACGTGAATATTAAGGGAAGAATCTAACATTAAATAAATAGAAGAGGTAAGGTTTCGAACTCAGGTCGGTCAGCCCACCACCTTATAGAGCTACTCGGAAAACCCCTAGGTGTTTCTCAAAAAACGTAGTAAAGTTGGTTGGATCAAATATTCGGTTGAAATGTTAGCTCTATATCCCCCAACCTATTTTATTTTCTTGCAGGGAGTTTGTGAGGGTTGACAAGAACTACTACCACCACTATTCTCTATTCTCTTTTAAAGTTTTATAGATTATAGAAATGCGCATATCGATCGATCTCTCCTGCGCGCTGCTAGTCTCTCCAAATTAATCAAGCGGCCAAATGGAATAGTGCGCATGATAGTGCTGTGCATGAAGTGAAATGTTGATGTGTGCACGCGCGCGTACACTAGCTAGCTCAGCATGCACGCAGCTAGTAACTCGATCGATCATCGCTAGTGTCGAGTCGCTTTATTTTGATGAGAGTAGTGAAGAGACAGCACGATCGAACTATAGCCTCTTTCTCTCGTTTGGCGCCACTCCGTTCGTCTCCACTACCATACCATACTGCTCAAGATTGATACATATATAGACAGCGATCGATGATATTATTTATTATATGATCCCAAATGATCGATCGATGCATTAGATCCTCGATCTCAAGAATTAATGAACCAGATATATCGAGCGAATGAAAGAAAGCTAGCTAGCTATGCCTTGCAAATATTGGTACGTTTACCCCATTGGGCAGTGCCGTGCATGTATAGTTGTAGGGCCTCGGAATGTCTTCCAACACGTCCTTAATTAATTCTCTGATCAAGACTATACCTGATGGGAGATTTGTCATCAGATAAAATCGCCATTTCTATGTTCATTCACATTCAGGCGCCCCCGCATGCATGATTTTATTCGATACTTCCTGTTTGATTTAATTTTGTAGTCTTGATTGAGACGGCTGCATGCTATAGCTGCGATATGATATGTTGCAGTCGTATTGCAATTGAAGAAAAAGGGATGCCAGCCACTGTTCGCTCTTAGAACTCGTTATCTCAGTCGGCTATCGCAAGTCTGAAATTGAATAGCTGTAGCGAACCCAAGTTCATGCAGTTCGACGGAGGTGAGGCCTTCATAGAAGCAAGCTAAGGGCCTTTTTCTTCGAGGGGGATGAGATATAACCATCCATATTTTTTTAAGATGGGGCTGATTCAATTTTTTTGTTTGGTTGGTAGAATGAGAATAGATAGCATGAAAATAATTAACTAATTATAATATCTTAATTTGAGTCATACGAATTAGCAATTTTCAACACTAATCTTGCCATGCTAACTACTCATTAATAGCACAACATGCTAATATTATGAATCGTACTCTAATCAACTCACTAACCATGCACTTATTAGCATCCTAGACAAGGTGGATGGCTTGCAAAAAGAGACTGATCCATCCATCAAGAGAAAATTCTCTTTTCTAGGACGCGCTATCCACCCTGCTCTCTAGCCAAATAACATCCAAACCTGAATGACCATATCCCACACAAGATATCCTTACAAACAAACACGCCAAAAGCTAACGCTACAATAATGCAGATATTTTCTAGATAAGTAAATTATTACTGGTATATAGGGTATATACTATCAATAATAATTGCATACTACCCCTCCATCCAAAAGTCTAAGACCTATTTCTTTTTCACCAAGACCAAGGAGTAATTAACTCATTCATTATGTGATAAAACCAATGAACATGTAACCAATAAGTACTAAAATGGTCTCTTGGCCCCACTACAATAAACCATCTCTAATAAGACGCTTGGGTTAAGTCGTTTTATTGTTCGCCTCTATTTTCAGAATCGCAATTAGTATTAAGACGCAGTTTGAGAAGCTTTGGAGTTTAGATCCTGTAGAAGCTTATGTTGAGACATTATAGAACAAATTAAGACGTCTTATGAATGTCTCATTTATATGGAAGAATATAATAATTGTTTGAAAAATAAAATGAACGCACTATAAAAGGAGGAATTATAAGATATTTTGTAGATGGGGTAAAAGGGAAAAAAATAGAAATGCAAAATCATGCAAATACGAGGACTCAAACTCACAACCTAACGCACACTGCATTACGAGGTTAACCAAGTGATCTAGAAAAAGATTTTGTCGGAAAGTTACTCACTCTATTTAAGACCAATTCTTGTAGGTTTGTCGAATTTCTTTCTTGTTTCCTCCGTTTTCGAGCAGGGTTCTCCCGAGCAGATCCGATTTAGATGGAACTGTAGGTCCTGTTCAGGGCCAGCAACACCGCGACGGCCGAAGGCCCTGCCCCTAAGCCGTCGTGCGCCAACGTGCGTCCGCTGCCATTGGCAGCGTCTCCTCGTCCGTCGCCCGCGACCTCTGATACTTGGCAGCCTCTGCACTCACACATCTGGCCATCGTAGACGGTCGATTCAGTGCCTCCGCATCTCTGCTTTGAAGCTCCACCCAGGCATCCCGATAGGTCTTTGGCTGGACCCCTTTGCTCGTCGCGGGGCACCAACGCTCCTACCACTCTACCAGTCTCAAGCCACATCGCAAGGTATGAAACACTTGTGAATGCCTCAACTATTTTCCATTATTTTAATTAGATGCTAAATTGATCCCTGTTAGGGTTAGTGTTAAAATCTTTCTTCGATTAATTATCTGAAGAATAATCTAAGAAATTGGTTTGATTTAAATACTTCTCAAAGTTAAATCGCAATTTTCTTAGTTTGTACTTATCTTTCCGTGGTGTATATGCTCATATATATTACTTGTCTTTGATTTATTGTGCTGATCGGTTAGCCCAAACATACGTTGCAGTTGATCTGTTTTTACTTTTTCAGAGTAGTCTAAACTAAGAATTGTGATTAGGCCGAGAGAAACACAGATACATTTGAGTTTTGTTGGGACAGAAATTTAGGAGAGGGAATTAATGTTGTGTTGGTATTGCAAGAGAGAAAAAAATTGGTATATGTCGTAGGATGCTCCTAAATTGTCCCTATTAAATAGTTGTAATGAAGATTTATAAAATATTAACATAATGTATCCAATAAATTTACATCTGCAAGTCTAAATACATTCTAATCCGAAATTCATGATTTTTTACATAGAAACTCGTTCATCACAAGATGTTAGCATCCACCTCATACTTGGTTCAAAATTTCAATATGTGTAAATTGAAGAAAATAATGTTGATTTGAAAGTTAATGTTTTTTCTATTATTTCTACAGCATACCATTTAACTATCGATGGATCGAGGTTGGATGAGTGAACCCAGATCAACTGCTTCTTATAAAGACGGTGTCACACATTTCCTATGTATTGCATTTCGTGATGTTCCAGATGGTGGCAAGGTCCTTTGTCCTTGCGTGAACTGCAGAAATAGAATAACCCAGGATTATGATGGAGTTAAAACACATTTAAGATGTTTTGGAATTCTTAAAAGTTATACTAAATGGGTTCACCATGGCGAGAAGTATGATGCACCAGACTTAGTATTTGCTCCTGTGTTTAGTAACTCTAGGAATATTCCTACTTCTACTATTCATAGGAGTAATAATGTGGTGGAAGACGGACCAGGAAGAATGCATGACATGGATGGATTCCTAAAAGCTGCATTTGCCAAGGAAGATAGTTTTGAGTCTCTGTCTACTAATTTTATTGATGGCGAAGATATTCATTTTGACTCTAAATCTGTTGAAACTAATATGGAAGTGGACGACAACAATACATTTGGAGATAATCATATTGAGGGGGAACAATATATGTTTGCAACCTTCTTGAAGGATGCAAACACAAAACTATATCATGGGTGTGAAACATTTTCGAAGTTGTCATTCATAGTCAGTTTGTATCACCAAAAATACATACATGGATGGATATAAGAATCTTTTACAACACTACTTAGAGTGTTATCTGATGCACGTCCTCAGGAGGCAGAGTTACTAAAGAATTGTTATGACGCCAAAAAAATCATCCGCGGTTTAGGACTTGACTATCACAAAATACATGCTTGTCCAAAAGACTGCATGCTATTTCGATGTGACAGAGCTAGCCAAAACAGGTCAGAAGAACATGGAATCAACAATGCCACGTGATAAGGAAAATAATAAGGCATATTCAAACTAAGAATACAAAAATCAATTTTCGGAACATTGATGCACTACTTCTGCAATACTATGTTTTTTTTCTCTTGCTGGTAATGATGTTATAAACAGATTAGTTAATGATCATGAGGATTCACATTCCAATGGCCATGCATTACCAAATAATGTGCAGGTGTTGTGTTTTATACTTGATAAATATATCGAATCAAATTTTGCAAATGTGTTAACGCTATCATTAACTTATGACATCGTGCAGCGGTTACATTCTGTTCGGTTCAGCAAGAACTAAAGAGACACACCTCAATTCTGTTTTACCAAATCAACAGAAGATTGCAAAGGTGAGTTGTTAAATTCTTGCTCTGTAACTGGATAGTGCTTGAATTTTTGAAGTTTATATAATAGAACCAACATTCAAATACAACAAGCAAGCATTGGAAGCTCTGCCAAAAGGCCCAGGACTAGTGCAAGTAGCATGGAACCAAGTTTATCACATAACGATAAAGCTAAACAGCTTAAGTTCGAGCTGTTGATTAAAAGAAATCTAATTTGTTGGCTGTGTAGTTGCTTCATGTAGCAATACAGATCCTGTCTGTACATATTCACATGACTTGATGGGTCAAATTGTGACATAGGAGGCTCAAGCAAACGAAGTCTTACAGCAGAGATCATCTAAATCACTATGTGTTTACCTATTGTTTGTGAGAATTAAGTGATCTTGTGAATAACATCTCTCTTCTTTCATATATGACAATATCATGTTTCTCAAATGATAGGATCAACGGGAGGTTTACATGTTTTCGTTAATCCAAGAACCAAAAGTACAGTTGTGGCCAAAGGTAATTTAGTGACTACAGATAGCACCCATGTGATTGGAGGAAATATGCTTGGGCATGAATATTATGGGGTGGCTGTTCATCGTGTTACAAATATTGGAGGTACTGAGAGGTTACCTAGACCATCTGAAAATTGCCACACATTAAGAGATGCAATTGGTCTTGTTATAACTTGGTCTCGTTCATTTGTAAACTCAATTCCATCAACACCAAGTATCTATACATTTTCCATGGTGTGATATTTTCATTTCTTGTTACCCATATAACATTTGTTAATTTCCAAGTAAGAAAACCTAAGACAAAAGCTTCAGACTCAACCTACTAGGTAGGTCACCTCCGATTCAATTCATTGATCCTGTTGTGCTTGACCTGCCACAAGTGCTTGTATCCATTATTTTGATAATACGGATTTGATTGCAGGGCAAGTGAGGATTATGAAACGAATTGAAGAAAGGATGTCCCCTTAAAAAAAAGAAGGAAGATGAAAGATGTGATGCACTTTCTAGCAGCAAACTCATTTGATTGATTTCCATCAATTTAGAAGACATGCCTTAGTCTTATGTTCAGGAATTTCATTGAATTTAGTTTTCCATTCAGTTTGTGAACGGTTAGCTGTTTTGTGGAACTTTTTTTTACCGTGCCGGTTGGTATAATTTTAACTACATTATTTGTATATAAAGCGTTGCTATGTTACTATGACTGATTATCTCTTTATAGTATACTTGAGAACTTGAAAAAGTGGAAGTTCTCATAAAATTGTTGCATATACAATTAACAAAATTAAATATTTAAAATACATTATTTATACGAAGATATATATGTGCATATAGTACAACGTATTAACAAGAATAAAAATACGTATTAGAGCGGGGCATCCAAATACATCCAAACCTAATATTGAGATGTCATAAAGCGTCACTAAAAGCATCTCCATTTTATTAAGTTATGGTGTAAATGTTTTTTTCTAAAAATGATTATTTATTTATAGAGACATGGCTAAAATGACTCTATGTGATTATGGAGACGTACTTCAAGCGTCTGCAGTGAATGTCTCAAATTTTTGTAGAGGTGTTCTATAAAATGTCTCTATGTTTTTGAGACGGTCCTTGGGGAGGCGTTCCTACAATGCTTTATAAAAATACCTCAACTATCTACTAGAGATGAAACAAAACGTCTCTATTCTACATATAAGATGTCTTCTTTGGGGGTGTTCAATTGTAGTGGGCTCCCTTCAAAAATTTAATATAGCATATAGTTACTACAAATAGAATTTTTGGATGGAGGGAGTATAATTATCAGTGCTGTATTGCACCCAGCAGTCATCACTTAATTTGATGCACTGAAAAAAAAAAAGAGAGAAATCGATCATAGCTTAGGGAACAAAGGAAAAGAAAGGCTACTCCAGGGATGTAAGAGTGCCTCCACCGAGCAGATCTGCTCCAGAAAAGCAGGGGAAAAGAGAGACACAAAAGAAAAGAGTGCAAAAGCAAGCAAGGAGAGAAAAAGGTTGCAGGCAGACAGAGGAAATGCAAAGAGGGCTTCAACCATGTACATTTCCATTCCATGGTGTCTTTTCAGAAACTTTGAGGCGAGGGAATGAATGAATTATATATGGGGTCTATGCATGCAAGCATGTCCTGGATATGTGTTAGTTTAGTTTATCGAACTCCCACTATCACTATGGTCGGTCGATCAATGGATGCAACAATTGCACAACATCAGTGTGTAAGAAGACTGAAATTGCTGCTTTATTAATTATAGTTGGGTATATTCGATCGGTCCGGGCTGGCCAGGTGCCCGGATCAGGCTTTTTCCTGCTTTGCTGGGACATGCTGCTCGCCTCTGCTGCGACACACCATCATCATTTTCATGCCGTCCCAACCTCACTCGATCTCCACCTCTAGCTCCTTCCTTTTAATTAGTACTACTAGTAACTCCATTGATTAGTTTAATTCGTTGCTACTAGGAGTACTAATTACATCCATCAATCCCAGATATATCATCATGCACTTGAGATTCCAGGTGAAGCTAGCTACCCTAGCTAGCATCTCCATGACTCCATCTCGATCGATCATGTGTATATTCAGAGTTTCAGACTCAGTCACACCTGCAATAATCTCTCAACTGATAACCATGGTTTTAAATCTCCGATTATTTAAGAAAGATCTTAGTTATTTGATCTTATGCACAAATTAATCGCTATACCCCCATTTAACCTATTATAGCTGTTTTATAGCTGTTTTAGAAGAGCACCGCTAAATATCTTAACCCGCTATTTAAAGCTATGGTGACAAGTGAGCCAAAAGAAGGAGCTACTCGATCCACGTCGATCAGCAGCAGCTATAATTACTGGAACGGCGTTTAATTTAATTATTTATGGTTGCGGGGTTTCTCTTGTTTTTTTCTTTCCTTTCAACTTTTCAAGGCGAGATCCATGATTCAGTTCAGCTATGTACTTATGTATAGTAGTATCTGAAGCTAGTACTTGTACTGAATTTTGCGGGCCTGAACTTGACTGTACGTCTGAATATATATTCTGAAACATAACAGTATAGTAATTAAGCTACTAATGAGATCGATGGTCCCCGGCCGGGTTCATGTCGATCTGTAGCTAGTTTATTAACCTAGCTAGCTAACGGTGGATCTGACGACCATTCATGGACAGCATAATTAACACTAAGTGTCACAACATGCGATCGACTCTCACCACATGGACAAGTGTCGATACATTGGACCAGTGGTCCTGAGCATGCTTTGCACCTGGAACTGAAGCTAGCTTCATATCATTCTGCCTGCCTAATGAATTAGTAATATCCTTCCACCATCACCATGCAAATGCATGCATGTAACTGCAGACATTCTTCTGTTTACTGACCTCATGCTGTGGAAGCTAGCATTCATCTCATTCGAGATCCTCTACCTATTCCTCAATCCCTAGCTATAGCAGAGACCTAGTTAATTACTAGTACTAGCTTGCATGTGACAGATCGATGCATGAGACTGAGTTCGTTGCTTTAGTTTATTTGGAGACAATTAAGGTGCAGTGTTGTACATGTCATGGATTGATCATATATGTATGGTTCTAGCTCAGTTGCACGGCCGGGCCGGGCAAGAAAATCTAATCTGAATCTCATCTCTGGAGATTGCATAGTGCATAGAGATCAGATATGCAGGTTGATGAGGCCGACAGGGTTGGCATCGATGTGCCATGCAGCACTAGCAGATAGCAGCAATTAAGCTAGCATATCTTCCTTAATTCGATCAGTTCCCCTGATGCCCTGGCTAGCCAGCAACAGATAGATTGCTAGCGCCATTTATTTCTTACTGTACAATAATGTTCGTTGGTGGTGGATCGATCGATATGATCATTTCGTTGCACCAACATTTCCACCACTAGCTGCTAATTAAGCTAGCTCAGATATCACTGCTCATTTGTCACATCTATCCATCGATCACTGCCGTCACTTCTGATTTCATTTTTCCAGAGTACTATGCTGAATTCAGATTGATACTAATATTCTTGCTTTCATTCGCAGCCTTTAAGCTGTTTGCCCGAATCTCTGAATATTAATTCCAGCTAGTAGCTCTTTCCATCAGTTTACTGTGTTATATAAGTTAGTCGATACAGCAGAACGGCAACTAATCTTCTCGATCGCTTTAGTCATTGATCACCCAAGATATACCAGATGACAACACAGGAAAACACGATATTTGTTAACGAAATTCAGCCGAAACCTACATCTCCGGAGCTCTGATTATGAGCGCTCCTCCCCAATCAATATAGCACCTAGCCGCTATGAGTCTATGACCACGCCGTCATCATCTCCCTGCGTGTCTATGTTACATTATAGTCACCATGGTTACATTGTAGTGCCCCCCTCTCTATTTAAGAGAGATGTTAGGATAGAGTTCGACTCTTACTCTAGTTCTAACACCTATTATAACTCCAAATCCAACTTCTAGTAGAACTAGTATATTCGACACCTATTCTAACATACTGAAACAGGTTGCATTCCAGCACACTAAACTAATTAATTATTTTGATCCCTCATTTAGCTTCATTTTCTTCAGCGAAAAATAGGTATATGCTACCGGTGCCAACACACTACATGCAACTAAGGGCATGGTAGTGGAGGGCATGCAGTAGTCTTGATCGGTTGATTATATATGATTAACCTTTGCATATGCAATGATGTAAAGATATTACATGGTACTACAAACATGTCTGCCATTAGTACATATCATTCACAACTTTAATTATCTAGCTAGGTGACTAGCTAGCTAGCTAGCGTTTATTTTAGACCTAAGCACACACTGGCCGGGCCCATTAATTGTGGCGTTTATGATTAAGTACACATCCAAACCTTAATGTTATGCTTTAGTACTCCCTCCATCCTATAATATAATAATCTATTACTGAATAAAATATATCCTAATACTACAAAACTGAACAGACTCCCTATCTAACTAGATTTAAAGTACTAGGATATATTTCATCTAGTATTATATTCTTACATTTTGAAACGGAGCTAGTAAGTAATTGAGTAGCCGGATCGGAGCCCGTCCATAATGTGTACTTCTTTGCATAATGCACGCCCTCAAAGGCCAACATTTGTTAATTGCTGGAGAACTCCATTATTTCAGTAGGAATATACATACTTGAGTACATTGACCATATGCTTGTTGTGTGAAAATAAAAGAAGTTCAATTCGGACAATGCAGTGAATTATGGAAAAAGATCCCAAGTACCCCAATTGGAGAAAAGGAATTAAAGGGAGTCAGGAAATTCATAAGAAGTTCCCATGGAATATGGAACAAATTTAGGAAAGGCTCCATCAATTCATCATAGGAACCGTGACATGGAAAAACTCCTTTGTGTCCACCTCTCTCCTAGGGATGAAAACAGAGCGGATAGTTTCCGTTCGTTTCGGATACAAACGAATATGGATATCTTTCGGAGCGGATAATTCTCGAATAGTTCGGATATAAATACGAATACAAATATTTTCTCCCGGATACTAATACGGATATGGTATCCTGGTTTCCGACGGATACGGATAATAATATGGATATCCGGTGAATAGTGTTATTCGGATATTCGCTGCGACCACGAGACATACCCCATTTCTTTATAACTTTACAACCTTCAATATACCTTTTTAGATTTTAATAGTAACTCATCTCTTAACACTAGTCCACACTATTAATATTATTTAAACTTTTAAATATTTTTATAAATTATACTATATTTTATATAAAATGAGCTAATTATATATGATGATAATTGTTTCTATTAAAAGTTGAGGTGGTTTTCATGTTTCGAGAAAAAAATATTTCCGTATTTGTGTCCGGTCATATTCGATCCTTATTCGTATTTGGGATAATTCATATTTGTTTCCGTATCCGAGTTACTCGTATTCGTTTTTATCTCCGGTAAAATGTATGAAAACAAATATGGTATGAGTAATATCTGTCCGTATCCGCTCCATTTTCATCCCTTCTCCCCTAAACCCAAATGGCACGCAATACATACTTGTCGTTTAGGATTTGTAAGTTACAGTAGGAGTTAATCAGATATGTCACCTCAAGTCCTCAACTGGGTTTTTAGCTAGATTCTTGGATAAATTCGGATTAATTTTGCTGAAGACTTTCCTGCACTGCTGATTGAATTGTAATTAAGATAGGAAGACTAGGATTGTTGATCGAGGCGAACAAGGATCGATGCGGGTGGAAGTATACTCAACGCATCATATCTAGTTAGAAATTAATAAGGCAGCAATCATATACTCCAAGCAGACACATCACACATACTACATGCTTGCTGCAGCAGAGTGTTTGTTCACTCTGACCTGACTGTGTGTTATGTACTGTATGCATGCAGCAGAGTCCAAGGGAGACACAACACTCGGGAACACTCGGGAGTACGTTTTTACCCCCTCAGGAGCTAGAGGTTGATCGATCAGACAGCAACTTGTAACTTGTTGGCTTGGATTCATGTGTTTGTCCAGCAAATTAACAGAGAAAAGAGTTAGCTCTAGACTTGACAGTTGACGCAACTAACTAGCTAGCGAATATGGAGTGTACCAGTACTAGTATATATAGTCCACACATATAGGCAGCGAATTGCACGTAGTTGCAGGAATGTCCAGCCAGAATTGAGTAATGTATATATGCAACAGTTGCAGGCATGCAGCAACATTGTAGTAGAAGTAGTAAAGTAGTGTATGTAGCTCAGTAGCGGTCGAGAAAGATGAAGCAGCTGGGAGGCAGGCCAGCAGCTTGCTAGCTCTCGGTAACGGAGCCTATATATATATACATATTGAACTGAGCACGCACGCAGGAGACAGGAAGACACACAGAACTAGCGATCGATCGAATGATAAAGAGCAAGCACAGCAAGAAAGCCGGCAGGCAGGCAGGCTGTGTGAACCGCAGGAAATTAAGCATAGCTATAGCTTAAAGGTTAGCTAATTAACTCTGCAGGCCAAACATACAATCTGGCCTAACGCTCCATCCATCTAGGGCCTGTTCGGCTGCCATTTCTGTGACAGCACTGCGGCTGCAACATTTGTATTGTGCGGCTGCAGCTGTGCTGCTTGCTGTTGTAGCTAGTTGCCGTGCAGCTGCATAAAATGCCAGCCGAACAAGCCCCTAGTGAAGTGGAAGGCTGTAAGTACCACTGTATAACGGTCAACTTGAATATTTGATTGGTTTACTACTTCCTCCGTTCAAAAATATGAGTACTATTTTACTAGGGTATGATACTACTCTCTCCGCACTTAAGGTTTGATGTGAGCTATATACACTATGAAATGTTATATTCGGTTTCAGATACACTTATATTAAAACGGAGGGATTACTATCGAATATGCTTTTAGCAGGTGGTATATATGATGATTAATTTACTACTAGTACCGTATATAACACATACGGTTACAGCACACAGACACAGCAGGTACGTACTCGATCGATCTCTCTCAGTAGTCAGTCGGCTGGGCAGCCGGCAGCCGTAAAAGCAAAGTACTCCACTAGCTATACCCAAGTTGATGATGGCCGGGCGCATGCATCGATCGCCATCGCCCCATGGATGCATCAAGTGCATGCTCCCCTCCTCTGTCAAACAAGCATAGTACGTACGTACTCCTCCTGGCTAGCTGCTAGCTATCCCTTTACTACGATTCCATTGCAATTGCATATATCAGCAGCAGCAGATCCATCGAGGGTAGCACTGCTTGCCGGCCGGAACTGACTTTGAACGGAATACATGATGAATGTATAGATTCAAAGCTGGGAATGATTCAGACTCCCTCATGGGAGGCATATGTAGTGCATGCTTCATCGATTCTTCTAACTTCGATGTGACCAAAGTGGAATCCCATCATACAGTATATATATGTACGTACTACTCCTAGCATGTAACTACCGAATCACAAAAATCAATTACTAATATCTCACTCCTAGTATGTATTGCGTCGTAAAAGTTTAACCTGTAATGTGTATGTATATAGGATATGTTTCGTTTGAGGGATATCTCTGAGAAACGACCATCCAAAAATTATTCGAGAGATATCTCTGGATACGAGATCATCCAACTTTTGAATGCGTTCGGTTGATGAGTAAGGGTAGATAGGATGGTTAGGAGAGATAATACTCTACCAAGATATTGGATTAGCTCATCCGGTCAAATGATATCCACATTTGCTAATCTTGATCATTAGTAGTATTTGATTAGCGATAATTAAAACATGTTCCTCATCCAGTTAGCAAACAAAAAAACTGAATGGCCCATATCTACTCAACCATATAGAAAATTAGATCACCGTATTACTGAAAATATGAATGTCCATATTCTATCCAACATTAACCATAAACCAAACACACAACCATATAGATGCGGACAAGCCTAGAAAAAACCATACACAGGTTAGGTAGCACCTCTGAAATCTGAAATAATGAACATATATAAAACTGAAACGTTTGGGAGTTCAATTGAGTAGTACGTATGTTTTTATATATATGGAGGAAGAGAAAAAAAAAAAGGCAGTAGTACAATATATAGTGAAGTGAAACACGAGAAATTAATTAACCCATATATCCGCGAGGTACAAATAAAACATCAAGGAATGGAATTGATCCAAATCCAAATAATATTGGATTAGAAAATAATGAAGCAGCTAGCAGGCTGCAAGGCTGCTGGTAGAAATAAATAATAAAAAATATGATCGATGCGATGCGAAGCGATGCGATGAGAGCAGAATTCAGAAGACCTTGGCGACGTCCTTCATGAGGCCAGGGTTGGCGTTGCAGAAGGAGATGAACTCGTTGAAGTCGATGAAGCCGTCGCCGTCGGTGTCGATCTCGGCCATCATGCGCTGCACCTCGTCGGCCGACGTCGACCCCAGCGTCCGCAGCGCGTCCGTCAGCTCCGACAGTGATATCTTCCCGTCCCCATTGGTGTCGAACCGCTTGAAGATCCTCTCCATGTCAGCAGATGAAGCAGCCATCCCGATGGATCAAAAATAATCTTATATATAGCTAGTATCAAGATTAATACTGATCTCGATTATCTGATCTGCTTGCTATGATCTTCTCCAGTGGTCGATCAACAATTAATGTCGTAGCAGCGATCAGCTCGTAGTTGGTAGCGTCGTTATATATAGATCAGCAGCAGGTTGCAGGAGATGTGAAGAATGCATGGCGTGGCGCGTATTGAGGAGGAACAACGGTGGCAGCGAGGTGAGAGGAGAGGCCGGCAGAAATCGTCGCCGCCGCCGCTGGAATCGTTCAACCACACCTCTCCTCTCCACCAAATCGGCCCAGCCCACGTAGCAATCGATGGGCCTCCACCAAATCAACGCAAAATATCACAAAGCTTCCTCTAACCGAAGCGATCCCCCTTTTCTCTCTTGGGTCTCCCCTCCCATGGCGGTGGGGATCGCCGCCGCCACTCGCCGCCTCGTCGCGCCTGCCCGCCGGAGGGCCTTCTGGTCCTCGCCCTGGGCGGCGGAATCTCCGGCCTCCCCTGTGCCCTCCGCCGACAAGAAGAAGAAGCCGTCGTCCCAGCATCGCTTAGCCGCAGTCATGGACGCCGTCACCGACCGCAAGCTACCTCCCGAGCTCCGCGGCCGCGCCAACGCCGTCAGGTATATATATGAGATATACCCCCGCCCCTCCGCCCTCTACGATTCATTATTCGGTAACCAAGGAAGAGGGTCTAGCGTATTATCCCGTTGCTTGTATTATCATAGTTAGTATGGTGCCAATACCAATCTGATATACCTTCATTAGTAGCTATTTCTTGATTTTTATCACCCGAAATTCCATGCCATTTCGAGCAGAATCGAAACAGAGCAATGAAATGAGCACCGAAATGGATACAGTATCATTCTCTTCTACTCTTATCACCTGGGCAAGCATTTGTGCTGATCATCAACATGATATATTTCGATGGTAAAAATACACTGTTAGGGGCAATCAATCATTACAAGGCTTGTAGTGGAACATTGCACAATGACTGCACCCTAAATTATCCTGCCTTATCAACAATACAGTTGTGATACCTTATGGTTTTTCTTCAGTTTCGCGAGGACAACAGCCAAAATTGCATACTGAATGATGCTGTTACTTATAAGCTCCAACGGACAATGACGGGCACAGTGCCTATAAATGTTCCAAACCACTTCCCATCTTTCATGATACTGTACAACGCCAATTTAAACTATCTTTCTGGTGGTAGAGCATTAGTCAATATGTAACAACGCTGATGAATTAATTATGAGTGGTCTCAAGTCTCAACCAACAAGATAGACAATGTTGAAACTGCATACCTATGTGACAGCATGATATTGGTTCAAAAATGTCTTGTTCACAACATGTTTAAGCATAGGTACAAGACAAGACAGCATATGATTCATTTTTAAAATGTTTCTCCTAGGCATGGTCCATCTGTCAATCTATCTTTTGTGTTTCTTCCTCTGGTTTCTGTAAAAAGTTTATATATCTTGTTAAAGGCTCTGAGTTTTTCACTTCAGAGCTTCACCCAGCCACGTGCACCAGCAAGTAGCTATTAACAACTTTTTCCATCTCTCTGTCTGAACATTTGTGTTTCACTATGTACGTACATAGCAATCAATCTAGCCAATAGTTGGTGCGCACATTCCTCGATTCCTTCATTCTGATCTTCTACCTTCTACATCAGTTGATGCATACACTAATTAGCCAAATTGTGTAATACACACTTGTTTAGGCTGGTTTCTCATTCGTAAATCTGACGTTTCTGCATCACTAATTCGATCAACTGTCAAATACTGTGGATTGTCACATGACTACATGATTAGTAACTTTCTTTGTATGTTGCAGATCTGAGACTGATATAATCAATGTTGTGGAACAAAGAATATGGCATTCAATGGAAGAAGGGCACTTTGAAAACCTTCCAGGGAAGGGTAAACCTTTAAATCTCAATTCAAACCCTCATGCTGATCCTGCAGAAGACACCCTTTACAGAATACTTTCAAGGAACGGTTGTGCGCCCGAATGGGTTGAGCTTAACAAGGAAATTCGAGGCATGATTGCACGATGGAGATCAGCATTGAGGAAGGCTTGGGCGAACCGCTCTGAGGATGATCGTTCTCCCTGGCATGACGATTGCAGACTACTTCAGGAACAAATTCGCCAAATAAATGACAAGGTGCTAGTGGCTACCTGCCTGCCTGTGTATGCTTAATGAATAGAACAAAATGGACTAATCTAGAGTTTTATTTTTCTCAAATGTTACAGGTTTTCCGATACAATCTGATAGTGCCCTTTGGGCGCCAAATGTTTGGTCTTAACTGGGACAAGGAGCTGGACAAATTGAAACTGAAGTAAGACGGGAAAAGGGTAGACTACTGGGATGCAGTTTTATAGGCATTAACCTGTATTTTGTTGTATCCAAGAATACCTTAGAACTCGAGCAGTGGTAAATAGCTTGAATAAAAAATTAAGAAAGTATAGTTATACACGCTACATTTTTGCAGTCATCTTGCCTGCAGTGTAGGTGTAGCATGCAGAACAGCTAATTTTCTGCAGCAGAGCTGAATACTAAAGTTGTGTGCTATACTATGGTAGAATTTGAGAAGGGTTTCAGATTCTTCACATTGCGTTGCTGGCCCTTTTTGTTTGCGAAATCAGGGGCTCAATTTTCATTCATTTGTAACATTGTTACCATCTCGAAGTGAACATTGTTCAGAAACTCTGGCACTTGTTAGCTGTTAGACCATTTACTGGACGATTTTCCATTATCTAAAAAAAATTTACTGGACAATTTTAGGATGTGGTTTATTGCTATTTTGGATATCCTGCAATCAGACTTTGCATTGCATTGAAGAGATCAAACCAAGGTCAGGTCATATCAGTTCATGACTCAGGAAACTGCTGCACTATGCAAGCTGCATGCAATAAATTTTGATTTTCGATTGTACCCTGCCACCGAAAAACCAGCTGCACCAGTACTAATGTACTATAATATAAAGTGAAACAGATCTCTCTCTCTCTCTCTATTTATATCACTCTGCTATCTTTTCTTGTCTCATCAAATGCTATGATATCTTTTTTCTTTTCTGTGTAAAAAGGTGAAAGTAGAAATTAAGGAGAAAAAGAATCTTCAGTTGGTGTCAGCGTGATGTAGTGTCATCCTCCTCTTTCTACTGAGCAGGAGATTGTGTAATGTCACCAAGCATCTTCAATGCAGGGCAAGGGTTGTCTATTGGTACCTGTCAGCAAGAGAAGGAAAATGGATTTCAGCATCGACAAACATTGAAGAAGCCACTACAGCAGTTCACCTGCCTGTCCTAGTAAGCTCACTCCATCCCTGATCCCTCTCCTCCTCAGCTCCTCTCCCTATCTATCACTGTTGGTGCATGTGTGCCTGCTGGCCTCTTGTCTTTTTCAAAGGCACTGTATTGCTTCTGCATGTGCTGCTATTGATCCTTGAAGAAACTCTCTCACCAACTACTAGTACTACATGAATGCACACTCTTTCCAGCTCACACTGAATCTAGCCTGTCCAAATCCTGATGGCTATGGTTGCACAAAAATAATTGCATTTGCATGCAATCAGGGTAGCTGACACCACAGTTTCCAACAATGCCATTGTTTTACTCTAATATGTGTTGGAATACTAGCTAGAGGTTACTACTTACCATGTGACCAGCTCCTAGTATCCAGTAGAATTTGAGATTCTTGTAAGATTTGAGGAAGGCTTGGGTGCCGTCTGCTTCACCACCACTGCAGTAGAGCGGCACTCTGCGTGAGCTTGTGAAGTTCTTCAGACCGTCCCACCTGACAAAAAAACAACCTTCATTAAACCACTTATCTTTGTAATTTGCTTCTCATGCATTAATTCTGCAGTAATAAGAGAGGGGGGGGGGTGTGCAGAAGCTTCAAAGGCTTACTTGAGTTTCTGAATCCAATCCAGTGTTCCCTTGGTCGCACAGATCAGATCAAGCTGAATGAACAGTTGCCAATTAATTAACTATACGAAAGGTAAACTTTGGCTATCTTCAGATATATTTATTTATATATAAAGTTGGTTGCTGGAATGCATTTGGCTTTTAGTAACTATATATATATATCCAGAATATGGTTCAGAAGTTGAGACAAACTGGACAGTCACACATGTCAGGGGTCATGTGTCTGTTACGATGTAGGTTGTGTCTTTCCTAATAGATGAAGCTATAAATCAACTATATATTCCTGGTGGCCTTTGTGTGTTGGTACAAGAAACAAAAGTTAGGAGTACAAGAAGAAAGCGTGGAGCTGACATACACATATTCGTCCAGATATATGCCCGTGATAAGCCTAAGGATATCACATCACATGTACATATGCACCTAGGCAGCCTGATGAAGATATGTATGTGAGTCTGATGATACCTTGAGATTACACGAATCCGATAGATGATACCAGCAGGTGTGCAACATGCACTGCTGTCTGTCATGTGGAATATTATTATTCTTGCTGGCGATCAAAGACCATGTGCCACTTGAGAGTTGGCATGCAGCTAGAGCTAGTACCTTGTATGAGTATGAATTAATGTGACAATAGGCAATACGGGACCGGACAAACAAAACAACAGGTGACAACACATTTCCTGGTCAGTTCCTGACGGACGACTGAAGCATTATACTGTGCCATGCATGCAAAGCAACAGTCAGGACTCATGATGCGTAACGTTTGGGTATTCAATTTGAGTGTAAGCTAGGGACAAAGGCAATTCGATATGAACCGAGGGTCTAATGCTTCTTAGGCAGAGTAAGGAAATATTCTCTTTTCCTAGGGGCCTTTGTCCTCTCTTGGTGTAAAATCAACTGGGGACCAAGGCCCCTATACGGTATACTCTAAGATCCGCAGCTGCAAGCAATTTTATGCGTAGTACTCCAATATCTATCGATTTGTGCAAGAACATGCAGGCATACATCGAGTAATTGGTCGATGGATTAGATGAAGCGATAAATCCACACGTGTACGTCATGAGAGATCAATACATAGATGTAGGAGTAGCAGAGAAAGTTGAGTTTGATACCTGTCCGCTATAGATTGTGACGTTGAGGCCAAGCTTGAGAAGCTCGTCGACCTCATGGATTCTGGGTTTCATGAAGTCTCCTGCAAGAGCTTCGAACACATCGTCTGACTGCTCTCTCCAGCTATATATATATATATATTTCGATGGTGGATGTATAATTAAAGTTAGACAGGACGACAATTGATTAATTAATTTCAGAGATCCCATATAGGAGTATATCATTTGTATGTGCATTATACATATGTAAAATAATGTTGGTACGTACGTGACGTTTTTGGGTATGATCCGGAGCTTATCCCTGATGACGGTGTTCATGATGCCCTCGAAGCCGCCTTCCTTTGTGACCTTGGAGCTCAGGTAGCTGGAGTAGCGCCTCCTCGACTGCCCCAGCGACGCCAGCAACCTCTGCGTCGTCGTCGTCGCCGCCGACAATGAGTCGTCCTTGAGGAAATTGTAGAAGTCCTGCAGCCACTCAGTCGATCATTTATTTTCTCATTCACAAACTAATATATATATAACTCGATCACATATGCACATGCATATGTGTATATCAGTGAGACGCACGATGGAGTTGGCTTCCTCGAGAATGATGGACTCCAGATTCTGCCATGTGTTCTCGGCCTCCAGGAATTGCGTTGCTTTCACCTGCGCCTTGATTTGCTGCGCTAGCCTGCATTTGCATTTGCCTTGTTCAATTTTTATATGTCGCCTTAATCCATTTTGTAATAAAATAAAATAAAAAACTGAATTGGGACAGAACAAGTCAACTGATCAATTAAGCAAAACTAACCAGCCAACCATTGCATGCAACTGATATCTATACTTTAAATTAGATTAGTGATGGTGGTGAGTGAAAATCTGTCAACACTCCATCACCAACTCCCAAAATTATGACACGTGGGACTACTGTCCATCCTTCTCCAATCCAAATGTATGATAAAACAATGAAAGTCACGGATAGACCTTAGAAGTCTCAATCATATATAATCATCTTTGCAAGTTAATAATAAATGAAGTGAAAACTTGGCAAGCAAAAACCTCCAATTAATTCTAAAATTTAGCTCTATAATTCAAAATAGATATTCTCTCTGCAATGTGTTGATGTGATTTTTAATTATGTAACAACGTACATACATTTTGCTTTTTTTTTCTCATAATAAGTTTATTTTTAGCTCATTTATTTCAAAATAAATTTATTTTTAGAGTAATCGTTGCATCAAAGTTTGTGGAGATTAGGAGTAGATAAAGTTAAAAATAGTTGCATTGAGATTTGATAAAGAAAAGTATTTTGTATAGATATGTGTGAGATAGTTGAAAAATGAAGTTATTTTTAGGGTGGAGATAGTAGTGTAGATAAATAGTAGCAGTATAAGTTAACCTGTCGGAGAGGTAGAGGCCGTTCTCGTCGAGGCGGGACACCTGGTACAGCAACGGCCCCCACGACAGCTGCATACATAGGCACCCAGCCGTTTGTTTCCATCAAATCCCATATCATTTTTTTTTCTGACTAATTAACTGCTAGCTATACACTGTAATGGGAGTATTAAGCTAGTACTTACCACTGAGTCCTCGGGTGAAATCCAGCTATTACCAAGCGCTATTCCTGCATAGATACATGCAAATTAAGATCATGTTTGTTTTAACTTAAGATTATTGTAATACAGATTATTGAGTCAAATTACTATCAACTGGATTATAATAAGCTATAGTAAAATAAACTTTGAGTTGTTTGTTTCTTTGGATTATGGTAGAATAAGGATAGTGAGTCTTTAGTCACACAATAATCTGAAAAAAAGCACGTTTAAAGGAGATTACCAGATTATACTAATCTACCTTATAGATTATAATAATCTGTCATAATAATCTACCTGTTTATTTCAGATTATTACTAATAATCCAGATGATAATAATCCTAAACTGAAACAAACAGGAAAGTCATCGTTTACATATGCATACATTTGATATATGTTTATACTACCTCTGATTTTTAATAAATGTTTGACCTATTCGTTTTATCAAAAAATTTTATACCGTTATAAAAATATTTAATTCATACTAAAAACATTTGATATAAATAAGTTATAATAAAATAAATAATAATTATATAATTTTTTAATAAGATAAATGATTAAACGTATCTTAAAAAATCAATATGGTGAGTGAGTAATAAATTTAAATTAGTGTATATGAGTAGAGATACATGCAATGGGCAATGGTCGATGGGTGTAAGTACCGGCGAGGTTGGCGGCGAGGCGGCCGGCGTGGATGGCTTTGAGCGCGGCCAACGCGGTGGTGACGGCGAACTTGCCGCCGTAGGACTCAGCGACGATGTAAAGTGGGCTCCCCTGTAGCCGCGTGTTGCGGTAGAGTTGACAGAGCAGAGTGGTGAGGTCGCTCGCTGCCTCGGCGTCCGTGCGCGCCAGCAATGTCCTGTCGCTGCCCTCCACGTAGCTGAACCCGGTGCCCACGGGGTTGTCCTGCCATTGCCCATTGCCATCTCATTGCAGCATTCAAGAAAGCAAATTGATAAACTAGTAAGAATATTACGACGAAGAGGAGGTCGGCCTTGGAGAGCCAGGTGGATGTCCGGGGTTTGAGGTTGGTGTCCAGCGGCCCAATCTCCATGAAGTTGCCATAACCGACGCCCGACGCTCCCTGTAGTTTGTTAACACTGTCAGCACGTACGATAATATTGGAGCAATTAATGGTCATTGATTAGCTGGCTGGATGCATGATTAATTTCAGCTACATATATACTATAAATAATTATGCAATCAATCAATTATATATATATCAGTCGATCGATATCGGAACCTGCTGCCTGCAATTAATCAATATAATCAGCTGGATGACTATATATGTACTAGTACAATTTAATTAAATTGATTACCGGGCCTCCCTGGAGCCAGAGCACGGTTGGCCATGGCGTGCTGCCCTTGTTCACGCGCTGCGGGCTCCTATACAACCACCAGAACATGTGCGCCTCTGCACGTACATACATATATACGTATACGGACCAACATCATAATCATATTGTTTCGATGGATCAATATATAGCCAAGTATATATACACACAACATATATCAAAGTAGAAGAAGGCAAGGGATTAATTGATTGCAAGAGGAGGAGGAAGATAGGTATGCTTACTCGGGCGTACTTGGACATAGCCCCACTCCTCCGAGCCGTCCGGCGTGCCGGCGGCGGCGGCGGCGGAGGGGAAGAGAGCGGTGGTGCAGTAGATGAGCAGCAAGAGCAAGGCGACGGGGCTCATCAGCAACTCCATTGTTGACTTGTAACGACCGGGATGCGTGAGGCAGCAAAAGGAGATGAGATGACCTGGATATGTCCCTATTTATACTAGCTCGTGTGTGTACTATTCCACAGGTGCTGTACATTTACGAATATCTATCGAGTGAGTAGTTAATTACCTGTTCATCTCATCGATCTCGTCTTATCATCTTATATTTATATATACATACACATATATATATATATACACGCACACACTATATATATATAGTATGTACTCATCCATCCATAGGGATAGGGGGATATTAATTGGGACGGATTGGATTGCGTGCTGCTCGATCCATCCATCCATCCGGCCATCTGCTGCTACTAGCTAGATTGTTAAACAATCGAATCATCCCATGCATATAGATTGGTCGATCATCGATCTGGCTATCTGTTTTTTATTTTTTGTCGTTAGTTTTTGCTTGTTGCTGGAAAACCGCATGCAACAACGTAACGTACCACACCTGCACTATCTGCGTCTACCTCGATCATTACTATATCTCCTTGTTTTTCACACGCAACGCAACCAACTCAATCACGTACTCTCTCCATATAAAAAAAACTTAACTTATAGGGGTTTGAATTTTATCTCAAAAAATCAACTTCTATCATCCTATCTACTCTCAGCATATAAAATGAAAAATTTTACCCCTTTAATATCTTTTACCTAACTATCATTCTAACTACTTTTTTTCAATGATTAAGAACATTTTGGTCATTCTCACATTCCACTAATTCCAACTTGGGATGCTAGGAATGGATTTTTTTAGGACGAAGGGAGTAGGTAAGATCGGAATCCGATATAAACATATACGTATATAGGAATCTTTATATTCTTGTGATTTATTAGTATTTGAGCTGTAGCAGTACGTACTCTACTGGTGGTCGTACTTTAGATAATTACTTATTTGATCCCGTTTCGAAGCCTAACTACCAATCTAGTCCTGTTTTTCCTAGTTTGCTTATTTAACCCTATTTTTCAAAATCGAACATGCCGTCTGACCCTATTTCCATAGACCGTTAGGATTTTATTTATAAAAAAGAAAAAAAAACTATTTACTACTTGAACTTACCAAAATACCCTTGAAGAGGGGTTCAACCCTATCCATTAGGCCCGACCAGCCCTCTCTCTCGCATCCTCTCAGCACGAGCGGCAACACGCACAGAAGGGGATCTGCGGCAGTGCGCAGAGGGAAGGAAGGAGCGGCGGCGGCACCAGCGCACGGAGGGAGAGAGCGCCGGTTTGTTGGTGGCGACGGGTGCTGCGTGCGGAAGCGCCGACGGCGGGTGCGGCACATGATGGCGGTTGTTGCGCTTAGAGCGACTGTGGTGGCGTCGGTGCACGGAGGGAGGGCGCGTTGGCATGCGGGCGTCCAGGCGAAAGGAGTGGCGACGACAGGCAAGAGCCTGAGCAAAGGGAGCAGTGGCGGCGACAACGGGCGAGAGGGTGAGTGGCAGCGCGCAGGAGCACGGGTGGAGGAAGCTGCAGCGGCAGCGGGCTGGAGGGCGAGCGGTGGCATGCAGGAGCCCGAACAGAGGGAGTGGTGGTGGTGGTGGCGGCGGCGGCGGCGGCGATGAGGCGGATCCAGCGACAGCTCGACGACGAGGAGGCTCAAGCGGCAAATCCGATGGCATCGAGGCGCGCCGACGCCAAATCTAGCGGCGGTTGTGGCGCTGCCCTTGATCTGAACGGGGAGGACAGCGAGCGGCGGCGGTGGCGTTTGGCGTTGGGCAAGGAGAGGACGGCGGCGGTGATGAGGCGGATCCAGCGACGGCTCGACGACGAGGAGGCTCAAGCGGCAGATCTGACAGCATCGAGGCACGCTGACGCCGAATCTAGCGGTGGTGGCGGTGCTACCCTTGATCTGAACGGGTAGGACAGCGAGCGGTGGTGGTGGCGTTCGGCGTTGGGCAAGGAGAGGACGGAGGCGGTGACACTGCTCCTTGATCTGAACAGGGAGGACGCGGGTGGCAGCACTGCTCCTTCTCGCTCCGAACAGGGAGGACGGCTACGCAATCGAAGGCTACGGGGCAGTGGTGCTTCTCCTCTTTGATTCGAGGAAGACGACAATGGGCGGCGGCGCGGTGCTCACTGGCGTGGGCATGGGAAGTTGGCCACCCGGCTTATCCGCCCCAATCTAGGTCAAATAAAAAAAACTTTAAGAATACAGAGTCAAATAAGTAAGGGCACAAACGTTATTTTTTGTATAAGTTAACACCGTTATGTTGATTTTACGGAATAGGGTCAGACCTTATCTTCGGTTTTGAAAATGAGGGTAAAATCAGAAAACTTGAAAAGGTAGGATCAAATTGATAGTTAGCTTTCAAAACAGGGTCAAAAGCGCAATTGCTACTATTAATTATTACTAACTTTATCGAATATTTCTAACTTTGATCATACTTTTTTAAAAAATATATCATATAGTTTAACAATATATAAATTCAGGAAATTAAGGGAAACTACATAAATGTATACTATTTCAACCAAATAGCTAGCTGATCTGTGCTGACATTACTATGATATCGTAGATACTAGATAGGTATTGTATATTTGTATCTAATACCTATGGTACCAAACATGATGCACTGGAGGTACTAGATCTGGTACCTACGTACAATGTTGACGTTAACATTGTAACGTATGTACCGATCCGGTATCTTCAGTATCAAACATGATACCTCGTAGGTACCAGATATGGTACCTAGGTATCATACTGACGTCATCTATTATGTTGGAACGGTACACTGTTCCGTAGTATTTCTGATATAAATTACTAAATGTTATGAAATAATTTTCTCACTGTGAATCTAAGAATAGAAATATTACGATGTTAAACTATATAAAATTTTAGAAATTGATAGCCAAAGTTAAAAACAAAGCTAAGAACAAGTAATTTGAAAAGTAATTTGAAATGGAGGGAATACTTATTGTTTGCTCCATCCGTTTATTTTATAAGGCATATTTCGATTTCGGAAAGTAAACCTGGAAATTTTCGGGAAATTAAACCTGAAACTATTAATTTAACCCCGAGGGTATGTCTCCTCATTTATTACATGTCATCTAAGTAGTTAAAATAAATTAGAAAAAAAAGTATATATCAATATGTGATATATCATATTGGCTTTCAAAATTGGCTTGTACAAGTTATAAAAAAATAATATATAATTGTGAATATAGTCATTCTAGTCGATGTTTAAGTTATTCTTTTTGTTAAAATCCATTTCTAACAGAAGCCATTCTAGTGATTAGATTCTATTTATTGAAAGTAGTTTCACAAAGTCGATCTCCATTAATAGAAAAAAGTTTCGACTTGTTGTGATATAGGAGTGTATACAGTCTATTATCCAAAAAAAAAAAGTGAGAGAGGGAAGAGAAAAATCATGCAGGTATAAAGACAGGCAGGTAGAGTAGCGGCCCAGCCCGAGCAAGTATGGTCCCTCTCCTCCAGCCGCAGCCGCATACAAAGCATGACAAACACGCTAGGCAGCACGTCACATGTCAACTAAAACAACACATTACACATCCTCTATGCCCCTATGTACGCATGGCCATGCAACCTACTGGAGTACACTTGCTCAATCTTCTTCTTCCTTTACTTGCTTTCTCTGTCTTTACGTAACTGCAGTCCTCCTTAATTAGCTCAATTCAATCCAATCAAAATTATGCACTCTACTCGCTCCAGCTTGGTTTGGGATACATCTACTTAATTAACACACAAGAAGAAAAAACATTCCGAGATTTCCCTCATTTTCCTTTATGGGCCACCATTACATTTTCCATAACGCTTTCTCCGTGGGCTAGCATTGGGCCCTCACGTTTCCATCATGTGTCCTAGCAGGCCAACACCTTTTCCTTAGCGAGCTTTCTTTGGTAGGGCTCTGACTTGATTGTTTGTGGAGCTACAATAGGCCGTCGGATATCGTTGGTGCGTTGTTATTGGGGCTTTCTTGACTTTCATCGTTCATGGGTTTTAATTGTTTGGTGGTCCTTATTAGTGTTGGTTGATAGACCAGGGATATGTCTATTTGGCCTCCCTTATCTCTTGCTGCTGATAGAATCACATCCGTCAACCACAAAACCAAGTATCACAGTGACGAGTGCAACCAGGTAGTGAGGTAACAGGCGAGCTGGTACCCTAACGCCACCGCCACCACCGCCGTGTGATCCGCATGTGGCCACCTCTCGCATCGCCCATCGCAGCCAAAGCGCAGCGCCATCGATTGTAGCGAACACCGCTATCGCGATTGCGAAACATAGCAACGCCAGCTGAAGCAGTACATGACGCCGACAAGCCGCCCCGCTGCCTTCTTGTCCCTCCCTCCCTCCCCCAACACTACCAGCTCGCCTCATTTAAGAGACGACATCGGGGGAGAGATGGAAAAGAGAGGGGAGATGAGAGAGAGAAAGAGAGAGGGGGTTGGAAATAGTGGGGAGTCGTTGACATGTTGGTCCCATCAGCTGAAACCGCTTACCAAACCACTGAAAGAATCTATTTGCACCGGTTTTCAAATATGTGGGAGACATTAATTTTACCCGGTGGGTAAAAATGGACTTATTCCATAGACCGGTTGTACGTTCGTTGTTCCTCTCCGTGGAATGAATGGCTAATTTTGGGTTATCGGCCACAGCCCACAGGTATATGTTTTGATATTTCTGTGCTGGGCCAACATGCATGAGTAAAACTAGAAAAAAAAGTAAAAGTAAAAAAAATCTCCCTTCTCTATCTGGACTTCGAATTTTTTCTCCCTCCACCACAAGACTAGGTATCAAACTCCTCATAAATTAAAACCGGTTCATTTTGCTTCCTTTAATGATTTTCCCCCTAGTTTCGTCCTACATGACATGTTGACTGGTCAACCCATGCCGAATCATCGTTATCAGCCCACATGTCATTTCCTCCAACATTCACTACACGATTGATATTAGTCACCTACCCCAGAATGCCATGTTCATAAAGGGGAAGTCTAGTGGCGTCACAGCCAACTGGCACGCCACTGTCACCGCGCAATCCATTGATTCAGACAGCACCACAAACTCTACCTCCACAAGCAGATTGTTCAATACAGTGAAGCCGAGATGCGCAATAGCCTCGTGCTTGATAGGTGGAAGCGGTGGTTAGAAGACGATGGTGTTGCCCGCTCCGGAGGGATCCTTGGCGAGGCTAGGGATGCCCAGTGATACCGTGAAGATACTGTGAGGCACCCACCACTCTCCTAGCTCCAACCCCACAACTCTATTGTCTCACGCACATGCACGTGTTCACTATCTCGCGGGTCATCCTATTCAACCGCCATCATTGCCTCCTTGTTGATGGAAAAACACACATTGGCCTGAGAGATTTGCTTCACTCTAGTGTAGGTCTAAATCTTGCCTTTGGGTTCAGGAGTGCCAGTTGGTTTGATCATGTAACCAACAAGAATAAAATAACACAGTTAAACAAGCAAACGATAGCCTATCGGCTGGAAAACCGATGACATATCGTCTTTAACCTAGCCGGTGCCATTGAATAGAATCGGCTGTCAGGTGTAATGTTAAAGTATCATAAAAGACCTAAAATATATCGCATCGGCTGAAGATGCAATCAGTTATATAATTTTCTAGATAACCTTGTTTGAACCATGAGTAAACAATATAGATCAGACCAAACCGAGATGATGTAGATTACTTATATATCAAACTAATCAACTTAGAGATTACATGTGTTTATATCATAGACTATGAAATAATACTTAGGTAGAGAAGAGATAATGTACTAGCTAATACTCTAATACTCTAGTACAACCTTACATACATACACACACACATATATATATATATCTATATAAATATATTAATACATACTAAATATATTTATAAAAAGTGATATATCTATATAAGGGGTAGATATAGCATGTAAAGCATGATAAAATTAACTAAACATATTAAAAAATCTATATCAGGTAAGATCGGCCGAAACCCCGATTCTACCCTTATTATAATCAAACACAGGTTAGTTTTATAATTTTAAGCATGGCTAGGGATGATACATCACAAAGTATGCAAAAAAGTATAAAGTCTAAACAATCAAGCCTTTGATTATTTTTCAGGGTGGTAGATACCTTAGCCAATCTAATCGACAAAACAATTTAGCCGATACCGGTAAAATCCTGGAAAAGATCTGGCCGATATAGATAAATTGAGTCATTGATATAGATTAACTAAGATATATGATAACTAGTGATAGAATTAACAAGATTAACACATCTAAAACGACATAATAACCTCAATAATGCAAACCACTATAACAAGTATTACCTCTTGTCGGGAGATCGAAACCGATACCTTAACTCGAAGCAAGAACTCGTCGAAAAGAACTAAAAGAAAGAAGGTGGTGATGTGCCGAGAGTGTATTAAACGTTCGTTCTTTTTTTACATGGTTCTGGGCATATATTTATAACCATAGTACAAACTTGTCCATGATGGACATGACTCAAACTTTCATAAGTTACAAAATCATACGAACAAGTCCTTACGGCGGACTCTTGCCAAATCTTTAAGAATTCGACTTTAATATTCCTAATTAATAGATACAACTGCTTATAACGGATAGATATCCTTGTACGACAATGCTTTCCAATCCAATTCAGGCCCGTCAGAGCTCAAATGCATCTATATCGACTGCTCTATCCATATCAGCCTCGACCAAGTCTGATTCTGTTCCAGCCGATACAATCCCTAGATGATATGCAACTGAAATTTGGAAACAATTCCTTCTCCCTCCAAATCCATCTCGATTCATTCTTCGACTCCGAGTATCTCTCCAAATTTCACTGTTAACACTCCTATCCCCCTCACCTTCTAACCTCGAAACCTTAAATCCTAAATCCTCTATTGGAGTTCCTACGTCATCGCCAAACGCAATATCCTAGATGCACTTGAAGCTCGAGTGGTGACGAGGTGCCCCCGCTCCACTGATCTTCTCCACCTCCGACGACTCCCCCACCACCATTGCCCCCCATATCCTACTTCGAACCTTTTTTCTATCTGTGTAAACAATAGTACCAGGGGTGGACCCAAGCCTCGAGCCACCCAGGCCGTGGCCCGAGGCCTAGGAAAAAACACCACTAGGCCCAGCAAATTTTTACCATGTAACTCAAATCTTGGACCAAAATACCATCGGTTGATCCGGGCCTTGTAAGAAACCTGGGTCCGCTCCTGAATAGTACCGTATTTGTACAGTGCAATTGTTGAAGTTACTCCATTTGCTAATTAACATTGTTGGATTACAATTATATAAAAGCTGCATCTATATTTGAGTTACTTTTTTCTCGCAAAATGAAAAAGGAACTTGAGGACGTCGTACGGGCAAGCCATGTGGTGGATAGGTGGTACGGCGAATAATAGTAGCAGTAGTACTCTCATGTGCTAGTTAGCTAGTTAGTGAAGTACGTTGGACATTTCGATCATATATATCGATCGGCTTCAGCATATATATGCTGCTGCCAGATCAAATACTGTATTTATTAATTGGGCGTGCATTTGTCTGTAAAGTGGTCCAAAATATATAGATAGAAGGATGCATAGGAATTGAATGGAATTGCCTAGTTACCAAACTCAGCCACTCCGCTTCGCTATCTCACCATCACTCTTCTTCAATAGCTACTCTCACGCCTGCACGGGAGTTGCCTATGCTGATTACTCCATCTACCATGTAAAACTAGCTATAGAACCCTCCATGAAACATTCGTTCGTACAATATGAAACAATAAATGGAGCTATTGAAATATTAGTTACTGATACCATTTAAAACAAATAAGGGAAATGAAACATCGCCAAATCCTATTTGAAGCATTTTATATCACAAATGAAACATTAAATATTAACTATTGACACAAAAAAATTATTAAAACATACGAATAACACCATACACACTATTTCAAAAAATAATGATCTGTTGTCTCCTCATCGGAGGGATGTTGCGATGTTGTCTTAAAATATAGAGTAGAGTGGTGAGGGCCATGAACACCCGATTTTTCCTCCCGTATCAGACACCCGTAAAAGATGCATTTTCCAAAGATTTGGAGTGCAGAATGATGAAGAGAAGAAGGCATATTAATGAGGAACTGGAAACACCATAGCTACAGGTAGTTAGTTGTCGTCTGATTTTTTTTTTCAGAAAATAGGGAAAAAAAAAGAAGAGCTTGATTATTTGTCGTGACAGATAGAGATAGATCGATCGGTCACGGGAGTAGGGGGGTGGGCTTCAGCTTGGAGCTATATATATACTCCATATTAATTAATCCTAATCTATTTATTTAAGAGCAATGCTCTGATACTTTACTACTTGTAGTATTATACTACTAGTAATATTAAGGGTAAATTACTCAATTTATTAATATAATAATTACGAGTAATTTTGTTATTTATATTTTTTTCCGGTTAGATCAATATATAGTTATCCATTATATTGGCACTGTTCATATTCCATCAAAAAATAAAAAAGAAGGAAAAAAAATTTAGTCACTACTAAATGATAATTATACCCCTATTTTTTTGAACAATAATATCCATCACATTTCTAATACCGCTAACTAGGGTGGTAGTAGAAAATAATCTGAACAATAAGATCAACGATTCAGATTATTTTCTACTACCAGTAGAAAACACCGGAGTGAGAATCTTTATTTAAATGCATATATATTTTTAATTTTAGTACTAGTTGAAGGCAGTGGTCCTAAGATATGATACATGGAGCTGTATCATGACGACGCAAGCAGCAATGACGTTGGTTAATTTGGATGGATACATTAGTCATTGTAAGCCCAACCTTCAGTTTGGAGTAAGCAGTACACGTACTGATCATGGATGACGACCTCACATCACAGGCAGAAATGTTGTTTCCCTGTTTGCATTATTTTGTATCAACAGATGCCGGCCTCTGTAACTAATGTCAGTATATACTCTCCACTTAATCGCGCTTCGCGCGACTCTGATCGCGGTATAACTTGCATATCATTTATCATAACATTCACCGTTCTGTTTTGTAAGCACGTTACTTCATCCATTCTAAAATATACTCTATTCACTCGTGTCTATATATATATATACATATATACATACATATATACATATATATACATATATATACATACATATATACATATATATACATATATATACATACATATATATATATATATATATGCATTTCTAATTTGTTTAAGTAACAATTAAGATTAATGAGGGAAAATGTTTGCTTTCAATCATCTTATTGTTAAACAAATATTGAATTTCTTATATTATATTATATTCCTCTTCTAAACATCTGATTGATTAAAAATTTCTAGATTTCTATGCATTGGAATTAGTGTCATATAAATGCTTTACACTATTTATAGTGATTAACAAGAGGGGTAAAATTAAATGGAGCAACATTGTAAGATTGAAGTTTTAAAAAAAAAGTAGGTGAAGAAATGAAATATAATATTATTGCAGTTGGTTGAGATGAGGGAGTCCATGCAGAAGTAGCTATGTTTTATGATAACTATTGAATGTCAAAAATTACTATTTTTTAGTATGAAGGGAGAAATATCATTAAATGCTCGTATGGGTAAGGTATGGATGCGTTTGTTTATGGGGATGAGTGTACTCCCTTGTTTATGAGCGCACGTATTTGTACCGTGTTTTTAAAAAAATGGTATAATGGGGATGTGGATCATGCCGCTTAGGTGATATATGCTCTAATACCAAGCAAAATTGTAACAGAGTATATGCACTGTATTGTATTGTACGTTACAGATATGAACCTGCATATAAGAAAAGCTTAGATGGTGGTATCCTATAGAATGAATTTGTAACATTTAAAAATTACAGATAAATGTATATATATTTAAACTTTGATGCCCAGTCATTACATATGGAGAGATGGAACGCGATCTAATGCTAATTTGCTACAAATCACTTGCTGAGGATAATCATGGAGGTTAATAAATTCAGTATGAATTTACAGATAAGGCTTCTTTTCTTTTCTTTTTCTTTATTTGATCTGAGGATTAATGAACTAAACATAGTATTAAAAAGAATAGACACATGAGTTCTCAGCTCTTTGAGACTTTTTTTCTAGAAGCCTCTTGATTGATCCAGTGGTTTTCTATTCTCATATATAGATCAGAGTCTTTATAGATAGGTTTAACATATATTACCCATGTAGAGATCCAACGGTGTATTTTTTTACTAGATGTATCCAACGGTTCTTCTATTTTAGATGATGTGGCTCATCCTCCATCCAGAAAGCTTGCTGCTTTCAATTATTAAGATATTACTAGTATTTACTAGTGGCATCGATATACGCTCATATTGTTTTAGACTGATTATATGATCATGATTTTAAGCTGATCGATTCGATCGATCTTGCAATAGTAATGTCATTACGGCCAGCAGGAAGAAAACTATGCAGAGCAGTGCAGGGCAGTAGACATGTTACATATTAATCAATCAAAGCATTTGAAGCTTAATTAGCTAGCTAGCTGCGAGCTAAGTTGTCGGCCGAACGGGCGAGGAGGTTAATTAGCTGAAAGGGAGGGAGCATTTGGTGTGATCGTTCAGTTTGGTTGAAAGCAGAGTCATCGGTAGCATTCCGGCACGTCGGTAGCCTTTGCTTGCGGGGACTCATCGTCAGCTAGCTGATCATGTGACTAGTAGTTTAGTAATCTTGGCTCAGCTCAAGTTCCGGGGTCCTTATCTGATGAAGCTGAAGTTGAACTAAACACTACTAGCTAGTCCGTGACATTTTCAAGCTCAAGCAGTAAAGAGTGTTTTGCTAATGATCATTGTCTTTTACGCATATCATGGACTGTTACAAAACTAACCCCGAAATCGATATCGATAGCTAAACACGGAAAAAACACCATACAAGATCCAAACACAATAATAACACCGAGACACGATATTTGGTAACAGAGTTCAGCCGTAGCCTACATCTCCGGGACACTGATTACGGACACTCCTCCCTGATCCAGCATATTACAGCGTATCAGAGTTACAATGACTCACAGCTGGTCACCACCAGCAGCCGCTCCTTCTTGCTATGCTAATTCACCATGCCGCCATGCAGTTACAACAAACACGCTCCTCTCTATTCATGAGAGATCCTAGGATAGAGTCCGACTCTTACTTTAGTCCTATACCTAGTACAACTTCAAGTCCTAAACTGTAACCGACTACGTACACATATTCAACACAAACTCCACCTTGGCGAATATGCCGCGCCAACCTGAATATGTTCCTTGCGTGCTCCGTGTACCCGGACTTGAGTTAATCCTTTCGCCGCTCACACTGAGCCGCCCCGACAAGCCTTTAGCAGGCTCATCGTAACAAGAGACTCCACTATCTCCATAACTTCTTCCTCTTGATTCCACCTGCAACAGTGCTCCACCTTCTCTCATATCACCATAGTCGTCTTGCCAAGAGAATTGAATTTGTCCCTAGCTGCCACATCATAAACTTCCCGAAGACCATGTCCACCTCCATCTTTCGTCTTAAATTTGACTTGATCTAATTCATGGTCAAATAACCAATGTCATCACCAAATAAATAAATTAAACTCACCAGACATGAAGAGAACTTTTTCTTCCTTGTCGTCTTATGAGCCAAGCTAATAAATTCAATATCCATGCTTTCTCGCATCCGTAAACTGAATATCTAATAATTTGAGAAAATTCACTATTACCTTGAATCACCCGAAGAAATTATCACCGTAGCGTTTGCTCTTCATCTTCAGTGACGCAGATTTCATATATTCCTATCATGCAAACTCCGTAAATCCTGGATATATCCTGTACTGCCAGTACAAACAGTTCCGTTGACTCCATCAACAATTTCTCTGTTGCCTGGGATGTTCTTCATGCACGCTTGTTATCACACACCTGCACCCGAGCTACACCTTTTGCACTGATATCCTGGCCACAATTGATCAAAGGGCTCCTCGAAGCGCTAATGTCTAGATATTGTTTCTATTCCTCGGCCTCTCTGGCAAAAGTCCTAGACTCGGCTTCGGAGTCCCTTCTACCAGTCTCCGTGTTGTTCTCGTTCCATCAACCTCTTCTCTTAGCACCCTGCACCACCAATCCGACTACTGCTGCTCCGTCGCCTGTAGTCTGTAGATGAGTCCGCAGCCCTGCACCATGCATCCATGCAAAACTTCCTCCATCTGTACGTATCATAGCCACCGTAAGATTACCAAGCCGACAAGTTCCTGCATCATATTAATTGGTACCTTGCATACACATGCAATTAATTAAACCAATGCACTTTTGACTTGCTCCTCTACGTAGTCGGTTACATTGTGAACGTAGCAGCGCTGCATCAACCGGAGCAGAAAACCGATTCCTTTTCTTATCCGGTCAACCAGGTCCACGGCTTGCACATCGATCTGTCCACCTCGCATTGTTCACGTCTCCGAGCGACGCATCCATGCGCTGATGCCTCCACGGCTTCGCCTGAGCAACGCCGATCCCACCGGTGCGGACGCAAGCACCGACACCACTACTCCCCACGGACGCTGTCGTCTCCAGTTCTCCACTACCTGGAGCCGACCAACGACGAATCCGGCCGGCCGGCACGACGAATCCCGCCGGCACCTACATGACGATCACACCAAGCCATGCTCCTCCTGCTCGGATTTTATCACCAACAAATCCATTCCGACCTCCGATTGACAACCGTCAATTTAGCTCGGAGCCGAAGCCGACAAAACACCATACCGTCTTCCCTGCCGCCGAACGACCCGAGCGTCACATCTAACCATCTCCCTGTCGAACGCAGATCATTGAAAGGGCCGGGCCACCCCGCCCAGAGCGTTCAATTCCCCCGATCGAGAACGCCGATCGCCTCCAGCTTCAATTAACCTGAGCGTGCGGCCGCACATCTCCCTATTGAGAGTAGCTCATCGGAAAGTCCGGGCCACACGTTTGAAGTGTCCGACCCACCGATTGAATCACCAATCGCTTCCACCACCATCAACCTGAGCACCACGTCTGGTCGTCTCCCTGTTGAAAGCAGCCATCAAACGGTTCAGGCCACCACCTGACGTGTTCGATCCACCGATCAAATTCCGTTGATCGCCGCCATGCTCCACCTTGCGTCCATGTCCGTCCCTGGACATCCCGTGTAATCATCGCGGTGTGGAGCACCTCCATCGCGCCTCTATCCATGGACCTCCCACGGGCTCTGATACCACTTGTTACAAAACTAGCCCCGAAATCGACATCGGTAGCTAAACGTGGAAGAAACGCCATAGGAGATCCAAACAAGATAACGACATTGAGACACGATATTTGGTAACGGAGTTCAGTCGTAGCTTACATCTCCGAGGCACTGATCACGGGTGCTCCTCCCCGATCCAGCATATTTGTTGACGACTAAATTTGGTAATTCAAGTATCGGAGATGGAGATAGAATCAAAGAGAATCGAAGAGATTAGATCGTATCGGAAACAGAGTGAGAATCGGTTGTAGTCCGAATCGGCTGTGGACAGGATTGGCAGAGTCAGAGTCGGACAGAGTTAGCCGATTGAGCCGATTTTGGAAATGTGACTCGGTACACGTCATCGGGTTGAGTTTGGGTACTTCATATGGATTGCCATGCACGGATAGAGTCCTGAGGAGGCAATTGTATCTATTAATTAGGTTATTTTATGTAATTTCCTTATAGATATTCCCGGTAAGAGTCCGCCTACGGGACTTGCTCGTTAGTTGGATTTGTATTAGGTTAATATGAGTCGTGTCCATGATGGACAATGTTTGTATTTTTGGGTATAAATATAATCCCGAGGTCTTGTAAATAATAACAACACACGTTCAATCAATCTCGGCGCATCGCCACCTGTATTTTCTACTTCTCGACAAGTTTGTGCTCTCGAGTCGTGCTGCATCAATTTGATCTTCGACGAAAGGTATATCTTGTCATGGCGATTTGCATCATTAGGGCTAGTGCTTACATCTTTATGACACTCTAGTTCTATGTTGTGAATCTCCGAGTTATCATATACATTATATAATTTAGATCGACAATACAATCTACTTGTATCGGCTGATCCTTTTTAGGGTTTCGTCGATATCGGCTAGATTACTTTGTTGGTTTAGATTATATAATATATCAACCATCCTGAAAAGATGATCATCGGCTTGATTCTCTAGATGTCATGTTTCTCTTTATACTTAATGTTGCATTGGTTAAGTCCAACCTATTAAGTCATATTTAGAAACATGATATCTAGCCTACCTCATGATCGTTAATAAGGATAGTATCGGGGTTTCAGCCGATCTTACCTGGTATAGATGTTTTATGTTGTTTTATACTTTGTTTAATGTTCTGTATCTGCCCCTTATATCAGGATCTAATCTAATATAAATATATTGAACTTGATACCAATTTGATTGGTTATAGCTGAGTATATTTATTACTAGAGAATATCCTGGTATAAGGTTGTATCGGAGCTATAGCCGATACATGCTTAAATCTAGATATCGGCTATGACATGAGTCTATATAATCGTTATTTCATGTTATCTTTAGACTTGAGCAATTTATATTGTCTCGGTTCATACCGATCTATCCCAATTGCTTATTTCTAAAGTAATATTGATATATTGATTATGTAACACTGATCTGTACAGCCGATATACTAGTTTTAGGGTTAGTTTTACCAATTGTTATACCTTACAGCCGATTCATGCTTTATTGCATCGGCTAGGTCATATACGATATGAAATCGGCCATCTGGCCGATTGTCTATCGTTTACTAATACTCTTTGCATATTTCTTCTTGTTGATTGCAGGATCAAATCAATTAGCACGCCCTTGAACCTAAAAGTTTAATTTTGGACCTGCACTAGAGTAAAGCAAATCTCTCAGGCCAGTGTGTGTTTTTTGCATCAACAATATTACAGTGTATCAGAGTTACAACGACTCATGGCTGGTCGCCGCCAGTAGCCGCTCCCTCTTGCTATGCTAAGTCGCCATGTCACCATGCAGTTACAACAGGCACGCTCCTCTATTTATGAGATATCCTAGGATAGAGTCCGACTCTTACTCTAGTCCTATACCTAGTACAACTCCAAGTCATATACTATAATTGACTACTGTTGACGATGAAATTTGGTAAGCCTCAAAGTTATCATCGGCCTAGAGTCAGTATCGGCTTCAGAGTTCTGGAATCGGCTGATGGGCATTATCAGATCGCCAACAGTTGTGTTCTTGATGGATTCGGTTAAGGAGATAGATCAAGCTTATCCAGAAAAGTCCGAGTTCAAGAAGGATGCGGCATGGCAAGTTTATCTATTAAGTAGGAAGAGTCTGTTAGTTTCCTTTTATCTTTAGGAAAGTGTGTTTAGTGTCCAATAAGGACTTTATGTTTTCCTTTTATCTTTAGTAAAGTTTGAGTCGTATCCGATATGGACTAGTATCTACCCATGGGTATAAATATGTACACCCGGGGTCTATGTAAATTATCTCTCGATCAATACAACTACTCTCCGCGCATCGCCACCCTCTTTCTGAGGTTTTTTACTTATCAACTGGCGGAATTTGGCACCTGACGCGGGGCTGCATCGACTTTCGATCTCTGGCAAAGGGGTAAGCCCTACGTTCCGTCGGGTCCTGGTGAATTTATCAGCTACATTGGTGTTGTTCAAGGCTGCATCGCTTCGATCTCTTGGATCGCTCAGGTTCGGTTGATATATTTACCTGATATCTCAATTCTATCTTAATTGCATTGTGTTTAGAGACGCATCGGTTTAGTTGGGACTGTCTCGGTTAAGTCTGATCTTCTGTCTTAGTCGATATATCTCTACAATCACAATGTTTTAAATAGATTTGTTATATCCATTACATTAGACAAATCTATCGGCTCATTAAGTATTACATTATCATATACAATCTCGTGCTGCATCGGTTAGATTTGACCTACTAGATTGTTGTTGATAATATAAATCTTGTTAAGCCGATAGGTTCATGCTAATGTTTTATCGGAGTGCTAGCCGATGAATTATCATATACATTATATAATCTAGATTGACAATGTTTTCTACTTGCATCGGCCGATCTCTATATAGAGTTTTATCGATATCGGCTAGATTACTTTGTTGGCTTAGATTATCTATTGTATCCATCACCCCGAAAATCAGTCAAAGGCTTGATTGTCTAGATATTATATTTCTTTTCATACTTAGTGCTGCATCAGTTAAGTTTGATCTACTAAGTCGTGCTTAGAACCACAATCTCTAACCTGCTTCTTGATTGCCAATAAGGGTTTCATCGGGGTTTCAGCCGATGAGTTATCTGGACGTTGTATTGGCTCATAAGGATTACATATAATTTGGATTTAGCCGATCGCAATAAAGGGTTCACTGTTTATCTAATCATTTGGATTTATTGACATCGGACCTCCAGCCGATGAATGCTTCAACCTTCGGATCGGTGCTTATTCAATCTATCATTACTAGCCGATTGGTTTCTACTGGATTATATTATTGTTTTATTACATTATCATCAGCCGATTATCTTTATATCATTATTTACTCAAGTATCAAGATCTATACTGGATATCGGCTGGTATCGGCATCGACTGGAATCACTCCATCGGCTTGTCAGCCGATTGGCTGTTTTATCTACTATTCACATATCTTGTCAGTTGCAAGATCAAACTGACTGGCACGCCCGCATCTCATTATTATTTTGGACCTGCACTGGAGTTAAGCAGATCTCTCAGGCCGTCGTGTTTTTACGTCAATAACTACGTACATATATTCGACACAAACTCTAACATGGACAACAGGACAGTGAGAATGATGGTGGTGGAGTGGGCGGCTGCATGATACTGCTACTTTTGATGGGATCTTTTGCTTTCACGAAATCCGCTACCGCTACTCACAAAAAATGTAGGGCCTGTTCAGTTTGTTGTTGTTTTTAACCTTACCAAATTTTGATAAGACAATAAACTAAACACATTTCAACTATTGCTATCTGATCAAATTTTGGTATTTCTAAAGCTTCCTTTCTTAAAATTCTACCATAATTTGGTAAAGGCATTAAAACAAACATAGTCACCACTAACGAAATTTGGTGATGATAAAATGTGTCAAAATTTGATATTATCCAAGTTTGGTACGGTTGATTTGGGTAACAAAGTGAAAAAATTTGGTCCGTAAAGCAGGAGTGAAGCTCTATGATCCTCATGAACTCAGCTCACAGGTACTACTAGTACTGTACTTAATACAGGAGAAGGAAGCAAAAGCAAAGGAATTTGTTGTCTTCTGCCCCTGAAAGCAAGGGGGAATCCACATCGGTGAGTGCGCCGCAAATGTTTCTCGTCTGCCTCGGGTGGCCCCACCTGCAGTGGCACAGGAAGCCACTTGCCATGTGGTCCCCACCGCAGCCCTACAGCAGCAGTTTCTTCTTATTTTTCACCATCCAACCGCCACATTTCAGCAAATCTCATACTTTCTCGGCTACTAAATATCTATTTTTTTTTTCGGTTGCAATGGCAATGGTATCCATCTGCGGAGAAGAAGAAGAAAGAAGAAAGAAGAAAGAAGAGGACCACGAGCGAGTCTCGAAAACGCATCGCGTCTCACACCAACTCCAATGTAATTGAGGAGGAGGAGAGAGAGCACCAACCAAACGCAAAAGAGAAGCCACCCCCACCTTCCTTCTCTCCTCTCCTCTTCTGGTGGTTGCGTCTCCGTCTGCCATTCGGCGGCGGATTGTTGGGCATGATGTTGCGGCGGGTGGCCCCGCCGGCGTCGGGGGACGAGGCCGCCGCCGCCGGGTCGACGACGATGCCCGAGTGGTTGGAGACGCTGCTGTCGACGCGCTTCTTCCTGGCGTGCGGCGCGCACCCGGCGTCGCCGCGGAACGAGTGCAACATGTTCTGCCTCGACTGCCCTTCCCCTTCCCCGGCCTTCTGCTACTACTGCCGCTCCCACCGACACCAATCCCACCGCGTCATCCAGGTCTACTCTTCTTCTTCTCTCTCGTTTCATCACTCATTCCATTGGATTTGATTGCAACAAACACTCAACATTTCTTGCTGCAGATACGCCGTTCCTCCTACCACGACGTGGTGCGGGTCACCGAGGTGGACGACGTCCTCGACATCTCCGGCGTCCAGACCTACGTCATCAACAGCGCAAAGGTCCTCTTCCTCAACGAGCGCCCCCAACCACGCGGCGCCGGCGCCGCCGCCGGCAAGGCTGCCGCCTCCCCCTACAACTGCGAGATCTGCGCACGCGCCCTCCTCGACCCCTTCCGCTTCTGCTCCCTCGGTTGTAAGGTATTCAACATTCCTCCTTTTTCTTTTTTTACTTTCACCTCAATTTCCGCTTCTTTAATTCTTCGCGACTATAATGGCAATGCACAAACGCCAATGCTCATCTTTACTTTCACCTGCATTTTGTTTTTTTATTTTTATTTTTGTTCTTGTGTTCTGTTGGGTCACGCTTAATCTGTTTCCCTGCTCCTCCGCCTGCGCGCGCGCGTGCAGCTGGTGGACACCAAGACCGGTGGGCGCGTGGCCACCGTGCCGGCCGGCGAGGTGGCCAATGACGACGCCGCCGGCGGCAGCAAGAACGTCGGCGGCGCGCGGCCGCAGGGGAGGCGGCGCAAGGGGATTCCCCAGCGCGCCCCGTTCGGTTCGTGAGTCGTCGTCAGCATCAGCAGGCAACGCAAAGAAAGAAAGAAAGCATCTTGGCGAGGCAATGCCGAGAAGGGAAGGTGGAAAGGGAGCACGCGAAAAGTAAGGAAGGCTTCTTCTACTTCTCGCATTGCTGATTCCAACAAACTGCGGTTGCTCTCTCGATCGATCACCACCATTAACAGATGGAGGAAGAAGAAGAAGTAGAAGATGCGTCCAAACAAAAGAAAAGAAAAGAAAAGATGCGCATAGCCCATCTCCAAAAAAGAAAACCAAAAGCAACCCAACCACCGGGGCAACACCAGCAAATCGCCAAAGCATCCTCTACTACTGTCCATCTCAACCCAACACCATTGTAAGCCAAACCACCAGAAAACATACTAGCTACACACACACCACTTAAGTTAATTAATTGTCCAATACACAAGATACACACACCAATACTTTTACCCATTCATTCAGTAGGTAGGTAGGAGCTCATGTCAATGTCATTAGCTAGCTCAATCCCTGCTACCTAGTCCTCATGCATGGAGTAGGCACTAGCAGTACATTTTTAGAGGATTGAGTTCTAATATTAGTCACTATTGATTCTTTTCAAGATTTTATTATTGATTGACTGATGATGATACCGCCTGGTAATTTTACATTGTTCAAAATTAGCTGATTCATTCCCACATTGCTGTTACCCCCTTGCATGATTATATATAGAAGATTCCATGTTATTAATAATCATTAAATGTTGTTGTACGTCCACATTGTTACTCACTACCTCACCCTGCTTAAGAATAAAGAAACAAAGAGGAAAAGATACCAGTACTAGTTTTTTATGCGCGTTAGGAATAAGAAGAAAATCCATCCATGTTTTGTCTTTACGGTTGGCTTGCTTTGCTTGCGCATCATTGTATACAAGAAGAAGAAGAAGAAGAAGAAGAAGAACAAGTTATCAAAGTGATCAATTACACTTGCTGGCCTGTTCTGGCTTGGCTTGTTTGATAATGTGCTGTTATTTTAATCTAATCTTTTGGAGGGAGATGGAGGGGCTGGCTGGAATCATGCTTAGATGTGAGTGGTGTGGGGGCGTACATAAGTAGCTGCATTATTGTTGCTGTTGGGCCTGCTGGCTCTCCTACTTTTCCTACATAGGAGTAGAACTAGATTGTATGTTTCTTTCTGAAACTTATTCCGAACATCAGATTAAAACAAACCGGAATGCATCACTACATATACAGACGATTCATTCGGCCCCAGCTAATTAATCAGCATGCCGGCGGCTAATTTAATCGGTTGATTAGCACACATGTACGTACAAGTGAGCATGTATAATTGGAATCAGCAGAAGAAGGGGTGTGCGTTGGGATGGATGTTGATGTGCATTGTGCAAAGCAAATAATGGTTGAACCCACCACATGCATGGAAGGAATTTCCAAATGGAAGGAAAGGAAGGGAAGACTTGTTGTCTTTTGGTTTGGTTGGTCCATTCCCTTCTTTCTCTTCCACAGCTGACAGAGCAGAACCAGAGACGATACTCCAAGTTAGTTGATGGATGACAAGGAAAGCTAGCCCTCCACATCTTGTCTTTCTCTCTTAACTTAATCACTTGATTGCTGCTTAAATACTATTAGTAGTGCATTAGTATTAGGCTACACAAACTCTGCTCATTTCTTTGGCATGCAGAAGTAGCTGCTTTTTTGTTTTGGTTTGTTGCAAAACCCTCCAATTAATGTTGATTTCTTGAGAGAGAGAGGAGAGATGAATGGCGCTTATGATGGATTGATGACCATGAATGCATCAGATTTGTGTGATCCTATTCCTACGGCAGGTTCATCGGCGATCATTGATTCATACTCCATCATCATACATTTGAAACTCTTTCTTTGCCTGCTCTGCTCTGTTTTTTCTTTTGCTTCACAAACTCTGCTCTAGTGCTCTGCCAGCCTGATAGAAGTTGTGGGACGTAAGCTTTTTTTCTAATGGGCTCGCTGCATCTGTCCATTTCTCCCTCGGCCCAACCAATCTGTTCGTACTTAATCCGGCAATACAGTTCCTTCCTGGAATAAGTCCACTGAAATGTGGGCTCAACAAAAAAAAATTCTCACTTACATGTGGGCCCATATGTATTTTATTTTAGTTTTTTCTGACTAGATGCCATATCAGTGAAAAACCAATCATTGATACTACCTAGGACCTGTGTTGAATGGTTTTGGCAAGATGAGGAGGAGGGGGGAGGGAAGAGATTTTTGGTATTATGGTTTAGGATATCAATTAAACTCGATGTAAAGATAAGGGATGGCAAGTGAACTTATTCCTTCCTATTACAATCTGCTCATATTGGGCTTTGCTTTGCCTTGCCTTGCCTTCGGTCACATGGTTCAGCTCAAAGAAATCGCAGACATTTGGGCTGGGTTGGAGACTTGTTCAACCTCAACATCTGCATGTTTATTCAAGAACAAAATAGGCATTATTCCTTCCAGTCATACACATCCTATTGGAATTCCAACTTCTCCTCCCTCTCTTCATATACTACTCCTGTGATTAATTAAGAATTAATGAAAAGTTATTCAGGTGCACCCGTTGACCATTACAAAACAACTCAAATAAAATCCCTTCAATTCACACATGACAAAATGCCAAAATCCTGACGTTAGCGTAGGGGAAAACAAGTGATGTGAGCTGGGCATGCGTTCATGCATAGAAAGATGCAATGCATGTTAATTTTTTTCTCAATGGAACAATGCAATGCGTACTTATTTGTTACTACTATACAAGTCCGATGCATACATGCACTCACGCGTGCACGTCATTCTCAGACGCAGAGATATACATGCACGAATATATGCTAGCTAGTGCACGTCTAAAAAGATTGAAGCCTTAGTCTCACGTAACATGTCTAAAAAGATTGGAGATCCCTCACGTAGTGACCACAAAATTAATAAATAAATTAAAAAAAGTTGCAAACATTAATATCAAATCTAGAATTTAAACATGTATGAGTAGGTATTCGGAATGAAATGCATTGTAGTTGCATACGTACGGTTGACTCCTTCGAGCTAATTCTCGACTTCCATTTTTTTTTATAGTAGCCACATTAGTTGACTCCAGCTTAATTTCAAGACGAAACACTCTATATACTTATACATGATACATGCATACGTTGACCTGATGAATACATGCAACCAGGGTCGCATCACATCAACATCTGTCACCGTTGGGTTTGGGCAACGACTGAGCCAGCTGATTGATCCCATTATATTGGTTAATATTTTTTGTCATCCATCGAGCTCGGTCGACAGATGCATATTGCACATATATGCAATGCATTTTTGTCAACGTCTTCTTTTCGAAAACCTTTTGTCAACATCTCTTTCAGTTGATCAGTTCGTCAAGCATAAAACTGCACCGGAATGAACTGGCAGGGCAGGGGTGAGACATGTAAATGCGGTCAAATGTTATAATATCATTGTGTTGACGTCAACGGATAAAACCATACTAATTTTCTATATGTAGGATCAGTTAATAAATCTGTGGATTGAAATTAGCTATTAGTATTTTTTTTCCAATGTACTAAAATGTGGTACATGCATGCACCCAGCTGGTTAGTTTTTTTATGAAACATGCTTGCTTCCCAGATTTAAATCATAAGTCATATAGTATACTCTCGTATTTACAGGTAATAATTCTTTTAGTGATAACTAACGTATACATCAACAACGAGATGTGCACACATACATACATGTACCATGTCTTAGAAAAGAAATAATATAGTACATAAATATATGATATATATGGTTGACTCGGCCAAGCTAGCGTGCGTGCTTTGCTTCAGATGGATTTATTTTTCCTTTTTGCAGCGTGTCCGTTTTTCCTTGGCTGTTGACCGGATCCCCTTCCTGCTAGCTGTTTCACTTTTCTTTGCTTTTGGCATATATTGGACGTCGTACTTAATTGCAACCTCTCTTCTCTTCTAACATGGATAACTTCCTAAATTGTATTCCATCCATTTCATATTTTAAATCATTTGACTTTTTTTAGTTAAATTTAATCAAGTTTATAGAAAAATATAGCAACATTTTCAATACGAAACAGATATATTATTAACATATATTCAATATTAAGTTTAATGAAACTAATTTAGTGTTGTAGATGTTGTTATTTTCTAAAACCTTGATCAACTTTAAATAATTTTGAGTAAGAAAAAAGTCAAACGATTTATAATATGAAACGGAGGGAATAGTAGTTAAAACTTAACATCTTAAATTATTAATATAGAAAAATATTGTAATTTAAATAATATGTAAAATGGTATTGATATATTTATTATGAAAAATGTGTTTTAATAACTTGTATGAAAACATAATTAAAAGAAGTAATGCTAAAGCATGTGAATTATTTGGAGATTATGGCATCGTTTGACTCAGAGGAAGATGAAGTTTTGACAGCGCACGTAAAATAAGAAAGCCATTAACGTATGATCAGTTGAGTATTAATTATTGTAAACTTAAAAATAAATTTATTTTATATTTTAAAGTGACTAACATGTATATCGGAAAGGTTTTACACGAAACACTTTAATAATTTAAAAAGCGTGCAACGTGAGATAAAATATGTTTCTTAATAAGAAAAGACCAATGCTTATATATGCTGTTGTTCACAACGTCATGTGTACTAAAGGTAGTATTACTCTCTTGCTTGTCTTGAGAATATGTACATTTTGTTTTGCCAAAATTATTTTCATTTGAAGATCTTCAGTTTTTGACTTGGGCTGCTTCATGCAAAGTAAATAGTATTCATATATCTCCCATCAGTATATCAAGGTACGTAGAGTAGTAATATTTATGAGCAGAGCACACAAACAAAATGTACGTTATCTCTATACTGACTAGCTAGCTAGGTTGATGATCAATGAGCATTGTCTTCAATTTGAAACATGGCATCCAATTATATATTTGGAGATCCTTGAAATTACCATATTAATTGGGAAACAAGAAAGATATATATCATTTGATCATGATGAGTTCAATTATATTATAGCAGAGACTGATCGATATTTTTTTTATGAAAACAAAAGCAATAATTGTATGCACACAATATTTTTGTGTTTATAGAAACAGAAGCACTAAATTGTATATAAAACCAAATCTACTTTTGAAATCTGCTTTATGCAAATTTAATTACGTGGAAATATCCGCTTAGCTTAAGTTATCGATCGAATGAGCAATTGAGATATGGGCGAGTCGAATAAAATTTCATCCATGCATACGCATCGATACAATTATAAGCATGAACTCAGATAATGCATGCTGTTATAAAGCTTTAATTAGATGAACTCTTTCGGAATATATATATGATGACGTACATGATTTAGTAGTATGTACGTCAAGGTACAATCACGTTGACTTTGAAAAGTCAAAATAACAACTTACTATATTAATAATTAGAAAAAAAATATACATACATGCATGCATACGCAAACCCACGGCTGGCTTTTCAGACGACCAATCGATCGATGAGAACAAGACAAGTTAACTATAGAATACCTAGTCAACGCGCGCCGATCGAACTGTTGGGAAGGCAATTAAGCTAAAAAGCTAGGTTTGACCGGTCAAATCCTGCCTCGCTCAGGGAGTTGGGCCCTGCTGTTGACTTGTTCCCTTGTCTGATTTGATCATTTTACTCCGGCAATTAATTAAGTGATCAATCATATATATGGGCTGTGTTTGGAGCTAGCTAGCCTGGGGGTGGACGATAGTAGTTAATTAAAATAAATAATAATCAGTAGAGCCTCCTGGAGTGGAGGAAGGACTTGTGGTTGCCGGCGGCGGAGGCGAGGTAGGCGACGAAGGTGGCCAGGTCGGTGTCCATGTAGCGGCGCGGGTGGCGGTCGTCGATGAGCTCCGGCGCCGGCGACACCACCCGCTCCGCCGCCACGCTGTGGAACGACGCCACCGACACCCGGAGCCGCCTCGAGTTCACCTTCACCCTGTGCAGCACGCTCCTGTACCGTCCATTGCTCAAGATCTGCATCATCCATCAATCAATTAATTAATTTAGCTAATCAACTACGTACTGTAGATTTGGCTGCTGGGGTTGCAAGTCGTCTTAAAATACTTGAATTTAGGAAGGATATTTTGCATATGATGAGTGACAAGATGGATGAGTTTATTTGTCATGTCATGTGTGACACATGCAGCAAAACTAGAGGTCGTCCGACGATACTGAAAAGAATATAGTACGTACAAATTACTGATTTGGAGGCTTAGGTTTTGCCACGTACTTGGACAGCGACGACCGAGTAATACTCTATACTGCGTATACAGTAGCTAGCTGAAAAGTAGTGGAATATACAGATAGATGGACGTCGTACGTACCTCCAAGTGGTCGCCGACGTTGACGACGAAGGATCCCGGGAGTGGGTCGACGGTGAGCCAGTCGCCGGCGTGCATCACCTGCAGCCCGGCCACCTCGTCCTGCAGCACCAGCGTGAGGAAGCCGTAGTCCGAGTGCGGCGGCATCCCCAGCGTCAGCTCCGGCTGCGGGCACTCCGGGTAGCAGTTCACCGTCATCATCTGCGTCCCCGCCGCCAGGTCCTCCATCACGCCGCCGCCTCCCACGCCCAGTGCCTCCAGAGCCGCCTCCATGATCTCCATGAACACCCGCTGGTTCGCCTCCGCGTACCTCGACGCCACCTCCCGCAGGTCGGCCGGCGAGGTGGGCCAGGACTGGACGACGGCGGCGAGCGGCATGCAGGCGAGCTTGAGGAAGTCGCGCCAGCAGAGCACGGCGTCCTTCACCTGGTTGAAGCTGGTGCCGTACCTGACCGGCGCCCGCACGTCGGGCGACATGTACCGCTCCCGCTCCTGCTGCGGCAGCTCGAAGAAGCGGCGCGCCACGTCCAGCATGCCGCCCACCACCTCGCCGCCCACGCCGTGGTTCACCACCTGGAAGAACCCGTACTCCCGGCACGCCGCGTCCAGCGTCCGGAGCACCGCGGCGCGTTCGGACGGGATGCGGAGGCGCGACAGGTCCACGACGGGGAGCTTCACGGACCCCACGGCGGCGGCGGCGGCTTGGCCAGGGCGGTCGGAGGCCGGGAGGACGTAGTTGCCGGGCAGCCTGGTAATGCCGGTGTCGCAGAGGTGCCTGACGCCTCGCCGGCAGTAGTACTCGCGGCTATCGTCCTCGCCGCCGTCGCCATCCTTCGCTTCATGCAGCCGCTTCTCCACCTCCACCGCCGCCGCTCTCTTGCCCACCTGCTGCTGCTGCTGCTGCTGCTGCTGATGCTCTCCGGCATTGACCAAGTCAACGATCGCCATTACTAGCTTCTAGTAGCTTATAGTGGTAGCTTTTCCGGCAAAATTTGAAGTGCACTTGTACTTAGCTAAGCTCTGTTGTGTCTGTAGCTGGATTGCTACACAAATTAGCTGTTTGCTTTGTGCAAATGGAGGGCAAGTGTTGTGCTACTTATATAGGCAGCAGCGGCAACGACGAACTAGCTAGTGGTCACATGTAAATTAAACAAGTGAGGAAACCGGCAAAGAGATGGATGGAGCTAGTGGTTTTCATCGTATCATTTTCCTGCTGGTTGCTGCCCTGAATGCTACCTCGATTCAATTCGCTTGCTTTGTTTGTTTAGTTTTCCTTTTTTTCTTTCAATCAATTCGTGCGGGTCTTGATCGATGGGAGCGTCACATTCCGTTGACCAGTACTAGTTTTAATCTATCTTCAATTGCACTCTCTCGGCAGTAATACTATATATATCCATCTTTCCGCGTACTAATCCTGTGCGCACAAGTTCCAAATGCCGTACTCATCAACTAATAAATGTTATAAATAATTTTAGAGTATAATAAATGCTATAAATAATTCTAGAGTATAATAATTACATCATGGGCAAAGTTTTATCTTCACATTCATTATATATACATATAGTAAGAAAAAAAATAAAATCCTGATATATTTATACTCTTAAAACCGATAGATCTTTTGTTTTTTATGGCTAAAGTATAATGAATTCGAAGGTGAGATTTACACATATGTGCAATATTATCATAACTACTTGTACAAATATTCTAGAATTCGGTGGAATTTATTAGTTAATGTGTACAGTTTGCACATCCAAAATTTATGTGCACATGATAAGTTCTCAGGTTTCGCTCTAAAATTGGGACTTAATTTTTCATACACCTAGACACATATAGTGTAATTAAAAATACTTTATTTTATCTTAATTAACTTTATATATGGACCGTAAATTAATTACAAACAAGGGCGATGGCTCAAAATAGTTTTCAGCTAGGTTATGTGGAGCAAAAGCAAATTAAGTGCTCAATTTGGTTAGAGAGGAATGCAGACAAGACCTTTTAGCAACAAAATCAAGGCAAGTGGCCTTAACTACTGTTGGAGACATCGATCGAACAATACGTACGTACTTGCACTGTCCAGGTGGAACACGTACAGCAGCTATCTAGTCATACTCAAAGCTAATTAAGTGTCTATGTATGCCGACCAATTCTGTGTTCTGTTCTGGAACCATATTATTATTACAACTCTTTTGTATCTCACTTCTCAAAAGTTAAAATATGAGAAAAACTTAATAACCTTTATATAGAAAGCATCTACGTATCACTTGATTATTTATTTTTGCGGCCGGGGACGAATCACTTGATTAAGTTAGAGAAACAAAAATCAGTTGTACGTGAATTGTACTGACACTATTCATATCCAAATTAATGTTTTTCGTTATAAGACATGTGTGGATTGAATTTGATTAGTGTTACAAATATATTTATATATATATTTGTGGGGTGACATATAACATTATAAATCTATGTGATGTTTTTTTTTAAAAAATAATAATCGTGACTATTTAGATTACATAGGGCAAGAGATAGCATTTGTGCGTACTAAAATTTCAACCAACAAACAAAAATCCCTATATTTTCAGGAGGAAAATCTAAACAATTTAAAATTTGATCACCGAAGTGACTAAAAGATAATATTTATTTTAAATCTTAGTATACGCTAAACAACACATATAATAAATATATTTTATAAAAAAGAGAACATGCATGCTAATACAATGATTGCTTGTAGTAAACGGTCCTGCATGCATATGCCTGTTCTAGCTCAGAGAGAATATATCATCAACAAATAATATTCGATCGATCGATGTAGAGGCACATAATTTTTCAATGTGCAAACACGTATCAAGCTACAGAAGCACACACAAACAAACAGACGCACGCTATACATGCAATGCATGCATATTCGATCTAGCTAGCTAGGGTTTTGCTTCGTGTTCCATTACATCGATGGATATATATTCCTTGTTGGGATATTGTCGGGCGCGGGAACACGATGCCTGTGGGTACGTGGATGACATGCACGCAATAATGCATGGATCGACAAGTGTTTCTTGCCGCCAAATAAACCAATAAAGTGCTGAGGTGTCGATGCCCTGCAGATTAAGTGGACATATCGTATCATGCTAGCTACTGTATTTTCCAACCATATATAGATGACAGAAAAATCTCCCCAGCTGATTTGAGCTTATCGAACTATCTATGAACTGTTTTCAGCTCTATTTCTATCTTTCCTAAAGCTAAAACACAACCAAATGTATAGTTTCAGCTTAAAAATGAAACTACCTATATATATATATGTCACCATATTTTTCATGAAAAAATAGTCAGAATATATTTACATTGTAAGTTCCTAAAACTACATATGTAATTTTAATATATTTACAATGTATATCTTAAAATTACATATAAGTACAATCTAACGGACATATTATGTTTAAAAACAAACCCATTCACACCTTAACGGACCTGTAAACTCTCGCTCGGTAGTAACCAATAGCATTCTGAGTGGGTCCACAAGTAAAAAAACACATATAATATCTTAAGGCAACATCAACGATCAGAAAATCTAACTACAAAATAAACAAATTTGTGATGGCACACAGCAGCTTAGAGTAGTATAGTATATATAAAAAAGTTACCTCGGGTTCAAACTATAAGTTAGATTAAAAATTAAAAACATACCCTAACATATATATCGATTTGGTGGTCTCCAGTATATATATATATATATATATATATATATATATATATATATATATATATATATATATATATATATATATATATATATATATATATATATATATATATATATATATATATACAAATCGATATATGTATATATTATGCATGCACGCCTGCTTGCGTGTCCATCTGTTATGCAATATTAGTTACAGCCAGCTAGCTAGATAGATAGGATCAAAGGACAACAAAATTACAAAAGCAACTTATAATTAGCTTCAGAAAGTTGTCGGGTTGCTTTAGGGTTTCTGTGATGAGGTTCTAATAGCTACAGCCTTTTTCCGAATTAAAAGTTTTCTCTAACTAATTTAATTTTTTATCTAGATTTTAAAAAATAGTAGGTGTATAGAATCCATAATAAACTAGACTAGCTAAAAAATAGTTTTCTTAGTTTCTTCATATCCCCACTAATTAAATTTTCACCATTATTTCTCCGAATCTAATACTCCCAAACATAACCTGTTAGAATCATCGATCATCTGGTGTTCTATTTTTCTTAAACATGGAAATCGCTGTAGCTTACCCCTTCTTTAGTCGTCATTTTTGGCCAGTTTTGTCGTGATGGCCATGATATATACTGATATATATATGGGTAGTACTGTGTGACTTGAAAATTATTAGATCGAGCCCATATATATTGCCGTCAGCCGCTCATTCTCTTAATTCCTCTCTTTCTTTGACGAGCGTGCAGCTGGGACGCCCTAGCTAGACCACTTGGCATCACTACACGGTCGACTTCTTTCCAAGCTAATATTTTTATATATAAAAAAGAGCTAATCAGAACTATGATCTGATCATGAATTCAAGATACTGGCTTCATCTGGAGGGTCAAATTAAACTACTTTAGGCCGGGTTATTTGACCATTAATCGGTTTCGATGCATATATACTTTTTACAGTAAAATATCTGATCGTATATATATATATATATATATATATATATATATATATATATATATATATATATATATATATATCACTCTACTTTAGGTGTTTCTTAATAAATTAGAGTTATTTCTAAAGGAAAAACAATAATATATGCACAATATAATAGATGCGATACGATGGAGTTGTTCTTATATTCACTTTTCGCCGAGTGCTCCTTGCCTCAGCAGAAAAGTTTGACGATTGCATCACGCATGCGCGCACACACATATATATAGCTTGCACCAAACTGGCATATATAATCGCATTTATACTACTAATGCATGCATAGTGATCTAATCTATAATGACATGATATGACTAACTGATCCAAGAGGGCCGCCCGGCAATTAAGCATGAATATGTGCTATGTCTATAGACTATAGTAGTATAGTACAACTATTTAGTTAGGGTCATTACCTTATAGAAAGTGTTGTCTTTGTCCACACAACAAAAGTAACTAATCAACTATATATTTATATAGGTTACCATATGTGTTGCCTTTAATTGTTGGCCATTCTTTTGCCACGGAACGAAACACACGCATCCTAGCTATTAGGTTCTTGCACATGTACCCTCCATCTCAATGTCAAAGTGGGGAAAAAAGAGAGGAGGAGCTAGCATATACACACGTATCACTCTTGGAACAATAATATAATTATGGCCCTAGCTATATATATTTGACCGATATTAATTGTACTATATGCTTGACCAGGCGACACGCGTGCTATGTATAAAAGCTATATATACTTAGCTAGCTAATATAACGGAGATGCCAAAGCTAATTAATTAACTAATAGTATAGCTATGCTATAGTCTAACGCTGCATATATTGAAGCTTACGGCTTAATTAACTAGTGATCAGATATTGTTAATGCGTCACAGTATATGATCACAAAACCTACTAGCGGTATCTGTATGCCACACCTTCATTTGCTGAGATGCACCGTACGTGGGCGTCCACGTAATTGTACGTTACCTAACCAACTGGTGCGTGCAAAGCTTGCTTTCTCGGTTAAGGGCTCATTTGGAACAAATTGATTAAGAATTCTCGAAGGAATTTAATTTTATAATTTTTCTCTATATGGTCCTTTAGATCAAAGGAATATCTATCCAAGAATCCTATAAAATTCCTTCTTCGGATTTTTGGCTCAAAACATAGAAATTTTGAAGAAACTCTAAAATAGCTTCAACTTCTTAGAAAAAAATCCTTTTGTATATCTTTCTTTTGTTTCCTATGTTTCCCTGCACTTCACCTAAATGATCATTCATGTGGTTTTCCTAGTTTTCTTTAATCCGTAGGATTTGAGATATGCTACGACACTGCCATCCTGCATTTGTCCTATTTTTGTGTTTTAAGAATCGTACATTCCAAGAAGCCATAATTCTATGAATAGCACTGAGATGGATTTCCACTAACTAAAGATTAATTAATAAGGACCCTTTGAACAAAAGATTTATCTAGGAATTTCATATGATTCAAATCCTATAGAAAATTTTTCTATGTGGCCTCTTTGATACAAAATATTGAAGCTTTCCGAATTCTATGGAATTTCTATGGAATATCTCATTGCATGTAGATTTTAGAGAAAACTTAGCAAGAGATTCTATCTCTCTCATTCGATTCGTGCGATTTTCGTTTAGTCCAATAAAACGGTTTTTCCTGTGTTTTGGAATCCTCTTTTTATATTTACATTCCTATCAGGATCCTGTATTTTTTCTATTCCTCTATTTTCTATCTTCACGATTCAAAGAGGTCATATATATGTATACACACACATACGTACATACATATACATATACACATACATACAAACATACAATATATATATATATATATATATATGTATGTATATATATATATGTATGTATAGACACACACACATACATATATACATATGATACCCATATGGGACACCATGTTGCGAAATACACAAGTTCACCTAATTTTTTTAAAATTTTCATATTGTGAGTATATACCTAAGTATAAGAATTTGATTCATACCTATACCTAACAACAAAACAACTCAAACTTTATTTCACATTACATTATTACATACCTAACTAATTATATGTTTGGATGTTATATACCTAGAATCAAAATCTAATCAAAACATGGTCAAATTCAGTTCAACTTGTTTTGAACTAGTTAGTAGAGTATTTAATGTTAATACCTAAACATTTAAAAAAAATTTCATACTCATTTGAATTGGGTATATACTCAATTTGAATCATGAAACCCGGGCACCATGGATCACCAAACAAATTTAGTATACATATAATATATATAATTATTAATTATTAATTGGTGGGGAACGAGTGAGCATGGAGCTAGCTAGCAGCAGTGTACTTCAACTAGAATTAACGGTGGCCATAGCTTTAAAGATGATACATGTCACTAGGATAAAGAGTGAATTACACACTGAACCATGTATGATGTATTATATATAACCAAAAATTTTACTTTGGACGAACCGATCGACTAGGTTAGAGCTAATGTTTTTATTTTGAACTTATTCCCACTTGAAACATCCGGGCATCGACTACCGACGTACTCGGCTGCCAACACCACCGGAGCTTGAGTTAAAGCTTAGCAAGGCATTCACAGTTTACAGTTAGACGCAGAGCCGGTGGAACAGAGCTCGAGATAGCTTCACACAAATATATGCTGATGGAGGCGGATATGTGTCGGCGTACGCAGAGCCTGAGTTACTAATATTATATCTAGCTTGCCTACAAAAACATAAGCAGAGGTTAAGTGTAGCAAGAACGGAGCCAGAGCTTAGCTTGAGCCTGAGCTCCACGAAGGGGAAAGAGGATCAAGCTGGAGAGCTCAGGGACGTACGGATCGAGCACAGGCGGCATGGATTTAATTTCCACATGTGGAGAGAGAGAGATGATCTAAGTGAAATAGATTCGTCCAAAGTAAAAATATTATCTATAGGATAAAACATGATGTGACACCATATAAAAATATGATAAGAGGATGAAACTGGCCGGGTCTAACATGAGACCTGGTGAATTTATATAAAATATCGAAGACAGATGTGAGAAATATTAGCATATTTAATTATTATTGGTAATTCATATACATTGGGGGGAATTGAGTATAGTACTACTAGTTTCTAGTAGTTAATTAATTAAGATGATGCGAAAGGTATACCATCAGTCTTTTTTAGTGATGTCCTGCACTGGGACTGCCCTTACACCAGTTAGTTAGCTAGTCATCAGTCTTTTTTATTTATGAATTGGTGGCAATGGAAAATTAATTAAAACGGTAAGAGAAGGCAATGTCCTACTATATATATATTCTCTTATTATTATGTCCTAATCTGCACTATCTATATCTATCCAATCTTGTCCACTTTATATATTAAGAGATCACTCAAAGGTCAAACCTGGTATATATGTATAAAGGACAACAGCATCTAGCTAATTATAATGATTTTATAGTTTTGCTGGAACACAGCTAGCATATGGAGAAAGAAAAACCACGATCGTTTATCAAACCTATAGCTAAGGTTACTATATAAGCTAGCTGATCTTGGTCGATCGGGCTCTTTATTCCGTGCATGCATTGTGTTGTGTTGCTAGCTTTCCATGATCTCTCATATTAACAAAAACATGCCTAGTAACTAATGGATCAGTATATAGCTAGGGTACACGAGGATATAATATTTATTAGTTGGAACTGATCATCGCATGCACACATATAACTGGTTCTTGATATGAATAAATAACTAGCTAGATTGCCCTGTTTCTCATTGGTCTCACTTGTGTATATTCACCGATGCATGCTAATTATAGGGTTAATTAAGTACGTCTCCAGCTAATAATAATGTGATGTGAAACCATGAATTGCGATCTGACAATCTACAACATAATTGCAGGTAGTACTCCCCGTTATTTTTTATTTTAATAGTTGATGCTATTGTTTTTTTAATACGTTAAACCATTCACCATTCACCGTATTAAAAAAATATATAGATATTCGTTTATTTTATTGTGACTTGATTTATCATTAAAAATTCTTTAATAAAACCTATATTTTTATATATTTGAAAAATAGGATCGAACACAAGTAACCAAACCAACCAGAGAAGATTGCATGGTTGTAAAAAAAAAAACTTTTAGCGAAAATAAAAGTTACCCTCGTAGTTGATGAAGATCTCGGCGTAGTCGATCTGACTGCCGTGTGCGCACCAGTCTGACCATTCATGTGCTGTCGGTCTGACCAGTTGGACTGTCGCCTCCTCGCTTGCCACTGCTTGCTGTCGCCGGTTTGACCGGTTTCACGCCGTTGGTTAGACCGCCGTCCTCCCGCCGGTTAGACCGCTCCTGTGCCGCCAGTCAAACCGTCGGGATCCAGAAAACACCGGTAGATGAACACTAGCTTGAAGATGTAGATTAATATATCTCAACTTTGTTGCATCAACTAGTGTTTACAAAGTGCACCAACAACACTCCTCACCAAAATCTCGAACTAAACTCGAAACGCTAACTTTTCTCTCGGTTCAACTCTCTCTCAATCGATATCGGAAGGCTATACCCTCCCTCTCTATTTATACCCATAACGTGACTGCCCCTAGCCATGAACCAAACTCATACAAGAAATCTTAATCCCCTAGGAAACCTTCACGTACAAGAAACAAACTTTACAAACTCCAATCTTTCCAAACTTGGACTCCAATCCAAATTTGACTCCGCTTTCCAGACGCACACAGCACCACGTGTATGCCATATGGAAACCTTCACCTTCACGTGCATTGTTCTCTAGCCTGAGCATCCCGCGTGATATCCTTGACCGTCTGGACCTCAACTTCTCCCAAGCTAGTCATGATCCATCACCGGCTATATTCCCATGGCCTCAAGCAACACCTGTACATGAACAACAAAGAAACTCCATGTCCGAGTACAAGTTTGCACCAACTTAACTCACAATCAGCACATAATAGTATCACATACGAATAGAAATAATCCAGAAGTCAGTAGTCTAGAAATTCGACGAAAACAACCTGAAACCGACTCTCTCCTGGAATCACCAGATCAGACCATCAGGCTACCCAGTCTGACCGGCCACATACCTCCATTCTAACTGGCGTACTCCACCCAGTCTGACCGGCCACACATGTCGATTGCACTGTGCACCGTATGAAAACACTATCCACCGTATTTTCAACAAACACTCACCGTTGACAATTGTGCATCACCAAAATTAATCATAATATAAATTAGACGTAATGAAACTTTTTGGGCTTCGACACGGTTTTCTAGATGCTACTTTAGCCAATAATGTTTAAAACATAAGATATTTTAAATAAAAAAGTTGTATATTATGATAGTTTGTCTAATAATAAATCTAGTAACATTATTCTTATATGATTGATATTTTTTATTTATTTACTATTAATAGTCAAAGTTAAAAAATATTTGACCTAGCACTATTTTAAAAGTGTTTATATTTTGGAAGGGACGAAGAATATACTATGTATGTATGTAATTATATTTTCATACGTCGTAGTCTTGTAGAAATTAAACGTACGGCTCTAGGAATCGGTGGCGGTTCAATCAGGGCATTAACAGTAGACAGTGAAGAAATTGCAGCTGAGTAGTCTGATGTACTATATGCTAGTGGCTGATCTAGTAATTAACTGCTTCCTGTAATTAGCTCTTACTCGCTGTCAGCAAGTCCTTTTTATGGCATTTTTATGTAGCTAACATCCTGGCGCTTCATTGCAGCCTCTACAAATTAAACGTGGTTTTTTCTTCATAACGACAATATAATTCTCTAAAAATGATTTATAATTCAATCAAAAGGTTCTTCCAAGTGTACTACGGTACTACTACCATTTAATCGATCTCTCGTTAAAGTAAGCCAGATGATAAATTAAAAAGAACTAGAAAAGGTTAATCGCAATCTATCGATCGATGAACGGATCGATGATTGAGCATCTAGTTAAATTGATGCATGCGTGCCAGTGTTGTTGACTTGCCTTGCTGGTCCATTTTAAGTTGTCTTTGGCGCCATGTTCAGTGCATGCTTCCACATCAGCATTTATACTTAGCTAGCATCCGCACCATGACGTCTCAATCTCTCAGATTTGTCAAATCACTTGACATCAACGCACTAGTACCAACATCAAGGCTGCCTAGCTTGCTACTCTGTTTTCAGGACGAGCTAGAGGCAATTAACAATGCGATCGATATCGATAATCATCGACTTTTATTCAATTCTCCAGTAATCAATCACTACCACTTTGGATTCATGCTGAAGATTTACAGCATGCATGCATGCATGCAGCTTGCAAGGGAAAACAACTGCAGATATTTTTGCTACCTGATTAAAAGACCTTGGAACGTCGAATCATCATTGATTCACTGTATCTATCTACAACTTTGCCTGTTCGACAAGGATTGCTTTGTCTTTGCAGGTGCAGAAATTAAAGTGAACTTCTCTTTCGATGTTGTGTGCATCTGCATCCAAAACATCCAGATGGTTCCATGGCAAAAACAGAACGGCATACTGTTCACTCTCCCATCGTACTGGTACATCAAGCTTCAGGTCAGGTATGTACAGTGCAAGCAAGGAAAAGGCAGGCATATATTTTACATGTCATTTTCGTGCAAAAGCGCTCCTTGTCTGGGTATTTCCATCGCATCAGGAAAGCACGAGTGATGGAAAGCATCTTGTTCCGGGCTATGTGAGTTGCATGCAGTTTCCATCTTATCAGGTTATGTGGTCATCAGCAACACCAGAATTGAGATTACCATGGGCGCCAGCTCCAGTTTAGCTGAAAACAACAAACCTGGAACAGTCCCAGTTTCAGGTAAGGCGACATCAGCTGATACCCAACAAACCTGGAACAGTTCCACTTTCGACCATCCATACCTATCACCAGTAGCAGTGCAGATGTTGCCATTTCTTGTCCATGAGGTTGCTCTGCAGTCATGGATGGCCTCAGAGGAACAACAATCTGATGCAATGCAGTTGCTTCTTGTTGTCTTGCTGGGATATTTGTCACTATAAGCGCCACACCAAGGGCATCAGCATCCAACAATCTTACATGACACAGAATTTTCAACGGCAAGCTTTGCAGCACACCTCTCAATCTTGGTCCATGACAATCGTGAATTCTTCTTCTTACCCCCACTTGCACAAAGAAAAATGAGAGCTCACAGTCTGCGGTGACAAAACTAGGTGGCAGAGTCAGCAGCATGGTTTTGCCAGAACTTCTGATAGCTATGCAAAATCCGCCACTCTATTTAATTTCCTTTGGTGTTAGTCCATAATAAGAGATATCATGCTACTGATTCCTTCCCCAGCACATATATGACAACACACAACTAAATTTTACAACAAATCAACAATTGATTTGCATCAGGGTACATGGCGACGGTGTGAACTTCCTATCACAGAAACATTACCTAGCTACATTCTCATACTGCAACTGTCATCTCCTGTAATATGGATAGGTTCCATAAGCCATCCTTTGCAACGCTATATTCTTGTTATGCTGAATTAGCTGGGACAAATGGAAATCATAGGGATGAAACCCATTGATCACAGGTTGCTGTTCTAGTAAAGGGACAAACATATGTTGGGCTTGCTGCTGCGGTTGGATTCCAGGATTCAGGTCGATGAAATTACCCTGCTGTTGACCTAGTAACCCCTGACTATAAAGGGGAGCTGAATGCAGATGCTGTTGTGGTGGCAACCCATAAGCAAACCTAGGGTCAACCAAAGGTTGAGGTATGTGTGCAACCTGATTAATTGGTTGGATGGGCCGTACTTGAGGCACAAATGTGGTAGGACGGTGTAAATCAGTGGCAGATCTACTAGCAGCCGGCCCAGGGTTTACAGTATGTTTCACTTTCTTTTGCTGCTTTGGGTTGCTTTCTGGGCTATGCGTTGGGTGGTTCTTCCTCTTAGGACGCTTCAGACTGGGATTACTGACCAGCTCATCCTGACGAAGCGGCTCAAACAAAAGGGTCTTCAGCTTTGGTGCATCGATTTTACCCCTAAAGAAATTGTTCAAATTCAAAACAGCGATCCTTATGCATTCATTGATTTTCTGCATCTTCTCCTTGCCTACTGCTCTGGCAAAATTCTGTGACTGATCCAAGAAGTCCTCAACCTGCATGAATTACTTGTTATGTGTAAATAAACAACTTTTGCAGAAGTTACTAAAAAGCCCAATGAATTCATGGAAAAGCTTACACTCAAGTTACCAACTCCTCTTTCCCAGGTCTTAAAGATCCATGACCCTTCAAAATTGCTAGCACAGAGCCCTTGCTCCCATAAACCCTCCACAGATAGTAGCTGCATGAGAGAAGGCCAATAGTGTCTGTCAGCATAATGAGTTCTGACATTAAGAAGGAAGGGTGAGGCTTTTGTGGAAGTAATGTTACCTTCAATGAACAGCTTACAAACTGTTCGTGCATATATACGACACCAAAATACTTAGCAATGACTTTGCCTAGCAACAAATTAGATGGACTCGGGTGGTATAACCCTCTCTAACTATCTAACAAGATCCCTTAATTAGATAATGAAGTCGATGATGCTATACGAGAGAACAGTGACATGGATCAGGTGAACAGGACCGTCCGTCCCAGCTGGGTCAAACTGGGAGTTTGTTGTCATATTTTTGTCACGGATTATTCACTCCACGCCTCTAAAAATATGTTTTCTCAAAAAAATTTCTTCTACTGCATTGCTTAGATCCCTCGTTCTAAGCTTCTTATTTGTTAAGTTTTTTATCAAAATATTTATTTTATATCAACCGCCGTGCAGATAATCCGATCAATAATCTTTTTCAAACTGGGCATTTGTTCAGACATTTGCTGGAGTTCAGGTCAAGTCTAGGCACAAGGGGAGATATGTTTTTGTCAATCAATATAAAAACTCTAGGAAATGAGGGCAAAACGACCATAACTCAACAATATCCCTATGGATTCAAAATGGAATATTGGCCTGTAACAAACATAAATAGAAGGTGAAGTTTTTATTCACTTACTTTACTCATAAGTGACACAAAAAGCTCAGCAACTGATTCTTTATTTCTGCTCCCAAACCCCTCAAATAGTGAGACATTTCTCTGAATACTTGGAAAGTCTGGACCATCTACAAGATGTTGGAAATTATCTTAGTTTCTTCATATAAGTTTTATATTAACGACAGATAAACCAATCCCAGGAAAGCTAGTAGCAGTGAGAATGACATACACCTAAAAATAGAGGGAGTACCTTTCAACAAGGCAGAAAATGCAGGTAATATTGGAGGACGCCGGGTCTGCAATCCACATTGGTTGATAAAAAGTGTGTTTATTTCTCTTTTTGCCAACAGAAAAACGGACTAGGTATTAACTGCAAGCTTATACATACAGGCTGTAAAACTTTAATGGAAATTCCATGAGGCCGGTGAAGCTACCATTGAACTATTTGATACTCATGACTAAAAAGTCCAATAAAAACTCAAGTCAAAGTAACAAACCTGTAAATGGAAAGCAACTAAAGAGATAATCGCCATTGAGCTCATTGTTCGATCTCTGGGGCAATTAACATCATGTGCCTTTGCCCAGAATTTCATCTGCAGAATTAACAGAAATGGTTGGTGTCACATATTTTAGAAGGCCCCTTTATGGGGATTCTTGCAACACTTTGATTGCCCATTGGAACAAAAAAACCGTGACAGAGAATTGCAATACCAGATAACATAGTATCTGAAATCTTTCATCAATGGATGAAATAAGTTTAAATATCATTGATCTTGACATGCCATCTTTGTTTTCAACTGAAATATCACACTCAACCCCAGTTCCCGTATCAATAACCTTCAGTACAGGAACTTTAGCAGTTACAACAGGTAAAACCCCATGACAACGACCATTCCCTGATATTGACAATATAAGGACAAGGAAACAAAATCACATTAAAATTTGGCATCAAAAGGTTCTAGGTGGCATCTATTAAAATGAAGTTATTGTGTCCAATTGTCAACACCATGTCAAGGGTTATTAAACATACACCGATAATATGACATACTGTTAATAACAAAACTAATTTAAATTCTTTAAATTTTCGATATTTGGTGTGTGACACATATTGCAATATATATAAAGAGACACCATAAATATATGGATAGAAAATTGACCCTTTTGGATCTGTTACATAAACCTAGAGAGTATAGATAATTTACTCTGATGAGCATGTAGAACTTTTGCAAGGTTCCGAATAACAGAAATCTTGTCCTTGCGAGCAAATTGACTATCAAAATCAGCATTAAAGTTGACAGAGAGGTCAAGGTCACTTTTGGAAGTAAATAGATCCATTGTGAACGATCCAAATGCTTCCACAACTGGAAACCCCTTCTTTTTACCTGGAAGAAGGCATCAATCAGGAAACAGGTCATAATATCACGCAAATTTGCAACATTCAGGCAGAGACAAAGTATTCATGGTAAAAAAGGAATCTAGCATGTAAAGAAAATTGTAGACATAAAAATCTGAACAATGCATGTCGGAGTTAACTGATCAACTTAACGAGGTTAACTAGCCAAATATGTAGTACACATTAAGCCAACTTCCATATAATTTTCATGTTTGTGTTTCCGAATGCATTCCCTTTTTCACCAATGCTGTTATGTACAAGTTTCAGCAAAAAATTTTGCGCTATGCATCTTTCTAGCATCAGAAGCAAAAGTGTTTGCTTGACCAGTAGGTTTCAACAATCCATAACTGAGGTGCACAGGAAAAACATATTTTGCTGAATGGTGACACATATGAATCAACTGCAGGTGTTTAAAACCCTATTCACACTATTGTTGAACTGCAAATGAATTTCCCTGATTGCATATGTGTACGAATTACAAGACAACACATCTTTTGCAACTCTCATATTATTATGGTAATTTCAATCCGTATGTATATCTATACAATTTATATTTTCAAGCACAGTCAGCATTTACAATGATCAAAAGGGCATATTTTGAAAGCATAATCCGTCAACCCATGATAACAGATGAAAAATAACTCTTACCATATATCTCTTCTGCTATTTTATTGAAGACATCGATCATCAGATGCCGTTGCTCATAGTCGTCAGGCTTTGGGCGCAATAATGCATATATTTCTATAAGTAAATCCTCGAGAATTGGAAGCAAAGTAGAATCGATAGAGAGTGCTTCAGACTCCAACTCGCAACTCTCTGCACGCTTGCATAACGCTGCTAGTAATCCAAAATTTAAATATCAGTTGCAGTGTATATGAAAGTAATTAATTAATGGAGCAGAAGTACCGGTAATTGGTGTCAAACATGGTAATTCACAACTGTTTCAGTATATACGCGCCCAGAGATAAATAGATATAACCGTGCTCCTTCACATAAAAAAGGTCATGTTTGCAAACAATCACAGCCATCACGTATATATTTTACAGCTGTCAGCATTTGCTTCCGCAGAGAGAAGCTATTGACTTATTTCTAAGTACTCAGGAAATATACAGAAGCGAAACATAACAAGAGGCTACAGGATAACTTTGTGCATGGAATCATGGAAAAACAGACAAGCAGCTATCTTTGCCACAAAACGAAACTGTCATTACTATTGAGAAATACATAAGTCTAGGCCCGTACATGCTACTGGATCCAGTTCAATTGAATGCAGAAGATATGGCATGCTGCTTGCATGCACCTGACAATCTGACATGGTTACATGAAACGGTACAGTAGTAAGTTCTTATATGAGATTGCCCTAGTGTACACAAATGATACCATGGCAGAAGTTGGGGTCTTGCTGTGCTTCAATTGAAGAGCAGCATGAGGAAGGAAGTAATATACACGGATAATAAAAATTGGGGAGCAGCAGCAATAACCAGATAGTAGTTAGATAGTATACCTCGTGAATCCCCTGAGATTGCCAAGCACCGCGGCCTGCAGGATGAGACACCAAAAGGAAAGAAACTTGAACTGAGAGCTCATCATAAACCGGGGAAAAAAATCGGGTTGGTCCCTACCAATCCAGAGAGCTAGACATGCCCATGGCAACAAATTCTGGAGGAGAGGATTACGCATAGGGAAGCATCTACAAAGCGCAATACCCCTCGCTCTGCCGTCTTATAGAACTATAGTACCATACTACCATGAGTAAGAAGAATCCGACTAGAAATTTGTCAAACGCACGCAAGCGGCGACTCCAAATTCCCCCCAAAACAGAAGGGGGATCAGCGAACAGAAGGATGCGAATAACGGACCTGGGGGAGCGGTCGAGCCGACATGAGCCATTGACTTTGGACCGGACAGGAGGAGAGACGGTGGCGGCGGCGGCCATGCGCGGCGCGGAGAGAGCGGCGGCGGCGGCCGTTGGGATCGGCTTCTGGCGGCGAAGTGGTCGGAACGCAAGGCGGGTGGGGCCCACCCCGCACGGCCGGGTAACGGTTTTGCAAGGCCCAACTCAGCTTCAAGGCCTACCACCACGGGGAGATTGCTGCTACGAGGCCCAGGAGATGATAAAGCGGCCCATTACGAACAGGAGATGGAGCCATGGAGATGGTGCGGCCGTGCGGGAGATTGATTAGTACCACCTCGGCTAGCGGAGAGGAGGAGGGGTGGCCGGACGGGTATAAGAAGGGAGGCGATGAGAGCGGTGAAAGGACACGCAGCTGCGCGGTGAGTACAAAGCGAACTATTCTTTCGCCTTTTACTAAAGAATACCGTGTGCGCGCCGCAATTTGCAGCATACGCTTATTTTTGGAGGGTGCCCTGTCCAAGGGCCCCAACAATTCTCAATTCAAAAACTCTTTAATTTATAGGAATTTGCAATTTGTGAAAAATGGATACATCATTCATTATCTCTACTAATATAAAACATACTAGTTCTATTAAACACGGTACCCTTAAGTTGGATCATCTCCTACCCCGCCGCCGACGATCAAACTACGAAATCCACCACCGTCGCTACTCCTTCAATTTGAAGGTACAATCGTATTTCTCTTGTGAAGGGCTCCATTACCCCTCTTATGTCCCCTGCTCGCTGCTTCTTTCCCTGCTTTATATTTGGCTCGCCTTCGGCCACCTCGCCATCGAATCTTAGATGCACCGACGACGGAACCGCCAATTTCAAACGTGAATCCTCCCTCTAAATCAGGTTAATACTATACCTCTATTTTCTTGCCTCTCACAAAAACTACATATATGATATTCTCTTGACACCAACAGTTGCACGATGTTCCTGAAGAATAGCATTTGAAACTGAATAATCTAGCCAAGATCATCCAGTGATAGATTAATTAAGTTTGATGGTTACGATTTACAGTTTGGTTTTCCTATTAACTTATCTGTGCTGTCTAATAAGTTTTATTGATCGTCGACAGAAGCTATGTGTACCTCTGAAGCAAAGAGCACACTAGTTAGAGTTGATCGTTTGTTTTTTAGGGTTTACTGTGTGAAAAGTCCTATAGAGGTGTCAATTTCTATCTCCCGAGTTGTAACTATCTATTGGCTATTGCTCTCTAGGGACAACATATATTGTTCAGAATTTTTTTGGTTGGTTCATCTTGTTTGCCATCATATTCATTTGAGGTTTATCTATGCTTTGACGATGGCCAAGGAGGATCAGTTCCATTTCAGCCAAACGATTATAGTTTTTTTTTCATGTGCTTCATGTAAAATTTAATTATTCTGTTTGTTTCTTTACAGGAAAGTTATGAGATCATGAGGAGTGGCATGCTTAAGTTGGCTCTCTTGAGCTTGATATGATGTCCTGAACATGCAATGTTCAGGTGAGCAAAATTATACTTTAATGCACCAGTTTCGGAATTCAATCTCGAAGAAACTTGAAAACCCTGGTTGTTACTTCGCTAAACAAATGTACTTATTTAAGGCATGAAGATTAACATCTTGACTTCGGTTCAATGATTGGTCATTGTCATTGACGATCACATGGTCCACAGAGGCCATGGTGTCTTCGATCCGCCATGATTTCCAACAGGTTAAGCTTTGTCATCTCATCTTCTGAAATCTGAACTTTTTTTTTTTATCTCTGCATTTGCTTCTGGTGGTTTAAACTTGGGTTTGGCACTGGATGATCTGGTTCTTGATCATTTGGTCATCATGTACTTGAAAGTTTGCACATTTGGTATTGAATGTAGACTCAAAATAGGCTCTATATCCATGTTTGAAACTACCCAGTCCTAAAAATGCTTGTATTACATTAAAACTATCCAATCCTAAAAATGCTTGTAGTACATAATTTAGAAATTAAGATGGTTCTTTTGGTATAAGGTGATGTCATCAGAATTGCTTCATGAAGTAGTTGCAAAGCTATTTGTCACTTCAATCTTATGCTTATTGTAATCCAACAATCTTTTGATCATCAAAATGACCCTGGAAATATTATCCTTTCACTAAGTGCTGGGATTGAAGCAGGCGATATATATCATTAACTTTATAATTGGATTATCTCAACAAGGCCGGCATGTTGTTGGCCTTATCTTTAGTTGTTTACTATAGCTTGGTTGGAGGTTGGCCAAATAGAGTTGTTGCTTTCACGATTATTATGCCATTGCCTTCAAGGTATGCATCATGTATGGCCCGATGAAGGCTGACACTGTAATGTTTGCTGAATTTTCTTATGGTGCCCATATTCTACACGTGACATTGAATTGATATATTGCAGGGGCTCAGATTGGTGAGGTACATCGAAACAATTCAACGAGGATGATATAACAACTTACAATATTTCTTGTTTCCTGCTTCCTATCTATGATATTCAGATGCTGATTAAATCGATTGTTTGGCAGGAATTATCAAGTCACCATGGTGTTTTGCAATGTCAAATGGCAGATGTCCAAAAGCGTCTCAGGTAATAGATTACTTGAGTTGTACATCGAATTATATACTCTAATTGGATAAAAAAATGCAGCAAATATGCATATTTGTCTAAATCTATTCAGTGTCGTATTAAGTAGTGGTTTGGTGGCATATGATCTTAAAAGGCCCCCTTAATACATATATATTGCATTGATGTCAAAAATCATTGTCGATTCTCACAGATAATAGGCAGAAAAGGGAATTAATTGAGTGACCCATATAACAACATTACATGTCCTTCAGTTATTGGATCAACCACAGGAAGGTTAACAATATTGACCATATAAGAGGAATTTCACTTAAGTTCTAAAAGAATATCTGAATCACATCGTAATTCAGAAAGGAATGTTCTATTTGTTAACCTTCTAATTACCTTTGATTGATCATGTTGCCTGATTCGCAACATAATATTTGGAGTGTTAATGCCAATTCATACAGTGCTCTGCTATCACTATTTCAGTAGTGTATATACTGTTAATCAAAATAATTTCATTTTGCAACTTGTATATATATCTCTACAAGAGGACTTTGCAAAGCAACATCTGAGGGGCCTACAATGAGTTGTTGCTTGGGTAAGAAGTTTCAGCATCAAAATTCATAATATGTGCACTGCAGGTTTGAGGTTCAAATATTTGACCAAAGTACTGTCCTTGCCAGATTCAGTTCCAGAATGAGACACAGTAACAGGTGATGGAACACACTGTCGTGGTTCCATAGCGGTTGCGTGCAGAGGGCAAGCAGTTTATGAAGCCACGTCTTGTTTCATCAGAGGTGAGATTGAGCTAAAGATGATGAATTTAGAAACTTCAGTAGCTGGCATGAACTGAACTTACTAGCAAATGCTTAATTCAGAAACCTGACAAGATCTCAGGAACTAACACAAGAAAATCCGGTCTTTACGCACAGACGTTGGGTGTTCAGTGAGCAGGGCGTTGCAGAGCTACCAGGGCTACTTCAGCATGAGGAAGCAGTCAGCCAACGACGTCGGCAGCAAGCGCAGGCTGAAAATTAGAATGTTAATATAATTAAATCAAAAAATCAGTTCATGTTATCTCATTTATTTAGTGTAGTTATAGTTTGTCCTTGTGTATGCTTATACTGCCATCGGTCAATCTATGCTATTAGGATATGCGTGTAAGAACTCAGAAGTGGTGTGTGACTGTCTGTTATCAATTGAAAATCGCTTGATTTTTTCTCACAAAATAAGCGTATGATAGATAAATGGTCTCTGTTTTTTTCAGCCTCTGTAAGTTGTAATATTTGTAAAATAATGAATTGGTACTTAAAAACTGATGTTTGACATTGGTTCGGTGTAAATGAATTGGAGTTCAAGTTTAGAAAGAATTTTGTTCAAATCGAATACTCCAACGTGTTTGATCAATTTAAAACTATCTCAACCTTTTTTAGAGCTATATGGAATAATCACATATTTATGAGTACATGTATTTTTGTTAGTACCAAGACTGAATACTCTTTCAAAATTAACTCCATTCAATAGTATCGACGTGCTTTGCACGTGCGCTCACTAGTACTTTTAAATTTGTCAGTCTCTCCCATAATCGACAATAACATTAAGTGCACTTACCTGTCGTGTCGTTTCTCACATTTTCCTTTCCTGATATTTTATACAGTACCTTTTAAAATGCTAGAAATGCGGGGACGGAACTATTTTTCTACCCGCCGAATCCCGTTTGGTGAATTTACATGTGGAATTCTCTCGGCTCAGTGTCACAAGCTCAAGTGAAGAGCAGCAGCTCAGTGTACATATGCCTGTGCTGAAGAATAAAGACAAACCTGATTCAGCCAACTACTCTTCTTCATCAGGGTTTCCCTTGACTGTTTGTTAGCTGCATACTTGGGCATTTCTCCCACAAAATCTCGGCTTCTGCATCCCCTCCCCTGGTATCTGCCATGGATTATCAACCCAAGGTTACCATGCACAAGATTACTACCTCCCTCCACTTGGTTCACAGTATCTTAGACAATATCCTGGATAGAGCCTACGACGACAAACTAGACAGGCTATACGAGAGCGTCAACAATGATCCAAGGGGTGGCTTGAAGATTCTAGCATCAGAGGCTCATCACATACATGAGCTGGCAAAGGAGGTTCAGATCAAGTTCTCAGGGTACATGGAGATGCAAAGAAAAGAAGAAAAAAGGTTTGAGAGTATCATATCAAGTCTAATGAAGGAGAACCAGGATGTCAGAAGCATGCTGAAGATTGCAGTAGCTGAGAAGGAGGCAGCAGAAAACAAACTCTGTGTACTGAAGGGTGACAAGGATCAGGGCAGAAGTGCAATCCTGCAGATTGCTGAGAAGGGATTGCACAAGGTTGGCTTTGGCTTCATCATGGATGTGATCGCTGGAGAATCAGAGAGAGAGGAAAACATGAGCAGCAACAGTGCGACTGAAACATCCACTACTGGAAGAGAAAGCGGTCAAGGCGTTGACAGTCTGGTAAATATTTCTACATCACTCCTGATTCTTCCTCACTGGCTTATGTATTCATTCTTATCAAGTAAATAATTTCCATTATATCTGTTTCTTAGATATAATCCTTCTAAACTTACTGCAATATATAACATCAACATTCAGTACCTGTGAACTAATTCTCCTGCAGGCTTCCATTAAAGTTGACAAATATTATTCTATGATCGTGAATGCAAGTTGACGAGTTGTCAATAAAAATTTTCCTGATTGAAGAACTTGATCAGCTAACTATCCGTAGCTGTTTCGTTTCAGACTTCAGTAGTTGGAAAGACGATGGAAAATATGCAGAATGAGATAAATGACCTAAGGCAGGCCTTACATAAGTCAAGGTAAACTACAAAAGTCATCGAAAAAGATGTATATATGATAGAAAATTTGATGAAACGCTCAAAGGTTTTTCCATTAATATGGGTGCTAATTGACAATATCAAATTACTCCAACAGGTCAGATTGTGATCGTTTGCAACTTCTTGCTGCTGAACAGGCCCAGAAAATAGTCAAATACGAGTTGCACATAAAAGATTTGGAAGAAAGAGAAACAATCCTACTTCACAGTGTATAAACAAATTTACATTTTAAGTTTCTTTTTGTTTGCTAGCCAGGTAACTGAGAAAGGCCTGATGTTCTTGTTTCCAATGATTAAGGTTGAAGAGCTCACTGCAGATCTAAAAGAAGTAGAACAGGAGGCTGGAAGATGGAGGGAAGCATGTGAATTGGAGGTAGAAGCTGGAAAAGTTGCCATCAAACAACTCGAGCAAGAGGTAATCTTTACAACAATTAGTTTGACCTAAGCTTCCTCAAGATCTCCTGAGGTCATTAGGCTTGCGCCGTGCTTTTCAGAGTGACAAATGTTTTACAATTAAAAGGATGAATCATGCTCAATTTTTACTATATAAAACAATCATAAGTTTGAAATTATTGAGTTTGCTTTCACTCCAGTTGGGAAAAGCAGTACTCTGATGATACCACAACATTGTGTGACACTTAATAACAGTGACTTATCATGGGAATTATGAATGTTCTCATCAGTTAGGTCCCTTTCAGGTCGCCTTGCTCACAGAAGAACTGAGAAGGGTAAAAGCGGACTTGGGAGCTGCAAACAATAAGCTACAGATGAAAGAAAAATTAGCTGCCACTGCAATGGCAGCACAAGCTGCTGCTGATGAATGCCTCAAGCTTGCTGACAGTAGATCTGCTGGGCTACAACTGAAGATAGAAGAGTTGACAAAGCAGATAGAGCAAGAAGATGAGCATGCAGGAAAGGAGCGAGGGAGTGCTCACAGAACAACAAGATACGCTTGCTGGCCTTTGCGGCGACTTCGGGTCATATCAGCATCCTCTAGTGCCAGGAAATGGTTTGTTGATCAGAATGGCAGGTTGCCACCTGGGACAGAAGCACTACTGCAAATAAGGATCTAATAAATATTCAGAGTTTCCTTGTGCTAGACATATCATGTTGTCCATTATGTTCTGAATGTTTTCACATGTGCATATCTAAGGTGTTTTGAAACATGTTTATATGGTCTTGCCACTGGATATGGCTTGTTCAACAATAGTCGTCCAACTTTAAGTTATTTTGCATATGGATATTTACAGAAATGTTTGGCACCTTATAAAATGGCCAAAAGAAAAAAAAAACTATTCAAGGGAACACTTATTTTTGCCGGGATGGCCGAAGAAATGGACATCCAAATGTTATTAAGATTGAGGGAAAATATTACACGAAAGGGAACACTCAAATATGTATGCACTATACAATACTTACAGAGTTACAGGGTTTGGTCTTGTGCAATGCACCAGCATGAGGTTATTCATTAATCTGAAGCGTGAAGCATGAAGATCTCACTGATTACAGGCATAACAAACCTTGCAACTCTCTCCCAAAAATAGAAAGATATAAGAAACCTTGCATTGCTAGCCTTAGAAAAAAAATCTTATAAAATATAAATATACTTCTCTTGGTCCTCTTCCATCATCTAAACCAATTTAGTAGCTGAAAGTTACAAGGCTATTCACTATTCAACTTTGGAATGACCAACTATATCCAGAATAACCATCCACCCTTACATTCAGCAATTACACAGGGTATAACAAACCCATGGTAATTAGTCTAGGAGCATTTAAATACTCTGATGAGAAGATGCAGACATGAATATGAACACACAACTTGTCACCTGGCCTTCTTCCCCAATGGCATGGCAGTAGCCAGAGGCGCAATCCTCTTCTTGCTAAAGGCACTGGTTCTGCTTTCAGTCTCACCACTGTCATCATCACTATCGTCATTCGCCTCCTGAGCAATTGTCTTCTCCTCCTCGGTAGCCTTTCTCTTTTGTGCATTCACCTTGCCAAGCAACCTCCTCTCCACTGGATCAGTTGGAGCCGCACGTTTCACATTGGGTGCCACTTTAGCACCAAGGCCAAGCCTACATCAATTTTTATTTGCCAGCCTCATATATATATACTGGGTTTATATATCCAGGAATGCTAAGAAGAAGAAATTTAATTCGTCGAATTATTTGTACCCTGGTGGGCGACCCTCAAAATCCTTAGCTTTGGGTTCATCCTGGTCTGATGCACTCATTTTGTCTACCCAAGTCTGAGCCTAAGAATGATTAATAATCCACGGGTTAGTGTGCCATCAGATGTTCTACCGCAAGAGCAAGTAATACTTTACAACTCGAAGAAATCGACCTAACACAAGCAGAAATAGAAGGAGAAAAAACAATGCCTTTCGGGATAACTTTAACCTAAGCACCATGGAATGCATCGAGCGGTTTTTAGGACGGAAACAGAGAAGACAGCATAGGAGCGATAGAGAGGCGGAGGTCACCAGCTTGAGGGCCTTGTTGAGCGTGACCACCTTGGGGAGAGGGGCCTTCTTCTCACCTCCCGACGCCGGCGGCTTTTTCTCCGACGGCTGCTCGGTTGCCATGGCTGATGGTCGAAGCGGCGGATCCAGAGACTGGAGTTTTTTTCTGACCGGATCAGAGGCGGCGGCGGCGGCGCGGAGAGGTGGTAGGAGGAGGCGGCGAGCGAGAGAGCAGAGCAGGCGGCGGCGCGGCTGTGAATCGAACGCCGGCGCGGCGAGAAGAAGGGGAGGGGAGGCCGTGGTGGCCTCGTGTGTGTTATGGACTCTCCCTGGGCTGGGCTGATAAACGGGCCGTGGTGGCCTCGTTGTTAGGATTGGGCTGGGCTGGGCTCGCCGTGGCCGCCGCAGCTGCTACTTGGGCCTTGACGGCAGGTGTACAAATACGCTATGCTGAATAGAAAGCGTATTTAAATAATCGCACAGCGAAATTATGATGTCGGTTACACTCTGATGCAATGACAGCGAAATTAGTTTGGCAGAGCTCACCGTATCAGACTGAAAATGCAGCATTCCAGTGATACCATAAAATTGCAGTATCAGTTTTTTTTTCTCAAGCGTCAGGCAATTTTCAGAAAAAACTTGTCCAACACAGCAACAGACAATGGATTATTCAGCAAGCAGTTCCCTCGGCATTGCTTGAGCACCTAGGAAACTGCCATTTTATTGAAGGGAACTACCATCACAATCAACCTTCACCAATCACCACCATGAACTACTGTTACACGAAAACTGCTCCTCAAAAACCTCCTCCTATTCTTCCTTTTTCTTTTTATTATTTTTTTACTCGAGCAGCAGCAGCACGATCTACTCATCGGTGACGCACCCTCTTGATGCAGGGGACACGAGCTTCATGTACTGCAATGAAAAAAGGATTACAGCGATGTTTATTACCAAAGGCCAACCTTATGCGACCAGGAACGTTAATGTGATATAATAGTATGAAGTAGTACCTTCCAAAGGGCTCCACGGGTAGCCTTGTGTGGCGGCGGAGTCCATTTCCTCCGTCTTTCTTCCAGCTGCGCTTCAGTCAGTTCAACATCAATTACTCTCTTCACCACATCAATGGTAATTTTGTCACCGTTCTGAACAAGACCAATTGGACCTCCCTCCTGAGAAATATTCACATTGTAAACAACACCAACCAAAACAATCTTTCCCCTAGCTGGCAGCGTCATGAGGAAGAGCAGTTTGAACTACTCGGCCACAGGAAAAACTAGGAGAATGTTACACATTACAGGTTAGTCTGTAACCAATGCTAGACTACTGAAACGCAATACCTGTGCTTCAGGACATATGTGGCCTACAACAAATCCATGTGATCCTCCAGAAAATCTACCGTCGGTCAGCAGGGCGCACTCCTGTAGTGATGTTTGAGTACAGGTTAAATATTTGATCAGCTGTCACAAGGAAAGTTATCAGACATTCAAAAGAAAGCAAGATAACTACCTTCCCAAGACCAGCACCCATTATTGCACTAGTTGGAGTCAGCATTTCAGGCATCCCTGGTCCACCTTTCGGTCCTTCTCCTCGTATCACTACTACCTTCCCCTGTTGTGATTGCATGCCAACATAGTAATTCAGCACAAGAATATACATGGTTGCTCCAAGAAACTAGTGTGTTCCCTTGCCAAGAGCGTAAAAGGAAATATCGACAAAGCGCATTGGTTTGCAAAACAAATTAAAATTGGCTAATGTGTCAACTGGAATAAAGGGAAAATATATTGAAACGTAAGTCCAATCATTAGCAAAAAAAAGGCAATTGCACAGAGATTTCAAAACGATATCTGTCACAGACTCATACATATATATCAGCATTTCTACATGCGAACATATATCTGCATTCTTATGTGCACCAGAGTATGATTTGTTCATTAGCGCTCATACGAAAGATTTATTTTGCAGTTCTCTGTTTCAGTGCAAAGAGTTGTGTTCTAAAAAAAATTCAGATATTAAATTTACCCAAATGCTTGGAAAACTGGTTGCTATGACAAATTTTGTATTTTCAGGCCTCTGAATTGCAAAAGAATGTGTCCAAATTGCACCTTTTGGATTAATCATATTACCTTGAAATTCGCTGGATTTTCTGATATAGCTGTAATCATAGATTCTTCACCCTCGAACACTAGTGCAGGGCCTGTCATTTGACCATACAAAAGTTAACTTTTCCACATAATGTGAGGCACTGAGGCTCAAAGGATTAGAAAAGGGGAGTAACAAAAGGCACCTGAGAAAAACATCCCCTCTTTGCCAGTTATTTTTGCTACAGAACCTTCAGGTGCAAGATTGCCATAAAGTATTTGTATATGACCAGTTGATTTGATTGGGTTGTCCAGGGGCCTTATTATTTGCTGAAAGAACAAACAAAATGTGTAAATGCTACTATACAAAGAGCTAGATAATAAGGCATAAGAATTCAGGGTTGAGCTTTACCTGTCCTTCGGACAGAGGAGGGAAGATTTTAGCATTTTCCGCTAGAGTTTTCCCAGTGACTGGAGATGGAAAAGAATGAAACGGTTAGTACCCAAATAAAGGAGCTTCTACACATTATTATGAATAGAAATTGATGGCACACACCGGTCATACAATCACCATCAAGAAGACCTTGCTCCAGAAGATAATGAATAACTGCAGGTGTTCCACCAATCTGCAATGTGCAAGCACGAATTTTTGTGAGCGCTTCACACAAACACTAATTGTAAAGATGAACTGAAACCAAGTACATTTTTATAGCATCAAGTATTTACCTTATGCAGATCCTCCATGACATATTTGCCACTAGGCTTAAGGTCCGCAAGGAAAGGAACTTGGTCACTGACCTTTTGAAAATCATCAAGAGCTAATTGCAGACCTACAGACCTGAAAGAAGAATACAATTAGCATTTGTCTATCCAAGACACTAAAAAGCAGACAAAGAGGAAGATAACCCACCTAGCGATAGCAATTAAATGCAATACAGCATTAGTAGACCCACCAAGTGCCATGACAATGACCATTGCGTTCCGCAAAGATTTCTCAGTGATAATGTCTTTAGGCTTCAAATCCATCTTTAACAATTCTAAAAGATACTTCCCAGCAAGGCGGCATTCCTCTAGCTTTAGTGGGTCTTCAGCAGGGGTTGAAGAACTTCAGAAAATAAAGCACAGCACAACTGATAAGAGTTCTGTTCAATTTCTTAACTCGGAATGAATTGATTATGCAGCCTAAAAAGAACACAAGATAAGGTTCCAGCATATTGTTTGCACCTGTACGGAAGGCTCATCCCCATGGTCTCAATAGCGGATGCCATTGTGTTCGCGGTGTACATACCACCACACGCACCTGCTCCTGGGCATGAGTTGCGGAGCACATTCTTTCTTTGCTCATCGCTGATTGATCCAGTAACAAATTCACCATAGCACTGTACATCATAAGACAAACTAAGAATAAGCTGTATACTGCTGCATTAGAAAGTAGTAGCAAATAAGAATCAGAGTACCTGGAAAGCAGATACTATGTCATAAGAATTGCCCTGAAAATGACCAGGCTGCATGAACAGAAAGTCCGTCAGAAAATGCTCAGCAAAAGGTGAAAGTAATTCAGAACTGACATATATTCATCATGTTTTATCACTGGGCAGTCCACAAACATGGTGCCAACCATATTGAACTGCTTTCTAGCATGAATTATTTGTTATGCATAAAAAACAATCCTACAGCAGGAGAACAGGGATGAATTACCTTAATACTTCCACCATATATCATGATACTTGGTCGGTTCAGCCGCCCCATTGCCATTATTGTTCCTGGCATCTGCAACAGATTAGGACCATTAAACTCAAATGCAACAAAGCTCTAAAAGTCCACAGTTATCTCACAAGCTTTCCTAATGTTAAAAGTATCATGGGGTAAAATGAGGTACATAAAGCTACAAAATTTAGACCTTTGCTATGTTCTTCAAAAGAAGGTTGAAGTACAAAACAGTGTACCAAAATCACCTCTGCATTTAATTGAATGCACAGGGATAATGGATTTTTCTATCATCGCTTTACTTTGTACTGGCAAAAAATATAAATCAGAACCAATTGGGGATGAAATCCCCAAATGTCTGAAACACCTATGGACCAAGCGGAATCACAGCGCATTTTCTTGATTTGGTACTTAGATGATAGCACTGTCTGATTTTTTTTCATCCAGGAACCAAACTAGCAGGATGGAAAGCACAATAGAAGAAATTTGCAGCTTTTATTGATGTTCTTTCTAGCACGGATCGAGCAAAAAAAGTAAAAAGGGGGAAGGGTGGAGGAATGATACAGACGTTCTTGTCGCATCCAGGAATGGAGATGTTGGCGTCGTAGTGCTGCGCGCCCATGACGGTCTCGATGCTGTCGGCGATGAGGTCGCGTGACTGGAGGCTGTAGCACATGCCCCGGGTGCCCATGGAGATGGCGTCGCTGACCCCGACGGTGTTGAAGCGGAATCCCACCATGCCGGCCTCGCGGACGCCGTCCCTGACGGCCTCGGCGAGGCGGAGCAGGTGCATGTTACAGGTGTTGCCCTCATACCAGACGGAGGAGACGCCCACCTGCGGCTTGCGGAGGTCGGCGTCGGTGAGCCCCACGCCGTAGAGCACCGCCTGCGACGCCCCCTGCGACTTGGGCTCCGTGATGCGCGCGCTGTACTTGTTCAGCTTCGGCTCGTCGGACACCGCGGTGGCGCGGATGCGCTCGAGGCGGCGGCAGCGGCCGGATGCGGAGGCGGGAGCCGGAAGGGAGGGGGAGGTGAGGGCAAGCGACTGCATGGCGGCGGCGGAGGAGAGGCCCGAAATGGGAGGGAGGTTTAGGGTTTTGAGGTGGCGAGATGGAGATGGAAATGGATATCGATGGGTGCGGGTGCGGGTGGCTGCGGCGGCGAGAGGAAGCCAACGAAGCAGCGGATTACTCTAATTAACCCCCACCCTTTTTTTTTTACTGACAAGAACAAACAAAAACTTGCCTTTTTCCTGTTGTTTGATTTGCTCCAGATAAATTAACCAACTATAATCTGGTTGTTCAGTGTCACTATAAACTGTGTTCTGGCCTTGGAAATGAAACTGTGTATTTGCAGAGTGCAGGTGCACATCGAAATAAGGGAGCTCATAGGATCAAAAGTTCAGAATAGCTGCATACGAGTATCTATTTGTATATGCATCCATTGGCAAAAGCTTTGTGCATTAGTGCCAGCTTTTATAAAATAATCATTTGTAAAGCAATCGGTGATGCAACATTAGCTTTTCGCATGGGCTCCATCCAAATCCATGTTATGTAATGTAATGTAATCTGGCTCCAAGCTCAGCTGTTGGGTCCCAACCTGGAGAAGTTCAGCTAACTCTGAAACGATTGCATCTAGCTCTCGTACTCTGTTTCGATCACCGGAAGATCAAAGGCATGAGTGTCTCATAAATATGTTATGGCATTTGGCTTGATAGCTTATTTGGCTGCTGGGATATTTATCTTCTTCCTAAGCCTTTCTCTACTGTACTTGGTGCTGTCTGTTGATAGAATTGTAGCTGATTGAGGCCAATTATTACTGCAACATCCTTATCCTTCTCTAAGTTATATCGATAGATTCCATTAAGGTAAGGTTATACCCTGTTGTTCTCGCAAGAGGAAACAAAAAGTCTTGGATGTTGAAGCAATGCAGAACAAGCTGGGTGCCACCAGTGATCGATTGGCTTGCATAAGTATATGCTGAAGATTTGCATGCTGCAAAAAATGAAACAAAACCTGAAGAGTTGCATGTTGCAAAATTATAAGTGAAGATTTGCATGCTGCAAAAGATAAAACAAAAACCTGATGAGTTGCAAAAAATAAAACAAAAACCTGATGAGTTGCATGTTGCAAATAAATTGTAAAAAAAATTTAAATTCAATGTCTGAGCCCAGGTTCGAACTGGGGACCTTTAGTGTGTGAGACTAACGTGATAACCAACTACACCACCCAGACAGCTTATTTGAAATTAGAAAACACACTTACTTGTCAGATAATTTGGCTAGTACATACACATTCTTCTGTTGTATATTTCATTTCAGTTTTATTTATCTGAATCTTCGTTTTCTCGCCATGATTACTGATGTTTTTTCTAATAACTGAACGAATTTAGATATATAGCAAAGAAATTAAACAAACCTGCAGGCGAAAATGGGCCAAGCCCAGTTGTAAACCCAATACAGAAAAAGAATATGGGCCATGAACCAGCGAAAGGTCCTTGTGGCTTCTTCTTCTTCTTCTAGTGTCTTCTTCTTCTTCGCAGTTTCGTTCCGTTTCTTTCCAATCAATCGTGAAGTGAAGAAGAGGATAGTCCACCCCATCAACGAAGCTTGGGAAAGAAAGATTCATGGATCCAAGATCAAAATCCGACAAGATAGTCCGGCGGACGGCGATGATCGGCGCCGCCACCGCCGCTTACTTCCTCCTCACCGCCGACTATGGCCCCGACCATCCCAACCCGGTAGGTAACTAACTTCAATTTCTTTTCCTGTCAAAATGTGAAATTGCTGCTCCACTGTAGCTCAAGTCCAGTAGTACCAGTATGTTGTTGCACAGAATTTGTGAAGTTTATGAAGCTATGAGCTTTTCTTTCTTGTAGCCTATAGCCTCCGTTCACGTGGCGATGATGTCTGACTGGTCAAATTCAATATGATTATCTACTGCATACTACTTCATACCATTGAAGTACTGCATACTGAAGAAGGAGGGATCTTAATTAAGCTTAAGCCTAGTGTTTTCAAAGTGTTTAAGATCAAAGTGAGTGCTGAACTGCTGATACATCAAAGTGCTATGTGTGTGTGTGTGTGGGCGCAGATTAGGAAGGCCATGGAAGCATCACCGCAGTATATCAAGCACCTCTCGATCTTCAAATATGGCCCAAGGAACAACAACAATAACCAAGAAAATGCAGAGCCGGAAGCCACCAAAGAGTAGTAGTATCCTATTGTTGTGTACTCCATGTTGCACTTAGTCACCAAAGAGTGTGTTGTGCAGTGGGCACTGAATCTGAATGTCGGTCACTGTCTTCATCCCCATGCTTTGTTAATCACAGTACTGTACTACTGCTAGTAGGAGACTCGATATAGAAATCTTTGCTTCTGTTTCTTCATTAACCCGCTATGCATCCAAGTCGTATCTATGAACTATAATATCTACCATGAATGAATAAACTGATAGCCTTTTCACTGGCACCAGTCGCGTTTTGCGTGACTGTTAATACCATATAAGAACTTTTATATACGGTAAGGTTTTAGTGTGAGTTAATTTATTTACAAAGTATCAATTAGTCTAGCTAACTATAGATTGAGCTAAATTGTATTGTATGAAAAATTATTAAAAACAACCTGATTTTTGTTTTCTTCATTATCTTTGCCCCTTCTCTTTTTTTACCATATGTCTATAAGAGGAGGCACTACAAACGTATGAAAATTTCCATACGTTTATTCCGTTTGTCGTTGTTTTAATCATTGTTTATATAATGGTCATTATTTATCTAAACTTTTTATCCGACTACTAGTACTCCTTGACTTCCAAATTAATCATCATATAATATAAACCAAAATTTCTTTTAAATTAATCATCATATAACCGCATGTACACGGCTTTCGTAGGAGTATAATTAATGCATCACGGGAAGAACATGTGTCTGCTAAGGGTGTTATTGTGCATTGTCTTTATTGATGCATGCATTGTGAGAGAGTGTGTATATTGTGCATGATGTCTTGATTGATATTGTTACAATATCCTTGATCTCGATACACAAACATTATATGTATATCAAATTGGAATGAAATGGATGTGGTTTTAATGATGTGGCATATCCTCGTAAAGAAAGTTTGGTGCTTTCGCCGTATCCTCTCTTACAGTAAAGTTATAACCCACTAATTCCTAAAACACAACATGCAAAGATGTCACATCATTATCCACTAACAACCACTAATTTCTAAAGCTTAACATAAAAAGTATCGCATCATCATCCACTAACAATTATTACATTTAAGTATCGTACAAACATGGTATATTATCTATAATTTTATAATTTATTAAATTTTAGATTTAAATGCAAATATGTTAAATCATTGCACATAATTCATATAATATTTCAATATATCTCTCCATCATTTCTTTATAATATCCTATATACCTATATAGTTCACCCATACTTAATTAGTTAATATTATTTCTCTTTTCTCACATTAATCCATATCAAATCAATTATTTTTAGTTCTTAGATGATTAATCCATGGTTCAAATTATCTCTTTTTTTCTATCATCAAGCCATATTATCTTAATTTTTCCCTTAGATGTATGGTCTAAATTATCATCTCTCGTAAAGCCACATCATCTTACTTTTATATTTGAATCATTATTTTATATACTATTTAAATTTACATCACATCAACCTATGTAAACTTACAAGCTTATATTGTTTAAGTTATCTTATATATTATTTTACTAATTGTAATCATAATAAATCCCGTAGTAACACGCGGGGTTTTAACCAGTAATGACAGGAGAGTAATGACAAGCTGAGTTCACTTATTTGGTTCCACTTTCCCAAGAAAGAAAAATAAACTTATCCTCTTTGATTTCGCTTTGACAAGAAAATATTGTGTGAAATTCTTATACTTGGTGAGGGGCTTTGTGTAATTTATAGGAATTATCTAGAGAACCCCTCGTATTTCTAGCCTCCCCTCCGTGAGAATCTCTCCTCTTCTCGCCCGCGCCGCGCGCCGCCGCCGCTTGCCTCGCCGTGCCCAGCCCAAGATGTGGGGCAGCGCCGACGGCGGGACGCCGGAGGTCACCCTGGAGACATCCATGGGCGCCTTCACCATCGAGGTACCATTGGCTCCCCCTTCTTGGCCGCATCTCCGGCCGTCTCTCGAGTTTCTTGCTCCATGATTTGGTCGCTTCTCTCGTCGATCGGCAGATGTACTACAAGCACGCGCCCAAGACCTGCAGGAACTTCCTCGAGCTCTCGCGCCGCGGCTACTACGACAACGTCATCTTCCATCGCATCATCAAGGTGACTCCTTTTGGCGACTCCTTGCTGCTTGGTTTACTTAATCAATCCGGTCAGGTTTTCTTTACTGTTTTTATATGTTCTTGGGGTGTAGGATTTCATAGTGCAAGGTGGGGATCCTACCGGCACCGGAAGAGGTGGCGAATCCATCTACGGGTCAGCATCTCTTGCTTTCCTCCTCTTTCAATTTGCAACTGTAACACTCTTTGAATCGGTGCCTCACAGCATCAACCCATGACGGCTAATGGATAGCATTGTATTTTGAGCTGTTAATAATAGTAATAATAATAATTGGGAATTAGTACCTATGGGCTATGGTGTAGCAGCATTTGGTAGCGAAAGAGGCTTCCCTGACCCTGACTTTGGTACAATGGCCTCCTGTAGCATCTTGTTTGGAAAGGAGCTAAATTTATTATTCGCTGTTATTTTCCATGCCGTTATTTTATTTTACTTGGATCCTCCTTACAAATGTTTTTGTTCTTGCTGTGTTTACAGAGCAAAGTTTGAGGATGAGATTAGGCCAGAACTGAAGCACACCGGCGCTGGAATTCTGTCAATGGCCAACGCTGGTCCAAATACAAATGGAAGCCAGTTCTTCATTACTCTTGCGCCTTGTCAGTCACTTGATGGTGAGTATACATACCCTTCTTTTTCGTTGTTGCTCCCGTTCTACATTTATGCTTTTGCTTGTTTGCTGTTTATGAATGTTATTTGCATTGCCCTGGAAAGCTGAAGCTCACTCCGCAGGTTGAATCAACAATGCTTTTCAGATTGCAACCTAAACACTTGTCAATTAAATCACTGCAAGGTCCTTATATCGTATTTGGAATAATTGAAAAAAAAAACTTAGACTAGCCTTTGAAGAGCCTATTATAGAATGACTTGAGTGCAATCACCAGGAGCGTGATTCTTGGAGACCTTCGGTGGATTTCAGGGACTCCCGTTAAGTATTGCGATGCTGGTACATTAACATGTGTAATGCAATTGTGCAGGAATTATTCTAGCACCATCACTGTTTTTTCTTCTTTTAATTGCCAACCCTGAAGATTTTGCCCCTCAGGATGTCAATGCTTACATCTGTTTTTGACATTGTAGTTCACACTCTGGATTGCTTTTACAAATATGTTCTTTTCGAAATTTCCATATTTAGAGTCAGGTACATTTTCATGCTATGCTATTAAGGTATTAATATGGTTTTCCTATTCCAGGAAAGCATACAATTTTTGGGAGAGTATCAAAAGGAATGGAAATTGTCAAGCGCCTTGGAAGTGTCCAGACAGACAAAAGTGATAGGTAACACTAAAACTATATCCCATTGTTGTGCATATCACATAATAGATATGACGCCCGGTTTGTCCTGAGGGAGAGTTGTGTGAGTGCAACGCCTCACTATTATGCTGCCCCATGCATATGCGATGGCAAACTGGGTAGCAAGGATAGCAGCAGGAGGGAAATATTTGGGGTGATGAGTTGCAGTGTTAGTAGATTTGGCTAGGATCTACTGCCCCTTTGTTCCGCATTATGAGACGTTTTGGCCTATTCATCCCTTGTCTAGATTCACTATCATCCGTATGAATTTAGACACATATATGGATCCATACATTATCTATTCAAAACCCAAAACATTTTATAATGTGAAACGGAAGAAACGGATACATCAGGGTAGAGAACAATGAGAGCTGCAGATGAGCGGGAGCGAGCGGGGGGAGGGAGATAACCATATCATGTGTACAATCCACGTATGGTGCGTGTAAAATTGAAAGGGAAAATGATCAATATGCATTTTTCCAGTTGAATCTTATTCCGACTTGTTATCTTTGTTGATTCAGGCCCATCCATGAAGTGAAAATCCTGCGGACTGTGGTCAAAGATTGAAGCACAGCGGGTCTACTCGGAGTCACTCATGACTTCTGGTATTTGGGGTTGTAGCTAATGTCAGTTGCAGGGCTTGTTTCCTGTTTGTTCCGTGCTTATGCACTGGTGTATCGTTTCGGATGGGCTAGTTAGTTATTAACTCATGAATCGTGATCTGTCTTAATTATTCTCACCTGAACGCGTAGCAGTGTTCAGTGTTTATCAGTGGAAATATCTTCTGAAATATATGAAGTCATTTTGAGCACGAGTAATTCAGCTATTATCTAGCATTCAACTGATATTCAGCATGTTCACATCATGTACCAACTCAGGGATCTTTTTTTTTGGATGTTCAAAACATAAACACATGCGCTTCAACAGGCCCTGAAAAATTGACGACCCAAGCAAATCATATGCTATATGGCAAAGCATTAGGTCGGTGATGCACATCTAACTCCAGAGCACAAAGAACAGGGAAAAACAACACAACAAAAGGGCTGCTCTTGACATAGTACCATTCATGGATTTCTATAAAACCTGCAAAATTGTAATGCTAAAGAAACAACTTTTTAGACGAATTTGTGTGTGGTTTACATGCATCTAATCTGAATGTTTATAAAGACGATATTTATAAACTGGTGTCCCATGATTTGAGAATTTGACTTGATGCATGTAGACAATAACATGATTTTTGACAAAGGGGGTAAAAGGGCAACCATTTTTCTATCAAGCATACTATGGCGACTGCAGAAAGAAATAACAGAGGCTCACAGAACTTGAAGATGTACATCATGACACAGCCTGTCGAAATGCCGCCGTCAATTGATTCTAGTAGTTTTTCAGTTCTGTTTTTCTGCATTTACAACAAGGGCTTCCTCCTCTTTCTTTGTTTCTTCTAACATGGCAACTGAAGCCATCATGTTCATAAACCTACACAGGGGGTATACCTCTACAAATCAAACTCTATAAGCATATCCCCCATCAATCTTACATTTGCTACAAAGTCAAAGTGTAACCAGAGAAGTCACCGTCGGATGGCACAAAAGTGCTCTTCTTTCTTATCCATTATGGGTGTCAGACAAATGAGACACCCAGTGTAGGCCTGCAAAGCGTCGAATTCTCTAAGAACAAATGTCCACCACAGCAAAGGTGCATCTCAAGCTACAGTGGGTCAGTGTTTCCCACATCAATGGAGTATGGTTGACTCCCCTTGGTCACCGGCTTATGTGCCCATTTGCTTCAACTTTCCCAGAAGAGACAGGTGAACTCATACCATTCGCCATTATTGGGGCCTGCTGAACTTCCCCTACTACTGCAGCATGCGCTGCTAACAAAGGCTGCTTGTCTCCGTCTACCGCGGCATCCACTCTCTGTGCTTTCAGATCTGCGGGCTTCGCGACCTGATTGTCATCAAAATCTTGCTTGTTGTCATTGGAGCATGGCTCTTCCTGTAACAGATCCAACCGCCTGAGGGCAGGTGCATCCCCGTCACAGTATCTGCGCCACATGTTTCTGTATGCAGATTCCAGACCACGTGTGAAATTATCTCCATCACACACTGGTGATTTCGTCATCAGCCCTCGGAGGCTCATTCTCAGTTCTTGCAAGGCAGTAACATCTGCAGCTAAATCCAATGCTAAGCTAACATATTCGTCCTCAGACTTCGCAACCAGCCTCCCCAGTCCTGCAAGAATAACAGCAAATGTCAACCAACAATTCGACAACGATAACATATACCCGACCTGATTTAACTGTGTAAAGAAAGGACAGATTCAATAGCTAGAATCCTTGCTCCAATCATCAAGGTATATGTATCACACCATGGTAGATATAATTAGAACTCAAAACCAGACAGCACAATAGTGAGTTTTTTTTCTGAGTCCTCACATGGTCATGCAAGAGAAGAAAACAAGTCGATCAACAAACAGCGTAGAAATAAAACTGTACAGCAATTCGATCAATTGCTACATACACCACAGAGTTAATAGACACGTACCAACTTTAGTGAGCAGACTAACACCAACATTATGAGCATGGACTGAACCAGCCATGGTAACACATGGAACCCCCATGTATAGAGATTCGCATGTAGTAGTAGTTCCAGCATATGGAAACGTATCCAGGCTGCAAAGGAACCGACCAAAGTTCAGACATATCTAGCAGAATGGATCTACTCATTTACATAACATGTTTAAACATAGGCTAAAAGATGTATCAAAAATATCTGACCTTATGTCCATTAGGGAATATGCTTGCATGTGATCATGGTTGAGATGGATGAGTGGCAGCAAGTCGACTCGTAAAGACTCCAAACCCAATTCTGCTAGTGTTGATAGGAATTTCTGTCTAATACTGTCGCAGCAGAATGGTTTACACTTAACCACAAGACGGGAGTTAGGGACTGCACACAAAATTTTGGCCCAAACTTGCAATACTTTTGGTGTAATCTGCCAAAAGAAATATCAATAAATAGTGATCCAGTAAAAATAAACTGATTACACAAGTTTTATGTGTCACCTTTGCTAGATTATTAAAACTCCCAAAAGTGATGAAACCATTTAAAATTGCTGGAGTAGGACAAACTGGCCCAGCTTCTGGGGAAGGACTGTAACAAAGAAAGCTTTCAGGAAGGCGCACCAACTCTTCAACATGCCTGCAGATAATTCATAATTGTCACCGTCACGTTTTAGATGTGTGGGTATAAAAGTGCATGCCAGAAAGCTATCACCGCAAGAAAAGCAGATGGCTTACTTTTGGGTTGTATCAGGTGGGTCAGCCAATGAATCTGTTATTCTGTAGTCAATTGTTGGCAGACCTGTTGTATTAGGGTAGCCTATCCATGTAACCTGTGCAGGCAATTCAAGTAAAAGAAGCCCCTGTCAGTTCAATAATCACATAATAGAATAATCAGATAATCATTTATTATTAGATACTTGAATAGTTTCATTGACTAGATGAAAAGGAAACAATCATGTTAGCAAGATCAGAAGAAGCTGGTCTCAGAACATAATGATCTGATGATATGACTTCTGTCCAAACAGTTCTGAAATTAGGTAGCGTGACAGTTATGAATCATGGGCACGAAGGTACCTGAATAGGAGCAGGCCTGCATGCCATTGTTCCTAACTTGTTATTTGCCGTATGACCAGTAAGTTCCACAAGTATGTCCACTTTGTCCTCTCTTACCAAGCTAGCAACCTTCTTTTCATCAATACCATATATATCTCTCCACAACCCACCCTTTTTTAATACCTTATCCTTGAATCGAAGGGTCTTGGCATCTGCCTAAATAATTTTCAATTGAAGAAAACATGAATGAACTGTGATTAAAACATGCAGGTTGGAAAATAACTGGTATGTCACAAATAAATGGCCCCAACTTGTCAGCCACCTTGGATGATTTCCAATTATATATTCTCTGTTACTGGGCTAATCTTTCTCGGGGGGTTTCAGGATATGCATTTTGAATTTCCGGCTATAGCTGTTTGAGAAGGTTCTAGCTATTTGCTCTTATGTACAATTTAGCCGCTATAGTTCCATTTAGCCCGCTATAGCTGTTTGAGAAGGCTAACCGCTAAATTTATTATCCTGCTATTTAAAACATTTCAGTCTAGGCAATAATAAAGAGGTATATCCTGAAACCGGACATGGTCTAGAGGCATATCTTGAAAAAAAATTACAGTTCACTATCCTATTGACTATTGGACTACCATTTCTGTTTCCAAAAGGAATATTTTTCCATAAATTATTCCATACATATTTCAAATCTTAATGAGGCGAGGCAATCTAAACAAGTTTTTTGGGCCATAATATGAAAATGCAGGAAAATAACTGACAAGAAAAGGAACGGCTATATCTACCTTCACAACACCAGAATACACAACCACCTTGTAATTTGAGTAGTCATGGTGTGCAAGGGGAGCTTCAATGAAGTATGATACAGAGTGAGTAAAGTAATCAGGAGACACATAGCCAATGACCAGAGGACGATCAGCGACTTTTGAGTTATCCCAACTAGTATACTGTGGATACAATTTCAGGAAGCGCTTTCCCCACTCCCTGCAAAATATAAAATACAGTGAATATATAGTTGAGAACTTCTAACACAAAGAAATAGAAAAACAATCTAACATAAATATGACTTTATATTGTGAATAAGTGCTAAATGACCTGTGAGCTTGATAAAGCTTGTCGTCAGAGCCCTCATCAATATAATTCAATGCAAGCAAACGATTCTGCAGAACAAGCTATATTGTAAGTTTGCCTCAAGGAGAGAATATCTATATAGTTGGATGTTACAAATATAAATCATAGCTATTCCACAAATATTTTTTTACAAAGCAGCAAAACAGATACCATGGGCAAGCAACAGCAAGGTTGGAACAAATTATGAACATGCAATAGACGAGTATTTGTATGTTTGTACGAGGAAGAAACATTTATATGGTTCCTAGTTTGCTACTAAATGGATAAGTATAATTATTAGCTGTACCTTCTTAAAGAAATTTAATTCTCCTTGCAACACAGAAAGATTCCACAAGTTTTAATTAGCAAGCTCTTAGGACAAAGAAAGTACCTGACCAGCATTTCGTGAATCAGGATCAATTTGAAGGCATTTCTCATAAGCTTGTACGGCTGAAGTAATACTTCCTGCATCTCTGTAAAGAACACCTATGGTGAAAGCAGTGATGGATTGTCAGTTATGTATTAACATTTCATTCCAGCTATCGAAAAGAGAATTATGCAAACCAATGAAATGAATTACTGATTAGTGCTTATATAGCTGTTATGAGTCTCAGCTGGAAAATGCTGTTTCAAATTACATGGTAGAATTTAAGAGGCTCTCGTGATGTTGGTTGGTTAAACATTACCCAAGTTATTATATGCTTCAGCATACGTGGAATTTGCAAATATGGCCTTCTGAATCATGCTTGAAGCAGCATCCATCTTTCCCTATATATGAAGAACAACATATTCAATAAGGATACAACCATCCAATCCCAATGGAAATTGTGCAAGACTAGCAGAGGGGCATGCCTGGACGGTGTAGACAACTCCAAGGTTATTCAATGACTGAGAGAAATTTGGCTTAATTGACAAGGCCATCTACAACAGAATAGAAGAGAATGGATAAATCTGTTGTGACCATCTGCAGATAGTGCATACTGCATAATTAGTTCCACTTACTTGGTAACATTCAACAGCTTTGTCAAGATTATCCCTGTCCTTGTATATTACTCCCAGATTGTTGCATGCCTCCGCACAGCGAGGATTGAAGTGAAGAGCAAGCTCATAAAAAACAATAGCCTTTGGAAACAGAAAGTGTCAGCAAAAGAGCGGACATTATGTACAGAATATTAAAGATTTTTTTCTTATGACTGACCATCTCAAAATTCAACATTTCACCATATGCGACACCAAGATTATACATGGCATCAGCGTAGTGCCAATTGTAGAACAGAGCTTTCTTGTAATATGCCACACCTTGATTAATGTCACCCTCAATTTTTACCTGTGAAAAATGTTAACTGATAAGAGAAGAATACAAAAATCACCACCAAATACCAGTGTTAACAATTCTTAAATGTATACCAAAGTGTACATTAAAAAGGTCTATTGCATATGATTCATTCTAAGGTTAGTTAAAATTAATTATATTGCCAGAGTTGCTATGCTCACAGTTAAAAAGTGAGCGGACAAGCAATGAAAAAAACATAGAGTTATCATGATGTTTCCTCATTAACCCACATGATTGTGACAATTTTCAAATCACCATCTAAATCAACATTTGTGTCAGTTCAAGCCTGTCACGCATTACTGCTGATATAATGGGCAAGTGATGCCAACCATTATGATTGACACACCGGACACCACTAGAAGCAATGTGTCGATTTGGTTGAAACAAAAGGTAGCAAGACCACACCTTTGTACCCAAGTCGGTTAGTGCTATTGCCATGTTATTCTTGGCAATCTCAAAATTTGGGGAAATAGTCAAGCACCTGGGATATGGTAAAGACAAGTCAACATTAGTTTTCAACGCAAGTACTTTGGGAATCAGCATAATTTGTACGAGCAGAAAAAATCAAGCTTACCTCTCATAGCAGGCAATTGCTGCTTCTAGCTCTCCACGATTCTTGTAAATAACTCCCATGTTGCAATAAGCTTCAGCATACAATGGCCTCTCCAGAGCAGCTTTCTCGTAACAAGTAAGAGCCAAATCAAATTGCATCATCTCCGAGTAAACCACACCAAGGTTGTAATAAGCAGGCTGCATTAATCAGATGAACACATTAAAAAACTTAAATAGATAATAAAAACAAAATAACAGCGATCTAGATATAAATTATAGTTGGTGATGGTACCGCATAGTGGCTGTCAACTTCCAAAGCTTCACAATATTTTTGAATCCCCTCCTCTGTATTACCTGCAAGCTTCAAGCTAGTTCCAAGATCGGTCAATACAATAGCAAGAAACTCCGCAGCAGGTTTGTAGGAAGGATCTGCATTTCGAGCTTTTTGATAAGCCTGTTACAATTTCTCTCCATCAGAACATTTATGGATAAATACATCGCATAATATAAATACAGAAACAGCATAAAAAATCCAAGCTTTTCCAGAGATATTTTTTGGACTGACCAACTGTTTTGATCTTATGTGTTAGATTGGTTAGGATATTTACAACCCTACCAATTATTAGGGACCACTATTCTCCAAGGGGCAAAAGTATTACTCTTTTTGTAGCTCTAGCTGAGCTTTAGCTCATTCACATGTCATTCTATCCACCAGCTAGGAACAAAATTTTACAGCGCTAATAAGTATGTCATGGAGATAATAAAAACTCTTCAGCCGGAAAATTCTAGAGTGATTATCTCGACAGTTTTATCTATTGCATAGTATGCTTGATCAAGAACCCATCAAACTAGCTGGTCCTGCTTCTAGTTACAGTTCTTGGACACAAACTACTCAAGATATAACTTTGTGCTAAAAATAGGTCTGCAGTACCCTCAGAAGTCAGAACTTGATAGTTAACTACAAGTCTCAGTCACTGGTATTTTGGGGAATGGAAGGCACTTACAGATAGCTCAAAAATTATGCTTTTCAGCAGCATACTAATAAGGGAGATTTACTTCAACCATTTGAGTAAAATACAACATTTGAGACTTCTAGTGTTTATGACAACAAATTAAAAAAAAAACTATCAGATTTCACATAGCGAGTAAACTAACAGTAAACAGGGAATGCACATGAAGAATCTTGCACATACCTCTGCAGCTTCAACCAAGTGACCCTCATCTTTGTATATCATCCCACAATAAGTGAGAGCACATGCATTCCCTGGGTCAATCCTGACGGCCTCGTTGAAGCACTCGATGGCCTGCATAGGTAGGCTCTGTGCCTGGAGGCAAATCCCTTTGCCAATAAGGGCCTCCACATTGGCTTCATCCTTCTCAAGGACATTATTGTACAATTGGAGCGCTTCAGCAAATTTGTTGCGGGAGCGGAGGATGTTGGCGTACCGCAAGGTGTCCTTCCCGTCCAACTGCTGTTTTGCAGGGACAGCACCACCATTACGTTCAGGAACAACGCCATTGCTCTCCCTCCCTTCGGTGGAGTCCATCCCCGGTCGCCCCATGGTAGGGAAAGTGACTTCTTCTATCTTTTATCTTTTATCCTTTCTGCAGAAAGAATGTAACGATCATCAATTTTAGAATGGTTAGTTAGGTCTGAGATTTCAGTTGCGAACATTAGCGTGAAGAAAACGCGTCTAAAAAAAGGAGAAAATTTGGAGCCAAATGCGCGTAAAGACTAGAAAAAGGACGCGGCTTTGGACTACCACCGAATTGCGTAAAAGCCGCAGCTTTTTAGTAAAAACTCGGGGAAAAGAACACCAAAGCTTGCAAATTTCAAAACCCTAGGTAAAAAAAAAAAAGGAAACTTCTGCAAACAACAGATTAGAATACCCCCGGAAAGAATCCAAGAACAAGCACTAAAAATTCACAAGAAACAGTAGGCGTTCGCAACGCAAGAGAACTCTTCCAGCTCAAGAAGCAAGAACCCTAATGCCGCAGCGGTGGGGAAGTAGTGGAGGCGGAGCTCACATTGGATGAGCGCAGTCCACCGGCGCAAGATCATGGCGCGGCAGCCGGCAACCGCACCCCCGCAGCCACGCCGCAGCGAGGGGTAGACTTACCCCTCCACGCCGCCGCAGGGAGGGGGACCCGGTACCCCGCCGCGCCGTGCAGCAGCGAGGGTTTCGACGGCAACGGCGGCGAGGGTTTCGGGGGGCGGAGGAGGAGGAGAGGGGAGGGGAAATTTTGGTGTTTAGCCCCCTCCGTTTATTCCTTTTTGCTTTTTGGATGGATTTTTTTTTCCTTCTTTACGAGTTCATCGTGCGCTAGCTTTGATTGATGAGGCGCGCTGCCTTTTGTACTGCAGCCTCGCAGCTGGGCTGGGCTGGGCTCTGCCGACTCCTTCTGCAGCTTTTTTTTTCTCTTTTTTTCTGCTGTATCTTTTGGCTGCCACCCCTCAGTTTTTTACTTTATTCCTTTACTTTCCTTGTGGGAGCAACAGTCTATAATGATTTTAGACAGTCCACTAATTGTGTTTTTAAAGGGAAGAGATGAAGTTGGAATGTTGACCTCTAGTGGGTTTCTATATTGGATATATTGACCATGGTTAGTCTATCCCCTTAGAACCCGCTCTAATAACAATTTTGTACATCTTAATATAGTTTTTATATATCCATATTTATCGAGAAACACTTCTATGCTTAAAAAAAACATGTGGGGATAAACCTCATTAGTTAATTGAGTGACTAAACAACATTAGCGATGGGCAATTTTGCCCCAAAAATTTCTGCCCATATCAATTTCATTTGTCTAAAGGGGCCACACGGCATGGCAGAGGAAGGGGACATGGCATGGTGTGGTGTGGTGGCGGAAGAAGGAAATAGATACGAGGGAGGCACATAGAGTTACGCGATGGACGAAAGTAGCGGCGGCGTGGCTAGTGGAGGAAAAGGTTGGATTGTTCACCGAAGGAAGCAGGAACTGCCACACTGCTAAGGGGAGGAAGCACGGAAGCGGATGACGCTACTCACTGGAGCTAGCGCCCGTCACCAAAGGCAGACATAAGGTTTTGATGGTGGGTATTCAAACTATACACTATAATATGTCACTGATGAAAAATAAGATGTATTTCTTAAGTTTTATGTTTGAACAGATTCAACTGATTACCCATGATTCCCTCTAGACCCGTCCCTGCCCGTTGCGTCACAATTGATCTGCCACCGTAACCTCATACAAATCGAGCTATCAATACGAGAACATGCGCATCATTTTTGGTAGATATGGGCTTCAATTCCTAGACGATATTGCCCCTCATTAATGATAATCAACTAGCCGAGTAACTTTAAATCTAGGTCATCCTTGAGCTTTAATATCCGTGCGTGTTTTTAAGCATGTGAGCATGTCATATTTTTATCATACACTAGTCTTATACCTAAAAATGTGAAAGGATTCAATATGATGTGTATAAAACCATAAATTTAGCGTTTTATAAAAAATAGTCTTTTAGTGAATGTTATGTTGATATTCGGTACAACAAATTCACCACATATGGCTATATGGTTTTCTAATAATAGATCAATGCAATGTGTGTTTTGGTATTTTACGTCACTCACCTAATATTTCGCCCTCCATTATTCCCACGACCTACATGTTTCAGATATGCCTTAATTTTGTAATAAATTCAGTATTTTTTTGTCATTTTGTATTTTTCAGACTTAGTTTTATGTTGGAACTAGCGTCTAGCCTATCTAAAATGTTGTTCTTATGCTTGTTTCTAGCCACACCCAAGTGCAGATACACTTGTTATAGTAAGTTAAGTAGCAACAATAGCACCACCTCTACATGTATAAGCTGTACTCAAATATATGGATTCACTTGTGTCATCTATACACAAAAATTCGAATTATAAACTTAGTTTTAGAGTCAAATTTTTGGCGTAGTCTATTCTTTAGTGATGTCATCTTCTTTATTTAGAAACCAGTGACGACTTTTAAACCATGAAAAAAAATACCCACAATTTTTTTGTTTGTTTCGTTCATATTTCTACATCTTGTTAGTCATAGCTAAACAAATCAAATCTGAACAAGTGCAGCTCTAAAATTATTTTGTGTCTTGTTTTTATAGCCTTGCAAGTCATTTCAATATAAACAACTCACAAGAGAAAATTTTCAGAATTTGGCATATGCCTCGTAATATTTAAAAAACCCAACCTATGTGCATTCTAGATTTTTTTCCACTGAGCGTACTAATTATTTCCGATCATGCCATTTAATCATATTTTTATCATTTTATTGCTTTCCTTTCTATTTTTTCTGATGCGAGTGGATGTTTTTGCCTCTAGCTATAGGGGATTTTCTTGGGAGAGTCAATGCAATCAACCAGACCCAATCGCTTGCTGTTGTTCCTCGTCTCACCCTTTGTTCTTTTGCACCACGACCACTCATCTATATCTTTTGATAACCCCCTCTATCGTTCATAGTAACATGGCAATTGTCACTTCTCTCTTCTTCAACAAACCCTAGATTGAGAAGGACGCGGCAACGCTTGACACTAAGTGGCTCTTCGGTGCAAGGAGCGTTATGGCGTTGCATGCATTCATGTGGCTTGGAAGCATTCTATGGGCCCGTTTGGTAGAGCTTCAACTTCAGGAGTTGGGTCTGGAGTGGAGTTGTAGAGCTGTCTAAACTCAGCCCCACCTCTCAAGTTCGTTTTGTGAGAGAGTTCCACCCAACTCTACTCTAGTTATAGGTGGAGCTGAAACTGTTTAGCTGAGCTCCAGCTCCAGCTGTGCTAAACAGGTCCTATAACTCCACATAAATTCAATCCAAAAATTGTCCCCAACAGCCATGGGAAAAAAATTGACTCACTGGGAAGAAAAAGCAAAACGGGAGAGAAAATCCCAAAGAGGTCACATTGTTGCAAGAAGTTTAAATGGAGTGGCAATTTCTAAAATTTCTCGCAGGTCTCTGTTTAGCTGTTTACTGTGTATATGTAACTGTGAGCAAGGGAACGTTTTTAGCACCAAGTCTGCAACATGTTTTGTGTCCAGAACGGTGATCTTGTTTCACTTTGTTATGACCCTGATTTTATTCAGGACGTACACCACGTCCAGTCATTATCAACAAACTTACAATGATTTTATTCTGAACGATTCTGAATTTGAATTCAACAAAACTGTTCTGATCAACCGTAGACCACGTTTCCACATCAAGGAGAAATAGCACTCTCTAATGTCCAGATTCCAGAATACCGTGACCAACGCAATGGCCCAGAACCTTTGCCAACCATACAGTCCATACATAACATTCAGTCATTCAAGATGGTCTGAAACGATCGCTGACACATCCAATCTAACCACTGTTTTGGACAACTCGATTGATATAGGCAACATGGGATGTGAGTACAACCGCACTCAACCGAGCTCAGCATTGTTTCGCCAACAGACCAACAAATACCCAAAGTACCGCAACTCAGTTATACGGTCACAACATGAGCCCATCAAACAAACACCGAGAGGGATGGCGGTAAAATTTTTATAAGGCAAACAAGAACAGTACTCAACTAATAACCAAAATCTCTGAAATGTTTCAGCCATATAGAGATGCTGACCATCACAGGTAGCTCATTTAACATAACATTAGCAAACTCGACAAAGGTAACAGCTGTTCTAGAGTAGGCAAGCCCCTCGTACACATTCAGGGCAAACAAAGATGCATGTTACCCTCATACTTAGGTGTTGGTTGCCCTGGTGTAGATCTGCTGGCTTGAGTGAACAGCGACCATGCGGATTAGGCCACGTGTCATCAAATCATTGATGGCCCTACGAGCCAGGGACCCATTGATCTGTAAAAGAAATGGATAGCAATTTTAATCTTGTATTCACAAACAGAGGCATTGCAAAATAGAGATAAGAACAGATCCAATAAGCCAAGCAATAAAAAGCCACAGAAGCATGAACTGCAGAATCTTGCATGCAAGTATCATGTCTGATACACTAGGTACGGCACAAAAGTTAGTCTTAGAAACTAGAACAGAGGGGGCTATATATATATAAAGTACTCAGGTCAATCTATGGAACATTAAATTCAGGATGAACCCACATGAAAACATTTAGAAGACACCATGTACAAAACTAATCACACAGAAAACTAATCAGACAGAAAACACGTGCAAAGATCTATGACAGGAAAACACAGAAGACACCATGTACAAAATGCAGAAAAGAACATTTAGAAGGCTCAACGCATACTGGCGATACTGATGGAGTCACCATAAATATATCAGAAGACACCAACGCTTGAGTCTAAATAAAATGATAACCTTCTGTTTTTGCCCACAAGTATTACTTAGTAGGCATAAGGCAAGCAGAAATAACCTATCCTGGAGGTTACATACTACATCTATCATAGTTACAGCTACATTGCAGAATTCACAGCACATCATCAGAAAATTTAGACAGAAAATTCATGATGTAAGCAAGACAGAAAGATGAACGCCATTAAATTCCTTGTACGCATGGTTTCGATGTACAACATTAGCAACGTAGCAATCTGGTAGAGATCTAAGAGAGGAGATTAATTACCCTGAGCCTCTCCGAGAGAACGGAGGGGGTGATCTGCTTGTACTTGGGCACCTCGGAGAGCAGCTTGTCGTAGGTGGCCTGGTCGAACAGCACCGAGTTGTTCACCTTCTCCTTTTGCTTTCCCTTGCTCCACTTCTGTACCAATCAACAGCATCCAATCCACCCATGAGAAACAACAAAAGATATAGGAAAAATCAAGATAGAGAGAGGGAGACAGCGTCACCTTCTTCTTCTGCTTGCCACCGCCGGACTTGGCCGGCTTCGACGACGGCGGCGGGGCCTTGTCCTTCTTCGGGGCCTGCAACGACAGAGACAAAGAGCTTATCAACGACACGCCGCGTCGAACCAGTCTACTCCAGAGGCGAGACGAGTGAGAGGAATTACCATCTCGGAGGCGGCGGTGGAGCGGAGACGGCGACGGCGGCGGGAGCGAAGGGAGCAGAGGAGAGAGAGGCTGCGACGGCGGCGGCGCTAGGGCTTTGAGAAGAGCGGTGGGACAAGCTTATATAGCGAGCCATGTGCCGTTTCGACCGTCCGATCCGATCGGACGACGGGGAGTTACCCCAAGGGCAAACACGGCACAGCGAAAGGGTGCCCCAATGGGCGGCCCAAGCCAGCACGGCCCGTTAGGCATGCAACTGTTGCGGGCCGTGCCGTGCAACCCATGTACCAAGCCCTCAGACCAAGCAGGGCTACTGTTGCGCCACTGACCAACCACCAGCACGCATGGCCCATTAAAATCTGAAAGTTTGAGGAAGAAAATAAAAGAAAAGGCGAAAAAATGAAAAAAATAAGGAATAATGATGGGAAAGAAATGTAGAAAGAAAATACTCCAGTAAAAAATGTTGGAAAAATTTAGTATAAATAAGGTTAAATAGGAAAATATATGAGGAAATATACGGGAAAAATAGAAAAAAGCATGAGGAATATATGGGAAAAATTATAGGAAAAAAAGATGGACCGCCGGGCTGTGCTCCTGCTTGAACCGTGCCGTGCCGGCCCATGGGCTTCTGCTACAGTACAGACAGGCTGGCAATCGTACGGACAGGACATCCTCCTATAAACGTGGCCCTTGCCTCTGCATTCTTCCGACGCAAGAAGAAGAAAAGCGAGAGAGTGGGAGGAGGAGAGCAGGTAGAAGCAGAGCAGAGAGAGTAATCGTCTCCTAGGGTTTCTCGCGGCGGCGCTCGATGGCGATGGCGGTGGCGGCGGCGGCGGCGGCTTCCAGGGTTCAGGCGAGGCTGGCGGCGAGGTTCGCGCCGCGGCGGCTCCTCTCCTCCGGCGGCAAGGTGCTCGGCGAGGAGGAGAAGGCTGCCGAGAACATCTACATCAAGGTATATCCCACCCACCCGCTTCCCTAATCTTCCTTCCCCTCGTGATTCTTGCTGTTCCTGTCGCGGTAGATGTGCTCTAGATGCAACTCGAGATGTATTGGTGTGCTGTGTAGAGGTTTATGGTGCCAAGTGGTGGTGGTGGTGGTACGTGTGTGTGCGCGCGCGCGCGCATGATTTTGTTTGTTTTTTTGGCGCTGGGGGTTGATTTCTGTTCGCTTCTCCTCCGTCGCTTCAGGGATTTTTGGCTGATGGGACACGTGAACCGTAGGGTTTTTGGTAGAATTGTGGATGCGCATGATTTTGTTGAGCGGTATGGTTCAGGGAAATGGATGTGCTCCTAATTGAAATGAGGCTGTTTTTCCTATGCAAATTGTTGAGTTTGCTTGAACTTTTATCAGTTCATCCATCCTTGTGCTGTTGTGCACCTGTTGGTGTGATGGTGTTGTTTAGGAAAGTCCCTGAATTTGGTGATTGATCTAGACATATGGTGTTACTTTTTTTTTTCTCTGTGGGTATGTGCAATATTTCTTTGTGTGGTATGTGAGTATCTGCGGTTCAGAAAATTATGCCAGTGTGCAATAATGTCGCCCATACTACTCGTGTCGGATAGTTTGTCCAGTTTTTCTTTCATTGCTGTTCAGCTTAGTGATATGTTCCTTGTGAAATTACGCTTGATTTTTTCTTGGTTTTGTTTTTCTTTCTGTGCTGTTCAGATTATTGATACGTGCCTTGTGGAATTAGCCTATTGTTGTTTGTAGTTTTAGCAGTGCTGTTCAAGAAATTTCTAATTCATGTTTTTCTTGAACCATCTTCTTTTATAATTAATGTGATTGATGGTGGTATTTAGGAAAAATAAACTATGGGATTTAATCTAGTTATGTACAATGTATGGTTAACCTCCTAACTGGCTGTGTGTTGTCTTCCTTTCTGCATATGCTTATAGTTTGTCTGTGGTTCAGAACCCTATGTCAGTTTGCTGCAACATGATCTGGGGTGGATCTGATATCATTATATTTTTGTTACGATACAATTTCATCGTATTAGGATATGTTTATCATCATAAGCACTTAGCATGAGTGGTGAATCGTATGTTTGCTTATTCCCTAAGTCTGTAGGATTTCTGGTTGCTTTGGCATATTCTGTTAATGGCACTTCATACTATTGCTGGTGTAATAAATCTGAATGTTCTTCACTGTACTGCAGAAAATGGAACAAGAGAAGCTGGAGAAGCTTGCACGCAAGGTATGTGAAGCACATTATCTTTGCCCCTCTTAAAAGTGCGCACTCATGCTGTTCTGCTTCACATCACTCTTTTCCATTTTATTCCCGGCTTAAAACTAGAGATCAGTTTGCCCTGCAAAACTTTGATCATAGTGTTATAGTTTCATTCAATATCCATCCTTGCTCTGAGAAGAGGCAATTTGTATATGCCATGCCTAATGCCTTGCTTATACCAAATTCTGTAGCATTACATAGAGTTTATTACGGCCATGAATTTGTTGTGTGTTCTTGTTATGCGGGTTGTGAATTTGTGAACCTTTTAATCATTGGTTGCTACAACTTACAAGATACTAAATGCTTGCAGGGTCCCAGCCCAGGAGAGCAAGGCTCATCTACTCCTGCTGCTGATGTGAAGGCCGAAGGTGGCCCAACTGCTGGTGCGTCGACTGTCAAGAACAAGAACTACACTGTCATCGCAGGTGCTGTTGGTGTTCTTGGTGCCAGTGCCATCGCGTGGTATCTCCTGTCAAAGTCCGAGAAGTCAGAAGAGGTTGCGAACTGAAGTCAGAAGTGGGCATTGCAGATAGAGTTCCTGTCCAGTTTATCCTTTCTTTTACTCGTCTTATGCACCTGCACTACCTTTTGGAACTAAACTGAGGGAAATCATGTGACTAATTCGGGGATGTAAGTAACACCAGACAAATGTTAGTTTTCGCGTAGTTTCTGCCATATGCAATCTCATGATACAGTGGAAGGCAAGTAATTTTTGTGCCGTTTGAACTCAGTTGCTAGGTGAGGTATAACTGCCGTTTTTGGAGGGTGATCTTTTTGATCTGTAGAAGATTGTGCCCTTTTTTGTCATAGCAACATTATTATCTGATGAGAGATATATGAATGGAATGAATCAATGATCTATATGAGTGGCTCTTCTTTTGCTGTGTTTGTTGTGTCAAGTTAGCTGGTGAAATATGCTCCATTATTTTTCATTTTAGTGTGGCATTTTGTGACTTGTCTGGTATACTGCTACATATTTGCCTTGGTTTGTTTGGAAGTTTTTTTCTGTCTCCCCTCATCCAGAGAGAATGGAGCAGCTCCTGTGTGAGCTCGCTACTGGTCTGAATGGTGTATGCATGTTATAATAATGAACATGTGCAAGTCTGAACAGCGTATGCTACTTGTAGCTGCAATATTGTTGTCAAACAAACCTCATGCCTTATGTATGCATTCTCACGCCTCTGTGAATGAGTTGCATAAACCGCAGCAGCACGCATGTTCTGCATATCTAGGTGGGCAACAAAATGCAGAAAGGGCACACAGATATACTTGTCCAACACAATAGAACCTCAAAGCATATGGATTCAATCTTGAACAAGCACCGGAAACCAGAGCAGATGAATCTTGTTCTGTCAATGTTTTACAGAATTTATTCTTTCATCCTAGGACATGTATGAACACAGGTGTCCAACATAGGCATGTGAAACAAGTCCGTCCTAGTTGGATCCCTCCTCCGTCTTCTGCCAAGATGATCAATTAGGCAGCATTAGTACATAGCCCAAACTATTGTTCCACAGAGAGAATGAAACTGCAATAAAATAAAAACTGTATCTCTATACAAGAGAGCAACTTCTTGAAAACATATAAGGTGGTGTTTGGATCCAGAGACTAAATTTTAGTCCTTGTCATATCGAATGTTTAGGTGCTAATTTAAGAATATTAAACATAGACTAATAATAAAACTAATTGTATAAATGAGAGATAATTCGCGAGATAAATTTTTTAAGCCTAATTAATCCATAATTAGCACATATTTACTGTAGCATCACATAGACTAATCATGGATTAATTAGGCTCAATAGATTCGTCTCGCGAATTAGTCCAGGGTTATAAAATGGGTTTTGTCCTTAGTTTACGTTTAATAGTTCTAATTAGTGTATAAACATTCGATATGACAGGGACTAATTTTTAGTCCATGTATCCAAACATGCCCTAAGAAGCCTGCGATGCCTGATAAACTAAATATACTATTAGATGCTATTCTACATTTTCTGGCAATTCGTGGGCCAAGACATATTGGAGAATTTTGCTTTGTTAATATTTCCCTCTAATAAGTTGACAGGTGCTAGCGAAAATGTGCTGCAACTACATGTGCAAGTTCCATTTGGGAAGAAAATCTACACAAGTTCCTATAAGGTGGTTTGCAACATCAAACATCATAGCATGTAAACCAAATGAATAAAATTGTGAGGACAAAGCAATATCAACTGATCCTAACAACAAGAGTAAAAAAGAAAATTTGGTTCATGTTTCAAACACCGCAGCAAGTTAGCAATGCCAACTGATGCATTAGAAGAAAGGAGTTGGACAAAACACTTCATCAGATTATATGTTGAGGTGTGCAAGTTGGATGAATCAAGTTCATTGTAACATATGGTTATCATCTTCCTATGGCAGTATGGCTACTTCTCTGAACTAAAACAGATAAAGTAATACAAGGTGGGTACGAGTATTCATGAAGAGCTCACTTGCCCACTATTGTTGCTCAGCTCAAAAGTTAAAACCTTACCCTTTACCTTTACATCTCCCCTCCCACCACAATATCAATCTAGCAAAGCCATAACCAGAATCAGAATGAACTTATCTTCAATCCCCACCCACCAGACGCTTGAGGCATACTCAATGTTGCGATTTCTGAATGTCCCTAGCTACACTACACATTTCCCCATCCCAATATCAACACTAGTGTGCCTTGCCCCAGTCAGATAATTTGTAGCTGTTTGCAATGCAATAGAGAGAATGGGGAAAACCTTGTCGGAGGCGGCGGGATTGGCCTTGTCAGCCTCCGCCTTCTCCTTCTCGAGCTTCTTCTTGCGCTTCTCCATCCTCTCCCTCTCCATCTTCTGCTCCCCCAGCCAACCGGAAAGAAAGAACACACAGCAACAATAGCGTGAGCACCGGATCGGATCTGAGAGCACTAGAGCAGAGCAGACGAGACGAGCGAGAGGAATCAACCAAATAAACCTGGACGTAGACGTTCTCCTTGGCCCGCTCCTCCTCGCTCAGCACGCGCCCCTTCCCGTCGCTCATCAGCCGCATCCCGCCGCCCGCCGCCGACGCCGCCGGAGCAGGGGAGCGAAGGCGCGCCGAGAGTGAGGTCAGCGCCGATCTCATCGCCATCGCCATCCCAAAAACCTTCGTCTCGTATCGCACTCTCCACGCCGAGAATCCTCCAGGTCTCCGGGTCTCCTCCCTTTGACCCTTTGTAACTTGTGGGCTGCCACGAGATTTTTTTATTTTATTTTAAAACTTTTCTATTTATTAGTTTTAAAAATAAACCCTTACAAAAATTATTTCCAAAAGTAACTTTTAATTTTAGAAAGGTTTATTTTTAGAATTAAAAATTAAAAAGGTTTCAAAAAATAAAAAGAATTCCAGCCACGATGGCCTCGCCTGCTAAACCCTCGCTTGCGTGACTCCATCCTGACCGTTCATTGCGAATGAACGGCGGCAGAGGTCGTCGTCTCGCTTAAGGGCTCGTTGACTAGAATAGCCTGTTTTTTTACCTTTATCCAAAGATTCAAAGTTCAGAAGAAATTTCGGAGATTACTTCCAATCATAGTCAAATTTGACCATAATAGATTTTCACATTGTTGTGTATGTTCAGTTCCACCAAACCCTAAACATGTTTGCAAATATTCACAGCTATGGATAAATCTGGGAAATGTAAAGACTTTGGAAGCACGAGAATTTAACAAGAACATAAAATAAAACTCAAACGTAAAGAAGGCTGAAGGGTTGGGCAGTGTAGCTAATGCCAATCTTCCAACTAGAACGAAGTATGAAGCAATCCGAATGGTGTCGTCAAGCGCCACAGAAGGCTCTCGCAAATTTGCTATCGAAGTATGACCATCAACACTAACTGTGGCAGTGAAACAAATTGCGCATGGTAAAAGGGCATATACGTAGGAGCAGCATAACACAGAATTTCCACATAAGACGCTAGGTAGAATAAGTTACTCTCAAATAAACACACTACAAAAATAAGGTCCAGATATTTCTTTGATATTCGCTAGCACTGACAGACAAAAGCCGGTCCCAGAGCGACAGGTCTATTTTAAGAGGAAAAGCTTGGTTTCAACTGATCCTTTTTCACTTCAAGGTGGAACACACCAACTTAGAACACCCTGATTGGTTTCCCCATGGTGCTCTTGATGTAAAGGCACCTCACCTGTCCAATGCAAACAATTCCAAGTTATCATCAGTTGTTTTCTAACATAAACCTATTGTTCAAAGGAAGGCCAAAACTTATATTTTCACTATGTTGCTAAACAGATTTGTGTTCCAAGTTCAATTGCATGCAAACAGGTTCAGAACAGAGAACTCACATTCTGCCAGTTCTTTTTCAAAAGGGACACAAGGAAGTTGACGCTCATTTGGATGTTTTGCTGGATCTGCTTCTCCTCCATCGACAAGTTACCTACAGCAACACCCATGCACAGAACCTTCTTCAGCTGGAACTTGACTGTAGCTTTCGTCTCGTTGACCTTGGATTCAAGAGACTCCTGGTGAGTAACCAATGTAGGGAACTTGCCTGCAGTGTGATCAAAATGATTCAATTAACCAATCTGTCTTGGTAGACCCCCAACTAGCCAGAGTACAAAAAACATATATGTAAACTTTATGAAGCTACTAGCTTAGGGTACAATTGGACAGTTTAGGTCTTCACTTCAAGCTAACAATTGGAATGAAGTTAGCATAAAAGACAACACCATGGAATATGAAATGCCATGTAACTGCTACACAATAATTATGTTTAACTGCAGCACACCTATAAATTGATAGAACTACATTTCAGGTAGAATTGAGGCATATGAAACAATAGTCCTTGTTAGAATTCAGAACTACACCAAGAAAAAAAAACTAGCATGTCAGAAAATAGAGAACATGCCTGCCTTGTTGAGACCAGGACCAAGGAGACGGGGAATCTGCTTGATGATGGCCTCTGATGCTAAGAAAGCATGGTACTTCTTGGCAAGCTTCTTAACAAGCTTCTTGTTCTTGTTCATCTTCTTAAGGGCCTCAACATCCATGTAGTCAAGCCCAATCTTCTCAGCCTGCACACAAGTCAAGCCGCATCACATTAGCAGATAAATAACTATTGTGAAGAAATCTCATTAGAGAGAACAAGTAGCCACACAAACAACGCGTGAACATTCTTAATTTTATACTCCAGCCAATTATAAATAGCATACAACACATATTGAGATACAATGGAGAAGAACCCAGACAAAACATATCAGGCAAGGCACAATCATAATTGAACCGAAGAAATTAAAAGTATTGACACATGTGTTTCAGATAAGATACTATAAGAATGTAAAACAAAAACTTAAACAATACAAGGCCACTTCCATGTGAGCCAGGAAGGAAATACCATCAATTTCAATCTAAACGGAGGGTGTACAGATTTTACAAAATCAAAATGGGTATGGCATCATAATCTTACCTCCTCGACATGCTGAGCATCACCAAGCATGCAGACCTTCATCTTGGGGCGGGGGATATGGGGCAGCTTGACGGAGCCACTGAAACGCTTGTCCTTTTGCGGGTCATAGTTCTTGAGACCGATCTGAAGCTCAACGGTCTCGGTGAACTTCCTGCCCTTCTCCTTGGAATCCCCAACAACCTGGGAGATGGCATCCTTGAGAACCTCGCTCTGCAACTTACTGCAATTGATCACGCAAGCTCAACACACGAATTTTGTTCAGGAAACAAAGAAAGATCATTTCTTATACCAATCCGTAACCTATATCCAAGGCATAATCTAGCTACCACCCACTCATCTCTTGCAAGAAGCAGAATACCATAGATCAAGCAAGTTGTACAGCTACGTTATCACAGTCTTTCAGAAGGACCATGGCTGAATCAGGCATAAACTAAACCAATCATTCGAATTTTAACATCTTGATGTGAGTTTTGTTTGATCTAACAAGCAAACTCCCAGTATCACAGAAAGCCATCGCGACAGAAACTGAACAATAGCAAAGATTCAACAACCGTAAGACGGGAAGAAGAGATTGGGCGGCGAGAATCACCTCATGATGATCGGCGGCGGAGGCTCTGGGCGCGAGAGAAGAGAGAAGGCGGCGAGTGAGGAGGAGACGGTGGATGCGTGCTCCCGACCTAGGGTTTTTGTGGCTGCGTGCTCTGTGCCGTTTCGACCGTCCGATCAGATCGGACGGTGGAGATTGACGCGGGTGGTCTTCCTTTCGTCGTGGGCCGAACCATAAAGGGAGGGCCCATTCTTCACATGGCGGACGCCCATCTAAAAAAAAAAAAAACAGAGAGAAAAAGAAAAGGAAGAAAAAAAATAGAGGAAGAAATCCCCACTACTCAAATCGTCGTCGTCTTCCTCCGCCGAATTCCCCACCGGCGACCGTGCGGAGAGATGTACCACCCGACGAGAGGCGGCGTCCGCGGCGGACGGGATCGTAAGCTCTCTCCTTCTCCTACCTTTCCCAAATCCACTCGCCGTGAGATCTCAATCGCTGGCTGCGTGCCCTAATTCTGCCGCGTAATTTTTACTTCCGTGCAACACTCGCTAGGGTTTCGATGCTGTTGCTAGAGACTCGCTGTGGGCTGTGGCTGCTAGGTTCTAGTTGTTGATTCGTCGGTGCTCCATTTTCGCGTTTGAGTGCATCTCGTCCGGTCTTAGTTGTTGGTTCCAACTCGTTTGTGTTGTGCTGGATTCGATTGGCTAAGTGCATCTCTTGTGTCTATATGGTTATGGTGTTGGGATTTTGCCTTCTAGCTCATCTGTTTGCATGTAGGATCTTGCAACAAAAGGAATTCTGTGTTTGGCATATTGTTATCCAACTGTGTTCCTTTGAAATGTCATGAGATGGAAACTGTGCGTAGCTCAGCTGGCCATGGCGCCGTCGTGCATGTGTGCCTACCCGCGTTCAACTCCCTTCGGCACGCATGTTCACCTTTATCTCTTCTCTGTTCAATTGATACCAAGTTCCTCCTTGGTATTCAACATTCTTTTTTAGTTTCAAAAGAAAGGTCATAAGATGATTGGATGATCCCACTGAAAGGGATCCTCAAGAGACAATAACTACTGGGGATACAGCGAACTGCTGTCAAAATTACCTTAATGAATGGTGCCATTGCAACACCAAGTCATCAGGATGAAACATGACACTATAAAATTAGTATTAGCACTTCTATATGCTGGATGTATGAGCTTTCCAAAATTTACATGAGGTTTTCAACTTCTGTGGGCATATATTATGGATATGCATTTGTTTGCTGCCATGTACGGCACTTATTAATGTGCTCCAAGCTCTAGGATATCATGGAATATTCAGTTAACTCTCTGTATTTTGTTGTGTTTTATGCTTCTTAATCTTAATGGTAAGATTCACCCTCGTGCTGAATGAGCAAAAAGTTGCTAAATAACTACAAGATACAATAAAGTGAGAAAATGATCCAAATTACCTCGATTGCAATTGCTGCATCTGAAAGAGAAAATCATCACTTTTGTTTCTGGGGCAGTTTTTCAGTTATAGGCTTGTACTATATCACTACTTTGTGTATAATAAACTCACTAGATTATCATCATTTATGGGCATCAGTGCCCTAATTGTACCTTACTACCTTGTGCTTGGTATTCAAGTACTAGTACTTCTGTACAAGTGCTACAAATGATGAGTGCTCTAGCCCGTTAGCTCCTCCAATTGCACCTGTGGTTCTTCATTTTGCACTTTGAACATAAAGCTACCTTTTCTCAAACAGATAAGTGGGCACTGGACTACTCCTACACCTGCCAACATGAATAGGCCTACATTTTGATCATTTGTTTTTGCTATAAGCTCTTCTACATGTTGTTCTGTTCCACTGCCACTGTGTCATCTCCATCTTGCACTTCGCATTGTAGCTTACGAGCTTTTTATTATATGGCTTGAACATATGATTATTAAAAAAAGCACAGTAAATCTAAATACTTCTCTCCTTTTGTTCCTTGCAGAGTTCAAATGGGACGATGTTAAGGTTGACAAGCACCGAGAGAATTACCTCGGTCATAGCATTAAGGCTCCTGTTGGAAGATGGCAGAAAGGTAAATATAACAGTACCCCTTGTTTACATCCAATTTTGTTGGCTGGCTAGTCCTTATAAAATAACGCTAACGCTCTTTACTGCTCAACATGACGTAGTTTTTTTTTAATGTTTTTATGTCACATGATCTAATTAAATTGTTAAAAATATCTTATTTCTCACTGTAGTTTCCTACTTGACCTTGTCCTCATTTGTGCATACGTATATGATATGTGTCTAGCCAAAAGCACATTTAGATTTAGCTGTACTGTTAGTTTACTAAATTAGCGATGTTGCACTTAGCCACTTGTCCCATGTCCAGAAATCAATAGTGGCTAATCACGTCTCCCTCAAGTCGTTCAGGTTAACCCTATCAATTTGTGTATACCGGGACACTACCTTTGATATAATTGAACTGGAATGTGTATTCTTAGTGCGACAAGTGCGTAACTGTTGAAACATAAGCAGGCATTTGTCGGGTTTAGCACGAACTAAACAAAAGCACTAGTATTCTATTTATTGAGCTTTTAGCTGATACAAATAAACTGCTATGGCATCCTTTTTGATTTTATGGATTCCAGATACAAATTGAAATTAGTCATTCATGTTTTTCGACCTTCTAGGCATTAATATATCAACTGAATGAAATATATGTCTTGTGAGCAGTGAATTGTGTAATTCAGTTAGTTCAAATACTAGCACGTGTTGTTTTGTTACCAGCTCAAGTGAGTTTGTAATTGTACCTTAGGAAATCTCGTTTTGGCTTGATAGTAGTAGGCTAGTAGCAATAGATCTCTTTTTTAAGCTGCTCTTGGCCAAATGTTTTGACTAGACTTCAACTAGAGTGGATTCGAATGGCAATTCTTGTTTTACTTTCTTAAGGCCTGTGATATTAATGTACTACCCAACGGATTATATGTTATTGACATGAGAGACTGTCTATCTTGGCCAGGGAAGGACCTGTTCTGGTATACAAAAGATAAGAAATCTGACTCAGAAGATGCTCTCAAGGAAGAAATCAGGAGAGTGAAGGAAGAGGAAGAGCAGTCCATGCGGGAGGCACTTGGCTTAGCTCCTAAGCGTAGCAGTCGACCTAAGGGCAACCGGTTAGATAAGCATGAGTACGCTGAGCTTATTAAGCGAGGATCAACTGCAGAAGACTTGGGAGCAGGACATGCTGAAGCAGCACAAGTGCAGGGTCTAGGTTTATACAAGTAAGTTCTTGCCACAAATAGTTTCAAACCCACTTTAAATCATTCTTGATGTCATTATTATATAGTGGTCATCTAATCGAACTTATCTGAAAAGTTTTCCTAGTGATATTTGATGAATTACTAATATAATCATAATGCACATTATCTCAGGGGTCCTTGCAGAGAGGAAGAATCGAGCTCCTTAAACCTTGATCCTCTAGAAATGGTGCCTGCTGAGCAGGCTGACCCTCCACCAGCAACCAAACCTGAACGTGAAGATTCCGATGATGATCGTAGGAGCAAAAGGAGGCGTGAGGAGAGGGAAGGGGAGAAAGAGCGGAAGCGAGAAAGGCACTCAGAAGGAAAGGAGAGGAGGCGTGACAAGCATGAGAAGAGGAGTCGGCATGAGTCGGACGACAGGTCGAAGCGCCACCGCAAAGACAAGCAGAAGAGGAGGCATGATTCTGATTCTGACTAATAAATAACACCAGCTTTTTCTACCTGTTCCACTGTATCTTGCCGTAAAATTTCATGCCGTGCTACCTTTGCTTGATGATGTAGTGTAAAACCAGCTTGTATACTCACTTTGCTATACGATGTCTCGTCCCCCTTGAATACATTGCCTTTTTTTTCCTTTTTCTTTTTTCTTACAAGAGAAATATGCTGAACCTGCAACATCAACTGGCGCCTGCCATTTTGGTTATCACCTTTCTGCCTATCTGTCTTGTGTGAAGATCGGAACTACAGGTGAAAGTTGAAAGTGATTTCTGTTAGATGAACTCAAATCGCCTTGGTAAGAGTGAGACAAGTGTATTTCCGTCTTCACGGGATTTTAAGTGTTAGCCTGTTATATTTTGCTTTGCTCAGTTGTTTCTTCAACGTTCCAGCGAAACCATTCTTAAATGTAACAAAACGTGTAACACATTAAGCGGCTAATTATCCAACCAGAATTTCGCAGGAGGAACACGTAGATTATGGATCTGTTTGGTAGATAATTATCCAACCAGAATTTCGCAGGAGGAACACGTAGATTATGGATCTGTTTGGTAGAGTTTCAACTTCTAAATTTAACTATTTAACTTCAGGAGTTAGATCTGGAGTGAAGTTGTGGAGCTACCTAAATCCAGTTCCACCTTTCTCCATTTTGTGAGAGCTTCACCCAGCTCCATTCTAAGTTTAGGTGGAGCTGAAGCTATTTGGCTGAGTTTCAGTTTCAGGAGAACTGGAGCTGAAGCTGTGTCCAACAGATCCTATAGCGATAAAAGAAAAAAGATAAAGTAGATGAGTCAACTCTATGTGTCGTCATCTGTGTGTAACATTGAAACTCGACGAAGGGCAAATACGTAAATGGCAGGCAGGAGGAGTTGGGTTGATTCGCAGCAAAGGCACACATTACTCGAAGCGCGACGATCCCTGCCCTTCTAGAAGGTTCGCCTCGGTCCCTTTCCCCCTCCTCTCGCCCTCTAGCCTACCACGAGACGAGATCTGCTCCCTTCCAATTCGCCATCTTCTTGGTGGGGTTAGTTTCTGAATCGTCTCTACTGCTAACCTCCGATTCTGACTCCGTTTCCTCTTCCCTTTTCCCCCAATTCTCATTTAATTAGGATTTATTTTTCTCCTCTTTGGGGCTACTCACTAATTGATTGGTTGATTGGTGTTGTTCTACAAATTAGGGTTTGGATTTCTTGCTTGGGCGGCTCAAGTGGGCGATTTCGGGAGGCCACGGCAACGGCAGCCATGAACGGCAACAAGCAGTCCCTGATATACAGCTTCGTGGCCAAGGGCTCCGTCGTGCTGGCCGAGCACACCGCCTTCTCCGGCAACTTCAGCACCATCGCCGTCCAGTGCCTCCAGAAGCTTCCCCCCAACAGCTCCAAGTCCACCTACTCCTGCGATGGCCACACCTTCAACTTCCTCGTCGACCGCGGCTTCGGTAACACTCCCAATTCCCCCCTTCTTCTTAATCTTAATCTTAATCTTATCTTTCTGTGGGAACTAGTAGTTAATAATTGTGATAGCTGCTTAGCTCACTTGGTTTATTTCGGGGATGCAGTGTTTCTCGTAGTCGCGGATGAGGCGGTCGGTAGGAGCGTGCCGTTTGTGTTCCTAGAGAGAGTTAGGGAAGACTTCATGCAGCGATATGGGTCTAGTATCGATGAGGAGGGTCAGCACCCACTTGCCGATGATGCAGATGATGACGACTTCCTCTTGGAGGATCGGTTTAGCATCGCCTACAATCTTGACCGGGAATTCGGGTATGAATTTGCCATATACCGTGCTACTACATTTTTGATGTTACATTACCATCAAAGGTGTGCTTAACTATTGTTTTTGTGTTTGGGTATAGACCAAGATTGAAGGATCACATGCTCTATTGCATTAATCATCCAGAGGAAATTAGCAAGCTCTCCAAAGTGAAAGCACATCTCACAGAGGTCAAAGGGATTATGATGGACAACATTGAAAAGGTGTGTGCTCACATAAATGCTTTTTTTCCAGAAAGAAGATACAGTAGTGTATTGTATACGGAAACAACTATTTTGTAAGTAAGGTTGCCCACAAAGTCTGGGTTATATTATTCTAGACGCCTAATGGTTGCCCTGTTCTATTCGTATATGGCCATATAGGGACTTCATATTTGTGTGATTTATTTCTTTGATGAATTAAACGTGGATATCATGTTAGAGTATGATGCAAATATGTTTCACCTTTTCTCCTCAAGGAAAAATTGCGAAACATGTTTCACCTTTTCTGCTGAAGGAAAAGTAGCAAATGGGAACATTTTCAATACTGCATGGGCCACATCCCATGCTGCTTAGAAGTTCCTTCTGGAATATTACTACTGTGTGCTATTGTCTATGCTCCTTTGCATAGAAGTTCTCTGGAGCCTGTTGGTGTAATTAATTTACAAACTGAACAAGTAATGATGGGATCAGTTTTTGTTCCCCTTTTTGTGGGTTAGCACGTAATGTTGTCATTGTGGTGATGAATCCTCTGCTTATTGTTTTACCCAGCCGTTTATTTTGTTTTTTTCGCAAAACCTTCACTATTGTTGTATGGTGATTGGCGCGCTAGTTGCAATATCTTGGGATATAGGAGTATCATGTTAGTTATACTGAACTACCAATAAAGAAACCCATGTCTAGTACCTATGTAACTACTCACTCTGGCATTTTACAGGAAACCAAACAATGCAAAACAATAATCTCATTCATGTCATTTTAGTATTTTACTGAATACAGAAACTCCTTTCTTGATGTTTCATATTACTGACTCTAGCTGTCCTGGATTTTGTATAGATATTGGAACGTGGAGAGAAGATTGAGCTTTTGGTCGGCAAAACTGAAACCTTACAATCACAGGTATGGAAAATCTGTCTGATTTTTTTTTGTTTCTGTAATAATGTTAAAGTAACTATGACTAAGTGGTGTGTTTTCAAATAATTTTCAGGCTGACAGCTTCCACAGACATGGAAGAGAGCTCAGGCGTAAGATGTGGCTTCAGAACCTGAGGTTTAAGTTGATGGTGGGTGGTGCCGTTGCAGCGTTGATTCTCTTCCTCTGGCTGATTGTTTGCGGGGGCTTCAAGTGCTAGAACACTAAAAGCCTTTCTCTTTTTTGCATTCGATGTGTCCACCGTGTCGTGTGCATATATAACAACCAGCAAATTCTGCTTTCAATATGCTCCGTGCAGAGTTAATCTCCTGTGTCCCGTTCTCATGTTTCATAGTATTACAATAGGGGGCTCTGGAAATGGAATACTTGTGTAAACAAACCTTGTGGAAGGAGACAACTTGGCTATCTGTATTATGTACATTCTGAAATGCTAATAGCTTATTTCAATCTCATTTTCATTGGTCAATCTCAGCTGTTGTCCTAAATGATGATTGCGTAGTGCGCCAGATCATTTAACTGGGTATTCATATTCAACAATGAATCGATTCTTTGAATTGTAAGGATCTATCGCAAGACAAGGATGGCGCACTGATTTTCTGATTGCATGAAAGATACAGTTTATCTTCACAATTTGCAAAGGGAGAAGGCTATAAGCTGATACGCACTCAGTCTATCAATCTCTCGCGTGCTATGTTTAGCGTTTAGCGGTGAAGCCGTGAAGGCGGTGTGGATATACCTCAACTGACAGCATATGATCAGTCGAACTGAATTTTATACGGAATGAGTTAAGACTGACTACGCCTAATGGCTTTCATTGCTGTCCCGTTTTCCTTTCCTCCCTCTCCTAGCGTTGCGAGGAAAATGTATAAGTTACAAAATTGTAAAGTTTGGCTGAACGCTAACAAATCGAAGGGTGTTTGGTCTAGTGGTATGATTCTCGCTTCGGGTGCGAGAGGTCGTGAGTTCGATTCTCGCAACACCCCTTTTTACCCCATTTTTACTAGCACAGATGATCAGCTGCCACAACATGTAGGAAATTGGTTACTTACGTCAACATTTTTACATGTAGGACGGCAACACAGCTAGGGAGAAAACAATTAGGGCCCGTTTGGATAATTAGGGTAACGCCAATCATTTTTTCCACCTTATTCCATCCTAACTCTCCATTCATTTCCCAATCCCAATACCACCCCTCATTTCCCATTGTCCAAACATACTCGTATGGTTCCTTGAGGCTACGATAGAAAAGCCATACTATAGATCGGGTATTTCCTTCCAAATTAACTATTGGATGGGTCGTTTTATATAATTATGTAAGACTATTATTTTTTTAAGAAAAAGTTCATATAATGCAGAATTAATTTAAAGAACTCATATTGCAGACTAAATCCTGAGTGCATGCTCGGAAGCTCGTTTTTAGCCCAAAACCTATGAGAAATAACTTTCTCACATTTCATATGTTTTTCGAGTTTGGCTACAAAAGAGCCCATTATGACCAAAAAGGAAAATCTCCTACCGAGGCACACAATAAAAACAAGGCCTCATCATGAGCACGCGAGAAGTGCTCTGCTCTCCCCATTGTCCCTTTAGGTTGCGTTCTTGGTTGCGTGTTGGATACACAACTCCTACGCACGAAAAACGGAACAGTCTATTAGCACGTGATTAATTAAGTAGTAGCTATTTTTTTCAAAAATAGATTAATATGATTTTTTTAAGCAACTTTCGTATAGAAACTTTCTAAAAAATGTATTGTTTAGTAGTTTAAAAGGCGTGTGCGCGAAACACCGGGGAGATGAGTTGGGAACTCACTCTCAAGAACACAGCCTTAGTCCTCGACGGCCCCCTGCTCTTTGCCAACGGCTGACAAGCTCCAGCATGGTTGACGAGGTGTGCAAGGTGTCAAACACGAGACTTGTATGGCTTTGATGCCGCTAGATCTCGAATAGGTTACACTAGATGTTGCAATGTACTCCCTACGTCCCAAAAGAAATAACCCTAGAAGGAGATATGGTTATCTAGATTTGTTCTACTATGTTACGTCACATCCTCTTGTAGGTTGTTTTTTTGGACGAAGGGAGTAGTAGCATACATGGAGATATGGGGCGTGAACATCAACTTGGTTACTCCCTTAAAAACCAACTTTTTGTTACATTTAGATATAGGCTATTTCCAGATACATAATTACAAGTTATTTTTTTTTTGGAATAGAGGTTGTAGGTTCTTCCTCTTGTGGGACGACATCCATCCTATGGCCTTCATGGCTACAATTTAGTTTCATTGTTGGTGATAACCTAGCCCTCGTTTCGGGGGATAACAACAGTTGCTTCTCGATAATCCCCTCGCACTCTTCTATTTTCGGTGAAGCAATCTAGTATTGTATATTGTGTTGTTTATCATACCCAAACACTATTTTACTGGGGGTAAAAGAATATGACTGTATTTTTAGTGACCATCAAATTACACACGGAAATATTTTATCTGCGTTATATCCTAGGAAGTTTGAGTTGTTTATACAGCAATTCGTGGTCTAAGGCCTCCACTACAGATTTTTTATATTTTTCTAAATCCAAAACTTATTTTTCAAACATGAACTTTTTAGCCACGTTAGTCTGACGTGACGAAACAAAGCTTCCACGTGGGGTCTGCATCATTGTTTTGCCACATCACCCTGACTGATATGAAAAAAAAATTATAAGGGTTGATTTACCACATCAGACGGGATGGCTTGATCAAAAGGTTTATACTTTTAAAATAAGTATTAGAAGGGTTTATTTTTAAAATCTACTGCTAGGTTTAAAAAAATAATAAAAAAAATTCACCAGTCCACAAGCATAAGTAAAGGAGTAAATTTCCTGTACACCCTTGAAAACTCGCTCAATCCATTTTATATATCTGAAATTTACCCGATCCCTTCTATACCCTTAAATTCCAACTTGATCCCTTCCATGCCTCTGCCGTTACATTTTCCTTCATTTCGCTATTAAGTTTGGTGGAAAATGTCTTTAATACCCTTGATGATTTAGGTTTGAATATAAGCTTGAAAAACTATTCAAAATTTTGTTTGAGTGCATAGTATGTGCATTTTACGTAACTAATGAGACTAAATAATTAGTGCGGGAAATTTTGGCATAAATTTTGAAAATAAAAAAATGTAATAAATTAAAATTTTTATTTGAAATTTAGTAGGACAATAGATTTTTTTGATCAGGAGCATTCTTAAGAAAATATCGTGAGCATTGGTAATCCTATATTTGTACGAATGCTCCTCATTTTTATGACTTTTTTAAAAAATAAAATAAATACATATTTTCTTATTTAAATATATAAAAATAAATTATCATAAATAATATATCGCACAACAAACTCATAACTATAATAGTCTCATGTGATAAACTTTTACATTTTTAATGATGTAATTCATAAATTTCTATGTTCACTCAAAGGGTAAAACGGTTATTTTTATAGAAATTAGACGGTCAATTGAAGGGAGGGGTGTGGAAGGGATTAAAATTAAATTTTGGGGGTATACAAAGAAAAATTCAAAGGTACGGAAGAGATTAGCTAAAAGAGCTATACGTACAAAGGATTTTCTCTAAGTGTGCGCTCTCACTTGTGAGAATTTTTTTTATTTTTAATTTTTTATTAAAAGTTTTGCAAAAATAATTTTTTGTTTGAAAGTTCTACAAAAGTAGTCTCCCGACGCGCTCTTACAGGGCGATTATTAAAAATCGCCTAACCAACGGGCGGTATTTGTGACGTGGCAGACGGCCGTTGGCTCTCTGCCGACGGTCATCTGCACATTTTGCAGGCGGCCCCCTTGCCGCCAATCTGGAGGGCGGATTTTACTGTGCTGGGAGGCCGCCTGCAAAAGGGCGGTGGCAGGCGGTGGGGGGCCTGGAATTTTGCAGGTGGCCCCCTTGCCGCCCTTTGGAAGGGCGGTTTTTAACTATGCACAGAGATTAGGGTTTCCATACGTTTTATTATGGTTGTTATCGAAATATTCGGTACAAAGTTTTAGTAATTCATCAAATTGAAAACTAATAAAAGAGGTGTAATGATTGTAAATTTGTTTGATGTAAACTATGATATTTGGATGAATAAAAGTAGGTAACACGCACTATGAGAAGAGAAAAATCAGGTATATTTTATAAAGTTAAAGACTAGGTGAAATTATCGGTCGAGGATGCGGTGTGTGATTTTGAAGCATTAGGTTAATGATCTTGTAGAAACAAGAAGAGTATGTAAAATTTAGTAAGTACCGGATGATATATAGTCCGATATTTTTTATTTGTACGCATGCAATACACCATCATAATTAAAAATCGTAATGATAAGATAGGAAAGAAGTGCCATGGATATACGATACAAATTTGTCGCTCCCGACGAGTGTAGATTGCGCCAACCTACTAGCCCATTCTATCTGGGTCAATATGCGTTGCATTTTCATGGTCCTTCAATCATTGGTACTCTCTTTCTGTTTCAGAATCTGTTATCTGTTGGCCATGATAGGATGGAGTAACAATGTCGATCCACTGAGTAAATCGACACATCCTTGGATTGCCCTATGAAATTATTAAGATTAGTTAGTAAGGGTAGAAATATTGTGCAAATCGAAGGACAATTTGGAAAAAGTTAGACATACAACGAAATCGTTGTCTACATTGGGGCAGACAAAATATCTCCTGCCAAATGTTTGTTCTACAAAGGAGGTAGCCACCTGGCAGCGATCTCGACAACCACACTTGGGACGCTCCGACCATTTAGGTAACCCTAATGGATTGTTCCTCCAATCTAAGCTTGCAATTTCTACCCGACGTTCGTACTCCATCCAAGCCTGAATGAATTGTGTGGTCGGTTCAGGTTGCGTTATCGGCCCGCCATTGGAAGTAACTCTGGCCGTGTCGATCCATTGTATGAATTGACATTTCCTCACATCCTCCTATGTACACACATTGTGGGGATATATAAGGTCATGATAGTAGTGATGCGCGATGAAAAGAAAAAATGCACTTACGACGAAATCATCATCGACAATGTTTGGACACGCGAAGCATCTTTGTCCGCGAGTTCGGTGCCTTACGGACCGTATGACCTGACAACGGTCACCACAATGACACTCTGGACGTTCACGCCATGTCGGGAGTCCCAGGGGATTTACCCGCCATTCTAAAGTTTCAGCAGCAATTCGGCGTTCATATTCATCCTTCCACCGTAGCTACTCCGATCTTGTTTCACTACGTGGGTATGGACGTGTTCCAACCGATCGTGGGTTCTCCATGTCTACCCACTCAATGAAGTTGCACAGTGTACAATATGACTGAAAAATATGTTACGGTTTTGTACAAGGCAGTTAGTGTTCTATCTATTGGAACTGCGAGTAGACGAACCATACCTGATCAACGTTAGCACATTGGAAGAATCTCCTGCCCCGAGTTTGTGCCATGAGGGATGACTTTAGTATGCATCCATCCCCACAATCGCACAAAGGACGGTCACACCATGGGGGAAACCAACCGGCGAAAGGATCGCTTCGCCAGTTCAGACGCTCAAGAAATGGTGGTTCCATTACGGGAATTTGTGCGATAGGTGGAACGAAGATATGAACGGGTTGCCTTCGACTGGTCAATTATATAGCCCCTCACGTAGTGCAATATATCTGCATTAAAAGAAAGCTGTATAGTTCAATCGATGTGACAACACGAGCACGCACCGACTCGTCTCACTTTATGACAGTAAGCAGCGCCGAAAGTTGATCGTGACAACTCGTGCTGTGGTGGACTGTGCGCTTTAGTGGAACCGACAGTACCGTGATGCGCCGAAAGTGTGTTGTCGTACGCATAATTTATTGTACCATGGTACGAACGACAAGGACGATAAAGGGGAGAGAACCAAATGGAGTAGTAAAACCAATAGTAGTACTGATTAACAGGTACAAAAGGCAAAAGACAAGTAAAGCATAAGTAATAAAGTGGTAGAACACTACTGACGAGGCCTCTTGCCCCTGTCCCTCCTACCCTGTGCCCTAACGTGTCCCTGAGAGTACGTTAGCCGGTCCGGTGGAACGGCACGGCCTACTCTCCCCGCCTGAGCAGGTGTGACATCCGGCTGCTCCTGGGTATGCGCCTCTGGAGCTCCTCCAAGCTGAGAGGAGCCTAGTATGTCCTGGTCCTGCTCACCCTCCAAGTCTTCGTCGTAGAAATGGCCAGTAGGACCTGACCCACCGGCGTGAGAGGAGGAGGCACCTGTACCGAAGATCCCCGCGTGAAACCCTGTAGAAGAATGACCATCATTTTCATATAGGTATTTACTAGTACTAAAAAAGATTACATTACCGTGTGGCCAAGGGATCAATGATCTGGTGGAAGAGCTGGCGAAGGCACCGGAAGTGTCGGTGAACGCGCCCGTCGTGCCGGCGAACGCTGCGGCCGAGCCTGCGAACGCGCCGGACGTGCCTCGGAACGCGGAGGACGTGCCAGACGTGCCTGCGAAGCCGGTGTCGAAGCCGGCGAACCCGCCCGAAGGCATATGAGGTCCTGCGACGATGGATTGTTAGATCACGATGTAGTTATGTTTTTCTACAAAATCAAAAACATAATAGAACTAACCTCTTGTGGGAGCAGTACCATGAGGACCCGCCGCTGTAGGTCGTGTGGGACCGCCTGCAGAGGCGCGTGGACGTGGCTGTACAGGACCACGTGGAGGAACGGCGTCGAGTGCGCTGCGACATGAGAAGACGCGCATGACCGAGCGCATCTTGCCCCTCATCCGGTCGAACACGGCCCCCTGCTCAGGCTCAGTCAAGTACAAGCCTGCGTCCAACCTCAGTGCAATGGCACTCATATCTGCATTGATAGCCCGTGCGGCGTCGGCCTATTCAACGTGAAAGTAAAAAGTGCAGTTCATGTCACTACCTACGTAAGACAAATTAAAGAATTGAAGAAAGTTATACAATGGCGACGTACCCCCATGAAGTAGTCTCGGTCACGGTGCGTGGGATACACGTCCGTCACAGCGAGAAGGTGCGGCTCAGGGGCGGCAGGAGTGAAGGTGACATGTGCACGGGTGCGAGGTAGGTACCAGCGGAGGTAGTCACGGTAGTGCTCCTCAGTGTGGATGAAAAGCTCATCGACCACCTCTTCTGTAGCAATCACCCAGTCATCAATGTAGTGCTGTACCTGGGGAGCCCAAAGTGCGCCTGCTTGTTGTCCTCGTTGAGTCAACCTGTCGAGAAAGGTAAATTTTATGATTCGTTGAGAGTAGTAAAGCATTGCAATTTTAAATATTACTGTTCGCACTCACGAGTGGTCTCCGTGCGGTACGGGGGGTGCATGTTGCCCGGGAAACCCTGCCGCAAACCAAACTGTCTCAGCACACGCTGCGGGCAGTGAGGCTCAACGCAGATGTCGAACACCAGAGGCACCATCGTCAGTCTGTAAGCCTGGTCGCGGGTTCACAAGGACGAGAGTCCTAACGGTGCTCTCGCAGCAACGGCCTCAGCTCTGTAAGGCTCCCAGATGGCGTCGTTCGGCTGGAGACGGTCGAACTCGAACACGAACTCCAGGTAACTACGTCTCACCTGGACGTGAGCGTACCGACGCTGCAACATTAAGAAGATCAGATTGAGACAACACATTGAGACATGTTATGTGCTTACAAGAAAGTAGTATGTAAAGTAAACGATACGAACAGCTTGGTTTACACGTACCGTACGTCGACACCAGTACGTCCCCATGGTGGGTCCGTCCTCTGGCCACTGCGCGCTGGGACCAACTCCGAAGGGTGCGGGGTCTACCATAGGTCGTCCTATGGCAAACCTCTCAGCTGCCCATAGCTGAACCAACATAGGGCAGCCAGGGAAGATCGCTCCCGCGTCGGTCTTCGTGCACGACTCACACAGTGCACGGTACGTGGCCGCTAGCACGGCAGATCCCCAGCTCCACTGGGCACCTCCTCTGGCTCAGAATCCGCGATGGACCGTGCGTAGTGGACCAGACGGAAGTCGACAGCGTGCCCGTGTGTGTTGGTGAACATCACCCAACCGAAAAGCCACAGCAAGTACGCCTCAAGGGCGCGTCGTACCGAGTACTCATCGGCATCAGGGTCCAGATGGTCCATTTGCAATTAATCATCAAATGGTAGTATGAACTGATATGTTAAATGCTAAATCATATAGAAAGGAACTACTTGTGTACTTACAGTGAACTAAAGCAGCCAAGCCTTGGTAGGCCCGACGGTAGTGTACGCTGGAAGGGGGTTGGGCCCTCCTAAACCTAGACGGCGCATCACGTGCGAGAAGCGCGCGGTGATATCCTCCTTCCACCCAGCACCACCATCGACGGGACCTACGGGGTCTCCAGCGAGTGGTAGCCCAAGCAGGAACGACACGTCCTGCAATGTCGGAGCCATCTCCCCACACGGAAGATGGAACGTGTGCGTCTCCGGTCGCCAGCGGTCCACAAGAGCAGCAAGGAGTGACCGATCCACATCCCACCGCTTCGCCGGGTCACGCTCGTCCGCCCCCGCGTCGACAAGCCTACAAAGCGGAAGAAGGCCCGCCGCACGCAACCTGCATAGATTACATTTTAAGCATTAGTACAAACCAAAATATCGTACATACGCCTAAATAAATCATAAACAAATATTTACATAGACGTACCAAGAAATGTGCCGTGGGTCGATACGCATCAACTCTCGTCCCGTACGTGGACGGAAGGTGCTAAGCTGTGCACCCTGGACTGCAGACAGGTATGAGCGGTGGTTCCTGTCAATCCCCCGGTTGAACAGCTCCGGTGTGTCGTCCGCCATACCTGCATCATAAATAATAATCGGAAAAAAAGAAATTATTATTTCAAAATACCTTGCAACAGTTCATAACTAGATTACTTACAATTATTAACAAATATGTGAAAACATATATTCTGTTACAGTACAAAATATTTCGGCTTCAAAATTACTGCAAATACACAATACGAGTACCAGTTACGAGAACTGCAACATAAAAATACAAATACCACTGTCCTTAGTCCGAATACACACTGCAATTACAATAATATTGTACTAACGCATTGCAGCAACCTGAATTGAAATGTGACGGCACAAGTACATACTCCGAACACTACAAAGAACACACGAGCAGTCTAATTCATAACTCGATAGCTATGTTACACCATGGAATCGCCTGGAACTCGAGAACGCCTTGGCCGTGGACGCCTGCTTGTTGTTCCTTCCCCTGGTGGTCGCCTTCCATCACTTCCCTGTCCAGACGGGCTAGCATCAGTGCCGCTAGGAACTTCTGCATCCTTCGGGCATTTCTTGTACGTATGGCCGCGCTCGTCGCACCTGCTGCAGCGTAGAGTCCTCCCACCTGCCTCGGACTCATCCATGTCGTTCCTGATGCGTCTTGTCTTACGGCGACCCTTCTTCACCCTTAGCTTGGATGGATCAGGAACGTAAAGAACTTGGGGCCTCAGAGTTGTGTACGTCCCAGAGATGCCGAACCCATATATCTCCTCACTCCATGTATGAAATATTGCTTCTTTCCTAAAATAATGTGAGACGTACACATCGGGACATATGCCACAATCACCGGTTGCGGCAAGAACGTGTGAGCATGGCAGGTGTCGAAGCTTAGGCTTCATACAACTGTAGCTACATCCACCATCCGCCTTCAAGACACATTCCTGCACTGCTTGCTTACGATAGATGCCACGCCTGCTCCTATCAACACACATTACTTCGTACCGATGAACTTGTGTGCCTTGAGCAACAACTCTATGCCTCCGTGACTTTTTGATTTTATCTTCCATGTACTTAGTCACGACGTGGCCAAATACTACATTGTTATTATTCATTGATGGACCAATTTTCTGGTATCGATCCCTGAAGTATGCCTGTGTGCCGTGAAGGATGAATTCAACAATAGCAACCAATGGAAGTACCCGAACTCCGCGCATTACCCAGTTGTATACCTCAGCCAAATTGGTTGTCATTATGCCATACCGAGATCCATCAGTGTCGTACAACAATGACCACTTCTCCTTAGGTTCATTCTCAATCCAATGTGTGAAACATCTGATGGATGACCCCGACCTTCTCATTGTCGGTGAGTCGTCATGTAATGCACCAAGAGGTATTGGAGGCTCGTCACCTTCAACTTGTGGTCGGCGAGATTGCTCGTCAGTTTGCTTCGTTGTCAACTCATCCAGCCTTCTCCACAGCTCATTAAATTTTTTCTCTTAATTTTGAGAACACAGCCTCTTGAAAAGATCCATAAGATGCTTGTTCTTGAATTGCTTGTAGAAGTTAGCACCCATGTGACGCATGCACCACCGACTCCGAACATCAGGCCACTTTGCTGGTAGTCCCTTCTCATCCCAACCATTCTGCAAGTAGTCAATAGCCCGCAACATGCCGGCATGACGGTCATGTATAAGGCAAACATTGGGTCTCATACGCACAACTGCTATGCGCACTCTCTCCAGGACCCAGTACCAGCTTTCAGTGTTCTCACTCTCCACAAATGCAAAAGCCATAGGTAAAACCTGATTGTTGCCATCACATCTAATTGCTGTCAATATCTGACCACAGTATTTACCTGTTAAAAAAGTTCCATCTATGCATAGAACAGGTCGACAATGCACAAAAGCGTTGATGCAAGCACCCAATGAGAGAAAGACTCTTTGCAACACCATCTTCGTTGGATCATTAGCCGATGGAAATGTGTGGAGGTCATAGTAAGTATTACTATTCCTCTGGGCAATGGTGGCTAACAGACGAGGCAAATTATCATAGGACGCTTCAAGTGTTCCATACCTAACCTCAAGAATTTTTTGTTTAGCTCTCCAGGCCTTCGCATAGCTTATCGTGTACTTGAATTTGTTTTCAATGTGGCTGATAATAGATCTTGGTTCAAAGTCAATGTTAGAAACAACACTGCCGTACATCTCACTTGCCACGAAAGCTGATGTGATATTCCGGTGATACTTCTCCACCCCTTGTAAATAGCACTGGTGCTCGGTCACAATGCTAACTTTCCAATAATCATTCCATTTCCCCTTATATGCATGCACACGCCAGGGACAATCTTCCTTCATGCACCTCACTTCATACACATAGTTGGTTGATTTGACCACCCTAAACTCTTTCTGCAAGGAAACTGCCCAATGCTTGACCGCCTCCTTCATCTCATCCTTATGAGCATATCTAGCACCCTCAATTACCTCGTTCTCCTTGTATTCCCACGGTACATGATGACCCTCTGAGATAACTAGTCCAGAGAAATCCTCGTTGGTCCAATCAGTGGGCATTACATCACCTTCCTCATCGGATGATGCGTCGCCCTCCGCTTGCTCATTATCCGAATCTTCCCTCTCCATTTCATCAACGATTGTATGGACTCTCTCCCCCTCATCAGCCATGCCCATGGCCTGCTTTACCCTTGTTTGGTTTTGCTCACTTTGCATCGATGGTCCAACGACATCACCCGCATTGCTAGGACCCTCGACATCATCGGTTCTCACTGAAACATTTGCATCTTTCTCTTGCACCGACACAAATATAATAAGGGGCCATGACCGTTCAAAAGCCATCTCCACATAACGTCTCCATGCAACAGTACTATCCATCGGCATTAGTTCCCAAAAATAACCCTCTGTTGCACGACTCACTACAACAGATATTGACATTGTGTACACTTCTGGGTCTATTCTAAAACCTCTCAACAACCAACTGTAAATTGACTGAAATGTTCTCTCTGCAGGCCTGTCGATGCCCTTAGATGTCATTACAAAATCTGACAAATCAACACCTTCTGGATCAAATCTAAGGTTTCCTTCACCGTGAACTATCTGAAATAGGACCTTATTTGACATTGTGCCTTATTAAAAAAATAACTAGGTTAACTATGTTCATCCCGTACTGATAAGATCTAACATCATGTTTATCGGTACTCCGCACTACTTTACAATTTCTCTAATATTTTTCTGTGTCCTATGTCCACGGTTCTACAAATAGATGGCGTGCTTCAAATCGAACTAAACTAAATTTTTCAATTTACACTATGGCCTAAGTATCAAATCCTACTAAAATCTACTATGTTCTAGATCTACACAAAAGTGTTGTCTTCTATAGATCTACTAAAAATTAACGAACTACAACTGCAATTGACCATAAATTAACAACACAATGTAATGTGATGTATTTACCTGTGATGAAGTGCGCAAACCAGCAGGGCTTCACCGCTCTCCTTCTGCTCCCCCTCACACCTCTCTCTTTCTTTTTTTCTGGAATTACAAGTGATTATAATGCGAATTTCAGAGAGGGGAAGGTTCTTATAGGGGTGGGGTTAAAAACCGCCCTTCCAAAGGGTGGCAAGGGGGCCGCCTGCAAAATTCCAGGCCCCCCCGCCGCCTGCCGCCGCCCTTTTGCAGGCGGCCCTCCAGCACAGTGAAAACCGCCCTCTAGATTGGCGGCAAGGGGGCCGCCTGCAAAATGTGCAGACGGCTGTCGGCAGAGAGCCAACGGCCGTCTGCCACGTCACAAATACCACCCGTTGGTTGGGTGATTTTTAATAATCGTCCTGTAAGAGGGCGGCGGGAGACTATTTTTGTAAAACTTTCAAACAAAAAATCATTTTTGCAAAACTTTTAATAAAAAAAATTAAAAATAAAAAAAATTCTCACTTGTGACGTGTGAATGGACGGGGCTTGTCCTGTTGGGGTTGGGCCTTAGGCGCAGCCCACAAGAGGTGCCTCGAACGTCGCATCCCGTTAGATGATCCAACGGGCGGGGCACATGCATAAATAAAGCCAAACCTTCTCCGGTCTCCCTTCCCCTCACCATCGCCGCACTCGCAACCCCACCACTCTCGAAATTCAAATTTCTCCCTCCTCCTCCTCCACCCCCCGCTCCCCTCAAAATTTCCAAATCCGCACCCCCTCCCCGCACAGATTTTGAATTCCCCTCCTCCTCCTCGCCGCCGCCGCCGCCGCCGCCATGTCGTCGCGGCAGGACAAGGAGAAGGCGGTGAACGTCCAGGTCCTCCTCCGCTGCAGGTACGTACGCCGCCATCTCCCTCCCAGATCCGCCGCCCCTAACTACCCACGCCCGCGCAGGCCCTTCAGCGATGACGAGGTCAGGAGCAACGCGCCCCAGGTCATCACCTGCAACGACTACCAGCGGGAGGTCGCCGTCACGCAGACCATCGCCGGCAAGCAGATCGACCGTGTCTTCACCTTCGACAAGGTCGCTTCCCACTCCCTCCCTCCCCCCTCCCCTCCGAGATCTGCGAATTTTAAATACTGGATGCCTCGCTTCACCTGCTCTTGCGCTCTAGTTTTACTACTTTTAATTAATTGGATCAGTCAAAATTCTGCGAAATGCGTACCGAGGTTGCGGCGATTTCGACGGTAACTAGGGGGTATCCAGTGCCTAGGGTTTCTTACGAGCATTCGAACGAGATGAATCTGCATTTGGCTGGATTAGGTTTTCAATTCAAACATCTGTTTTGTATTTGATAATACAAAAAAAAAACACAGGAATGTGTTGCCCCTTGTTGGAGTTGCTGTTGGAATTTATTTCATTTTGGTTTGGTTTGGCTGCACATTCTAGAGTTCTAATATGCAGTCATTTTTCTTTCAGGTATTTGGGCCAACAGCTAAGCAGAGAGACTTGTATGACCAAGCGATTATCCCTATCGTTAATGAGGTCCTCGAGGGTTTCAATTGCACCATCTTCGCCTATGGCCAGACCGGCACAGGGAAGACATACACCATGGAGGGTGAATGCAGGAGAGCCAAGGCAAGCCTATGCTGCTGTTGCTCTTTCATTATGTATTTGCCTGTAGCAAGAGTTGCTTATTGTTTGCTTTTCTTTCGTCGCAATTCTTACAGAGTGGGCCAAAGGGTCAGTTGCCTGCTGATGCTGGGGTCATACCTAGGGCGGTTAAGCAAATATTTGATACATTGGAGAGCCAGAATACGGAGTACAGTGTTAAGGTCACATTCCTTGAGCTGTACAATGAGGAAATCACTGATCTTCTTGCGCCCGAGGAGATATCTAAGGCCGCCCTTGAAGAACGGCAGAAGAAGCCCTTACCTCTTATGGAGGACGGCAAAGGCGGGGTGCTTGTGAGAGGCCTGGAGGAAGAGATAGTTACGAATGCCAGCGAAATATTCTCTCTTTTGGAAAGAGGATCTGCGAAGCGCCGGACTGCAGAGACTCTGTTGAACAAGCAATCCAGGTTAATCCTTCCCCCTTGTCTTTGTAAACTTTGGCTTACTTTTTGGGGAATACGCAAGGAGCGTATTTTTTCCATTAAGAGAAATAAAAGTTATTTACAAACTTTGGTTTACTCATCTCAACAAACTTTGTGTGCTCATTACCATATGTAACATTTCAGTCGTTCACACTCCCTGTTCTCAATCACCATTCACATAAAAGAGGCTACTCCTGAAGGAGAAGAATTGATAAAATGTGGGAAGCTTAATCTGGTTGACCTTGCTGGATCAGAGAATATCTCCCGTTCTGGAGCTAGGGAGGTAGGTATATAGCCAGCTAGAATGCTACTATTTCATTTAACATTCATTTATGTTTTGGATATTCTATTGTACTGTTAAGTTAGACACTTGCACCTGATTGTAGGGACGAGCAAGAGAGGCTGGTGAAATAAACAAAAGCTTGCTTACTTTAGGTCGCGTTATTACAGCCTTGGTTGAGCACCTTGGACATGTTCCTTACAGGTAAGTGGTTAAAATACCTTGCAACAGTAATCGATTTGGCCTTTTGTACTAACTGATTCGGTCTTTCTTCCCTTTCAGGGACAGCAAGCTTACAAGGTTGCTCCGTGATTCACTAGGAGGGAGGACTAAAACTTGCATTATTGCTACTGTTTCACCCTCCGTACATTGTCTAGAGGAAACATTGAGCACTTTAGATTATGCTCACCGAGCAAAGAGCATCAAAAACAGGCCTGAGGTGATCTAGCTTCATTTTCTCACATTTACAAAGTCAATGTGCTGATAGCAGTGTGGTGTGTAAACAGAACAGCTTAAAATAGTAGTAATCACTTTATTCATATTGGCTAAACAATTGTACAAAAACAAGGAAATAGTTCAAATAGGAGATGCCTAGCAAAATTATAATGGGTTTGAAGAGTACAGGCTGAAATTTAATATATAGGTTTTTGCAAAATTATAACTCCTTAAAGCTTGTAGTTGCATAGTGTGACCTGCTATTAATATATTGTTTTTTTTTTGTATTCCAGGTAAACCAGAAAATGATGAAATCGACATTAATCAAAGACCTTTATGGAGAAATAGATCGACTTAAAGCAGGTCTGTAGTGATTTGACAGTTAGTTATAAGTAATTCACAATGGTTGCAGAATAACCTCACAGAATTCTCTATTCCCAGAGGTCTATGCTGCTCGTGAAAAGGTTGGAGTCTACATCCCAAAAGACAGATATCAGCAGGAGGAGAATGAGAGAAAGGTAATCTTTTGGATTTAATGGATCTGAATGGGGAAATATTCACAAACCTGAAATATGTACTGTCAACATCTGTTGATCTGTTCTTATGTAACTCTAGACGTTATGGTATTGAGAAGATTTGGAGCAGTTTGCCTGATGATGCTAACTTTTCTTATATTTCCTTTTTAAGGCCATGGCTGATCAAATTGAACAGATGACTGCTTCATTGGAAGCAAATCAGAAGGTTTGTAAAGTGCTCTTTGTGTATATTTGATTTTTGCTCTTGTTTAAAATTGATCTTTTGCTTGGGTTTCAGCAAATTAATGATCTTCAAGAAAAGTACAACTCAGAGCTTCAACATTCTGCTGATCTGAGCAAAAAGCTTGAAGCCACAGAGGTAAATGTTGATTGCAAGTTAGTTCCTTTCTCCTTCATGCTGTTTTGTGATCGAAGGCTTATATTGCTGTACCATAATAGAAATGTCTGGACCATACGAGCAACTTACTATCCACAACCAAAGAAGATTTGAAACAGGCCCAGTATAATCTGAAGGAGAAAGATTACATAATCGCTGAGCAGAAAAAAGCAGGTTAAAATTTTTTTGCTCATTTTTTATTTCTGCAGATCAATTGTTTTTAACTCTAACAGTATTTTCATCCATCTGTGTTGATCAGAAAACGCTTTAACTCAACAAGCTTGTCTTCTGAGATCAGACCTGGAAAAATCTAACCGTGAGAATGCTTCACTCTATTCAAAGATTGGTAAGCTCTTTCAATGACTATGTCAAATTGTTGCTCACTGTCATCTTTGTCATTTGTTCTAACTGAATGATTACCATGACGAAATAGCTCGAGGAGATAAACTAAATGCTGCAAATAGGTCAGTGGTGAACTCATTCCAAGCTGACCTTGCTTCAAAGTTGGATATTCTCTCCACTACCCTTGCTGCATCTATAGATCAGCAAAATAAACACCTTAAATCTGTGGAGAACCTATGCAAGTCTTGTGTTGATTCCCATGACGTGGTATGCATTGCTACTTCATAAATCTTCATGCTAATTTTACAAATTAGTTATCTGGGCTCAGTGGTTCCATATTGTTTTTTATTTAATATTTTCTGTTAAATGTTTAAGGCTACATTGGAGATAAAGAAGAAGATTTTGGCTTCAAAGGCACTTTATATGTCACACATGGAAGCCTTCCAAAATGTTGTGCTCCTGCATAAAGCAAATGCAAATTCTACACTAGAGGATATGTCATCCCTGTCTGCTGCAAGCTGTTGCAGCCTTGATCAGGTAAGCAATCTTCTTAGTAGTTCAACAAATACAGAATCTGATGCTCTTTACTCTGTGACTACCCTTTGATTGAGTTATTCTCATGGCATTATTGTTGCTGACAGCTTCTAGCTTGTGTTGAGGGAGAGGCTCAGAAGATATTTGGTGATATCCAGAATTTGTTAGCTGATCATCGAAGCGAAGTGTCACATTTCACTCAAGAGTTGCGGGAGGTAAGTTAACTGTTAAACACTCTAAATTGTCAACACGCTTGCCTATGATCAGCTCCTAATTGAAGTTTGCTCCTGTTATTATGCAGAGTTTCCGCATTAGCTTGGATAGGACGAAAGACATGTCTAGTTTCATTCTTGGGCTGTTCGACAAGTATGTGGAGGAAACTTCGAAGTTGCAGAACCACTCCAATCACACACACGAAGCACAAGTCAAAAGCCTTGAAGATTTCCAGAAGGCTTATGAGGTGATCGATCCCCCTTTTGTCTGCTTGATTGGCAAATTCTGGTTGCTGTATCTAACATCAATTTTATGCAGGAGCAATCAAAATCAGAAGAACAAAAGCTTCTGGCGGACATCACCAGTTTGGTTTCTAAACACATTACTCGACAACGAGAACTGGTGCGTTGCATGCTTGCACCTCATAAATACTTCTTAGGTATTTGGTTTGGATCATGGCCATTTTATTAGAGAGGCACATCGTAATACACCTTAATATCTTCACAGATACAACTACAAGTGATGTAACTATTTATCATATCTGTTGAGTTTAATAAGTCTGGCCAACCTTTTGAGGCATGCTTTTGATGGGTGATCATAATTTTGTATCTTCACAAGATGCTTCTGAAGCGTGTGAATTCAGTTGTGGTTTGGTTTTGATCGAAGCCTGGTGTATTTTCCTGCAGGTGGGTGGTAGACTAAACTCTCTTGGTGACGCCGCTCGTGGAAACAAAGCATTTTTGGATGAGCACACGTCCGCCATGGAGGTGGTCACCAAGGACGCCAAGAGAAAGTGGGAAATGTTTGCAGAGCAGGCAGAGAATGACTGCAAAGTTGGGTCCAACTTCTCTGCAGCTAAGCATTGTCGCATGGAAACCATTCTGCAGGAATGGTATGCCTTTAGTTGTTGCTTCTTCGATCCTTCTTCCCATTTGATTTGATTGGCTTTCTCTAACTAACGATTTGTACTGGACTCAGTGCATGCACCGTCGACACTGCTGCTCAACAATGGAAAGCATCACATGCAACTGTTAACGATCTATGCAGAAAACAAATAGCTGAAGTTGAAGCACTTGTCAGGCAAGTTCATTTGTTCACTTTCGTGTCAAGTTCATAGCAAGTTCATAGTTTCTCTTAAGCTAGCTGTTGCTGGTTACAATTGGTTAGGAGATATTGTTTAGTGCTTGTCCATCAGATTTCCACTTATCGAGCTAGCATTTCGAGCAATCCGTTCTTTTAATAATCGTGCTTGCCAAGTAGCACATAATTTCACGACAAAAGGAAACACTTCTGAATTGGTTGTGAATGATGGCAGTGGAAGTTTTGAAAACTTTGAAATCTAACCGGCGTCTTTATGTTGTATATTTCAGGAGTGCAATCGAAACTAACGAGCAGCACGAAGCTGAGATTGCATCTTCCCGTGCCACGGCCGAGGAGCATGCGTCCAACAGCAGCAAGGACCTACTCCAGGATGTTGACAGTAAGTTCTGAGATCTCAGCACTGTTACCTACTTCTAAACACGGAGTTGCGTAAGCTAATCCCAACCTGTTTCCCATCTGTTCGCATCAGATATGCTGCAGGAGGCGCGCAATTCGTCGTCGAGAGTGGTGTCGACGGTGGAAGCTCATTTGGGAGAGATCCAGCATCTACAGGAGAATCACTCCAGCCATACCGCCGGCATCAACACCCACGCCGACAACGCTTTGCAGAGCAGCTACAAGGTGAGTTAACTGATGGCAATTTCACTTTCACCAACCAGAGCCTGAAGAACTGTGCTGTTTCTTGTGCAGGACTACGAGCCGACCGGCGAAACTCCGGTGAGGTCGGAGCCGGAGGTGCCGAGCAAAGACGCGATCGAGTCGCTGCGAGCGATGCCGATGGAGTCCCTGATGGACGAGTTCCGCGAGAACCACCCCTACGAGTCCAGCAAGGACCGCAGGCCGTCGCTCATCCCTCGCTCGCCGCTCGCCACTATCAACAACTGATGAAAATCCAGTGCAAATTCAATCTGTCTGTGTGTACCAGTGTAATCTTATTAGCAGTAAGTAGGTCATCAAATGCTGGCTTTTGGTGTCCTTTTGGTTGTTGTGGCTGCTGCCAGTGCCCGTACCATGCCAGCTTGTTGTGGGTTGCGAGCTATCTCAGCTTCCCCCGGCGCCCTTCCCTTCCTTTCTTTATTTTGATGTACCAATCTTTTGCTTTTCTGTGTGATTATTGGAGTGGAGTAGCATAATATGTGTCGAAATCTGTTGAAATGATGATGAACATTGCATTCGAAACAATCGATGAGTTTTTGTGATGAAAGAAAATGAGATGACATCAGGTGAGGTAGAGCTGCATTTCGGAGTGATTCTCCTGCTCGATGACGTCGAGGAAGACGGGGTCGACGACGATGTGGCTATCGATGCGGACGGAGAAGCGGCGGGACCAGAAGACCACGGCGGCCTCGCCGGCGATCTTCACGGCGGCGTCCAGCTCCATGTGGCGCCGCGCGGTGTCGGCGAGGATGGAGCGGGCGTGGTGCGCCAGCTCTACGCCGTCGAGGCGTGCGGGGAGGTGGAGCAGGCGGCAGGAGGTGGCCGGCTGCTCGCCGGCGTCGAGGTGGGCGGTGCCGAGGTGGGCGCCGCCGTAGAGGATGGAGACGGTGGAGGGCCCATAGCGGACGGGGACGACGTTGGGGTTGGTGGCGTGGACGGTAAGGGTGAGGCCGATGTCCAGCGCCGCCGGCGGCCGGAAGTGGAAGGTGGACAAGCTGATGGAGATGAGCTCGAATGTTGGGTCCCGCGGCCGGCACAGCAGCACGGCCGCCGCCGCCGCCGTTGAGGCGGCGCCGACGAGGGCCGAGCCCCAGCTCCACCGCCCCCTGGACGCCGGCGACGGCGACGGCGAGCTGTCCATGTATTGGGGATTTGGGTTAGCCACCTTTTTCCTTTTTGCGCTTGCCGTGGCCACGTTATCTTGAGGTTGTTTTGGCCTGCTCCTTCAGTACTGGAATCAGGTTCTTCGCGTGCAGATTTTGTTACCTCTACTCAAGAATTGACTAGCTTTGTTAATATTTGAATCAACGGCTGGTATTTACTCTGGTAGTTGAGATGGAGAAGGTTAAGCTAATGATGATTTTTAAGGTCCCAAATAACTGGACAGAATTTTGTTTAGCTTTCTTACAAAGCTGAATCATGCGATCTTTGATCTGAAAAATAACTGGGTACAAACAAATAAAGCTTCATTGCGCGTCTTCTAGAGCCTCATTTCACTGTGCAAGCACTCATAACTCATTCGCTATAAAAACAAGTAAACAGGTAGTATAAATTCTTTCACAATAATCGTTTCAAAAGAAATTCTTATACAATAAAATGAGCACAGCTATGTGTATGTGCATGTACTGCATTATGTATTCATCGATTCCGTGTAAAGAATAGACTATAGAGACAATCTACAACATTAGAATGCACATGAACACTTGAGATATGTCAGGTTATCAGTGTAGCATATATACTGCATATTGACACTTCAGATTTGAGAGAAGGGATTCTCAAGCTGCATATGTTGCCCTCAGGTAGTCTATGATGTCAGCGCTCTCGAACATCTTGACCCCTGTGTTAGGATCTTCGATATAAGGAGCCTGCCACAGCAGTAATTCATGTCAAGCATACAAAAGAAGAAATTTTATACAATTGAAGGCATAAGAATACTTAATGGTTGCAAACCTGGAAAATGCCGTATTTCTTCAAAAATTCCCGTCTCCTGGGGCTGCCACGTGCACAGCTGCATAAATTTTCAGCTATCAGTTACTCCAAGAGTGCTTGCAATTTCAAGCCTTTGTGATACAGGGATGTGATTTGTCTACGTGAACAATGTTCTTAGGGCTTATTTACAGCAGGAAAGAACATTGATGATAGCTAACAACATATCCAGCAATTTTGTCATGGGTGTGAAGTTATAAGCATCTGAGTACCTGTGTAGCAAGTGTGGCAACTCTAATTCAACAAGGGTCTCTCGTACTATTTTACAGAAAGGAGATCCCTGATGATAAAGCATGCACCGGTCAGGTTCTGGATTTGGCAGCATGCCACAAGAAGCGGCAAATGTAAACGTATCAATATGCAGAGGATCCAGACCTCATATGCCCATAGTTCTATTGGCTGGGGTGGAAGCTTTGCAGGAGTATACTTAGAACCCTGTAAACAATAACTGGTCAACCCTGGATACGGTTCATGCAAAACAAGATTATGTGGCTTGTTCAATATGTACCTTCCCTCTACGTCCACTCATTGCGAGCCCTGCTGTTATAGTCTAGGAAAGAAAGAACATAAGGTTATTTAAATTGCACAACTGACAGTTAACTGGCAAAATACAGGTTGCTGGGCAGTGCGAAATTCAAGAATCATGTATCAAATAAGAACCGATTAGACGTTAAGATCAAAAATATATTTCAACAAAGGTAAAAGGACAACCAGATCATAACTTACTGTTAATACACCAAGTGATAGCATAATTGGAACAGTTCCATCACCTGAAAAACAAGGGCAAACGCAGGAGGTTAGTAGGAAGCACGTGAGGCCCCAGGGACAGGGAAGGGATGTATGTACGGATGAGACATGAAATAGGCACCATATTTGTCGGCCAGGTATTTTATGATGGCATCGGATTCATACATGGCAACCCCTGTGTTTGGATCCACCTGCAGCATAAGAGTACCTTAGCTGATGATAAAAGCAAACTGATTTCGCTCTACTTCCAAACAGAGGAAGAACACCAAAAATATCCTGAGTGAAGGGAAAAGTGGAAAACAGCCACATCGAAGTAGGAAGTAAATCCACACGACAAGCAAAAACAACATTTTGCAAGGTATTCAAGACTCAAAACATGAATACATGATAATGGTGAGATTCTGGGCATGCTTGTTTGTGAAATATATTTCCATAACATTTTTTAGTGATTCATAGCTGTGTAAAAGCAGATTTGAGTATGACCTAAGAAACTGAAGAAATTATGGAGGATTACTTGCATACCATGTAAGGAAATTGTTGTTTTCCGCCCATCTCTAAAACCTTTGGACGGAAAGTGGGGCCATTTTTAGGGCAGGGGTAAAACAAAACATCAAGGTCCAAGACTGCCACCATCTCTCTGACCTGCAAATTGTACATGGCTATTATATAAGAAAAAATGTTCATACATGACAGAAGGTAAAGTGCAAGATGCAGATGTCAAAAGACTAAAAGTAGTAACCTTTCGGCAGAATGGGCAGCTGAAGTTGAGGAAGAATTGATACACCAACAATTGAATGAAGGAACAAATTAAGTTAGCATAAAAGAGTACCCAGAACAAGAAGATTTTTAGGTCTGAACAATACATGTCTCGATAGAAAGAGGGAAGATCAAGCATGTATACCCTTCAAACTCGTAAATCTCAATCGGCTTTTCTGGTCGAGGACACTGCCCTATCTTCGATGATTCCTTAACCTTCCGACCTAGAATAATGTACTTGTGTTACTGTATACTGGTTTGGAGTCTGAAACCAGTAGTAATTGTAAGTAATATACAGTAACTAACTAACTAACTATATATTGGCTGTTTTAGAAAGCCAATGGCAATGAAGTCAATCAACTAGCTGGTTGTATGTGCAAAATGACGACCTTGTGTTTTGATTTTCGGTGTTTTTATCGCGAACGAATTGTGGAGTACCTTGGAAATCCAAAGCATATTCGTCTGGTGATACCTCGTCAGGAGAAACCAGCGAAACCGAGTATCTGCACATCAAATGAACCCAAGCCATGGAATATATGAATCGAGTAATACTAAGATTTAGAAACAAAATTCAGTGGAGATATGAGTAGTATTGGATCGAATTGATTTCCAAGTACCCAAGGGTGAAGACGCCGGTGCCGAGGCGGAAGGGAATGGCGAGGGAGGCGGTGGCGATGTCGTCGGACTGGCCGGGCTTCACCTCGAAGGTCTTGGGCTCCGGCGGCTTGAAGTCGGGAGGCGGCGCGAAGGAGGCGGCGGGCTTATCCGAGGTGGAGGTGGAAGCAGCGGCGGTGTCGTCGAGCTGCGCGGAGAGGCGGATAGTCCTGCGCGAGGTAGACGTGGAAGCGGTGGTGGCGGAGGAGGAGAAGCGGAGGCGGCGCGAGAGGAGGAGTGGCGGGAGGTGGTGGAGCGCCGTGGCCGCCATGGCAGCACAGCACGCGCACAGGAGGAATCGAAGACGACGCAACAAAAGAAATCGGTGGTTGGCCGCAGCCGCAAGCGCGAGAGAAATTTTGTGCTGCTGAATGCTGATACGATACCACACGTGGGATTAATTTGGATCACCGGGAGATAGTACAGACAGACAGACACAGTGTGTGTGTGTATGTAGCTTGACAGTGATTGGCACTTGGTCTTAACGTAAGCAGACGACAGATGAAAAAGAAATGGACATTCTATCACATTACAATCATAATATAATTTCACTTGTTTGGTTCAGACTTTAGAGTGTTTTGTTTTCCTAGTGGGGCATGGAGGTGCATCCAGTGTGAAGTTCCCTGGTGTTGTCAACAATTATCACCCAACCAACAACATCCACCCATAGCCACTATCTACGTTCTCTATGTGCCTCCTCTCTTATCCGCTTTTAACCCTAGATCCGTTTGCCTCCCCAATGACATCTCCACGTACCTTCTTTCTCTCTCTCAACTCTTTTCCTCTTCATTTTTTCTATTATGGTCGTGGAACTATGGTCGATGCATTTCACGTCGTGGTTAGCCATTGGCGAGTCTGCTTCACTCTTCCATCTTATCCCTTTTATGTGTCAACGTTGTACAATACCGACATACCTCCATAGTTCCCTAGAGCCATTGTTCTAAACCTTTCTTCGACCACTTTAGCCCTACCCCCTTGTCTAAGAGTATGTCCAATCACTTTAGCTTTGTATCCTCCTTTGGATCTGCTCAATTTGGCATGCTCCATGTTTAATAGTTTGGGTCTCCATGTCCAATGAGGTCTAGAGCTCTAGGCTCTTCCGGTGATTGTGGTGACTAGCAAATTGTGCATTTCTTTATATGGTCACTTGCAATTATCATTGTTGATGTTCCCTCTAGCAGTGCGATTGTCATCTACATCGTTTTGTCCAGATCCATGTTCGTCTACATCCTCCTTCAACAACCCTCTCTCCTTTTTATCTAGCTTCATATTCGTCTACATCATCCTTCAACATCCCTCCCTCATGTGGGGCTTCCTTCCCCAAAAGAGCGTTGGAGTTCCAACTCCATATTTGTCTACATTCTCCTTCAACAACCCTCCTTCATTGGGGCTTCCTTCCCCTCAAAGGGCGTTAGAGTTTGTCTAGCTTCTTGTTCGTTTACATCCTCCTTCAACAATCCTCTATCCTTTTTGTCTAGCTCCATGTTTGTCCACATCTTCCTTCAACAACCCTCCCTCCTGTGGGCTTCCTTTCCCCAAAGGGCATTGGAGTTTGTCCAGTTCTTCGTTCGTTTACATCCTCCTTCAACAACCATCTCTCCTTTGGGGCTTCCTTCCCCAAAGGTCATTGGAGTTTGTCCAACTTCTTGTTCATCTACATCCTCCTTGTTCAACTCCCTGAGCGGCTACATCCTCCTTCAACAACCCTCCCACTTTTGGGGCTTCCTTTTCCAAAGGGTGTTGAAGTGTATTGAACTAAATGACAAATTGATGAAGCTCGATAGAAGATAACTGGATGCAGGTGGCCTAGAGTCGTAACGTTCAGTGGACGCCACAATTGCATAGGTGGGCATTGATTCAAGCAACAACATGACAAAGTGGGATTCTTGATGGCTTGGTGCTGATGGCCTTTGGCAATCACAACATTCAATCACTGGGATATCGAGCTAGCTTCCGAGTGGCAGAAGGCCTTCCGACAATATTCTATACACCACATCCTGTCCTTCTGAGCACCTCCAGAAAGCTGGGTCGACATATGTTGAGATTGACGAAGTCTATGATTTGAAGTCGGATGATCGGGTTCCACCACAAGGAACCTGACCGGTTGAGTTACGCTCACTTTGCTTTTAGTATGTCTCTCTTTGTCCTTTGGGAAGGTTGTGGCGTTTCAGTTCCTTTTTTATATCTTCGTGTATCCCTTCACTTTATCCATCAGGACTCGTGTTGTCCCGTGTATAAGTATGTATGGTTTAGAATAATATATTTAAGTGGGCAATCTATCTATTAACTTATTAAAGGAATAGAAAAGGAAGCCTCCATGTTCGCTCTCATGGCCTAGGAATTCTCATATTAATCGGAGAAAAGAAAAAAATAGAGTCCATATAGGAATACAATTTAAAATTCAGAATTAAAAAATAAGGAATATAGGAAGAGAAGACTAGAGTCCGTACCGTTATACAATAGAACAAATGAAAATTCGGAATTAAAAAAATAAGAAAATTAAAAGTAGAGGTTAGAGTCCATATAGAAATACAATTTAGAAATAAGAGAATTCGAAATTAAAAAAATAAGAAATATTGGAAGAAGACTATAGAGTCCATATAGAAATACAATTTAAAAATAACTGAAATTCGGAATTAAAAAAGAAATATTGAAAGATAAGTTGAGAGTCCATATAGAAATACAATTTAGAAATACCGGAAAATTAAATATAATTTAGAAATAACAGAAATTAGGAATTAAAATAAGGAATATTGGAAGAAGAGTATAGAGTCCATATATGAATTAGAATTAATTAAAATTAAGAATAAAAATAATAAAATTAAAAGTAGAGTTTAGAGTACATATAGAAATACAATTTACAAATAACTAAAATTAGAAATTAAAAAAGGAATATTGGAACAATAGTCTAGTGTCCATATAGGAATACAATTTAGAAGTAACTGAAATTCGAAATTAAAAAATAAATAATATTGAAATATGAGTTTCGAGTCCATATAGAAATAGAATTAGAAATAATGAAAATTCAGAATAAAAAATAAACAATATTAGAAGAAGAATCTAGAGTCCATATAGAAATATAATTTATAAATAATGAAAATTCGGAATTAAAAAATAATAAATATTGGAAGAGGAGTCTAAAGTTCATATAGGAGTGTAATTTAGAAATAACTAAAATTTTGAATTTAAAATAAGAAATAAAGGAATAAAATTTATAAATTTATAGAAATTCATAATTAAAAAATAAAGAATATCGAAAGAGAAGTCTAGAGTCCATATAGAAATATAATTGAGAAATAACTAAAATTCGGTATTAAAAATAATTAATAACTATCACGTGTATACAAAACAATATGAATATTACACATTGATAGTTTGGTCAAGTTAGTAGAAAATTTAAATTATGTTATTATTTTAAGATATTTTAATAATACAATAAGCAAATATATGGTATATATGAGAGAAAACATAAGGATGCTAGACGCACAATTTGCGCGGGCCACCATGATAGTTCAATTTATATGATTAGTGAAAAAAATTGTGAGTCAACCAGCAAAGTAGGGCGTTCTTCCCAATATTTTTATCCCTTTGTTTACTCGAATCCTTGATTGTTGTGTTTTATACTTGTATTTAGGCATATGTTAGTAAAGAAATTGCGTACTCCTCTATCCAAACAAAAGCAACTTACATGGTGATTTGATACTATCTAGAATAACTTCTACACTGTATAAAATCCCTACCTACGTTGCTTTTTTTTAATGGGAGGAGTAAATTTTTGTGGAATTGCTGGTTACATTATACTCCATATCGTTAAATATTTGTAGCGTTGACCAGCATTGGGATTCCGAATTCCGAGCCGCGTGAAACTAACGCGGCGCGACACGTAGAATATCCATGGTCGTCCGGGCGATGCGCAGTCCAGTCGCAGTGAGCCGCCGCGGAATTGAATTTGGATGAGCAATTGTGTGTGTATAGTACAACACAAGACAGACTTGTTGTGTTCATGTAAACTTCCATCATGAAACGCACGAACTACATACACACTAGTACTACGCGCCTTCACAATCACAATTTGCATTTGCCAAGAAACGCAACCAGATTTTAGAGGAGGAGCTTCCTTAGCCTACTCGTTCACGACTTGTTCCTTCCTTATCTCTCTAGCTGCTTCCTCTCTACTACTGTACTGTACTATTTGTCTTGTCCTGAGTAGTTGTTCTCTTCTCTCTATCTCTCTCTCCTTGCGCTGCTGCTGATACCGCTCGCTTCGCAATGAAGCAACGAGTTACAGCAATCTCTATTTGATTAGTATAGTACAATTTGCTTACGACTCGTAATACTAATAGTATCACCATTAATTTCTTCTCTGTTGCCGTACACCTGCAGCTTGGATTGGAAGCTTCCAGTTAATAGCTGCTTCTTCGTTCGATCCATCCAAATTCCTTCCCAAAGGCCACACCTTTTGCAGTTTTCATTGCACATGTAGGTGTAGATATAATTTACCACTGCAACTCAACTCTGCAAGTATAAAGGCCACGCCTTTGCCTTGTCACTTGTCTCTCCGTTTCTTCTTCTTCCTTCGCCTAGAGCACGCAAGCAAGACGCCATGGCGGATTACAACCGCTACGGCTACGGCAGCTACTCCTCCGCGCCCTCCGCGCCGCCGGCCTCCTCCTCATCGTCCTACGGCTACGGACATGGCGGCGGCGGTGGCGGTTACCCATCCTCCACCTACCCGCCGCCGCCGCCGCAGCAGCAGGCGTACCCCATGGGGATGGGGATGGGGGGCTTCCTCGTCTTCCCGCCGGGGACGCACCCGGACGTGGAGCGCGCCTTCAGGGCCGTGGACCGCGACGGCAGCGGCTCCATCGACGAGCGGGAGCTGCAGGACGCGCTCTCCTCCGCCTACCACCGCTTCAGCATCCGCACCGTCCGCCTCCTCATCTTCCTCTTCAACAACCCTGCCTCCTACTCGCCCTCGCGCATGGGTAACCTACCTCTTCTTCCCATCGCTTCTGTGCGCCAAATTATCCTCTCTGTTCATCGTTTCAATCACGCCGAGAAAAGAAAATTTGTTTGTTTGCTGTTGGCATGTGTGTGAGCATTGAAATCGAACGGTAATGAGGTCTATGTTTGGCTTGGATTTCTAATTCATTCAGTATAGATAGATTGGATGTTCCTGGGAGTAATTTGTTGCAACTTATCATACTGCTCACTGCACCGAATCTGAAATGGTAGAGCACTTATTACTGCTATTATTACCAGTTTACAGAACCTTTATAACTATACTTATTGCTAGTACAACTGAAAGATAGAATCATGCAAGTACAAATCCTTTTGAAGCTTTCCTCTCCTTCTACAAGGGTACATGGGAAATTGGGAATGTCTGTAAAAGCTTCTATTTTCGATCATTCACCTTTTATTTTCTCCATCAGTGTTACCGCTTCAACTGTTGAAATGCTATATCAGGATTGCTTACAAGCATTCGTGCATTACTTTCGTCAATGCAGCTCTACCATTTTAGTTGTCAAAATAAGTTACAGAAGTGACTGATTTCTCATTTGCCACCTGAATTTGCAGGTCCAGCAGAGTTCGTGTCACTGTGGAATTGCCTTGGGCAATGGCGGGTGAGTGCCAACAGTATTACTATAGTTTAATCTACCAACACAACAGACAAATTACATTCTTATTATTGTGAAGCATTTAGTTTTTGGTGCCTTTCATTGTGTTTTCATCATTGCTTCAACTGGACACTAAATTGGAGACAGCAGTACAGCCCATCCGACCTGTCTCTCGCTGTTAAGATATCTGCTTAATAATGCAAGTGGGGTTTTTCATGTTTGTATTTTTTTAAAAAAAAAACAGAGAGAGGAAAGAACAATGCTGGTGGAGTGGAGGCCCTGTAACCTGTTTCTGTCTGGAAGAGCTGGTTGCAATTATGTTTTTGATATTGTAATTATTGTCTGTTAACTTATCTAAGCAAGACTTTGCAAGATTATATGGTGCTCAATTAATCAATAGGTGTCATCTTGCCTATTCTTTTGTTCTTTCATTTAGTTACCTATTGGGCTAATTTCTGTTCTTGGTGGCACCATCCAGGGCATTTTTGACAGATATGATAGGAACCGGAGTGGAAAAATTGAGAAGGATGAGTTGAGAGAAGCTCTACGCAGTCTTGGATATGCGGTTCCACCTTCTGTCCTTGACCTTCTTATCGCGAACTACAACAATGGAGTCTCCAGCCGTGGTGCGTTGGACTTTGACAACTTTGTGGAGTAAGTGTATTTCTCACACAAAATGCGCTCATCAGTCAGTTTATCATCTGTATGAAGGAATCTGACTATGTTTCGTATGCCTCTGTGACTATAATTCTGCAGGTGTGGAATGATTGTTAAGGTATGCCACTTCTCTTCCATTTGCAGCTCTCCAATTATGATTGGATCATGCAAATAAGCAGCAAAGAACCGAAGCTAATGACTGATATGTATATTTTTGTTCCGCGTAGGGTTTAACTGAAAAATTCAAAGAGAAGGATACACGCTACAGCGGCTCGGCAACTCTTTCATATGACGGGTTCTTGTCAATGGTCATTCCCTTCATTGTCCCTTGACTTCTTCGGGTGTCTGAAGACCAAAAGGGCTTTGAATTTGTACAGCTTTTCAGCTATGTTTTTGAATTTGTACAGCTTTTCAGCTATGTTTCTGCTTCCTAGTGGTGTACTAGTTGGATTTGTTTATGCAAATAGGCCTTGGTGATTTGATTGACTGTGTGCTGTACTACGAACTTAGTACCATTTTGATTGCGTCTCGTTTCTGACATGTTTTGATCTTTGTTATCCTCAAATGTAATTGCTTTTTGGTGCGAACAGATAACATGGGAGAGTAAACTCAGCATCTATGTTCAGTTAAGGTCTTAAAGTCTACTTTACTTGTTATTAAGTTGCAATTTGATTATAAGATTGGTATTTAAACCATCGAACTAAACTGTTCCTGATGGGGTTAAGCGGCGCCGCAACATGATTTCGATGCTGCACGATTTTTGCGAGCGGCAAACCAGAACGAACGGTAGCTGGCACAACAAATTTCCCCATTTTTTGGCAGCTCGACGCATGAACGGAACTATTCATAAATAACACAAAGCTCATTTGCATAAATCCGAAGTGCACTGAATAAACTACTACAAAATACGATAACATATCTCGATGTTCTCTTGGGCAAGCACAAAACTGATATCAGTGCAAGCAGATCTAATGTAAGGACAAGCTCAGTTCAAACGCCCAGCATCTATCAGCTTCAAGGTGGAGCAAACCAGCTTAGAACACCCTGTACGGTTTCCCCATTGTGCTTTTGATGTACAGGCACCTCACCTGCAAAACACAAACCATTACAGTTAGACTGAATTGTGTTTGCTTGTTCTTCCATGGGCCTACACTATATAAATTCCATTACATGTAAACATCAGAACTGTAAACTACTGATGCCAGGAAGTTGAGGATAAGAACACAACTCACATTCTGCCAGTTCTTCTTCAAAAGGGACACGAGGAAGTTGACGCTCATTTGGATGTTTTGCTGGATCTGCTTCTCCTCCATCGACAAGTTACCCACAGCAACACCCATGCAAAGAACCTTCTTCAGCTGGAACTTGACTGTAGCTTTCGTCTCGTTGACCTTGGATTCAAGAGACTCCTGGTGAGTAACCAATGTAGGGAATTTGCCTGCAGTGGCATCGACATGACCCAGTTAGCAGAGCTGTGCTAGTAAGACCATACATGGTAACAGTGTGCATAATCAAGAGCACACAACACTAACAGTTTATACTTTAAACAAGATATCGGCTTAATGTCTGTACTATGAAGTGTTCAGAAAGCCAAACAGCAGCTGAAAAATTAACTTAGCATATAAAGATCGTGGGACCTCACAACACATGCACAATAATTTGATCAGTTTCATTGCCGGGTGCCAAAAAAAATTGAATGTGCATACAAGTACATAGAACAACAGGTATTCAAAACAATAATCATGGAAAGAAGAGCAAGCATGCCAGAAAATGGAAGACTTGCCTGCCTTGTTTAGACCAGGACCAAGGAGACGGGGAATCTGCTTGATGATGGCCTCTGATGCTAAGAAAGCATGGTACTTCTTGGCAAGCTTCTTAACAAGCTTCTTGTTTTTGTTCATCTTCTTAAGGGCCTCAACATCCATGTAGTCAAGCCCAATCTTCTCAGCCTGTTTAAATACCATGATACAGCATGTTAGTAGGAACAAAAATTAAGGAGAAACAGTACCATTAGACAGAATAAAGAGAGATATTACAGAGAGAAAAATCCAAATTGCATACAACCAAGCAAATTACCGCTAGAAGCTAACGAATTGAGTATAACATATGTTGACATGTAAAGAAATCAGCACCAGGGAAACATACACAACCACAGTTTGAACAATGGTAATTCAGTGAAACTACATTTTGTTTCAATTGAGAAACTACTACAAGAAATGTAACCGGTAAAGTCTGAATTAAACAAGATGGCCACACCATCACATCTTACCTCCTCAACATGCTGGGCATCACCAAGCATGCAGACCTTCATCTTGGGGCGGGGGATATGGGGCAGCTTAACGGAGCCGCTGAAACGCTTGTCCTTTTGCGGGTCATAGTTCTTGAGACCAATTTGAAGCTCAACGGTCTCGGTGAACTTCCTGTTCTTTTCCTTGGAATCCGCAACAACCTGGGAGATGGCTTCCTTGAGAGCCTCGGTTTGTAACTTACTGCAATTGATCACACAAGCTCACATTCAGAATTTGTTATGGAAAAGAAAGAACATTTCTGATACTCATCAGTGCACCATACTCTGGTATAATCCAGAAATCAGCCATCTCTACTGCTACTAGGCAAAGAAAACATTTTTTATGACGCAACCTAGCGCTTAGTTAATTATACATAAGCAATGCTACAAAAAAATATCAAGCAGTCACCTTTGTTGATAACTATACAACTACTGGATCCCTCTTTGGCTCTTGATGTCATCCAGAAGGTCTATGTATGAAATTCGGTATAAACTAAAGACCTCCTTTTCCTCCAAATTGCCCTAGTATCTTAACGCATCTTAGAATATTTTGATAAATAAAAGCATTCAACTATCTAACAAGAAACGATCTGTGATACAAGTATCCCCCAAAGCAATGTTACGACCGGGTTGAATCAACGAAAACAACTAATCAGTAAGCAAGTTGGGAGGAGTAGAGTACCTCATGTTTGCGGCCGATAACTCAACACTCTGCAGTAGAATAAAATCAAAAAAAAAAATTGTGAGAAGAAGCGAGGTGTAGCGCCTAAAAAGAATAGAATCAAACAATCGGAAGAGGTGAGGTTGCGGATCAAAGGGGAGACGGAGAGAGACCTTAGCTTAGGGTTTGGGCAGGGGCGGCGCCGGCGGAGGAGAGGCGAAGAGGGGACGACACAGAAATGGCATCTCTGCTTTTATCGCCTAGAGCTTTCGGATTCGACGCCACGTCGCGCTGTTCTGAGCCGTTGGATCTTCTTGGTGGACTCCTGGGCTTTTTGTGCCGCAAAGCTATCTCGCACAGGCTTCCTGGGCATCGCGGTGATAACTACGGCCCATATTAAGTATGGGCTTGAACTTGAGTTAATTGGGCCTTTGGCTGCCGTGCGTCTGAATCTGACCCAGGCCGCTGTTTTGTCTGCTCTTCTCTTCATCAAAAAACGTGGCATGCATTTTCTAGAAGAAATCAGAAATGTCACTGCAAAAATGAGAAATGCAAGTTTAATTTATTTTTGAGTTGAAGGAATGAGATGAAAGGATTGCAGGATATGCGTAGCTTTAGTTTACATCGCTATGTAGTCTGTACCTTTTCTTACATAGATAGTGGAATGGAAGATCACTGTCATGAGCTGCTCTTTGGATTAATTATTAGCAGCAAGCTTAAAGCCTCATCGGTTTGGCCTAATAAATCAAAGCAAAAGCCAAAATTTAAATTTTCGAACTTGATTTTAAAGTTGATTTTAAGATATTTTAAACGTCATTTCTTCTTAACGTTGACTTTTAAATCGTTACGAACAAATATATAAAAGTTTTACCTATAAATTATTTTTTATTTTCTAATAAACCGTTTTGACTTATTAGGGAATAAGCTAACCGATGAGTCCGTTAGTTCGATCCAATCAACGTACTGATCGGCTATGTATCACATGCATTATTAGAAGAATATTTGGAATAGTAATATGACGGACACCTTGGATCCATCATTGATGATGTGCTATATATATATACATATACCTGTTCCCCTTGGAAACACAGAGGCATGTGAAGCATGATCGCCGCTGCCTTCCGTCCAATTATATCATCCTAATATTCCTATAATCCTATGTCTATGTGGTGGCGAAGATGCCCATCGATTGAAGCGACCACATGATCGATGATGATGCTGATCACTTAATCCCCTCTCAAGCTACTAATGACAAGTCAATAGTGTAAAACAGTAGGAAGAAAATTAATTAAACTGCATGAATGCATGGATTAATCATGTATATTATAATAAGTTTGTTGCAGGATGAGGATGAGGATGGTGACGAGGAAGATCATTGGTGGGTAGCTTAATTAGCTAGCTAGGTTGACAAGTACTAGTCCATATACATATCCAGCACGAGCAAAAACTGAAACCCAGACGCTTGCATTTTCAACATGCATTATTCGTTCTCTCAAACTGAACTCGATCAACTGCAGATCAAACTGCGGCAAATGCACACGCGTGCATCGATCTCCATCGTCCATAGCAGAAAATAAACACAGCTAGTAGGATTATTCTCAACATGTATATATAAGCCGTAAATAGTAGGTGGATCGATCGATGTGTTCTAATATATACAATTACTCGCTAGCTAGGATAGGATTATTCTGAACATCTATGGTTAATTAGTTAGTTACATCCATGCATCAATGCATGCATGCATGCATGATATTGAGTCGTTGCCGCGTCGAGCATCAGGTAATAGCAATACTGCCTGTCGGGCGCTAAATGGAAATGAAATGCAATGGATGAACACCAACCGACTAACCGAATCTTCTCAACAGATTAATATTGCACCACGTTTAAGTTTAATTTCCTTCTTCCGAATAATAAGTAGTATCGCCCAAATCTGAATAGTCACTAACTCTGAAGTCTGAACCCATCGAAACCAGCCCTGAATTGTGAAGACGATCGAAGAGGACATCAAAACAAAACGATAAGCGGCAGAGATCCAAACACGTGGGCGCCTACTCCGCATCCGACTGTTCCACGTGTCGTGCCACTATCCCTTCATTCGACGGCTCTCCTTCCTCCGGCACGAGATCGGACGGCTCTCCGGCCACCAAGATCAAAGATGATGACGCCCTTTTTCCCCACCCTAAACTAAGCAAACCTTGTTTGTTATTATCGCTAATCAATCCACGTCCATCGTGTCCGACCGACGTCATCGTCGTCGCCATCGTGGTCTATATATGGAGGCGAGAAGAGGTCTCGTTTCTTGCTGCCAGAAAGCCAAAGTCTGAGTTGGAACTTGGAAGAGAACAAGAGTAGTAGACGAGAGAGGTTGCTTCTTCATCTTCTTCCTCGATTGGAGGAGGAGAGAGAGAGAGAGTTGGGTGCGTTCTTGGATTTGTGATGGGGTCGAACGAGCAGATCCACCGCGACAAGGTCATCATCGACACGGATCCCGGCATCGGTGCGTGCCTCCTCCCTCCCCTTCCTCTTCCTCCCTTCCCCTCATTGCGCTCATACCAATTTCTTCCCGATTTCAATTCGCAACAATGGAGTCATATGGGATAGAAATGAGAGGCCATAGATAGATGGATGGATAGGATAGGAGAGCGAGAAATTTCATCTCTTTTGGTATCTTCCCCTCCTGATCCCCTCACCTCTCACCTACTCCTCCAAGAAAGGAGAAGAGAGAAAGGACAACCAACTGAAACTCTCTCATCACACACGTGGTGGTGGGGTTTCTCCTTCTCCGCCGTTTGGACGGATCCCCAGTATCCCAACTTGTCGATGAAAACGATGGATGGATCCTGCATGCACAAGCACCAAAAAGTTGCAATCTTTTTTTTTTTTGGCTTAAGCGACTGGTTTGTGGTTTTGTGCTTAGAAATGTGCTAGAAACTGGTAAATTGAAGAGCTGCAGCTGGTTGTTCATTACTGTTGTCGTAATTATCTTATTATCATCTTTATTCTAATGGCAAAGCACCTAGTTAGTGCCACGACTGTGTTCTAATGCGGCCGACAAGTGTCAACACTACGCCATGATTCCTCTCAACTAGGTGTCGTGGGGGGCTACCTGTTCATACTACCATGAACAACCATTTTGTTTCGTGTGTTTGGCCTAGGTGAAGGTAAAAAAGTAGCAGCTTTACGAGTGTGTGTGTCACGCTTTCAATATTTGAGTGTAAGTTGAAAAGTTACAGATTCACCTTTCACATACATTCACCTTTTCCTGATCGTGCAATAGAAATGTATGTTGCCTGACATCTGATGCTTGTGCTAGCCAATTACAATTGTCATTCTTCTGTTCAAATTCTAAATGCTCTATTTAATTTGGACGCAAAATAATTCAAGGTTAAAAGATAGAAAGTCACTCCTGTTGCAAAACTACATCCACTTCTTGAGAGACCAAGGGCACAAATACTAGACAGATAATTTGAAGAAGATTTTGTTGTGAATCTATTGCCTCAAACTGCGTGCTTTCTGATTTCTATGTCTTCCGAAAATACATCTGAATTTCAACCTTCTAGGAACTACTTATTGCTAATTCTTTTCCTCACAAACTGGTTCCAGATGATAGCATGACGATCCTTATGGCGTTCAGAGCTCCAACTGTGGATATCATAGGGCTCACAACCATATTCGGCAACACCAGCACAAAGAATGCGACTCAGAATGCGCTCTTGCTGGTGAGATTTGAGATGGTCGAATATCCTTTATTATGTTTCTTGCTCTTGGCCTCTTGTTAACGGTGGCGAGTATTGAAAATGACAGTGTGAGAGAGCAGGACATCCTGAGGTTCCAGTAGCAGAGGGCAGCGCAGAGCCTCTCAAGGTATGCTGGTTCACAATATACTTATACAGTTATACGTAAGACTTAGCGTGTATGACGAGCAACATGAATCTTGATACATATAGTTTTCCCCCACAAACCGAGCTTCATGGCAGCTTTCAAATTTGATGGGTCTTCCTTCGTTTATGCATGCTTATGTTGTCAAATATCAAATTTATAAATGACTCTTGAGTGCTGACTTGATTAGCGTCAATCATAAATGTGTAGCTCATGTGACAGCTTAAAAATAAGACGAAAGCAGTCCTCCTAGTTTATTGGATGTACAGGGCACACCTTTTTTTTGGCCAGTGGGAGTTAAGTCTTAATATAATATTCAGTTTTCTATTTATAAGATAGATTGAACAGTTTACTTATTGGCATAAGCTTCAACATTTTATATGCCACCAATTCAGTTAAGGCCACAGACTTCCGATCATACTACATTTCCTATTCAATTTCAGTCAACGCCCTGTGCTTATCTGGATGAGCTTGTATTTTAGGGAGGAGAGCCACGTGTTGCTGACTTTGTTCATGGGTCTGATGGCCTGGGGAATTTGTTTCTTCCTGCACCCACTAGTAAGAAGGTCGATGAAACTGCAGCTGAATTCATGGTTAATAAGGTCTCTCAATTTCCTGGAGAAGTTTCTGTACTCGCATTGGGACCCTTGACAAACGTGGCGCTGGTATGCTTCCATTTACAGGATAAACCTGTTTAGCATGTTGTTATATATCATGTGCCAGAGGATAATTGGCTGTCTGTGTTCTTTCTTAGGCCATCAAAAGGGACCCTTCCTTTGCAAGCAAGGTGAAGAAAATAGTTGTACTGGGTGGTGCTTTCTTTGCAGCTGGAAATGTCAGCCCGGCTGCTGAAGCAAATGTAATGTCGTTATTGCATATTAAACTAGTACTTATACGTGGACAGTAAAAATACATTGACACACAAGTATTAAGTCTTTGCTGCATAACTCTGCAGATATATGGAGATCCAGAAGCAGCTGACATAGTTTTTACCTCAGGAGCAGATGTTGATGTGGTTGGCATTAACATAACAACTCAAGTCTGTTTTACAGGTTTGTTCCTTGATAGTGTCATCTGCATGGTTCGAGTCCAGCTGTGTGGTCAATTACTCATTCATCAAGCAAAATATGTTTCTTTCAGATGAGGATCTCTTGGAGCTAAGAAACTCAAAAGGGAAGCATGCACAGTTCTTATGTGACATGTGCAAGTTCTATAGAGACTGGCATGCCAAATCCGATGGCTTTCATGGTATATCAAAATCCTCTCGTTTTGGTATCCCTCTGCTAGTTACCATTCAATCCGAAAAATACTTTTAGCTGATTATTTCTCTGTGTTCAGGAATTTTCCTCCATGATCCTGTGAGCTTCACTGCTCTAATTCACCCTGAGTACTTCACGTTCAAGAAGGGTGTTGTGAGAGTAGAAACCCAGGGCATTTGCACTGGTCACACTTTAATGGACCAAGGATTGAAAAAGTATGATATTGTACTATTTCTAAGTTATTAATCACAACATATTTACCTTTCTAGCGTCATGACATTTTGACAAGCACATCTATCACTGATATATTGCTATTGTAATTTTTACTGATTGCTTGTTCCAACTGTGATGCAGGTGGAATTCAGAGAATCCATGGTCTGGCTACAAACCAATCTCAGTTGTATGGACTGTTGATGTGCCAAAGGTTCTCGCATTCGTGAAGAAACTCCTAATGGCTCCGTAAGCGATTTTACGCCTATTTTTCGTGCTTTCGGATACACAAGCAAATTTGACAAATACAGAGTCTCTCTCCCACCTGCCTTGTAAGTTGTAATTAGATCCTGGAAACAGGAAGCTTTCTATTCCCCTATGAATAAGAGGATATGATTGTTTTGATTTCTTGAGTTCAAGTCTGTGGCTCAAATCAACCTGGTTCCACCTAAGAACAGAATAAGGACTGGTTGCTCTGGGCCAGTAGGCATCAGACCTGAGGATCAAAACAGTCTGTTCTCTTATTATAAGTAATAGGAGGATTGGAAGTTTGCTTCCTAGCTAAAAGCAAAAGATGTAGTAAATTGAAATTCTGCATACGAAAGACAGCATTGTTACACATTGTTTCAGACATTTGTGCCAAATATACATTTCAAATTTGGAAATCAGTTTGCCACTCGCCGTGTTACTGTGTGCTAATTGTCTCACAACTCTCTCGGTTGTTGGTTGCGTGTGTTCAGTAATTACTTGAAGCTAAAGTAGCAGCACCACGCTTGAGTGGAGTAACTTTTTGACTAGATTTCACTGCATGGTGAGAGAGATAGCATACTAAATAATTTTCATCAGTCATGACATGATCAGATTGAAGATGAAACCACAGAGCACAAGCAAGAGAAGTAAGCTGGTACATGACACAAGCAAACAGTGTATTATTATTGATTAAGATATGGTGATTCTTCTCCGATACAAGCATTACTAGTCTAGTTGACATATTAAAGATTAATTCTTTCACCAAGCATGCATATTCCCATACAAGCTATCAGCATAGGTAGATTGCTGGCACTTCTAACAAGAGCAGAGTACAATACTTAGGTCTTCTTCATCCAGCTAGCTGTTATACATATAATCCATGTGTTTTACTTGAGGATGTACTTGAGCACACCGGGTATATGGATCCTGTAGAAGTAGTCCTCCCAATCGATGGTCTTTGGGTCGAAGTTGAACATTTCATCGTCTTGAGGGTTCTTGCTCCTCCCCATCCTCTGCCTCAGCCTCTCCAAGTTTATGTCGTCGAAGCTTCATAATCCAAGCAGTAATTGTTAGTAGTAATGTACGTATTTGTATATAAAAGCAAAAGTATAAATATACGTATCGTACCATCCTTTGAAGAAGGCGAAGGGGCCGTAGACGTCGACGAGGTGCATGACGTAGCGGTACTGGCGGGCGAGGTTTGAGTAGAGGCGGGAGAAGAGGCCACAAAGGAGGAGGTTCACCAGGTGGAGGATCTCCAATGGCAGCCTGTACTTCACCAGCATGTACACCTGCAACATCAATTTTATTTTATTTTATGATTTTCATAAAATCTAAAAAGGTTTAGAATGATAAATGAAACAAATGTCTTCAATGCACAATTTTTATTTTCTTGGTTTCATATGCTATATATAACATTTAAATATTGAATGCTGTTGTGAAACTATTTTGAATGCAAGATATGATTTAGTCATAAATAGGATTTCATTCTATTTCCAGGACATAGACAAGTGTCTAAACCAAAATTCCTTCTCTTTTCATAAAGTTCCTAGCATGCTATCAGTTTAGCCTACGTGGCATCTTATTTAATGAGATTGAAATTCCTGTGAAACCTGCACCAGGAATGGGCCTAATAGCTCTTAATCCTTCTTGAAGTTTTCTTTTTTATCTTTAGGTCTGCCTGTATGCATCCTAATTATACGGATGTGTTTTCAGCAATCTAGTCAATTAATTGACTGGATTCAATAACAAGCTTTCATTATTAAAGAAAAGAAAAAAATATACCTGGAAGCTGGCGATGGTCTTGAAGAAGTGCATCTCCTTGGTGGGGATGACCTCGCCGCGCTTCCCCACCCTCGGCTTCTCCGTGAAGTGCCGCCGCCCGGCCTCGTACAGCACCGAGTACGCCGCCGGGTTCCGCAGCGACGAGCTCACATGGTACACCGCCGGCTGCTCCTGCCCCACCTCGCCGGAGTGCGCCACCGTCGCCGCCATCATCGCGTTCACCACCATGTCCCCCGGGATGACGTCCATCACCAGGTCCAGGTCGCCCAGGAAGCAGGAGAGGTTCTGCTTCGCGTAGCCGATGATGAGCGTGTCGATGGTGCGCGTCCCCTGCATCCACCCGGGCAGCGGGTCTCGCTGGATGCTGGTGATGATGCTCGGCCTCACCACCACCACGCCGGCGCCGGTGACGGCCGAGCTTCGCGGCGGCGGCGGCAGCAGCATCCTGGACAGCAGCATCTCGCCCATGGCCTTGGTGAAGACGTAGGTGTTCGACCACCCGAAGTGGCGCGCCCTGGCGAGGCCCAGCTCCTTCATGGCTTTCCTCCTCGCCTTCTCGTCGTCTTCAACCTCACGACGCACGTCGGCGACCAGGCGAAGCTCCGTGTCCACGTCCAGGTGCATCCCCTCTCGCAGCGCCCACCCCTCCTCGAACGCCCTCTCCTGGATTAGCCCCTCCTGGTCGCCGCCCGCGTAAGCTGCAATTCTATCAAGTTTAATTTGCATTCCATCCAGCTTAATCAGCTAGCTAATTAGATCAGTGCTGCAATGACTGACCAGTGGAGACATGGAGGAAGACCTTGAGGCCTCTGCATTTCTTGGCCAATTGGCACAGATGCTTCACTCCCAGCACATTCACATCCAACGACACATCATACCTGCATGCGTGATTATTATTGATTTGCATGCCAATAATCTCATCTCATCACTAACTGAATCGAATGAATTTGTATGCATATTCTTGCAAGAATGGATAGTAAATCGATCGGATGATCTTACCTGCCGTAGAAGTTGGTGGTAGCAGCGCCATTGACGATGACGTCGAGGTCGTCGGCGAGGTCGTGGAGCACTTGGGGATCCAAGCCAAGGTCGTCGTAGATGATGTCGCCGGCGAGAGCGACCACCTTCTCCTCGATGAATCGCTCGAATCCCTTGCCGTGCTTCTCCTTCACCACGCAGAACAGCTCTGTCTCCGTCACCTGCACGCATATGCATCATGTATTCATTTAATTTTATTATTTTACAGTTTCCTAGTATGTCTATAATTAAATTATTAATCTGCATGCAGTTTCGCAGCTAACTGTAACTAGTACTCCAGTACAAATGTGTAGTACTAAATTAACTATTTTTTCTAGCCAGGACGGAGGTAGTATCATATCGTACAACTAATAAGAGAGTAACAACAGTTAATATAAATGCCTCCTCCTGCTAAACATGTTGTCAGTGCCTCTACTCATGGCAACAAACATTTCTACTGCTAGCTAGCTGGAGTAATTTCTACGTGAGCTTGGTACGTACTTGCACACGATATTTTTCAAATTTTTTTACTACCATGTACCGGGCCTTGTTAGCACTAATAATTTCCGGTGACAGATGCTTGTCTGCATATGCAGAGTACAGCTAGGCTCTGCATTGAGTATTTGAGTAAAGTGTTGCTGTGTGATGGATGGCTGGATACATTGGACCATACGCATAAAAAATACGGTATACTAGTAGTAATGTGCATTATTTATGCACGGTGCAGGTTGCAGCAGGATTAATTGTACGTGCATGCAGCAGTACTGAAGTTAATTAAGCAAGGAATGAATTCGACTGCAGGCAACAGCCAATAACCAACCATGCATATCGATCAGAATAGCATATGCATATGCATGTACTACGTGCAGCTATAGCTAGATTAGAATAGATATCGCACTGTCTTGGGTGGATTAATTGTTTCGAGAGGAAAAAAAATCGTGTGATTGAAGAGATGAAGCAACAGCTGCAGCCATGGGTATTTGTTTCAATGTTGGCCGGCTGTCTCTAGACAGCAAACCTGCCGCAGGGCCATCACCTCATTATTACTACTGCCTCCCTTCCTTTTACTGCTGACACTGTTAATCAGTGTGATTTTTTTACTATCAATTTCTTTAAAAGAATTACAATATTGTCTTTATGAACGTAACTAGTATAGTTATATTTTAGCATGCAAAGTAAGTAGTACTCAATAATGGGCATGTGCAATCTTAAACCATAATATTATTTGGTAAATTTGAGAAACATGTAGTATTTAGTTTGTTACCAAACATATATTGGTAATATCTAAAATTATTTTTTGGTAACATCACATTTAGTCTATCCTACCACAACTTGGTAATACTGTCAACTTACTCAAATTTTGGGATTGTTAAATTTTAAAAAGATTTATTTTGGCAGTAATTTGAACATACCCAATAAGTTATCTCTTTAAAGATTTTATTCACTAGTGCCCACATCTCATCAAGCTACCTTCCAACTAATAATGCCTCTGCTGCATCTGAAGTTCTGTACCGTCGATCCCTTCTACGGACGGCTCAGATCAGACAAACTTAGACCAGCCTAAGATTCGTAATTAATCAGCAGGCATGAGAAAGCTACACGGTTTCCATGCATCTATATATATTCCTAATAACGAGCTGAGTTTCAGCTATATATGTACTAATACATATTTATTTATGTTCAAAAGATTAGTCATATCAACACAACTATAGTATGTATTATATATACTGTTGTAATAACTTGCAAGTCCAGCGGTAATATATATCTAGCACTACTTGATCAGAGCGAGTGTGATGACTTTCAATTTTTCTAATATTTTAACAGTAAAATTAGTAGATTTGCAACGCAGTAGGTGAGCTTATTACCTACTGCTTGTATGTGATAGTGATCGGATATGTCGAGGAGTACAAGATAAGAAAACCATGCTGACAAGTTTTTTTTTTATGGGTTTCTTGGCAGACTGACGAAAAATACAGTAACAGGCCAACCAACACATGTTATTTGAACTTATAGAAACTGGAGCAAGAAAAATTTGACAGCACCAACTAGCCAATCAAGTGCACTCATGTACGTATGCACGCACATGTTTAGCTGAAGCTAACATACTATTTCCGTGTTTTAATAGACGATATAAGTGGCTTTATAAACTCTACCTTCATTAATTTTCAATAGATCACACAGCTGGTTTTAAAATTCATTTGACTATTGGTCTATTCTACAATTAATATTTATGCAAATAGATACTTAAAATACCTTTGATGATAGATGTTGTGGTTCTTTTTTTCACTTTAATTGACTAAATAAATGAATACAATTGTCAGTCAAAGTTTGAGAAGAAAGTCAACCGTATTATATATTAAAAAAAAGAAGGCAGTACATAATTGATTAAGTACGTATAGAAGAGATGCATGATGAATCAACCTCGGATTGGACGCGTTGGTTTGCAGATGCTTGGTCGATGGCGCGGACGAGCAGGTAGATCTTCTTGACATCCGGCTGCACCCTCAGTATCTTCTCCACAAGAACTGCATTCATATGCAGCAGAGAAACAGCAGCAATGAGCTCCATCAATATATCAGTCCTTGCAAGAACAAGATATAGCTAGCTACTATATATATGCACACACACGCACACACAATTAACGTACTCTTGCCAAGAAAGCCAGTTGCTCCAGTGATGAGGATGCTCTTGCCCTTGAAATACTCTATGATCCTTTCTGCATCCAACCTATCAGCAGCCATCATTTTAATTAATCACTGCAGATAGCTAGATCTCTGCTTCTTCTTCCTCCACTCCTCCTGCGTTTAGCTAGATATGTATAGCTTAATTAAGGATAGAGAGATGGCCTGTGATATATGTGTGTGCTGCTTGCTAGCTGCTGGCTTATGAAGGAGGAGGAGGAGCAGCAGCTAAGCTAAGCTAAGCACCTGTGAGTGAGGCACGCAAGAGGGGGGCTCATGTGCAGATATATATAGGCAATTAGATAGGCAAATAGATCTCTTGTTGCTTCCAATATAAGCTGGACCGGCCAATTCGGTCAAAAAAATAAATAATAAAAAACGAGCAGGATTATCACTAGTGCTTGATCAGACGATCACCTAACATCTTGCTAGGCGTGTCAGAGGATTACTGGATCATCTGTGCGTGTGTGCCCGGAATAACTGAAGAGTTAATGCAGCAGAAGGGAGATAGCACTGTCCATATGCACAGCTGCAGCAGGTTAAATGGTTGATCGATAAACACTCTCAGATTACTCGACCGGCTAGGAAATGACCACCTTCACGATTTCTTTTATTAAGAAAAAAAGCCTCAATAAAATCGATCGAGGAAAAGCCACAAATCTTGGTCTCCCACACGCGGACTCGTTTCTTATGGATCGGTTCTTAACCCGTTGTTTGAGACATTGTCCCCTGCCCCATATAACAAGGGCCCACCCATAGATTGATTTTTAACAAATGTTTTTATGAAAGCCAATGAGTGATTTTTTTTAACTGATCTAAAATTTGCTCCCGTGGAGAGTCGCATCAGGACCCAGAGATTATACTGCTAGCTAAAAGTCCTTACGCCCCACTACTAGATTTAGGGTTCGTTTGTTTGGCAGTGTTCTCAAACTGTACAGTGAACACGGAAAACGGAGCGATCTATTAGCTCGTGATTAATTAAGTATTAGTTAATTTTTTTCAAAAATGGATTAATTTGGTTTTTTAACAATTTTTGTATAGAAACTTTTTGTAAAAAACACACTATTTAGCAGTTTGAAAAGTATGCGCGCGGAAAACGAGAGAGGTGAGTTGGGAAAAGGGAGGAAAGAACACACCCTTTCGGAAAGAACCATTTAGGTGCGTTTGTTTCAGTATGTTCTCAACCCCTCTTCCTTGTTTTTCGGGTGCACACTTTTCAAACTACTAAATTGTGTGTATTTTGCAAAAAGTTTCTATACAAAAGTAACTTAAAAAAATCAAATTAATCTATTTTTTAGAAAAATAGCTAATATTTAATTAATCACACGCTAATGGACCATTTTGTTTTCCGTGCGGAGGAGATGGGTTCCAAACCCTCGGTAACAAACACAGTCTTAGAGCACGTAGATAATTAATATCAACTTTTTTGTTTGAGAAAAAAAGGTTACTTAATTACTTCAGTATTCACCATATATACCAAATTTTTCACCAGTATGAGTTTGATAAATACTACAGTTGTCCTAAAATGAAGCCGTTTCTAGTTATAAACTTGGATAAGTAACCTATCCATATTCATATATAAAAATAACAGTATATCTAGATTTATAGCTACAAACGCCTTCATTTTTAGACGGAGGTATATTTGCTATCTAAAATATGTTGTTTGTGTGCATCTTCTTTTTATTGGTTGTGAATTTCTGATTGGTCAGAAAATAACTGTTTTGCAATAAGATGAAACCATGAATGCCGCCAGAGGACCACATCCACATGAGCACTGCAGTCTTGCCTCCTCCTCCTCCTGCTGTTGCTGCAATTTGCAATACTGTGTGTAGTTTCAACGAAATGAAATCTTAACTACTGCAGCAAACAAATTAATCACAACGTCTTCAATTTAACAAAGGACTATCGACCAACTGATCCGTTCATACATAATGGTGCTTTCCATTGATTCTGATCTCTCAGCTGCCTGCCTTAATCTGGAGTTGACTTCAGTCCAACCACACTGTTCGACTTAACTTGAGCACTTTCGGAAATGGATCATTTAATCTTATTGTACGTGCTGCATTCTTCCTTGAAGGCAATGGATTAATTGATCACTGTGCCATTATCTGATTTTTTTTTGTCCCCACTAATAATCAGAAGAACAAAATAACGACATTCAAAAGGATTCATGTTACACCTACGTAATCAAAACAGATGTAATTCTAGAATATGTTCATTTGACATGTTTGAATTTCTGTATTCGTATTTATATCTGAATTATCTAAGGGTTATCCGCTTCTAACTATATTCATATTCCTTTTTCATCGAAGCAAACAGAAACTATCCATTTCGTTTTCATCCTTACTTTGAACTATACCAGCTAACAAAAATTGGATTTCAGTAGTATCTGAATGTAGCAGTACTCCTTGTTAGGACACAATAGTAAGTGGCAAGACTGCATGCAGTGATCAACGAAGAAAAAGCATTCTTACTCCCTACTACATCCATCTTAAAATATAGCGGTCTTTAAGCGTAACAGTTTGTTCAGCCTCGTAAGAGTAGAATGTGTTCCGTTCGATTAAACTAAGGTTGTTATATTTTAAGATGGAGAGGTATTAATCTTTGCTCATATGATAAGCAAATTGATTTGCAACATGCTATTGACCCTTGCTGCTGGTTGCTGGCATGCATGCCACCGTTGGGCTGGATTGGTTGGTAAGCAACATAAATAAAAAACCAAGTATATGCTTGGGCAATGCCATTGGGTAGATTGGTGTTGTGATCTGTTCTACATTAATTATTACCATACTTGGGAGGCTCATAAAATTGTCCAGCATTCAGCACCCTAAAGGAGAAGTGAACACTAAACTGAACAGGGCTGGTGCTGAAAAGGTTTACCCGACCAACAAATAATGGCTAATCCGTGTTTGTCTCAAAGTAAATCAACATATAGCTGTTCAACCTTCAATGTGGAAGATCTATAGTTCATTGATCCATATTTTTTTTATGGTCATAAAGGGGGACGTGTCCACCTGAATATATTACATAAGACAGTCTTACACAGAGCAAAGCTTGGACTGTGCAAGCACAGGAGCCTAAGAATAATTAAGAGACAAATACACGGGAAAATACAAATAAGAGAAACACAAAGAGAAATACAGCTGCCCCGAAGAACTACTGAGAAAGAGGTGTTTGATGTTTTCCACCAACAAGATCACATAACCAAAACTCTAAATCAGAACTAAACTAAATTAAAGCTAGCTCCCTAACTTACAACACACTGATCCATATATAGTAACAATTTATTGTGGTTGTAGCATACGCATTTCTGCACAATGAGGTAGGTAAAACCAAAACCATCTTGTATTTGGAACTTCAGTTCAGAGTTGAGCCATTCATTATCTAAAACAAATTAAAGTTCAGAGTTGAGCTTAACTGAACTGTCTGAACATGGCCAATCAAGCAACTGCATTCCTATACTTGCTAGCTGTGCTCCTGTGCTTCGTATTTCCTGTCACAAGGCAGGCAGTGAATGTATCCTGAAAATTCAGATAGTATAACGGATCTTGAGGAGTGCACATCGAGGGCTACTGCTAGGGTTGGTAAGGTACAAGACGAAGAAGGTACAGCTCTTTGAATGCCTCTTGTTGTTGCCCTTGCGATTCTTCCACTCCTCATCACTGAATTCACTACTTACTATTGCTATGTCCTTTTTGTACCACTGATCGTTGATCTTTACACTTCTTTATCCATCAGTCCTGTAATAATTTTGTTCATCATCTTACACAACTTACTATCTGTTGGCTGCTTGGCATAATTCTATTTGCATTTGGTGAGTAGTAGAGTTTAAGTTGTACTGCTACTCAACAAGGCTGCAAAACAAAAAGCCAGAGAATGTATGACAAAGGTGTTGTTGTCAATGAGTGATTGCACGAAACCATGCATGTTGACACTTGCAAGCAGCAGCTGGATTAGCTAACAATAAGAAGCAGATTGGTTACAACAGCAGATCCTTTTTCTTGATTTCAGCACTGGAGACTGATAGTTCCATCAGTACTACTACTCAAGAAGAAACTTTAGCTACCAACTGCATCTCATGCTTGTTGGATGTCTGCATGGATCACATCACCAAAAAGATGAAATGAGTATGATACTACTCTGAAGATACTGTTGTAGTAAGCCCCAGTGTGTGGGGCAGTGCAGTGAAGCAGCAGCAGCAGCAGCAAGCAAGACGGCATGAGATGCAAATGCTGCTAGACCTACTCGGCGTGCCTTGCATTTATTGGCATTATTAGGCCGGCAGGGGAAACAGATTTCCTGCAAAATAACAACTGCCTGCCAACAACATGCATCCAACACAACACCACATCAACTTGCTCCTTCAGCTTCAGCATTACGATCTTTTTTTCTTTCTCAAGACACAGCATTGCGATTCAAATTTAGACATATAATAATAATAAATGAAATGATCTATTCCATGACAGTAGCCACCCCAACGCTATTATACTTTTATTCTCCTAAGTATGACACTATGAGTATTTAGGACCACATTTCCAAAGTCTAGTACTATAGTACATGTATGATTGAACAAATCCACCTAAGCTTAGGTATAGCCATCAACAAGGGCCAGTTCCAACTGTTCAAGTGGCACAATGCATGTGACCTTGATTTATTGCTGTTCTCAATGCCTCAGCAGTGCAGCAATTGCCTTAAAAAATTTTCAGTGTTGTGTGCCGCTAAACCTGAATCTGTTACATTGCAGGGAGTAACATGTTGTTGTTGGCCAGCCAGTGCAGCAATGCTACCAAACTTGCATGTTCCATTCATTTGGGTTCCAAGGACTCATCTTCATAACGACGGACACAACTCACCCATTTTTCACCTAAACTCCCCAGAACCGGTTGCAAATTTGCATGCAGTTTTTCAGGATAAATTTCTGGAGTAGCTTACATCAACCACGAGATATAAGATATGGAAAAATCATACCAGATAGTATGATAGAAATGCTGGATTGCAGATGTGTTCTTGACTTTTCTGGTGCATGCCAATCTGAAAATAATTCTGTAACTTGACCTGAGCAACGAACGGTTTCATTATCCAATAATAATATAAGATGATAAACAATGCATGATTCACATTCACCCTGTAACACAAGGTTTCAAACAGCAATTATATCGATATTAAGTATCACTTTGTTCTCAACAACATACCACCAGCCACCCTAATCAACCAGCAAGATGCAATTTTTGCGAAATTGCACAGCTGTTGCATTTCTAAACGACTGAAATAAACTATAGCTGAGACACCAGATAACAACAGATACTACAGATTGCTGGAAATGGCTGTCCCCATCACAGAAACTTAGAGCGACTACTCAGTAACAAAGGTGCCAAAGATAGATGATCAGCTTGTTGCTAAACAGCTACAGACCTCCCAGAAACAAATGACTCCAAGATATAAGCTAAACGAGCATGTTCTACAACTCCAAAGGCGCAGTAGTTGTGTAAACATGAAGCTCCGCTATCGCGCCAGTTTAATGTTTAGGATAACAAGCTTGGATTTGCTGCTCCAGCTGCATTGGAAAGTAAAATAACAGATCAGTTCTATAAATGGTTAAAGTAAATCTGCATCATCAGAACATAAGACTAGTAAGACTTGACAGTCCAAGAAATCGAAAAAATGCAAGCCAGAATTAATGACCATTTTCCATTCAGAAATGCGAAAGGGCCAAACTGGGGAGGTAAGAGATCAGGTCTATCCATATTATGAGAAGAAAAATACAAGTTGGGGACCAAACAACTCTAGGCCTCTTGGAATTATCCCATAGATATATCCACACGCAAGGATGGGATAAAATAAAAAAGTTATAAGACAAACAAGGTTTTTGAGTGCGATATATATGTCATAATTATTACCACACCAAGTGGTACCACGTAAAGGTTTAAGTACAAACGTAGCACTGGAAATGACAAAAATTTACCAACTTTGTAAAGAAATAAGTATACCATGTTCATCTTCTGCCGACTGCCATTATCTCGCATGCTATTTAATGCTTCACAACAACTATACCACTGTACTACCTCATATATGTGTCATGAAAAAACTAATGCTATTCATTCAGCAAACAGACTAATCATTGTTGATTGTTTTTGTGTGTTGCACGGAAAGTAACAGTATTAATTCCATCATATCCAACCATCTCTATAATTTAATGCTCTAATCATAAAGTAACCTTACAAATCACTTCCAAACCTTACACAAAATCACTTACTTTTAAGATGTCCACTCCAACTCAGTGCAACACAACAGGGAGTATGGGATGAAATTTGAGAACGCAAGGTAATACCTGAAGCATAGCCTGAAACTTGTTACGCAGATCATAGAATTCAGTCCTCACCAAATCCAACGTCTTGAGGCACCTGATAAAGGAAAAGGCCCAACACAAAGAAGGGGACAATTGTCACAAAAATAACAGATTTTATTTTAGGATATTACAAAATTGAAGATATAAAGATCAATATAATGTAGATTTAGGGCCATTTTGGTTTGAGGCCAATTCTTGCCCTACCAAGTACTCCGTATTTGGTAGCCTTGAATAGTAGTACTTGGTAGCCATTTGGATTGGAACCAACTTTTGCTAAATCTACCCTACCAAAAATTTTGTAGTGCCAAAACTTGCCCAAGATTTGGCACTACCAAAATTTTGGTAGGATTTCAAACCAAAATGACCCTAGTTTACAGGATAGTTGCACAACACACAAAGAGGATGGAACAACTTGGTTCCACTACAAATCTGCATGCTAAAATATTTGGGGGCATATATTGGACAACCTGCAAAACACAAGAGTTTTCTGCCACGTTGCAACCACCCCAACGATCCTAATAGCAAAAATCAAAGAAGAAGCCTCGGCCTGGGTAAAGGTGGGTGCGGTCAAACTTAAGGAGATAACCACCCTGGGAGTAATCGACTAGCGGAGTGTAGTGTTTTTTGGGCCGGTGCACAAGCATCACATCCCCTGTTTTTCCCTTTCCCTTTTGTAAATGTTTTTTGCCGTGGCCCTTCTGCTCTATTAAAACATAAGTGGCAAAGCTTTTGCCCTTTCTTCAAAAAAGAAAAAAATACTGGAAAACCTGCCAGTTCTGTATAAGAATCAAACTATTTCATTTCAAATCAAGGCATGTCCACCATAGAGTTTACATTAGTCACACCTTTTAAAGTGATTCTAATTATCTCGGAAATTGGAGTGGAGCAATTACAATCCTAAGTCAACAGGCAGAGTAGAGTCAGCCAGTTGTTGCTTTCCATGAAGATGCGTTACAATAGAAAAAATAATGCAAGCAATTATGTCAACATTATACCACAGAAAACACTAACAATAGGAAAGTGTAAGAAAAGAGTGCACTAGATCATCATCAAGATATGCATATCATGATATGTGCAATAATATGATAAAAAATGGGAATACTGTATTAATAGGTACTAACCCATCTCTGCTCCTCTGCTGGCAAAACTCACGGAACTGAATGCAAGTGTTCTTCACTTTCTGAGCACCAACACTGCAAACATGCAAGGATATACAGTCAGGAAGGCCCCTCAAATTGCTTTAATGGAAAGACGAGCAACAAATTTGATTATATTTTCAACAATGCAATATTATCATTGACCTACTAGGAATTCTGGGACAATGATGATATTTTACTATCAGATTTGCATGTGTATTGATCATTTCCGTCTGGCTTGTGAATTGCTTACTATCAACAAGATCTAATATTTGTAGTGACGTGTATGAATGCCAATGGGTAGTTCCAGTTCTATATATGTATAAAGAGATCTAACATGAAGAACCATGCTGACTTATTTTCACACATAATTTGATTCTGTAGAATAACACCGCGGTACATAAATATACCTGAACCCAAATTGAATAGGAGAAAGGATTTGTTTGTCAAATTCTTATTTAAATTTCTGTTTCCAAAAAGAAAAAAAATCTAATCTGGATAAATTCCAGACAACCTGTTTGAATAGGTTCAGTGTACCCTTACAAAATGTACCTTAGCACATCATTCTGAGGATATACTGGTAAAGAGCAGGATTAAATTCTAGGTACTATTAAGATCTGGAGCAAGAAGAAAATTTGATAGCACCTGTAGATATGATCAAGTAAGGAGATCTCCAAAATTCAGTAAACAAAGCTCAAATGAAAACATTTTTCTTTTGTAGCCATCAGGAAGATATCTTCGGTTATAGGGAAATTAGGGATCTCGAGGAAGGAAGGTTTAAAGGTACCAAACCATGACTACACCAAAAGAAAAAAAAAGGCATTTAAACAGGAATTTTACATGTTGTGTGTCATCCTACTACTGTTTGTGCATATGGTGAAGTAGTTTATGGTCTATACACTTAGGAGTACCGTTAGACCCTTCTCTCATTAATCTATGATATGTTCTCTAGCAGCCTACCTTTTAATGGCCAACTAATCTAAAATGTAATAACACTCCGGGTTTGAAAAATAACAAAAAAAGAATTGTAAGGAAACTTAGATACACTATTCCTAAATATGAAGCATTTCAAATTATAGGACTCTCATGTGTAAACCAAATCATTTTGGAATGGAGGAAAGTTCTTCGAACCATTCAATCAGTGTGATGGAACATCAGCACGTTTTCAGATCTATGTCAAGGAATGCTGCAACAATGAAGCATATGACAGTTCTCCTTGAATAGATCTGGAGCACCACACGGAACAGAAGAATATGAATGCTACTATTTGAACTGTCTGATCAATGTGCAAGCGGGACTGAATTTGTCATATCTACATGATAGAATGATACAGCTATCAAACGGACGACAACCCATCCCAAATTGCTCAGAAGGGCAATTCATATGATAGAAGAATGTAAACCGCTGCTCTTTGAGCTGTCCAATCACTTTGGGGGGAATGGACCATTTTTGTCAGATTCTACGCCATAAAAGATGCAATAATCAAACATATGACAATCCTCCCCAAGTTGACTACATGCTTCGCACAACGCTTTAAATTCTCCCATTCTAAAGGGATCTCATACCCAATTTCGTGCGCCAAGCGACAATAACAGCAATAATTATCCATATCCAACAATTTCCATAACAACAATAATTTCCATATCCAGAAAAGGGCAGGGGAAAAGCTCACCTTGCGCTGCTCCCCTTGAGCTGATGCACATACGAGTCCACCCTGTCAAAGTCCACATTTGGCTTCTCCCTGCACACACACACAGCAATCAAATCTCCAAAAACAAAATCAAGCCAATCCCCAAAACCAACACGAACGATCCGATCAAAAGCAAGCAAGCAGACAGTTACACGTACAGCTGCCTGGCGAGCTCGCAGATGATCCGCTCGCCGTCGTCGCAGAAGAGCGTGACGACCTCGGAGACGAAGTCCGGCGCGGTGGAGTCCTGCAGCATCTGCAGCTGCTGGAACTGGTCGTCCAACAAACCCTAACCCCCCCAATCCAACAAGAACATCGCATATGGAACCCCAAAATCTCGTCATCCACCACCGGAATTCCGCCAAAAATGGCGCAAAAATTCATTAAAGAGCGTGAAGTAGAGCGGGGGTGTGAAGCGCCTCACTCACCATGGCGAACATGTTGCTGACGAGGGCGTTGAGCTGGCTGGTCAGCGCGGCCGCCGCCATGGCTACCTCCGCAAGCAGCAGCGAGCTCCTCACTCCGATCGGGAATCGGCGAGGCGAGCGAGCGAGAGAGTGGGGAATGGGAATCGGAGCGATGCGACGGGTGTGATTTATATGGAGAGGAGTGGGAATTGGATTCCCAAGGCAAGTTTTTAATTTCTTTTGTGCTGTTGTGAGCTATTGGAATTTTAATTTCTACTTAATTTGATTGATGAGCATGAGCTGTAGTTGGAATAACAATCACATAAATTTGGATTAATTTTATTTTCCAGCCCTTTCATATAAAGGAATGAGCCCTTGGTTTAGGAATGATTTAATGTGTATATTTATTTCATGTTTAATACAGGTTTAATTCGTGTATATCTGTTCATTAATGTGATCACACAGCTATGTGTTGTCATCTATGAAGTAAATTAAGGTGATATTAAAAAACTACTACAAATAACAAGACACCAAAAGCTGCCCTGTTAGTTGACTTAGTTCATCTCAAGCAACAGCTTGGAGGTTTTATTGCATAATTAAAAAGTAACAACTGGCATTTTCACTTGAAAAATGTGCCAAACCTTTCCATTTTGTATAATTTATGAAATTACAAGATAAATAGTAGACTACTCCGTCCATCTCAAACAATAAACACTTGAATTTTTCACGGAGATTAAAGAGATAGCAAAATTAAATAAGGAATTGTTGTCATTAGTTGAGATAAGTAAATAGGTGAAAAAAGTGATAGATGGTTGTAACTGGTTGAGATGAGAAAAATAGTTTGAAAAGTTGCTATGTCTTAGCGCAAATTTTAAATGGCAGAAGTTTTAGTGATTGCAATGTGCCCTGCAGTTTAGTGATTGCAAGAGCAAACATGAGTGATGCTAAAACAGCAATCTAGTTAGTGGATAATATACCAATTAGTTAAGGAACTATAACATCATGTGAGTACCAATTATTTTACCAGAATCTAATAATATCCTAAGACTGTAAATGCAATGTCAACGGCGTCGTACAATCCTAGACATTCTTATGCGTGCTACCCTGAATTGTAAATTCTAGCAATAACGTAACTATAAATATTCAAACTTACTAGTAATAATCCATAACTCCATGCTTTGCGGTTTAGTGCATTATTGCAAATCAATAACGAAAGAGTAGAAGCGAGTACTGATAATTAGCAAGCTCGTAGGTTTAACTATATGTTGCTGTTAATAAATCCAATAATATCCCAACAATGTAAATGTTATGCCAAAGGGGCTGTACAATCCCAAATATTAATATTTTGTCTACGACGATTATAAGTTCCTATAAAAAATATAAATCCCAACAGTAACACACCGTGATAGATACATAGAATTTTAGAATGTTCAAGTTAAAATGAATAAGTTTCATACTAACTCAAACTCACCTAATTAAGGCCCAGTGTAAAACATGTTAACCAAAACTATTATAGTGGATTATCTATACAGATTATAAATAAAATATTTTGACAAATATTTTTTTAAGTACGGAGCAAATAATCCATAATAATAAGGGTTTATTTGGTAGAGATCTAGCTTCAAAGAACTGAAGTCCGATCAAACAGTCTTAGCTTCAACCAAAATGATTGTAGAACTGGATATACTAAGGAGGTGGAGTTGGGTTTAAATTGCTTAACAACTTTATTTCAGATCCAACTTTTAAATATTAAATTTAGAAATTGGAGCCTCTACCAAATTAGCTCTAATTGAGTGGAGTAGCTAAAAGGAAGATGGCCCAAAACAGTTCTGATTTCATTTGCCAAATCTTCTTGAGTAACTAGCAAAGCACAGCCTGACCCGTGATAAAAAAAACACAGACGTTACAGAGTTTTTTTTTTAAGAAAAAAAAGAACTAATCACAGACGCTACACAGTACATTATTGGGATCACGCCACAGTGGCTACATCACAAATTCACAATCAGGAAAAAACAAATCCTCCATATATAGGACCGGAAGCTATCAAAATCACTACAAAGTTCAGAATCGAAAAGATGGCAGCATCACAGCGTCCACAAGATGAAATGCGTGTGCATAGAGAAGTTCAGACTTTGGCAGCGAAGTCGAGTCCGTCCTTCTTGAGAGCCTCGACGTCGGCCACCGGCGGCTGGGCTCTGGCGACCTTGGCAATGGCCTGATTCTCCTCCGCCGAGCCGCCCTCGAGGAAGACGCCGACGACCTTCCCGTCCTTGATCCAGTACGAGCCGAACTTGGGCTTGGCCGCCGTGGGGTCGTTGTCGCCGAACAGCACATCGTCGCCGACGTTGTCGCCGTAGAACTGCCACGAGATGTCGAACGACCGGGAGTAGAAGTATGGCAGGTAATCGTACTCCGGCACCGACTCGCCAGCCTCCTTCGCCTTGATCGCCTGCAAGTTCATTTAAGCCAGTGAATTTGGTTATCACAAAGAACTTGTGAATCCTGATCAATGGCGGCAATGAGGATGGTAAATCAAGAACGAACGGATAGCTCACCTTCACGGCCTGCTCGGCTGATTTGCGAGCATGGTCCACATGCTCCACTCTCCTCATCTCATTGTATAGCTTCATCGGGAAGGCGGCCACGTCGGCAATGGCGTATACACCAGGAACGCTCGTTTCGAAGAATGCATCAGTCTGGAAGACAAATGCAGATTTGAAAAGTTCAGCAAATTCGAAGGTATAAGCAAGAACAGGATCAAAAGAAGGTTCAGTTGCTAATTAGGGTGACTCAAATGGACAATAGCCTGAAATACAATCATCACGCAACAAATGTAGCAGATAGAGCAGAATCTGAAAGATGAACATAAACCGAACAAACCTTGATTCCACCCTTCTCCTCTGCAACTTGACCCTTGAAGAGATGAGTCAGTGGCCTGCCTCCGACACCGACAATAACAATGTCAGCTTCCAGCACGTTTCCATTCTTTAGCTTCACCGCAGTAACCTGCCAACAGAAAACAGATTTAACAAGGTGAACATTTGCCTTCACAGCAAGATGGTACTGGACTAAGGCTTCGTTCTTTCCCCCCTTTTCCCAACTCACCTCTCTCATTTTCCGCGCGCACGCTTTTCAAACTGCTAAACGGTGTGTTTTTTGTAAAAAGTTTATATACAAAAGTTGCTTTAAAAAATCAAATTAATTCATTTTTTAATCACGCGCTAATGGATCGCTCCGTTTTCCGTGTTCACTGTGCATTTTGGGAACAAGCAGTAGCGAACACAGCCTAAGGGGTAACTACAGAGTACTCACATCTCCATTGGCATCAGCATCAAAACCAACAGCCACGGTTCCCTTTACAATATGGATTCCTTTGTTAGCGTAGTAGCCCTCGTAGAAAGCAGCAAGGCCAGCAGTGAAGAGACGGGGCACTACAACAGGTGACATCTCCAATATGAGGTTTCATTGGCAAAATATGTTTACAATTATAAAGATGAGAGGATTTGTTTCCTTGCTTGCTGTTGAGTATTCAGAAAACACAATTTATAGTAGTAGGCTTTCTTGGATGCAAGAATAAGGAGACTTACTGCACCAAGGTTCAGGGTACACCATAGTGACATCAAAATTGTTGATCTTCAAGGCCGCGCTAAGCTCAAGTCCTATGTAGCCACCTCCGACAACCACAGCATTTCCATCCTTCTTGGCTTGCATAGCCGCGACCAATTTGTCAGCATCCTCAATATCCCTCAGGTACAATATGTTGTTGGCCTCTGCTCCTTGAACACCAAAGTCAGTGAGCTTTATGACCTGATCAAGCAGACAAACAAATATGTCATGAGCATTTTAAGTGTGGAGAAATTGAATGGGATCAAAGAATGATCAACAAGTTCTCAATCAAAATTTACATACAAGATTCTCTATTTATCTTTATGAGGAAAAGGTACAGTTGAGAACTCACCGAGGAGCCAGTGGCAATTAGCAAAGTCTCATAGGTAAAGGTTGCATCAGCTGAACTGGTCAATGTCTTGGAGGCAAGATCAGCCTTGACAATTTCGGTGCTCAGGATCAGCTCAATACCTGCAACATTACAAATGGAACACCGTATACTCATTCATTTTTCGATCAATCTGTCAGAAATACTGCAGTATTCAGAAAATGGTGACTTTTGGCAATTTTATTTAAAGAGGAATAATTTTGGCCATTTAAATTAGCTGGCATTCGTTTGTTTATTCGGAAAGGATGTGGCATGGTCTAACCAGATATCAGAGGATATAATTAATGGAATGACACTTGAGTTATAAAATAGTACTAGTACTTTTCAAGTTTTTTTAAGGTTTGGTTAGCTTCCAAGTTAGTACTGGTAGTCTGGCCACTGAAAGCCTGTGAATTAATGTACGGCAACGGATTTGTGAAGTGACCAGAAGAACTCTTGGATAACAATTGCATAGACGATCACCATTGTAATTTGCAATCAACAAAGTACTCTTGCATGAAGATCGAACAGCAACTGCAGGTTGCAATTTATATGGAAAAAAAAACAAATAGTAATTGTACCTTTCTCGGAATACCATTCGGGCAAGAGCCTCTCTCCGCCGCTCCCCACGCAGGTGTGGAATCCCGGAAGCCTGGCTGCATCTGTAGAGAGAGATGGATCGAGGAATGAATCAGCAGCAAGAAATGGAAGAGAGTAATTAGTAGTATTTGGACAAAACAAAAAATGCAGGGTAGGGGAGGGCGTGACGTACTCTGAGGAAAGAGGTATCCCTTGCTGAGCGCAGGTCGCTCGTAGGGAGCCACCTGCAGAGAAAAATTAGGAATTACTAGCATTAAGGAAGGAAAGGGGTATGAAATCGATGGATGGATGGTTTACCGATTCCTTGGAGATGATGGCGAGTTCCCCGGGCTTGACGCCCTGCTTGGCGAACTCACGCGCAGCATATCCCTGCACAAATCAAGATCGTGTGAGATGGTCATGGCCATGACGTATTGAAGAGAGTAGAGGAGGATGTTACCGCGGCGACGCCGCCGCCGAGGATGACGTAGGTGAAGTGCTTCATGGTCGGAGAGCAGATGATGGAAAGGAAAGAAGGAGGGAGGGAGGTGAAGTTGGGAGGAAAGCGCGGCGGCCGGATCGCTCGCTTGCTTTTTATAAGACCGACGAGTTGCTCGATCGATCGGAGGAAGGTTTGCTGCTTCCGTCTCGTTTCCTCCCTCGCGTCGCGTCGTTTCCCCCACCAACTAATTTTGGCGCCCACGCGGCGCGCTCTCGTTGGCCAAACCGCGAGGGGAGAGGCCGGCTCTCGCTCGCCTAGTCGCGTACAGACCGGATCTACGACTCTGTTGACCGTTCTCACCACCACCCGGAAAAAAAAGGCAACGAATGCGCACACGCCATTGCTGACGCGCGCACCCCCGTTCCCTAGTAATTTTTAGGCTGCTAAACAGCAAGTTTAATATCATAGCTAACTATTAGCTTTTAGCTCGTACTAAGATCTCGTTATCTCCTAACTCTAACGTATCGAAGCAGAGTTATTAGAGCTGCTCTACAAATTTGAAGCTAGGTTTTTGCTGCTTCACAGCTTCACTCCACCTCAAAAAATCCATTACCTTTAATTTTTTTAGTGTATTTACACCAAAATACTGCAGAACTACCGTTTCCTACCCCTCTCCTCATATTCTCTCTACTACCCATCTTCCTTCCCATCCTCCTCCCGACGACCAGCTGCAGCGGCGGTGTCCGTATCGGCAGCGACATACGGTGGAGGTGGCAACAGGCAGGTCAGCAGGCAGCGACGCGCGGGCAACAGCGTCGACAGGTGTTTGATGAATTTTTGATTAAATTTATCACATAAATATTTTAAATACCATGCATTAAACATATATATTGAGAAAATAATTTTATCACATTGTGAACGGTGATGAACGTTGTCCGAATACATTCAATATTGGATCGTTGCGTTGCACGTATCGAATGGAAAATAATGTCCTTAGAATTTTAATATAATATACCGTTGATGAAATACAAGCTTGTAAAGGAAAGAGGTAAACTAATACAAACAACACATACGAAGATTGGTTTGCTGCCATTATCTCCAAAATGTATCGATACAATCAGGGTTCAAACTTGTACGGATAGTTTCCGTCCGTCCGGACCATTTTTCGTATTCGGATAGGTTTGATCGGAAGTACCCGGAAATTCTTGGATTCGGAAATAAATTCAGATTTTTTCTCGGAAATGAAAACGGATATAGTAATGGTACTATCCATCGGAATCGGAAAACGGTCGGAAACTATCCGGGAATTTTGTTCGGATATCCGCAGACATGGAACAAATTTCAGAAAAAATACGTATATATACATAACTTTTTCATACGGAGTCATATGAAGACAAACTTGATATCAAAATTGTAGAGCTCGATGAGATCTACAACTTTCTTGTTGACTATTTTATTATTTGAGATCATTTAAGGGTCTAAATATTCATTAGAAAATACCATATCTGTTTTTACAAAATCGCATATCTATAGTTCCACCGACATCTGATGGAGATGTGTTCCATATCAATGTTGTAGAATACAATGGTATCTACCTCTTTGTAGCTTATAATATTTGTATTTGAAAATGTTTAAAGTATAGAACAAACACTACAATTTCGAAGGTGTGTAATAAAATAAATAACATATCCGATTTATACAATAAGAACTTGATATGGTAAGTAAGCTATACATGTAGCAAAAGGTATTGGGATTAGAAAATAAATAATCATATTTTCATATTTTCATGTGGATTTTTTAGGGAACGACCATGAAAATCGATTTTCACATACGATTTTGGAACAACCTACAAAATTGACGATATAAATGTTGGAAACGTTGACCTAAAATAACAAACGATATCTCTTTCTTGATTAACTAAACTCAATTTGAGGGGATTTTTATATACCGGCAAATATTCGTTATCGTATTCGTTCCGTTCCGTATTCGCTCTGTATCTGTATTCGATAATATTCGATTTCATTTCCGTATCCGGGTTTTCGAATCCGATTCCGATTCCGAAAAAAATATAAAAACGAATATGATAAAGCTAGTTTCCGTCCGTTTCCAATCCGTTTTCATACCTAGATACAACTTATATGAGGCGTGGGGTCCACTGTCATTTAACCAAGCTAATCAGGATTATCTCCACCACGTGTCCACGTGCACTCAAATTTTATCCACAGGCAGGTTTTATCTGCAGATAATCGATTAGAACTGAAATCAATTCATCTTGCGCTGGAAGTTCGGAGCGATCAGGCGAGGCCGTTTCTGCCATCGCTGCCTATATAAGGCGCAGACCCCATCTGGTCACGGGGATGCTGAAGACGCCACAGGAGGCACCCAACTATTATTTTCATTCACCCCGTCTCTCCGATTGCTGGTAGATTAGGAAAATCAGAAGATCAAAGCCTGCCGGTGATAGCAGGATCAGTGCCATTGCGGAGAAAGTTAATATCGTAGCCGGCGTTATTCGTCAAGTCGATTCATTTATCGATAACATGCCGCTGGTGGTCTAAGATGTTTGCATTGGATGGTAAGCACGCTGAATAAACATTAATTTTTTGGATTAAACATAGTAGATGTCCGGTCCTTATTGACGAATGGAACATCTACGTATTCTTGATCTATCTTAATGATTAAAGCTAGATCGATGAGAGCCGAAGCACGGTTATCATCAAAACGCATTTATATAATTAGTGGTACTATGCTAGTCTGGCCTTCATTGACGATCAGACTACCTGAGTACTACTTTATATTTTCTATTATCAAAACTAGATATCCGGTCCTCATGGAGATCGGAACGTCTATTTGGTACTACGAGAACAACGGTACTAGATACGCTCGGTCCTCATCGGCGATCAGACTATCTAGGTGTTGCTTCCCATGCATGCACACGGGAGCCGTTCTTGATTATGACCGAGAATTAATGATGTCGTGTCACTATATTATTAATACATCCAAACAAACAGGAATGGATACACTTTACTAGGTTCTGACGAGGTAAAAGTAATGATACATCCATATCTAATAAAGGTCGGCATATATGACTGGGCACCGACGAGGTAAAAGTCATCCCCTTTATTATGATACCTGATCCACGCATGGATGTGGTGATAATATATTTGGGTTTGGCGAAGCAAAGCCACCCTTATTACCCTCCACTATTAAATCCGCACCAACTTCAACCTTGGTGAGCAATTAATTTTGAAGACGACGATCACAACCACAGCTTAATCAGAGGTATTCCATAGGCTCGTCCTATGTATGTAATTAACCAGTAGCCTCATTGCTAGGCGTCGGGAATCAACGGACTACAATCAACATACTTTTCCATTAAGTATTCTCGCGAAGGCACAAGGCGAACTCCTACGGGAGCCCTCATGTATTTGTAAACATTCGTGTTAATGAATCGTGATTAATAAAATACAGGGTTTCCCTATTACCGTGTGTTCGTTGTTTTATTTTCATCAAACAACAGGCGGCGACCCAGCTCACGGGCTGACCGGTGGCAGCGTCGTCGACAGGTGGCGAGCATGGGTTGACCGGCGGCGTGGCTCACGGGCTGACCAGCGCGGCAATTGCAAGGTGACGCCAACAAGGTGTTCGACAAAATGGTGACGAGAGACGTGGTAGCGTGCAGCTGAGTAATAGCCAAACACTTTCATACCCACTTCAACTTCTATAGAAGCCAGCTCTCACTGGAGTTGGAGTTTAGAGTTGGAAGTTGGAGTTTGGAGCCCTACCAAACGGGACCTAAAGATAACATTGTATAATATTTTCACTGTGAATTTAATGTATATGCCTGGAATCAATTGTATAGCTAGCTTTTGTATGAGTCAACACTACTCACTTTTCTTTATCTCTCTCCCACGTAAGTTTATAGTTGGTTTTATAATACCCTATTATCCTTGCTCTTGCTCTTATAAGCAGGCTCACTGGAGAGCCTTTATTACTAGCATATGATTGATCAATTTAATTCCCTCCATTGCAAAATGTAGTAAGATAAAACATAACACTGTGAACGTGAACATGTGTATGTTCAGATACATGATTCTAACTCGTGCCAGTTCTAGATTATTATATTATATTTTAGGATGGAAAGAAGATTATTATATTTTAGGATGGAAAGAGTAACCATTCCAAAAATTATCAAAGGTTAACATTTCGCTTTCAACACCATGGGGACAACCAACACTACGCTACTCCTTTCGTTTTCTAACGCACCATCACAGCCAACACTAACCTCGTTGTGCAACACTATTACAATAATTGTACGATCTTAACCACAGTGGACAGACAGCGTCAGATGGGAACACCTAGTAGATGCTCAGGATGCCTAACCTCCTCTCTGAGTCCAGGTTCACGGCATGGTTCACAATGCACGTGCCCTGCAGCAACAATTCTTCAACCCAATTTCAGCACGCACCGGCGGCCAAACAAACACGGGATTCCCCCTTCCTTGTCAGTTTAGATTATTTGTTGATTTGGTTATCCAGGGGCATCATCACAATGTAAACATCACAACGTCGACTGACTCATCGGTTAATCAAGACTCGGCGCCAAAATATGACGCCAGCGAAACGCCATCGTCCTACACGGCAGCTAAATGACAGTTACACAGCTCGGTCTAATTCAGTAGCTAGTCAAAATAAAACTTACACCCTTACCTTACACCCATGCATGGAAAAATCGTCCATGTATCCTCATCTAGCTGGCTTGTTACATTTTTTCCATTCTTAAATTGCAGTACCAATCCCGTGTACAGCAAAAATGTTACAGTCCCATTGCCCTTGTGTATGGATGGGAAAGCTAGTTAAAACTCGGAACACATACCTCATCAAAGGCAGTGCTTCTAATAAGACGTTGCTGCCTCTGGGTTGAGGTTTGAAGGACCAACTCGATGCATCACAGCAGCACATAAAGTTCAGAACATTTGTCTTTCACAGGCTTGCAAAGGGTGGAAGAACCTCATGCGTACAATGTCAAACCTGCAGAAGGCACACGAAATGACCACATGAGAGCACTGGTGATACAAGAAATGGAACCGTTCTTCATACAGTCAACATGAAAAAAAAAGAGAGAACAATCCCATGGCAAACAGGAGATAACACAAGGTAACAATAAAGAACACCACTGGGTGCTTGGTTTTCCTACAGGTTGTCTAACAAAGATGCTTTTGGCTCACTGATACATGACCTCCAAAAGTAAATTTAGAAGTGTTTAGGTCTAACACAACAAACCATTATGAAATTAGCTTTGATAACCACATAAGTAAAGCAGGCCCCTATCAGAATTCGTAGATAAAGATTCAGGAATTGTTGTTGCAACTGGCAGTATTATCTTAATGTATGTACTCTATTCCCTCCGTCCACAAATATAATCACTTCTAGGATTTTAACAGAAAATAAGGTTTAGGTCAAATTAATTAGATGCCCCTGGGACTTTACTTGATAGGGAAAATATCATGCCTAGCAATACAACTAAGTGAGCAATAAATGCAGTAGATGGTTGGATTGGGAAAGTAGCACTCCAGAAATGTACAAATTTCAAACGCTAGAAATGCTTATATTTGTGGATGGAGGTAGTAGGTAACTTTAGAAAAGGGAACAATTAAAAAAAAAGTAATGTTCACAAGACATCTGTCCCAGTTAAGGATTAGTTTCATTGTATGTATTTTGTAGGAAAACACCAAGCAAAGTCACTTGTTCAATACAATCCCCAAAACAAAATGAATTATGAGGTTAGATTATGGTATCAAGAGCAGAAAAACTGACCTATTGTTTGAGCTTATGTCTTCGGAACTGTAACGTTCAAGATCTTCACATCCTGATATGGTTTGTCATTCTTGTCGGTCTTGACCTTCTCGATTTGCTTTCAAGTTTAAAAATAACGTATTAGGAAGCACAATAAAGGATATGAAAATTCACATTCAGTCACTAAGTTGGTCAAAAGGGCTGGTACCTGAACAACATCCATCCCTTTCACAACCCTACCAAACACTGTGTGTTTGTTGTCTAGCCATGGAGTTGCCACAGTTGTGATAAAGAATTGGGAGCCATTGGTATTTGGTCCAGCATTGGCCATTGAAAGAGTAAAAGGCCTATCATGTCTCAAGCTGCAAGATAGCCGCCATAGCTGTCAGTTGTCACTATAAGCATATTCAAATAGGATCATTCATATGGATTGTGTTTGTGTTCTCTTCAACAACAATAAGCACAGTGCATGCAAAATTTACATGACTATACAGAGATCTTTCCTGGACCTTGCATAGCCATCGATCATCTAAACGGTACATAAGATGAAAAACTGCATTGTTTTCTGCAAATGAGAAAAGAAAAACAGGAAAAGGCATACAGCTTATATACCTTTTGTGAAATTCATCTTCGAACTCCCTTCCCCAGATTGATTGCCCACCAGTGCCATCCCCCAAAGGGTCTCCAGTCTGAATCATAAAGCCTTTAATTACACGATGAAATATGAGATTATCATAATAACCATTCCGGCAATGGGTAGTGAAATTCTCCACAGTTTTTGGACACTCTTCTGGATATAATCTCAAGTGAATATCACCCATAGAAGTATGCATCACCTGAAATAGGAAATACTCATGTAAATAAATGTGACCTAAAAAGGAAAAATGTTCAAAGACTATCCCACCAAGATATCAAATTTCCATAAAAACAAGAGTAGCAAACACCATTTTTACAAATGATTGAGAAACCATACCAAATTATCAGGGAGTGATGTTGTAGCAGTCTTCCCTAAATCTGATACAGCCAAAAGCTCTTCCGGTGGGGGTTTTTCGTTGAAAACATCCCTACCCTTGGTTGCGTCTTCAGGCTCCTCAGGTTCTCTACGACTGTATAATGAAAAAGGAGTATTGAGAAGCGGGATATTAAAATTTAAGAAATACCATCTGGAGAGAAAGGCAGTCTACAGAAGCAGCATGTGGAATCAGCCAATATGACCTTTCCAAAGATCATTGAATTGATGTACCTAAAGAGATATATACGATGCTTCTTGAAGGCACAGCATAGCAGCGTTGGGTCAGATAAAGGCTCTTTGCTGTCATTGACATTGGCAGCTACTGAAGGAATTTTTCTAACCTTCTTATTCCCTTTGTCACCTTGGTATAGAGCAATCCTCAGAAACCGTTCATTGTTTTCTACCTTCCCCAGGATTCGTGAAACCTTATTTGTGTGCAAATTTATAATCTGCATATTTATGGGAAATCAGAATTAGTCAATACAAAAATATGTTCAACAATAGCAGCCAGATAAACTGTTGTTGGTCATACATGAACTCAACAGCTAGGTAGGAGCATAATGAATACTTGGTGTACTAAAAGACATGAACTGCTACTAAGATATGTCAGTGACACAAGCTGCTAAAAAGCTAGTACAAAACATGCTGTTTGACTAGCAGCTGATCCATAAGATGGAATTTCGCAAGGACAATATTTTCTTGAGCAACACTTATCATTCCGAACATAAAGAATAATTATATAAATGACTCAAGTACATATAATGATATCAAACACATACTACATAAAAAAGAAAAGATGTGCAGTAAAAAAATAGCATACCTTTATGCCCAAAAGGGTAGCATAAATAAGAAAATTGCTGCTCTCATCAAATACAGCGTTAGGCTGTGGAACATTTTCGGTCTTCTCTATTTCCTTCTCAACAGCCATTCTTCGCCCAAAATCAATAGCCTCAAGACGATACATTGGGATATCAGTTTTCTGCAGATCTTGTGCCACCTATAATTGAGAACATTCAGTTGGGATTATAACAGAACATATTTATCTGTACCATGCATTGTACAGATGGAATTTCTTACCTCAAGGGATTCATCATATACACGTCTTAGTTTCCCAGTTTTGAACCAAAATACCCGTATCCTACGATCAGGGGATGTAACAACAAACTGAGTGCCGTCATTGCTCATCTGGACAACACAAGCTCGTTTATCAGAGTTATCCTGTAGCTCTATCAATAACAAAGCAACAAATGCAAATAACTTGAGACTCAAATAGAAAAAGTACCTCAATAGCAGACACGCTAGTCTTGCATTTTGCAATTTCAAATAGATTTGTGTCTGTTTTTAAACGAAAGTTCACCCTGCACAAAAAAACAAAGGCAGGATGCATTGATAAGATGATGGGTTGATGCATTCACCAAGAGGGACAGAACAGCTGTTAACACATACTCCCTCCATCCCAAATTATAAGGCTTATATATATTTTACACTGTCTTCAATGACATGTTTTGACTAGTTCCATGTTATGTTCCCAACAAATATGAAATTAGCATCACATGAAAGTACTTCAAAATATGAATCTAGTGATATAACATGCATAATACTTAGCATACATATGGTTAGTATGATTATTAGTCAAAAGCTACCGAGTTTGATTTTCCTAAAAAAGAGGAGGCCCTATAATTTGGGACGGAGCGAGTATAAATAGCCATCACAAAAGGAACCAACCCAGAGTTTATACACTGCCAGAGTAACAGGTGAAATAAATAAAAAAACAATCCATAAATACTAAAGTAGGATAATATTGTTATTATAAGAAACAGAAGTGAATCAGAACAAGATTTTAAGTTAAGTGCACCTTCACTAAACATAATAGACCTAATTTAAAAAAAGCTGGTTCATCGATTAACTAGCGCCTAGGATTGTTCCAGTTGCAAAGTTATCAGAAAAGGAAATGGTAGGTGTAATCATGGCTCAAGTACTTGGTGGTTCAGTGCAATGTTTTGGGAAGACAAAACCACAAGCTACACAAACATTGAAATAACTCCAAGAGAGAAATAACATACGCGTCTTCTGGAAATTTGAGGGTAGACGGAGACCAGTATTCCAAGAGTCCTTTGGCATCAGCAGATATCACAACATCGTGAACATGGTTATATTTCATAACCTTTACTGGGCCAGTATGAATCTGCATAAAGAGGCAGCTCATGCGGTAAGAATCTTTTAGTTGCTTTAATTCACAAGACATACACACCGACACACAGAAAACAGCAACAGATTACCTCTTTGGAGATGATAGGATCGTTTGAACCAGAATGAGTATCATATATGTGAACAAAAGGTGTATTACGATCACTGACAGCGAGTTTTGGTTTAACATCTCCTTGTCGATAAACCCACTCAATTGCACCCGGAACAAATGGGAGACGCATCATGAACATCATGTCATAATTTACAACGTCATATATCTTGATAGACCGATCGCTGGAGATCGTGCAGCAAAGTAGGCCATCAACACTCACCTGCATTACTGAATCACGCTATAATTTGAGGTTGTTCATAGTTTCACAGGCAGAAACAGTGACCGAGAGTAGCAAGATAAATAGACTATATATATTGTGAATGTAAAAGTTTTCCCTGAATTAGGGAAGTCAATATAAGAATCTCAACACTCACAGCTAAGCCTTCAATGGGACTGAGATGAGATCGAAAATGTTTAGCAAATTCAATCCCAGCTGGTTTCTTCTTCCAAAATTTCAAATGCCCTGAGGAGACAGGAGAAAAGCATGGTGATTAAGCTCCCATCACAGGAAAACGAATAAGCTGATTGTTGTATCACATCACAGAATTTGATCAATGCATAGATCTAAAAGTCTTTCAAACAACACTATTCAGTAAATCTATTAAGCCCTGGCAATTATGGTTCGGTGAAAGCTAAGCCTAGAGTAGAATGCACATCCTAAAATAGAACAGCTTGCGATTCCCACAAAACACCATTCGAAATCCAACACAGGTTGGACAAGCTTATCCATTCACTACCACAAAGGCACAAACCACTATGACTATCGCACACTAAAATACGGTACGATGCAGAGACGTGAGTGCGAGAGATTACCATCTGCGCTCCCGGTGATGAAGAAGTCAGCAGGAGAGACGGCGACGTGGGTGACGACATCCCGATGCATATAGCTCTTCTCGTACCTGCAAAACCAAGCCACCACCGTCAGCCACCCCGCCCCCACCAAATCCGAACCTTAAACGGCGAGGAGAACACCCACATGGCCGCGGATGGCAGGGCGTCGAGGAAGGCCTGCTCGAACTGGAGAGGGCGCTTCTGCCTCGGCCGCGCCAGCACGGGAGCCGGCCCGATCATCTCATCCTCCTCCGCCGCCGCCGCCTCCTTCCCCACGGCGGCGGGTGCGGCTGATGCGGCGCCATTGCCGTTGCCCTGGTCGCGCTCGACCTCGGCGTCGTCCGTGGCGGTCGTTATCGTGGAGCTCGCCGGCGCATCGCTCGTCGTCGCCATCTCGAGGTGGAGCTCTGTGCTAGGGTTCTGGGGATTTGGGGGACTCTTGCTTCTGCTTTGTGCTCCGGCGACGGGGAGCAATTTGTGTTACACAACTAATAATAGGGGGCTTTCAGAGAAAGTCCCTAGCACCCTGTCTCTTCGCGTCGATCCTAGCCGTCAATGATCGATCTGACGGTCACAGTGACACACAAATTCGGATAGCTACGATTGTTAGCTATCCGAGGATTCAAATGAACAATAATATTTTTCTTGGGGTTCTTTCGGAAAATGTTTACAGTAGGAAGCCCACAGGCCGTACGCCACGGCCCATATGAATACGGTCCAATAGGCCTAGCCCAATTACACGAATTCCTCAACCTTTATCGATTTTTTTCTCTCTTTTTATTTTCGAGGATTATTAGGGAGTTTTCGGATTCAAAAGCGAGCTCGCTCCAGTACACCGAACCGCTGTTGCGCTGCCGCGCGAGCCACTCGTCGCTCGAATTCCCCCATCCACACAGCTTCCCCCGCGCCGCGGCCGCCCGCGAGAGGGAGCTAGTGGCGCCGGCGGCCATGGCCGGAGCAGTCGCGGCGAGCTCCGCCGCCGCCTGCACCGCCTCACTGGCTCCGAACCCGACAGCGCGAGACCCGGTTAGGAGGAGGCGCGTTCCTCCACTTGTGGCAGCAGCCAGCCGTCGTCACGGCTCCAACGCTTCACCTTTACTCTCCAGTCTCCCTCGCGATCCATTTCTAAACCCTCGCCTTCGATTTGCGGCGGCGGCGGCGGCGGAAGAGGGGATGGCTGCGGAGGCGAGCGCCGCGACGGAGGGGGCGGAGGCGAAGCCCTTCTCCGTCCTCTTCGTCTGTCTCGGTAAATCACACCAACCCTAGCTTCTTATCGTCTCAGCGATTGGCCATGAACTGATTGGGGAACCGCTTCATAGCGCCACCGATTTGATAATTGTCCATGTGGATTGAAGTTGCCTGTGATTGTTTCGTCCCGCTGATTTTGGGTGCTTCTGCGACTGTCAGCCTACTGTGTCCGCAGCGTGCGTGCACTAATTCGGGGACGGCATTTTATCTCTCCGATTTCCCCATCGCGTGTGCCTGATTTCTCCAGTGGAGTTTGATTGTGATAGTCTTATACACATTGGGAGAGTGTGAGAGTTTTTATCAAGTTCTATGGATATATGCTCCCATGTGCTAGTATTAGTGAGCACCGGAATTGGTTGTCACAGTTTTTCTTCAGCCCAATTTGGAGATTTTGGTCAGTTTGGAATACCAAAATGCATTCTCTCAGGGTTATGTGTGGACTGTATATATGTTGCAATTTGGTTTAGTTCATTTGTTCAATATCTACTTTCTGTTTCGATATTCTGATCATTTGTTTAGGACAATCTGTTCTGTGTGCTGATATAATTCGGAACTTCAAATTTCTAGTTGCTTGGTTTATCAGGACGAGCTGTATAATTTGTGTGCCAGGTGTTTAGTACATGTGAATTTCGACATATTTCAATGTTCAAGCAATGTAGTGCTTGCTTCAACAGCATATAAGATTGTGCACTGCTTTGTTGGCATGTTTATTTGTCTGTGTACGTTTTCATGTTTCACGTGCATTGGTGCATGTCCCCCGGTTTTTCAGATAGAGGATAAATTCACCGCACTGCCTTATCTTACCGATATGTAGCCCGAAGTGTATGGTGTTTGTTGCCTATGTTGATGTAAATTGTGTGTACAGGCAACATCTGTCGGAGCCCTGCAGCTGAGGCTGTGTTCCGGAACCTCGTGAGCAAGCGTGGGCTTGAGTCCATGTTTCTCATAGACTCTGCTGGTACCATTGGTTACCATGAGGTTGTATTCTGTAATATCATGCTTGTTTGTACATTTGCTCTGTTCAGTGATGGCATCATCATTGATGAGGTACTGCTTGGATTCAGGGTAATAAGGCAGACTCAAGGATGAGATCAGCTTCAAAGAAGAGGGGAATTGAGGTGACCTCCATATCCAGGCCCGTCAAACCCTCCGACTTCCGAGATTTTGATCTTATCCTTGCAATGGACAGGCAGAATTATGGTACTATCTCAACTCATCTCATTTGTGTTCCAGTGCCTCTTTTTTTTATGTTCCCCTGCCTTTTTTTTATGTTCCCCTGCCTTACGCGCTTTTATTTGGTGCAATGTGCAGAAGACCTACTCAGTTCATTTGAGAGATGGAGACACAGGGAACCCCTCCCCGACAGTGGACCCAAGAAGGTTAGAATATTAATATGTTATAAGAGTTCTTGACCCATTTATAACATGAGATTAGTTCCCCAAGTTCTGTGTGAATTTGCTGAGTCCAATTAATTTTCCACAAAATTCCTGTAGTGCAAACATTCCATTAATGTTCATTAATTTTATTGTCGTAACCCAGAACCTGAGGTCTTACAGAGTTTAGGCATCTATAGGTACCCAGACAGCAAAAATATGCCGTTATATGCACAATTTGAAGGATCCAATTTGAAGGATCCGCATTTGCTTTCTCCTCCTGCATGTTTTCCCCTAAAATAATCAGTGATATGACCAATTGACCATGCCCTTTGTCTTTCAATATGACATGGAAGGTAAAGAAACAATATACGTGCGATTACTATTTATTCCCTACTTGATTTTCTCCAACATTCCTTAGCATGTTTCACTTATAGTGAAGTGCACTTTCTAAGTTTGTTTCGGGCAAATACTGAATTCATCAATTTCTACAAAGAGTCTCTTGCATTGCTCTTGCTCCAGCTGATGATGATTACTTTGTTCTAGTAACTTGCCTGATTCACCATATCTACGAGTTAGATTTGTTTTACCAGATATTCTCTTATTTTTTGTAGAGGGGTGGCCACATAGCTGCTTGATAATGGATAGTGTCTGGCCTAGCGTTTATTCTTCTGCCACCCTTATACAACTGTACAGTTACTAGTTATCTCATACTGCAATCTGTAAGTCCAGTTAAGCCCAAACTCAACCAAACCAAAAAATTGGCAATCCAAAAATTAGTCACCCATTTGGTTTGTGGCCAAAAAACTGGCATTGCCAAATTATTTGCCTTGGTAGAATTGAGCTTATAGCCAAAATGCAACATTGGTAGCAAGCAAGACAAAAGCCCAACTTTTGCCAAAATTTTGACAATGCCAATTCCTGCCATTGCCAAAAATCTGGCAAAAAATCTGGCAAGGCTAAGAATGGATAAGAACCAATCATGTCATAGGGTTAAGCACTTAATCTGATGTTGGTGTTCATGCTTGAAAACTAACACATATGAAATGTTCTTTTACCCTTACTAGGTTAAGCTGATGTGTTCCTATTGCAAGCGTCATACTGAGTCAGAAGTCCCAGACCCTTATTATGGAGGCCCTCAAGGATTTGAAAAGGTGAGATGATGAAGTGCACGATTGTTTTGAAGTATCATAAGTCTGCAATTTACATGTTAGATCTGTTCCATTGTTTGACCAAGTGGGGATGAACATGAGCATCCATGTGTGCATGACAGCATGAAACAATAAAACAATGTTTTCTGGTCAAGCATAGTATTTTTATGCATGAAAGCGTACCTCCATTACTGAGCTGTGACCTTCATTAGCTCTGCCCAAAGTCTTTCTTCAGCAAGGCTTCTAAATCATAAAGTGTCAAGCCGTAGACAGCTTTGAGCCTTACTTAGGCCTTTGCACCATAATTAATTGCTGTAAAATTCTCACCTTTGGCTAAACAGAATAACATAGAGTATGATCCGTGAAGAAATTTTGAAGTGATCCTTTTTCAGATATATAGATGAACTCCAGGGTTTAGGGCATTGTTCAAAGTAATCCCGATGGGGTAGTATTAGTAGCTAAGTAATATTAGCAGCAAAAAGTAAAGTCAGACTTTTTTTTTTTTTTGGCCAATGTTCCTTCATTTCCTTCTAATAAGGCTGTTGCTGAATGCCTGATTAATATTCTTTCATGCATTTGACTTACTGTGGTTCTTCCTCAAAGCCATTAAGTGTACTCATAGTTTCTTATATGCAAGCTACATGATGCTGTCTGTCGTGCCGATTATACGAGGACAAGATTTTACATGAGAAAGATATGCGCGATGTGCATTCTCTAGTAATAAGCTATCGTTTTTCAGGTGCTGGATCTGCTGGAAGACGCATGCGAGTCATTACTTGACAGCATCGTGGCAGAGAATGCAAGCGTTTCTGCTTGATCTGAATGAAGCTATCTGGAGGCAATGTAAGCATCATTTTTCCATGTAACCATGTTCAGTATCTATCTATGCCATTTGATTGCGATTCAGATAACCAGAAAACACACACATCAGCATGCATGTACTCATGTTCATACAATGCCAGGCTGGAGACATACTTATATCTTTCATGTACACCATGATTTACACTGTAATAAAATCACCAACTCGAATTAGAGAAGCTGATATATTAGAGATTGGCACGGACTAGTTGTTATTAGTAACACATTGCACATACTGTCCAGTGACGTCACCGGCGGTAGCATTGCACATGCAGGAAGAAGCCGCCCCTCGCCGGCGGCTGGTCGGCCATCCACAGCCTCCCCTCCTTCTCCGCCCTCGCCCTCACCATGAACTGCGCCCCAGCTCCAGCTCCGCCGCCGCCACGGCCGAACCACCAATCGTGCACGTCCCACATCACGTCCACCACCTCGCCGTCGGCGAGCACGGCGGCGCGGTTGCCGCGGAAACCCCACCCTACACGCCTCACTTCAGCCACCCTCTTCCCATCGATGCTGACCCGCACCTCCCCCTCGCCGCCGCCGCCGCCGCGGGTGGCGTGCACCGCTACCTCGTGCTCCGCCCCGCCCTCCCGGAACCTACACCGCGTGGTGTGCGCCGTCGCCGCGCCGCGCAGCTGCTCTCGCCGGCTGAGGACGACGGCGCCGCCCAGGGCTCCGCCGTCGTCGCCGAACCGGCGGGAGAGGTCCCGTGCCGCGTCGCCCTCGCCGAGGAGCAGCGCGAGCTCGGCGTCGGCGACGACGGCGAGGTAGTAGTCGCCGGTGGGCTCAGGGGATGAATCCGACGCGTACGTGGCCTCGGCGGTGTCCCAGTGGACGCCCACGACCGTGCCGGCGGCGGTGGCGAGGGACCGGCTCCCGCGCTTCTTGTGCAGCACGTGGTGGGCGCACCTCGACGACGGCGAGAGGGCGTCGTCGAAGGCGACGGCGAGGCCGGTGGCTCCGGCGGCGCTCCGCGTCCACGTGACCCGGATGAGGAGCTCCTTCCCGGAGTGCAGCGAGGCACCGTACACCGTCGTGGTCGCCGCCTGCAGCGAGCGGTCGAGCGCGCCGCCGCGGCCGGAGTCACTGGCCGCGGCGGCGGCGGCGGCAATGCCGACCGAGCTGTCGCCGAAGCACGACAACTCCCGCATCGCCTCCGGCTTTGGTTTTTCTTCCGGCGAGATTAGCTGCTGCCCGTTGTTGCTGCTGCTGCTGCTGCTGCTGCAATAAAATGGAATGCACTATGCCACACGCGTATGCGAGGGGAAGAAGAGGCCAAAAAAGATGGATTTGATTCGAGACGCGTCGCGTTTTGATCTGCTACTTCTGGTGCCAATTCGATGAATTTTATTTTGTTGCGATTTCTTTCTTCTTGTTTATATTGGAATGGTCGTGTGGTGAGCTTGCAGAGAGGTGGCATGTGGCATCCAATGAATTGATTAGTGATTAGTCGATTAAAGTATGCACGTCAATGGCCAGTGGCAACCAATATCTGCAGGTCTGGTCGATTTAAGGATGGATCTCATCATCTCGTGGATGTATGGTTGGTTGGTGATTTGGACAAACTGTACACACCCAATTCTAGCTGCTTTGGCCATCTGATAGATAATTCTCATATCATAGGTGGTACTGGTACTTCTAGTTTCTCTCTTTTATCTTACCTCACATAAGATAGTGAGGTGTTAATCTTGACATGCTGATGCTTACATCAGTTGGAAAGACATGCTTTCACGGAAATTTTTAATCAACACGCAATCGCTAGCTGTATGTTAAGGTCAAGTTCGATTATGGGCAAGTGACAGGACGATCATATCATATATATTCTGAGACCGACCTGAGGCTCTTGACACCCTAACCCCTAACCATGCAATTTAATTAGTATATTCCATTGAGATATATTGCACTGTTTGAAGATTGCTACAGCGGGATCACCATTAGATAGCTCCCTCCTAATCAAGTGCTGATGGACAGAGTAAGCATGATGATTTCGTGCAATAATCCATGTAACCCAACTATGCTGACAGCGTGTTCCTGCCTACCATCGCCTCGACACATCACGATTCTGCATCCGTGCAGGAACCTTTCCTGGTCTTCTTCTAAGTTCTAACACCTTTTTCTGCTGAGGAAGACCCGCAAGAAGTTGGTTATGTTTGGTTCTTCACCAAAGCTGGTTGATGAAATTTTGCTTGTTTCTTTCTTTTTTTTAATTGAAAAAAAAAAGGCTGGTTATGGCATCACCGATGAAAAAGAAGATTAATAACCCTCGCACGACAAAACCAGAAGGAAAAGTTCCATTTTAACTACATCGCTAGTGGTTGAATCTAATTCATATCTCGACTATAAAACTACCATCTCTTTAGTACTAAAATCAGTTTAGAATGACTAATTCGGCTCTCTCGAGGATGATTTGATTGGCGTGATATCCAATCATAAAAAAAATTAAAAAAATACTCCCACCGTCCCATAGAAAATAATCTAGGATGAGATATTTTTTATCGCAATGTATCTACTATCTGCATTCATAGTACTAAAAACATTACATCTCATCTCACGTTAATTTATGGGACGGATCCTGCGTTAATTTATAGAACGGAGAGAGTAGACTTGAGCCGGCATGTATCTACGTCGTGATTACCTCCTATCTTCGTGGGACCCACAGGTATACCTCCTATCCCTCTCCCCTCTCTTCTCTACGTGACTCCCATCTTTCTCCGGCAGCTCTCAGCTAGAGAGGAGTCAAAATGGACTTTCTTTAAAACAAAACTAACAAATTTGGGCTTACCAATTATAGATAGCTCCTATGTGGACCGCATTGCAATGGGCTGAGGCTGTGAAGATGGAGTCATGGTGGTAGGAATGTAGGAACAGGCCAGTGACTCCAAAGCCCAAGCAGATGCAGATACTATTTCCAGATTTTTCTGGCTGACCTTTTTTTCGTTGAAATAAAATTTTCTGGCTGAACATTATTATTACTAGTACAAAAAAAATTATTTTTCTAATTATTACTAGCCGTCGATTGTGCCACGTGATGGCCGGACCACCGCCCACTTGCACTTGCGTTGTCGTTGCCTCGCCGGCCATCCCCGGAAACGAGCGGTGGACGCGGCGGATATAAGTACTTTCTTCCTCCTCCCCTCTCTTGGTCAGGTCACCGGTCGCCGGAGAGGAAGGCAAGCTTGTGGTGGTCGCCGGTCGATTGGCAATCATTCGGCAACGACGACCGATGCTGGTTCAGCCGCCGAACGCCGTGGTGGTCCGGGCGACGGCGGCCGGCAAGGAGCCCCTCTTCTCGTTCGGCGTCATCGCCGACGTGCAGTACGCTGACATCCCCGACGGCCGCTCCTTCCTCGGCGTCCCTCGCTACTACCGCCACAGCCTCACCGTCCTCCAGAGAGCCGTCCGCTCCTGGAACGCCCACAACCACAAGCATCCCGGCGGCGGCGGGGTCCGCTTCTGTGTCAACTTCGGCGACATCATCGACGGCTTCTGCCCCAAGGACAGGTCGCTGGCGGCTGTACAGGCCGTCGTCTCCGAGTTCAACCGCTTCCACGGCCCGGCCTACCACATGCTCGGCAACCACTGCCTCTACAACCTTCCCCGGAGCAAGCTCGTGTCGCTGCTCAGGATGCCGACGGCGGCGTCGGGGCGCGCCTACTACGACTTCTCGCCGTTCCCGGGCTACAGGTTCGTCGTCCTCGACGCTTACGACTTCAGCGCCGTGGGATGGCCGCGCGACCACCCGGTGGCCGCGGCAGCGAGGAGGTTCTTGGACAAGAGGAACCCGAACAAGGATAAGAACAGCCCGAGCGGCCTTGCCGGCGTGGACCGGCGGTTCGTGATGTTCAACGGTGCCGTCGGCGAGGCGCAGCTGCGGTGGCTGGACGGCGTGCTGCGGGGGGCGACGCGGCGGCGGGAGACCGCGGTAGTGTGCAGCCACCTGCCGCTGCACCCCGGCGCGGCGTCGCCGTCGGGGCTGATGTGGAACTACGAGGAGGTGATGCGCGTGGTACACCGGCACGGCTGCGTCGTGGCGTGCCTCGCCGGGCACGACCACAAGGGCGGGTACGGCGTGGACGCGCGCGGCGTCCACCACCGCACCCTGGAGGCGGCGCTGGAGTGCCCGCCCGGCACCGACGCGTTCGGCCGCGTCGACGTGTACCCCGACGGGATGACGCTCGTCGGCACCGGTAGGATGGCCAGCACGGACATGCGGCTCCAGCTCCACTCCCCAGTGACTGAGCTCAGCTAGCTTGCTCCTCTCTGCTGCCGCCGACTGTTGTACTAGTGGCAATGTGATTGACAGTTCGTTTCATGCATCCCTAAAAAAAAAAAATCTAATGTCCAATTAAGACTACTAATACAGCTCGTATCAATGCCTCGTCGTCGTCCATGTCGCGCGGTTAGAAATCGAAGTCGTCTCGAGGAGGAAGACGAGAGGCCGCGTGTTGACCGGTCCAATTTATCCACGTGTCATACGTTGGTTGGCTCGTCCCCGTTCCGAGCAATGGGCCGGAACGGACAGTTGGACGTGGAAGGTCCAAAACTAATTGGGCCCAGTAATGAGCCCACCCAACGCGCGCGGCGGATAAAGAGGGGGAGGGCGACGAGCGGCTCAAGCTCGAAGAGTAGCTAGCTTATCCCCTCATCCTCCTCCGCGTCGTTCGCTCGCCCATGGCCATGGCGACCACCTCCGTCACCTCGCTCGCGATGGCCATGGCCGCGGCCGCCGACGCCACCCAGGCCCCGCACAAGCTCTCCGCCCTCCCCTTCCACCACCTCCTCTTCTCCCGCGCGCCGCTCCTCCGCGCCTCCCGCCGCCTCCCCCTCGCCCCGCTCGTCGCCTCCTCCGACGCCGCTGCCGCCGAGGCCGGCGTCGACTGGAGCGAGACGGAGGCCGACGAGGTGGATGAGGTTGCCCAGGAGGAGGTGGAGGTCGAGGAGGAGCAGGCGGAGGCGGAAGAGGAGGTGGTGGCCTCCGTGGAGGAGGAGGACGAAGTGGTGGAGGAGTTCGCGGCGGAGCCCCCCGAGGAGGCCAAGGTGTACGTCGGGAACCTGCCGTACGACGTCGATAGCGAGGGCCTCGCCCAGCTCTTCGAACAAGCCGGCGTCGTCGAGGTCGCCGAAGTGAGGCTGCTTTCCTTACTCAATTAATTTTCCCCTTCTTTTATAACATGAGAAATTGCGAGATATCGCCTTGTGCAAATTGCATGATTTCTGAAAGCTCACTGTTTATAATACAGAAATCCTTTGTTTTTATTAGGTTATTTACAACAGGGAGACAGGGCAGAGCCGTGGATTTGGGTTCGTTACCATGAGTACTATCGAGGAAGCCGACAAGGCCATTGAGATGCTTAACCGCTATGTGAGCGTATTTCTGCACTGCCGTTTCTTTAATAAGTTGACTTATCTACAACACTGTATTTTATTGTCACATCTTTCACCATTCGCACATGCTGTCGTTTACACATGAAATTCTTAGTACTACTTGATAACTGAAACATTTTACATTATCTGATCAAATGGTAATACTGTCGGTATGGTACATTTCATTTCATTCTGCGACTAAGATCACACAGGGACAAAGGTTAACTATTGTTAAGTGTTCTCATATCTGATGAACTGTGTGCAGTACAACGGGCTTGAAGATATTTCTGTCATAGTGATATGATAGTACAGCAGAAATTGTATAAGCTGCATAATGTTCCGAGCTGCTGGCTGATGAATCTGTGTTTTACAGGATATCAATGGAAGGCTTCTGAACGTAAACAGGGCGGCTCCAAGGGGCTCTCGTGTGGATAGACCTCCTAGGCAATTTGCTCCTGCTTTCAGGGCTTATGTTGGCAACCTGCCATGGCAAGTGGATGACTCTAGGCTGCTGCAATTGTTCAGCGAGCATGGAGAAGTGGTTAACGCTTCGGTCGTCTACGATAGAGAATCTGGGCGTTCTCGGGGATTTGGTTTTGTATCCATGGCTTCCAAGGAGGAGCTCGATGATGCTATTTCTGCCCTTGATGGACAGGTGAGGACAGCACCATTTACATTAAGCATATACAATTGCATACATTAAGCATACACTTGAATTTCAGTACCTTGGAAAAGACTTTTGTAGCTCTCATTTTTTTCTTAATGAAATGGGGGGAGCTCTGCTCTCCTAGTTCAAAAATAATAATAAAAAAAAAGCATACACTTGAATATCACCATTATGACATGAGTATGGCAAATATGGAGGCTCTATAAGCTAATACCGTTTCTTTTATCATGCTCAATCATTCATGATGGATGGATTACAGGAATTGGATGGCCGCCCACTTCGAGTGAATGTGGCAGCTGAGCGACCACAGCGAGGCTTTTGATTCCATGGCGTTGGGGAGCATGTCTGCACGTTTGAACAAGAATGCTAAAGTGTTACGCGTTAAGGCGGAAGCTGATGGTTGTCATTTACAGAGCGCGCGTTAGCTTCCTGATTTTGAGTTCTCCCGTCCTTTTTATGTGTCTTTCAAGCTGATGTTATGTTAAATTATTCTCAAAAATATGAGTTCAACTTTCCAAGTAGGATATTTATAATGATGTCCTTAGTTTTTTTTTCCGTGATAATCCAAAAGTTCACTTGTCGACCATATATTCGATGAGAAAAGGAGCAAATGCATGGCAGCAGCCAGTGCTTACCCCTATGCATTATGCTTCTTTTTTTCTCTTTCAGAAATGTTGTTCACTGGATTTGCAAGAACCCAATCCTTTGTTTCAAACTACTGTTCCTACAATGCACAGGAAACCACAATAGTCATGGACACTCAAATCCCTTTAAATGTCACAAAGCTGATCAAATCTGCAGGATACGTTACATCTAAGCCAACCGTGTTGTGAAGATAACAAACATTTCACACACATAGTAGTGGAAACACCATTAGAGGCACGAGACATCAGCACAAACACAAACTTCAATGCTTCATGGCGAGCCAATATCCAACATTGTTGACAAGCACCAACGATTCACACACACAGTAGGATCAATTTTATGTACAATGATAAACATCTTGATGTAAGTTTTGAGAAACTGGGATCGCGCATTGAAGGTTACATTCAGCAGAATCTGGTACTGACATTCAGTTAGCCTGCAGCTGCGCATCCTTGCTAGTGAGGGGCACATAGCGCACAGCCGTCTCATCTCTTATGCTGACCTTGCCATCCTGGTCCTTGTCCACAACTTTCAGCTCCTGGAACATAGTCCCGACTGGGATTACCATTCTGCCACCGGGCTTTAGCTGCTCAATCAACGCCTGCGGAATCTCCGGTGCAGCAGCTCCAACATGGATGGCATCATAGGGTGAAAGATCTGGCCAACCTTCCCTGCCATCTGTATCAGTTAACAGACATCGATTATTGTTAGACAATAATGTTTGGAATATGAAGTACTGCTGAAGCTAACAAGGATGAACAATATAAGTTTATGACATGGATGGGCAAAAGCTGCTCCAAGTTTGTGTCTATGGAGAAAGCATAAGTATCACGGATGACGAACCACTCATTGTTTGGTATGGACAAAAAGAATTTTGCATTGAAACCTAAAACAACTTGTTACCACGTTGGACCCAACAGAAGTAACTATTGAAAACAAATTACAGAAGTTCAACATGTTTATTCAAAGTCTCATTTAACCCTCAACAACTAAGCCCTTGTCTATAAAATTGTACTCTGCGCTGCAATTCAGTTCAGACCTTGGCACTTCGACATGTGTGTCATAACTACTAGTGGAGAAGAAAGTGAACAATTAGATGCTGCAAACTTGCTCTACTTACCGGCAATAAGTATACTGAGGGATCCATCAGTTAACTGTGGAGCTGCTGCACTTTTCTTGATGTTTTCAATAGAAGAAGTAACCAATTCTGGGATATGTTCAACACCAACTGCTCGCCCTTCTGGTCCAACCATAATTGCGAAGCAAGCTGTTAGGTACCCTGTGCCTGTTGAAGTTATCAAAGATATGTAAATAAAATAAGCAATCCGAGTTGACAACCGTGAATGGAAATTTACTATCTGTTGAGCATTGCAGCTAGGAAATAGTAAACAGGTCTGCAGTCCTGAATCGATAAGTAATTCCATAAATCAGTATGACAGAAAAAAAAAAGAGAAAGAAACCAGCATTACTACTGAATCTTTGTGGTATAGGGTAAACTACAGTAGGGGCCAGCCCATCCTAGACCACATGAATACATACCCTCATGGTAAGCTATGAGATGGAGCTAAATATTGTTTTTTCCACATATGTTGGCAAAAGTTTCTGCATTTCAAATCCCAAAGCATGCAGCAATGAGTACAGCTATTGGATAAGATACTATTACTTACAGATCTTGGGTGATGATAAAACCTATAGTTAAAGCCGTAACTCAAAAACAAAAGCTATTCTACATTTTGGCACTTAAGATTCTTAACATAGTTTTGTGAACAAGAACATCAAAACTCTAAAGTGTTTGTGTTGTGATAAATAACTGAAATGTTATTTTAGGAGCATACATAAAATGTTGAAGTGATTGAGCACAACTGAATATATGAGATAAGGGAGACCTGATCCGACATCCAGAGCACGCATGCCAGGCTGAAGGTGCTTCTCCAGGAGCTCCAAGCAAGAGGCGTGCATGTGAGGCGCAGAAATGGTAGCGTTGTAACCGATGGGCATCGGGCTGTCGAAATAGGGAGAAGCGCCAGGAGGCACAAACAGCCCCCTGTCGATGGTCTCCATTACCTGCGCGACCTTGCTCGACTTGATAATCCCGTACCTCTGGAGCTGCTCAACCATTGCCTTGTTCTTGTCGCTAGCCCCGCTCGACCACAGTCGGTGCTGCAACAGTATCAGCACCAGGAGCAACATGAAACGGTTCTTCTTCCCAGAGAAAAACAGCAACATGAGAGATGACGCATATGAGATTGAAATCAATCCCCTTCAACGCTCTAAATCGCACTCGACGATTATGGTTGACACATGCACTGAAATTTATTGTAGATTATCTTATCTAATGTGAATCAACATCATCATCAAAGATCCCAAATGTACAAAGGAATTAGTAGCAATTAACAGCCGGCATAAAATTTTAAATTCAATTCGTTGCAAGGCCATAATCAAATGTTGGATTCAGGTTGCCGGTGGTGATTAGACTTAATAGGACTTGACAAGGTTTTGACCCAAATTATGCAGAACTCCCCCCATAATTACTGTAGTACCACCAGAACTCAGACTAGTGAGTAAAAATAGCCTTATTTGGAACTAAGCCTAATTAGGACTGAATCAATAATAATTAAGAACAGAAAATTCATAATTATGTAGTAGCAATTACAGACGATACTCACGGTGCCCGCGGATGCTGAGGATGATTTGGAGGAGGAGGAAGAGGAGAAGCAGGAAAAGATGTAGCGGAGTACCTCCATGGCGAAACTCGATCGATTGGCGCGTCTCTCTTGGTTTAATCTGGGGCCCGATTGGGAGTGCGCGAGTGGCTGGGTCGCAGTGCAGATCCCGCCGGAGGCGTGGGGATGGCGCCGCGGGAACCGGATTCCCGCCGCGGCAGTAGCTGCTGGTGGTGGGGGAGAGAGAGGCAGAGAGCTACTTCTCCTCCGAGAGAAAGAGATGGATTCTTCTCAAACCACTATATCGAGCGAGAGAGACATAGAGGGGTAGCTTGCGGGCCGATTTTTATGGGCCTGGATCCATGGGCCGGAAGACCGTTCCCATGGGCTGGGCGAGCATTCCCAGGGGAAAAAATAAAAAGAAGAAGAAACTGCTACCTCTTGTCATTCCAAACCTTAAACCGACGCCGTTTCTTCCCAACACAGTAATAGTCTTGTTCAGGTGAGAAAACTAAAATTGATATATATGTTATTTTTTTGTATTACAGTTTAATGGTACGAACAAATGAATTAACTAATTGCTTTAGACAAGAATCCTAAGAAAACTGTATGTATGAAACCCACCATTTATAAATTTGAGAGGCGTGCAAACGAAAATTAGGAATCGGAGAAGATCAGGCCAAATGCATACTTCACAATCTTTTTCAAATTGATAATCAATATTCATTACACAGCGTAAACATAATCGAGATTGCAATCAATACGATACGAGCATGCAATCAAATCAACTACAGTTAATTAAATTAACGAACTGCTTATTTTGTGACGACGTCGATCGCCTCCAAGCGGTAGCCCAGTTACTGTTGTAAAAACAGACAATTAAATGAGCTTCTATTACTTAGAGCTCGTCGTGGTGGTGGTGCTCGTCGTCGTCGTCGTCGTCGTCGGTGACTTGTTTGATCTTCTTGGGCGCCGGATTCGGCGAGGTCTTGACGGGGTAGGATGCCTCCATGGCGATGCCGCAGAGTCCCTCCTTGGCGGACACGTCGCGCTTCATCCGGATGTAGCCCTTCTCACCCCATTCTGCGCCCCACGAGTTCCTCACGATCCAGTACTTGGTGCCGTCCACCGTCGTGCCGTACCCCACCGCCGCCACGCCATGGTCGAGCTCCGTCCCGCACTTGCCGGCGAACACCCCCTCCGAGTAGAACTGGAAGTGCGACCCTCCCGCCTCGATCGCCACCGACACCGGCTGGTTCGCCACCGCCTTCTTCAGCGCCGACTCCGAGTTCGCCGGCACGTCCTCGTACCCGTCGATGGTCACGGCGGGGGACGACGCCGCGGTGTTCTTGCACGAGCTCTGGCGTGCGCGGTACGGGTAGGTGGATGATGCGGCGACGCCGCCGTGCTTGGCGATGTACTGGAACGCGTTGTCCATGAGGCCGCCGTTGCAGCCGGCGTTGCCGGTCTTGGTGTCGCAGTCGACGAGCTGCTGCTCCGACAGCGTGGTGAGGTTGCTGGTGCGGATGGCGTTGATCCCTTCCACCGCCGCGATCGTCGAGAACGCCCAGCAGCTGCCGCACTGGCCCTGGTCCTTGACCGCGCCGACGGCGCCCTTCTCGCGCCAGTCCACCGACGCCGGCAGGTCGCGGGCGCCGGCGTACATGAAGCCGCTGTTCCTCTTCTCGCTGCCACGGAACATGCGGTGGTGGGAGACGCGGGAGGAGGCGTAGGCGCGGCGGAACTCGTCGGCGGTCATGTCGCCGAAGCGGTTGAGGCGGAGCTTGTAGGGCTCGTCGCGGCGGTTGAATTCGTGGATGAGGCGGACGTTCTCCTTGAACACGTTGAACCGGCGCGCCTTCTCGCCGAGGTCGCGCGCCACCCGGTGCTGACCGCGCCACCGCTCGTACAGCTCCCACAGCGCCTCGTCGGACGCCACGTCCTTGTCGCCGAACTCCATCGCGCTCGCCGCCGGCGCCGCGCCAAGCAGCACGACGGCCACGGCTAGCGCCGCCACGACCACTCTACCCATCGCAACAACACTTGTGATCACCAGCTAGTTAGCTTAGTAGGTTTAGCTTGTGAGGTGGTGGTGGTGGCCATGGTGATCAGGGGCTTCTTATATAGAGAGAGAGGAGGTCGCTGGATTGCTGGCTGCTTATGTGCAAGCTAGCTAGAACCGAAGGCATTGCTTGCGGGCAACAGTTTAGTCATCATAATTAAGAGGTCAGGTACTACATTGTAATGGTTGATTGCTCTCGTGAGTGACACACAGTGATAGCTAATTTTGGTTGTGTATGTCCGATTTTCAGAATCTAGAAAGAAAGCTTGCAGCAGTGCCCAATCAATTGGTGGATATGATGTGATTATGCTATCCTGAATTCCTGAGGGGTTAATTAGCAACAGATGCGTCATCATGTGATTAACTCGAAAAGAAAGATGTTAGCATAGAATATGTTAATACTGACTGGCAGTTGATGTAGCACTAATATCAGTGCAGTAATTATTGTAACTCTACCTAATTGGACGGAATATCAGTTGTTGGTCGCCAGGTACTGAAGATGAATTTCAACACTGATGAATACACGTAGGTACTTGCATGAGAACATGCTCGTGTTTTCATCGACAGATCGATATAAGATTTAAGCTTAATTGCAGTAGTTAGTTAGTTGATACAGCAGCCGATTGATTAATCGTATAAACCAAGTGTTTCTGTTGGTTTCGCAGTACTAACTAGTACTACCTGCGATGCTGCAAATTAATGGGGGTGTAGATTATGCGGGAAATGCACAAATAAAGAATTAGCTAGGCGTTTACGCGACGGCCGTGTATGTACAGATCAAGAACAATCAATTCACACCGTCGTTGCTGCAAGCTTGTGCGACACGTACTATCACCAATAATCGACTTACTCGAAAATTCAGATTCTAATTTTGTCACTAATTAATAACTGAACCTGAACTTTTTTTTAACGACTCACACTAAACGGTACGAACTCCTAATTAATAGAGCAGGAAAATTACAAGATTATAACCTGAGAGGTTGTAACCAGGAAAAAAAAATATCACCACCCACACACCGACAGCTTCAACACACAGACCCAAGGAAAGCTAGCACCGGACCGACCACCACTAAGCGAACTGACCGCCGCAAGGCCAGCAAAGGAATTACAGCTGAGATCGCCCAAAACCCAAACCTTACAATTGACACGAGACCCCGCTCTATCCACATCTTTGGGATTGAGGGAGAGAGGGTGAGAGAGAAGAATAAAACCGCTCTCCCCCTAGGCCCTCCGATGCGGCCAACTTGCAGAAGCTACGGCGCCGACACAAGAGGACGTTCATCTAAAGCAAGATTGCACTAGTTGCTTGGGAGGTTTCAGCAAGGGGTTTGCCTAGACAACGTCTCCAAGGAGACAAGCGACGGAAGCACCACCGCCACCATCTGTCGAGGTCTCAAAGAGAACAAGACTAGGTTTTCACCCGACCGCCCCCACTAGAGGGGATGAGACGGCACGACAACGCCCTCAGGAGGGGATTGACGCACGAGCGCCACAGTTGCCGGCCTGGCCAAGGCCAGGCTGGGTTTTCACCCGCCGTCCTCCGCCTGCCTATCCACAGTTGACACACCATTGCTCCGCCACCATCTAAACCTCCGCCAGCGCGTGGGCACCACTGCACCGGCGCCCCCTGCCAGCCAACCTCCACGTGTTGCCACCGGCCGCGCCTCGTCGTGCCACTCCAGCACGCGCCTCGCTAGCCTCGGCCTTTACCGGCCTCGCTTCCCGCTGCACCGGTCGCACCTCCTCGCGTCGCGCCGGTCTTCCGCCGGCGGCCAAGCTGAAGCATCTAGGCCCCGTTGTTAAATTTGGTAATTAATGACAAGCGCTTATTGTGGACTAACGATTCTTTTGAGTTAGAAATATTTGAGTTAGGATCACATAATATGGGTGCATGGACAATCACCAAGGACGTTTTACGATGAGGCAAAGCTAAACAACTGAAGACGGTAAAAACTAGCAGTTTATTTTAATTGATCGAGGAGTTTGGGCGATCAAATTTCATAGAATTCATTTATAGCTTTGCCGTACTATCAAGGGGGGTAATGACCTAAGCAAAGAGATGATCAAAATGCCACATTAGGTCATTTGCATTTAAGTCTTGGTTTGCATCTACATTTTCTGCTGTTGACTGGCCATGCGCGGTCTGACCGAAGTGTATGACGCGGTCTAACCGGCCATTTTTGGCGGTCTGACCGGTCGTTTGCCGCTGGTCTGACCGGCCGGCTGGAGGATGGATGACCGCCTCTGGCCTGGCGATCCCGAGCCGCCAGAGCCGCAATCGGTCAGACCGAGCCGTGGTCGGTCTGACCGGCCATTTGGCCTTCGGTTTGACCGACCCCCTGCTGTCAGAGCATTAAATGCACTGTAACGGCTAGTTTTCTAGCTGTTACACTTTGAGGCCGGTCTGACCGGCCACTTTTCACCGGTCGGACCGGCAGGCAGCAGAGTTGGTGGATTTCGTCCCCAAAGGCTAGTTTTCTTTGTGTGGGGTATAAATACCTCCCCATTGGCAGCAAGGGGATTTTTCTTAGCACCCACTACAATTGCATACACCCCTTGCCTCTCCTCTCACACACATTTGAGCTAGTGTTCATCCATTAGGTGTGTTCGAGTGTTGATTAGCCAAGAGTCAAGTGCATTTGCTTCCTTGTTGGTTTAGTGTGGCACTTGATTATCTCCGAGCCGGGTCATCACTTGTTACTCTTGGAGCTTGCCGCCTCCTAGACGGCTTGTGGAGGAGCTTGCCCGGTGACCTCTCCGTGGAGATTGTGGAGAAGGCCCGGTGCGGTTTGTAAGTGGTTTGGAGTTCACCACCTTCGAAGTGAAGGAAGAACTACCCTAGTGATTGAGGCTTGGGTAGTCCTCTCCGTGGGCCGGCTCCCATCTTGCCCACCCCTTGACGAAGGGGGTGTGCGGTGGCTTCGTGGTTGAGCGGTGGAGTTGGGCTCGCCTCAACGGGGATTAGGAAACCGGCGAGTTTCCGAACCTTGGTGAAAAACTCTGTCTCATTGTCTCCTTTACTTATTGCATTTACATTTGTGCAATTTACATTCTTAGAGACAAACTTGAGCCACTTTCACTCTAGGATTGCAAAACATAACTTAGTTGCTTAGTTAGACTTATCCCTCACCGAGCCTAGCAACTTAGGTTAGTTTTGATTATGTGTCAATTTTTTTAAATCGCCTATTCACCCCCCTCTAGTCGACATCTTTGATCCTACACAAGCCCTGCGCCTCCTTGCGCCACGACCGCGAGCCGGTCCTGCCTCCTTGCGCCTCGCTAGTCTACTCCCACCGCGCCGGCCTCCGTCGCCACCAGTTGTGCCTCCTCGCGCCATGCTGGCCTTCGCTGCCGCCGGCCTCACCTCCTCCCGCGCGCCGCATCGGCCCCCGCCGCAGCCGGCCACACCGGCCAGCCGCTACCTTCTCCTGTGCCTCCCGCCAGCCAAATCTCTGCCACCGGCCACGGCTACAGTCCTTGGTAGCGGTGGCCATCTCTGCCACCGGCCACGGCCGGCACCCGACTCCTCGTCCTGGACGCTGTCGTTGTGAGCTTCGTCGCAATCCTCCTTGGTGGCGGCCACCTCTACCGCCGGCACGGCCGTTGCGCCACCTCGCGCCACCGACGGATGTCGGGAGCTTCGCCGCTGACCTCCTCAGTGTCGGCCACCTCTGCTGCCGGCCACGGCCATCGCGCCGCCCCGCACCACCGGGTCGCCGACATCACCGTGGAGTTTGTCCGCTCCCGATCTAGCCGCGGGGAGGCCATATCCGCCTCCGGGGGGCCAGATCCGCCTCCAGCGTGGCCGAATCTGCCGCCCTACCCCACCGACCGCTTTGACCGCCGCCTCCCGCCGGACACACTCCGCTACACCTCCCACGCCGAGGGGGAGCTCCGCTGCTGGCTCGTTCTCCCCGCCGCCGCCTTCCCGGCCGGCCGCGCGGTTTCCGGCGGCGGCGAGGCGGCTAGTGGGCGAGGAGGGTGGTGGCTAGGGTTTCTCCCCCGAGCCGCCCGCGTGAGAGTGACGCGAGGGGACGGGTAGTTTTCCGTTGTTATGCCCTAACCTGAACTAGCTATGTTAAATTACAGATATAAATATGCAGAGCTGAATTCCAGGGCCAGATATCTGGGAAAATTTTGGATCGCTCGTCAAGCAAAGCAAGAAGCAGAAACGAAACTGAAGATTAAAAATTAGAGTATTGTCCAACAACTTAGACAGTCAATCGAGGTCAATCTTAATGTTCCTTGCTTGTGCCGTGAGATTTCTTCAACAAGTAACCCGATCGAAGTCGAAGAAGCAAGCAAGCGTGTTAATTTCCTACCGGACTGGTTCCATCAACAGCTGATTGCGACATTGAAATTAAATCATTTCCATCAACAGTTGGAATGTTGGATGCATATATGGCTGCATGTCTTTCTCTCTTTGCTGAATAATGATGATCATCGGAATCGACTAATTAATACCGCAATGCCAATCTTTACGCATGAATCTCATTTATCATCAGGTCCGTCCTTGTGTTTGTGTTGGATCGGCACGACTGTATTGATTGATTGATTGAGGTTCCTTTCAGATTCAGATTTCATCAGCCACGCTGGTACAGGCAGCTTCTAACTAACTACTGTCTACTACTACTAGTACTGCATCATGCATAAAAATGTGGGTATGATTTATTTGTTTTTCTTTTGACATAAAGAGCTAGCATTAGCAAGATAAAATCCTGAAGCAATAGAAAGTTTGGAAGCACAAGACCTATAGCTTGGGGAAACAAAATTCTGCATTCATCGTTGTCACTGGAATCTGGGGGCAAATGGGAATGGCTGGATTTCCTAGCTCTGCTTTTCTCACATGGATCGCTTCGAGTGACACGAAACCCATTATTCAGGCTACGTTTCGATTTATCGGTTCCCATACTGAGCAGGATGAGCAAGCAAGCAACATCACCAGCGAGGCAGCGACCTTCTGCAATCTGCTTGCCTTTGGAAAGAGAGAGACAGAAAAAGAAAGAAAAAAGAAAAAAAATAGGCAGCGAGGCTGTATATTGAGCCTGCAAACTGAGCAGATTTAATCATCTACGTACAGTCATTACTGAGCAAAATTAGCGAGGATGGCGAATGCTGATGGTGTCAGGAGGATATAATCTTGTCGAATGACGCATTCTGATTTTTAGTTAGGTGACGCCTGTAGCATGGATACAGATGAGAAATTCAGAGCTCTGATATCTGTACATATCTTGCGGAGAAGATACTAGCTGCTATCCTGCCTGCCTGCCTGCCTGCCTGCAGATACTTCATGTCATTCAAGCTTAAATGTGAGGGCTAATCTCAATGTTATTCTCATTCACAACTCATCCCACCCAACTTTTCGTGAATGCGCAAAAAGATTACACGTTAGTATATTAGAAAAAGTAGAGTTTTAGTTACACAACACAAACGGCTAGCCATTGCCGGGTATAAGGAAGAAAAAAACCGGAAAGGAACTGAAAAGGCTACTTAAAGAAAATAAAAACTCCTAGGGAAGGAAGGGAGGGTGGAGGCGGGGCCCACTAACATCCAACAAGTCCCCAAAAGCAGCAGCGCTAGCAGAGGACCACAAACGTCTTTCGTGGAGGATGGACTCCAGTACCACTGAAACCGAAGAGAACGAGAAATCAAAAATCCTGACGTTCCGCTCCTTCTACAACTGCCAGGAACCTGGAGGACCAGGGAGTCGAAATCCTTACGAAAATGCTCTGGTAAGTGAGCCCTAGCAGACGACCACTAGACCTAGAGAGAGCAGCCATGGGAAGGAGCGAGGTCGGACCAACCAGAAAGAGATAAAACATGATGCTAGACCTGTCGAGTAAAAACGCAGTCAAGTAGGTTGTGGTTCGTCGTCTCCTATTCTTGAGAGCGCAGAGGGGGCATAGCGAGTGACAGTCAATATCACGCTTTAGCAGAAGGTCTGTTGTCCAGCAGGTTGCTGGAACGCAAGCCACATGAAAGATTTATACGCTTTGCTTGAGTGCTAAATCTGAACCTGTTAGAAATCGAAAAGGCTCATGCGTCAACAAGGGGATTAATTAGGAAGTATAGTAAGATGGACGGGCTTAATGTTTCTACCAGTTCAGATTATACAGCCCACTGACCTGGGCCCTGGGCTAGGAATATGGAGTATATAGATTAGTGGTGATTGGGCCGAAGCTACTTTATTTCTCCTCTCTCTCGGCTTATACCCTTATAACAATATGGAAATTATCTTAAAGGCCCAACACGACCAAATTTGTCAAAGATCACGCGGATTACGAGATAAGAATAAATATTATATAAGTGTAAGTATCAACGCTGGCATAGGACCGCGTGGCCTAATGGATAAGGCGCTCGCCTCCGGAGCGGGAGATTGTGGGTTCGAGTCCCATCGTGGTCGTTCTGTTTTTTTTTACGTTTTTGCTTTTTGAACTTTCCGTATTTCTATACTAGTATTTCTTTTTCCAAACTAATTTACTCGAAGCGTCCTACATTATGGATATCCCAAATGTGTTCACTTGTGTTCGCTAGTTTCTTTCTCCATTTCGTGATAACCTCCCTAAGTAGCACGAACATCGTCAGAGCACCTGCAGTAGCTGTGTTGGTTGCGTTGTAGCGCAACGTTAATTAATTATAGATATTTAACGTTATAATCTCACGATGGTATACCACCACTCTCTCTCTCTCTCTCTGAAAATAAATAAAGCTGTAAATCAGGTAGCACCGTGAAAAAAGATCACGTTTATGCTAATTATTTAGAAGGTCTTCATAAAAAAAATAATTAGAAGGTCAACCGACCCCTCCTAACCACATGAATCTCTCAACTCATAGAAAAAAAGCACCATCATTAGATAACATTTCATAATCTCATCCATGTACCAACCACATATCGCCGTCATCAAACAGACTAATGATCCTGATTTACCAGAGCAGTTGTAGACAATTACCCTCCCATCGTTTATCTTTTAATTTATCAACTCTTACCAAAATTAAAATTATTAAAGGTAACTTTGAAACTTTTTAACCATAGTTTAGGTTTTAGCCATAATTCTTTTTCACTTATTATTTTTCACGAGTTATCAGTCGTAGAACAAACAATGAGGCTATTATTAACTAGGAAACTGTAAGTAGGTATAAATGCTTACACTCTTCTGTTGATAAATATGACGTATAGGACAAGAAATGTTAAAACTTTTAAAATGATGGTAATCAATAGTTTCTTAAACAATTACTGGTTTAAAAACAGAAGAAATTGTACACGTGTAATTGACTCGAAAAGTAACACTCGTGTTATAATATCGCAAACGTATTATAGCTTTTATAAATATATTATAATAAAATATTTTATCAGATCTTATCTTAAAAATCAAGTTCTATAATCATGAGTATTAATAATAGCCATGTGCGTAGTTAGACGGTACTACCTCTATCCCATAATAATTGTATTTTTAAGATTTGAATTTGTTCCAAAATAATTATTACTAATGATCTTATTAATCACTTCTCATTTAAATTTCTCTCTATTTTATCCTCAACTACTTTTCCACTCTTACCTTTACACTATTTAATAAGAGTTATCATAGTTTTTCTTATCAAATCTTAATATATACTTAAATAATTTAGAATTATAATTATTCTAAGACGGATGTAGTAGTACGATTATACATAATCCCAGTTAAAGACAGGGAAGCAGAGCAGAGCCGAAGAGGAGGAAAACTTGTAGCAAGTGATCATTTCATTTTGGGCGTTAACTTGTGGTAGCACCAGGCACGCCACATACAACGACAAGAAGAAAAGCGCGCATCCGACCGATCCGGTACGGCATCTCGCGTCGCCTCCCTCTCACGACAACCAAACCAAACGCGAGCCGGACGGGACGGAGCGCTCCCTCTCTCTGTGTCCCTCCTCGCCCCCGCGCCCGCGACGCCGCGGGCGCCACCGCCACCGCCGCCGCCGGAGATGGACGGCTCCGGCAGCTGGGACGCCATAGACTGGAACCAAATCAAGGTCAGTTTTGCTTGCTTGCTTCCTTCCTTTTCCTTGGTGGTGCGCTTCCTCCACCCGTCCTGCGCCTCCACCGATTCTCCTCCCCCCAACTCGCTCTCATGCCTGCGTCTGCGTGGGTGTGGCTGTCTGCGACGACTGCGCGTGCGGGAGCTGGCCTGTGGGTGGGGTGGGGGGTTCGGGATCCTCATGCGGGGGCGCAAGGCCACCGCCTGCCGCGCGCGCAGACTCGTCTCCTCTCCTCTCGTCTCCCGATAAGTGCGCGCGTCGTTGCGGGGGGACGGTTTTTGATTTGGAGATAGGGTTCGGTTGCTGTTTGGGGGATCTCCGATTTCACGTTTTGTTTCTATTGATGATTTTGTTTTCTCCGCTCTCTAGGAACCGAGGCCGCCGAGGAGTTCGTCCCGGGGCATGGAGGAGTTCCTCCTCGAGGACGAGGAGGTTTACGCCCAGGTAATCGCCTCCTTTTCCCCCGCATCTCTGAATTCCTCCAGTTTCGATGTGCAAAGCTTCATTTCGGACCTAAATTTCCTCTGCGTATTGCTGAATTCAGTTGCGTGACGTGGTGTTTTCCTAACCTTGCAATATGCTTTCTCGATTCCCATTGGATTAACTGATAAATTCATTTATTACTGCCTACAATGACTTGTCGGACTAGCCTGATTGCAATGCACCCATCCACAAAAACTTTGCTTTCTTCTAATATACACTGACGTGCAATTCTTTTGCGTGTTCGCAAAAAAAATGCACCCAAAAAAAAATGCACCCATCCGTTGCCTGTCACTGATAATCTGTAGGCCATACACATTTCTCAATAACACAACCTGGGCACCATAATTTGTCACAATGGGCAGCACATTTCTAGTGCTACGGTTGAATTGCAGCAGTACAAGTAGTACACCGACATACAAAGTGGCACCAAATGATTTCAATTGGATTCCCTGCATTGAACCTCAAGGGGTGCTAGCCCACTTACTATGGAGTTAATAGAAGCAATAATGTACCTAGCCTGGATGTAAATTTTATCAGGGAAACTTTCGCTTAACACTAGTGGTTTTTGCACATTGCAAGGTACTAAGCTACACCAATATTCTATGCGAAATCTACCTTCATGATTTGCCACTTTCAAATTCGTTAAATTTTTGCTGAGCCTGTGGGATGCCAGATCATCACCTTTTCAAGGGTATTTCAATCTTGGATAGTTGTTTTGAGCCTTCTGGTTCTTATAAAATTCTAGGGACAATTAGACTCCATGAGTTTGTAATCAACCAATGTATTTTAGACTGAAACCAAAAGCCTTGCACAGACAGAAACCGCTGCTTCTGACTTTTGCTTTTTTACCTCTCTAATTTCATCCCTCTTGTGTCTCCTTATTTAGGGCCATGGTGTTGTTCTACTTAACACAGATGAGGCTGGCATTCTTTCAGTGACAAATTTCCGACTTCTCTTTGTGGTAAGCAATCATATTATTATTATTTTTATCACAATTATTAGAAACAATTCAACGTGATTTGGATGCCTCCTGTATGTCTATACAGATTCATTGTACTATACAACATTCTATTTTTTTGTTCCTTACATGTTCTCTCAATTTTGTTCCATTGTTTTGAAATATGAACAATGTCTTGTTTGCTTTTTGAGTGGGAATCTAGTATATTATGATCCCTGTTTTTTTTAACTAAGTGTTCTAATGATGGACATAGACACTGCTTCCTCAGTCCTTTCCTTCTCATATTACTCTCATTCTTGTTTTATAAATTCTACCTTTACAGAGCCAAGCCACAAAAGGTGTTATAGAGTTGGGTACCATCCCACTAACTGCAATTGAGAAGATAAATGATGTAAGTCTATAAGTTACCTTCGTTGGGTAGGTCATGTTTTCAAGTCTTCTTTTGGGTTCATGGCCACTATTCTATTTTCTTTAATTCTTTCCTTAGAAAATATCGATTCTGTGGCAGGACGTAAAGCTTCAACCCTTGCCCCGCCAGCATGATAAGAAGCAGCCCCGTGAACTTCTTCAAGTCATTGGTAATCTTTTTTTTTTTTTTACTTTGTAAGTCAGCTTTGAGCAAAATTCATATATTTACAGTCCTACTTAATCACGACTGAGTATATCTTGGCAGAAACTTGAAAATAATCTGTCTTGAGATGGTATTGACGATGTGCGTGAAAAGGATCTATGTTGACATAGTATTAATGCTGCCAGAGGCCTCACCTCTATTACGTGTCCTCTTGTAATTGAATCCATCTTTTGTTGGTGGGATATGGATTAAAAACAATAAATATCTTCTCGAACCACTCTGTGATTTCTGTTCGATAATGCCATTTTCCTTGTTCTTGTACCATAGTATTGCCATTTTTATTGGTGATTTTATAGTCTATGTATGTGTTAATAATTTTATCTGACACCTCAAGTAGTTTGCAAATGTATCTTGTTTTGACCTTACCTTTAACTTGAGTTTTTTTTCATCCAGGTAAAGACATGAGGGTCATTGTGTTCGATTTCCTTCCTAAAACCAAGCAGGTCGAAATCCTGTTTCATTCTAATATTCTTTTGTATTATATTTTGTTCTATTCTCCATATGTTGGGTGATGCCTCATTAAAACCTCATATGGTCTCGTACTTTGTTATGTTATGTATTTTAATATTTTTGAGTTTCATTTCTGTTACTTATCTTTCAGAAAAACGAAGTGTTTGATGCTTTGAGAAGATATAGTAAACCTACTCATCTGTGGGACCTATATGCATTTTCTTGTGATCCATCCACCGTTTATCAGAAATCTGATCCAAAGATGCGGCTCTTGAAGGAATACCATCGCCTTTTTAGGAAATGGTTCCCGCATAGTGGATCCGAGTTCGAGAAAGACTTGCGTAATGAATGGTGGAGGGTAACTAAAGTAAATTCCACCTATTCACTATGTTCGACGTACCCATCTGCATTGATTGTGCCAAGGAGCATAAGGTATTTTTATACCATTCATAATATCTTGTGGTAATTTTATTCTCTTACACATGCTCAGCACCAACATTTTTTTATTATCTGTTAGTGATGAAGATTTATTGCAAGCTTCTTCTTTCCGGTCTGGCAGACGCTTGCCTGTTATTTCGTGGTGTGACCCTGGTATGCATGCTTAAGTTTTCCTTTTAATTATTTGCCAATAAATTTCATCACTATTCTCTGCAGTCTTGTGCTCCCTATATTTTGGAAAGGCTGATGACTGTTGGTGAATGGTCTTATGAATTATGACCTCATTGCCGTTCCTTTTATATTTATAGTTCATAATTGTTCAGCTACTTTCAGATTTTGGGGGTAACACTGTAACATCATTAATATAAAGTATCATGTTGGTTTCAGTTCCCTTTATATGACATGCATAAAACTTGAGTGTGTTTGTGTTACAGGATCTGGAGCTGTTCTGGCAAGGTCATCTCAGCCATTGGTAGGATTGATGATGAATTTTCGGAAGTGAGACCGTATCCATCTTAATTGATTTGGCGCATACGCTGACTTCTGAATGCAGTTGGTCTAAAAATATGTCATTCTTTGCAGCAATACTGATGAAAAGCTTGTTTCTGATCTTTGCACCCAAATTATTGATGCCACTGGGTCTCTAAGGTAATGGAAGTATACAGCATTTCATTCTATGTTTGTTAGTCTCTTTTGACATCATTGAAGTATTACCTTCTATAATGTGGCTATTTCCACTTACTGGCTATGTTTTTGGTAAGTTGTAGGAGCTGCTGTGTTCCTAGAAGCTAAAGTGTAGCTGATATTTTTATTGACCGTGTTCTTTCTTCCTTGCCCTTTTTGTGCTCTTTCTTCATTATTTCTAAGTACGAGCTACTTAAAAACACATACTGAGATAATGAGTGCATGTCTGTAGAATTATTGGGTCTTGACCCTTGAGATTACTTACATAGCATATTTGATTTTTCCTACACTTGCATTTAACAATGGGAATATGGCACAGTAATCTTAGATGCAAGTTTGATCGTTTTCCTTTGATGCCCTTCTCTCAATATCTTAAACACCTAGAGTTTCAAGTTATATTTCTTCTGATTTTAATGCACACAGGAAATTATATATAGTTGATGCCCGACCAAGAGCAAATGCTTTAGCAAATGGTGCAAAGGGAGGTGGCTCAGAGTCATCTTCAAACTACCCAAGATCTGAGGTAATATTCTGTATATATTAACTTTTTTTATATATCATACAATTTCTTTACAATTATTTTTTTTTCTCTTTGTTTATCTGGATCCTGGACCAGGTTCTCTTTTTAGGAATACAAAATATCCACACAATGAGAGATAGTCTTTTTCGCCTTAGGGACTATGTTGATGCCCATGGGTCAGTATCATCAAATGGAACATCGTCAGCTGTATCTCTGGTTGGAGACCGGGTAAGCCTATGGTTTGCCTTGTTGAACTACCACTTTCAGTATACATTTCCGTGATCGAAGATTATATTATGCTTGTGCCAGGCCAGTTGTAGACTTCTCCATACGTGGGTTTGGTGCCTGCCTTTCCCTGCGTATCTGAATCTGTTACTTGCGGCCTTGCTAGCTGCAATTTACATTGTTTAGTTAAATATGTACTGTGGAGTAGCTTCTTAAGTTAGAACTTGGGACCCTTTATTTCTGAATTAGAAATATAGTACACATTATGAATTTTTTGACTAACTGAAGACATGTAAAGTTGGTCCGGATAAGTCCCAAGTGTTACTTTTATCATACTGAAATGCCTATAAGTTCATTAATGACAAAACAGAAGAAGTGGAGATTGATGATCTTTTTTTCTCACAGAGAAATCGTGGATCAACCTGGGGTGGAGGGAATCTGAATAGCATGACACAATTTTCTTCAACGTTAGGGGAGTGGCTAAACCATATCCAGAGTATCATGGTTGGTGCTTCATGGATTGCTGCACAAATTGCCCAAGAATCAGCTTCCGTTCTCGTCCATTGCAGGTTTTTTTCTTTTCACCAGCTCCTGGAGATGCTCTGATTGAATTGATTTACTTATTAGTAAAGGGAGAATGTAGAGAATATTTTTTGCGCCTACATGCTTACCTGGGCACCTGACATTTAGTTGAGTCTGTAGGCAAGGTTTGTAATTGCTGGATGATAAGTTTAAGCTCAATTGAATTGAAAAAGACTTTGTCTGGTCACATCTGGGAGGTTGTAATGCGAATTTAACTCAAAATTCAAAGTATACAATAATTTAAACTAGACGCTTTCCCAAATCCTGATCCCTAATGAGAACTGGTGTGATCTTACACCCTGATTCACATCTTGTCCGTTCAAGTTATGATCCTTTGATTCCATCTTAGTCTGTATGATCTCTATAGTTTTCTTGCTGTTTATCCCTAAACATTGCTGATGCATATCAAATTCTCTCACTATTCTGTTTTTGCAGTGATGGTTGGGACCGAACAACTCAGTTGGTTGCACTTGCTTGTTTGTTGCTTGATCCATATTATAGAACGTTCAATGGGTTCCAGGTACAGAGATTAACTTTTATGCAATGCACTAGTGGTAGCAAAATCCTTCAGTTCGATTTTTGCATTATGTTTGATGTTGCTATCCCTTTTTGCTAACTGGAAATGAAATGATGTTTCTATATTTATTGCAAGGTAGGTGGCCTTCTTAAATTTTGAGATCAAACACAAATTATTTTGCTTCTTTGTTGCATGTCCATGTTTTTATATTTTCACGAAAGCTATATGTACATTCTTCTAGTTAGTGCCAGATGCATTCTAAGTGCTGGCTTATTTCAATCATGTTACTTCAATAATGCAATTGGAAATTTCACCTTATTGTTGCTAATTTAATTTTGGATATTTAACCCTCTGCACTACATTTCTGTAGGCCCTTGTGGAAAAGGATTGGTTAGCATTTGGCCATCCATTTGCAGAGCGAATGGGAGTTCCAACGATAACTGATAATAATGGTGGATCACAGTTTGAGCTGCTAAGACAACCTTCTCTTGGGACTTTGAGCAATTCGCCAAACAGAGGTGCTTTAGGATCATCAGTGTCAACATCTAATACTACTTCTGGTCAATCCCAGTCATCAAACAACTCTTCACCCATACTGTTACAGGTAATCTATTCTTTCTTGGGCACCTTGTGTTAATAAACAGTATTCTTCCAGTCAAATTTATTTGATGTAACTGAGTCTGTTCTCCCAACGTCAAATATTTTTTTACTAGTGTGAGTAATAGTTATCTTGTACCTCGACTCATAAACAAGCATCAGCAACTGCCAACAGTGAGCTAAATGAATAATGATTTTTCTTTTATTTTCTCATACATAATCACCTTTTTCTGATTCTGTAATCAGTTTTCTTATTGTCTGCATGGCAGATGTTATACTTTTTCGTGAGGGTAAACATAAGCTAATACTCTTCCGGAGTGTGTATTGTACAAACTGAGCATAACTGAAGACTACTCAGCATTTAGGATTAAGTTGCACACCCTCGCAAATCATGCATGGCTGATGGTTTCCATTTTTATAATGAAATTATTAGTTAATTGTCCCTAGTTAATAACAGGCGGTGCTATAATGACTACTACATTCAAGTGACTGCATTCTGGCTTTTTAATAGTCTCCCTTATGAACAAACCAAACCATTATCCATTTGGCAATTCTCAAAGTGAATATCTTGTGATTAAGATATCAATTGTTTCTTGTATTACTCAAAACTTGTATTAACCCGCCCCAGAACACTCCTCTCTTATTTTTCAGTGGCTGGATTGTATTTCTCAGTTGTTACGTTTGTATCCATCTGCATTTGAGTTCTCATCTGTAAGTCATCTCCTCTTCTGCAGTGCGCTGAAACTAGGCCTCTTCATGAATTTTTATAACCTGAACTGCTTTTCACTGCAGAAATTCCTTGTTGACTTTATGGATTGTGTGTTGTCATGCCGCTTTGGGAACTTCTTGTGCAATAGGTATTTAATCGAGATATCTCATCGTAGTTATTTTCATTTGTATATTTTGTGATTGAGTGAACATAAGTGAACGAGTAGAGGAAGCAATCAAATAAAGACATGCAGACATGCTTATGTTTTCATCTGTCCAAAATTTGAATGGTGGTTCTTTTCTGACTAAAATGACACGCTTAGGTAAATTGAAACATCGGTTGCAGGGGTCTGTTTGAGAGTGAGTCAAACTAAACCTCTTGGAGGGCACATGATTTTCATTTTCTCATATTACCATTGTAAAGCTTCTACGGTTTTCCATGATGTCACGACTCACAAATGGAATGCTTTATGCTGTATATCTAGTCAATTAGGAAAAAAAAAGCTGTCAAATGTTTCTGTTCATCATCTGTCATGATTCATCCTTGTAAGTTTGTACTGACTATCTTCTATTGTTTGTCTGGTTCTCACATTATTTTGAAGTATTAGCTGGCTACCTGTGGACAATATAGTTAATAGTTTGCCAGTAATAATGTTAGTTGCTACACCCTGTCTTAGTATTCTTAGGCTGTGTAGTCCACTAGATGTGGTCTGAAACTCTTTTGACTGTGTCTTCCCAAAACGGGCTTGTCCAGACAATTATAGTTTGTTGTTCATGTATGCACCTGTCTTTCGGTAATAAGCAATGTTTGACTCCTTTCTTCTATAGTTCTTGATTTATCTTGTTTGGAAAATATCGTGCATATCTGACTTCAATTTAAAATGCAAGTGAGCGAGAAAGGGAGCAATCTGGTGCTGCAAGCTCTTGCCATTGCATGTGGATGTACTTGGCTGATCTCCGAGCTTCTGGTGGCAGCTTCCATAAGCATCGTAATCCATTCTATGACCCATTAAAGCATAATGGTCCTCTAGTGCCACCTGCTGCAGCACTTGCTCCAACCCTTTGGCCCCAATTTTATTTGAGATGGACATGCCCCATTGAATCTCAAGGTGGTGATCTTGAATCACAATTGCATGCCATGAACAAAAAGTACACAGAAGCAATGAAGGTAATTAAGTAAAGATCTTTATGTATACCTTTGATCATTTTGTTGAGGTAATTGTTTTGTTTGATTTGATCACACAAACTTTGGGAAGTTGCATGGAGCAAGATTAAAGACATTTATGGTTCAAGATAGGATAGCCATCATAAGAGGGACATTGGGATGTTTTTTTTTTCGAAAATTTCTTTGTGTGTCAGACATCCATCCTGATGTTTATTTCTTGTATTGTTTTCTCATGTAATGGACAGGCAAAGGACGCAACTGAATCAAGGGCAAAAGATATTAAAATGAAGATGGAATCTATGCAATTAGAATTACAGAGGGAGAAGCGTGCAAGTAGTTCAGCCTTGGCCATGGCTCAACGTGCTCAAAGGGAGAGCGTTGCCATCAGAAAGGCAGTGCGATCGTTGGGGTGCACGGTCAATTTCGCCACAAATGAAAGCTATGTGGAGAAAACTGAGGGGCTGACATATTCATTTCGAAGAGACACAGATGCTGAGTCCCAGCACGATAAGAATTCCGACTTCTCTGTATCCATCACTGCCATTGAGGACAGCTTGGTTTCAGAGACACCAAGCAACCATATCTGTGAATCACTTTGCCCTTTCCGCACCAGGGAAGGATGTAGATGGCCTGATGAAGCGTGTGCACAGCTTGGAAGCCAGTTTGTTGGTTTAAAGGCAAATTTTGATGCTTTTGACCGGCTATCGGTACAGGACAGCTATTTTGGTTCAGAATAGGAAGAAGACCTTGAACTCTCCATGCCAATCCAAATGCACTTGGCTGCTGCCAATACATTTTTTTTCACAAGTTGGCGCCTCCAAGTCCTGCACAGCTGCACTAATAGCAAGCTATATGCGCGGAACGCAAATCAAATGATACATGCTTTAACCATTTTGCCATGAAGTACGCCAGGCTCACCTTTTTTTTTTTGTTTCTTGGAATGCCTCTGTAATAGTCTCTAACTGGGCATTAGGCGTTCTTCATTAGAGGAGTTAGCAACTGGTTAGTAGCTACTGGGACTGAAAATCAGTCCTTCGAGCTGTATATAGAATGGAGATCGATTCATACAGGAAACAATATAATGCAGGATGTAACAGGGATAAGGGACATTTCTTTCTTTTATTTTCACTAAAAATTGGTTTAGTTACATTGGGAATAAAGAAACAATGTGTATCCTGCTTGGTTGAAATAAAATGTGATTTGACGGGAGCTACCCAACTATGTTGTTCGTTCTTTTGTTTCTATGGTATTTTAATGATATTCTCTTTGCATAACTGTTGTAGCCTTGTTTTGTGAGATTAATTGACTTACAGAGCGATATCTTAAGTTAAAACTAAAACTTGCAAGACGATTTCAAGACCTAGTAAACAATGGAAGATAATTTCCGGACCAGAAACGAGTCAACACACAAGAATACCGAATCAAACGGGAAAACCAACAAATGCAACAGTGGATGATTGTACAGCACAATTTGAGATCATTTTATTGCACCACTACCACATGCTGTTTGCATTTGCAGCGAAATATGCTGAAAACAAGATCATCCCCATGGTTATGTGATCGTGAGTTCCAAGTTCAGAACCCATGCATGGAATGGAAAAGTGGCCATCGAGAATTATAATAGAACGAGCAAACAAAGCAACAGCCAAAGACCATTCTGAAGTACAATCGACAAAATCACTAAACCATAATGTTGCGCTGTCAATCCTATGAGAACATCAAGAGCGATAGCAATATACGTGTAAAATATGATGATCGAACCAACCATCATTATCGCAAAATTATCCAAAACAGGCACGGAAATTTCATCACCATGATGGTTTATGCAACGCTGCCTTGATACAGAACAAAGTCATGGAGTGAGCGGGGAAAAAGTTTGTGTAGTCCAACATGAAAGGTGGGAAATTATTGGCATCACAGTAGAACAAAGTTTTGACAGCAAACAAAAAGCACACATGAATTTTATTGGAGTGGCTAATGCTGAGCTGAAACAGCAGGAGCTCCCTCGGCCTTCTCCTTTGCTTCCTTCTGCCTACGAATAGCAGCTCTTATCTTACGTTGCTCCTCCTTGTAGATTCTGTTCCTGCGTTGGAACTGCATTGGAGAGAATCATACAGGCTTTAGTCCACATTTCCGCATCAGGTCATCTTGGTTGTTAGAATCGGTAACAGAACTCCTAACAGAATGAAATGGAAATCTAGAACAATATAGTTCAGACTACTGTTGCATCCTGATTCATTTCTCCCACGACTGGACGCTATGCATTAGCATGAATCCATAAATTTTATTTTGCTGTAAGGAATCAGGGCAAGCATATATCCCTTTAAAACACAAGAAACAATTCAGAATACGATGTCATCATGCATTCCAAGAAGTAATAAGAACTTGTTGAATTGAATAGTATTACGAGTTGTGTGCCTTTATGCTAATGAATATTCATTCTAGTCACATTCTGGAACCAACCAGGGATTTTCTGAACTAGTTATCCAATCAACAGACACTCCGAAAATATTAAGAGATCACCTGGAAAAGGGAAATTGAGCTGTCCTAAGAGACAAGGAGAAAGGTTATGCTATGCCTTACTGACCAATACTATTAGCAACCTTGTCTACAACATAATGGAAATGAAGCATATGGAATCCCACCCCCCCCCCCCCCCCCCCAACAATCATACAATGGATTCGAAACACGATTACTACTCCAATCAAATGCAGTGCCCCCAATTAGCCGGTGATGCTAATACCAATACCAAGAACAATCCATCCACCCCTTCAGAAAACTGAAAATGGTAGATCTAGGTGGTTGTCGAGGCGAGTTTCCATCAAAAACAATTTGGATTTGGGGAAGGAACCGAGGTGAGGGATTGAGGAGAGATAGGAGGATACCTCCTTGGAGTGGTGGAGGCACTCGAGGTAGTCCTCCCGGAGGAGGCCGCAGTCGGACGGCTGCCGGCAGCGGCTCATGCACTCGCTGAAGTCCAGCCAGAAATCGTAGCACCGCCCCTTGTTCCCGTTGATGCCCCACCCGGACGCCATGGCTCCACCTTCTCCTTCCCTCTCTCCGCTCGCCGCCTCTTCTTCTTCCTCCTCTCGATCGATCGGCCTCTCCTCTCTCCTCCCGATCCCCAAAGTCCCCAACCCTATACTCCTCGGTTTCACTGACGATGTGGCCCCACCTCTGACTGCTTGCAGGTTAAATGATAATATGGCTTAAATGGAGGGGGCTGTGTGAAAATGTACCCGTTAGCCCGTGCTTAGCATCGATCTCGACCACACGTGCTAGATCGGGCGGTCATAACAGACGGCAACGGTGATCGCTACCATTAGCAGCGATCCATAAGCAAAGATTATAAATGTGTTTAAGCATGTAGTTTTGGTGTGGTCTGCAGCTGCCAATGGCGATTTCTCTCTAAAATGGCAAAATTGTTTGGAAATCCAGAGCTCCGGCGAGGTGCAAGTTCTTCATGTGCGCGGGGCATTATCGAAGCCTGAAGCTCTTGTTGGCTGGAGGGTGCTAACCACTCCACTGCTGTGTAGTTGATGTAAAATGTTGTAAAACTAGTGTCTGTACAGCCCTTAGCCTTCTAGGCAGTTGTAACTGCTGTACAAGATGAACCTCTTCTCAATCTCGAAAATAAAGAAGAAAAGACCAGAAGCGACACAATTAGCATTAGGTACGTGCCCCCAAATTTTCATTCAAATGCTAATACATGCGTTCTGTCAGTATTTCTAATCTCTATTTTCTACAAAAGAAGCCATTCGTATCAAAATTTGGCACAATGCTATAATCCTCACAACCCCTCGCTGCCTCCACTACAAAATGACTTTTTTTTTTCCTTTCTCAAGGAAGTGTGGAGTTGCTAAGTAAAAACTTAGATTAGCCGAGTAGAAAAAGGCGCTCGCCATTCTTGTTCTGCGCCAATGAACATAACATAGCTGCACCTGCATTCAAAGAGGGGGAACAAGAAACGAGAAAGGTTTATTCAAATGCTCAACAAATTTGTATTTCATGGATTCCTAAGAACCATGAGAACAGATCGAAGAGGCGGCCTTACTTTTCCAATGCAGAGAGACATCAGTAGTATGTGGAATGAAGAGACTCAAGCCAGTGTTACCTTTTTACCTTTGGATTCTCTTGCCTGCAGAAAAATATTTTCAGTACTTGTCCAAGAAATCTTATGCCAAGAAACATCAAACACCAACAGAGATGAGTGTCGACAGGATGGGATATTGGAATTTTCAGTTAAGAAACACGTTGTTTATATGCCAAAGAATTGAGCATGAACCTCACCTTCGTTGAAACAGACTTCCTGGACGATACAAATTCGCCAAACTCCATGTCATACTGCCTCTTTTGGTCTTCTGATGTAGAAGGTCTAGCCTTCCTAGCAACAGACATTAGGAGTTCTTTGCTGATACATGGCTCTCTATCTGTGTCTGAGACACCATTGTTTCTGTCCTCCAGAAATTCATGCACTGCTGCCAGCGCAGCATCTGTTAGAATAGCAGCGAGATCTGCACCCGTAAATCCTTCAGTCAAAGAAGCAACGTCTTCCAGACTGGCATCACTTGCCAGTGAAGCCTGTGACCAGCCAGAAGACATTACAATAGAAGGCATTGTTAAGAAACAATGTGAGTGTTAAGAAAGCAATAAATTTAATGAGTTCACACATGGCAAAACCTGTGATTGAAAATATCAACAAAAGACAAAATGGCAGAATCATCGGCAACAACTTATAAATGAGAACTCACCGTTCTAGAGTGAACCTTCAGAATTTCCAAACGCTCCTGCCATCCAGGAAAATCACATAAGATCAAACGGTCAAATCTTCCAGGCCGCAAGAGTGCAGCATCAATTAATTGTGGTTTACTGCATAAGGAAAAAGATGACACCATTAAAAACTAAGGCATTCAATCAAGCTATTTTAGTTCTAATCTTATTCTCATCAGTAAAATTTCAGTCTTCATAGCATTTCATTCCATGCTGACTGATTCTTGACATTTTGCGACTGGTCATTGCAGTCCATTTAAAATTGATTTATATGCCTTCATTAAGCTCACAATAAGAAAAGAAAAGATGCTTCTGCACATTCTGCACCAATTACATCTGCTTATGCTTTGAGAGCTAACCTTGTAGCAGCAAATACAAATACTCCAGTCAAGCTTTCAACACCATCTAGTTCTGTCAAGAACTGCAGACAAAAAATAAATATGATCCTGGTTATGACAAGAAAAAATGAATGCTCTTTTAGAACTAAAGATCGATGCAATACTTTTATCCAGTAGTCCTAAAGGCAACTTACTTGATTAACAACACGATCAGAAACTCCTGCACTATGTGTTCCTCGCTGGGGTGCAATGGATTCAAACTCATCAAAGAACAGTAGGCAAGGTGCTGCAGCAGCTGCCTTTGCAAAGAAGTCACGAACCTGAAATCAGATTATTAAAATCAGAACCATGACCATGTGAAAGAAGAATATCGGAACCATATTGATATCAATGGTCTTCTATGTCCTCTATAACTACAGCTACACAGATAATAAGATATTAAATATCACAAGTACTAGCCCTTCAAATGTTTGTGTGAAATTAGAAAAAGGCATAAGATAAAGAATGGGACGTCACACCGATAAAAAATAAAAGAGTCCTTACAGATTGCTCAGAAGAACCGATGTACTTATTCAATAGTTCTGGACCTTTGACTGATATGAATCGCAGAGAACAAGCGGCAGCTGCAGCTCTCACAATATGTGTTTTGCCACATCCAGATGGTCCGTAGAGGAGAATGTTTGATCGCAACCTTACAGGTGCCTTAGTAAAGATATTTGGGTATTTTGATGGCAATTCAAGAGTCTATAACAAGAAAAACAAATGTGAGTAGGAAGGTAGGAACATATACACAGGTAATAAAATGAAGGTTTGTAGAAAATAGTTAGTTGTCCATGAGTATATCAATGAGGAAGCAAGCTCCTGGTTCGTCAAACCTTAACTTGAAACCATATCACAGTATCCCTCTGAATAAATTGCAATACCCAACAGTCACAGTTATTATCATTCCCGTAAACCATAGGTGAATGACCCTTTCTAAATTCCCACGTGGAGGCAATATGGATGGAAACATGCATATTTCTAGAAACTATCTTTTCCACGAGTTTTTAGTTTAAGAAGTCCACATATATATATATACTTGTCCTTTGGACTGGGAAGATTCAAGTTTCTGAAGTCAACACTTCACCGCTAACTTGCCATTCTTTAATATCACAGGTTCAATATTTAGATATCCCCGGATGTAAGAAATCTAGCTTCTGCTAACTATCAGCTATAAATAAATCTTTAGCTTTCTATCCAGCTGCTGATGCTTACTTTGTATAGTAAAGAAGGAAATGAATGGTGTCATATCTGTTATTCTGTTCCGTCAGTAAAAGACATTCATTCCTTCTACCAACCACCACTAGAGGCTGTTAACCATTCCCAACAGATCTTAAAACTTGGATTAGAAATAGGACAAACATGTTTTGTCGCTGGCTAATGAAACTTCTAAGGTAGAAAGATTTAGTGCTGTGAGCATCCTCTGAACTATGGTAGAATATGTATAAGGCTTATTAATAGCGAAACTAAATAATTTGAACAAGTAATAAGGATTGTGAACCTCTTTAATGATGGTTACTGCTTCATTAAGCCCTCCAACATCTTCCCAACCGCCTTCACTGTCAGCAGGGGCATATTTGCTAAGATCACGCATGGCAACTGGAAGGAAGTCATGCATCGCTTTCAAGAAATCTTCCTTCCCTAGTGTTGGTTCAGCACAGTCCAGAGAGGCACTAGAAGGCAGAACAAAGCGAGAGGCAGCAGCATGCACAGCCCTATCAACCAAAATATCCTGCAACACAATGGTATATATATATATAAGATGAACAGAGCTCAGACCTTTTATCTGAATATAGTTCTAATTTTGGAAATGCTTGCATCAGTAGCATTACCAAGTCATATGCATCATAGCCATCACATTTTGATGCTATCTCTGAAAGAACTTCCTTAGAACACTGTAACTCACGCTCCTCAACATGATGTTTCAACAGCGCCTCACGCTCAGGAATAGAAAGAACAGGAAGCTCAACGTGGAAATCAAATCGCCCTGTGAAGTAAACAGTTTTTTTTTAATCAGCATGACAGAAGTTGGCAGTATAACTCTTGACATGAAGAGAAGGTAAGAAAGAACCAGAAGAAGTTAAATCTTGAGGAAGACTCTGAAGTGATTGAGCTGAAGCCATTAATGCAATAGGTCCATATCCACACGCATTCCGAATCTTATCCTAGCACGAATACAAGATCATCATGCTAAACAAAAGAACACACAAGTACTCTGATAAAAAGAACAGCTTACAAATATGTCAGTTTGTTCAATCTTTGAAATGTGCAGTAGGAAAATATGATAACACCTCCTCACCTTGTACTCATCCATGATATCAGCCAAATATCTTACTATAGAATCAGATGAACTGGATGATTGAGGTAATTGAGGATATGAAGACACTGAGACCACATTATCTATATCATCAAATAAGATAATCGAAGGTGTGTGAAGCAGAGCTTCACAAATGCTATCTTCAACTGTTTGCTTTGTCTCCTTAGCCTTGCCCACTGTAAGTTTGGAACAATCTATATATATTCTGTTCACAAGGACAAATCAACATTTTACTGATACAATTTAAGGTGCCCCTGACTTTTCTTATAAACAATTGCACAACTCTGAATAAAAAGATTGAGATGTTTACACATGAGCCAATATCTCTTTATGGTCTTCAAAGTATTTTGCAGCAGCCCTAATCAAAGCAGTCTTCCCAGAACCCTGAAACAGAGAAAGAGCTCACAAAACTATAAGAATGATTTAAAATCATACAACCCATAATGCAAACCAGATACTATTACTTACTCGAGTTCCAAGGACAAGAACATGACCAGGGAAGGGGAGCTTTAGCTGGTCAAATAACCTCAGACTAGTTGACGATAAGAGAACAGATAGCCCTTCACAAAGGAAAGGATGATAAACATGGATTAAGAAATAAGAAACGCGATACTTTACAAGATAAAAAGAGAACAAATAAAAATAAGAAAGGAACTTAGCAATGATATTAAATACTTTTTGTGACATCTGACATTGCATTCTCCATCCAGCCTAAAGAAGATCGAGTCAGCTTGAACCCATTGCTGAAGCCATCATCTAATACAGAATCAAAAGATTCAGGCTCACCCAGCTCCAACCTCCCAAATTTTAATTCCAAGTTTTCTAGATCATCACTTTGAATGCTCCAAGAAAGCTCAGCATTGCCTTGCGAATTGCTGTAGCTAGAATTTTCAAACCCAACCTTTAGCAGGTATAGAAATTCTTTTCCCCTGTTATGCTTTTGGTCTACTGCTTCAAAATGGAGCAAAACTTTGGTTGGTAAAACTACTGGACTTATCTCAGAGTTCCCAACGTGTAAGCCCATTTCTTTAAGTTGCCCAACAAGCCACTGCTTAATGAGAATCTTATGTTCCAATAGGGATTCAGAAGTGTTATCAATATCTGCACTTAGAACATCATCATTGTTACCAAAACGAGCTTCCTGAAAGGGGCCTCTATTTTCTGAAGGGATGCTAGTTTTCCTCCAAATGTTCTCTTCTTGACTTCCAAATTCACTACCATCATGAGCAACTTTTTCATGCATCTTAAAATGTAACGGACTTATTGTCACTACAGGTTGATCATTCTTGACATTAGCTGAGAATTTCTTCACATAAACCCCTGCAAAGAACAATGACCATTTCAGACTTCATGAGAATTGTAACGTAAAGGATGATGCGTTATACAGGTAAAATAACTATTTATAGATGCTTATATTCCAAATCAGAACTCATGCATGGAGTGTTTGAAGCCTTTAAAACAGAACTCATAGACCACAGTTGGTTGCTACTTGACAAGCTGACAACGCAGAAAGACCTATTTTTGAACTTACATGAATGAATGTCTGCACTTATGTAGTGACGAATAGAGTGGGGAAGCATAACATGCCCTTTGGAAACTGAGTCTGAGAATAAGATATAGACTACCACTTCTCGGACCCTTTCTTTAGGCAGTAAAATACCCTTCTTTTGAGTAACTTCTTTGCCTTTTTGAGCAAGTCTCTTTGGTGATGATTTAGATGAAACAGTGACCAACTGAAGATTGGAAAATGAAGCTCCTGCAGCTGTTTCTGGATGTATCAACACAGCATAGCTGAGAATCACCCCCAGTTCAACCCCCTTATATTTGAATTTATGCACATACTTTCTATCTGCTGCTTGAACACGCAGGAGAGCCTTTGATTTGGCTTCTTCCTTCAGTGCATTTTGCTTTTGCACATCCTGGCTGGAGTTTTCTCTACGTTTTTTGGGTGCCACAGCAACTTCAGTTCCCGGAACAAGTTGAACTAAAAGAAATAAAAGCATGACAAACATTAGCAATAAATACAGAAGGTACATGACCTCAAATACTGAAGGCATTTTTTATGAGAAACTAAAAGCAGCATGACATACTGTAACACAGTGCAGAAAGCAAAATTGCAAGGTACATGATGCGTTAGAACAATAATCATTGGGGTTTTGTCAGAAGATGCTACATTAGGTTACGGTACAGTCGGATGGACTACCAGTGTACTGCCAAAGCTACAATCTAATAGCAGTGTACAACAGCTGATACCATTGTAAGAAATTATTTATAGAGGCTAAAGTTTAAATTGTAATGACTGGTTGGACAAAATATGTATGAACTTATCAAGCCCAGCTCCATGCTTTTGTTGATAACATGATTTCGTACTAGCGTAACATCCTGGACATAAGAAGGTACATACAATTTGAAGTAGTTTGGATTGGATGAGATAGCTAGGTCACTAGATACAAAGTGCGCATGAGTGGAACGTCCCTTAAAAAGTTCATTTGAATGGAACCATGGTTTAGATGAAAGAATGCACTGGATGTAACATGAGGATAATTAAGATAAGAAAAGGAGGCATACCCAGTGATTTCTTTGGAGAAGATGAGGTCACAACAAACTTCACAATATTATGGCCGTCCAACCACAATGGGAATTTCATACCCTCGTAAACAACACCAACCTAGTTTGAAGAAGAGAATTTAAAAAGTAAAACTTTACACATTAGAGATGATATCACTCGGCAAATCAAGCAAACAATGTTTAAAACAGAAGAGTACCTGAGTCAAGATTGTTTCTTCAGCCAAATCAGCACGGCTCTCCAATATCTCCCAATCATCCTCACTGAAAGGTTCTATACAGACTGAATCAGCTTTGGCCAGGGAGCGAGCTACACTCAACTGTGCAATTGTTCCATCAGGCAATGAGATGCATTCTGCCAGCTCTTGAGCAACCTGCAAACCCCAACATTTGATCAAGATTTCACACTGGAAATAATCCACAGCCTACCGCACTGTGTGTACATCGCAACGAATACAAGCATATACGGGGTCACCACAATCATCAGAATTCTACTAGCAGAAGTTAGATTGACCGTAAAGCAGTAAAATCTCCGGATGATTTTGACCAGGATAAAGCGAGCCATCCCTTACAGAGGCTGAAACACCCAAATTCTACAGGATGGGAATAATACGGAAGTGGGGGGAATCGGTGCTGACCTCGATGGCGCGGGACCGGGACGCGGCGCCGGACCAGGCGAGGGACCAGCGGGCGGCGGTGGCGGCGGCGCGGAGGTCGAGCGCGAGGACCGGCGGGAGGTCGCCGGAGGCCGAGGTACGGGACAGGGCGTGGATCAGGTGGAGCGGGAGCGCGGCGAAGCAGCTCCGGGCGCCGCCCACTACCCGCACCTCCACCTCCATCCCGCCGTCACCGCTCATCGCCTCCTCCTCCGCCGCCGCAGCTGAGCTCTCCTCTCTCGTCGGCGTCGACTCCTCCTTTGCTTCGCCTCTCTCTGTCTCTCTAGTCTCCGGTCAAAAAAAGTAAGGGGTTTTGGATATTTTTTTTATTATTACGTCCTTTTTTTAATACTCCGTTTCATAATAATCGACTTTTTTCCTAATCAAACTTTGTTAGGTTTAATCAAATTTATAGAAAATTATAGTTATAATTTTAACACAAAACAAACATATTCTTAAAATATATTCAATGTTAGATTTAATGAAACCAATTTGATATTTTAGATGTTGCTAAATTTTTCTATAAACTTAGTCAAACTTAACAAAATTTAACTAGGAAAAAAATCAAACGACTTATAAAATAAAACGGAGGGAGTATAAGGTGGTGTTGACTTTTTTTTAAACACAGTAGAAACAAAGCGCTCACAACACACGCACACTCACTCCTACAAACGCACACACGTACACCCTACCCCTATGAACACCTTCGGAAGAATAAATAATTAGCCGTAAATACGAACACCCGTGTTAAATTTAGGATTTAAATCTAGGTGGACTGATTCTACCATAAGAAATCTAACCAGATGGCATTAACTTTTTTATAAATGTTCGATGATTCGTCTTATTTAAATTTTATGTACAAATATAAATATATATAGGTTATATTAAAAAACATTTGATGATAAATTAAATTATAATAAAATAAATGATAATTACATAATTTTTTTCTAATACGATGAATGGTTAATCGTATTTAAAAAGTTAACGATGTTATATATTAAAAATTAGAGGTAATATTATTTTGGGAGAAGCTTACATAGAGCTCGAGGAAGAAGAGATTGCACTTGTAATCACGCAGCTTCCAGCTGATTATGGTAATCTCGTATGATGATTGATTGGTTAACCCGGGGCCTGTCATTTTTGTCCATACTTATGCAAGCTTTTTTGAGTTTATTGCGTTCAAATTCAGTTAATTATTGTACAAATCACGGTCATCAAATAATAACTCTTGGAGTTTTATCTGAATTCCGTTCGGAATTAATTACCGAGAAAAGAATACTGTACATGACAAAATAATTTGGCTCTCCCCTCTCCTCCCACATCTCTTGCTCCCAAATTCTCTCTTCCTGAATCAGACAAGGTTATGTAATTATCTCACTTGAGATTCAGATGTAAAACTCCACATTTATCTTCCTTCCTTTTAATGCTTCTACAGCATATGTTGTTCTTGCAGATGCTCATCATCTGCTTCCAGTGTGTTGCCCACTCGCCGCCTCCACCTCGCCGGAGATTAGCATTGTCCGGCGATGATATCGCCATTGCCGCAGCGGTCATCAGTTGCAGATTTCACCTACGGAACGGTGGGTTCTTCTGGAATGTTCCGGGAGCAAACACCGGGAAGGACTCGGCGGCGCGGGTTCTCGTCCCCGCCGGCTCATCCCTTCGATGCTCGGTGGCGGCGGCGGCGCCCAGCAGGGGCCCGCCGAAGAATATCGACTGGCCGGAGTACGTCAGCCTCTCCGACGGCTGCCCGGACGACGACGCAGGGGCGGCGTTCGTGCCCGCGAGGGGATTATTCCGGTTACGGGCGGTATTCACTGGCTCGCGCTCGACAACTGGGTTTGCCAAGAAAGGCGGCGCCCTCGCCGCCGTCTGATCGGCGCCACCACCGCCTCCTGGTCTCGCCGTTGCCGGCGCCGGCGCCACCGACACGTACCGGCCGGCCTCCTGGTCCCACACGACCGACGCTCTCCGGTTCTCCCTGACGTACGACGTGGCTGACTGGAACATCGGGTTGGACATCCTCGTCGCCGTCGGAACAGGCGGCGGCCTCGGTATCGCTGCCGCCGGCGCAGTGGTCACCGGCGGCGGCGGTCGAGGCGGGAAGCTGATGTTGGCGTGAGGCGGCGCGAGCTTGTGGAGGCGCACCGGGCTGCTCATCACGCTGCTGCCACTCTGCTCGTGCTCGTACTCGTCCTGGCTCGCCATGCTCTGCGCACACGAGCTCGAGAGAGAATACACCCTCCTCTGCTCCTTGGCGGCGCCGCCATTATCGGCCGCGCTCATGCTGCTCCTGATGCTGCCGTTGCCGCTGGAGCTCAGGTCGGCGGCGTCATGGCTACGGTGGCGAGCGTCCACCGGCCGGAGGACGGAGGACGACGCCCGAGCTCTCGCCGCCGCTTTCATGGCCTCGTTGGTGTCAAGCTTGGCGAGCTTCCACGCACTAATCTTGACTTGCTTCTTGGCTTTGTTTGCTCTCTCAGCATGTCCAGCAGTGTCAGGGTCCATGGTTGATGGCACCATCCCAGCCTCCAGGTGTGGGATCACTTCATCCTGCGTTGCAATGATTCAGAAGAAAAATATAATGTTCTTTGCAAGAATTCAGATAGATATGTTCTTTGTAATGCTATTTGCAACTTGAAGATTCGTACTGATATTTATTTATCAGGCCAAATTTTCTCTGAAGAGATGGGTCATCGTTGGCAGTTACCTGATCAACGAAAATTCTTGGAGGTGTGCACCATGAACCCTTGTAGGGAAGACCAAGTGAGCTTCCACCGCTGAATCCAGTAGTTGCTGAATTTGTTGGGGAATAAACAATGTTCACCCCATCCTCTTCTTCCTCCTCTTGAGGTGCCTCACTCATAGCTCTCATTGCGACAACATATTCGTAAGTTGTGATCCCCTGATTCATATAACAAATGAAAGCAATGTAGGGAATTCAAGCAAATTACATTTCTATGCATCTGACATCTCATTTAGATATTACATTTGATTTGGTGAAAATTGCGATACAAACCTTTCTGATCAGTATCATGTGGAAGAAGAAGAGTTCACCTAGAGGTATACAAGCGATTATAGAAAGAAGAGTAAATATGGCCTGCAAAAGAAGGTTGCATTCAGTCAACTAGAGAAAATGTCTTACAACTAAAGTATGATGATTTCTGCTACAACTTACTACTATAGTTGCAAAGGGTGGACGAGTTAAACCATTCCCAAGCTTGTCTTGAATAATACTTTCTGAATTCTTATTGACGAAACATACAACAAGAACAGCAATGCCAACCCCGATTTCAATGGCAAGCTGCCATAGCACAGATTAAGAAAAGATTTAACATACCAATCAGCTGAACTAATTAATGATAAGTGCAAAGAATTTTTTAGTATTGTGATAAACATGTATTCGAAATGGAGATTAAGTAAGGCCACTTTACAGACCCAGAGGAGGCTGGTGATCATCAGAGCAAGAAATGTGAAATAGTTCTTGCGGCCAACGCAGTTATTTAGCCACTGCAATAGATGCAAAAAATTAGACGTGCACACTAAATTTGAAGACAAACATAGGTTTGTATAAAAAAAATACCCGACAGTGATGATCGAAACCATCCACACACTTATCACAACTTCTGCAATGTTTACTGAATTTGCGAACCTGAAAATATTACCTTTGTAATTAGCAAGATCTGACAACAGAAGTTTTCCCTTTTACAAAGTTAGTGCGGAGGAAAATAAACGGCGCCTGAAACGGAGACATAAATCATTATGTGGTTCCAACATCGAACACATATACAAGCTTACCTCAGCATTACATAATGTGCAAAACAAGGCATCTTCTCCATCGGCTTGATGCTCTGAATCAACAAGCGTCCTGCAATCCTCCTCAACAAATAAAGCACAAATAAGTCCTCCGAGTAAGGAGCAACTTGAACTCTTTGGTGGTTGTGAGCTTAAATTGTTTCTATCTCCAGCAGCTAAACCAGCATGGTTAGAACGTCCATCTAGAGAGCTCTTAAAAGTAGATGTTGGGGAATTTGTTCCAGTAGCAATATCACCCCTTTCTGGAATATTTGTGCCCTGTAAGCCAGTGCCACTTGCTGGTGCATTACGGAAGCGGTCATCAAACTTTGACATGATCCCGGGATCTGCAGGATTTATGCTAGTGCACCGGATATAAAGGATGAAGACTACAAATGCCTGAAAATTTTCCACAAGGAAGAGAAACAGTAAATGCACATCCCAAATAACTCTCCTTACATGATATGAAACAAATGTGGTGCAGGTCTCATTTGGAAGGCTTACCACAGGAGTATATATGCTGAATGCGACATATTCAAGGACTTGCTTTCCCAGGAATGGTGCAAAGAAAGCATAAAAGGCAACCACCAGAAGGAAGAAAACGGTAATTGCAATAATCTGTTTGACAAGAGATTCAACTTTGTCAACCACTGTTCAAAAGTCCAGTAATCGGCAAGTATTACAAACTATAATGTGTATCATGAACCAAAAGTGTGATCAGAAAATTTGAAATCATATTATTGCTGATTGACACCAAATTTAAAAAATGTCCCAACAATTTGATGTATATATGAAAAACTGTTTTTTTAGCAATAGCGTAATGGATGAAAAACAATAGTCTTGTTTATGCTACAAGGGCAACTGGAAGATTGGGAGTTACTACTTAATCTCAAATGTCCATAAAAGTCACATTGTTTCATAACCATGAAGTGCCCACTGCCAATTGGGTAAAATAGGGTAAAGAAGTCGTCAGGCACCAAGCTATCCCTTCAGAAGCTCAAGCTGCCTTGGTCAAAAAGAATCTCAAGCTACCAGTGTTCTTACTTGTTATTTTGTTAGTACAACTGTATGTGTGAACCCAAACAAGTTTGTCCCTTTTTGCACCCATTTCAGTGTCAAGTCATGGAGAGCATAACCTTTCCACACTCCACCTCTCTGTTTATTTATTATTTTTTTGAACAATTCCACACTCCATCACGGTAGAATTAGGATCATGCCAAAAGATGAGATTTTTTAGTTAGTAGCAAGAGGGAATATCCACCGCACGATCAAAAACCATTGCACTAAAATGCAGGAATCAGGAACAAAACATGGGCTACCTAGGAGAATTCGCCCAAAGCCTAAACAGGTTCAGAGGCAGGCATTCCTAAAAACACTAGAGAAAATTACAGGGATCATTCTTGAGCACTGCACTCTAGAAACTGAACTCTACTTCGTAAGTCCACAACATTTCATTACGCATTTATCTCCTCAAATCCACGGATGCACGTGAAATGGAAGTCGAGATGGAAGGGAGTGGATAAGCAAGATCACTAGCAACTGAATTCTGCCAAACTGATCCACAAAAGAGAAACAAAGGCTGAAATTTACTTTCAGTTCAGGGAGATCGAGATGTTCTTGCAGACCTGAAAGACAAGGAATTCTCCCGGAGGAATTTCCAGTGGATACCGCGCCCAATAACAACCGCAAGAAGCCAAGAGAGACGAAAAAAACAGCAAGAAGAAGAAGAACAATACGAAGAACTGATCGAAAGAAATTGCACCTGGAAGGTGTGTGCTGGGAGCTGCCACCCATTCTTCCGCACCATGGCCTCTCTCTCCTCCTCCCTTTCCCCCTTCTCCAGGTCTCTCTCTCTCTCTCTCCTTTTCTCTCTCTCAATGCAAAGGGGAGTCCTCTCCTTTCCCCTGCTTTCTTGAGGGCAGTTCAAGACCAGAGGAACAGAAAAAAGCTGGAGATTTTATAAAAACCCCTTCTTCTCTTCCTCATTTCCCGGTGAAAATAATTTTCTACCGGGCTGGTTGATTTTCCGTTGCCCTTTTGTCGCTGGTTCGTTGGGTGGGATCAATCTCCAGCCTTGGAAGTGCAGTGCAGGCTGCAGAGAAAGAAGGGAAGCTCGAGTTGACAGATTCACACTCTGCACTGTTTTTACTCACACTGCGCTGAAATACTGAATTGAATGTGGACTAGCTGCCTGCCACTCTCTTTCTTCTTTTGGCCTTCTTCAGAATTTTCGCCTTCAGAATAAATGCATTTGCTGAAATTATTTGCCCGTATTTGAAGGGCCGTATACTGGTACAAGTTTAGGAATAGTTTTTTTTTAAGAGTAAAATGTAGGGAGGGTCATCCAACTTATTTAAATGTGTCATATATATTACTTTACTTTCAAAATACACATCTGGATCACTAATGTGAGTTGAGTCATTTAACCATCTAATTATCCACATAAGTTTACTTTATACACATAGCACGACACCTGGAATTGAAAGAAATTGTTTGGACATCAGCAGCCGTTGCACACCCCAGCCGCTGCCTCTTAGGATTTCACCTCCGTCGTTGTTTATATTCATAGCTTTTTATCGCCGCCGTCTAAGATTTCACCTCTGTTGTTGTTATATTCATACCTTGTTATTATAGCCGCCATTGCTGCCGGGTTTGATAGTAAATGAGAGAGGACTGAGAACTAGAAAAACTCATCAAAACATGCATAAATGAAATGATTTGGTTTTCCTAATTTCGTGTATTTTCAAGTACTAGTAATATGAGAAAGGAAAAAACACGTGTTCACTGAACATGTTTAAAATCAATTTTTTCAATCATAAGTGGCATGTCATGTGTACAAAGTATACTTATGTGGATAGTTAGATGGATAAATGACTCACTTAACGTACATTAGTGACCTAGATGTGTATTTTATAAATAGAGTAACTTACATGACACACTTAACTTTACCCTCTATTCATTTTACTCTTTTTTAATAGTGAAATTCATTTCATTATTACATAGGTTAAAGGACAAAAAATGTAGTTAAATTAAAAAAACTGCATAATATACTATCTTAAAGACAAATATTTCCATCTATGGTTGGCTAACGCATGCAATTTCATGCTCAGTATTTATTATTCCATCGGTTTTTCTAGTAACTGAAAAACTAAGAACATTTGGTGAGTGGCACTATCAGCTGGTACGCTTTGCTGTTGCATACATTTGTGGTGTGATACAGATAGGCAAGTAGCCGTATGTATACTAATATTAGGTGTAGACCCCAGCAGTGTACGCTGTACATTACTCACTTTACCTACTACTCCTATTCTCCCGATTGTATGTCAAGTGCTCGTCTTGATTTAGGTGAAAAACAAACAAAACCTAATTAATCTAATCAAATCATCTGATTGATACTACTATGATAATAGTGTTGCTTGACCAGAAAGCATGCAGGGAATCATGCTCTGCAGAGTCCAAGCCAGCTCTAGCCAATAACTATTTGGCAAATAAAATAAAATAACAAATCCCGTGTCCAATGAGTTAGTAGACATTCTTTAGGATTAAGAAATGGCCCTCATCATCTCCTCTCCTTAGCCGGAATCAATAAGAATTTAATCGGAGAATGTGGTGCGGCAAGTACTTAGTAGAGTGCAGTTTAGTTTAGGCTACAGTACAGATAGATGCATGAATGAATGCTGGTGAAAATGATTGGAGAGGGCAAATGCAAATGCAATCAATAATGATGCACTGTTGAATCCCAACTACTCCCAACTGCCTTAGAATTTTCTTCTCCCTGTAGGTGCTTTCCAGATCCAAATCCAATGTGACCTTTCTTTTTCTCCTCCATCTCCATGGATGGATGATGGGATGGTCCATCATCATCATTTCCTAGTTTCTTCTTTGATTTTATTTTTATTATTAGCTTTCGAGAGAAGCTGCCATGCATTGTTAAGTACCCGATACTAGTATGATTATTTCTTATTATCTCACGAATTATAATTGTTTCATTATAGGGGATAATCATGGCAGTGATATCTATTTAGTATATGTAGTACTTCATCTGTTTCTAATATTTGACGCATATAAGATATATATATATATATATATATATATATATATATATATAAAACTGCTCATATTATTTAAAAAATATTGAATGTATAAAAATATAAATATAAAAGAGTAAAGTACATAGGTAGCCTCTAAATTTGTGCGAGTGTGTCATCTAGATCTCTGAACTCTCAAAATGCATTTTAGAGTCTCTAAACTTATCTTTGGTATCATATAGGTTCAAACGGGTTCTAACCAACTACATGCGTTGACGTGGCATACCACGTAGCACCTACGTGTTAGCGTGGACTCACATGTAAGTCATATGTATAAAAATAAAATTTAAAACCATATTTTCTCCTCTTAGGTAGAGAAAAAAATATAAAATTTAAAAATATTAATTCTAAGATAGAGAGGAGAAAATATGTTTTTAAATTTTATTTTTTCTATATGACTGACATGTGGGTCCCACTGACATGTAGGTGCAACCGTGACATGCCACGTCAGCGGATGGAGGAGGTCTGAGTCCATTTGGACCTAGATAAGTTTGAGAACCAAAAATGCATTTTGAGAGTTTAGGGATCTAGATGACACGCCCACACAAGTTTAAGGATTGCCTATGCATATGTATTTCACTCTACTTAAAATATCTTATTTAAATACACTTAAATTTTAATTGCGTAAACTTCTCTAAGTAAAACGAGTAATCATATCTGTATGTGTCTATAAGTTAACATAAGTTAACAGCCTTAAACGTTAAAAACGAGAGAGTATGTACACTACTAGTGTCTAGTGCTATGTATCTAATGGACCGTGTTGGACCGGACCAACTGACAATAGGCCTTAATGCTTCATGTAGTTGAGCCTTGGAATAAGTTCATTTTATGTCCCTTAACTTCATAGCGAATTCGATTTTCGTCCCTTAACCGTAATACCAGATACAACCAATCCCTCAACTATCAAAACCGGTGTAAAAAAAGATCCCGAATGGTTTGGATGGTGGTTTTGGTTGATGTGGTGCTTACTTGGCTAGTTTGACTTGGTTCTCGTCTTACGTGATGGTGACGTGGCACTAGAAACGCAATACAAAAAGTAAAATTAAAAAAGTGGATCCACATGTCAATTAGACTTTAGATAAGAAGTAGTGGGACTCAAATGAAAATTAGCGGACCCCACATGTCACTAACCCATCCTCTCCTTCTCCCCTATCTCTGTTTCTCTCGGCGTCGGCGACACTTTTTTCTCGGCATCGGTAGCGCAGGAGCAGGCACTACGGACGGCGGCGACCGGCGGCATGGAGGAGGGCGGTGCCAGCGGCGGTGGTCGATTGGAGGAGGGAGGAGGCGGAGGAGGAGGAGGAGGAGGAGGGATGGGGAGAGAGACACCGGCGCTGGGCCACAGCCACGGCCTCGCGTCTCCATCGACGGCCGAGGTAGGGGAGGTAGCCGAGGTTAGATGCGTTGCCGGCGTCGGGCGCGAGTAGATACAGGTAGCGACGGTGTCCTCCTCTGGCGGCCACGGCGGCGGTAGTGGAGGAGAGAGGAGACGAGGTGGCTACTCAAGCTCTGTGTCGGTGCCGCCGTCGCTCGGAAGAGGACGACGTCGCCGCTGCCTCATCCCCTTTTCTGCTGGCCATTGCCGCTGTTGATGTCTTCGGCGGTCGTGTCATCGACCCCGAGCGGCATTGACGCCTGCAGTCACGGGTGCTAGGCGGAGGTACGACGAGCTACACGATCTTCCTCTCCTCTCATCTCCGTTCCCAACCATGGCCGGCAGCGGTGAGCTCGATGGCGCCCGTGCCGCTGGTAGTTCCTGCACGCCACTAGAGCCATCATCCGATCCCCATCCCTCCTCCTCCTCAGCCGCCGCCGATGCCCTCCTTAACGCTGCCGCCGGTCGCCGCCGCCCTTAGTGCCTGCTTTGGGGCGCTATTGACGCCGAGAAAAATACGCCACCGACGCCGAGAAAATTATTCCACCGACGCTGAGGGAGGGAGGAGGAGGACGAGCAGGAGGGCCGCGCAAAGAGGGGCTTCTTGGCCGACTCAGGCGACTTCTTCCGCCGCATCCACGCCCGCCTACTCGTCGAGCCACGGTATTAGTTCTGGGTGGTCGCTGTCGTCGTTGGCGTCGGGCGGCAGCAGGAGGCCAGCGAGCACGACGAGCTTGTGGTAGAGCTCGACCTCCACCACCCTTCCGATCTCCGGTGGCGGCGGCGCTGGCGCAAGCGTCGGTGAGGAGAAGGGAGGAGAATGGGATGAGGAGATAGAGAAGAGAGGGAGGAAAAGGGTAGGAGATAGAAAAGAGAGAGGATGAGGTGGAAGAAGTGGGTCCCACTATTTTTTAATATTATTATTTAACTGATATGTGGGTCCATATAATTTTTTTATTTTTAAAAATGTTAAACTTTGCTTCATATGCCACGTAATATGAAGACCGAGTCAAATTAGCCACGTAGGCGCCACGTCAGCTAAAACCACTGTCCAAACCGCTATGGGACTTTTTTGCACCGGTTTTGATAGTTGAGGGACATGTTGCATCTGGTTTTCCATTGAATGATGAAAATCGAATTCATTAACAAGTTAAGGACCTCATATGAACCTATTCCTTGAGCCTCGGTGCTTTGGCCCTTGTAGGTTATTGGCTGTGATGGGCTAAAGAGATTTCAGGGAGTCAATCGCTTGCCACTAACTTGAATTTAGCCAGGATAAGAAAGGAGAGGAGAGGAGAGGAGACAACGCTATTGGTCGGAGGAGCTTAGTGGCATGGCTGACGTCATGGTAGAGTGGTAGACCAGAGGACGCTCATTGTTTGGGTCTGACTGGCCGGGAAACATGAACGTGATTAACGACATTCGCAAACGCGCAATGATAAAAAATGTGTTAAAAGCTTTCTAAATGGAACCTTCCTGGCTTCACCACTACAATATCTATCCCATCGACCTCGGCGGCTGCTGTGGTGGAGGTGGGTAGGGGAGGCCTTGACTGCGACAACGGTGAAGAGAAGGGAGAGCAACTACAGGGTGGCGCTGAGGATGGAGAAGGATATATATATCTCGGTGGACGGAAGGAGAGTCATCGGCGTCGGCGCCAGGGCACGAACAATCATTTTGGAATCAGGCTGAAGATAATTTATCCATGGGGAGTAAGCACTGAACAAATATTATGGACCATAATCTAATGTACTTACTGTTCAATGGAGCGCTACTATCATTTTGGAATTGCAAAAACGATCATACACTATCTTCTTTTCTTATTTCCTCGAAAGACAATAAGTTGCGAGGGTGACGTTGCTTTCAACATAATCCATACATGGCAAAGTATATCTCACAGTACAAAGAATTTTATAAGGAAAATGCTGTCATTCTCAAATTGGTTTTAAAGTTAGTTGCCCTTATTCATAGTTTGTTCTCAAACTGATACCGTGGCTCGATGAGTAGGTAGGCGTGGATGCGGCGGAAGAAGTCACCGGAGTCGGCCAAGAAGGCCCTCTTTGCGCGGCCCTCCTGCTTGTCCTCCTCCTCCCTCCCTCAGCGTCGGTGGAATAATTTTCTCGGCGTCGGTGGCGTATTTTTCTCGGCGTCAATAGCGCCCCAAAGCAGGCACTAAGGGTCTGACTGGCCGGGAAACATGAACGTGATTAACGACATTCGCAAACGCGCAATGATAAAAAATGTGTTAAAAGCTTTCTAAATGGAACCTTCCTGGCTTCACCACTACGATATCTATCCCATCGACCTCGGCGGCTGCTGTGGTGGAGGTGGGTAGGGGAGGCCTTGACTGCGACAACGGTGAAGAGAAGGGAGCGCAACTACAGGGTGGCGCTGAGGATGGAGAAGGATATATATATCTCGGTGGACGGAAGGAGAGTCATCGGCGTCGGTGACAGGGCACGGACAATCATTTTGGAATCAGGCTGAAGATAATTTATCCATGGGGAGTAAGCACTGAACAAATATTATGGACCATAATCTAATGTACTTACTGTTCAATGGGGCTATTTTGGAATTGCAAAAACGAATCGTACACTATCTTCTTTTCTTATTTCCGAAAGACAATAAGTTGCGAGGGTGACGTTGCTTTCAACATAATCCATACATGGCAAAGTATATCTCACAGTACAAAGAATTTTATAAGGAAAATGCTGTCATTCTCAAATTGGTTTTAAAGTTAGTTGCCCTTCTTCATAGTTTGTTCTCAAATTATTGGAGAGCCATGAACATTTTGATTTGTTGACTGATTTATATGTTACCAGGACGTCTTGGGACTATGCTGTCATGTATATATGATCCAAGGTGAAAGTAGAGATATGTTTTGTTATCAGTTGATCTGATAGCTGATACGTCGGATATTCACCATGTGTATAGAAGTCACGTTTGGTGTTTAGATAACCCTATATATACTGGAGTATTCGGATTACTTTAGACCCTGGAACAATTATCAATCTACTATTTCCTATTCTTTACTTATGTATGTCCAGTGATACAATTGCTAGAGCTTAGCTAGGTCACTTACATATGTTCCGTACGATCTGTGTGCGCTCTCACATCATAATCATGTCCTCTCTAACTATCTCTTCAATCATGCTCTCTTTTTTCTCAATTTCTGTATTTTTTCCGTGCAATGCACGGGTACTTTTTTGCTAATAAAAAGAAAAGGGAATCTCTATGCATCTTTCGACAGATTTTTATGATCAAATCATACAAATTTTTTAGGCTTTGGATTAAAAATCCAACGGACAACGGTAAAAGGCTAAAAACAACTAAGAAACACCATGACGGACTCTAATTACCATATCTTCGAGAAAAAACCCAATCCAATATAATTTTCAAAACTTACATACTAAGTTTCAAAATTACACTGTAACTTACAAGAAATTACAATGTAAATTTGAAAATTTACTAAGTAAATTTCAAATTTCCACTAAGATCCATAAGTATTAACATTGAATTTCATAAGTAATCACCTTAATTTAAAACTTTCAATTTTAACATCACATATATTCACCGGACTGCAATAGTTGATAGATAATAAATAAACATAAAAACATAGCAATTAAAAACTGACAGGCCAATTAGTATTTTTTATTATTCCCTGACTCAAATCATCTGCAACCCATATGCGAAGGTGATGCATGGCTAGGCTAGGCTACAAGGGATGCAAGTGAGGTAGCGTATGGGCAGTGTGTGGCGAGGTTGAGGGCAGCTGTTCAGCTCATCTCCCAACACCTTGAGGTTGGTTTTGATCTGCTTATACTGCCATTCCCCTCTAGACATGTCCATGTCGTTGCCCTCCCCAGCCGGTGGGGGATGGAAGACAAGCCTGCCTCGACACAGCCGCACAAAGACTGCCGACAGCGCCTCGCCGGAATGGCCGGGGGCTCGTCGTCGTCGTCGCAGCGGCGGCATCGCTGATCGATAGAGTTGGATGATGCGTCCTGCATTGGTGGCTCGCGAGATTTATGGCGCCTTTGATCCACTGCTGTTTTCTTCTTCTTCTGTTTACCTTTCATGTTTACCTTTCATGCTCCATGTAATGAACCTTGATCCACTTGTACTAACCAGTGATCGTGCACGTGCAATGCACGTTATGGTCGATATTTGATCGAACCATCTACCTAGATTTATGTGTAGAATGTTTAAAATGTTTTATGTTTAGTTGCACACAACAGTGTTTACAATTTTCTGAAAGATAAAAGTTAACAGTGATTCGTCGCTCTTTTCTATACTAACGATTAATTCAATTGAAGAACAGCAGTGCAGAGCAAACCTCTATGCTCCAAAATTTGTTCACAGCGGTCACGTCTAGTTGCCAACTAAAGAAATATACCTACAAAGTTTATATTGCATGTACCAATTTACAGCAATAAATAAATCCCATTTTTTATCTAACACTAATAAACAAAAACTCTTAAATGATCATCTCTTAATCCAAGAACAATACTATATGGGCAACCGAAGCTCCATTTAGTGTCCATAGTTCTCACAAGCTCCATTTATCCTTTTAAGGAGTGTATCCCTGCCATTTTGTCCCAAAGGATTTGGTCCAAAATAGATTTGGTCCACCAAATTATAGTTCTCACTATGTCCTGTGCCGCTCATTTCAAATAATAGAGCTTCTTCTCCTTAATCATCTTTAGTGATGGATGATAACTTGCCTCTCGATCACTGCCATTGTTGGTGGATGCCTAACGATTGGACAATAGGACTCCCAGATATCACTTGTCAACAGTGCCGATCCAACCATTTTAATGCGTAAACCAACTTCAAATGCTAGAAATATAATGAATATTTTCCTGGTTAGTTTGATCCAGCACCTCAAAAATTTCCTTCATAATCTACGGTTAATTTCCATAGTTATGAGCTTTCATGTTGTCTATACCGGGGATGGAGAATAAATTTAAGTCATCTACATTAGAAGCTATGAAAGTTATTTTAATAAAAAATTAGAATTCCTAAGGATGATGGTAACTAAACTTATTCAAGATAAGTGGCAAATGGAGATTTGATTATAAAATTTATATTCTTGATGAAAGCTATATATAACTTAAACCAGGTCGAAAAAATGCTTCTTTATTTGCAAAAATCTACTCGATAATACATTAGACATTTCCTACTTTGACATTCCAATATAGTTTCTTTCAGATTTCTACATTTATAGCTAAGGAAGACATAATTCAATATAAATACTAAAAATGCACAGAGTGAATTGGAGAAGTAAAATATCATCTGGTATGAAAAGAGGGTTCACATTATTCCAGTGCTAAAAAGTAGGCATCATTGTGTAAAAACCATAAGCAAAAGCATTTAGCAAAGTTTAACAGGAAAATTTTTTTCCCCAAATAAAACAGTATCAATTTGGGATTTAAATCCAAAGCATGATCAGATCCTTCGTTTCAATTATTCACTTTGTTTGTTAAACTAACATCCATGAATCAATTATTCCCTTTGTTTGTTAAACTAATATAAATGAATCACCTTACAGATTATTATTCCTTCTCCTCATTCCTTTCTGTTGACTCTTCTCACTGCATATGCACCTCTCCCTTGTACATGTAGTAAAATAAATTGACTGAGTTAAGTATCAATAGCGAATCCAACAAATTCTTCCTACACAGCTATATATATACTGTTTGCCACAGTTATGATGCACCATATATTCAGATGGAAACTAAAAAATTGTGAACTTTCCTGTGAACAAATTGTACTGGCACAATTGAAATACTTTGGAAACAGAATTGTGGAAAAATGAAAAATATGATATAACCTCTCCATTATGCTCACCTGCTCTGCAAGGGTAATTGTAGTACCGGACAGTAAATGCAGAAATTGGCTGAGACATATTTTTTGAAGTTAGCAACACCATATGTTTTGAAGATAAAAAAAACACCATATGTTTTCCTACAGCAAGAACATACAAATAGTAAGCTTCCTGGAGAAAACGATCTGACAAATCTAACATACAAAAAGTAAGCTTCCTTGAGTGATAATTTTATAAGATGAAGTGCACCATATTAATTATTGGTGAAGAAGCAAACCTCCACTGAAAGATCGAAGATACTGGTGCTCCAAGACTGTGGGCCTAATTCCAGATAATTCATTCATGTCAGGAATAATTTGAATTGACATCTTTAGTCGCAGCGCAGTCGGTATCTTAACACATTCTGATCTTTTTATACTCAATGTAAAAATACTTTCATAATTCCTGAAATCTGAACAATAAAAGAGATTATAAAAAGGCAACACTTTGTTGTACCTGAAGCCTTTAGAGTATGTGGTCGGAATAATCAGCGTGCAAAGATGAACAGAAACCTCCCATAACCCAAAGAATAAAAGAGTTCCTTGAATTAGAGCTGTACAGTCAGCGAGATCCTAACAAGTTGCAATTTGGCATTTAAATTAGCATATGATGGACATCATCTTTAGCACACTATTTGGCATCCAAATCCATTCATCTAACAGCGAAAGCAATGGTTCCATAAAGGAAACAAGCTGAGCTAGGACCCTATACCAGATTAAATCACCCTGCCTAACCATTAACCAACCACCACTGCAAATCCATCATCAACAGAAAGAGAGAGAGGTCGGGCAGAAACAGAAGAGACGTACTACATCACACGGCAGCGGTGGAGTTCGGTGGCACCGTCGACTGGGGACGACCTCGGCTTCGGCGGGGGCAACGGCGGACTGCGGCGGCGGCGGCTGATGGGGAAGACCTCGGCTCCGGCGGCGGTGGAAGGGGAAGACCTCGGGCTTCGGCGGTGGCTGGGGACGACCTCGGCGGTGGCGGCGGCTGGGGAAGAACTTGGCTCTGGCGGGGGCAGCGGTGGAGTGAGGCGGTGGCAGCAGTACACGCGAGGAGGAGCGCTAGTCTTCGCTGCGGGGGAGATGGAGATGGAGATGAAGAGGGTGAAATCATGGTGGACGGTAGGGATCAGATCAGGGCGATGTGGATGCAGATGGACGGTAGGGATTTAACCAGTTGATTTGACACGTAGGATTGTTAGGCGTGAACTCCTCCTTTTTATATTAGTATATGGATATGGATATAGATATAGATATAGATAGATGGAAATGAGAAATGCTACAACTCTTTTATTCTTAAAAAAGGAGTTACACTGAGCTAGTATGTTCCATTAAGGCCATGTACAATCGGTATCCCTGGGTCGTTCCCCCGGCTCACGCCGTCCGGTTCCGTTGCTTTTTGAGCCGGCGTCGTCCCGGCCTGCAGCGCCTGCTTTGCCTCGGCCGACTTCCTTATCCCGTATGGCAGGGGCGGAGCATAGAGGACGTGCCCAGGAACCCGGTCAGGAAATTATTTTAACTATGTCTTACATATTTTCATCATGTGCACACCCTCTTCAATACAAACTTAGAGACCTGCATCAAGTTAAACTCAATATAAAGTAGAGTAAATTAAGCAAATAACATCTCTCTTCATTTCGTTCTAACTTTACCCCCTGCGCACGACGCGGCGCGGTGGCCACCAGCACCCGGACGGTGCTGGTTGCCACGCGGCCACCTGCGCCGCCTATGATTGTCACTGCCATGGCCGGAGACGAGGGTGGGGTGGGGATGGCCGATGGGGAGAGACGGTGAGGTTGCAAGGGATGCAAATTGGACTTACATACGAGTGGCCTATTTTTGTTGGGCCGGAATGGGATTTTGACTTGCGTGCAGTCCATGTGGCTTCGAATACGTGCGGCCTCAATTAACGGGATTGGGACTTGCGTGCCCATTTCTGTGGGGAATAAGTTCATCTGACGTTTCTTAACTTGTCAACAAATCCAATTTTCGTCCTTCAACTAGAAAACCAGATACAACGAGTCCCTCAACTATCAAAACCGGTGCAATATAGGTCTCATGGCGGTTTGAACGGTGGTTTTAGCTTACGTGGCGCTTACGTGACTAAATTGACCCAGTCTTTATCTGACGTGTCGTTGATATGGTATTGACGTGGTAATTTAATTCAAAAATTAATAAAAATAGTGACCCCACATATCAGTTACACCAAAAGAACTAATTAAAAATTGTGGGCCCACGTGAACCCCACATATCATTCGCACCCCTCCCCTTCTTTCTCCTCTAACTCTCTCCCCTCTCTCTCCTCTCTTTCCACTCCAGCCTCTAGGACGAGCGGCGGACGGCGTGATGGGTGGCAAGAAAAGGGGAGGGCGTTGGCGGCGGGAGCGCTGGGACCGCGCACGCTTCTCCCCGCCGGTCGCCGCCCGTTGCACCATCCTCCCCGCCGGTAGCCACCCATCTCTTCGCCGCCTTCCCCGCCGGCCGCCAGTCGCGCCGTCCTCCCCGCTGGACATGAAGGCCACGCACCAGCCTCTCTTCGCTGGACATGCTTTGGTAGCAGCTACGTGAAAGGCAAGCAGATCTTTGACATGATCAGGGAGCTGCAGAAGACGGTGTCCACCAAGAAGCAAAACTCACTCGCCCAGAAGACCGGGCTCAGCTTCTTCTTCCCGACGACGAGCAGCCGCGCGACGTGGTGGCTCAACCGGCGTGTCCGCGCGTTCATACTCGACCTCGTCGGAGATAACGGGGAGGAGGACGGTGACAACCTGCTCAGCGCGATGCTCCGCAGCGCCAGAGGTGGCGGCGGCGCGGCGAGGTCGTCACCGCTGCGGCCGAGGACTTCGTTGTGGACAACTGCAAGAACATCTACTTCGCCGGGTACGAGAGCACGGCGGTCACCGCCGCGTGGTGCATGATTCTGCTCGCGCTTCACCCTGAGTGGTAGGACCGGGTGCGAGACGAGGTGCGGGCGGCGTGCTGCGGCGGCGGCGGAAGGGCGCCGGACTTCACGGCGCTGCAGAAGATGAAGAACGTACGACGCCACGCCACGCACATACACGCAGGCACGCACACGCATCAAACCACTGGCATCGAAGCTCACTGAAGCTGATCTGATCGTGTTGTTTGCAGCTGATGATAGTAATCCAGGAGACGCTGCGGCTGTACCTAGCGGGCGCGGTGGTGTCGCGGCAGGCGCTGCGGGAGCTCAGCCTCGGCGGCGTGTTGTGCCCAGGGGAGTCAACATCTACGTCCCGGTCTCGACGCTGCACCTGGACACCGGGGACATGGGGTGAGAGGAGGAAAAAGAGGGGATTGAGAATGATAGGTGGGACCCACATGGGTCCCACCATTTATTATTATCATGTGTGCGAAACTGACATGTGGGTCCTGTAATTTTTATTATTTTTCTGGATCGGATAACCACGTAAGCATCATGTTAATGCCACGTAAGATGAAAACCGAGTCAAATTAGCCACGTAGGCGCCACGTCAGCTAAAACTGCCGTCCAAACCACCATGGAACCTGTATTGCACCAGATTTAATAGTTGGGGGACTCATTGTATCTGGTTTTCTGATTGAAGAACGAAAATCGGATTCGTTGATAAATTAAGGGATCTCAGATGAACTTATTCCTTTTTGGAGGCCTGCTGATTTATGGGCCTCAGTGTTTTTATGCGGCTGAATGAGGCCCAGGAAAGTTTGTCCGACAGTCAAAGTTTACGACAGGGCAACTCGATTAATAACTTAATCAGACTATTTACTTCTTTTTTTTTAGAAACCAATACAAATATAGACGCTCACAACACGCGTACGATCATCCCTATAAACGCACGTACATCCTACCCATATTCGTACCTCCGAAAGATTGAACAGATATATCTTGATACTATTAGGTATTGGTAGGAACACAATTACGAAGATTACTACGTTCAATTCAATTAGTTAGGTCGAATCTGATTCACGATACTTTAGGGGACAGAGACATAGAGTTACCAGATAACCATTGTAATTTGTGAAAATGAATGACAATTTTCTGGACGTCAAGATTGAACTGCGATACATTCACAGCAAGTCAAACTGATCGAGCGCTCACTTAACTAATTTAAGTCTACCTGCCACATTGTAGCTAGAATTAGTGCATGGTCAGACTTGACCAGTTGACCTGGTCTTGGACTCCTGGTAATTTGTTGATGCTAGCTAGGTTAGTTGAGATCGATTGGCTAGGGAAAGCCAGGGATATCGGTTTTGGACGACACAGTCAAGTGAAGCTATATAGGAGCATGACTTCCACACGCACACACATATATATATATCAACATTGTTTAATCTGACCTGCATGCTATATATTAAGTCAACCATGAAGGTAGGAGAGGGATCGAATTTCAATAACGCGTTATGATCATTGATCAACAAACATGATAATTCAAATTAAATCAACTTGCAGGTCAACCACGACCCTGTTTGTACTTATAAACTAATTGAAATTGCAAACGAATTGGAGATGATGATGCTAACATATATGCATGGATGATGTCATGGAAGCATGGGTTATACTTAAATAGCTATAGGAAAACAATTAAAGAAATTTGGTAACATTGGTTAGGAATTTAGGATGGCATAACCCTATACACACACATACAGGTTAAATCTACAAACAGAGAAAAAAACCAAAATCAAGCAACGGATAGTACGTGTGCAACATGGTGAAAAGAAATTATTTTTTGTGTTTCTTTCTACAGATCAAATTTAGATTTACATGTTTATTTATTGGTTTCTACCAGCATAATCTATCTGGTAAAATTTCATAAAAAGTTACACAACTATTCAAGTTAAATATATTTGCGTGCAATTGAACATAAGTGTAAAAAATATTTTCTGATAGGTACATACTAACATACATAGGTTTTTTGTTTGGGAAAGGTTAAAATTCCGATAAACATTTAGTAAATAGTGAGAATTTGGGGAAGCTATATATAAAGTTCAGTTTGTGACTTGTAATTTATTTCCTGGATGTAATTTTTGATTCTGGGAGAAGCACAGGACAGTGCAATGCATATATGCAGGTTACTATATCTATACCTATTTAAAATATATGTAAGGCTTATGCAAGAGAAAGTTATCAAATTTTTGTCCTGTTGACGATGAAATTTGGTAAGCAAATCTATCTACAAGGATCGGAAACATGACATAGTCCGAAGCGGATTTGAAAATATGCAAGGATATCGGAAACAGAGTGCGCATCGGCTGGAGCCCGAATCGGCTGTGGACTGGATCGGCAGAGTCAGAGTCAGACAAGGTTAGCCGATGAAGCCGATTTCGGTAATGTAACTCGGTACATGTCATTGGGTTGTGTTAACGTGGTTCATATGGATTGTCATGCACGAATGGAGTCCTGAGGAGGCAATTGTATCTATTAATTAGGATATTTTATGTAATTTCCTTATAGATATTCTCAGTAAGAGTCCGCCTAAGGGACTTGTTCGCTAGTTGGATTTGTATTAGGTTAATATAAGTCGTGTCCGTGATGGACAATGTTTGTATTTTCGGGTATAAATATAATCCCGAGGTCTTGTAAATAATAACAACAGACGTTCAATCAATCTCGGCGCATCGCCACCTTTGTTTCTTATTTCGACAAGTTTGTGCTCTCGAGTCGTGCTGCATCAATTTGATCTTCGGCAAGAAGGTATATCTTGTCATGGCAATTTGCATCATCGGGATTAGTGCTTACATCTTTATGACACTCTAATTCTATCTTGCAAGTTTCACAGTTATCATATACATCATATAGCTTAGATCAATAATGCTATCTCCTATATCGGCTAGATCCGTTTTAGGGTTTTGACGATATCGGCTAGTTTACTTTATTGATTCATGTTATATGATGTATCTATCATCCTGATTTGATGTTATTGGCTTGTTACATGTCATGCTTCTTTTGTGCTTGATGCTGCATTGGTTCAGTCCATCCTATTAAGTTATCTTAGAATCATGATTTATAACATGCTTTACGATTGTTAATAGGGATAGTATCGGAGTTTCAGCCGATCTTATCTATTTTAGGATATTTAACATGGTTTCATGCTTTGTTTCATGTTCTATACTTAATCTTTATTGCTTAATCATGAGTTTATATCGGATTTACTACCGATATGTAATTAAATCTAGATATCGGCAATGACATTAGTCTTATGTGATCATTATTTCATGTTGTGATAGACTTAAACAGTTTATACTATCTCGGTTCGGTCCGATCTATACCAATTGTTTATTTCTAACGCAATATTGATCTTTTAATCACATAATATTGATAGCTACAGCCGATATACTAGTATTAGGGTTATTTTCATACTTACTCATATACCTTACAGCCGATTCATGCTTTATTGCATCGGCTAGGTCACGTACGATATGAAATCGACCCTATGACCGATTGTCTATCGTTTACTAATATTCTTTGCATATTTTCTTGTTGATTGCAGGATCAAATCAACTGGCACGCCCTTGAACCTAAAACCCTAATTTTGGACCTGCACTAGAGTTAAGCAGATCTCACAGGCCAGTGTGTGTTTTTTGCATCAACACGTCCGTCACTAGATTTTCCGTCCGACTTGCACGTGACCACATCGCGCGCGCTAGGCTTGTTCCAATGATCAAGATTGATTCAGGATAATTTGATTCACCTATGTCCTATTTGACCACGTGTTGTCCCACGCAGAGACCGGGTCGGACCAATGATGATTATTCTGCAGCTGCTCCTCCAGTGACAACTCAACAACAAGCTTTCGTCCTACTGCTCCTCTTAGTGATGAATAACGTTTAGTACATACACCTACATACAGTAACATAGTAACATAGACTTGTACAATGTTTTTTTCATTTTTAATTTTTTAAGGCTTATCAAAATATATCGGGGTTTAATTTAGTTTTAAATTCTAACTAGCATTGATTATAAAAATATACATAAGGCTTCCTGTTTTTCTTCCTCCGTCCCTTTTTTGTCGTCGTTATTTTCCCCGATCAGTTTTTTTTTGTACTTGGAAGGGTTTTTTGGTGCGCATGTTTGTCCATCCGTTTTTTTTCCATAGACGTTTTTTCCCGCTCCCGTCCGATCCAATATGCTGCACGCGCGCAGCGTGCCTCCAGTCACCGTCGGCCCGAACCCTAGCACCGCCGCCACGTCGATTTGCTTTCCTCCTCCAATTGATTGCAAAAATCGATTGCCCATTCCTTCCTCATCATCTTCCCAATGATTTCTCCTTTCAATCGGCGTCGAATTTGATCTCCATTTAATCATCACCGATGATGGCCGACGAACCTCGCCAACCGTTTTTTTCTCGAGTTTGTGGATTCGCTTCGATTTTGAGGAAAACGGAAGGAGGAGATCGAGAAAGATTCAACCAAAATTGATGAGGATGATTGGCTCCAGCATCATACGGCTCGGGACTGTCTTTTGAGGTTGAAGACAGCAAATCAGCTGTGCGAGATGGCCTGCTCCACATGGAGGCTAGCCGAAGAGAGGCAGGCCAAGTGGATGGAGGTATTAGACTAGGCTAGGGATAAAAAGGAAAGAATAAATAAGCTTTCAGTCCAAAATCCAAGGAAGAATTTTCATTAACGTTTTCAATTATAATGTATAGCGATACCAATGTTTAAATTTATTGCTCACCTATCACTGATATAACCTCTTTACCCGTTGCAATGCACGAGCATTTAAAAAATAAGTAAAGCTTCAAATATATTTTTTGGTCCGTCTTTTTTTCACTGTTTTTTACCCGATCACGCTTCGGTTTTTTTCCATCCAGTTTTTTCCCATATCCGGTTTCTTTCCGATCTCATCCGATCCTTTGCATGCGTGTGCAGCGCGCCTCCCGCCGCCACCGGGGCAAACCCTACAACCACTACCGGGGCAAACCCTACCGTCGCTACCAGGGCAAACCCTACCGCCGCTACCACGTCGATCTATCTTCCCATACGTTTTCTCCTCCAATTGACTGAAAAATCGAGTCCCCACTCCCCTCTAACCATTTTCCTCACGAGTTCCCCTTTCAATTTGGTTTTAATTTAGTGGATTTAATTTCAATCGCCGATGAAGGCTGGCCAACGAGATTCCCCAGTCGTTTTTATCCCGAGTTTTGCGGAGTTGCTCTAATTTTGGGAAAATGGAAAGAGGATATGAGTGGATCAAAAGCCCTCAACTAATTTTGGGGGATTGAGAGGATCGACTTCGGCATACAGGCACATGATTGTCTTCCAAAGGTTGAAGACAACGTTCAGTTGTGCGAGCTGGTAGTCCGAAGAGAGCAGGCTGAGTGGAGGGAGGTAGCGGACTTGGCTCGAGCTGAAACGGAAGGAAAGAATGAGCTTTAGACCCAAAACCAATGAAGAACTTTCATTGTCTTTTTCAATTATAATGTAATATAGTGATCCTAATGTTTCAAATTATTGCTTAGCTCATAATAATTGTTGTATCACTGAAAAAATGTTCTTTACTCGTTGCAACAACGCACGAGCATTTTTTCTAGTATCTATAAATACAGGCATGCATCGTACGGACGACGTGCAGAGCTATAGCTAGCGCCTAGTTAATTAGCAGTAGTGAATTAGTGATAGACTCCTAATGGCGGAGGTGCAGGTAGAGGTAGAGGTAGGAGGTGAACGGCGGCGGCCGCTGGCGGAGTACGCGGCGGAGCTGGAGGCGTTGAGCTTGAGCGTGCGGGCGGCGCCGCCGCTGCGTCTGAAGCCGCTGGTGCAGGCTTGCCACCACGCGCTGGCCTTCTTCGACCTCCTCGGCGTGGGAGGCCGCCTTCTGGAAGACGGAGTACGCGGAGCGTCTGGTGGCGCTGGAGCGCGCGGCGGAGGCCATGGACAACGCGGAGGAGCTCGTCGACCGCGACGTCGCCACCGGCCGCGTCAGGGCCACCGGCACCCACTCCAACAACCTCGTCCGCGTCAAGCGCGGCATCGAGCTCAAGCGGGCGCTCTTCCAGCTCATGCTCGCGCAGCTGCAGATGCAGAAGCAGCAGCGTGTGGTCTCCTTCGACGGGTCTTGGCCACCATCAACGAGACCGGTACGGTTGCATCCATACTCCCTTCGTTTTTAAGTATTTCCACCATCCAAAGTAATAACGTCAATTTAGTATAAAATGTAAAATTATAAGTTAAGATTATAATAATTTCTCTGATGATAAAATAAACCATAACAAAATAAATAATATTTATATAGATTTTTTAATATAAGATGAATGATCAAACATTATGTGACAAATTAACAATATCATATATTTTAGCATATGAGGAGTATAAGATGTCGTTGATTTTTAGATATGACGTTTGACCAATTCGGTTTTTTATAAACTTCAGTGATTCAGACGAATATTCAGATGTCCTATTCAAAAGTCTACAACGTTGTTATACACCTTATACGTATTGCTTCTTAGTGATTAGTTTCTTCCTAATATGCAACGATATAATTGTGAACTGCATGCGCGCAGATGAATCTGCGGCTGCAGAGATGCAAAAGTACATCAACGCAGCCAACGGGCTGATCAGCTACATCGACGAATTATTCGCCTCCAGAGGCCTCACCACGGATTTCTGAAGTCTGTCATTCACACATCATGCAACATGGTACATGGATGCTTAATTATCTGCAGACTATGTAAATGGTGGTCAATAATAATGTATTAATGTTTACATACCCTGCTTCTGGTCTTCTAGACCTAGAAATGCAGTACAACATGACGTTTTCTCCTCTTCTTTTATCAATGAAATAAGCTAGAACTTGTACATGTACCTGGTGTATTCCGTTGTCCCAGAAGACAGAACTGAAAATGCGGCCATTCTTGCTCTGAATAATGACCGAAGATACTTCTGTCACTGATAATAATGGATATTATTATATTGTAGATTTAATTATTGAAAGGGTAGATTAGATCGACCAACTGCATTATAATAAAATTATCAGGACAGGACGGATGGATGACACTTCACAAGCATGCTATTAATTAATTAATACCACACCAATTCACGTTACATATTTAGAAGTCTGCACCAGGAAATTTTCTGGTTCTTGACATGCATACGGAGTGAATAATATTGGGATGGTAATTAGGACACATAAATATCTGTTGGAATAAGGTTCTCAACAAGTACAGTACTGTTCATGCTTTTCTCTGCCTGAATATCTGCACACCCAAACAGTCGAGAACTCCCTGAACAGCAACATGAGGCTTCTCAACCCTCACTCGAACGGCAGAAATCTGAGGGAACTTGAGAAGGGTTGAGTTTGCAATCGACTGAGCCACCGACTCCAACAGATTGTGCGACGGGCCTTCAACTACAGTCTTGGCTATCCTACACGATCCAAAAAATAAAATAATGAACTTGTGATCTGCATGTTAGGAAATCTGAATCATGCAAAAGGATACGATTTGGAATATGCAAAGATGGATTCTGAAATTTTGGTTATTATAGACCCATTCAGAGCTCATGCACTATGTTGACAAGTTAAAAATATATTTACATAATAATGTCATTAACAGCTAAACTCATCTCAGCTCTGAAAGTGCACTGTGCCATGCCGTGTACTCCCTCCATCCCAAAAATAAATCAATTAATAGCTTTAAATTTTATCCTAAAATAAATCAACTTCTACCTTCTTACTATCTACCATTCGATTCGTAAAACAAGAAATTTTATCTTTTAAATACTTTTCACATACTTATCTATCGGTACAACCTCCCTATTAATTAGGGATATTTTGATGCTTTATCTTCCTCCTTAAATTTATCTTGGGAAGCGATTTGAATTTTTGTGGGACAGAGTTATTACTAAGTTATTAACTGCTTATCTTCCTCCTTATCACATATTAACTGCTGCTGCTTATAGTAATATCAAATACCAAGTTATTACTAAGTGCAGAAAACAAGATTACTGCCATGGAGGGATAGATTAATCTCCAAATCGAACTTACCTGGTAAGGTACACAAACACAACTACACAAGACGGCCAATGGAAGAAACCAGCAAGGGATTATTAATTCTGAATTTGAGATGCAGACGAAGAGAGAGTTGGATGAGCGACCTGTAGATTTCGGTGTAGCTGACGGTGTCGGAGATGTTGTCCGATTCCCCGGCGGCGGCGAGATCCATCCAGGCGTCGACGTCGATGACGAACTTCTGGCCCAGCTTCTTCTCCTCCGGTTTCACACCGTGGGTGCCATGGAACCGCAGCCCCCGCAGGATGAGCTTGTCGCCCCTGTACAAACCAGTCTCCTCCTCCTCCTCCTCCTTCTTCCCCGCCATGGCCCTTGCCGCTTGTTGCCCCTCGCCGCCGCCGCTTATAGTGGCCGTGGAGGCGGAGTTGGAGGCGCCTCCGGTTGGTGGTGGTGGAGTTGTTGCAGACGAGACGAGCAGATTTGTTGGGGTCCGTGTGAACTGCGAGGATCGAGGAGGCAGCTGCATCGCCCACATTATTTTTCTGGAGGCCCACGTAAATTTAGATCCCTACTTTCAAATGGGCTGAATTTTGGTTGGCTTAGGCCCATTGGACGGCAGCAAAACAAAGAGGGCCCATATTTCAAATGGGCTGAATTTTGGTCGGCCTAGGCCCATTGAACGGCAGCAAAACAAAGAGAACCGAGTATCCTAACCAGCTAAGACTATATAAGGGATGGTTGGGAACTAATATTACCACACGTATTTTACTAAGATAGCTAAGTTTAGTTTTATCATACTTTTGTGACAAACAAAATAATAAACTAAGCTTAGGCAATGTTTGGCAAGAAAATAGAGTGTATGACATGTGGATCAAGTGGCTAAGAGTTAAGTAAAATAGAGTTGTAGCAGGAACCAAACACTATCTACTGAAACTGTGGTTTACTTATGGTTAGGTGTGGTAAATTTAGTTATTAATCAAACAAGCCCTAACAACCGATCATGTCTTGGCCATCTAAATATTCTTTTATTTATTGCAGCAATGACATCTACAGAGCCAAAAGCATGTCCACTCCCACACAAAAGACACAATTGTTCCACACATGAATCCAGATGCTACTATCCTATCTGCAGATGCAGATGCAGATTACTGTGTATTTTAAAGAGGAATCTTATCTACCGATGCAGATAGTTACACGCAATCATGATGTGAGGAGCAGCAGCAGATCTGGCGCCTAATTGTTTCTTCTTCTTATTACGCATCTAACGAGTGAATTACCACACAGACAAGTGGACGAATCTAATCAACCAATCGCACCAAAGCGCAAGGAGTTCCCATTGGAATCCAGACAGGATCCAAGTCCATCTCTTGAATATATTTTTTTTGAATATAAATCGAATAAACTGACCGGCCTGTTAGATCCAATCCTAGATCAAAGCGAGACCAACAAGAGATAAGGTTAATTACTAATACACTACGGCCGTGTTGTATCCAGCGTGTCAAAACTTCCTCCCTCTCTCTCTCGTTTTTTGGCTTTGTACGGATCGATCTTGACTTGACTTGCACCTGCCGCTTTCCTCTATGCCACGTCAGCGCCACGTCGGATTCCAACACGTATTCCGCCGTGGCTCGTGGCTCTGTCTAGAGCAACCCAAATCTAATCTTGCACGAACACCCCTCCAACTTCTCCACGTTTACAAATCCAACCCCCACCCTATAAATAATAAATAGCGAATTTTAACCCTTTTTTTTTTATAAATAAAAGATCGAGAAGCGCACCTCTCCTCTCTTGTTCAATTGATGAGGTTGAGGAGGGAGACAGCATCAGATCACGAGCCACGCAATCGCAGAGAGGGAGGGGGAGAGAGAGAGAGAGGCCGATCGAATCCAGTCGAGGAGGAGGAGGGGGGGGCCCCTCGGCCCGATCCGATCGAGAGGAGGGATCCGAGCTGAACGATTCAACCCAAAGCTCGCGGGATTTGGCGCGAGTTGAGCCATACCGATCCCTGCCTCCTCCTCCGTAGCTTCTTCTTCTTTCCCCCGACAACGGCGACGACGGGCGGATCCCCGATGGAATCGGCGCACGGTGGATCGGATCGGCCAGGTTAGTTGCGGGGAATTTTCTTTCGATTTCGGCTGGATGGTTTGGGTTTGGGTTTGCTGATCGATCTGGGTGCGATTGTTTCTGGTTGATTCTTGCTGGGTTCGGGATGCCATAGTGTTCCCCTTGCTAGATCTTGCTGCCAAGTGTGTTGGATCTTGGCGCGAGTTGTCTGCGTCGCTTAATTATGAGACACCTGATAATTCATTCATAGATAGATATGTGATTAATGCCCTGATGCCATCCATGTCGTAGCGCTAGTATTCGAGTTATTGAGTGCATTAGTGTGATTAAGATTAGGAGTCATGAGGGATTTGGGCAGCGAAGACCTGCTTGAATTGCTCAAAGCATCGACATTGCCGTTTTTCTTTTCTCCTCTTTGCGTCCGTGAATAATGGGCAGGTGGTGTGGACTATTGTGGTTAGCGTGCAGGTTTAGCAATGTGCGGTTTGTCGGTTGGGTACGATGCCGCTGTCAGATAGAAATCGCATCACGTGTTCATGGTTTGTACAGGCAGCAATCTGCACTAAATTCCGGCGAGTCAGTATACATGAACAAGATACACGGACGCAACCAATGCCTCGTCTCCTGTGAGCAGCAGCTGGCGCAGGGATAGTAGCTGCACGAAGGGAGAAGGTAGTGTAGTGTGGTAGGATGCCTGTCAGTATCGACAATTGCATGTAGAGGCCCCAATTGTGGTTTAGGGGGTGTTTAGATCCAGGGGCAAAAAAATTTGGCGGGTCACATCGGATATACGGACACACATTTGAAGTATTAAACGTAGACTAATACTAAAACAAATTACAGAATCCGCCTGTAAACTGCGAGACGAATTTATTAAACCTAATTAATCTGTCATTAGTAAATGTTTACTGTAGCACCACATTGTCAGATCATGATGAAATTAGGCTCAAAAGATTCGTCTCGTATTTACACGCAAACTGTGCAATTGGTTTTTTTCATCCACATTTAATGCTCCATACATATGTTCAAACGTTCGATGTAACAGGGCAAAAAAATTTGGCGGTGGATCTAAACAGGCCCGTAGTATGGTTTTGACTAGTTGATAGGACGGCAGTGAATGATGGAAAAAAATGGCGCCTTTATTGTGCACAGCTACATATGCAATTGGCTATGTGGTGGAGAAGTACTTCCTCCATTCCAAAATAAGTTGATTTCCAGTGTCTAGATTCGTAGCCAGGAATTAACTTATTTTGGGATGGAGAGAGTACTGGCTACCAAAGTACACTAATTTCAGTAATTTGGAATACTGGTGCCCATCAGCCCATGTGTGCGATTGTTTAGAAGTGTGGCTTTGTTTCATGAACTGAATGATATGGTTATATGGCATATCTAAGTAAGTACAATGGGGACGTAGCTATCTTTGTTTGGTACTTCAGGCCATTTAAGAAGCTTACCTTTGTTAATGTGTGCCTCACCTTTTTGTTTCGAAGTGGCAGGGTATAAAATGTACTACTACTTATTACTCCTAATTCCCCTAAGAAAGAAGTGCCTAATACAGCATGAGCCTTAAAAATTACTTTGCAATACAATTTTCTCTACTTTTCCGTCTTTTGCAAGGAATTTTCTCTACATTTAATTGGAGTAAATCTATATTCCTTGAATGTTTGATTTGATCTGTTCAATCTCCCTCCTGCAGGCTCAATGGATTCACAGGAGCCAAGAGTTGATGTTGAACAAAAACCTGTTCTTGCCGATAACCCTGAAGAGCAGGTCATTACTTAATGATATCTTTTAGAGATGTTCCACGCAATCTTCTGATTGTCCTAATTGCCTTTTTTTTGGTGCTGATTGTCATAATTGTTTTTTACGACCTCAGACCATTCCTAGCAAAGATGAGAAGGCCCTTGAACCCACCATTTCGCAAGATTCAAATGGTATCAATCTACCAAGTGAAGGACAAGCACAAGCTGGCACTTCCAATATAGGTGGGGGGCACAATGCTGCATATCCTCAAACCATGTATTCTTCTCAGGCACAGCCATTCTACTACCAAGGTCAGATCGCAAACCATATGTTCTTCTCAGGCACACCATTCTCTAATTGATGAATGTTATTGTCGAGTCCTTAACATAATTGATAATTTGTCTTTTATGACCAGGTCCAGGATATGAGAACCCTTCAAATGAATGGGATGGATATCCTCCTTATGTGAGTGTTGAAGGTTTAGAAGCAGGTCCAGGGGTAAGCAATCTGTTTTTTTTGGGTTGCCAGAATTTTTTCGTGAAGCAATTTTTCTAAAATTATTGGATTTTATTGAAGGTCGTATACAATGATGATCCTTCATTGATGTTCCATGGTGGCTATGGCTATGACCCTTATGCTCATTATTCTCCTATCTCAACGCCTGTACCGGCTGCTGTTAGTGGAGATGGTCAGCTCTACTCTCCTCAGCAGTTCTCCTTCTCGGCTCCTTACTACCAGCAATCAGTACCGCCTGGCATGCCATATTTAAGCTCTCCTACTCCAATATCACAGGGTGAGGCAATGGTGCCGATTGACCCAACACAAGGGGCTTTTATCGCCGAAACTCTGAGTCCTAACAGCTTCCTTTTCGGACCAAGACCTGGTTATTATCTATCTTATGCCTTGTTTAGCTGATACTCCTACTTTTAGGCATGATTTTAACCTTTTATTTTGTGATGATAATTTCAGAATGGTTCCGATCGTCTGAAGGAAATGGGTCGTTTCCATCACCTGCAGCTTCACCTCAACCTGCTGGTGGCGTTTCAGGGCCCTTTGGACAAAGCAACTTCCCTATGGCTTCTGGAATGGTATTCTATGTACATGCCATCTCTTGTCTATTTCTTTTTTCAAATGAAATAGTGGTTCACCCTGTTGCATAAGCTACTAATTGTCATAGATATCTGGGGATTAATCCATTCAGTTTGCAAATAATCTTGCCTAAGTTTAATTCATATAACAATAAGGTTAGTAGACTAATAAAAATTGCTATGCAATCTTCAGTACCTTTTCTGTTTGAAATAGATGGCCACGTGTGTACACACATGCAAAAAAAAAACACACTTCTAGATGAATTCTCTGATGTGGTTTCTATTCTGTTTTTATGTGATCTTTTAGGCCATAATTCAGTGTACCATAAACATGGTCATTCTTGAATTTTATCTTCTGATTTGACATGTAATGGCAAGAATGCGTGGCTAGAAATCTGTAGATGGTCCTGATTCCTGATATGGCCAAAGTTGCCTCTAGTTCAAATGCAACCTTAAGCTTTGGTTCTCTTCTTGTTGGTGGATTTCACAGAAATTTACATGGAATTATCAATTGTTTTTCCTGATGCATATAGTACGTCTTAAAATGACTACTATCACTTGTCTGATAAGGACACTGTTTACTTGTCGGATAATTTACAATGACACAGGCATATTTACTTGTAGGATCTATCTTCTGACACTGTTCCTTTTTCCCCTCTAATTTCAGCAATCTCCTCAGCACAGGCCCTTCTATGGTTTTGGAACACCAAGTGACTCTTACGGAAGAGGGTTCTCTCATGGTGGATATTTCCCACAGGCCACTAATTACGGGGGCCCTTTCCCTAGCTTTGGCCTGAATGGCAGGAGTTCTATTCCGATGGAAAAAGGCCGCAGGAGAGGAAGGGGCAATGCTCTTCTTTGCAGCTGCAATGGTTCACTTGACTTCCTTAATGAGCAAAGCCGAGGCCCACGTGCCACTAGGCCTAAGAAGCAACCAGAGGATGGTGGCAAGGATGAGAAGCCTTCTGCAGGAGTTGATTGCGAGTTGTACAACAGGCCTGACTTTGTTACAGAGTACAAGAATGCCAGATTTTTCATCATAAAATCATACAGCGAAGACAATGTGCACAAGAGCATCAAATATGGTGTTTGGGCTAGCACCACAAATGGGAACAAGAAACTAGACTCAGCCTACCGTGAAGCAAAGGAGAAAGAAGAGCATTTTCCAATTTTTCTGCTGTTTTCGGTAATTAAAGCTGTGACCTAATTTCTTATTGTTCCTTTGCTGCCTTCATTTTTTGTTAGTGGTTTGTTACTTTGAATTTGTTGTTCCTCTGCAGAGTTAACAGTTTGAATGCTATGTACAGGTGAATGCTAGTGCACAATTCTGTGGTGTTGCAGAGATGATTGGGCCAGTGGATTTTGAGAAGAGTGTTGACTATTGGCAGCAAGATAAGTGGACTGGCCAGTTCCCTGTTAAGTGGCATATGGTGAAGGATGTTCCAAATAATCTCTTCCGCCATATAATTCTTGAAAACAACGATAATAAACCTGTGACCAACAGCCGGGACACACAAGAGGTACATAATAACGATAATAATTCTTTTTTCCGTTTTTTCTTTGATATGCATGTTGATATTACAATGTAATGGTTTCAACCATTTAATCTGACACAAATAGATGACTGTGCATTATTATATTAGGTGAAACTCGAACAAGGTATGGAGATGCTGAAAATCTTCAAGGATCATGAGGAGGATGCATCGATACTCGACGACTTTGACTTCTACGAGGAGCGTGAGAGAGCCCTGCTGGAGAATAAGGCGCGGCTGCATCAGCAACATCAGCTGCCCAGCTCTACTGTGGTTGAGCCCAAGAAGCCCTTGACTGTGGCCACTGATCTAGTTGGTCATATAACTAAGAGCTTTGCACAGGCAGTGCGGCTTGGTGAGGCCAAGAATGTGAGCCCTAATTCAGCTGAGAAAGGTGCCAGTGGGGATTCATCTGTCGCTGCAAAGCCTTTGGAAGTTAAAGAGACCGGTTTAGCATAAAACCCCATGGTGATTGGTTTATACTGAAAATTCTCTGATCCATATGCTCTTCCTCTTTGAAATACTAAGAAATGGGCAAAGACAATGTCCAGCGCTTCTGTCTGGTGAAGCATGTACACTAGGATAGGATGGAAGCCTAGCTCCTTAAATAGTTTCTTTTTTTTACCTTTCTTTTGTTCCTTATCTTTTCTTTCATGTCTTCCTGTTGGTAATATTTTTAGTTGCGTTTATATGATGATCGATTCCTTAGTGGCTAGCCTTAAGGAGAGCTGCAGTTTTTGTGCAAGCCTCTGTAAATTTCCCAGTTCGATCGTCCTCAAGATGAATAAGGCCTTTTGCCTCCAGTAAAATCCTCTTTAATCTACTTGTCTTATACTGAACAAGATGTGTCTGTGGAAAACAACATAACATCTCTTTGGGTGACCTGGTGATGGTAACAATAACAAGTTGTTAATAATAAAGAGAAGTGTGACCTTTTGGTGTTCGCTTATGTGATCTGTGTCTGTACTGGAGACTGGTTATTGTTTCAGTGATGATTTGCCTGCTGCTAGTGCTTACAAATTTTGAAACTCATCATGTACTCTCGCATTTCTGAGGCATCTGAGAAACCAGGCAAGTGTGGAAATGGTAGAAACATCCTGCTTGGGTTGCATAGTGTATGCAACTGGACTGTATTATTGCCCCTCGAGAAAAAAATAATCACAATTCTGTTCTGTTCTTACTTCCTGTCAACCCTGCCTCCACAGTTCAGCCCCAACTGTGACGGACCATAGGAGGCAGGATTTGGCGGCCCACACACACCCTGCCTCCACCACAGCCTTCGCCCTCCGGTGCAGTATCTAGGTGATTTTGGGCCACTTTGATCTGATGCTAATTATACCAACGTTTTAAAATATAGCATTTAAAAACTATTCTAAAATATAAAGCTTTTCACCTATCTTTTATTTTCCCTATTTAATTTCTTCATTTTTTTCTCTACCAATCACAATATTTTTTCATTTAATTTCACCTGCTTAATATCCGTGTCCAATCCAAAAGACAGTGATAGTAGCTTAGTAGCAATTTGGATTGGAGCCAAGGTTTACCACACTTATAGGGTTGAGGCATGTCTATATACTATAGTTTCAAACCAAAATGGCTCTCTTGCCCACAACCCGAGCAAGGGAAGAAGCCCAAGAAATGATGTGTTTTCCTAAATAACTCTTCTACTGCCTTATTTAAATCACTTGTTTTAAATTATTCTTAGGTTTAATTTTAAGATATTTAATGATCACGTAGATAAACCGTGGCAATAATCCGTTCAATAACCTAAATCAAACGCGCTACAATAATTTGGTGAGCTTACCATGCATGCTAGAAATTCGACGCGTGGGCCAAACACAAATTTCTTCACTTGAGAGTTGAGACCCATATAGCTAATACAGAAAGATCGAACGAAAAACAATTAGCCGGAGGACACATTTAGTGTATTAGTTAAAATTTTCATTTGCCGATTGCCTGACTTTTGTTCATTCACTGTACATATATATCCAATCGAGAGAGAAGAAAAAAAGCAAGTCAACAACATGTAGCTAGCAATAATATTCATGTAGTGGATGCAGGCTTTTCAATTGAAAAACAAGATGGAGGAGAGTACCAGCTAGTTTGGTGGAGACTGATGATGAGAATCGATCGCGAAGAGTTTAGAAGGCTAATATCTTGAGATAGTTTTTGCTATCTATCAGCCTCGAAGTTGTCGACCGATGCAGATCTCATCCGGACCCATGCATCATGCCTCCCTGCCGACCAAATCTCTGTCAGATTGCATGCTAAGATCACCACCATCTCAGCTACTACCACAGCAACATCCATTGAATTTTGCATGCACTTACACAGTGTTTGTCCACGCATTGATCAGCTTGCTTCTCACTGTGTAGGAGTACATCCAGAGAGCTGAGCTGCATGCATGTAGGAGTAGGTCTCAAGATTCCTCTTGCATACTACTCCATGCACAATGCTGTCCAGTATGAACCACTCCTCCATGCTCGGTACAATCCTGGCATGGCATACACAGTGTCAGTGCAGCTAGCTGGAGTTCGATTCTGATTTGTAGTCGTAGCATTATTAACAACATGATATTGACATATATAGTACTACTATTCCGTACGTACTGGCTTTATATATATAGATTTGCATGTCATTTCTGCGGTGAAAATGCAACCCACGAACTGGCAACCGGACTACTTGTATCTTTTGCTACTGTTTGTACTCACTACTCACACAAGCAGTAAGCTTCTTGCTGCTATTTGTGCTTACTGTGCCTGCAAGTTTAAGCTGTGCGGTGATCTTGATACGCAGATCGAATTATATTTGATCTTATGTTTCCTTTTATTTTTTTCAGAATTCTTCATATATAGCTGTTTGGACTGCATGGATAAAACAAGATGTCCAGTTAGGCTTAAATCCATTTCCAGAAGAAAAACAGCCCTAAACACCGAGAGGTACATATGCAGTTGGGGCAGCTAGCCACCATACCTCAAAAAAATCAACTCATTATCATGCATACTAGTACATGTATATGGCATGCAAAAAATCCACTAGTTATTAGCAAGACATAGCATCTAAATGCAATATACGTATTCCCTCCGTCCTATAATATAAAAAAAAGTCATCCCAAAATATAATGGATGCAGAAATGCTATACTTGTTGGTTGCAGGCAAAGGCCGGGCAGTCAGGAATGGGCCAAGCTATAGAGGAGCCTAGAGCCTGATCTGTTAAAAACGCATAGTTTGCATGCTGCAGTCCAAGTCATGTTAATGTACTTGCTGATCTGAACCTGTGTCACTATCAGGGGCATGCACACCCACAGCTTCCATCCGGTCGAGCATAATAATACATCTGGATAATAGCCGTGCAGTAAGATCAGCATCTTAGAGGAGATCTTTGCCTAGTCTCTAGCTAGTTTTGTTTTTCTAGCTAGTTTTGTTTTAATCTGGCTTTCAGTTTCAGCCATGCATGCATGAATCTGCATGACGTAGCTCTTGAAGCTACTGTAGATAGCTAGCTAGTAGCTACAAGCCTACAATACTACGAATAATAGGCCGTTGTACATATTCATAGTGTTAGAATATATTTAATCTAGTATCAGGTTGCTAATTTTAAGATGCACCAGAGAGAGTAATTAATTTCTATCACCCTATATATTCTAGCTCGCTAGGTAAATTGAGAAGTTTTATTTTTTCAATATCTTTACTACCTAACATTTTTCAATAGTACTATTTTTCAGCACCTAAGTCATTTTTCCTCTTTACTAAAGTTTTCTTGAGATTACTACCTACCATTTATCAATACTATTTTTCAGCACTTAAGCCATTTCCTCTTCTTATTAAAGTTTTCTTCATGTTCTACAAATTTATTATTTGTTTTAGTACAGATGGAGTACTGCTCTCCATGACCATCGTTTCACATGCTCAAAACTGATATACTAAGAACATTTTCTAATTAACAACTAAGCATGGTGGAAGCTAGCTAGCTAGCTAGCTAGAGCTACTTTATTGTCCTAGCTAATCAAGGGCAATGCTTGCAAACAATGGGTCGATCATGCATGCATACTGATCAGCATGGGCCTTACTATAAATGTATACTCTCTCCGTAAAAAAAAAAAACCTACTTTAAACTTGAATACACTAAATACGGAGGCAAACATAGAAGTGAGTTTTTGTTAGATGAGGGAGTATAATCAAACGACTTATTACATATGTACGTACCATATATAGAACAGTTGATGTGACTGCAAATACATACATAACTAAATGTACCATACATGCATATACACCGTATATAAAGATCAAATGGAATATATCTTGTAGTACGTACATATATACAGGTAAATATGCCTTACTGGTTCCGTACATAGGAACGGTAAGAATCTCAAAGATCACAGAGTACTCCCTTCATCCTATAATAAATTTATTTTTAGCTCATTTCATCTATCCAAAAAAATATTTTTAAATAATCATTGCATCGGAGTTTATAAAATAGAGAATAATCGTATTGGGAGTTATAAAGTGGGAAATAGTTGTATTGGAATTTGATAAAGTATGAGTATTTTAGTCTTTTTAATTTTATATTGGTATGTGTGGTATTGGTGAAAAATAAATTTATTTTAGGATGGAGGGGTACATATATATGAAATATATATATATACCGTACAGTACATATATGTAAAAGATAATAATCTGGCACGTACGTCCCAAGAGACGACTGGTCGACTGGATTGCATACGTCATGCAAGCCATCAACGCAGAGCAAATTACGGCACGTAGGTACTTACAATGTACTAGCCAGATACTCACGGAGATATGCAAATGTCACGTTTAATTAATTACTGAATGGATATATAATAGCTAGCTAGTATGATGGCAAAGAGCTTCTTGCCAATATTAATTGCAGTCCATTTATTAGCTTAATTCCAGACAATTTTGTCTCTACAGTGGGTTTGCTACATATTGCCACTTTTACCACAATCAGACTAATGAATCTTCCAATATTATTGTTCCGTATAAGCAACATTCAAGGTGTTATGGACTGGTGAAAGACATTAGACATCGGTCAAAGTGCGGCAGCAGCAAAATAAAACAATAATTGTATAGAATAATGGCGCGCATAGATTAAGAGGAGGTTTTTTGCGATGGCAAAAGGGAGAATGTAGTGCTCCAATCGGTAGAAAAAGAAAAAAAAACTCCTTAATTATTACCCATTATCCATGTGACCATATAATGCATGCTTATAGTCTTGGAGAGCATGCATTTGCAGAGTCAAGATGGACCCTCTATATTTAATTTACACGTAAGAACTTTTATAAAGAACTTTAAATTTTTCTTACGAGATCTTACCATCTTGGATACACTCCTGTCCGCGTCGCTCCCATCCCAGGGGTGACTCGGACGGTGAAATTTCCTCCGTCGTCGCCCCCCTTCCTCCTCCTCCCCTCCGTCGCCCGAGCGGCCCGTCAGCAAAGCCGGATGGCCACAAGGACGTTAGCGGCAGGGCGCTCTCCCCCACAAGGAAGCTCACTCCCGGGGCACCGTGGGCTACTCGGTAGCGGCGGCGGCAGCGGTGCCTAGATCCGCACCCTCTACCGGAGCTGGCGAGGGGACCAGTAGAGGAGGCATTGGAGATGGCGACGGGGGCGGTAGGGCAGAGGATGTGGAGATGGCGCCGAAGCTAGTGGTGGCTGGACGGAGGAGCTCGTGGCGGCGGCAGGACAGCGGTGTGGCAGGTGGCGGGGAGAGTCGCTGGATCTTGGTCCCCCGGCGTGGGGGACTGGATCCCCTGCGACGCCGGACCTGGGCTTGAAGCAGCGGCGGGGGCGGCCAGATCTAGCGCCCGATGTCGCCCGAAGCCGGCAGATGGCGTGGTCTGAGTCACAGCGGAGGCGGAGGGTAGAGGTGGCGCGGGGGTTGAGGGTGAGGTGGCCAGATCCACCTTCCCACGCCCGGACCCGATGCCACGACAGTGCCTCTGGCAGCGGTGGCGAGACGGGAGGGTGTGGCTGCGTGGAGGCGACGAGGAGGCCGGCTCCCGAGCTGCCGTCATCAGCGGCGAAGGTGAAGGCAGGAGAGGAGGCGGCAAGCGGTGGGGTCGTAGTGGCGGTGGCAGGGTCGTTGAAGTGGCGGCGGGGCAGCAACGATCGCGGTGGGTGTCGCTGGATCTGGAGCCCCTTGCCCTGATCCGGCGGTTGGCTGCAGTAGGAGCTAGCGGGCCTCGATGGCGCCGGCACAGCGTGGGTAGGCCGTCGCAGCCGGCCGCCAGTGTTAACCCCGATGATGTATGATGGCAAACATGGAAGCGGTTAAGCGGTGGAGAGGCCATCTCCTCTGCTGCCAACCAAGCATCCTCTTTGCCAAAGGGCTCCTCCCCTTCAATGGCCCGACTGCTACAGGTTTGGTCATGAGGAGCTCCGAGAAAAAGGGAGGCGTTGCCTGATCCAAGCAGCCCTGCGAGCTAGCTTGAGCTGCGGGGTGATGACCTAGGCTTGGGCACTGAAGGGATGACGTGGTGGTCCGCCGACGGTCATTGTGCAGGATGGTTGTGTGGGGTTTTGATCGGGAGTCGCTGACGTAAGCCTTGCTAGGCCTTGGGTCGGCATGACGATGGCGACGCCATTAGGCATCGTTCCCCTTCTTGGAGGCGTCGTTATGGCGATGACCCTCTTTCCAAACACCAACCGCGTGCAACGGTGGCCATTGGCGAACTCCTGCAACGGCTCCGAAGCTCTATAGGCCTAGGGTGTTTGACGAGGCCCTCGCCGCTTTGGTTTCGTTGCTCCGAAGCTCTATAGGCTTAGGGTGTTTGACGAGGCCCTCGCCGCTTTGGTTTCGTTGCTCCGAAGCTCTATAGGCTTAGGGTGTTTGACGAGGCCCTCGCCGCTTTGGTTTCGTTTCTTGCTTTGCGGCAAGTGACCATCATTCCTCTATGGCTATTGTTGGGTGGAGACAAAGCTGCTTCGTTATTGCGGTGCAATGAAGCTTGGCAATGATAACACACTACAATCTCTATCTTAGGTTGTTGATGCTAGCTGTGTAGGAAGTGACTCCTTGATAGCTTAGGTTGATGTCCTTTGTGGATAGTCGAACCTGCTTGTTCGTTTTGGCATTGGGGCATCCTCGCAGTGAAGTCAGAACTGCTATGTCACTTGTGGCAAGCTTGGTAACGATAACACGTGTGAGCTGCTATATCGCTTCTAAGGCAAGTTTGATGCCGATGTCTCACGATAGGCTCCGTCGTGGTAGCTTAGATTAGGTTAGTTGGTTGGTTGTTGTAATTGTGGTTTTTACTCAGATTCCCCTAATTAACTGAGTAATGTAATGATTGGTCTCGTTTTCTTCATAAAATAGGATACCTTCTTTTTTATATAAAACATCGGCAACATCTAAACAGTTTGAAAAAAAAAATATCTTACCATCTTGTCTTTGGACTAGGGAAACGTTGGGTTGTCAATCATCTTGGATGGTATCCTGGTTTTGTGTCTAGCTAGCTAGTAGTACCAGTTGGGAGATACCTGTTCATTAAGTTCTCATGGATTGACTGTTGCTGGTGTAGAGACTGGGTTTTAATCCGTTATTAAAAAAAATTATCATAGATATTTTTGACAGTAAGATTGGCAATACTGTCACTGTTTTCGAGTATCGATTTAGATCAAGTGATCTCTCTTCGACCTCTTCGAAGTGTACATACATATGTAGCTCAAACGTTAGATCAATTATTACTGAAAAATGAATATCATGGAATATATTTCCATTATTGGCATTTATAATTAATTGCTAGTGCAAACCAAAACAACAGCGTCGTGTGGACGTAAGCACTACAGGGCCGACATGACAATAATCCCCATACAAGCTAAGCTTAGCTAGTCTAGTCGCCTAGTCTTCCAGGCTTAATTGGACTTCCTCCTCCTCTTATATACGGCCACCTCGATCGAGCTCGCACCACACTATCATTGTTACCCACCCCGACAACAATATTTCGCATATCCATACCAAGCTAGGCTAGCTAGCTAGAAATTAATGGAGAAGGAGATCAGCGCGAGGTCGACGACGACGACGACCACCGCCGCCGGCGACGTCAACCTCGACCTGCGTCTCGTCCACTCCACGGCCGGCAAGCAGAACGCCGCGGCCACCAGGAACCCGCCGCCTCTCGCCGCCGCCGGCGACGGCCAGGACCGCGCCTTCTCGTGCACCTACTGCCGTCGCAAATTCTACAGCTCGCAGGCGCTGGGTGGCCACCAGAACGCGCACAAGCTCGAGCGCAGCCTCGCCAAGCGCAGCCGCGAGCTCTCCGCCGGTGGTGCCATCCCCGGAGTCACGACGGCGGCGGCGCCTCCGCCGCATCCTGAGCTCGGCTGGCCCTACCCGCCACAGGGCGGCGCCGGGGATAGCGCCGCCGCGGCCGTCGTCAGCTGGATCGCCGACGGCGGGCGCCGATACGGTTACCGCGTGCACGCCGCGGCCGCTGCCGGCGACGCCGAGGACATCGACCTTTCTCTCAAGTTGTAAGCTACTGCTTAGCTAGTGTCCCGTATCCACACGCTTGTTGCGCTTGTGCATGCATGGTTACTGTTTGCTGCTACTACCACTATCACCAGCTAGCTAGTGCCTTACTGTTACTTGTGTTTGACACAGAAAGCTAGGCAAATTGCTAAGCCAAACTTACCAGTGTGGATGCAATGCATACAGTGTGTAAGTGTGTTTCAACTTTCAATTCAATCGATTTGTGAAATGTGCTCGCTCTCACAGTTACTTTAATTTTGTTTGTCTGATATATATGATTTTAGTAGTGTGTATATAGAGACGCACCTCAATCACACCTTAATAAGTAGAGTATGTACGTAGAATTAATTATTAACGCTAATAGTACATAATTCGGATTGCATTTTCAAATTGTGCGCTTGGTGATAAGAAGAAAACAATTCTAACCTAAACAACAATTGATATCATTCAACTATCAGGCACTATATATATATGATTGACTCACATAATCACGTCTAATTTAGTAATTTCATACGTCGCGCTTTCAAATCCCAGAAAAAACACAGAGAAAGAAAAAAAGTTCACACTCATAACCCTGCATATGCTTGTTTTAAGCAAAATTAATCAACGTACCTGTGAGGTGAATCCCGATCAAGCTACCAGTGAGGCAATTAAAGTATCTCGTTGTCGAAGCTGTGCAATTAAAGTATCATGCAAGCATAGGTTTCCACTACATATTTTCCCTGGTTTGGTAACAAGCAGTTAATTTGCCATGGCACGATGCCAAGAATTTATGATAAAAACCGATGATGTATACACAAATGTCATTTCTAGCAATGCGAATCATGCATCTAACAGAATTAATTCTAGTCACACGACAGTAACAGGGCTCACATCGAACGTATATAATAGGAAAACAAGATGACAGAAAGCAAACATGTCAGACACTACTGTAATGGCATTATATTTGAACATGCAAAAACAAGTTGATCATACTTCTGCAGTCCTGCATGCTCAAGGATTCATGGCCTGAACTCGAGTGATTTATCAGACTATATCTCACCGTTTGTCCTATATACTTTTCCAAGGCACACCATTGATTCCAAAAAACTATTGGAGTACTCTACATTCTCCTGTCCTTGTCCTTTGGGCATCTGCAACTTATTAGGACAGTCCATGTGATTACCAATCACTTATCTGTCGAGGGCTACACGATCTTGTTTAGTTAATCTTGTAGCTCTCAGTTCATGGGTCCATATATCCGCCCGTGCGTCAGGGTAACACGCAGAGACAGCTGATGTACTAAGTAGCTAGCTAATTAGTATGATTTTTTTTAAACTTGGTGGATTCCATCTGTCTGTGAGATACTTTTGTGCCAATCACACGGCATGGAATTGAGCATGCTACCAATTCGATAATACATACTCCTATATAATAATATTGTAGTATCAAGCCAAAGAGCTTCTTGCATTTGGACGTGAAGCACACCAAAGCATATCAGGAGACCTGATTTGAGAGCCTATTTCTCTAGTCCTCATTTCAAAGCTGGCTAACCATCCCCCTCTGTCTCGTTGAATACTCCTAGCATGTAGCTGACGAAACACAATGGCAGGGCAATGCATGCATTCGCTACTAACTAAAGCAAACCACTTTGGACAAAAGTCCAGTCGATAATTGGTTCTTTGTCGTCAATTAGCAAAGCTTCATCAATGCTCACAGGTCCACATGTTAGCAGCATCTACCCGTCTCATGCATGTTCACATCCTGACGTGCAAGTGCTAAACACCTCTCCCCAACTAATACCAGAATTCAGAAACAAAAGTCTTTTGTAGGCAAGTGGAGTTCACTCCAGGGCCTCCTTTTTCTACTTCTTTGTAGGTGACACAAACAGAGGCAAACATCCTCCGATCACAAGAATGCAAGGGCTATCTGTGCTTGTTGCAACCTCTATGGCTTCATGGGGCCTCAGATATCTCAAGGACCACATGGTGCTGCCGTCCTATGAGGCAAATGGACAAATGGGGCTTGTCACCATCATATCAGCTTATCATGACATGTACGTGTTATTATCACGTATAGTTGATAGTTATAACCAGTAGTCCAGTACTGGTGATCCCTCTCCCCCAAACAACAAAGGAAAGATTTGCATGTCTTGAGTACATATTTTGTGCTTTTTTTGAGAAAGAGAGCATCGCTCTCCCATTTCATTAATGAAATGCATTACCAAGGTTCATTACAGAGTTCAGAACTAAAAGGAAAAGAAACAGCCATCCTCCTGGGGGTGAACACACCCAGTGATACAGCAAAAACACACAAACTTTACTTCCAGCAGAGTATATATTTTGGTGCATATACCATTAGTTTATAGTTCTTGGGGTTCAAGTAGCATTTAAGGCATGTTTGTCTCTTAGTGTAAGCATATGAACAGGAGCTCAAGTAAATAAAGCTTTATGTCTAACATGTATGAATTGATAATTATATTAATAACTCTGTTTTAGTGTTCTTCCTAAGCAATGGAATGTTTGGGGTAAAGTAGCTTTTAGTTGCAACATAAATTGAGTCAAGCAGCACTATGTAACTAGTACTATACATGGTAAGATTTCAATTGACGTTTTATCAGAACTCACCGATTGCCACGGAAGTCCATAAATTCCGAAGATGGTCTTACTTTAGGGCTCATAGAGACCACCTCTGTAACTTCAGGGAGTACTTGAAGGGAAAGCTGATATTGATTCTTGAAACTGGTTATGCTTTCACCCATCCTCTAATTAGCCTGACATGACAACGAATTAACCTTTCCAGTAACGTGCACCTGTCATTTTATTCGTTCATGTTAAAATGGTAAGAAGGATATAATATATCAGATCTGGGATTCAGATATTTCACCGTTGAGGAAGAAGGCCGGATTTAGGCTCTGGAATGGCGGTGCACGTCACTTGTTGATTGGAGCAGATGCCAGATGCTGGATGGTATTGGCCTACCTGAAAAGGACCTTACATTGATCAAGCATACAGGTCTTGTCAATGGGATGAAGAGACCAGTTGAGCTTAACGAAGATAAAAACTCGGAAGATCCTGGGATTGGTTAACTACTATCTCCCCTCATGTCTCATGAGAGTTGTTGTTATACCAGTTGAGAACGGAGCTAAGCTAGCTGCTGACTAAAAGGTGATGTAACTACTCAAACACCGATTTAGCAACTAGAGCTAGGTAGGGCTATCTCTTTTTCTTAGGGTGAAGAGTGCAAGCTCATTCTTTGCCAAAAGGAGAGTGAAAGAACGCTAATATTCTTTGACTATTTAGACTTTAAACTCATCCCTAATATTCCATGGTGCTTGTTCTCTGCACCATGTTGCTGAGACATAATTAAAGCCAACACCCTGTTAACAATTTGTAATCTAGATAACCCTTCAGACTAAGGAACTAACATGTCTGAAATAATAGATAATATTTAATTTCTTAATGTTACTCAACTAATTTTTTTTTCGTAAACTTATATTCTGTCAACATTTGGGAATATCACGCATAGAGAGGCTGCGTACTATATTATCTCAGCTACACAAAGTTTTAGGCAATTTATTTGCAATCCTAATTCCAGAACGTAATCATATATAATTGGCCACAAGGGGGCACTTATGAGATCAAAGTTGTAAAGCAACTGACTTATTGAGTAAAGTCACCACCCCAGAACACGTTTAGTTATTTTCTTGTTCTTGAGAGTTCACACCGTAATTCAAACATCACCATCTAGAAATGAAGAAAACAACAGATCATGAAAGCATAATAGACAAAAGTGCCCTTTGCATGGCACACACAGATGACAAAAGGGGTTGATGCATTCTTGCCTCTTAAATATTTATAAGAAAAGCTCCCTTCCTCTTTTAGAGCAGACATAAAACATGCACATATAAATATGACATAAGTAAATTTGAGTAAAGAGTAAAACAATTAACTAAACATACCAAACAATGCCATATCACGATATTGGATCCACTAATAGATTATCTAAGGTTTATCTTATAGACCACAATGTGCGCATGTAAGGGTCTTGGTAAAGAAATACTATTTCACATTATAGCAGACTGGTTTCTGATAACTACTCATTCGCACATGGGGTTGATGAAACATACTATTGAGCATGCCTTGGTAATTGGTTTCCCAGCCATTCAATGGAGAACAAAACACCTCCTTGCTACACTATCTTCCCTTAGCTAGTCATCCTGAAATTGATATACAAAATGTGATATGTTAGTTTCTAAGTTTGTAGAGTACAAGCCTCTAAATAGTTCATGAGAATTGTCATCCAAATGACATATGAGTGAATACATTAGCAAGTCAGAGGCAGCGTGTTCTCAGTAAAGGAGTTTGGAGAGGACTTCTAGGTCCAGCTTCCCCTGATGAGCAGCAGGAGCTACCTCCCTTGCCAATCTTCCAATCACTCGCTCAATGTATACCACATACAGTCCGTTTCTGCCCTCTAGGACTTCCAAGTCTTTTCGTGCCTTGAGAATAAATCTGACCCATTCTTCAAAAAGTTCTGAAGAAATGTTGTATTTAAATTTGATCAATCGAAAGTGATGAAATGCCACAAAGAGGCAGTAGATGCAATGATTGAATTCTGTTTGCATCATTATCAGCATGTATCTTTCAATATTTAGCTATTCAGATTCAGGGATAGAGTAATAAATTTAATGGATGCAATTTCTAAACTGTGGCTCCACTCAAATAATTTATAGTATGATATGATAAAGTGCAATTCGTAAGAGCAATGTAGAAACCAAAGATATTTAACTGAAACCACAAGAATTGAATGAAGAAAAACATATATGTGGATATAGTTTATTGTTTTCATGCTATCATGTTAGATGCAGTACAATTCACATTGAATAACAATTAACAAGTATAAAACAGCGTCATCAGGGCAACAGAGGACTAACTTCTGTCAAAATGATCACAGCATAGCCAATTGTTGAAGTTGTCAGATATGAGGAATTCGATTAATTGTATCCTGCATCATAAAACCAAAATAAGGCATAAAAGAAAAAAATTCTTATAGGAAACAGGGAGTAAAGAAAATCGAATTAAATATTTGCTAATTATGCAACAACACAAAGCATGCCCCAAGTATGATGTAACTGGAGATCATAAATTCTTCTTCTGATGAACTATGTCATGTGTAATATCTTCAAGTTGTTGTAACTGCCCAACTGGGAATCTCAGAGTATAGATTGTGTTGGGCAAAAAATTATGACAAATATGTTCTTAAAATATGACTATTAATAAGCCAACTGCCAGAAAAATCAAGATGTAGACAATTAACTGCATCTCAACTGACAGTACAGTAAATTAGCAGAAAGAGGAGAAAAAAAACTATATGCTTACAAATGTTATTGCTCAGATTCTGACATTATCTTATGACAAATTGTGCAGAAAATACTCTGTTATAATCTATCTGAAGAAGTTGAAAATCAACTTACATAATGAACATATTGCTATGCATTTCAGGGAAAGCATCATCAAATGGATCTACCAGAAGTAATTTTTCTGATACATTTGATATCTTTTGAGAAATTGCAAGGATTATCCTCTGACCAACAAACTCCTCAGTTCCTAACTTACGGAACAAGTGCTGCAGAGAGAATTGGGAGTCTGAGCAGTCAACTGATCCTGCAATATACTAACAAAATGAAAAGAGCACAAATAAATATAGAATTGGTGACAATAGCAGAGAACATTTGGAAAATAAATTCAGTTAACACTCTTAGGTTATCTGTTCAATGCAGCATGCTCTGCAATCAAGTGATAAAAATCAAGCAAAACTATAAGATGTGATAACATGGATGAATGTGCCCAAAATAAAATCAAGCGAAAAGAAAGTCTAAGTCCATTGTTAAGGAATAGTAATGGTGCTACTAGCTAAAACACTGCTAATGTGAAACTAATGGCGCCATTTCATGATTCATCACTTTGGATGTACTTTCTGAGAGAAAAACATATATCCAAAATGCTCTAGGAATGGTCTGAAATGGATCAATTAAAGACCTGAACTTGAAGTACCAGCATTTTCAGGAGTGGTGCACATCCTTTTCATCAAACGTGCAACCAAACCATTGATGATATCCTCGATTATCTCCTTTTCCCTTTCTGACGAGAGAATGTTCTTCAGTGAAGCTGAAAGACAAAGTAGTTACCAATCAATCACGCATGGCTGCATCAATCTAATATGGAATAAACAGATAACAAAAATAGAGAACTTCATATGCAACATATTGGCGATTTGTGTGGGAAGTGCAGTAGAAAAACTGAAAAGAGTTTCTAGAGCCATCTTATATGGCTACCATTAAACAATCAACAAAATATGAGAAAACTGAAAGGTGAGGCTGGAAGTAAATTCATAATTCCTTTGCAACTACAAGACGATGCATTCAGGTTCCAGTATCAACTTGAAATGCAAATAACCACAGAAAAAACAAATATGTTGAACTTTATATCAATGATGAGAACTCATACCGCTTGAAAGCATATGTGGGGCACAATTAGCAGATATACTTTACTAAGTGTTCAGTCGTGGCATAACTGCGCAACTCTCACTTACCAAGAATGAAGTCTACTGCCTGGTGAGAAAATGTAGCAAATGACGAGCCAGCTTCTCTCTGCACAAGCAAATCCAATTTTAGAAACACAAAATATGGGATATCTTTCATTCTTACATAGTATAATAAGACAATGGAATTTTACTTTGGCAAACAAGCCATCTGATAACTCCAGCAGGAAATCAATCGACAAGCTGAGCTGTTGTATCTCATCCTCAGTGTTATACTCTGCACAATCGAACAATTGAAACCAGGTAATCTAAGATTTGAGCAGCTAAAAACTATTCTACAGTAACCTGAAATCCGGGTAGTGAGTGAGAAGAATCATATGTTTGCAGCAACACTCACCCATCAAACTACTCGTGGGCAGTGATCTGTCCAGTCTCCTGCGCTTATCCTTCCACCGCACTGTTGCGATAGAGCTTATACATGTAAAATTGTACTAGAAGCAACAAAAATTCAAAAAACAAAACAAAAAAAAAAGTGTATCGAAGCCAAAACCGTACCCAATCTGACGAATCTCCTCCGCAGCACGTCGTCGACCCAGTGCTCCCCAGCATTGCCGTCCGGCGGCGGCGGCAGGTCCCCGCAACCATCGAAGAAGTGGCACCGGCACGATGCGACCGGTGGCTCCATCTCCTCCCCGCGCGCCCCATCTGATCACACCATGCACTCAGCCTCACACGAATTGGGGACTGGAAATCGAGCAAACGAACGCGGCGCGGCGGATACGTACCTTGGAGGAGCTTGAGCTCCTCGCGGAGGCGGAGGATCTCGCGCTTCCGGTCCTTGGCCTGCGCGGGATCAGAGGAGAAAAATGAGAGGGGGCAAGTTAGGGTTCGACGGCGGGGTTGTGGGATGGGGAATGCGACCTACCTTGCGCTTCCAGGTGAGGAGAGCCTGGGGAGAGGGGGCGGCGGCTGCTGCTCGAGAGGGGAGGCGGTTGTAGTGGATGAGAGCCATGGCGAGGGCCGCCCTGAGCGACGGCGAGTCTATCCTCGACGACAAGGCCGCCGCATTCGCCGTCGGCGTCGGCGTCGGCGTCGGCGGGCGGGAGGCTGGAGGAGCCATGGCGATTTCGGCGGCGCGGCGGAATGCTTTGCTGCCGCTCCTTTTCCAAACCAGTCCCCTTCGTACCGAAAACTAATTTTTAAAAAATGGGAAAAAAATACTGCGAAATCAACGTCAACCCTGATAACCCCGATAACACTGAGATATAACGCCTCAGTATCATTATTATTAGCGCTGAGATAGTGTCTGAGGTAGTGCGAATTTACTTTATCGAGTTTTAAACTATCTAGTAAACAAAAATATTGAAATATGAACAATGTAAGTCACTCAAATAAAATTTGTAATGTTTTATAACCATCGGATTGACAACAAATATCAACCTTCATATTTTAAAAAGAAACATAGATATTTGAATAACTATCTATATCATTTAATATATCTACGTACGAATAACTTAGAGCATACTAGGTATTGATAGTGGAGCGATTGCCGCCTTAAGCATCTTAAGGCATAACTTGCGTATACTTTTGCTACAACTACCACTAGAATGCCATCGACTGTCGATCCACTTTGGTATGCAACTTGTCCAACTGCCCCCTTGTTATTCAAGCTTTGATATCAATCAGATCCAACTGATTGCCAATTGTTTCCATCGTATTAACCTTCGTGGCTAATTGTTCAATCACCACCATTAGTCACCCCTCCATGCAATCTATCATAGATACCATTTGCCGAAGTTGTATGCCTCCTTTGCTGGAGCTATGGTGTCTACTACAAATCGATCGAGCACGAGATTGCTGCTATGGGAGTTTTACATAATGACTCCTTAATCTTCACAGGTTGCTGCCTTCCTCATTTGACGGCATATTATGAGTATGCGCCATCCCTTTTTCTTCTTCTTTCCCTATGGGAGAGACCCCTCCCCTCCCATCCGTCACCAAACACTAACCCTAGCATCTTTCATCTATGACAGTGGTGGAATGGGGTTCTCGATTAGAACCCGATGACCCCTTCTACTTCTACTTGGGGTACACTTCTCAATCCCATGTTCTTTCGATTCTATTCAATGAAATCGTTTTATGGCGATGTTCAAGTACAACAACATTATCATTTGAGTCAGTATCATCCTCTTAGCTTGTCTATTTCTAAGCTAAAATAAAACATCGCTCGAACCCTATGAAACATTTACTATGGAGGAAAGATGACCAAAGTGCATATTATTATTGTCAAGATAGATAATGAGTACCGATAAAACTTTTCAATTTATGGTCGAAGGAATGTAAGAGTGTAATAATTAACCTATTTTGGGTTAATATTTAAACTCTCAAATCAACATATTTTGGGCCGGAGGTTTACAAATCTAAGGGGATATTCACTTTAATGCCTAGATATATCTTACAAAAATTTGATATTGTCAATATTTGGTAGGGTTAAGATGTATATGTTGTACTAGAAAAATGCTTGTATGTTGCAACGGGTAAACTAAATTATAACAAATATAAAAATATTAGCTAATTAGGGTTTAATTTTTTCATGATATGAGCCTTTAAGAAAATATACTAATGTTATTTTAAAAAATAGAAAATACTTAAAATACTCGGGAGAGAAATAAACTGATTTTAGCCCGGTCAAAAACTTCCGACCTGTTTCTGTGGGGATCACGCGCGTGCGGCCCATGAGGTGGCCCAACAGCACAGCGGCCTGGGAATGTCGCCGGCCCAATGCGGGATCAATTTGAGCCGTTCGTTTTGATGGACGGCTCAGATCAGTTCTAAATATATCAAAATCGCCGGTGCAACAAACCCTAACCTTAATTTCATGTTTCCTCTCCCCCCACCGCGGGCCGCATCTCCCCCTCCTCTCCCCTCCCCTCCCCACCGAGCACCAGCATCGCTGCTCCCCTTCTCTCCCCCCACCGACGCTCTCCCTCCCCACACCCGCAACCCTTTCCTCCTCGTCGGGGTGCCGCCGCCGCCCCGCGCCCCGCCAGATCCGATGGGTCAGTGGCGCGGCAGCTCGGGATCTGACTCCTCCCTCCCTCTCTCTCTCTCTCGGCATCTCCCCGGCGCAGCGACGGGTCGGTGGATCCCCGGCGCAACGAGGCGCGGCTGTGCAGCGGCGTGTCGGTGGATCCCCAGCGCAGCAGCGACTCCATCCCGGCGCAACGGCGGTGCGTGTCACGCCTAGAAATTCTACCTAAATTTCCAGCCTATTCTGATAAGCTGCTGCGCAGAATAAAAATATATACGTATAGCCTATTCTGAGGAGATAAAAAAAAGTTCAAAAAAACAATAAAATAGGGATGGTTTCACCTGTTATCAACTGATTATTACCAGACAAGCTAAGTATGTTCCATTTCGTGAACTATAAAACAGTTACAGAGAAGTTTCTGCACAAACCATACACATCTCGACATTCAAAACCGGAAATGACATAGTAGCACACATGCTATACTACCATGTTCATGTTTAGCTTGGAATTTTTTTTATCACTGGGACTTGGAACTGGAATGGAATTGCCATGACATATGCTCTCCTGTTCCAGGACACGGAGGTGACTATAACAAACTGGAGTTACAATCACAACATAATTCTAATTCCAATTCCAAAATTCTAATCTCAGGTTCATCCAAATGCCATCTGTGAGTAAATAAACCTCGTGAAGAAGAAACACGAGAAGAAACCAATTGTGCCTGTAAGCAGGAACAAGGCATATGAGACGACAAGCATGTAGCCAAAATACAAAACAGCTGACACCGGCTTAACAATGCTCAGCTTAGCGAAGAAGAAGAATGTCGCATATAGGAAGAGGTAGACTGCACAACATCCTGGTGTAAGGAATGATCTCCACCACCACTTATAGTTGCCGCTTCGCAGTTGATAGTAGCAAAACACAACGGAGATTTCAGCGCAGGCGACGATGAGGAAAACAAGTGTGATGAGGAGGAACCCAAATCCACGGTAGAATTGATGGTACCAGAAGAACATGAGGCCAAAGAAGAACTCGATGAAAGCAGTTGCAAATGGAAAGATGCTACCAATGAGGATGGCCAAGATAATGTACCAGGCTTGATTGGGAATCTTCCGTGGAGTTTTGTTGATCTCCACCGGAGGCTCAATGGCAGGTCTCTTGAACCCAAGATATCCTCCAATAAACACGAGAGGCGGCGCGATACCGGACCAGAGGAGGACCAAGGCACACATTGTGGTGGAAGGAACTGTGGCCGATGAATTCTCATCTTGTAGAAGAGTATTCAAGATTGCGAAGATAACAAAAGCGAAACCTGGGAACTGGATAGCTGTTGCCATGGTGATATGCTTCCACTCTGAACCGTTCTTGAACATCTAATAGAGGCGAGATGAGGTGTAGCCGGCAAAAGGCCCCATCAAGATCCAGGTGAGCAACATGAAATTTCTCAGGCCTGCAGAGTTTAATGGAGAAAAGAAGCCCAGCGCAGCGAAGGCGACGGTGATCAGAAGAGTACCAAAGAGTTGAACACCACTCCCTGCATAGGCACCAAGCAAACCAGGGTTGGATGGAGGCCGGAACACATCTCCATGAACAAGCTTCCACCCGGTTTCCACTTGAGCCTCATTCTGGGTTTCAAGTTGGCTGTATCTGAAGATATCTCTATGCAGACTTCGAAGCATAGTCATGGCCATTGCAACAGAAAGAACAAGTAGGGTGACAAGAGAGTTAGCAATGGAAAACCAGCGAGCCTGATTGTCTGTCGTTGACAGGTAGGCGTCCCAGCGAGAAGCCCACTTGATATCACTTTCCTGTAACAGCAATAGCACAAGAATGTGATAAATCATCAGAGAACAGGTCTAATATCCGATTAATATCTGTTTTAGGGAGAAGATACAATTTACAGGTGAAAGGATGATAAAGGGAAGGATGAAAGTCACCTCAAAGTTAACATCATAGGTGAACATGATTTCTTCACCGACTTTAATCTCCTGAGGAGAATCAGAGGATAAGATGAACCTGTTGGCATTAGCATTACATGTGCTCAGACGAGTGTTTGCACCGTCCCATTGCGCTTCAGATTGGTGCTTAACACTGGGACAAAAGGAAATTAACCAGAAAAAGGGTAAAGATAGTACTCATTCAAAGCTGAATAAAATGTGGAAATCAGAGCTGGCAAAACCTAAATGTTTTGATCTCAAACGCCACTATTGTAGAAGCACTTGTGTCGATATCCCTCTTGTACCTCACCAAAAACGATAAGTGATTGTGGATGAAGTACCTCTTATGTTCCTCCTGCTGATAAATGCTTATGCATGAGGGTCTTTTTAACAGAAGATTTTAGCGAAATAAAGAGTTTGAGAAAATGAACCCACTCCAACGAATTGGCCAATGACACCAATATGGTACCCATGCTGATAGAAAAATCCATCTTTATCTATCCTTCTGATTGGAGTACTTAATGGGAGGTTGTCAAGAGCCCTGTAATTCAACTTCATTAAATCTCTCGCAAACTTTGCAGTGTTTTTAGAAAATGTAAATCTAACCTCTACAATCCTTACATGTTCACGCGGTACTGATCTTCCATCTTCTCCATCAGCTCCTTCGCTTCTTTCTCTCCAACAAGCAGTCTGCAGACAATTTGGCACTTCTTGGGCACTCTCATTTCAAACTACAGTGAAAACGCAAAGTTAGATCATGAATCCAAAATGATGTTGATAGCCCAAAATTTTCACAGAAAAAAAATTGATAACCCAAGATAAAACCCTGGCAGGTGGCAGGGTGTGACTAACCTGGTAAGGGGACCTCTGTTGGCGATCACCATGGAGAAGTTGCCAAAGAGTCGGAGCACTTTCAGTTAGATTGTCAGGTTTACAGAAGGGAAGTGAGTAGTACGAGTAGGGGATCTGAGTCTTGATGGACGTCATATCGTTCACCTTCACCAAAATCTCATCCCCCTGTGAAATGAACAAAAAAAACCAGAGCAAATAATTCACAAGATTAGAGCGTTCGCCCAAAAAAAAACCCAGAAGATTAGACAAAGAAATATACAGCAGATAAATTCCAAAGGAAACAGATGCCGTGTAGAGCGTATCAGATTCAGTACCTTGTCGAATTGGTGTATGAACACAGCTGCAGCCGGTGGCGCCGCGAGCAGCGCGATCGCCGCCGCCGCGCAGAGTAGCATCAACGGCTGCCTCATCGGAGCCAATAAAGCCTCACGTACGACGGCGAGTCGGCCGGCGGCGACAGCGACGGAGGAGACGAGGAGCAAATAAGCTTGGTGCCCTCCGCATTGGTTTTCTCTGACCACGACATACGTGGTTGACCGTTGACCCCTGGGTGGACCGCAATAACTGATAACGGCTCGCAGCTTTAAAATATAAATAAGGTGAAAAAAGAAAATCGGACGCAGCTTTAAAATATAAATAAGGTGAAGAAAGAAAATGTTCAGTCAATAAAAGTAATCAAACACAACACATATCTTATTTTTAACTCAATCGCATAACCGTCTCGATCATTATTTGCGACGTGCGTGCGTCACGATCTTTGTTTGCGACGTGCGTGTATTGTGAAGAGACAAACTAATATGTTGGATATTCACACCTTATTATAACATATAACTACTATAAGGGGTATAAGGGGTAGGGAGGTAGTGGGGTGTAGGGTGACACGGGTCCTGGACGATCCAGCCTGCATACTGTGTAGATCTAGCCCTGCATCGAGTGAAAATAATTCGCCACATAACAAGTAAGCCACACAAATCACCCAAAGAAAAACAGGAGCAAGCAGCTGCTGGTGATACTTCACATTATCACGATGCATCATGGGAGGGTAAAAATGATCAGAAAACAGTATGCAGTAATCGTATATAATAAAATGACTTTATACAGTGGACCATAAGAGTTGAGAAAAATATGCTCTACCATATGAAACTAACAATCGTAACTAGCCTTATATAATTTCTTATAAAAGATGCATCATCTCATTTATAGTGAACGAGCATAAGTGGTTTATAAACTAACAAGAACTATGATATAAATTTTCTCGAAAATCGGTAAAATACAAAGTGGATGCTGATCCTCGTCTCACAATTGTCCACAATAATCATACAGAACTTTTGGAAGCCGGATGTATAGCAACCCTGCGCCTAGTCAATCTTCACAGATGAGTAAATCAATCTCGTGAACCACAAGCAAGCACAGAAACCAATTGTGCCAGTGAGCACGAAGAAAGAGAATGAGGCCAGAAGCATGTAGCCGAAGTACAGAATGCCTGACACCAGTTTGGTAATCTGCAGCTTGGTGAAGAAGTAGAACCCAGCATACAGGAAGAGATAGATGGCAGATGATCCTGAGGTAAGATAGGACCTCCACCACCACATGTAATCCTCACTACACAGCTGGAAATAGCAGAGCACGATGGCAATCTCCGCACAAGTAATGATGAGGATGATGAACACGAGGAAAAGGAAACCGAAGATGTAGTAGAACTGGTGAAGCCAGATTGATGTGAGGATGAAAAAGAGCTCAATGAAAACTGCTCCGAACGGAAGAATCCCGCCAATAAGAATGGTGAAGGCAGGGTTCATGTACCAAGCCTGCTCTGGGACCTGTCTTGGGATTTTGTTGGTCTTCACTGGAGCCTCAATGGCAGGTTTCTTGAAACCAAGATAGCTCCCAACAAAGACAAGTGGAACCGAGATACCGAACCAAAGAAGCACCAAGGCGAACATTGTGGAGAAAGGAACAGCACCTGATGATTTCTCCCCCCATATAAGAGCATTCAAGATGAAGAAAATACCAAAAGCAATTCCTGGAAACAGGAAAGCAGTCTTCAAGGTGATGCTTTTCCATTCTGATCCTTTAAACATCTTATATAGTCGTGAAGAAGCATATCCAGCAAACAGCCCCATCAAGACCCAAATGAGTAGCATCGCAGTCATCAATCCTCCACGGTTTGATGGAGAAAGGAAACCCAAGACAGCAAACATCATGGTAACCAGCAGCATACCAAAGAACTGGACACCGGTGCCAACATAGACACAGAGTAAGTCAGAGTTAGTTGGTGGGCGGAACACATCTCCATGAACAAGTTTCCATCCAGTTTCCTCCTGGGCTTCTTCTTCAGTCTCAAGTTGATTGTACCTGGAGATATCTCTATACAGAGTGCGGAGCATAATCATGGCCACCATTCCAGACAAGAAAAGCACGATCATGAGAGAGTTCACAATAGAGAACCAGTGAATTTGATCATCTGTCATAAGCAGATAGGTGTCCCAGCGAGAAGCCCACTTGATATCACTTTCCTACAAGACCCAGCCAAGCAAACCAAAAGAGATTGTTTAAATAAAGATAGCACTTGAAGCATAGATATGAAGGAAAAAAGTCACAATACAAAAGAAAAGAAGAGATGTCATGAAAATATCACCTCAAAGCCAACATCATATGTGAATATGATATCCTTCCCAGCTTGAACCTCTTGAGGAGTATCTGAGTTTATTACTATTTTGTTGGCATGGGGATCACATGTGCTCAAACGAGTGTTTGCATCATTCCATTTCTCTTCGAATTGGTGATTAACACTGAGTCAGGGAATTTAGTAAACACACATGAGGGACTAAACAAAAATTTGCCCAATATGTCAAAGACGTTGTACGAAACAAACATGAAAAGGTTAAGGGAGCGAACCTAAATGGTTTGACCTCAAACCCAACAATTCTAGAGAGATCTGAATTTTCATCCTTGTGATACTTCACTAAAAATGTCAGGTGGTTATGGATAAAGTACTTCTCATCCTTGCTCTGCAAAATATATTTTTGTAAGATCATTACTCATCTTCCAACCAAAAAAAAGGTAAGCTGAGCACAGAGACTTACTCCAGCATATTGGCCCTTAACGCCAACATGATATCCTCCCTGAAAAACAACAGCATCCCTATCTGGCCTTGCAATAGGCACAACTAGCGGGAGATTGTCAAGAATCCTGTAAGGTAATTTAACCATGTTACTACAGAACCCATCATATAAAATAAACTTCAAGCAACCTACACAATCCATACAGGCATACATGTTCACCCGGTACTCATCCTCTATCTTTTCCTTTAGCTCCTTTGCTTGTTTATCGCTAATGGTTGCTTTGCAGACAATCTGACACATCTTGGGCTCCCTCATCTCAAACTATAGTCCAAAGAAGTAAAATAGATGATAATTAGGAACATTAATATGTGACTGCGCTCAGATAATCTGTAAACCATAGTCCAGTACTAACCACGTAAGGAGAATTCTCAATGCGATCACCACGTAGAACTTCTCCAAGATTTTCTGCACTGTCAACTATCGTATCTGGCTTGCAGAAAGGAAGGGAGTAATATGAATAGGGGAGTTGTGTCTTTGTGGATGACAGCTTGTTCACCTTCACTTGAAGTGGATCTTTCTGCAGGCATTATAGTATATATGTCCATTAGAGCACATCTAAAACATATGAGTTCAGTACAGCAGGTAACTGTAACGTATGTTTTTAAGATTACTATAGATCTTTTTTCTTCACAGACTCAAAAGATTTTCAGTCACCTTCATGATATTTTCCTCTCTACGTAACAGAAAAGAATAAACATGTAATAACCTAGAAAATGCTTAGTAGCACAGTCATTCTTAAAACTAACGACTGGAAGATAGTGGGCAAAAAATTCAAGGGTAAAAGGGTGAGTAAGCAGGTGTTGCAAGGACATGCAAGCCATTCGTAAGTGACAATATAATTTGAGGATATACATACAACTGGTAACAATTGACAGAAGAAGATATACAGGGCACACAGTATAGAAAGGCTGAGAGATCTTGCAAACTGGAGTGCATTTACTCGATGCGCAAGTTTGAAAAAAAAAAGCACTGTTTGAATACAGGTATAGTCAACAATATAATTTGTTCTAAAAATGTTCAGAGGGATAATACGAAGAGCGTGTGCTAGGATCATTGCAGAAGTTTTTTCCACTCAAAGAGATAAACTGCTTTGCTTCGCTTTCACTTAAAAACATGTTTTGCCTCAGCGCTGAGGCTTGTGAAACAATGGATCTAATCTAAGGATGCTAATGTCCATCCAGAATCCCAGATGCATGCAACTACAACCGCGGAAGCATCCCTAATCAAATGTCGGTACGCCTTCAGCACTGATTAGCCACACGCCTAGATGAAACAGCGCCGAAATATACAGTTAATTTTTCAACATTCAGTACAGCGATAAGCGGCACATAAATTCATCAACCAAACCGCACCAACATCCACAGAAACAACAACACTAGTTTCACTAGGCGCATACGAAACAGCATCCCCTACGTGTGTGTGTTCAAGAACAGGACGATCACGAACGGCTAGAGTACGAGGAGAGCCGGATCTGCGCCGCGGGATCGGCGAGATCCAGCAGCGCGGGAGCGGGAGGCATTACCAGTAGGGGGAGGAGGAGGAGGAACGGACCTTCTGGAAGTCGTTGGGCGCGACACCGGGGAGGTAGAAGGCCGCGGCGGGGGGCGCGGCGGCGATGACGAGGAGGAGGAGGAGCGCGAGCGCCGCGGCGGCGGGCCATCGGAGCATCGCCGGCGGGCGCATCTGCTGCGGGATCCGGATCTGGGTGGGGGTGACGGATCGAGCAACTGGCAAACTCCCTCCCTCCTGTCCTTTTCCTTTTCTTTTCCTTTCCTTGTTTTTATTCCTCCAGCCTCCAGCTACTGCACTAGTCACGCACTCACGCTCACCGGTCGTATGGGGACAAGTTGAACGTATACCATTTTCAGACTTCCCATTTTCAAAATTTTCTTATTTTTTTAAATGCAGTAAAAACAGAGTTACTCATATCACATACTCTGCCTCATGAAAAACTGAATCCTCGTAATGAATCTGAGCATAGTGTATGGATGGAGGGAGTACGTAAGTACCCCTATGAACGTATACATGTACAACCTAACCATATGAGCACCTCCAAAATATTGAAATAGTATATATTTTGAGATTGATGAAATCACCACGATATCTCGTTGTTAACCAATACGTCGTTTGATACAAGAATAATTAATTGTAAATGTTTAAAATTTATATAGAAATATATTTGTCTTAAATTAGCGAGTGAAATTGGAAACGATGGGGGTAGGAGGATGGCGTCCAATTGATTAATATTACTTTTTTTCAACTTTTACTACTATTCTTTTCCATGATCACTTTTCACGCGTTCGAAGCACTCTTGAACTCTTCCTCCCAATCTAAAAAGAAATTTTCAACTAGAATAGTTGTGTAATATTTATATAAATATGTTGTCGTATTTTTTAGAAAAAATAGTTAGTATGTATTTATATTGTAAGTTCCTAAATTATATATGTAATTGTAGTGTATTTAGCATGTAAGTCCCTAAATTATATATGTTCCAAAATTACATGTGTAATTACACTAGATTTATAGTATAATTGCTATATTATATTTTTAGATAGACCCATATTGCATTGAAGTTTTTTCATTTGTTTTTAGGGAATTAAGGGGTCATTTAAACGAGCAGCTTATTCGTCGTCGATTTGGTTTACAAAATTATGGATGCTCACTTACCTTATGCCACTTGGAAAATTAAACTAAAAACACCGGTCCACACAAGAGTGCCTGGGCCGAACTTTTCGCTCATCCAGACGTGGAATACCAGGCCCAATTTGACACCAGATACATACATAAAGGCCCTTCTTACTAGGCCTTTCAAACTCTTGTCCTCTGGCTGAAGAAGACTACAAGCATGGATTTCCTCCATCCTTTAGCATTTGGCCCAGTAGGCCGCTAACTCATTGTATAGGTTATCTATATATCTATAATATAAAAAGGAGAAATTCACCCCTCCAATCCAAAATGTGAAATACCACCGTGCACTTTCCTCGCCGCCGCGACCTCCCAGATGACGCATCTATCCATTTCGAGTGCAGCGGGGCACAACCAGAAAATTGATTTTCTCAATGTTCTTGCAACAACTTTTAACATTTTGCTTCACCTTGTAAATTGATGTGTGATTGAGATTCCAGGGCCATCAGCTAGCTTCAAGTGATTAATTGAGCTGATATACTACATACTGAGATTCTGCGGACTAAAGACATAGTATATTCTTTCATCATTCAATTTATCGAGCTTCATTTATTTGGCTAATATTTCTTATGGAACACACATGCTGATTTCAGTCTTTCGAATTTGTTCTGCCCTTTTTGGTACGGAATTTCTGTTACAGCTTAAATGTACCTTGGAACACCTGGCAAGTTCTTTCCTATGGTCCTATTTAACAGAAATCAATCAAATACTTTCTGCAAAATGGAACATGTGTTGGCAAGTTCATTGGTCTGCTTATTACTTAACAGTCCTCAGTGAAATACTCTCAGCAAATTTAAATCTGAATTAGTTATATGTTGAATACTGAAGGACATGTACAGCGAGTCAGCAAGCTAATTCAGACTTCAAGTATACTTCATTACGGGAATGTACTACTTTATTTGTTTTATTTGATCAGAATAGCAAGGTTAATTATTCATTTGCTCTTTTTAGTATTTTACTGGAGTAAAGGTCTGTGCGATTCTTGGTTAGTATTAAAGTTGAAAGCTTAGATACTTTATTGTTTTCCTTGGAGTTGTGGGGTTACTTGTGTGAGAACGATGTATAGCGGTTAAAGTGAATTATTTTTCTGATTTTCCAACTGTAGACCTGAACTTTAAGTAACTCATATATGACAACCATGGGCAAACCTGACATGCATACCGGAACACCTCCAGCTATTATCCTGAATTGTAGATTTGTATCTATGTATGGCATATTGTTTAGTGCCATGGATTTTCGTAAAATTTCGTAGTGATCATCGAACTGACAATGTCTTACATGCAGCTTATCCCTATTCATATTAGAAGAACTAACATTCTTATCTTGCTACCAAGCTTCGATAGCTTATTCCTCCATGCCCAATGTAAAGGTGCCTGATTTCTTGTTTTATGGCTCAGGTGGCTGGACACTCACGAGTAACAAATTCCACTATCCCTATGAGATTTTTCCCTTGTTTTAAGTAGATGCCATGTCCTTAGTTGAAATAACCTAATGCACGTGTTATGTTTGCGGGTTTCAACAACAAAGCAGGTGGAAACCTACTGGATGAAATGCCCAACCGGTTCTATGGCATTTGTCTCTCTATTAAGGCATTAGGGTTCAAAGTGTAACTTTGTTTCATTGTTCTAGGGCTTCCAGACTATTGCACACTTTCTCATTTGATTCGCGAGGAGCAGCTGAAAATGTCTAAAATCATGTTAAATTGTCATCTTTTACTGTGATTCACAATGCTTTTTTAAGACTGAGTGAGCAGAATATGTACCCCTCTCTGACCAGAGGAAGACTCAAGCTTATGGAATAGTCATGCAGGAAGACTGAGTGTGTCTAATTGTTCTAAGTTCAAACTTTGGTATGTGATGTATTTTGATACAATCGTATGAAATGAAGTGAGTTACTGAGCAGGGCACGAATTGTGTTTTGTTGCCATTGTACATTGTTTTTTGTATCGCGTTTATAGTCTGAAGTCAACGTTCTTAAATCAAATAGTTTATTTTGGTTGTTACATGAAGATCTGGTTAGCCATTTTTGCTCTGCTTAAAAATATATGGCAGTGTACGATGTCACACTACTGAAGAATCGATCTTTCTTCGATGGACTAAAGTCACAAATTTCTCGGCTGTCTTATGAACAGGTACTAAAAATATTTTTAGTACTGGTTCTAAAAGTTCAAGTCCCAAATATCTTTAGTAGTTCGGGTTGATCCACCGGAACTAAAGATATTTTTAGTACCGGTTGGTGTTACCAACCGGGAGTAAAGATGCTTCCAGGGTCTAGTTAAAAGAAAACATCTCTTTATAGATCAGATGTGTATGGTAGGTGAGATGGTAATACGCGTGAGGCTAACGTGAGAGGTCTTGAGTTTGAATCCCGCAACCCACATATTTTTTGACTGAGTATGCATCTTTAGTACTTTTTTTAACTGAGTATGCATCTTTAGTACCGGTTATTTCAACCAGTACTAAAAATCGAGATCTTTAGTCCCGAAAATTTAGTCTCGGTAGCTATAATCGGTACTAATGGGAGTAACGAACCGGGAGTAAAAATCACTTCTCTAGTAGTGTCGTGTGAGATAAAAATGTAAGTGACAATTTTTGGTAATTTATTTATCAAATATTATGTCACGTGGATTTCACGTGCAAGCTAACTAGTTCTCAAAAAAATAAAAATAAAAAACTCATTGTAGAGGTATAAAGCTGAACAATGCAGAGGATATTTGATCACAAAAAGAATGCAGAGGATATTCAATCAAACAAAATGACCCCCTACTGTTAGATGAGTAGGCCATCTGTTTAATATGTTTAATATTATAAGACGTTTTAGCTTTGTTTTAAATTAGTTTTTAAGTTTAACTAAACTTGTAAAATAATGTAATAACACCTATAACAATGGATTAGTTTCATTAAATTTACCATTCAATATATATTCTATAATATATTTGTTCTATGTTAGAAAATATGCTATATTTTTCTATAGTTTTGGTTAAATTTAAAGAGTTTTACTTACGACAAACCTAAAACTACCCATCCTATATAACGGAGCTAGTTAGTCCTGCTGTTAATGAATTTAGCTCACGAGTATTCCCAAATCCCATTACAGCATGGGTCACCTGTATAGTAGTACACGTTTATAGAACTTTTAAGAACTGTTACTGTATATAGGACTATATAACTTTTGCATCAAGCTAGTCTGAATAGTTGAAAAGCTGTCATCACTCATCAATACACAAAGTTTCTGAACTTGATTATAAATGAATGTCCATATGCAGTGGCTGTTTTCATGCAAGGTACTAATGTAAAACCTGAAGCTACCTATAGTAGCGCTAGCAGTAGTTACATTGCATAGACAAAGATTATATAAACACGGTCTACGAGGCAAAACCCTAATTTAACGCTGAAAAAGGTTGTGGGTCGGGGAGCCGCTGATGGCATTTGTCTGAACATCAGCAGGATTAATAGCTGAAAGAGTCTGAAACATAGTGCATGCATGCATGTTAGCTAGCCATCGAGAAGAGAAAAGGGGCAAACATATATGCGTGCAGATGCAGATGATGCAGGAGCAGGGTGAGCCCAAGCGGTTAAGTCCAAAGCGAGACAGCAAGAAGAACATCTCTGCTGCGTTTCATGCATGCATATATGCCGGAATTCAGATGCAGCTCAATCACCAAGCTACCTGCTGACAATCACTCTCTCTTTTCTCTCCCCGGCAGGAAATGGACCTGCATTGCTTTTTACCACTAGATATATATTGATTACAGCATATACTATCTCTTTCACCATTCATTTTCTAGCAGCTTTGACAGTCCTGATCAAGTTGGTCTATGCCATGTTTATGTGCAGTTCTCGCACAGTTTCAGAAAATCATTTTTTCCCCTGAAACAGAGGGTTTAATTCACACGTCATGCAAGTATGATTGCACAGCTTCTATGGTTTTCTAAAAGGGATGGATGGATAAGACATTTCAAAGTGTCCACCAAGACATTTATTGCTTAAAAACATGAGATTGACTAAGGTATATGATATCCACTTCAGTTTGCATAAAGCTAGCCTCTGGATGCATGGTGGTGGTTGATCTAGGATATGACTTCAGATAAAGCTATCAGCATTCACCCTTTTGAACTAATCCACGGTCACACACCAATGACATATGTAAAAGTACGCCGGCCGGTAGTTCTCCAAAACAAAAGACAAGCATGCATCATCTCAAGTCTCAGCCAAGAACTGCATGCTTTGTCTGCCACACAAGCAAGCTTACATAGGCAGAATTTTATTTTAGAAAAAAAATCTTGCCGGTAAATGAGTTTTAACTGAGGGCATCTCCAATATATATAGCAAAAGTAGTCCATATAGATGGGACCTATATATATGTAAACTTTAACTATTATAACATTCACAATGTATATAGATAGCAAATAGTATTAGAATGAGAGAGGAAGTAGATACAAATAACATATTTTATTATCTATGGGCAGCCCATATGCTTATGGGTAGTTTTTGTTATTTTCTTGCTATGGACTAGTTCCACAATGTTGCTAGGTGACTGAATGAAATACTTTATTGCTTATGAACTACTTTTATACTGATGACATGTAGGCAATATATATTCAATAGAGAGTAAAAATGCACCAACAGTCCCTAAATTTATCACACTATGTCATCTAGGTTAGTGTACTTTGAAAATGCACATCTAGTTCTCGGTATTTGTTAAAGTGTGTCAATATGATCCAAAACTACCACAACACATCTAGGATCAACGCTGAGGTGGTTGCCACCTCGTATATTCTCTTTCCCCTCTCTTCATTTCTCCCCTGCTTTTTCTATGTCCCTGACCCCATGCCTACATCGACCTAGGCAGCGGCAGTAATGGCCACCAACAGCGACAGAGCTCGGGCGAAGACAACCACGACACGGTGGGCTCACATAAGACACCCACGCAGGACCACGATGGCAGCCCCCATCTAGTCTCCCGTTGCCGATGCCACAATCTCTATTGGGTTTAGTTCCACATCGGTAATTGATGATGGGGTAGTTCTTATCCATCAGACTAATCTTTTGAGTTGTGTAGGCTCAGGATCTAAAGTTGTGGCTTCGGTTAGATCTGTGGTAGAGCAGACAATGTGACCTAGATGGCCTATGGTTGGTGGGCTGGGCTGCGCATCTAACAAATGGTATCAGAGCCCTAGGTTTGAACTCGGAACAATTTTCATGGGTCACATAGTTGGGGAGGCCAAGTAAGTCTTCGAGGTCACATGGGTTGATGTGATGGGGAGATTGTTGGACCCGATGTATGATGGGGGGATTGTTAGGTTTAGTCACACATTGATAATTGATGATGGGGAGCATGACTTAAAAGGTGGGGTAGTACTCACCCATCAGACTAGTTTTTTGGATTGTAGGCCCAAAATCTAAATTGTGGCTCCGGTTGGACTTGTGTGGTAGAGCATGTCCAATGTGACCTGGATGACCCACGGTTGGTGGGTCGGGCTGCGCACTCTAGCAACCTCTCCACTAAGTCCTTTGCACCAAAGTATCCCTACCATCGGCACTCACGCAAGACCCGGTTATCTCCACCCAACGCACGCAGGGGTCTCCACCTTGGTGACCTCCGTCGAGACCATATTGGTGGGTAGCTGTCCACTACCACCAGCGGTCCCTTTCCAAGCTGCCTGGCCTTCGAGTACTGATGAGGAACTAGGTCCCGATATTCCGATAGGTATTAATAACTCTCGATTTGGTGTAAACTTAACACACACGATCCGGCTTTCAATCAACACGATCCCTGCAATTGCAACATCATGTCTCCTCTGGTTATCAACCGTGCGCTGCTGTTGATGCAAAAAAACACACACTGGCCTGGGAGATCTGCTTAGCTCCAGTGCAGGTCCAAAATAATAATGAGATGCGGGCGTGCCAGTCGGTTTGATCCTGCAACTGACAAGATGTGTGAATTGAAGATCATCAAAGAACCGATCGGCTGACAAGCCGATGGAGTAGTTCCAGCCGATGCTGATATTAGCCGATATCTAGTATAGATCTTGATACTTGAGTAAATAATGATATAAAGATAATCGGCTGATGATAATATAATAAAATAATAATATAATCCAGTAGAAACCAATCAGCTAGTAATGATAGATTGAATAAGCACTGATTCGAAGGTTGAAGCATTCATCGGCTGGAGGTCCGATATCAATAAATCCAAATGATTAGATAAACAGTGAAACATTTGTTGTCATCGGCTTAAACCAACTTGTATTTAACCCTTGTAAGCCGATGCAACGTCCAGATAACTCATCGGCTGAAACCCCGATGAAATCCTTATTGGCAATCAAGAAGCAGGCTAGAGATCATGGTTCTAAGCACGACTTAGTAGATCACACTTAACTGATGCAACACTAAGTATGAAAAGAAACATAATATCTAGACAATCAAGCCTTTGACTGATTTTCAGGGTGATGGATACATTATATAATCTAAACCAACAAAGTAATCTAGCCGATATCGATAAAACCCTAGATGGAGATCGGCCGATGCAAGTAGAGAACATTGTCAATCTGGATTATATAATGTATATGATAACTCATCAGCTAGCACTCCGATAAGACATTAGCATGAACCTATCGGCTTAACAAGATTTATATTATCAACAACAATCTAGTAGGTCGAACCTAACCGATGCAGCACGAGATTGTATATGATAATCTAATACTTGATGAACCGATAGATCTGTCTAATGTGATGGATATAACAAATCTATTTAAAACAACATTGTGATTGTAGAGATATATCGGCTAAGACAGAAGATCAGACTTAACCGAGACAGTCCCAACTAAACCAATGCGTCTCTAAACACAATGCAATTAATATATAATTGAGATATCAGGTAAATATATCAACCAAACCAGAGCGATCCAAGAGATCGAAGCGATGCAGCCTTGAACAACACTAATGCAGCCGATAAATTCACCAGGACCCGACGGAACGTAGGGCTTATCCCTTCGCCGGAGATCGAAAGCCGATGTAGCCCCGCGCCAGGTGCCAAATTCCGCCGGTTGATAAGTAAAAACTTCAGAAAGAGGGTGGCGATGCGCCGAAGTTGAATTGATCGAGAGATAATTTACATAGACCCTGGGTGTACATATTTATACCCATGGGTAGATACTAGTCCATATCGGACACGACTCACATTAACCTAATATAAATCCAACTAACGAACAAGTCCCTTAGGCGGACTCTTACCGAGATTATCCATAAGGAAATTACATATATTCCTAATTAATAGATACAATTACCTTTCCAGGACTCTATCCGTGCGTGACAATCCATATGAAGCACCTTGATTTAACCCGATGACGTGTATCGAGTCGTATTACCAAAATCGGCTCAATCGGCTAACCTTGTTCGACTCGAACTCTGCTGATTCTGACTGCAGCCGATTCAGACTCCAGCCAATTCTTACTCTAAGCCGATGATGATTTTGAGGCTTACTAAATTTCATCGTCAACAACTGCCCGGTTGACCTCGCCGAGAAGGCTAATCCCTGCATGCGAATTGAAGAACACAAGCAAGAACAAGGTAGATAGCAACTTAATTGCATATGAATGATTAAGTACTCGAATTTGGGGTTCCACAGAACTAGCGGCGAAATTGCAATGGCAAAAATAATCTAAACAAAATCCCACTCTAAACTATGACGACTACTGAATAAATATGATTAGGGACGTCCTAGGATTGCCCTAGGGCGCACATCCCCTTGGGTCCCATGACATAATTACAAGGCTCAAATCAGACTCCATCCAGTGTGTGGTTTGTTTTGCAGATTCCTGATAACTCAGATTGGAATTTTCACGTGGGAGCAAAACCATCTAAAAGTAGACTACATAAGCTTTCCATCAAGTACTCATGGACCCAGAAATTCCTTCTAGATCAGCAACTAGCTTAGGTCCGTTTGAAGTTGATGTGTTAGGAGGCTCGAATCTGAATCCAAAATGTTCTGAACTTTATCTCTTGCCTTCTATGGCCAAAAGTAACATGGTGAGGTAGGAGTAGACATGGAGAAGGTCTTCTTTGGTCCTCAATCAACTTCTTTGATCCTCCATGCATTCCTTGCGCTCGATCTCTTTTTCTTCATCCAAGCAAGCACCTCTGCTAACGAAAACACACAAAACTCATGATATAGTATCATTTGTTTAAATATATAACATGTAAATCGTACAGTATGCACCTTTGATTGTTGAATACATAAGATATCCATGATCATATCTGAGTTAGTGATGTCCTTATCAAGTGCTACCTCTCCGTCGAGGTCACCCTAGACTCGGTGGAGGGAGCCTCTAGCCCTCCACGAACGGACACCTCCGGCTCCTCTAGTACACCATCATCGCCGATCTCATTCTACGCCAAGACCGTCTCCAAGACTCCAACTTCGTCCCGGTGCCGTCCTCGCCCCAACTTCGATGGATGATCGAGCTTGGAACTCAATGGCAATAACGAACCATTACACATGACTTGACATCTCTAATGGGTTGTTTCTTCCAGCACTGTACAGTGACGATTAAATTAACCACCCATTACAGATAAGGTTATTGTACATGGTTCTAATTTAACTACTTAATTAACCTGTTACAGAGCACCGGTTCTCTAGTAGAGTATATATGCAAAGTATAGTTGATTTTAGTTACTAGTACTAATTGATAACAAGAAGCTAAGGGTTTAGGCTTATTCATGCATCTTTTAGGTGAGACTTGAGAGAGTAAAGAGGAGAGAACGAGGAAAGAGCTAGAAAGCTGCTACCATCGATCGTCGAGACCTTTTGTGGCCTTTCTGTCTTTTGAGGCATGCATTTGCTCACCTCATCAATTGCATTGGCTCCTAGTATACTAGCTTTGTATCGGCCGGCATCATCAAAGGCTCAATCATCACCTCACCTTCGTCTTCTCTTATCCATCTTAATTATTTAATCACGTCATCACTGGCTCACTGCGATGCACAAACATATATAGGCATCAGAAGAATTGATAGCGTTGATTGTTCTCTTCTCAGAAGAAAGCTAGCCAGCCAGCCAGCCTTCTCTCTTCCATCAATTATTTTCAACATATACAAGCATGAAACTTTGCTGTCACCTCTGTGGCTCTGTCGTCTCCATGAGCTTTGCTACAGGTAATTGGTAGAGCATTGGATGTATATAGAGAGAGACAGGGAGAGGACGCTGCAGTTTGAGAATACCTTTAGTTTGTGGTAGTAGTAGTAGTAGTAGTAAGTATATATAGTAGGAATCAAACTATCCATGATCAGCTGCAGGGTGTTGTTGTTTGCAGGGGTCAGATTTGGTACATGTACATATGTACGTAAACCTTTCCATTTAGGACGAGGCAAATCTTTCTACCTACTATACTATACTATATTAACAACCACAGCTATATCATCAGTGATCAGGAACAGCGTATATATATCGATGGATCAATCTAGCTAGATCGCTGGCTAGCTACAGTACTGTTCACGGTTCAGTGGACAATGCTGGAAAACTATTTTAAACTCTAGAGGAAATACCCCTTGTTATTTGCATACCACCTAAATAGTTATAGAAAAATTTTAAAAAAATTTAACATGATAGATTGATATGTGATAAATCACTCGACAAACATGTAAGGTCAAATTTAACTTCTGCAGGTTGAAACGGAAAAAAACAAATTTGATTGTGAATATACGTTAACTAGTCACAGTTTAATTTGTTTTTTCCGTTGTAACTTGTAGAAATTAAATTTTAACTTACATATTTGTGAAGTGGTTTATTATACATTAATCTATCTTATTAATTTTTTTCAAATTTTTTTATAATAACTTGAATAACATATAAATAATAAGAGAATATTCTCTCGAGATGGTTTAGGATGCACTCCGAACAACCCTGCATAGTGTTCTCTCCACGGCGCATAGCTCTAAAAAGAACAGTGCACTGGCTGTTTGGCTAGCCATCGATAGATCTGAGCTCTGACCTGTGCTAGCTGCAGACCTGCTGGTCTCTGACCCCCAACATGTCAACCTGCAGCAGCAGCAGCAGCAGCAGCACTACTCCTACCTATAGCCATCGTCTTGTGATTCATGCATGCATTCGTGTCCCTAGCTACCTTCTACTCCATGGCTGTTCCCTGGATGGCTGAAATAGACGAATGAAGAGAGTGAATACTACGTACATTCTTCTTAAAATATAACAAGATACTATAAATAGAATATGATACTATATTTTAATACTATAAATCTAAATTATGATACGTATTATTTATTTGTAGGTTAATAATACTTTTAGAACCGAGAGGGAGAGTGGCTAGACTACTGATACTGGTATACTCTATCTATTCTAGAAAAATCCAATTCACACACCATGTTCAGATTCATCCTTGAGATTAAATTTTTTTACACGATGCAAGCAGGTATGGATTGATGCATGGATGGGTGATGGCTCGGCAAACGAGGGCATGGACAAGACGTGGGAATGTACCAGTGTGTGCTGCTCTGACGAATTATAAATTGGAGGTCGCAAGGACCTCACGTCGCGCCACCAGGTAGCCGTCAAAACCACCCTTCACCAATTCTCACATGCATCTCTCTACTGTACTACTATGTGTGTCTCGATCTGCTAGCTAGAGCTACCCCTTCTGATCAGTTGTCTCGTGACCAATGCTTGCAGCTAATATACTAGCTAACTATACACTACACACAGACAGACAGACAGACAGACACAGACGCGGGCTAGCTGCAATTGCATCAGTCAGCATGCATGATAAGATATCTGAATTAATCTGAATATATAGATCGATAGACGATAGAGATGCAGTAGATGAGACGACGAGATGCTAATTAACGTCCTCCTGGCCGCCCGGATACTTTAACAGTCAAATTGAAAGGCCCCCTGACATGGAAAACGCCAATTAATTAATTAAATTGGATCATCACTTGCATGCATGCATATGTAGCCAGCAAGAGAAACGCAGAATGGACCAGCAGCTAGCATATGTAATGTTGCCTGAAGTAATTAACTGATCGAGCTAGAGCCCTGACGATCTGATGAGCGACGACCAACCAAACCCGAGGTGACTCGAGCTTGACGCGCCCCCGTGCATTGATGTGTGCATGCATCTATGATCAGCTGCACGCCCTAGCTGTAGCTGCCACAGTGTCTGCACACACTAGTAGTACTCCACTACTCCGTTTATAGAATAATTGTATTGCTTCTATATCAAAATATAAATATTTCCGAAAAGCTTCACAAAAATTAAGATAGTAGTTGAAAATATTTGGAGAAGTTTGTGAATTGACTGAGAAGAGAAAATAGGTGTAGAAATTAAATACATAATGATTAATATTGGTTGAGATGAGATGATAGGGGAATAATAGCTTCATTTTAGAATAAATTACTATGCTAGAAATAACTTTGTTTTAGGAAAGGCGAGGTGACAACCAGGAGCGGAGCCAGAAAGCCTAAGGCTAAACCAATATAACTTATTGAATCTTCAGACTTCCAATAAAATTTTGAAATAATTTATCAGGGATCAAGGAGACTAGCTTAGACTTAATTTAAGCTCTAATTATTCTAGGCTTGTCTCCTTCCCAAATATTGCTAGTTACTCTATATGTTTAACTTAGATTTGAGAAATCTAAAGTAACTTATACTCCCCCTTTTATATTATAATCGTTTTAACTTTTTTTAGTCAAGTTTCTTGAAAATTTGATCAAATTTATAAAAAATATATAGCAATACTTATAGCATTAAAATAGTTTCATTACATCTACTATTAAATATATTTTTATAAATTTAGTAATTTAAAGTAACCTAGTGAAGTCTGACTTAAAAAATATCACAATGATTTATAATATAAAACAAAGTTGTAATATGGAATGGACAGAGTACGTAATATATAGTTGAATGTGAATGAGATCAAGAGAAATGCATCAGCATTATTATTCGCGACTTATATATGTATAGGAGTAACCCGAGAGGCCAAGCATCATAGCTACTCCTATGCTGTCGTCTATGTAAGGACTAGCTAGTTAATCAAGCTAGTAGAGGCAATTAATTCATTCATCACGTAGGTTTTAATTACCTCTAATTCAACCAGTATCTGTTTCTTTTCTATGCTTTCTTGTCCATGTGTACTAGCATACGAATTTACAAAAAATCAGTGCATGCAGACGCACGGGTTAGCCAGCTAGGAGTAGCTGAGAGAGAGATGGAGGCCAGTATACGCTTTAACATGAACCGACCATGAAGATGCAGTGTCCCTGCAGGTGGCGCCAAGCTAAGGCAAGATGCATGGCAGATGACTGTGTCCTGCAGGAGAGCAACACACGCATGGGCCGGCCTCCTCCCTCTCCCTTGGATGCCGCCGCGCCCGTCGCCTTCATGCACTTGGGATTCCCTCAGCACACCCCTACACCTTTCGTACAAAAAAAAATCTAACTTCTGAGAATAAAATTTAGATAAAGTTATCCAAATTCACTATCAGAAGTTGATTTTTTCTCTGAGACGGAGATCGTATGATTATTAACTGCTTGCATTGTATGTTTAAAACTTACGTCCATCGGCTACCCATGCACTATTATAGAATACTTTTTAGAAATTTAACGACTCGATCGTACTAAGATTTGTGCAGATGCTCCGATCCTCTAACCTTATCTTCTCTTCTTCCTGATCGCCCAACAATGCTCTATCGTGTCACCACCTCCCCGGCAAGCCCCACCCTCTCTTCTCCCTCACTCATCCTCTCTGAAGATGAACGCCAACAATGTACCCTCGCTCGGTTGTCATTCCATGTCTCTGGCGACTCGCACTGCTAGAGACGACACTATTAGCCCCGATGTCATTGGGGAAGATGAGCACAAATCTTAGCATGAATTACACGGAGAGAAATTTTGAGTGAGATTTTTAAAGATGTAACTGAAATTTAGCAACCGACAAATTTCAAACTATTTTGCATATACTATATTACTGTTATATTGATCAATTCAATTTGGAAAGAAGAAGAATGTACACATGTGCTACCGTACGTGCAGTGCGCAATTGGCTAGCAAAATTGGAGTACTGCATCCGATGAGTGCAGAGTCTGAGGGAGACGTTGTACCAAAGAAAGAAGACGTTGCTGATCGAGCTGAAGATGGAGCAGAGGAGCTAAGACGCGGCAGTAGAGAAAAACACAATAATTCAAAGTATTATGGGCAAACGTGGATCGTGTAATAATACACAACTAGCTGGCTGGCCCGCGCAATTGCGCGGCTAACACCCATACAAAATTATTTATATTTTACATATGATTTTACTTAAAATTTATTAAATATTTATCTCGTTATATTAGGATTTTGAAAGACTGAACTTTATCATCCGCGTGTTTCTAATTTTATAGTTTTTAAAAGTCGCTTCGGTCGCTACCCTTACTCATTTGTCAGTCCTTTATTTGTTTGTCGATTTATCACTATTTCTATTCATCTTCCATGAAACCTTTAAAAATTAGACTTTTTAGTTTTTAGAGTTTATAGTTTTGTTGGGTTTTGTTTTTATAGTTTTTTAAAGTTCCGTCAAACACCGCTACTGTACTCCTTTGCGGCTCCTCCGCTGAATCTTCTCTTTATTATCATTGGAATTTTAAAAATTGAATATAATTATCGTTTGGGTTCATTTTTTACTTTATAGAAGTCCCGCTAAACCGTCAACGGCTTTGCCACTGTACTCCTCTACGCGCGACCTGTCCGTTGCCTTCCCTCTTTATTATCATTGAGATTTTAAAAATTAAACATGATTATCATTAGGGTTTATTTTTACTTTCTATAATCCCGTCAACTGTCGTGGCTATGCTGCTTAATGGCTTGTCCGTTGTCCCTCCTCTTAATCGTCATTGGGATTCTATTTGGGGTTTTTTTATATGTTTATAGTTTTTATATGTCTCATCAACTACCACCACTTTACTCCTTTACAGGTTTATTGTTTTTCCCCTCTTTATTACCATTTGATATCATTGTGTTCTAGATGAACTATTATTTTCGAAAAATCCATATTTTTATTTTCGTATTTTTTATTTGTAAATTGTATTCCTACTTGAACTCTTATAATTATTTTTCTATTTCCGAAATTTATTTTATTTGTTATTCCGAATTTTAATTAATATCATCATATGTTCTATATGGTCTATTCTTTCAATAGTCTTTATTTTTTATTACGAATTTTAGTTATTTATAAATTGTATTTCTAGTTGAACTCTTATTTTTATTTTTCTAATTTCTGAATTTATTTTATTTTTTATTTCAAACTCTAATTAATCTCGTGCTGAATTATAGATGGATTAATTGTTGTTTCAATATTTTATTTTTCTGAATTTGAGTTATTTCATACTTGAACTCTTATTTTTCTTTCCTAATTTCAGAAATTTATTTATTTTTTATTCCGAATTTTAATTATTCACGTATTGGGTTCTTATATGGACTGCTATTTTAATATTGCTTATTTTTAATTCCGAATTTCAGTTATTTTTAGACTGTATTTCTACTTGAACTCTTCTTTTATTTTTTTCGATTAATGTGAAAATTTCTAGCCTTCACAGTGAATATGGTGTCTTCTTTTCGAGCTGTCTTAATCATACAACAGATTATGGACAGCCCACGACCTATCTGGTGAGAAAAAAATATATAGGTAGTAGGTAGCATATAAGAGCATCCACGGTGTGATATTTGGAGGGGTTCTATAGGAGAGAGAAGAAAATAAGTCCTGCCTTATACATTGTAAAACTTGTTCCAACCATTTTTAAAATAGAACCGATCACCAACCATAGTACCTAGCTCTAGATGAGAGAGAATGTATGGGCCCACCTATGAGAGGCCTTTACATCCACCATGAACCTATTGTCATTCATGGTGCGCCCTATGCATAGGATATTTACTAGTTCTAAACATTGCAGGAATTTTCAAAGGTCTCACTGTGAGTCCTATCCGATCTTATTATGAATTAAACATTGGTCATGCTCTAGGAGTATATAAGAGGAAAGAAATGATATGACTTAGCTCGTATCTGAACCTAGTGGCCGGTGGCGGTGCTCTAGCTAGCTTGATCGTGATTGATTCCCCTATAGCTACAACTGAAATTCATCACGTCCAGTGCACGATTCGATTGTGTTCTTGCGTATTATCAATATGATATCATAGCTACATCGCTTCAAATCCTCCCTTGGTTTTGGTTGTAAAATTACATACCAAGGATTGGAAGTTGCGTTCAGAGAGCACAAACTTCCGCGAAAAGGCGACTTGCCTCGATCCGGTTAGGTGAGCTCCGGGAGAAGCTAGCGGAATCCAGGAGAAACCAAGCTATGTCGCCAAGCAAGTAGATAAAATAACGGAGAACAAAGCTTGATCTGCTCCTGCATGCGCAAGATGGAGGACGAAGCTGAACAAGCGATCCTGAAACAAGTGGAGATGTGCAGCGCTAGGGCATCCATTGACTAGATCGATTTATAATTAGGACTAATCCATTCAATTCTGAATCAAATCAAATCGTGAGCACGTACGCAAAAAGTCAGTGTCAACACGTCAAACTCAGCAACGATCGACCATATACGGCCAGAATTGTCAGATTAGGAGTACTACAAAATCATGGCCAGCTTAGACCAAAGCCTCTCTCAGTAACTCCATTTCGATGGATATAGGTTACAGCACATTGCTGTGAGCTAAAACCTAACAGCTTAATTAGTTAATTATTAGCTGCCACTAGTTTATTTTTAATGGTTCATCAAAGTATATATAAACATTGGTTGATCGAATGTGATTGAATCAAGCGTGGACGCAAGCCTACCTAACATTCACAAGGTAGCCAAGAAAAATATTCCTATTCCCATTCTTAATTCATTACGAATGGCAATTGCCAACCACTAAAGCTGCATGCAGGTCCGGTGCAAATGCACTACACTTGTTCTCTCTCTCAATATAATAGATAGAAATCCCGGACCTTCTACCATAAGTAAATATACATAGACAGAAGTTACAAAAATCGTTAGACTCCAAATATCAACTGAGAAACAACAAAATAAAATAAAGCTTTTTTAAAAGAAATGTGTAGAAAAGTAAGCTTTTTGAATCTTCTTTTACCATGCATGCTTCACCAATCCATAAAACGGCACCGAGGTGATCAATGAGCAGCCTGAACTCAAACAACCCTTAATTAGCAGTGTTCCATATCCCTAACTACATTTTTCTTTTACTTATGATAAACTAATTAAATTTGTCAATACATATTGTATTTCAGTGTTCAAGCACTATGACCTGCTAGCTTCCTCTCTACAAAAGTATTCGGAAAAATGTGAGCCTATTCATATTTTCCATTCAAAGAGTGTAAATGATGTTTTTAATTTAATTTATGCCCAAATTTAGTAGGCATCATTTTCTCCCTGTTTTTTTTATAGCTAGCATTGGAAGAAGAGAGCCATTGCTCATATTTCTTCATCTCCTTGCGGCTGATGATGTGGATGGCAGTACTGATGAGCAGTAGAGAGTATAGAAGAGATATGGAGGAAATTAACACATTATTATTGGCTTATCTATTATATTATTAAGATAGCTCGAAAAGAATTCACCAGCTCACTGTGGAGGCTAGAAATTCCCACATTAATTGAAGAAAAAGAAAAGAAGAGACCAAGTAGAAATACAATCTAAAAAATAACTGAAACTCGGAATTAAAAATAATCAATATAGAAGGAGGAGTCCATGTAGAACCCAATATGTGATTAATTAAAATTCGGAATAAAAAATAAATAATTTTTCTTAAATTAGAAAAGAAAAAGAAGAGTTCAAGTAAGAATACAATTTTGAAATAACTAAAATTTAGAATAAAAAATATTGAAACAACAATTAATCCATCTATAACGCAACATGAGATTAATTAGAATTCGAAATAAAAAATAAAATAAATTCAGAAATTAGAAAAATAAAAAAAGAGTTCAGCTAGAAATATAATTTATAAATAACTAAAATTCGTTATAGAAAATAAAGACTATTGAAAGAATAGATTATCTAGTACATATGACGAGATTAATAAAAATTCGGAACAACAAATAAAATAAATTTCAAAAATAAAAAACAATTATGAGAGTTAAGTAGGAATACAATTTACAAATAAAAAATATTAAAATGAAAAATATGGCTTTTTTGAAAAGAATAGTTCATCTAGAACACAATGATATCAAATGATAATAAAGAGGGAAAAACAATAGGCATGTAAAGGATTAAAGTAGTAACAGTTGATGGGATATATAAAAACTATAAACATATAAACAAAACATCAAATAAAATCCCAATGATAATTAAGAGGAGGGATAACAGATAAGCCATTAAGCAGCACGATCGCAGTAGTTGGCGGGATTCTAGAAAGTAAAAAAATAAACCCCAATGATAATCATGTTCAATTTTTAAAATCTCGATGACAATAAAGACTGGAGGCGGATCGTGCGTAGAGGGGTACAGTGGCAAAGCCACTGATGGTTTGGCGAGACTTCTAAAAAGTAAAAAATGAATCCAAACGATAATTATGTTCAATTTTTAAAATCCTAATGACAATAAAGAGAGGAGGTAGGAGAGTGACCGTAGAGGAGTACAGTGGCGGTGTTTGACGGAACTTTAAAAAGTTTATAAAAACAAAATAGAACTCTAAAAACTAAAAGATATAATTTTTAAAGGTTTCATGAAAGATGAATAGAAATAGTAATAAATCGACAACCAAATAAAGGCTTGATAAATGAGTAAATGACAGCGATTGAAGCAACTTATAAAAACTATAAAATTACAAACACGCGGATGATAAAATTTAGTCTTTCAAAATCCAAAGACAACGAGATAGATATTTAACAAATTTTAAGTAAAATCATATGTAAAATATAAATAATTTTGTATTGGTGCTACCTGCGCAATTGCGCGGGCCACCCAGCTAGTTGATATTATTGGAATAGTGATCGGAATGATGCATGGAAAATCAAAACAAAAATAAACGCTATAGAATTCTCACCCCCTCATTATCATTAGTTTTATTTGTCAACGAGTTGCGAAATACCATCACATGTACCGGCACAATTAATTTACTCTTTATTTGTCTACCTAGATATGTAAAACTAATAAACCATAATAAGGATTGAGAAAACAAGAGAGAGATATATGATTGGTTCAAATGGATGGCGACATGGCATGTTGTGTTTTCTTTCTGCCATCAAGTTTATCTAGTAGCTAGCCGTCGACATCAAACTCGTGTTGTCTATTGTTTGATTTTATATGTCTAGTTGATTCAATAATTAATATTTGAGGCATATGGGAGGTTTTTGGATATCAGGTGTTGAGATTTTGAATTTTCTGGGAACCTTGAATTTGATTGTTTAAGGTTTTGGATGCCCTTTTATATCCGATTCGATGACCTAATATATTGGCACCACGTACACTTCTCATCCTGTGAAGAATTTAATTACTATATGTAGTTATTTTCGAATTTAGTTGAGAGGGATTAATTACAGGTATATATGCTGTTATAGTCAGCCTCGTGACAAGAAATTTGTTTTTCTTCCTGCTGTTGACAATACACGGCTTGTCCTTTAGTCGCCACTGTGTAATTCCTCTCTATGGATAGTTGCTGTTTCCTCGTAATCCACTAAATTAAACTTGCTACTTTGGAATCTGGGGAGATGAAATGATCAGCCTAATTATCACATGTGCCTGCATGAGCACATCTTACACAGTATATGTATCTGTTCCTGATTTTTCTATATGTTTGTTTTTGTCCTGTACTTTTGATCTCGAATACACATCACATGCAATTATATATGCATAGCCTCGTAGAGGAATTAATTAACCCTGGCAAACACTTGACAAGCAAAGTACATAAGACAAAGAATGTCGTGAAACTCTTGGAGGTGAATGCCAAAAATGTTTTAGCACAAAGATATTTTTTCTCAATTTGCATGAAGAGCATATAATATAATATTTATTTTCGAATTTAATTTTTCACTTGGTTAATTGCTAGTGTATGCATGCGCCCAAGAAAAAAAACCACACGCGTACCATATGTTCATATATATACCGATCTATATATGTACAACAACATGATAATATAATATTATTTTTAGACTCTTAGATAATATTTTTATTAAACTCAACCAATTACATATATAATTAGTATACATATATATTAGGTTTAGATAAAGGTATATATCTCTATTCGGTTTACATGTGATGCTCAGTGATCGATCACATGGAACTTGATCGTGCATATATGTACTAATAGCTAGCTAGCTAGCTGTACATGCATGCATGCTCTGTGCCGCAACATTCAGGCCTGATGATTGATGAGCCGCCTACAGCGGATTCAGTGTTTGTTATCACGTCACACATGCCCCTGCGACAGCAGCCACTGCAAGTATAAGGCTATCCCTACCTCAGAAACTATCAACTAGTTTCCATACTTACCATATCATATAGACACTATATATATAAACTATGTATCCAATGAATGGTGTTTTGAAATTAAATTATCTTCCAATCACCTATCTTCTCTCTCCTTTTATCCACCTATCTACATGTTTTTATTCTTGATTCTTGTGTAGACATGGTTTCTTGCATGAGACATGGTTTCTTCATCCTTTTACCTCTTTCCTCATTAACTCTTGTGTCACATCAGATTTTTGCTTATATGGCAATGTATTAAATACCATGGACACTAGATGATATGGAGGGTTGGGGATAACCTAATCAGGCAAGCAAAACATCCAGCCAAAAAGGCTTCCCACGCACAACAGCACTTCAAATTGATTGATCGATTGGTTTCTAAGACAGTAACTAGCGGGTGACCCGCGTAATTATGTGGTTAACACCCGCATATAAAAGTATCTAATTTTTTTTACACATAAGCTTTTAAAAATAAATGTTAAACAATTATCTCGTTGTCTTAGAATTTAAAAAAACCAAACCTTATCATCATCGATTTTTAATTTTATAGTTTTTTGAAAGTTGCACTAACCACCACCCCTTATTTCTTTCATCCCCTTTACATGCTTGAATTTTAGTTTTTAGAGTTTGTTGTCTCGTCATATTCCCCTTTTTAGAAGTATCATAAAACTTCGTCCATCACCCTACTCGTTTACGGCCACCGGCTATTGCTGCTCTTTATTATCATTGGGAAATCTAATTTGAAATATGTTTGAACTCTATTTTTTTCCTATTTTCTGATTAATGTGAAAATTTCTGGTTTCTATAACGAAAGTGGTCCCTCCTCTTAAGACTATTTTAATAATATAATAGAGGAAAAAGCATTTTACACCTTCGAGATAGATAGATAGATAGATAGGTAGATAGATAGATAGATATAAATTGAGCGAGAAATCGAGATAGAGATATGCGAGCTATATATATCTATCAGACCTTATATGGGGAGCTCATAATTCTGAAGCAACTAATGAGTAGCCAACTAGCTATAGTGAGAATGTGAAGCAAACTGGGTTTTATTTCTAGCTTCTAACTTTTACTTAGTACGTAGTTAATTTCTTGGATTCTATAACTATTTGATTGAGAATCTAAAATATTTAAGAGAGCTTAAGATTTAAAAGAAACTGCAACTACTAAAAGTTTCCCTAAACACGATCACATTTATATTTATAACTGATTGGGAATTGGGGAGAGAGATAGAATGAGAGATTATACCACGGAACATGGAGGATGGAGGTGGGAGGTGGAGTGGAAGGGACGAGCATCTGTCTATGTCATGGTCGGCCCCACAGAGCGCGCCACGTGGGCCCCACCGTCTTTCCATGGCCTGGGCCGGCGCCGGATCGAGTAGATCGAGCTAGAGCTCGCCCTCCCCAACCTCATAACCAACCACTCAACTCCTCTCCCCTCGCTCTCGTCTTCTTCCTCTCTTCATCTCTCGTCGCCGCATAACAACAGCCACAGCCATAGCTTAGCTACATATATACTAGCTAGCTTGTAACTAGTTACGTCGTCGTCGTCATCATCATGTGCTAGCTAGCTAGCTCCAAACAAAAACTTGGAGAATTTGGAGCGTATGTACGTACTAGCTAGCTAGACTGGAGCAGCCCAGCAGCAAGAAGACGAGACGAGGAGACGACTACTAGCTAGATAGCTGCAGTCTCTTTTTTGGCTTTTCGAATTTATTATAACCCCGGTTCGTGTTTGCTAGCTCTCTCTCTATATATATTTCAATCTCCATCGCCTTAATTAGAGTTTTCTCCTCTTCCTTTTTTCATCAAGAGCCTATTCCCTCTTCGTTAACTTGTTTGTTCGGTTCTCGATCTCCATCTCAGAACGATGACATGTGATTTTTTTGGTTTTATCTCCTGCATGTGTTGCTGTTCTTCTTCTACCTCGGTCTCCATGCCCTATCTCATGTTATTGACCAGTCTCCTTTTTTCAGCTAGTTGCTAGCTGCCTTGCTTGTGAGTATGTGCAACGTACGGTTGCATGTTTGTTTGGAACTTTGGATTACTTGTTAATTCCCCTCTTATTTCTTCTCCTTTAATTTAATTTTCATTTCTTTCCCCGTTCATCTGTTGCTTAATTTCTAGCTAGAAGGGATCAGATCAGAGCTGCAGGTCTGTTAATTTGTCTGTCCTATGGCATACAGATCCATTCACCTTCTTCCATGCTACTAGCTTCATCTACTGAGCGCATCCTTTGATGCATGTAATTGTCTCTTGGATCTTGCTTTAATTCATTTTGTCTTGATTAATTTCAGGTCGTGAAGATCGAAGACGATTGGAAGTCAGCTGGTAGACTAGCTAGCTAGCTAGCTTCCAATATACACATACTAATTTCCAAGAGTCAGACTTGGATTAATTAGTCAGTTGATTTGGATAATTCCATGCCCGTCACCTGAATTCTTCAGCCACAAGAGAACAAACAATTAGTCATCAGTTGCTGAGCTGATTAACTCAGAGAAATCTAGGTCTATCGATCGATCGGCTGCGCGAGTGACAGAGATGGCAGCCGCCTCGTCTGCACACTACTTCGGTCCGCAGATGCAGCAGCCAGCTTCCCTGCAGAACAACGCGGCTGCTCCTGTCGCCGCCGCCGCCGCCACGCCGCCGCCCAAGAAGAAGAGGAATCAGCCCGGAAATCCAAGCAAGTACCTCAATTTCCCTGATTTTACACACATAATCTAGATCGAGTGAAAGTAACAGCGACTAATCAATCAATCGATGAATAAATCTTCGATTTCTTAGATCCTGACGCGGAGGTGATCGCGCTGTCGCCGCACACGCTGCTGGCGACGAACAGGTTCGTGTGCGAGGTGTGCAACAAGGGGTTCCAGCGGGAGCAGAACCTGCAGCTGCACCGGCGAGGTCACAACCTGCCATGGAAGCTGAAGCAGAAGAACCCCAAGGAGACGCGGCGGCGTGTGTACCTTTGCCCGGAGCCCTCCTGCGTCCACCACGACCCCTCGCGAGCACTCGGCGACCTCACCGGAATCAAGAAGCATTATTCCCGCAAGCACGGCGAGAAGAAGTGGAAGTGCGACAAGTGCAACAAGCGCTACGCCGTGCAGTCCGACTGGAAGGCTCACTCCAAGACCTGCGGCACCCGCGAGTATCGCTGCGACTGCGGCACCCTCTTCTCCAGGTACCACAATTTCATCTCGTATGTACTCTCTTCGTTTCAAAATATAAATCACCCCGGTAGCAACTTCTAATGTGCTAAATGTACAGTTAGGAAGTTACTATATTTTGGGATGGAGATAATATCTCTTAAATTCTTCGTCTTTCTGTTTGTGCTGCGGAATGGTGTCATACTCCACTCTATCGTCCCAACAGCAACTTCTGGCTATGTGTGTAGTATGTCTTGAATTATTAGATATTCCATCAATTTGCAAGTTGTGGCAACCTAGAGAATTGTTTGGATTTGGGATTCTTTTTCATGTACTTTTATTTTGTTCATCAATCATCATATGATTGAGTCATGATGAGGAGGTCCGGGCACGGAAAGGCACGAGATGAATAGCTAGGTACTAGCTAGATAGGATAGATGGAGATGATGGTGATTTGATTGAAGCTGATGGCTAGCTAGCTAGGTCGCCCGGGTGGAGTACGTGTTAGGGTTAGGGTTGTCACCACTCACGCATGCTGCAGTGAAGAACAGTACGCAGTAACAGTGTGGCCGGCCGTGTACGTTGTGTCTCCCATCGTCTTTCTTGTTTGGAAATTGGATTTTGATTCCCTTTGCTTACTCTATTACAACAATTTTTCCCATTCATTCCATGAGAGAGAGAGAGAGAGTAGGATTAGCTTAGCTGGTCACACGTGAACTGCTCTTGTCCGGAGGGGGACACACACACACAGGCCAGAGAGGCCACTGCAGCTCATGCCTGCCGCCATGCTCATCTTCTTCCTACCTCCTCTTGAAAGGTTCAGAAAGAAAAACAAAAGCCAGTCATCTTTTTCGCCTCGGAATCCGCACCAGCTTGATCTCCTTCTCTCTCTCTCTCATCGTCCCTACGTGTTCACGTGATGACAAGAGCCCTTGCTAGCTGCAACTGTAGTAGTACTAGTACTCTCTGTACTCGTAGCAACAATGTAATTAAGCAAGGACGGCCATGGACTTGTTCTCTTGTGACGGATGGGATGCATCAGTACTCTCTCTTGCATTGCATGCGATCGATGGATGGAGCCATGCATACAGAGACGACAGCTCTCTATTCTTTTCATGGCGACTGTGCTACTAGCACGAGCATGCAGCTGCGTTAGCTTACTGTTCAGCCTGAACCACTTGTTGTTGCATTCAGATCGATCGACGACATTTGATGATGCCAGTCGGCGAGACCTGATCGATCTGCTCATCACATGCATGTGTAATTGATAACCATTTCATGTATATACATATATGCTCTTGCATGCATCCCCATCTGAAAATATATTGGAGCCTAGCTTGCAATTGTGTATGAATGTTTTGGAGAGGGTATAGTAGCATCTTAATTTCGGTGTTGCATTGACATTCTTTCCCTTTGTTTTGCCTCTCCATTTCTGGCTAAGTCGGATGCTTTTCGATCACGGGCTAACAGTAGTTTGCAGTTTGCACAATCTGCCTCGTATATTTGGATATATTGGTATAAAGACAGCCAATCATGCATATATTACTAGTGAAATTAAGCCAATGTTTTTCTGTTCACAAATAAATTCAACGTTGGCATATATATATATATATATATATATATATTAGTAAGGTTTTTAATTAGTCTATAGATATATAATTTTCAACAAAATTTGTTTTATTGCTATACATGTTAGCAAAGGATTATATTATGCATGTTAATTTAGAAGAAATTGAATTAGGGGTGAACATGTGAATGTGCTACTCTGCAAATTACAAACTGTTTTAGCTTGATCTCCTAATAAGTCAAACATGTTTATCTTTGACCATCAATTTCTAGAAAACTGTTTTTTATAGTTTAACTACATGTGAATTGTATACTATAAAGATATTTTCAAGGTAAATCTATTAACACGCATAAATCATACTTATGATGTTAAACTATATGAATTTTTTAAATATTGATGGTCATCGAGGATAAAGCTAAAACGATAAGTAATTTAAAACCGATGAAGTTGTGTATTTCTTCCCAACTTCATAGTGTATAACATTATCAGTATCATTTATCATCTCTAGTTATGAGTAAATTGTATATCTTGCATAAATTAATAAAGTGGCACATTATATTGATCACCGTGAATTAATTAACTGGTGCATGCGTTTAATTTGTACCACGTACACAGGAGGGACAGCTTCATCACCCACCGCGCCTTCTGCGACGCGCTGGCGCAGGAGAGCGGCAGGATGCCACCCATGGGCGCCGCCCTGTACGGCGCTGCCGCCGGCATGGCCATCGGCGGCCTCACCGGCATGGCCGCCTCCCAGCTGCAATCCTTCCAGGACCACTCCGCCATCACCACCGCCAACGCCGCGGCGCAGTTCGATCACCTCATGGCGACGTCGTCCGCCGCCGCCTCCCCCGCGTTCCGCGCCGCGCAGCCGACGTCGTCGTCCACCTCGCCGTTCTACCTCGGCGGCGGCGGCGCCGACGACGGCCAGACCCACACCTCTTTTCTCCACGGCAAGCCGGCGTTCCACGGCTTGATGCAGCTGCCGGAGCAGCAGCACCACCAGCAGGGGAGCAATGGCGGTGGCCTCCTTAACCTGAGCTACTTCTCCGGCGGGAACGGCGGCCACCACCACCAGGAAGGACGCCTCGTCTTCCCGGATCAGTTCAACGGCGTCGCGACCGGGAACGGCGCCTGCACCGGCAGCGGCGAGCACGGCAACGGCGGTAACAACGCCGACTCGACGAGCATCTTCTCCGGGAACATGATGGGCGGTGGCGGCGGCTTCTCGTCCTTGTACAGCTCCTCCGACCAGACCATCCCGCCGCCGCAGATGTCGGCGACGGCGCTTCTCCAGAAGGCCGCACAGATGGGCGCGACGACGAGCGGCGGCGGCGGCGGCGGCGGCGGAAGCGTGAACTCGCTACTCAGAGGTCTCGGAAACGGCGGCGGCGGCGCTCTGAACGGTAAGTCCGCCGGGGCAGCAACGTTCATCATGTCGGGCGAGAGCTCGTCGAGGAGCACTGCTTCTCAGACGGCGGAGAACGAGAGCCAGCTCCGGGAACTGATGATGAACACGCTGTCGGCGACCGGGAGCGGCGCCGCCGCCGCAACGGTGTTCGTCGGCGGCGGTGGCTTCCCCGGCGTGGACGACGGCAAGCTGAGCACGAGGGACTTCCTCGGCGTGAGCGGCGGCGCGCCGGGGCTTCAACTGCGGCACGGCGGTGCCGCCGGGATGGGCATGGCCGGCTCACTGGACCAAGAGATGAAGTAATTAATTATATTAAGCACCAACCTATTAGGGTTCATCGATTTATCATGCATGCATGGAACTGATTAATCGATGGGATCATAAAGTTAATGGTGGATTAATGTGGTGTTTTCATTATTTAATTTAGGTGGATCAACGGGTGATAATGCATGTTAATTGTTAATGACCGATCAGTCATGCATGCAGTATTGCAGTGTATAGCTTCTTCTAGAGATGGATGGATGAAGCTAGCCACGAAGGGATCGATCAGAAATAACACCGAATTAAGGCTGAACCAAATCCAATTTGATTTCAATTTGTATGTGATGTAGCTACGAAATTTAATTCAATTTGGCTGAGATTTAATTTGTACTACTCCGTATTGGTAAGTGGTGACAATTGTCACAGTACTGGATTAGTGACCTTGATAATGGCTGTCAAATTGGTGTCAGAGACTAGAATTTTGGCTGGATCTGAACATATCATTCGTGAAAATCTTACACTTTGTAACAGTTGATGGCTCAATTGATTGAAACTAGCATGATGATCTACGTAATTACACGGCTAACACTAAAACAAAATAAGTTATGATGCAATTTTATCTGTGTTTTTTTTCATTGCATCTTAAAAATAGGATAGTCGATTTGTTGGCTGTGTCTATATCACCAACGTACCGTATTGCATACATATAGGCGTGTTTCTTGGATAGATCTTGGATAGGGAGTATATAAATCATTGAGATATTATTTTGAGTGAAAAAAATAAATAAAGCAATGTTTCTACTTTGACTTTCACATTGATCGAGTATCTCAAAAGACTCCCAATCCTACTCCACTAAAATTTAAGGATTTTATAAAAAGAAAATAGTCATCTATTTTTGTAAGTTTTAAGAAGTACCACCATCTGCTACCACCCTTCTGTTTGTTTGCATGTTGTCCATCCTCTTCGTTGTCGTTGCTACCCATCCGTTCGCCCTCCAGTGCCAGCTTTCACTTCTCTACTTCTTTGTTGCCCTTTCATTGATAGCATATCACCACTCTTATTTATTAGGTATCTTACACAATCTAACCTTATCAATATTAGGGTTTCCTTTTATATAGTTTTTAGAAACCGTCTCCGTCATCTTACTCATTTTCCTTCCCTCGGCTCACTTTCCCGTGGTAACCACTATCTTCCTACTCCTTTACTATCCTTTGGATCCCTCCCACACAATCTTTCTATATAATATTTTTAATTGATAATCCTATATTTTTCGTGTGTTGGTAATAAAAGGGAACTATGGTGAACAAACCTATAGAGCGAATATGTTATCTTCTTATAGCAAATACTTAATATTGATAGATTTGTCCAGTATCTAAAATTTTATTGGCTCCGCTACTCTTTTTTCTGGTCGTATGCAGCATTACTGCCTAGAGCCGGCGGACGCCAAGCGGGGGATTGATTATATTCTTTGAGGAGAACCGAAAACTTCTCCGAAAAAGAAAGAACGTGTTTAGCCCATGTCCGGTTAGGACCTGAGAGTCCGAACATGATTATTGTTTAGTTGTACGGTACTTTTTCCAAAGTTTGAGTAGGATTTGTCTACTTAATTTGCCATTAGTTATACTTATCCTATCAATCTTAACGGTTAAAATATAGGTTTATCTAAAGCTATAGACTTTTATTTTTTTTTCTAATGTTATGGATTTTTTTATTAACATGGTACTTGTTAGGTCTCCAAAAAAAGGACTTTAGTCATATTTATAATATATTTTTTTCGAGTAACATGGTAATTTTTTGTCCTCTAGAACAAACATGTGGATTTTGTTCAAGCTATCTTATTAATTGTAGAACTAATTAACATGTTTCTATTTAATTAATTAGTTGATGATATCATTATTAGAGATCAATACATGGAAAGTTCCTTAATTTGCTAGCAGGACACCATCACAACCACCAATACCTGTGCTCGATCTGGCGGTTCGTGCTTGATGACGATTGCTAATATATATAGCGTATATACTACTTCGGAACAACTAGATTTCTGTCCACTGTTAGATGAGCTTTGAGATGTGTACGTTGGTTGGAGAGCCAACGCATGCAGTGGTCAGGGATCGAGAGCCCACGATATGTCGAATGCTCACGTACCACTACACCACCGATCTATGTATGTTAATATCGTAGTTACAGTATAACTAGTGCAGTTACAACATAATTATATTTCAATTATACTATAATTAATACAGTACATTGTAATTATAATGTAGTTATAATGTAATTACACTTTAATTATATTATAGTTACATCTAAAAGCTTTTGGAAAAGTTTTTGGAAAAAAAACAAAGACAAATTTTTAATACTCCCTACTACTTTCTTCTTAGTTCCTGCCTTTCTTCTTTCATTTGGAATCCATACCAATATAGGTAAATTCTTTTGGAATTTGATGGCAATCGAGCAGACCGCTTTGTACTCCTAAGCACTACAACTCTAATTTCGAACCATATACATATTAGATCTTAACAGTTAAAATCTAGATCTACCATAATCTAATAGCTAAAAGCTTTCTTTTTTTCCTGTGATTAACGTGCTAATTTCTAACCTTCGCAACGAATATGGTGACTTCTTTCAAAGCTATTGTTGGATCTATCTTAATTTAGATGGTCTTTTCTTTTATAAATACTTTAAAATTTTAGATGGATTTTTCTTTTAATAATTTTAGTCATATGCATCTTAATAGATACTATATACGCTTGCATGCACCTACCTAGCTGCTAGAAACAAAACTTAAGTGCTATTTTTTGGGCTACCGGACACCGGGTGTTTGTTTTTGGAATTGCTAGATTACTGTCGATAGATTTTTAGGGGGAAAACTTTTCATTTTTGGAATGTTAGATTTGCTCTAAGATTCGTGCTAGAAAGTATGAAAAAAATAAATTAGTAAGTGCAGCAGCTAGGATTCAACCTCACGCCCTTGAGTTTGTTGAGGAAGAGTGCTATCATCGCACCATTTTTTGATAGATTTATTCCAATTACATATAAGTTACATATGAGCTACACTACAGTTATATATGAGTTACAGTGTAATTATACTACATTTACATATAAGTTACAGTGTAATTATACTACATTTACATATAAGTTACAGTGTAATTATATCTTAGTTGCACTATAGTTACATATGAGTTACAATATTTATATTTAAAAGTTCTATAACAAAAACTTGCGATAGTTTTTTAATAGTCCCTTGTTTTTTTTACCAGCCAATAGCCGTCGTCCGCCCGATCGAAGTGTACGTAATAAAGCTCTGCTTTTTTGGCTGGCATATGACCTGCAAGGGTATTAATACCTATCTATTTGTTTCGGTATGACAACTGGAGTCGGAAACAAAGAGCAAACACTAATCAGATAATCAGATAGATTGTTCGATTGGATTATTTCTACAACTCTATTTTAGAATATATATATATCTTTCTATATCAGTCAAGAAAGATCTAAACCGTTATAATTTGGACCCACTATAATCTAATAGCGTGTATTTTTTTCTTTTCTCCGATTAATGTGGTAATTTCTTGTTTTCACGGTGAACGTGGTGCCCTTTTTTAAGCTTGTTTTAATAGTATAACTAGCTAGGTGATCCGCGCAATTGCGCGGCTAGTACCCATACACAATTATTTATTTTTTACATATAATTTTACTTAAAATTTGTTAAATATCTATCTCGTTGTTTTAGGATTTTGAAAGACCGAACTTTATCATCCGCGTATTTCTAATTTTATAGTTTTTAAAAGTCGCTTTGGTCGGTACCCCTTACTTATTTGTCAGGCTTTTATTTGTTTATCGATCTATCACTATTTCTATTCATATTTCATGAAACCTTTAGAAATTAGACCTTTTAGTTTTTAGAGTTTTTAGAGTTCATTGTCTTGTTGGGTTTTGTTTTTATAATTTTTTTAAAGTTCCATCAAACACCACCACTTCTCTTTATTATCATTAGGATTTTAAAAATCGAATATAATTATCGTTTGATTTCATTTTTTTACTTTTTATAAGTCCCAAACCATTAGCGGCTTTGCCACTGTACTCCTCTACGCGCGACCCGCCGCTGCCTCCTCTCTATTGTCATTGAGATTTTAAAAATTGAACATGATTATCATTACGGTTTATTTTTTTACTTTCTAGAATCCTGCTAACTGCTACGACCGTGCTGCTTAATGGCTTGTCTGTTGTCCCTCCTCTGAATCGTCATTGGGATTTTGTTTATATGCTTATAATTTTTATATGTCCCATCAACTACCACCACTTTACTCATTTACAGGTCTATTATTTTTCCTTCTTTATTATCATTTGATATTGTTGTGTTCTAGATAAACTATTATTTTCAAAAAATCCATATTTTTTATTTTAATATTTTTTATTTGTAAATTGTATTCCTACTTGAACCCTTATAATTACTTTTATATTTTTAAAATTTATTTTATTTGTTATTCCGAATTTTAATTAATTTCGTCATATGTTCTAGATGATCTATTCGTTCAATAGTCTTTATTTTTTATTAAAAATTTTAGTTATTTATAAATTGTATTTCTAGTTTAACTCTTATTTTTATTTTTATAATTTCTAAATTTATTTTATTTTTTAATTTCGAATTCTAATTAATCCCGTGTTGTGTTATAGATGGATTAATTATTGTTTCAATATTTATTTATTATTCTGAATTTTAGTTATTTCAAAATTGTATTCCTACTTGAACTCTTCTTTTTATTTCCTAATTTCATAAATTTATTTATTTTTTATTCTGAATTTTAATTACTCACGTATTGGGTTCTTATATGAACTACTCTTTCAATATTGCTTATTTTTAATTCCGAATTTCAGTTATTTTTTAATTGTATTTCTACTTGGACTTTACTTTTCTTTTTCTTCAATTAATGTGGAAATTTCTAGTCTCCACAGTGTACGTTGTGCCTTCTTTTCGAGTTATCTTAATAAAATAATAATATAATAGATAAATAGATAGATAGATATAAGCGGTGTTTTCACCTTAACACACTCACACTCACATACAAGAGAGAATGCATGTGCAATTAGCTAGAGAGAGAAAAATGGAAGGACATTGTATTAGTGCCGAAAGCACCTAGCTCAAAAGAAAAATAAAAGAACAGTGAAATTGAATTTAGTTCGCTTCTCATATATATTGAACAAAATCAAAGCTGTACGTAGGTACCGGAGGTGCAGAGGGGATGGAACAGTAGCCCAACTGTGGGCGATGGGAGAGCCTGTGATGTAGGCGAGTGCGATGGACGATGAGAGAGCTTGTGAAGCGGACAAGGGGATCCCGTCCGAACGGTGGTTACGAGATAGGTAGTTAGCATTCCCAAAAAAAATACAATGTTATTCATTTCATGGTAATATATATCCTTTTCGCGGGTACTTATTTTTGTAAATTTTTAGAAAGTCAAGTACGTTCTTCTTTTTAAAAGATTACCTCTGTCTTTGTTCGACATTTCTGGTTTATATTTTTGTTTTTGTAAATAAGGGTTACCATTGCTTTTAAAAATCATCGGTGTATAACTTTGTTGTCACAATTGTTAATTATTTTTATCATTAATTTTTAGAAATTCTGTGTCAATCAGAAAGTGTTTGGCCCATTTTCAATCCTCAAAACATTTATTTTGTGTTATACACACTTGCATTATATATATGCCCAAAAGCATCTGACTTGAGTAATTTATTTACAGGATGATGCCTTCGCAATAAGTGGAAATGCTACGTGTGCTGCAACAGCTAAAAACAGTGTACTATCGCCAGGTCAATCCTTCAGAACTAATTTAGAGAAAGAAAAATTATACATAGCAATGCATTATGCTTAGCTATAATATATACCCTGCTAGTGGTGAAATCGGTTCATATAGTTTCCGACTGTCCGGACACTTTTTGGGAAACAGAGCGTTTATGCATGGATAATTTCAGGTAGTATCAGATACAGAAACGAATATAGTAAAAAGCTTCCTTTCAAAAAAGAATATAGTAAAAAGCTAGTATCGGTGGAAACAAAGATGTTCTTCTCATGGCACTAGAGAAGATGAAAGCATTTCATCTGATGAGCTTGGGACGGAGACAGGTGAAGATGACTCAGGTTTTGCTTTTATTCTTATTCTGATATACATAACTATGTTTTCATAATTGTTAAATGTTTTTATTATTATCTTTTAGAAAATCTATGTCAATCAGAAAGTGTTTGGTCCATTTTTAATCCTCAAAACATTTATTTTGTGTTATAAACACACTTGCATTATATATATGCCCAAAAGCATCTGACTGGAGTCATTGTAATTTATTTACAGGACGATGCCTTATCAATAAATTGAAATGCTACGTGCTTCAACAGGCTTAAAACAGTCTACTATCGCCAGGTAAATCTTTTGGAACTAATTTAGCTAGAGAAAGAAAAAATATATATACATAGCAATGCATTAGGCTTAGCTATAATATATATATACCCAGGTAGTGATTGGATCGGTTCAGGTAGTTTGCGACTGTCCGGACGTTTTTTTGGGAAACAGACAATGTTGATGGATAATTTCGGATATATAGTATTAGATAATTTGTATAGTTCTAGAGACGGAAACGAATATAGTAAGGCTTGTATCCGGTGGAAGCAAAGATGTTCTTCTCATTGCACCATAGGAGATGAAAGATATTCTATGGTGACATCTGATGAACTTGGGAAGGAGACAAGTGAAGATGACTCAGGTTTTGCTTTTATTCTTATTCTGATATATATTCAAGTGATGAATAAACTAACAGCGTGTATGTATATGTGTTTAAAATAACAATCATTGGAAAAATGTATTTCACATTTTAAGCACATTCTTTTTCTCTTCTGACCTTGCACAGTTAATTAATTATTTTTCAGGCCAAAGGTATGGCAAGGTATAAGCATTATCCAGGAGAAGGTCATATGAGATAAACAACCATAGAAGCACAAACTATGAGCTGCCCATGTCAGATAAATTTTGAAACTGGAACAATGAATCAGCAGGTGCCAGTTAGTAAATCTTAAGTGTGTACCACACTTTTTAAATAAAGTGTGTTTAGCACATTAATAAAAATCAATATTTTCCTTTATTCCATGGCTAATTAATCTGAACAATTTCAAACGCCATATAAGATTAAAACGTACTATAGTAAATAAAATATTAGCGGATGGGAATGCCTGGATCACAACTCATATTGCATGACTAGGCATAGTACGGATCTACTAGTCACACAGATGAGATAAACTAGCTAGGTGAGGTAGATTGTTAACTATAGCTAGACTGGCCTTAGGCCTTAGCTGCCGGAAGGACCTTCCATCCTCAGGTAATCATACATCAGTCCCTGGAATGGACTCTGGTTCCTGGGTTGCTTCAGGTAGATGGTGTTCATCCCTAGAACAAGCCAAGCTCCACTCACATCGATGTTGAACAGCCAGTATAGCCCATGGATCCCGTGCCTCGCAATCGCGTTGTCTCTCCCGATCAACCCAGTTGTGAAGTGAGGGACACTTCTGTCCTGATCGTTGAAACGAACCTGAAAAACATACATTTTTGTCTATTTTGGATCAACTTCTTGAATGATGAGGACTGATAATGAAACATTGGCCAATCTGAGGATTTTTCAGTTTTCAGAAAGAACCTGCAACTCGGCGTTTGCGGATGATGCAAGAGCCACTCTGAATTTGTAGGTGCTGTTAGGAACGACACTGTCAATATTGAACTTTATCTGCCATGTGGTTGGCTGATAGGTGTTCTGATCAGTTCTTCTGCAGTGGGACAAAGATGTTAGGAGAAGATCATGTAGCTCTGTGCAATCAGTTGTATTCAAATGAGATAGCAAACATCACCTGTTTACTTGAGCAAAGAACCAATCAGTGGTATAGTCGCTCTGGCCAATTGTGTACACCAGATCACTGTCTGGATAGAGCTCTGCATATCTTTCCCAGAGTCCGTACTGCCTAAATCTGTAACGAACAATCAGAAGAACACCGTATGATGAGAAATGATGATCACTTGATTAGTACATATTTGAGAAGTCTGTTGGTATCCAGTCTGCATCACCTGTCAGGATGGTTGATATACAACCTATTGACATAGTTGGGGTTAGGGTCTGGAACGTAGAATTCAGAGGCAGATCGATCAGGTATTCCGATCTCCCACATTGTGGGACCATCTCTTGGTGGCTCATACACAAGGTCACCCAGATAAATGTCATCCCCTGAACAGCAATGCTGAATATGTCAGGATATCACGTTGGAACCTGAAAGAGAATTATATGTCAGATAGGTTGATATACTGACCTGAAGATATGGTTAGTGTAGCTTCCAGTTTGTAGTCCCCTATAAATCCTGGAACCCACGCATAAAGGTTGTAGTCTCCTGCTACAATGTTTCTTATGCAAAAGCTTCCATCATCTTCTGCTCTACACCAGAATTGGTATCCCTACAGTGTTGGAATAAGTGATTGATAATATACTTCATAGTCTAATATGATTCCTAATTCGTTCTAAAAGAACTTTGTATATAGCATGCATTACCTTGCACTCTCTTTGCCAGGATCCAGCATCTCCTGGTAGAGCTAAGCCTACATAGGCTGATGTAGCATAAAGATCTGCATCATCTAAATACCTAAATAAAATGATGGATTAATTAGTAAAAGATGTATCTGGCATTAAATTACATCTGGAGTGAATCAAACTTTTTGTGTTATTACTGTTGTAAAAAACTGGAACAATGTCATTACTAAATACCTGTCTCGAACAAGTAATCTACCAGAGATACAGCCTCTTTGCTCAGTCTTCTGAAAATCATCTGAAAGTGCAAAACAATACGGCCAGCTCTCTTTCTCAATCATCATCTGATTACCAAAGGAGAAAGAGAGTGAAATAAAAAGTTACTTCTCTGGTGTTCATAACACTTGTACTGTCAATGGGAACTTATTGAATCTGAATGTTATCCCCTGAGCTTGTGCGAATGAAAGAAAGATATCAAATTAGCTTAGGAAATATGAATCCAATTTATCACCTGAACTTTTGCATCCTCCCAGAGTAAAGTTGGGTCACTTCCATCCCAACTGGAGTTAAGGTACATGAAGACAGGCCCATGGACCTTTTTCCAGTATTCACCAGTCATGAACTTGGGTGTAAGGTCATCCCCAGCATAATGACCACTAAGGAACATCTGAAAATCAGATAAAAGAAGGCTTTCAAAAGAATGTCTGAACTTAATAATCTGAACTGTCGTTACAAGTCCACTTGTCAGGTTTTCTTCTGATTTCAATATAACATAACGTCTGAACTTACAGCCAGCATTGTTGGCCCAACATGAGAGGTCAAGTTCTGTTTGAGAGGTCCTCCTGTCCGGAACTCATCACTAGGAGTGATCTGCCAGAAGCCAATTGGAGGATCGAATGATATCCACCCGTGGACATTGTTGTACTGGTCTTCACACGAGTACTGGTACTTATCATCAACCTTAACAAATATAACAACAATGGTCAGTTTCTTCATGATACACTTTATTTTCTATCATAGATAAAAAAAATCTTATATTTGTCAGATTACCTCCCCTCTTAGGTCAGGATTTATCGGGTCCACAAGAAGGACAGCTTCAGGGTATGCTAATTGCTGGCCTCGGGGCGGCACTCGGTCTTCAGGCATCGGCATTATTCTCTGCCTGTCGTCAGCCAATGCCATGTAGTGAAACCTGAATTTGCACCAAAGCATGGATTCAGTGTACCGTGTAGCATAATTCAGCAAACTACAAAATTCTTAAATTCAGGAACTAGACCAACTTGTCTTTCCGAAGCTTGAAGGCCACCCTGGTCTCCGCCATGCTAAAACCAGGCCACCCTTCCTGATGCTCATAAATCCCATAGGTGTAGAATCCTGAGCAGCCCCGGAGCACGATGAACCTGTACAAACATACTTGGCGCTGTGAAAATATTTCAAAAATTACTTGCTCTGTTAAACACGATTGCCTTTTCCAAATGAATTACTGAGAGCAACTCCATTGTTATGCTTGTGCTATTGGATCACCTCTTATCAATGTTCAAGGGAACGGCTTTGCCTTCCAGAGAAGGATCCCATGTTCTGACGAAGGAGACCTCTGCCTGGTTTTCATCCTGATATATGATTCGGAACTCTGTTCCTTTGATTCTGCATGACAATGTTTGATGTCAGATACATCTGGGCTTTCTCTGGCACAAAAAGTGTATTCATATGGAGGCACAGAACCTATGCCTGAAATCTGAGGAGTGAATTGAGAGCCCTTACACATCAAATATGCCAGTTCTTTCTCCCGGTTTACTCCAAACAAGGTCCCAGTACCTGACAACATGCAACACCATATGACCATAACCTCAGTTGCAGCCTGTACTTGCATGAAGACTAAAAGGTTTCTTCTTTAGTTTTAAATTGGCAAAGTAGATGAATAACAATTAACAAATGTAAACTCGTAGGATGTGGCAAGATCCAAGTAACACTAAACTATTGTACTTGCTAATTAAACATATCATAAAAGAGGATGCAAAAAGTAAGCAAAATTGTCAGGTAGGTAGGTACCCTCTGTTGTCCTCTTTGTTAAGAATCTCCATCAAGTTGTCCACACCATTATACCGGACGCCGGTCACGATCCCGTCAGGGTTGGACAGCGTAAGCTCAAAGATGCCATTTTTAATCTCAACCTGCATGCGCATGCAACGGTGCAACACGGACAAACCAATCAATCATTCAATCAATCATGTCAACAATGAATCGATCGAACATGCGCAGGCAGAGCTGACCAGCAGCAGCACACTTACGTATCGGTCGCTGACCTCAACGCTGACGCCGGCGGTGGCGCCGGCCGGTGAGGTCGCCGTTGGATGGCCCATGCAGCACGGCAAGAGGTTCTTGCAGCTTCAGAATTCACACAGATGGACGTATGCATGCATGAGCATGAGACCACCAAACCGGGAAACCAGCAGCATATATAGTATAGCAATGGCTGGCAATGCCGGCCAAGTGTGTGGACATGGCCATGCAGTGCGGATGCAGCAGTAGCAACAGAAGAAAGAAGAATGCAGAAGCAGCAGTAGTACCTAAGTTTCCCCATGAGCAAGCTGATGGATGGATTGATCAATCGGTGGATTGCCAGCTGCTTGTGGAGTTGGAGGATGTGGTGGTGCTTGATTAGATGAGTGGTTATCCCTTGGTTTGGAAAACAAGCATGTGCCTGCACTGGAGTTGAGTTGAGTTCAAGCCAAGGAGGAGGACAGCAATGGCGCCGATACTTCTTGGTGGTTGGTCAGTACAGCCTGCTGCTGCTGCGAGTGCGAGGTGAAGGGATCAAAAGCTTCAGGGATAGCTACTGCTTCAAGGATTGATTTCTTTGCTAATATTTAGTGGGGTCGGCACTGATTTGACCTAATTAACTGACAGCTTGTTGGAGCTTTTGAGTGAAGTATGTGCCTTGCCACCATCTGGCAACTTCTCCGGTGAAAGCTGTTTGCTGCAAACCTTCAAAAAAAAAAAAAGAGGTGTTTGATGCAAAGGGCTTATTATTTAGAGGCTTTCAGCTCAAAACAAAAGCATAAAATCGTGTCGTACATATTCCTATGCTTATGAAAAATGCAAATCAATGAGAAAAGGTGAGTTTAACACAGATTATGTAGATGATGAACTAGTTGGTGAATGTCCGAACTCTATGGCATTGACACGTGTAACATGCCGATAGCCGCAGCATCCCAAGTGTCACCATCTAGTAGTCCCGTGAGTCAGAGAGGAAGAGAAAACACAAGTTCAGAAAAGAGAAAACGACAGGAAGAGAAGACTTCATTGGAGCAAGCATAGAGATATAGGCAGGCATTGGGGAAAGCGTTTGGCCTCTTCTCTTTGGAACGGAAGAACGCCAGCACGAGCAGCAAAATCCATACTACATCAGAGATTGTATGGGGAACAGGGGAAGTAGTGGAGCACAGTGATCATGTGATGGGAGCTCAGCTCATACATCTCTTCAGCTAGGATTCCTACTGTACTCTACTGTACCAAGCATCAACCAGCATAGCCTACTGAGATATTCACGGGGAGCTAACTGCCTAATTCCTAGAAAGGGGTAGTTGCATAGTGAATCAAGAACTGTACTCCAGCTATGAAAAGTTTTGGGTTCCCTTTCCTGCCATGTGCTGTTTGCAAGAAATTTGCGTTCTCCGTCGTCAGATTCAGAGAATTGTAGAGGAGAGAAAAAAACTGATCCTTGAAAGTAGAAAGACGAGATGCCCATGGAGGGCTTGATGCAACAAGAGGCAAGAGCAAAAGTGAGAAAGAATCACCTAGGGGAAAAGATTGCTGGCGCGCAGCACAGTTGTCTGCAATTGCAGAAATCAAACAGGGTAGTAACTAGTAAGAAAATGAATTAAAACAGGGGGGAGAGAGAGAGAGGAGAGAACCATTGAACTAACCTCTGTTTGTTTGGCCGGTTATTGACGTCCATGGAAGTTAGACTCCAGAATAGTTAGTTCAGTAACAACAAAACCATACGATCTCCCGAAGAACGCCTGCAAATTCATCAATAGCAAGAGTAATATGGCAGTTCCATTCAGTTAGATTTGGAGGTGTTGTCAGTCTTCTTTTTCATTGATGACGGCCCACCAACAGATCCGATCCCTCTCTAGGGAATGTACAAGAGAACAAATTTATCACAAACGCACACCCAATTTGCAATTTTTCCGTACTATAGTGTCATGCACTTAGTAGTATAATGTTGAGAATTAGAGTCGGACAGAAGTTATGTTCCTTGCAAACAGATAACTTTTTGCAAAGCTTTACTCCTTACTTGATCCAGGTAGGCGGGTATCATTGTAATTCAGTTGATAGCATGAAAGGTTGAAATCAAAACAGATAAATTTTATACAGTTAAAAGAAGACCTCACTGGTTTCAAACAAAGTTGCTCAATTGCATTTGCTGCAAACAGGTCAAAAAAGAACATCCATTTTAGACACCACAAAAAGGAGTTGGATAACAGGTACAAGATCTGCTACAGGCTATATCAACGAAACCACAAGTGCTACAAACTCAAAGCTTCTAAGAGATCAACCGCTGGCGTGACACTGGAGTGAGTGAACTACTGAGAAATGTCACTATGAACTAGCCTAGAGATGTACATTGACAGAGCAAACCAAGTTATGTACAGTTTAGGCGTTAGAGGGGCAAAATTCCTCAATTGCTCACCAAAAAAATGGTTGGTGAAGCATCGACAACTCAACTAATCTGAAAGAATCCCTTCCAACTCTGGATCCTCTAGTCTGAACTGCACATCATCATCCGCTTCAGGATCAATTATCTCCTCTTTCTCTCCAGGAGCATCTTCATCTGCCTCGGATTCACCTGCCTCTTCATCAGTATGATCAGGAACTGTGGGCTCACTTATGGCTATTCCCATCTCAGTATCATTACTCGAGACTTGCTCAGTTTGAATGGCTATTCCTCTCTCAGTATCATTACTTAAGACTTGCTCAGATTGGGAGTTAGATTTGGCTACTGTTTTGCTAACGGTTTTTTCACATATACAGGTAGAAGGGTTCTCATGAAATTCTCCCCTTCCTGGCCTGAGTTCCTTGGGCTCTCCCATAAATCCTTTCTGAACCATGCGCACTCTTGAGGAGAATGAATCCCATGACATGTTTCTTCTGTTCGAAATTAAGGAATAGAGCCTTTTAGCATTTGGCCGGATCGTTCTCTTATGCCCAAAATATCTCCTATCAAAAGCAGTATAGATGGTCAGAACTAATAATGAAGTACATGATGACAGCAGGGAGCTTCCAGCAGCAGAAGAGAAGTATACCTTCGCCCAGCCAAAATTTTAGCCATGTTACCGTTGTTGTTAGTCACAAAAGCATCACTTCCATCACATACAATAAAATCAAGTGCAGCCATGCGAGATGAGTATTTAGAGAATGGAGCCAGCTCCTCTTTGCTTGATATTGTTTCTTTCGTGTGGAGATTTGGGAAGAGCGCTTTGAGGGGTGCTAATGTCCTTGCCCCGCCATATATCTCTCCAGATGCAACATAAATGTGAACATCATTTCTGTAGCCCAGTGCCCTCAACATCAGCCCCACCTCTTCAGGAGTCAATGGGCATCTACCTTGCCTTCTTCCTTTCTCAGGGTTGGTAGCCTAAATAAAGAAGAGGTTGCAGTAGGTAGTTTGGTCATGGATTTATGCCATTTTAAGTACCTACTAATAAACTATGATGATATGCCATACGTACATGCAAGGTTTTCCATCTCTTCCGTATTGCACCAAGCTCTTTTCTTTCTTTTTCTCCACCACCATAATAGCACCCCGAAAAGGCAAGCATATCAGGTTCAAATCTGGCATCCCAAAAGAGAGACTGTTTATGGAAAAGGAAAAATGGAGACCACTACATACTAAATAGACAACATATATGAATTGGGTAAAGTACTTGTATTACTCATACAAGAAAATCAGAAACCAGTACAACTTCAGACCAAGATGGTGGTCTATTGTGAAGCAAAGGTCACAGCCAATCCACTAAACTGGACTGCTCTCGAAAAGAGCATGTTATATGATGTCCTTCTCTCTTTACTAATATGACCAACAAGTGATTGACTGCTATTTATCCATAAGATCTGAGACCAATCTTCTTAATACATAGATGGAGCACAGGAGGACCCTCTTCTGACATGCCATTCTGAACTCCATATATATGTTTTACTAGTATGAGTATGTGCCTGCACCAAGGCTACTTTGGACAGTATTGGTTAACAACTTCTAGATATCGCCCTCCACTCTTTTGTGCATCCTCCCTCTCAAATCCAGGCGATGCTCAACTAGGGTATTCATGATAAAAGAAACATGCTAAGGAGCCCAACATTTGCTAATCCTAGCTAGAGTGATGAAAATTGCCCCCTTATGACCTAAAACGGGTTTCAAGTATAATCCCCTGAGAAAAAGAAACTATGTTCTTCACAAATACAGCACTAAGAATCTAAGACTCTCTAGCTTTGTATTAAAGGAAAACCGGAATATGAAAGCTCAAGCATCAGAACTTGAAATGCGTGTACCTTAAATGAAGAGCAATAAAATGTTTGCTTCTCTCTCTCATTCTTTGTATTAACTTTTCACCCATTTCTTCTATTAGGCCAGTGAATCTCAACCCATGATAGTTTACTCTGCATCTCAGCTTCTGCAGGTCTGTGTCCAACCTGTTTGCTAGCCTATAATCAAATTTCGTCAGCCGAACGACCTGCACCACGTGAAAGTAAAGATATAAGGTATCGTGGTATTGGTATTATGAGTGTCTCTGAACAGAAGAAGTAAATTTATTTGAAGTAACACAAGGTGGTCAATGGTCAGTCAGTGGAATGAAAGTACAACCAATTGACCTACCAAGAATATGAAATTTCTATCCCTGATCTCAAAAATTTCATATCATCAAGATGGTGAATTAGCACATAATTTAAAAGTATCTCGGGATTATATGCTGCTAGCAATGACTTACATGTTTCTTAAGAAGTGCAGGCAACACACGGTTCACATAACATCTCTGAGTACATTTTCGGGGCACACGCATTCTATGAGGAGTCCGCAGTTTACCTCCTGTTTCTGGAAGCTCTTTCACAATCTTTACATCCTTTGATAGATATGAGATGAACCAGTCAACATCAAAAATTTCAGAGAAATTGCTGCAGAGAAACGGTATACATACAAATGTAAGTGTTCATAGAAACATGGGCAGCCTTAGAATATTAGGGTAGGAAGCGCTCAATACTTAAATTAACCTTGCATCTTTCCAGAAAGATGTTTGATCCAATTTGGGAACAACAAGTGTGGCATTTAAGATACGTGCAGCAACAACAGCATCAATTATCTGAAAAGCAGAAGATACCTGAGGTTGATGGTCATAATTATGGATATGGAACAACAGAATACACGTAACTACCATGGAGTTACATGGAACATGGTGTCACAATGGATCACATAAAATATATGTGAACAGTAGGGGAGCAAATACGTTAATAAAGAACAATTTGCAGTAGAGAGGCAACAGGTGTACAAGTTGATTCTTCATGTACATTTGCAAACTGATTTCTTTATTTCTTTCTCCTATCCATCCACACGCATCACAGTATTTGATAAGGGACAATGTGGCACATATCTTACCCCTGTTCTCTGTTGATTGAGGCCTCCACTTGTAACGATCATCAAATAACGGTCTGGTTGAGTGATAACACTTGAACCTGAACAATTTAAAACATACTATTTCAGGTAATCCATACAACGAAGAATGGTACAACTGCCACTAAAACCCCCTGTATGTAGGATGCCTCAGAAACATGCACACTAAAATCTAAAACACTACTCAGTTTGAGAAAATTTTAACCAACTGTCAGTGGACAAATAATGCGCACCAAGGAACCTGCTGCTTGAATTGCTGCACCCATAGAATCTGCTTGCAAACTTAGAACCCCAAAGGCCACCTGCCTCTTTCTGCAGTATGAGAAATTGCAATTAAGTTTTCATGATACTTTAGACAAAAAAAGAGCAAAATGAGTACATGGGTCTATATTTCAAAATAGGGAGTGTGTTGTGCACATTACGTAAAATCAGTTAACTCAAGTCTCAGAGGATCACATCTCCAGAAAACCCATGAGAACAAGTTGTGTTTCAAAGGAAATAAATAAACCCATGATAACAAGTTAGAATACTCTAGAACATCCAAATCTAACTCCGTAAATATAATAGAAAAGAGCTCAATTTAATAGCTTGCCATCATCTAATTTGCTTCAAAAATGGCACAGGGAATGGAACCTGAATCATTATCTACCAATTAAAGCAACCATTTCCCAAAAACAACTAGTTAGGCACTAGAACTGGAATTAGTACTCTGTATCTAGCAAATTTCTGAACAGTACAACCACGCAACCTCTGACAACTAATCGAGGAATTAGTTCGCTTAATCTAACCAGAGAAGCATACGCTTACCGGAACGCGCGAAATCTCGCGGTGCTCGGACACCACCGTGCTTCCGCCGCCGGAGCTGTTCAGCTGCGCCCGGAATGCACAGAGCAAGACGAATTAGATCGGGGGATACGCGAAGGAAAAGCGTGGGGAGCAGGTAGGGGTACTAGTGCAACACCACCAGGGGGGCATGAGGGGAGCGGCGGCGAGAGGAAGCGAGGGCCGGGTGATCGGTGAGCGGCGGCGGGGAGACGTAGAGCAGCGCGACGGCGGCGAGGAGGAAGAGCAGGAGCGCCGCCGCAGGCAGCAGGGCCGGGCGCGGGCACGTGTTGTGGCCTCCGCCTCCGCCGCCGCCGCCGCGCCGTCGAGGCTGGGCCATCCTCCGGAGCCCGGAGATCCCAGGCTAGGCTAGGTGGCTAAGGGAGGGAGTGCCGCGACGGCGGCGGTGGTGGGGTGGTCGCCGAGACGGCGGCGACATGGGAGACTTGTGGAATTTCGATGAGTGGTTTGAACTTTCGAGAAGGTTGATACTGTTCCAGTGTACGGCAGTATATTAAATTAAACTGGATTTCCGTATTGCAAATTTTGTGGTATTTTTTCAAAATGCTTTTCGTATTTTCATGGCACTGCAATTCTGCAAAGTGTAGCACAAATAACTGTAACAATGCAACTCGAATACAAGATATTTCATCTAAAAAAAAGGACGCAGAGGTATTTATTCTCGATTTCTGTAGGAATTGGGACTTTTGTGTACAGGACTTAAATTTGTAAAGGAGATGTATTCACATTAGCTAGTACTACAAATTGGTCGAAATTTCTCTGTAATTCTCCAGTTAAAACATGTCCTTGGAATGGAGTAATTGATGCACGAATTTCTCCACCATCATTGATGACACATGGAGGGAACGTGAATGTCTGCGTGTGTTCGGGTTGGGGATTTTGGCGACAGCCGACAGATCAGTAAAACATGGGACCAGACTGAAAAAACAAGCAAAAGGTTGATCAATTTCTAAAACAAATTACCAGCTAACACATGATTTTTTTTAAAAAAAAAAGAACTGTCAAAAGTATAGTTACCACTGCTGAAAGCATGCGATCCTACCGTTCTGAGGTCTGAACACATGACAAGTTCGTAGGTGGCTCATGCCCAAAACAATTTGAAGGTGAGGCTAATTTGTTCAAATCAATAAACAAATAAAACAAGACACGATGATCCCTACGGTGATCATGCCCTGAATGATTTTGCAACATACAGATGGAGGATTACTGTTTGCTAAATTAAGGCAACCATTGCATACAACGAAAAATCGAATGATAAACAGGAGCTCTGATCTTGTCAATCTCAACAGTTCTACAAAATTCAGATTGGTCATACTGCACCACATAATGCAACATTTGACACCAACCTCTCTCAGATATACAAGACCTTTAAGAATCAGTCAACAAGCAGTATTTAGCATCACTCATCAATTGTACCAGGCTGTATTATTTTCGAAGAGGCTAGACGGATACTCAGGATAGTATTTGGCAATCACAGCTGACCTGAATCACAATGGTGGCAGATCATATGAAACACTGGACTTCTGCCAAGATGGTTACTGAAATATCATTGGCTTTTGCTATTGTTCTGGGGTTACAAGCTGTAGAATCAGATCATCGCATCAACTCCATGTACCAGAGAATACAGTGTATGATATGGCAAGGAGAAGCTCTACAACACCAATAATATGCACAACAAACAAAGTCTGCTTGAGGAAAAAAGGGAAGATTTGTTAGAACAAGAGAGGTACTATTGGTAATCACATGAACAACATACTGAGCAAAGTGGTGAAGTATTATATACCCTTAAAATGGAGAAAATAGGCAGCTTCATTTTCTCTGCAAGTAGGACTTGACTGATTCTAAAACAACCTGACCATCGGAGGAAATATCACAGATTAGAGTCAAGATTCAGATCATATCTGATAATCTGAATTTTAAAAAAAATCAGAAGACATATATTTCAAAGAAGCATACAAATGTTGCAGGTACTTACCCTTCCGTCATAAGACAGAGAAGCAAATAATGACGGATCATGGGAGCTCCATGCAATACCTACAGTTTTTTACTCGCTGTGTGATTCCTTGTCAAACTTATAACGTAAAATTATAAACACAAGTATGAATATCTGAGGGTACCATATATGCTATCTTCATAATCGGTGTATGAATTTAGTAATGGTTCTTCTTCTCTTGTGGGTGAACCAGAAGGGCTGATAAGCAAGAATGTGGGCATCAAAATTATAACAAACAGAGTAATCTAACAAGAAAATACAAAAGGATTAGAAACCTTTCAGGTCCTGAGTCATCAGTGCCAACTTTAGCGAACCACAAATTGACAGTTGAATCTGTTCCAGCACTCTACACGAGTTACAATGTAGTCAGTACACAATAAAACGGTAAATTACAAATATGCAAACCACTTGAAGAAATAGAGGGAGGGAGAGACCAGAATCAGCTGGTCATGCTCAGGATTGTGCCGAACAGCCCATGTCCTGCAAAATTCACAAGGATCGACTAACTAAACATTGATGAATTGAAAGGATTCTAGTCTGAGTAAAACAGGACATAGCAATATACCAATGCGAATGCCCAGAGAGATTCTTCAGAGGATGTTTAAGCATTCTGAGATCCCATAAACGGATACCAAATTCATCTTCTGCTGTTGCCTGCAATGCATAAAGGATTTTCTTATTGGATCCATAAATAAATCAAACTGAATAAAAATAAGCAATAGCTGTAACTATAACTGTTAATTGCATGGTTGTCTAATTCAACAAACTCTGAAATAGGATTCAATGATTCAGCTAGATAACACAATCAAAATTGAGCGTTTAGTTTCATTGAAGAATAACAAAGTAGCAACTAGCAAGTAGCGGCACAGCTGATACCGCACAGTACCTACTAATGCAAGAAAAAGGAATCTCTGCAGGATCCTTAATCAAAACTAAGACAAAACGAAGTTGACAGGTAACAAAGAAAACGGAAGTAATACACCAATGTTTTTCTCTTCAGTGATTCATAACCATGACTTAAGCAAACGAACTATGGCTTGATCTGAAACACTTGAAATAAAGCACGACAAGTATCACCACTCACAATTAAGTGCTGTTTCTTGGGGTTATAATCCACATCCCGAAAATGTGAATGCTCAATTGCATTTGATTTCCTGAAAATAACAATCACAAATAAAGATATAAATGGAATATTTCAACATCTAAACCACAGACCCTAGCTCAACAAATCTAATAGGTCAAGATTGTAAAGGTAATAACTTCATAGAACGGAGATCCCAGCAGTGAAGTGAGGAATCATTGATTGCAGCAATTGAATTGTGATCGTGTGGATCCCAAGATCCACCACGTAAATTGGGAAGCATGTCAGCAGACCCCTTTTGCATCACCTGTAACTTAGGAATTCAAGTTAGGACCAGATTAAGTTCCTAACTTTTGCTAACAGAAAAAAAGAACCGAAAGTTTCCATAAAGTTGATGCCGAAGTCTGAAGATAATGCTTAGAAACAATGTAATATCATGTAATTATGTTGATGTATTCTTGGTAAAACAGAAAGATGTTGGGCACACCTTGGCTGACTTATTTGATGCATCTATATTCCAGAGGAAAATATTTCTGTCATCAATACTAATTAACTTGTCGTGCTTCCCTAGTGGCCACCAGAGAACACTGCAAAGATAAGCCAGCTTACGGATATAGTCTGAGCATAGTAACCACCAGAAATAACAATGTATTAAAGGAGCTGATAAAGACTACATGCACGATATGAGCAACTTATAAGACTGTGAAGAAAGGTCATCACTTATCTAAAACTTTAGTTCAAAAAATGGTATTAGTAAATAAAAAGTATTAAACGATATCTACTGTGTGTTCCCTATAGAGAACCACGGGCGAGCCAAAATAAATTCTTGTGTTGCTTTGGCCTTCGAATTGTAGCTATGTGTTGTAAACAAGTAAATGTATGGTAGGAAAACTTGAAATATATCCGCTGCACCCTATGTGGTGTATAACCTTCTCATGACAATGTGCTTCATAAAGTAGCATTTGTAAAATCACAGTCATAGTTTTTGTGAGTCGACTAACCCCCAAAATAACAGACCCTTTGTGGGCTTTGCAAATCATCAGCATACAGTTGCATTCTGCAACTAGACTCTGGTTACCACTTACTAGTATGTAGGGGTGAAAACGGTATGGAAATTTCCCGACCGTACCGATACCGTTTCCGTAAAAGTAATATAATAATAATATTTTTACCGATGGTTACCATTTTCAAATTTTAGTTTTTCCAATTTATGTCAGCGTGGCATTGAAGTTGACACTAAATAGTTAAATTCATAAATATGGAAATTTCCCGACCGCTTCCATTTGTTTTCGAAAAAAAATAAAATAATGATACCGTTTCTGACCATTTCCGACCGTTTTCATCCCTACTAGTATGTATAAAATTGACAAGCGGCAAAATACTCTACAGCAATAAGACTAAACTATGCCAGAACAAGCAAGCACAGAACATCAACAGAAACAAGAGCGCACCATCTTATTTTGCCCGTGTGCTCATCAAGCGTGAAAAGCTGCTCAAGTTGCGGCGAATTCGACTGCCCGTGCAGCTCCGGGATCTTCCAAACAGATGCACCATAGCCCTCGCCTTCCATCCATATCATAACATAAAGATTTTTTTTTAGAAATTTACAACTTGAAATGCCCAATGCACCGGCAGAAAGAGAGTAACAATGAGGGGGATTTTTTTCTTTACCAGACGTGTAGACTGTGGAGAAGACCCTATGATCGAAGGGGCAAGACTTAAGGTCCCAGATCTCGTTTGGGTGGTAGAACAACCCGTCACACACCAGCTCGCTCTCCGCCGGCGAAAGCCTGATCAGGTGCACCTACTTGGCAGCAAGTCAGAGATCCAATCCAATCACAGCATCCAATCCAACCAAATCAAATGCTCGAATTGGTGCAGCGCATAGCAGAGTCGATGGGACGGAGAGTTCCCCCATCCAGGAGACGTACCTCGTTCTCCTCCTTGAGGCTGAGGGTTCCGGCGAGGAAGGTGGTCGACCCGGCGGCCGCGCGCACGTCGGCGATGCACCGCGCCTGCAAGAGGGGGGGAGCAAGGGTGAGGAGATGAGAAGGGGGCACTTACCGTTGACTGTTCTAGAAGGTTCGAGAAGGCTTGCCTGGTACTTGAGGCCGCCGTAGACGATGCCGCTGGATCCGCCCTGCATTCTCGCTCCGTCCGTCCGACGCCGGCGAGAGCACGGTGGTCGACGGCCACGGAGATCGCGGAATGGACGGAGACGAGCGAGACTAGGCGAGCTGGCGCCTTCTACACTTCTTATCAAGAGAGGAATACGTTTCGTACACATGAAAACGAACTTCTGGAGACCGTGTCCGATATGGCCAAGGGTTTACGTTTACTACGTATGCAAAGCGGAAACTATTTGGTGCGACGGGAGCGTCGCAAGGTAGGCCGTTCAAACAGGCTCCGGCTCCCCAATACGGCCCATGTACAATCACCTTGTGCGGGCCCGCAAGGAAGTAACAGTCCCGTTCCAGACTTCCGGCCCATCTAGTATGGGCCGCACATAGGCCGGAAATCCCCTTATAGCCTGAGTAGCTGGACGCCTAGCACAAGCCCACAAACCCAATAGCCATCGGCTTGCTAGCTCTAGCTTTTTAATTTTTTTTCCATCAGCTATTTCGAGGCGATTTTGCTAAACATCTGTCGGTGATTTTTTTCTATGATATTTGATATTTTTTGGCCGTAGAATTGTGCGTCAATATTAGTGCAGAAAATTACAGTCCTAAATAACTAAAATTACATTCGTAAATTCAGTTGATATGACATGCAAGTGCACTGTAATTTTGGTAAAAATATTGTGTAAGTAAATATGTATTTATTATTTTCTTTAAAATATAAAATTATAGTCGTATATAACTAAAATTACATTTGTAAAATATAAAATTACAGTCGTATATAACTAAAATTACATTTGTAAATTCAGTTGATATGGTATGTAAGTGCACTGTAATTTTGATAAAAATATTGTGCATGTAAATATGTATTTGTTATTTTCTTTTGTAGTTCGTTGGATGTAAATCCAAAGATAGAAAAAAATTTGGGTGATTTTTTTTAGAAATCACCCGACATCTTAAGGTTAGGACGAGGGGACGATGCCCGGAATCATTGTGTGCAGAGAGTATTGTTGCAAAGTCCAAAAACACGATGCTGCCAGTACTCCATATGGAGCACCGTTATTTTAGAGTCAATAGTATATAAGAAGATAAAGACTATATATATATATAAAAGTGGCGTAACGATTTAATTGTTGGTTCAACCGCACGCCTAGGCACTCTTCCTAACATGGACCTGCTGCAAGCCTACAAGTGAGAACATTACTGGTGATAGCCACTAGAATAGAACAGATAATGTACATCGCCGGGCAACTCTTAGCGTGATAAATTGGTTAAAGCAAGGCTTTTTTTTTTTAATTCTGATGATTTAGTTATCTCTTTTATGGCGTGATGATTTATATATACAGCTCGCACCGTACAACGCTATTAAATATTCTCTTAGCATTTCTTTCACTCTCATATTTATCATCCCAAGGAACTTCGTGTAATAATCTCATCATTATTTTTATATCGTATGGACTAATAAAAACTGATCTGGTATGCTTTAAATGGTCTTGGGATGTTATGGAAGCCGTGATTATTTAAGTCACCTACTCATCTCCCTCTACTCGTTTCTTCTCCAACTCACTAATTCTGTCATCGCGCATGCAAAATATAGTCACGTACTGTACCAACTTCAGTATCATTAAGCTGTGGCCTACTTTTTTTTCTTTTTAAGGAAAGCTGTGGCTTACTTGGGTATTGATGACTTGTTCGTCTACGTCTTCCGTACATATATAAGGGAGAAATAGAAAAAAAAAACAGAGTCCACGTCTTCGGTGAAGAAAAAAAAGAAAAGAACCACAGAGATTGAGAAAACTGGAGGGGGTGACGTGGACAGAACGGATGACGGGATGGCGGTAGACGTGGCGCGACGGGCATCGGCTACTCCGCATCCCCTCTCCGCCATTCCTCGCCCCGCCCGCCTCTCCCCCCAACCAAAATCCAAACCCCGACGACCCACGCCGCCACCGCCACCACCACCTCTCCACTCTCTTCTCTCTCTCGCGCGCGCATATGGCGTCGTCGACCAGCCTCGCCGCGCTGCCCTCGCAGCTCACCTGCCCCGGCCGCCGAGCCGCCCTCTCCCGGTCCACCCGCGCGCGGCCGCGCCACCACCCCCTCCTCCACGCACCGCCCAAAGGTATATCTATCCCCTTCCCCGCTCTCTCCTCGCCGGCGGATCGCGTGAGGTAACAATGGGTTGCGTGTTGGGGGTTCTCCAGGTGGATCGTGCTGCAGGCTGGTGGTGACCTGCAACGCGCAGACGGTGGTCCCGACCAGCATTGCGCAGGGCACGCCCGTCAGGCCGACGAGCATCCTGGTGGTCGGCGCCACCGGGACGCTGGGACGGCAGGTGGTCAGGCGGGCGCTGGATGAGGGCTACGACGTGCGCTGCCTCGTCAGGCCCCGGCCCGCGCCGGCCGATTTCCTCCGGGACTGGGGCGCCACTGTGGTCAATGTAGGTTTTCATTGTGTTCGTTGTTGTTACTATAAATTGCAATCAATTTTGCGTAAAAAAAAAATTGCAATCAACCTCACTGTTCAATGGTGCTTATTGATCGCATATGTGTATGACACTCCTGATGTTTTTAATGTTGGTGCTCGCCATAGACTTAAATTCGCCTCATGCTCATTTCTGTGTGCTGATTTAGGCCGACCTCAGCAAGCCGGAGACTATACCCGCAACGCTTGTTGGTATTCATACCGTCATTGATTGTGCTACGGGGCGTCCCGAAGAGCCCATTCGGACGGTATGTCGTTACCATTTCTTTTGAGCATAATGTGATAGTTCTGTGTTCCTGTCCTGAAGATGATTCTTGCTGAAGTGTATTTGTACTATTGTTGAGTTGTGACTAAAGCTAATCACATTGCTTTTAATATATTGCATAATTGTGATGTACTCCTCCTTATACTGTGAGTCGTGTGACATATATGCTGTAGAGTCATTGAATGAATTTGGTTTCATTTTTGCTAATAGTTGTTCTATTTAGGTAGATTGGGAAGGAAAGGTTGCTCTAATACAATGTGCTAAGGCCATGGGAATTCAAAAATATGTGTTTTACTCTATCCATAACTGTGACAAGCATCCTGAGGTTCCCTTGATGGAAATCAAGCATTGTACAGAGAAGTTTATTCAGGATGCTGGTCTGGATTATCTCATCATCCGTTTGTGTGGTTTCATGCAGGTAATTTGTTCCTTCTGTGGGGTTCTATATATTTGGCCAGTAAATTGATTTGTTTTAGAATATAAGCAAGGGTAGTTAAATATGCTGATATTAGAGTGCAAAAGACAATCCCTCTTTAAAGAACCTCCTTCTAGTCTTGTTCACTTGTTGTTTCCTGAAACGAATTCTGTCAAATGTTGGTCTGAATAGGGCCTAATTGGGCAATATGCTGTGCCCATACTAGAAGAGAAGTCAGTATGGGGAACTGATGCTCCTACCCGGATTGCTTACATGGATACCCAGGTTTACCTTTCTCCTTCTCCATTGAAAGATGAATCTGTGACCTATTTGTAACAGTATCTCTTCAAAGTCCCTTCCTTTGATACAACTTCCCTCGTGTGATTGTAGGACGTTGCTCGACTGACATTTATTGCCATGCGGAATGAGAAGGCTAGCAAGAAGCTCTTAACTTTTGCCGGACCACGTGCCTGGACAACTCAAGAGGTAGTATAATGTATATATAGGCTGTGTTTGTTCTTATGGGTTGGGAACCCATCTCCTCCGCACGGAAAACGGAGCAGTCCATTAGCGCGTGATTAATTAAGTATTAGCTAATTTTTTTTCAAAAATGGATTAATTTGATTTTTTTAAGCAACTTTTGTATAGAAATTTTTTGCAAAATACACACCGTTTAATAGTTTGAAAAGCGTGCGCGCGGAAAACGAAGAGGAGGGGTTGGGAACACGGTGAAAAGAACGCAGCCATACTGTTGTAATGATGTCAATTCTTTTTTTAAGAATGTAAATACATATTTGGCTTCCAAGAATGAATTGCACAACATGTCTATTCTTCACTAGAAATATACTCCCTCTGTCAGAAATATATGTCGTTTGCAAAATGTGCAGCTGTTCTTATCTTTGACTACCAACATATCAAATGGTATTAGGTTTGTCATATGTTAATACATATTTGACTTTCATGAAAGCTTGTCATGAAAAATTTTGCTGGAATTTGCTGTGGTGCATCTGTTTTAATTTTCCTGTGTGTGTGCTTATGTGGTTTGTTTGGGGATGGGAAAGGGTTTTAACTCTAACCCTCCCCGTGTAGTACTACATTCTTTATTCTTAATGAAATAACGCAGAGCTCTTCTGCGTGTTCAAGGGAAAAGAATGCAATATACTAATTTATGTTCACAAGCATATTCATATAAATGTAAAGGTCAAAGTTGCATGTGGAGATTATATTGTTGTCCAAAATATCATGAACTCTTCAATAGATGGAGTACTAATCTTGTATTTCCTGCTCTTAATTTCGTTTCCAATGTTAGAATGTACCAAATGATGGCTTCTAAGAGTTGGAATACTATCATTTACTCAACTGTTGCATTGTTTTTTTTATTCAGGTGATTACACTGTGTGAGCGGTTGGCTGGCCAAGATGCCAATGTAACTACTGTCCCCGTTGCAGTGTTGAGATTTACTCGTCAGTTGACACGGTTCTTCCAGTGGACAAATGACGTGGCTGACAGACTGGCATTCTCAGAGGTTACACTCTAGACTTTTCTAAGTAGTGCACTTGATTTTTCAGTAATTGTAAAATTTGTCAAGGCTTATGAAAGTTAATAAGTAGTATTTTATTGTTATAATTCAGGTCCTCTCCAGTGACACAATTTTCTCAGTTCCAATGAATGATACATACCAGCTTCTTGGGGTAGAATCAAAGGATATTCTCACCTTAGAGAAGTATTTGCAAGATTACTTCACTAACATTTTAAAGAAATTGAAGGATCTGAAGGCACAGTCCAAGCAAACTGACATATTCTTTTGACGAGAAGGATATCTACAAACCTATGGATATATTTTCTGATGCAGATCTGTGCTTCAAAACACAGATGAGTGAATACAAATTTTCTTGTATATCTGTTGTTGTGGTATGTGCAAGAAGTGCATGATATTAGGTTATGTCTACAGAATCTCAACTATTGAACTATCAGGTCATGTATATAGGATCTCAACTATTGAACTACTACCAAAGACCTGGAGTTTGTGTAGATCAGACCTAAATTCATGAATTCACAGTCAGCTTCTGCTGTTCTATAATCACAAGTTTTAGCATTACTAGTCAACCGGAATGTATTATCTTGGGATAGACTAAAGATGAATTATTGTTTTTTTAATCTGTACTATGACAAACAATAAAAACTGCATAACAATTAAAGAAAGAGGTGCATATGAAATTTCCTTTGACCTTTGGAGAAGGCCTACCTGGCTTACCTATTAAGAGGAAACAAATGAGGCCATGGCATCCAATGGTAAATACAATCTTGCTATTTAATACCATAAATTTTGTGTGTTAATGTCCTAGATTTGTGTTTCAACAGATCAATTTAAAACCTTCAAAGGAGCCATGAGCAGCAAAGTTTTCTAGCCTCAAATGACAAATAGCGTTCCTCACATTTTATGTTCCAATTGAATGTTTTGCTTATTACCTTCAAAGGGGGGGGGGTGCTGTTAAACTTTGAGTTCTTTTCCCCTTTATGATTGGCACATATTAGACCGACTCTGTGTTTACTTCTATTTTAGACCTTGCGGCTGGAGCTGGCATATCTCCTATATAGGCCAGATCCACCTCATAAGGAGTATATCAGTGTACAAATTACAATCACTATGAGTTGTTGAAATAACACTACTATTTGTAAATTAGATAACTAAGCTTAATCGCTATCACTGAAAAAGAAATCTACACTACCATACCAGATAGGTGCACAAAAATTGCATTTTTCAAGACGAAAAATATAGTTTTGTTACTGAAACATGCATATACTTTTTCTGTTGATGTATTTTCATCTATTCAATTGTCCTGCATATTTGTTGACTGAAACAAGTATAGTAAATTGGCAACATGAACTATGTCAACATTTTGTTTTTTTCATTGGGAAGGCAATAGTGCAGACATCTCATGGAATAATAACATCGTGAACCTCAGTAGTATGTCAACATTGAATGCACAGCACAAATTAGATCAAAACTTTTGTCTCTTCATGTATGAACATTTTTGTACACTACATATACAAATGGGAAGGATCAGCAAATCCTTTAAAAGGTGGATACCGATCACATGCTATCAAGAGTGATAGAGGAGTATCTATGAGCTAAGAATGTTAAGGAGAGTAACCCTGCTCTGGACCAATCTCCTGAACAGAAGTCCTGCTCCAGCCTCAAGATCTCCGATGCTGCACTCTAACACCTGCAACTGCTCCTCGCTGCAAACAACTGAGTTTTTCTTCTGGAATGCCTTGGAGATGATAGACATTTTTGGTGTTGCGATTTGCTTCAATAAGAGGTTCACTGATGACTCAAGTAGAGAGGTTGTGATCTCTCTAGCCTTGCTCAACAGCTTGACCATCTTGTCATCCTCCTTGTCTGAGGTAACCTTCTTCACAGTCTTCTTGAAATGCTTTTTTGCCTTCTTCATCAAGCGAATGTATGACTGCATCTTAGCTTGAACAACTGCATCATCTCCTTTTCTAAGAGATACTTGCATATCTTGGATGTTGGCCTTCAACTCAGCAAACACCTCATGCATAGCATTGCAAAGATCCAATAGCTCAAGGGAGCATTCCATTTCTCCATCCAACAACTTCCTTTGCTGGGATGAGCAAATTTGGTTGCTAGGCAGGCACATGATGCCCTCAACAGAGCTGTAGATATCCTCAAGCCTCTTTAAACCATCGGAGAGGATCTCAATGGTCATCGAGGTTGAAGAGATGGATGCCTCTAGGCTGTGAAGCTCTTCTTCAACTTTGGAGTGAGGCCTAGAAGGCAAGCTAATTGATCTTTGGTGGCAAGCCATATCTGTTGATGTAATTCTTGTTGTTGTGTTGTGGCTGAGGAGATGGGAAGGAGAGTCCAAGCTTTGGTTTGATGTGTTTGGCCTTCTGCCAAGGCCTATTTTATACAGAGGAATTGCACGAGACAGCATCATTTGGTTTACAGACAAGTAGAGTCCTTCCAGTTCATCTCCCAGATGATGCTGTCTATCAAGGTCTGAGATCTGGTAGCAGCATATGGAATCTATTCCGTCACTCATGTGTAACAGCATATATTAATGCACTACATATCCTCCCGATGAACTATCACATTGTCATGTTCCAACTATTGGAAGCAAGAATCAGAAGGTTTAGTTCACTCTATTGGTGGATATTGACATTATTGTGTTTTCAAGATGTTACTTTAAGGGAGTGGTACTGAGTATTGTTGGTGATAGGTGTGTCTTCTACTTTAAATATTGTTTTATTATGTGCAATACATGCTGCTCACACGTTCAACCTTGTGCGTTGGAGCTGGCTTGTCTTAGCTCTGGTAGCAAGATCCACTGCTCAAGGATCCTTTGCTTCTTGTTGAGTTAGCACATAGCATCTGAATAGCATGGCCATATCATAGTAAATCATTTCGAAGCTGAACTTGAAAATTCTGCTAACTGCTTCTCTAACAGTCAGTAATGATGAGCATATTGTTAGAAAATTAGGTATTTATATCAAACATGCATAAACAATGTAATCAACAATAGGAAATGGACAAAATACTTTGTTTTTGTTTCTCAACTGAGTTTCTGTACAATTCCTTTCATATATGTACACATCAAAATTTTGTTCCAGTGATCAGCAAATCCTCTAAAAGGCGGATGCTAATCTCAGGGGATCAGAGTTGGTGTATGATCTATCTACAAGCTGAGAATGTTGAGAAGAGAAACTCTGCTCTGGATTGATTTTCTGAACAGATTCTCGACTCCAATCTCTAGATCAACAATTTCTAACTCCAACACCTGCAATTGCTCCTCCTCGCAGACAAGCCTTCTTTTCTGGAATGTCTTGGAGACAAGAGACCATTTGCTAGAGCTTGGCAAAGCAACCTGCTTCGAGAGGAGATGTGATGATGACTCGAGCATTGAGAGAGCTATCTCTCTAGCTTCAGCCAACAGCTTGATCACCCTGCAGCTCTCCTGATCCGCTGAAGAAGACTTCTTGCTGATCTGCTTGAACTGTTTTTGCCCCTTCTTGGCGAAGCGGATGTAAGACTGGATCTTGGCTTGGACAGCTGCATCATCTCCTCTCTTGACAGCCAGCTGCATGTCCTGGATGCATGCCTTGAGCCCAGAAAAGCTCTCCTGAATGGCGTTGCAGAGGTCTAGCACGACGAGAGAGCCTTCCAACTCTTGCTCCACTGCTTTCCTCTGCAGTGGTTGGCAAAGGAGAGCTTGGCTGCTGGGCAGGCACATGATCTCATCAATGCAGTTGTAGATATTCGCAAGCTTCTTCAAGCCACTGCTCATTGTCTCGATGGTTGAACTGGGTGAGGAAATGATCACCTTTAGACTCTGCAGCTGTTCTTCAGCGTTGGTTTCATTGGAGCAAGGGCTGGATGGCGCACTTGCAGATCTGAGGTGGAATGCCATGGCTGCAGTGGAAGCTTATCCTTTTTCTCTTCTCTGTGGAAATGGAGATGAGAAGAATGCTGTGCTGCAATGGTGTCGACCTGGCTACGGCTTTCCTCTATATATAACCAAAGAGGCAGAAGAAAATGGCATCCCTCACTGTGTAGACAACAATGAAATCTCAATAATAATGAAGTGCTTTGCTGCTGCAACAGACGCCACCCATCTCCTCGACAGGCTGATGTTTTTTATGTTTCCCAACCAAGTGTAAAGGCATCTCTAGCTCAGCTTACAATGCTGTCATGTCCTGATTATTGGCGGCAAATTCACCTGCACGAGCGTGTACTCTAATGTAACATTCAGATCCAGATCATGAGAAGGATGAGCCTTGCTCACAGGAGCAGCAGTTGACTTCCCTCTCCAGGCTCCAAACCGTGTTTTCTTATCTGGTAGAATCTGCTCACTCATCTTGCAGCATTGCATCACTGGCTTGCCTGCTGTGCTCACAGCATTTAGCATCTGTTGCAATCTCAAGATGATTCCACGTGCTGTCCAAATTTCTGGTCAATTAGGCCGCCTAACTGAATCACAATGTCATGTTCCAGCTATTGGCAACAGGAATCAGCATGGCAGCTTACTCTAGTGCTGAGCCTTTGTCATACGTGCAAGCTCCAGCATTTCTTTAATGGACATTGCTAATCAAGTAGTTTTGTTGCAACTTGCCATCTGTGCTGCCCATCTAATCGCAGAAAAAATTATCAACAACCACACGAGCTGGCAATCTATCATGGTGCTATATGGAAGGCAAGATCCACTGCAGAAGGATCTTGTGCCTGTTCTTGAGGCACGTCACATGTGAATAGTAATTACATGGCCATCTCACGGTAAAGCTTTGAAAATCTAATATTTGAACTCCGCATTACTACTGATATATAGTACTCCTATATTATAACAGCCAAGATCTATGAAGAAAATTCTTATTAAATTACTATTTCCCTCATGAACAAGTTTCAGTTGAAGAACTCAAAATGTCAGGTGATTGTTCAGTTGCCATCCATGTGGAATGAGGGTAAAAAGGAAGACAGTGAAATTAGACAAAAGGAGTAAATCCTTTGTTTTTCAATCACATAAATTTCTGTACATTTCCTCTCATTTATATACACATCACAAAATTGATTCAATGATCAGCAAATCCTCTAAAAGGTGGATGCCAATCATGGGGGATCAGAGTTGGTGTATGATCTATCTACAAGCTAAGAGCATTCAAAAGAGAAACTCTGCTCTGGATCAATCTCCTGAACAAAGTCTCGAATTTGCTCTCAAGATCAACGATGTCCAACTCCAGTGCTTGTAATTGCTCCTCCTGGCATGTAACCCTTGTTTTCTGGAATGCCTTAAGAGACCACTTGCTGGAACTTGGCACCGCAATCTGCTTTGACAGGAGATGCAAAGTTGATTCAAGCACTGAGAAAGTGATCTCTCTGGCATCAGCCATCAGCTTGACCACCCTGCAGCTCTCCTGATCAGCTGAACTAGCAGGCTTCTTGTTGATCTTCTTGCACTGTTTATGTGCCTTCTTGGTCAGGCGGGCGTAAGACTGAACATTGGTCTGAACTGCTGCATCTTCTCCTCTCTTGATGGCCAACTGCATCTCCTGGGTGGTTGCCTTGAGCTCAGAGAAGCTCTCTTGCATGGCGTTGCAGAGGTCAAGCAAGGTGAGAGACCGCTCCAGCTCTTTCTCCACTTCTCTCCTCTGCTGATGCTTGCAAAGGCTAGATTTGCTGCTGGGCAAGCACATGATCTCATCCATGCAGCTGTACACATCTGTAAGCCTCCTGAAACCATTGCACATTGTTTCCATGGTTGCAGAGGGTGAACAGATGATCTCCCTGAGGCTCGGCAGCTGTTCTTCGATGTTGGTTTCATTGGAGTGAGGGCTGGAAGGCACGCTCGCGGATCTGAGGTGGAATGCCATGGTTGGGATGGAAGCTGATGACTCGTTTCTCTCTAGAAATGGAAGAGAACAGACTGCTTTGCAATGTTGTCAACACCCAACCATGGCTTCTCTATATATAACGAAGGAAGGAGAAGCAGTCTTTTTTTTGGGGAATACGCAAGGAGCACATTTTTTCCATTAAGAGAAATAAAAGTTATTTACAATGGGAATTGAAAAACAGCACGGGACCGAAACTGGAGGCTAGTGATCTAACGGGATATCTCGCACTAGATTTGGCTACCACGACCTCGCAGAGGTAAAACAGAAGGGACCCCTGCATTTGCCGACTTCCAAAGTACGGCTTCTTCCACCATCGCTTTCGCCACTTCGATCCAAGACTTGGTCTGCTGGTTGAAGATCCGATTATTTCGCTCCTTCCAAATCGACCAGGCCACCAGCGTTGCAATAGTGTCAAAGCCCCGGCGATGTTGCTCTCTCAACTTCATCCGGCTTTCACAAAGCCAGAGATGAAAGGATGGTTCGTTGATGGGTAGGCAGTCCGGATTGCCTATCGCTCTTAATGTCCACCACCAAAGCTGCCTCGACTCTGGGCAGCCTACCAGAATGTGGTCGATGCTCTCCTCTTGTTGGTCACAAAGGACACAGCGGTCTGGGTGAGGCAATCCTTGGCTTCGTAGATGATCGGCGGTCCAACACCTGTTCATTGCTACCAACCACAGGAAGAAGCAGCATCGGGGTGGGGCGAGTGATTTCCATATCAGGGTCGAGAGGAAGGAGATCCGACCAAAGAACAGGGCCTTATAAGAAGATCTTGAGCTGTACTGACTCGAGCTTTCCCATTTCCAGCTGAACGAATCAGGAGTGGTAGGGATACGGGTCACTGATTGAAGTAGCGACCAAAGCTTCAGATACTCCAGAATGGCTTGGATCCCAAGTGCCCCGGCGATATCCCTGATTCATCGACGATCCATTAGTGCCTCAGCCACCGTCCGGCGCCGGTGCACACGAGACGAAATGCGATCGTAGATGTTAGGAGCAATGGACCGGATGCAGCCCTCTTGCAGCCAGCTATCCTCCCAGAAGAGAATCGTTTGTCCATCTCCCAGCTGACAGACTGTAGATGCAGCCACGAAGCTCTTCTCCTTTTGCGATCCCAGGATGTCTAGGCCTTGCCATGGTTTACTTAGTGAGGTCCGCTGTAGCCAAGTCCATCTGGAGCGAAGTGCAATACCCATCAACTCCAGATCCGACAAGCCTAAACCACCATAGTTCTTAGGAGCACAGACCCTCGACCAAGCGACCCGACAGCAACCTCCATTGGCTTGCGCCTTGCCTGCCCAGAGAAACCCGCACCGGATTTTGTCAATTCCTTTGATCACCCACTTGGGTGCGTCGATAACAATCAGCAGATAGATTGGGATTGCACTGAGAATAGCCTGAACCATTGTCACACGATCTATCGACGATATTTGGTTGGATTTCCAAGCTGGAAGCCGCCGGGCTATGCTGTCAACGATCGGCTGAAGGTCTTCCTTCTTCAACCGGAAGATGGAAAGGGGCAAACCTAAGTACTTGCAGGGGAAGGAAGCAACAAGGCAGGGCAGTTCCAGTTGCATCTCAGTAAGCAACTCCTCAGAGCACTGAATCGGTAGGGCTGAACATTTTCCGAAATTTGTCCGGAGTCCAGAGGTCTCACCGAAGATGCTCAGGATTTCAGTTGCGACCTTAACCTCGTCAATCGCCGGTTTGATGAAAACGAGAAGCAGTCTCATTACTGGACCAGCAGATAGAAAGAATCTCATTGATAATTGGCGAAACCTTGGGCTGCAACAGAAGCCACCATCTGCACGACAGGTTTCTGTTTCTTTAATCTTTGTATGCTTTGCTCAATGCACAAAGCATCTCTTCTCTAATTGAGCTTTCAGTGAGGTGGCTGTCATGCCTCACTGGCCAGAAACCGGAGACAAACTCATCCGCACGAGCGCGTCAGTTTAGTTTAATGTCAGATCCATATCGTGAGATTGGTGAGCAAGCGATGCAGTGCAGTGAGATGAGATGAGCTGTTTTTGCTGTTGCAACCGTGCAAAGGAGGAGTTGACTTGACATCATGTGTCATCTGTCGCTGGTCGTAGATATCACCGTGTGTTATTGGCAGCAGGAATCAGCATGGCAGCTAATTCGTAGTGCAGAGCCTTGTCATACATTCACATGCTCCAGCACTTATTGTAGGATCGTAAAATAATAACTAAGCTAACCAGAGGAGCGGGGGGAGGGGAATGGTTGTATTACCTAAAAAACTAAAACTATTAGCAGAATTAAAAGTTACCCTCAAATTCGATGGCGATCGGTCTAACCGGAGTAGATATGCCGGTCTGACCACTTGATGACCTTCGGTCTGACCGGCGTAAGTACTCCAGTTTGACCGCCTGATTCACCGAGATCACCTCCTCTTGTCGCTGCTATCATCACCGGTCTAACCGCCGTGAAGCCGTCGGTCTGACCGGGTAGATGTCTCCGGTCTGACCGTCGGTATCTCGCCGGTTGAACCGCCGCTCCCGAGAAAACACAAATTGAAGAACTCTCAAAGTAGATTGATCTTTATTACTTCTAATCTGTGTTTACAAAGTGCAACAATAGCACTCCTCACGAAAATCTCGACTAAATTCGAAACCCTAGCTTTTCTCTCAACCCAACTCTCTCTAAATCGATACCGGGAGGGTACACCCTCCCTCTCTATTTATACCCGAGGTAGGCAGCCTAAAACTACGAACCATTCTTCCCGTACAAGAAACAAACTTCACAAATTCCAATTTTACCAAATTCGGACTCCATCCAAATTTGACTCCACATCCTATACGCACACAATATATCCATCGTATGTCATATGGAATCTTCACCAACCACGTGCATTAATCTCTAGCCTAAGCATCCTGCATGATATCTTAATCGTTCGGATGTCTTCTCCCAAGTTGACTCCCGATCCATCACCGGCAACACTCTCCCGAGGCATCAAGACTCACCTACACATGCATCAACCAAGAAACCATATCCGAGCACAAGTTCTCTCCAACTTAACTCATAGCACACAACGATGTTACATATGCATAGTATCCATCTAGAAGCCATAAACATAGAATAATCACATATATCCAAAATAACAACCCGAAACTGAAACCGATACAGCGTCGGCCGGTCAGACCGCGCACATACCGCCGGTCTGACCGGCATCCCCTGCCCGGTCTGACCGGTCCCAAAACAAACTACAACCCCTGTTCATCATCTGAGAATTCAATCATCTCTAAAACCACTTCGCCAATAATATACAAATATCAAAACAAATAATCTCACATGCCAATCGTTCATCAACAAATAATAATCAAACACACTTTGTTCGAGCCCCACGATAGGCGCCAATTGTTGAATAGTCCCACATTGGTTGTAGAAGGATAAGGGACCTAATGTATAAGTGGGGGAGCCTCTACCTCATTGGCTAGCTTTTGGGGTAGGAAAGGCCTTTTATGTTTCTACAATTGGTATAAGAGCCTGGCTAGTTCAACATCTCTGACCCGAGGGACAAAGTGTGTGAATGTTTGATGGACCGTGGGTGCCTACGAGGGCCGTATACCTGAGGGACCGTGGGGAAACGATGAAGGGGCGGTGAACAGTTGAGGGATACCAATGTGTGAAGGGGGAGATTGTTGAATAGTCCCATATTGGTTGTGGAAGAGCAATGTACCTAATATATAAGTGGGGGAGCCCATCACTTCATTGGCTAGGTTTTGGGGTGGGAAAGACCCTTTACGTTTCTACACTTCTTTGATGGAGATTGATAATCGAGTTGTGTTGTTTCCAACTTGCCATATGTGCTACTCCGTTTTCTTGCGGAACAATTTATCAAGAACTATATCAGCCAGCTAAGTGGCAATCTGTCATGGTGCTATCAATATATGGAGGGCAAGATCCATTGAAGAAGGGTCTTGTGCCTGTTCTTGAGGCACATCTCATGTGAATAGCAAGGACATTTCCATCTCACGGTAAAAGCTTTAGTAAAATATTTGAACAATGCACTTCTACTAATTCTTATATTATGACAACCAAGATAGATGAAGAAAATTATGATTAAATTTCTATGTCCCCTCTTGAACAAGCTTCAGCTGAAGTACTCAAAATATCAGATGATTGTTCAGCTGCCATGTGGAGTGAGGGGAAAAAGGAAGTAAGACAGTGAAATAAGACAGAAGGAAAAATCCTTTGTTTTTCAATCGAGTGAATTCTGTACATTTCCTCTCATTTACGTACGCAACTATACATCCAAAAATTGTTTCAATGATCAGCAGATCCTCTAAAAGGCGGATGCCAATCACAGGGGATCAGAGTTGGTGTATGATCTATCTACAAGCTAAGAGCATTCAAAAGAGAAACTCTGCTCTGGATCAATTTCCTGAACAAAGTCTCGACTTCGCTCTCAAGATCAACGATGTCCAACTCCAACGCCTGTAATTGCTCCTCCTGGCATGTAACCCTTGTCTTCTGGAATGCCTTGGAGACAAGAGACCACTTGCTTTGACTTGGCATCGCAATCTGCTTTGACAGGAGGTGCAAAGTTGATTCAAGCACCGAAAGAGCGATCTCTCTGGCATCAGCCAACAGCTTGACCACCCTGCAACCCTCCTGGTCTTCTGAAGCAGTCTTCTTGTTGATCTTCCTGAACTGTTTCTGCGCCTTCTTGGTCAGGCGGGTGTAAGCCTGAACCTTGGACTGAACTGCTGCATCATCACCCCTCTTGGTGGCCAACTGCATCTCCTGGGTGCTCGCCTTGAGCTCAGAGAAGTTCTCTTGCATGGCGTTGCAGAGGTCAAGCAAGGCGAGAGACCGCTCCAGCTCTTGCTCCACAGCCCTCCTCTGCTGAAGCCTGAAGCTGGGCAAGCACATGATCTCATCAATGCAGCTGTACACATCTGTAAGCCTCCTGAAACCATTGCACACTGTTTCAATTGTTGCAGAGGGTGACGAGACGATCTTCTTGAGGCTTTGCAGCTGTTCTTCGATGTCGGTTTTGGCAGATCGAGGGCTGGAAGGCGCACTCGCGGATCTGAGGTGGAATGCCATGCCTGGGATGGAAGCTGATGACTTGTTTCTCTCTTGGAAATGGATGAGAAGAGGAGATAACTCAGACTGCTTCGCAATGTTGTCAACACCAACCATGGCTTCTCTGTATATATAACCAAGGAAGGAGAAGCAGTCTCATTGCTGGACCAGCAGACAGAAAGAATCTCATTGATAATTGACGATCACTTGTGCTGCAACAGAACTACAGAAAGCAACAGGTTTCTGTTTCTTTAATCTTTATCATGCTTTGCTCGATGCAAGAGGCGGCATCTCTACTGATTGAACTTGTGAGTTACTAGCTGTCATGTCTCACCTGAAACTGGAGACGAACTCATCTGCACGAGCGCGTGAAGTTCAGTTTAATGTTAGTTCCAGATCGTGAGATCTGTGATGAGCAGGCAATGCAATGCAGTGAGAGGAGATGAGCTGTGGTTGCTGTTGAAACCGTGCAAAGAGTTTGACTTCGCATCGTGTGTTAGAATATCTGTTCGTTTTCCTTTCAAAAAAAAAAAAAAAACTGTTCGTTGGTCGCAGATATCGCAGCGTATTGGCTTCAGGATTACTCGATGATTCCGTTCATGATTGCCTTCGTGCAGCAAATCTCGAGACGATCCATGTGTTGAACAATAACTAAAAAATGTTTATCGGGCTGTCATGTTTCCTAGTTCTTTTTTATCGCCCGCAAATAATCCGCACGGGCGTCTAATAGGCGAAGTTGGGAACCAATTCGCTTGTGTCGCCGGTAGACGCTATCTTTATCGTATTGGTTAATTGCTACTACATTGGATTTTAAGACTTAATTAATGTTGTACTTTAGCAAACACTTTAACTATAAACATGAAAAAAAGCTTAAAAATGCGCAAATGCCAAATAAAAAAATTTATACTATAGGTGCCCTACTCCACCCTTGAACCATATTTATATAAGACCATATAAAATATAAATAGTGTCCTAAGTCCTAACCATGCAAAATAATGGTTCAAATTTTTATAGAATTTTTCTTTTTGTTGGCAATGTAGTTTTGTGGGCCAAACTGAAAGGATAGCGAGATCATCCGGCCCAACAGGAAGCCCATGAACCCACTCACTACCCCATGCGTTCCCCAATAATCCACGTGTCTTCGTCTCACCACTCGCCACAACCCACCGGAGAAAAAGAGGAGCGAGGAGATGCGCATGCGCCGCTCGCCGCCGGCTGCCGGTGAGGCCCGCGACCACCCCTCACCCCGCCACCCCCGCGATGGAAGGCAGCCTCCGACAAGATCGCGAGGTCCCCATCAGTTTTGGCGGAGGTATTCCAGTAACCCTAACTCGCTGGCACACTGTATTTTTTTTCCCAATGCTTTGCGGCTCCAGCCGAATCCTTTGTAGCCATCCTGTTGAATTGTTGAGACATGAGTCGACGAGTGAATGTTTAGGGCCACTGGATAATTCCTTGTGATTTCGCATTTATCGAACATATTTTTTTGTTGGTGTCATCAGATAATTCTACACGCATTTCACAGATCACATGCTGGCCTTTTGCAGAATGTATTCGGAGCACAAAGCACATGAGCAATAGTACATACGTGGATAATCACATAGAGGATAAAATCAGAAGCATATGCAAGGATTTTCACAACATGAGTTTGACCAAAACTTTTGCTCGTTATTTGTATGGAGTTTTCTGTACATTTCTACAAATATACAATGTGAAAGATCAGCGGATCCTTTAAAAGGCGGATGCCAATCGCTGGGTGTCGAGTGAAAATTCTGGAGTATCTATGAGCTAAGAATGTTGAGGAGGGAAACTCTGCTCTGGACCAATTTCCTGAACAGATGTCCTGCTCCACTCTCAAGATCTCCGATACTGCACTCCAACACCTGCAATTGCTCCTCCTCGCAAACAACTGCTTTCTTCTTGTTGAATGCCTTGGAAACAAGTGATTGTTTGGGCATTTCGATTTGCTTTGACAAGAGATGCAGTGTGGACTCCAGCATAGAGGTTGCTATCTCTCTAGCCTCCCTCAATAGCCTGGCCATCCTGCAATCCTCCTTTTCATAAGCAACCTTCTTTGCGGTCTTCTTGAAATGTTTCTTCGCCTTCTTCAACAAGCGGGAGTATGATTGGGTCTTGGATTGAACAGCTGCATCATGTCCTTTTCTCAGGGCCACTTGCAGATCTTGAATGATGGCCTTCAACTCTGTGAAGTCCTCATGCATCACGTTGCATAGATCCAGAAGCTCAAGGGAGCATTCCATTTCTCCATCCAACAATTTTCTTTGTTGGGAGGAGAAAGCTTGGTTGCTAGGAAGGCACATGATCTCCTCAATAGAGCTATAGATGTCGGCAAGCCTCCTCAAACCCTCACACATTGCATCAAGGGTCGTGGAGGGTGAAGAGATGCATGCATCTAGGATGCACAAATCCTCTTCAACCTTAGACTGAGGCCTAGAAGGCAAGCTAATTGATCTCTGGTGGAAAGCCATGTCTGTCGCTAGAACTTAGTCTCTCTATTGAGTCTGAGAGATGAGAAAGAGCGGAGTTTTGGTTTGATGTGTCTAGCTTTGTGTTGAGGCCTACTTATACAGAGGATGTGCAACACACAGCATCAATTGGATTGTAGACAAACAGAATCCTGCCAGTTCACCTCCCGATGCTGTCTATCATGGTTTGAGATCTGGCTGCAGCATATAGTCTTGTATGTTCAATATTTTAATGCACTGCCTCTATCTTCCAAGTCAGCTATCACATTGTCATGTCCCAACTATTGGCAGCAAGAGCCAGCAGGTTAGTTCAGTCTACCGGTGGATTTTGGCATAATTGCATGCTATCAAGGGATTATTTTAATAGAGTTCTACCAGAGTATTATTATTGCCATGCGTGTTATCTATTTTTTTATGCTTTCGTTAATTTCAACAAGTGTTCTATTGTGTACAATCCATGCTGCTTACATGCTTAACCACGTGTATTGGAGCTGGCCTGTTTTACCTGCAGCAGCAAGATCCACTTTACATGGATCCTTTGCATGCTAGTGAGGCAACAAATGGCATCAGAGTGACATGATCCACATGGCCTTTTTCATAGCCCTATGGCACATCATATATCAATTTGCCTGTAAAAAATATAAGAAATGAAAGTAATATCGCTAACTTGGCCCATATGTTTCGTAATTCATGTGCCATGTTGTGCAAAGTATATTGATCACAAAGGCAATTATACTGACATTGAATTGCATAATCACATCATGTAACTCTGCAATATGCAAGGATCGAGTGAACGACAAGAATTAGATCAAAATTTTGTCTCTTTCATGTATTTTCTTTGCTGTACAGTAAGCCTGTAACATATACAAATCGGAAGGATCAGCAAATCCTTTAAAAGACGGATGCCAATCGCAGGGTCTTAAGAGTGTCAGATCTTGAGGAGTATCTATGAGCTAAGAATGTTGAGGAGAGTAACCCTGGTCTGGACCAATCTCCTGAACAGCAGTCCTGCTCCAGCCTCAAGTTCTCCGATGCAGCACTCTAAGGCCTGCAACTGCTCCTCATTGCAAATCACCGGGTTTTTCTTCTGGAATGCCATCGAGATGAGAGACAATTTTGGCATCACAATTTGCTTTGACAAGAGGTACAACGTTGACTCGAATAGGTAGGTAGTGATCTCTCTAGCCTCGCTCATCAGCTTGACTATCCTGCAGTCCTTTTCTGAGACAACCTTCTTCACAGACTTCTTGGAATGCTTCTTCACGTTCTTCACCAAGCGGATGAATGACTGGATCTTGGCTTGAACAACTGCACCATCTCCTTTTCTGAGATACACTTGCATATCTTGGATGATGGCCTTCAACTCGGTGAAGACCTCGCTCATAACGTTGCAGAGATCCAGTAGCTGAAGGGAGCGTTCCATTTCTCCATCCAACAACCTCCTCTGGTAGGATGTGCAAACTCGGTTGCTAGGCAGGCACATGATCTCCTCAACGGAGCTGTAGATGTCACCAAGCCTCCTCAAACCATCAGAGATCACCTCGATGGTCGTGGAGGGTGATGAGATGCATGTATCTATGCTGTGCAACTCATCTTCAACTTTGGAGAGAGGCCTAGAAGGCAGGCTAATTGATCTTTGGTGGAAAGCCATGTTGGTTGCTAGGTCTGCCTCTTTGTGTTGAATCCAAGAGATGAGAAGGAAAGGAAACTGATGGTATGATGTATCTAGCTTTGTGATGAGGCCTATTTATTCAGGGGATGTGCTAGACACAGCACCATTGGGATGGTAGGCAAACAGAATCATTCCAGTTCAGCTGCCTGATGCTGTCTATCATGATTTGAGATATGGCAGCAGCAATAAACAGCATATGGAATCTCTCGTATGCTGTTCTCATTTTTAATGCACTGGCATCTATCTTCCAAGAGAGTTATCACATTGTCATGTCTCAACTATCAGCAGCAAGAACCTGCAGGTTAGTTCACTCTACCTGTGGATTTTGGCATAATTGCATGCTCTCAAGGGATTATTTTAATTTATTGCTACAACAGTGGTATTGTTATTACACGTGTTATCTATTTTTTGTGCTCTGTTAGCAACTGTGCTCTATTATGTGCAATCAGAGGCTCTTGGACGCTTAATCCCGTGTATGGTAGCTGGCCTGTTTTAGCTGCTGCAGCTAGATCCATGCTGCCTACTCGCTTAATCTCGTCTATTGGAGCTGGCTTGTTTTACCTGTGGCAGCAAGATCCACTTTACATGGATCCTTTGCTTGCTAGTGAGGCAACAAATGGAATCATTGTGACATGGCCCACATGGCCATTTCATTGCCCTATGGTATATCATAGATCAATTTGACTGTAAAAAGAAAAGAAATCAAAGTAATATCGCTAACTTGGCACATATATTTCATAATTCATGCACCGTGTCGTGCAAAGTATATTAATCACAAAGGCAATAATACTGATATCGCTTGCATAATCACATCATATATCTCAGAGATATGTTAGGACTGAGTGCAGGGCAAGAATTAGATCAAAACTTTGTTCCTTTCATGTATGTTTTCTTTTCTGTACAGTAAGCCTATAACATATACAAAGGGTAAGGATCAGCAAATCCTTTAAAAGATGGATGCCAATCACAAGATCTTAAAGAGTGTCAGATCTTGAGGAGTATCTATGAGCTAAGAATGTTGAGGAGAGTAACCCTGGTCTGGACCAATCTCCTGAACATAAGTCCTGCTCCAGCCTCAAGATCTCCGATGCAGCACTCTAAGGCCTGCAACTGCTCCTCATTGCAAATCACCGAGTTTTTCTTCTGGAATGCCTTGGAGATGAGAGACAATTTCGGCATCGCAATTTGCTTCGACAAGAGGTCCGACGTTGACTCGAATAGAGAGGTAGTGATCTCTCTAGCCTTGCTCAACAGCTTGACCAACTTGCCGTCCTTGTCTGATGCAGCCTTCTTCACTGTCTTCTTGGAATGCTTCTTCGCCTTCTTCACCAGCCGGATGTATGACTGGATCTTGGCTTGAACAACTGCATCATCTCCTTTTCTGAGTGACACTTGCAGATCTTTGATGATGAACTTCAACTCGGTGAAGACCTCGTTCATATTGTTGCAGAGATCCAGTAGTTCAAGGGAGCATTCCATCTCTGTGTCAAACAACTTCCTTTGCTGTGATGAGCAAACTTGGTTGCTAGGCAGGCACATGATCTCCTCAATGGAGCTATAGATGTCACCAAGCCTCCTTAAACCATCAGAGATCATCTCGATGGTCTTGGAGGGTGATGAGACGCATGCCTCTATGCCGTGCAACTCATCTTCAACCTTGGAGAGAGGCCTTGAAGGCAAGCTAATTGATCTTTGGTGGAAAGCCATGTCTGTTGCTAGAACTCTGCCTCTTTGTGTTGAAACCAAGAGATGAGAAGGAAATGTAACTTATGGTTTGATGTGTCTAGCTTTGTGCTGAGGCCTATTTATTCAGCTGATGTGCAAGACACAGCATCATCTGGTTGGTAGACAAACAGAATCCTGCCAGTTCAGCTCCCTGGTGCTGTCCACAATGGGTCGAGATCTGGCAGCAGCAATAAACAGCATATGGGATCTCTTTTATGTTGTTCAATGTTTTAATATACTAGCATCTACCTTCCAAGGGACTTATCACATTTTCATGCCTGAACTATTGGCAGCATGAACCAGCAGGTTAGTTAACTCTGCATAATTGCATGCTCTCAAGGCATTAATTGATTGCTTCCAGAGTGGTATTTTTTTTATGTGTGGTTTATCTATTTCTTATGCTCTTGTTAATTTCAACATGTTTCTATGACGTGCAATCAGTGGTACTTGCACGCTCAACCTCATGTATGGTAGCTAGCCTGTTTTAGCTGTGGCAGCAAGATCCACTGTACACGGATCCTTTGCTTGCCACAAGTGCTCTATTATTTACAATACATGCTGCTCACACGCTTAACCTCGTGTATTGGAGCTGGCCTATTCTAGCTGCCGCAGCAAGATCTGCTGTGCATGGATCCTTTGCTTGCTAGTGAGGCTACAAATGGTATCAGAGTGACAGCCCACATGGCCATTTCATAGCCCTATGGCACATCACAGATCAATTTGACTGCAAAAAAGAAAAGAAAGTAATTTCGCTTGTGTGGAACATATATTTCATAATTCATGAGCCGTTGCTATGTATATTCATTAACAAGGCAATAATACTAATATCGCTTGCATAATCACATCATGTATCTCAGAGATATGTCAGGACAGAGTGCACAAGAGTTAGATCAAAACTTTGTATCTTTCATGTATATTTTCTTTTCTGTATACTAAGCCTATAATATATACAAATGGGAAGGATCAGCAAATCCTTTAAAAGGCGGATGCCAATCGCAGGGTCCTAAGAGTGCCACATCTTGAGTATCTATGAGCTAATAATGTTGAGGAGAGTAACCCTGGTCTGGACCAATCTCCTGAACAGAAGTCCTGCTCCAGCCTCAAGATCTGCGATGCAGCACTCTAACACCCGCAACTGCTCCTCATTGCAGATCACCGAGTTTTTCTTCTGGAATGCCTTGGAGATGAGAGATAATTTTGGCATTGCAATTTGCTTCGACAAGAGGTACAATGTTGACTCGAATAGAGAGGTAGTGATCTCTCTAGCCTTGCTCAACAGCGTGACCATCTTGGAGTCCTCCTTGTCTGAGGCAACCTTCTTCACAGTTTTCTTGGAATGCTTCTTTGCCTTCTTCACCAGGCGGATGTATGACTGGATCTTGGCTTGAACAACTGCATCATCTCCTTTTCTAAGAGACACTTGCAGATCTTGGATGATGGCCTTCAACTCGGTGAAGACCTCGTTCATAGTGTTGCAGAGATCCAGTAGCTCAAGGGAGCATTCCATCTCTGTGTCAAACAACTTCCTTTGCTGTGATGAGCAAACTTGGTTGCTAGGTAGGCACATGATCTCCTCAATAGTGCTGTAGATGTCCCCAAGGCTCCTCAAACCATCAGAGATCATCTCGATGGTCATGGAGGGTAATGAGATGCATGCCTCTATGCTGTGGAACTCATCTTCAACTTTGGAGAGAGGCCTTGAAGGCAAGCTAATTGATCTTTGGTGGAAAACCATATCTGTTGCTAGAACTCTACCTCTTTGTGTTGAATCCAAGAGATGAGAAGGAAAGTTCTGGTTTGATGTGTCTAGCTTTGTGGTGAGGCCTATTTATTCAGTTGGTGTGCAAGACACAGCATCCTTTGTATGGTAGACAAACAGAATCCTGCCAGTTCATCCCCCAGATGCTGTCTATCGTGGTTTGAGATCTGGCTACAGCATATGGAATCTCTTGTATGCTGTTCAGTTGTTTAATACACTGCCATTTGTCTTCCAAATGAGCTATCACATTGTGATGTCCCTACTATTAGCAGCAAGAATCGGCAGGTTAGCTCACTCTGTTAGTGGATCTTGACATGATTGCTTCACAAAACGGTTTTTAATGGAGTTTAAAGAGAGTACTATTGGCATCATGCTTGCTATTTTGTTCTGAAATATGATTTTAATGTTAATCCCAAATAAAATTGAAAAAATCATGAAAATATTTTCATAATTTAGTCTATTGAGGCCATGGCAGGGCAAGCTGCTCGAACATTAAGAAAAAGGAAAACATTTTGTTGCGATTGATATATGGAAGAAATAAATAAATGAAGAGGACCATACGGATTATAGCTCTATTTTTATATCTAGACAAGAGGTACATATTTGTTCTATTTTAATTACCAAAATAGGAAAAATCTATGATCGACAATAAAAAAGGCAAACTCGGGCTTTAGAAAAGGTTTATGTCCTAAGGGGATGTGGGAGGGCAAGATGTTCAAATGACTAAATAGTAGGAGGTGCAAGATGGCGATTCGATGGGCAGAAAAACGAGTAAGGCAGAGGATTGGTGTTGACAACAGTTGGCGCGACCTCTAACGTAATCGCTGCAACGATAAGTTTCGATTTTGTTAGGCGCCGACGACAACGAAGAAGAGAGATGGCGCAGGTTGACGAGTGGATAGGTGGAAAAGGAGAAAGGAGGTGGTGCTTGCCATACGAGAGCGAGCCAAGGGGCAAGAAAAGAGTAAAGTAGCAGTGTCAGCTTCTAAAATCTATAAAAGGATACCCAGCGATGATAATGTTCAATTTTATAAGGTACTGACGATGAAAAAGATATGATGAGAGACAACCAAGTAGGTGGACAAGTGGACAGGTAATAATGAAGCAGGGAGACGACGGTTGCCATAGAAGAGAGAGCCGAGGGGTGGCAAATAAAATAAATGGGGTGCAGTAGGTGGACCGTGAAGGAGTAAGGTGGTGGCGGTTGATGGTACATCTTAAAAAGTATAAAATTATGTTCAATTTTTAGAATCCTAATAACAATAAAAAGAAGTTAAAAAGAAGTTGCCATAGACATGCCGTAAAGAATTAGGGCCGTGACTATTGATTGGACTTCTAGAAAGTAAAAAACAAATGAATTCTCACGATAGTTAGGTTCGATTTTTAAAATCCCAATGACAATAAAGATAGGGACAACAGGCGGGAGATGACTATTTAACAAAATTTAAAGAAAATCATGTATAAAACGTTTTTCAATTATTTTGTATGGTCGCTAACCGCGCAATTGCGCGGGCCACCCAGCTAGTTGTTTTCTATAACATCGATTAACAGTGATCATCTGATAGAAAATTATGTATTTTATAAATAATATTTAACTTCAGAACTCTAAAATTCATGGTTTTTCTTGGCAGCCCTCAGTGAGGTGAAACAGAGCAGTTCTGGAAAAGAATCATGAGCATGCATTTAAAGTTTAAGTAACAGTAAAATAGACAATTGAGCATGGACTGAAAACTTCTCTTTTCGATTGACTGATTTCCTGTACATTTTATCATTTTCTATCATATATACTCTATATACACAAAATTTTTTTGATAGCAGATCCTCTAAAAGGTGGACGCCGATCAAAGGGAACAGGAGTTGGTGTATCATCTACAAGCTTAGAGCATTCAGAAGAGAAACTCTGCTCTGGATCAATCTCCTGAACAAAGTCTCAACTCCGCTCTCAAGATCAATGATGTCCAACTCCAGCGCCTGCAATTGTTCCTCCTGGCATGCAATCCTTGTTTTCTGGAAAGCCTTGGACGCAAGAGACCACCTGCTAGAATTCGGCATCACAATCTGCTTCAACAAGAGATGCAACGAGGACTCAAGCATTGAGATTGTAGCCTCTCTAGCTTCAGCTGAAAGCTTGAGCACCCTGCATCCCTCCTGATCATCGGAAGCAGACTTCTTGCTAATCTTCTTCGACGGCTTTTGTGCCTTCTTGGTCAGACGGATGAAGGACTGGATCTTGGCTTTAACAACTGCATCATCGGCCCTCTTGATAGCCAACTGCATGTCCTGGATGCTTGCCTTGAGTTCACAAAAACTCTCTTGAATGGCATTGCAGAGGTCAAGCAAGACAAGAGAGCGCTCAAGCTCTTGCTCTGCTGCTTTCCTCTGCTGTGGTTGGCAAAGGAGAACTTGGCTGCTGGGAAAGCACATGATCTCCTCAATGTTGCTGTACACACCTCCAATCCTGCTGAAACCATCAATCATTGTTTCGATGGTTGCAGAGGGTGAAGAGATGGTTGCCTTCAAGCTCTGAAGCTGTTCTTCAACATTGGCTTCGTTGGAGCAAGGGCTGGAAGGCACACTTGCAGATCTGAGCATGGATGCCATGGCCTCTATGGATAGTGCAGTGCCTCTTTTTTTTTTTTTGCCTGAAGAAACGGAAGAGAACAAGAGAAACCGTGTTCAATGTTGTAGACCCTGCTATGGTCTGTATGTATTTATAACGAAAGTAGTGGAAGCAACAACAAGAATCTCATTGATATTGAAAGCCGTGCTGCTGCAACAAAGCCACCCATCTCCATGACAAACAGATGCTTTTTTATGTCTCCTCGGTATAAGATGCATTTCTATCTCTAATATTTGAGTTCATGATCAGCTTGTCATGCCTGCTGTATCAATGGCAAACTCATCTGCACGAGTGAGTAGTTTAATGTCAAATCCAGATCAGTGTAGCGAGATCGGTGAACATGCCAGTGATCTAATGAGAGAAAGGAGCTGGTTGATTTGATGATTCTTGGTGGGAGGGACAACTAATTGGCTTCACTTCCAGGTTCCAACACATGATGCTGTGCTTATCTTCTCTGACCACCCGTGCATCATAGCTGGCATGTTTACTAGTGCATTTAGCATCTGGCTGTTGCAATCTCAATATGATCCACATGGTGCGTAATTTTATACGATGCGTTAGGTGCTCCTAACTAGTTCTATCACATTGTGATGTTCCAGTTTTTGGGATCAAGAATCAGCATGGCAGCTTACTCTAGTGCTGGCCCTTGACAAAAATGCATGCTCCAACACTTGTTTAATGGAGCACGCTTGGCGAGTCATATGGGTTCTATGTGTGTTATTTAATAATTGTTAAATTGGTTGGTTTATTAGGCATAGGTTATGCTAATTTACCAGCTGGCATGATGACAAGATATTCTGTATAATAATCTTCCTGTGAATGAGAAAAGCATGGCCATCTCATCATCTCTAGTAAAGAATGTTGGCTTCAAAGGAAATTCTCAAACTTTCTGTACTATTGTTTCTATAACATCCAGTAAAAGTGAGCATCTTATTGATAATTTAAGTTTTTTTCTATCAATAAACTTTATCTTAAGCACTTCAAAATTCAGGTGATTGTTTGCCCGTCCACAGTGTGAGGTTAAATAAGATTTCCTGGAAAGGAAAATTGGTCATACATACAAGGTTCAAGATCAGTAAAAATTGACAACTGAGCATGGACCAAAATCTTTTTTTCTTTTGGCTAACTGATGTACTGTACATTTTGACATTTGTCATTTCCTCTCATATACACATTGGAAAATTGTTTTGATGATCAGCAGATCCTGTAAAAGGCGGATGCAGATCAGAGGAAGCCAGAGTTGGTTCATCGTCTATCTACAAGCTTAGAGCATTCAGAAGAGAGACTCTGATCTGGATCAATCTCCTGAACAAAGTCTCAACTCCACTCTCGAGATCAACGATGGCCAACTCCAACACCTGTAATTGCTCCTCCTGGCATGCAAGCCTTGTCTTCTGAAATGCCTTGGAGACAAGTGACCACTTGCTAGAATTTGATTTTGTGATCTTCTTCGACAAGAGATGTGAAGAGGACTCAAGCATTGAGATGGCGACCTCTCTAGCTTCGGCCAACAGCTTGATCACCCTGGAGCCCTCCTGGTCAGCTGAAGCAGACTTCTTGCTGATCTTCTTGGACTGCTTTTGCACCTTCTTGGTCAGACGAATGAAATACAGGATGTTGGCCTGAACAACTGTAGCATCCCTTCTCTTGTGAACCAACTGCATCTCCTGAATGCTTGTCTTGAACTCGGAAACACTCTCTTGGATAGAGTTGCAGAGGTCGAGCAGCACAAGGGAATGCTCGAGCTCTTGCTCTACTGCTTTCCTCTGCTGATTCTGACAAAGTTGAGGTTGGCTGCTTGGCAAGCATATGATCTCCTCAATGTTGTTGTACACAGCTCCAATCCTGCTGAAACCATCCAGCATTGTTTCGATGGTTGCAGCGGGTGAAGTGATGGTTGCCTTCAAGCTCTGAAGCTGTTCCTCAACATTGGTCTTGTTAGAACGAGGGCTGGAAGGAGCGCTTGCAGATCTAAATGCCATGGTTTCTATAGATGGTGTGTGGTGCTTCCTTTTTTTTTTCTCTGGAAACGGAAGAGAAGAGAAGAAACTGCGTCTCAATGGTGTAAGCCCAGCTATGGTCTGTCTCTATTTATAACGGAAGAAACAGAAGCAACAGAAAGAATCTCATCAATATTGAAGGTTCTGCTGCTAAACAGAAGCAACAGAAAGAATCTCATCAATATTGAAGGTTCTGCTGCTAAACAGATGCTTTTTTATGTCTCCTCAATATAAGAGGCATTTCTAACTCTCACATTTGAGCATAACAAGCCTGTCATGTCTGAATTATCAGCGGCAAACTCATCTGCACGAGTGGTTAGTTTAATGTCAGATTCAGATCAAGATGCAAGATGAGTGAGCATGCAGTTAAATGATGAGAGAAATGAAGCTGGCTGCTGCCTGATGATTCTTGCTGGAAGAAAAAACTATGGTTGACTTCACATCCAGGTTCCAACGCAACACGCCATGCTTATCTTGTTCTGACCACCCGTGCATCATCGCTGGCATGTCTCTACCAGGGCATTTAGCATCTGGCTGTTGCAACCTCAAGATGATCCACATGCTATGCAATTTTCTTCCGATGCATTAGGTGCTCCTAACTACGCTTATCACATTGTGATGTTCCAGTTGTTGGGACAAAGAATCGATCAGCTTGGAAGTTCATTGCTGGGTCTTCACAATCACAGGTATGCACGCATGCTCTAACACTTGTTTAATGGAGTAGGCAGGCTGACTGGTTAGTGGTTCCATTCGTGTTAATGGTTGTTAAGTATTGTTTTATTGGGCACTGGTTATGCTAATTACAAGCTGGTCTACAGCACGCTATTGGTAAGTCAAGTTTGTGTATGTCAGCATGAATCTACGTTCATCCCATTATTATCTAAAAAAATGGATCTTCGTCTATTCTGTTTGCATAGTGGCACTTCTTGGAAAAGAAAATACTTTGCCAAGGGGAGTTGATTCTAAACTCTCGAGGGGATGCCCCCTCGTTATTTGTATGTTACCCAAATGGTTATGAAAAAATTTGAAAAAATTCAACAAGATAGATTAATATATGATAAATCATTCCACAAATATGCAAGTTAAAATTTAATTTCTACAAGTTGCAACGAAAAAAACAAATTAAACTGTGACTAGTTAACGTATATTCGCAGTTAAATTTGGTTTCTTCGTTGTAACTTGTAGAAGTTAAATTTGACTGATTTATCACATATTAATCTATATTATTGAATTTTTCTAAATTTTTTCATAACTATTTAGGTGACATGCAAACAACGAGGGATGTCTCCTCGAGAGTTTAAAATAGTTTCCCTTTGCCAAGTGAACATAATCTTATACTAGGCCTGATGTCATGGGCATGGAATAAAGTTCTCATCAAAGTTCATACAGTGAATTGACAAGAGAACATGGACAAAAAAAAAAATCTCTTCTCAAAATGACTCTGTACAATTCATCATTTTGTCTCATTGTACTCATGGCAAAATTGTTTCATGATCAGCAGATCCTCTAAAAGGCGGACGCAGATCACAAAGGAGCTAGTGTTTGCATGATCTATGTTCTATCTCATCATCTACAAGGTGAGTGTCAGTGTGTTGAGAAGGGAGACCCTGCTCTGGATGAGTCTCCTGAAGAGAACCTCAACACCGTTCTCAAGACCAGCAATGTCCAACTCCAACACCTGCAACTGCTCCTCCTCGCAGGAGGGAGCTCTCTTCTTCTTGGAGACGAGCTGGGACAACCTGCTCGAACTCAACATGGTGGCGATCTGCTTCGGCAAGAGCTTTGCTGCTGCCGTCTCGAGCGCTGCGACGGCGACCTCTCTGGCTTCAGCCAGCAGCCTGACGAGACTGCATCCCTCCATTTCGGAAGCTGCAGGCTTGCTGCTGCTGCTGCTGCCACCGGTGATCCTCCTGATGTGTCTCTGTGCCTTCTTGGCCGCTCGGGCGTACGACTGGACGGTGGTGCTGTCACCTCTCCGGCGAGCAGATGCCATAAATCCTGCACGCTTGTGTAGTGTGTTCATCGATCTCTAATTGAGAGTTTGGCATGCGAAGCTGTCATGTCGCAGCTGCTGCAGGCAGCAACCATTGCACGAACGCATGCGTAACTACTGTCAGATTGGATCGTGAAATCATCGTCGAGCCTGCGAGGAAATGGGGCATCCAATCATTCAAAGCATCTAATCTACTGTAAGTACATGCAAGTTGTGTGGTGTACGTGAGGGTGAGGCAAAATTGATTGTTAATTTTGCTTTTGATCTGATGAGAAAAAAATCGTTAATTGTACAGAGCCTAATTTTTAATAGGATTAAGCTTAGAGAGAGGAAAAGCCCACCAGGCCGAAAGGACGGAAAGCCCAGGCCCAGGAGATACTGCCTACTCCTTCGTCTCCCCCAACTCCCCACCACCGGAGAAGGCAAGAAAGAGTGGAGGGGGAGAGCCCGCTCCGGCGAGTCGGCGACGGCGACGGCGACGGACGCCCCAGGGAACGGCCGCTCTGTATAGTCTCCAGCACCCAGGGGGGCCAGCCGAGGTATGCATGCATCTACCACTTTATTTCTCTGTAACCTGTGTGCTGCAATGCAATGCCCCGTGAGTCATCTTGGTTCTACCATTGATGCCTGAGTTCATGAGTGAATCAGCAATCCACGGCGATAGGCGTACGCATGGTTTCGAAATCGCTTCGCACAGTTTGAATTTCTCAAATCTGATTTCAGTTTTCTCACTCGTCCGGCATATTTGGTTGGTGCCGTAACTCGACATAATGCTGCAGATTATGCTGATTACACTACCATTATATTTTAAACATTTTTATTTTTTAAGAAAACTTCTGAACGTGATGCATATAGGTCCTCCAAAACGAATAAATAAAATAGATGTACACACAAGAGCTCAAATAATACCACGCTAGGTCGTGCGATCATGCGGCGAACTTTAGCAGGTAATAACATTGTGCTAATTGCAAGCTTTAATCCCTGTAGCTTGGGCCTGGCATGTTTCATGAGTGTAGTGCAAGATGCACCAACCACTGATTGAGCACTAATTAATGGACTTAGACAGGTGTGAGGTAACATGGCCACATGAATATAAAAACAAACAGTCTTCAATAGAATATGCAAACAACTAGGACGTTGTGGGTATTTGCGTGTAATGTTCATGTTTAGAGGTAGAGCATGTATATCCCTATGGCACATCACAGATCAATTCGACAGAAAAAATGCAAAAAGAAATGAAACTGATATCACTAACATGGCACATATTCATTTGCCCGATTGTCCGATGTATATTCATTACAAAGGCAGTAATACTGACAACACATTGCGTAATCACATCATGTATCTCAGTAATATGTGAGGACAGAGCACAGGGCGAGAATTAGATCAAAATTTTGTATTTCTTTCATGTATTTTTTTCTTTACAGTAAGTCTATGGCATATACAGATGGAAGGATCAGCAAATCCTTTAAAAGGCGGACGCCAATCGCAGGGTCTTAAGAGTGACAGATCTTGAGGAGAATCTACGAGCTAAGAATGTTCAGGAGAGTAACCCTGCTTTGGACCAATCTCCTGAACAGAAGCCCTGCTCCAGCCTCAATATCTCCGATCGAGCACTCTAACACCTGCAACTGCTCCTCGTTGCAATTCACCAGGTTTTTCTTCTGGAATGCCCTGGAGATGAGGGACAATTTTGGCATCTCGATTTGCTTCGACAAGAGATGCATTGTTGACTGGAATAGAGAGGTAGTGATCTCTCTAGCCTCGCTCAACAGTTTGACTATCCTGCAGTCTTCCTTGTTTGAGGCAACCTTCTTCACAGTCTTGGAATGTTTCTTTGCCTTCTTCACCAAGCGGATGTATGACTGGATCTTGGCTTGAACAACTGCATCATCTCCTTTTCTGAGAGACACTTGCAGATCTTGGATGATGGCCTTCAACTCGGTGAAGACCTCGTTCATAGCGTTGCAGAGATCCAGTAGCTCAAGGGAGCATTCCATCTCTCCATCCAACAACCTCCTCTGCTCGGATGAGCAAACTTGGTTGCTAGGCAGGCACATGATCTCCTCAATGGAGCTGTAAATGTCCCCAAGCCTTTTCAAACCATCAGAGATCGTCTCGATGGTCAGGGAGGGTGAAGAGACGCATGCCTCTATGCTGTTCAGCTCCTCTTCAACTTTGGAGAGAGGCCTAGAAGGCAAGCTAATTGATCTTTGGTGGAAAGCCATGTCTGTTGCTAAACTCTGTCTCTGTTGAGTCTGAGAGATGAGGCGAGGAAAGTTTGGTTTGATGTGTCTAGCTTTGTGCTGAGGCCTATTTATACAAAGGATGTGCAAGACACAGAATCAATTGGATGGTAGACAAACAGAATCCTGGCAGTTCAGCTCCCTGATGCTGTCTGTCATGATGTGAGATCTGGCTGTAGCATATGGCCTCTTTGTTGTTTATTGTTTTAATGCACTGCCATCTATCTTCCAAGTGAGGTATCACATTGTCATGTCCCAACTATTAGCTGCAAGAACCAGCAGGTTAGTTCACTCTACCGTTGGCTCTTGGCATAATTGCACGCTCTCAAGGGATTATTTAATAGTGTTATCTAATTTTTAATTCTCTTGTTAATTTCAACTAGTGTTCTATTATGTGCAATCCATGCGGCTTATATGCTTAACCTCGTGTATTGGAGCTGGCCTGTTTTAGCTGCAGCAGCAAGATCCACTGTACATGGATCCTTTGCTTGCTAGTGAGGCAACAAATGGCATCAGAGTCAGTAACATGGCCCACATTGACATTTCTTAGCCCTAATGCACATCATAGATCAATTTGACTGTAAAAGAAAAGAAATGAGAGTAATATTAATATCACTAACGTGGCACTTATATTTCATAATTTAGGTGATGGGTTGTGCAATGTATATTAATCACTGAGTCAGTAATATTGACATTGCTTTGCATAATCACATCATGTATCTCAGCAGTATGTGAGGATTGGGTGCACGACAAGAATTCAAGAATTAGATCAAAACTGTTCTCTTTCATGTATATTTTTTTCTGTACAGTAACTATAACATATACAATTGGAAAGGATCAGCAAATCCTTTAAAAGGTGGATGCCAATCACAAGCTCTTAAGTGTGTCACATCTTGAGGAGTATCTATGAGCTAAGATTGTTCAGGAGAGTAACCCTGCTCTGGACCAATCTCCTGAACAGAAGCCCTGCTCCAGCCTCAAGATCTCTGATGCAGCACTCTAACACCTGCAACTGCTCCTCATTGCAGATAACTGAGTTTTTCTTCTGGAATGCCTTGGAGATGAAAGACAATTTTGGTATCGCAATTTGCTTCGACAAGAGGTGAATTGTTGACTCGAATAGAGAGGTTGTGATCTCTCTAGCCTCGCTCAACAGCTTGACTATCCTGCAGTCCTTGTCTGAGACAACCTTCTTGACAGTCTTCTTGGAATGCCTTTTCGCCTTCTTCACCAAACGTATGTATGACTGGATCTTGAATTGAACAGCTGCATCATCTCCTTTTCTGAGAGACACTTGCAGATCTTGGATGATGGCCTTCAACTCGGTGAAGACCTCGTTCATAGCGTTGCAGAGATCCAGTAGCTCAAGGGAGCATTCCATCTCTCCATCCAACAACCTCCTCTGCTCGGATGAGCAAACTTGGTTGCTAGGCAGGCACATGATCTCCTCAATGGAGCTGTAGATGTCCCCAAGGCTCCTCAAACCATCAGAGATCGTCTCAATGGTCAGGGAGGGTGAAGAGATGCATGCCTCTATGCTGTGAAGCTCCTCTTCAACTTTGGAGACAGGCCTAGAAGGCAAACTAGTTGATCTTTGGTGGAAAGCCATGTCTGTTGCTAAAAAAATTGCCTCTTTGTGTTGGATCAAAAGATGAGAAGGAAAGGAAAACTTATCGCTTGATGTGTCTAGCTTTGTGCTGAGGCCTATTTATTCAGTGGATGTGCTAAACACAGCATCATTTGGATGGTAAACAAACAGAATCCTGCCAGTTCAGCTCCCTGATGCTGTCTATCATGGTCTGAAATCTGGCAGCAGCAATAAACAGCATATGGAATCTCTCATATGTTGTTCTAATTTTTAATGCACTGCCATCTTTCTTCCAAGAGAGTCATCACATTGTCATGTCTCAACTATCGGCAGCATAAAACCAGCAGGTTAGTTCACTCTACTTGTGGGTCTTGACATAATTGCATGCTCTCAAGGGATTATTTCAATTGAGTGCTACCAGAATGGTATTGTCAATACATGATACATGCATTTTTTTTATTTTTTGTTCGCTTGTTAATTTCAATATGTGTTCTGTATCATGTGCAATCAGTGCCGTTTGGACGCTCAACCTTGTGTATGGGAGCTGGCCTGTTGTAGCTGTGGTAGCAAGATCCACTGCACAAGAATCCTTTGCTTGCTACTGAGGCAGCAAATGGAATCAGAGTGGCATGAATCACATGGCCATTTCATAGCCCTATGGTATATCACAGATCAATTTGAAAGTAATTTCTTGCTGTCTCAAATAGGGATTGTGTCATGTGGGGAAACACGTATACCAGGTGCTGGAGGACCTGTGATGTGCGGCGCGCCACAGAGCGCACGATCAGCGCAGCAGCCGCAGGAGGAGGCCGGCGCGAGTGGCTGAGAGGAAAGAGAGATTAGTTTCCTTTTTATTCCCTTAAAAGAGATATTAGTTTCCTTTTTATTCCCTTAAGTCTAGGAGAGGTTATTTCCAGGAATAGTTTGTTGCCAAGTTGGTTAGGTCGGCTGGCCTATTTATCTGTACTCCGGCAAACAATTGAGATTAAGAAAAGATATTACCGTCTAAATCTCGCTCTCTCTCTTCTAAACCAAAGCTTGCGGCAGAGGGATAAAACCTCGCCGGAGAAGACGGATCGCGACTACGAATTACGTAGTCGAGGTCCTGCTATCCGAGGATTTGAGGCCCTTGACAACCTGGTATCACGATCCCGGCGATCCTCTTCGTCGCGCTCCTCTTCCCCACCACCGGCAGCCGCCCCGCCACATCCAGCAGCAGCACCGCAGTCCCCCGCATCGTCGTCCGTCGCGCCGTGCACTGCTCCAGCCATGGGCGACTCCACCGATCTCACGACCCTGGCCGCGGCTCTCAAGTCGCTGCAGGAGTCCGTCGCGGCCAACGCCAAGGCCATCGCCTCCCTCACCTCCGAGCGCTCCTCCTCTTCGGGCGCCAAGCCGGGCTCCGGCGAGCACCACAACGACCGGCCACCGAAGTTCCAGAAGATGGATTTTCCACGGTACGACGGCAAGTCCGATCCGCTGATCTTCATCAACCGCTGCGAATCCTTCTTCCACCAGCAGCGCATCATGGAGGAGAAGGTCTGGATGGCGTCGTACAACCTCGAAGAGGGCGCCCAGCTGTGGTACATGCAGGTACAACAAGATGAGGGCACGCCGTCTTGGCGGCGCTTCACCGAGCTGTTGAACCTGCGTTATGGGCCACCGCTTCGCTCCGCCCCGCTGTTCGAGTTGGCGGACTGCCGGCGCACGGGTACGGTGGCGGAATACCAAGACCGCTTCCAGGCCCTCCTGCCGCGCGCGGGGCGACTCGACGAGGCACAACGCGTCCAGCTCTTCACGGGCGGTCTCCTGCCTCCACTGAGCCTCGCTGTGCAGGTTCAAAACCCGCAGTCCCTTGCAGCGACCATGAGCTTGGCCCGGCAGATGGAGCTGATGGAGCAGTACACCGTCGCCTCGCCCAGGACCGCATCCCGGGGACTTCTGCCGGCCCCTCCTCCGCGTCACGCCCTGCCGGCTCCAGCAGCGTCCAAGACCGCCCCACTGACGGTCGACCATCGATGGACGTCCAGTCAAGCGCCTCTCGCCGGCGGAACAAGAGGAGCGCTGCCGCCTCGGCTTGTGCTACAACTGCGACGAGAAGTACACTCGCGGCCACAACAGGGTGTGCAAGCACCTCTTCCTCCTGGATGGCGCCGTCGAAATCGATGATGCTGACGACGACGCGACCGCCGAGGACGAGGCCGTCGAGGAGTCCCCAGCCTACTCCCTCCACCCCATGGCGGGCATCCGCGCCCACGACTCCCTCCAGTTCCGCGTTTTGGTGGCCGGCGTGCCACTGATCGCCCTCCTCGACACCGGCTCCACGCACAATTTCATCTCGGAGGGCGTAGCGCGCAGACCGGGCTGCCCATCCAGAGCCACCCACGCCTCACTGCGACGGTGGCCAATGGCGAGCGCGTCTCCTGCACCGGCGTGCTGCGTGGCGTCGCGTTCACCATCGAGGGGAACCAATTCGCTGCGGACCTCTTCGATGCCGCTGGTGGGCTACGATGTGGTCCTCAGGACCCAGTGGATGACCGGCCTGGAGCCCCTCACCTGGGACTTCACCACCGGTACGCTGTCCTTCAGGCGCCAGGGCAAGGCGGTCTGCTGGAGGGGCGTCGCTGGACCAGCCGCGCCTGCCCTCATCGCCACCAGCACGGGCACCCGGCCCCCAGCACGGGCGGACCGGGCCCCAGCACGGGCGCACCGGACTCCGGTGCTCCAAACGCGGAGCGCCCGCTGCTGGACGCGGTCCTGGCCGCCTTCGCCGACGTGTTCGCGGAACCCCGCGGACTGCCGTCCTTGCGTGGTCGCGACCACGTCATCCACCTCCTGCCGGGCGCCCCGCCGGTTGCTGTTCGCCCCTACCAGTACCCAGTCGCGCACAAGGACGAGTTGGAGCTGCAATGTGCAGCCATGATGGAGCAAGGGCTCATCCATCACAGCACATCGGCATTTTCGTCCCCTGTCCTCCTTGTCTAGAAAGCCGACGGCTCGTGGCGGTTCTGCGTCGACTACAGAGCCCTCAACGCCATCACCGTCAAGGACGCGTACCCGATTCTGGTGGTCGATGAACTGCTGGATGAGCTGCACGGCGCCAAGTTCTTCACCAAGCTGGACCTCCGCTCGGGCTACCACCAGGTCCGCATGAGCCCCGCCGACATCGCAAAGACGGCGTTCCGCACTCATGATGGCCTTTACGAGTTCCAGGTGATGCCGTTCGGGCTGTGCAACGCCCCCGCCACGTTCCAGGCTCTGATGAACGACATCCTGCGCGTCTTCCTCCGCCGGTTTGTCCTTGTGTTTTTTGATGACATACTCATCTACAGCTCCACCTGGGCGGATCACCTGCGCCACCTCCGCACCGTCTTCCTCGTCCTGCGGCAACACCGACTCTTCGTCAAGCGCTCTAAGTGCGCTTTCGGCATCGACTCCATCTCCTACCTCGGCCACATCACCAGCGCTGCGGGCGTCGCCATGGACCCGACCAAGGTACAGGCGGTCATGGACTGGCCCCAGCCACATTCGGCGCGCGCGGTCCGTGGTTTCCTCGGCTTAGCGGTCTATTACCGCAAGTTCGTCCACGACTACGGCACCATCGCCGCGCCACTCACTGCGCTCACCAAGAAGGACGGGTTCCGCTGGACCGAGGAGGCTGCAGCTGCGTTCCTGGCGCTCAAGCGCGCCGTCACCTCCGCCCCGGTACTCGCCCTACCGGACTTCGACAAGCTGTTCGTCGTTGAGTGCGATGCCTCCACGTACGGGTTCGGCGCGGTGCTCCTCCAGGACAAGCACCCGCTGGCCTTCTTCAGCCGGCCCGTGGCACCTCGTCACCGCGCCCTCACGGCTTACGAGCGGGAGTTGATCGGCCTCGTCCTCGCCATTCGTCATTGGCGGCCATACCTGTGGGGACGTCGGTTCGTGGTGCGCACCGACCATTTCAGCCTCAAGTACCTCCTCGACCAGCGCCTCGCGACCATCCCACAGCATCACTGGGTGAGCAAGCTCCTCGGCTTCGACTTCACGGTGGAGTACAAGACGGGCGCCTCCAACACCGTGGCGGACGCTCTGTCCCACCGCGACACGGAGGCGGGGGCGGTGCTTGCCATCTCGATGCCCCGCTTCGACTACATTGAGCGACTATGTCAAGCTCAATCCACGGATCCCGCTCTCGTCGCCACTCGTGACGCGATCCTGGCTGATTCCCGGGGGGCGCCGTGGGGTCTGTGCGACGGCATGGTCACCTTCGACTCCCGCCTCTATATCCCGCCGTCATCCCCGCTGCTCCAGGAGGTGCTGGCTGCCGTACACGAGGATGGCCACGAGGGGGTGCAGCGTACCCTCCACCGACTCCGCCGCGACTTCCACTTCCCCAACATGCGCCGCGTGGTCCAAGACTTCGTACGCGCTTGTGACACATGCCAGCGGTACAAGTCCGAGCACCTCCACCCTGCCGGCCTTCTTCTACCCCTGCCGGTCCCGACGATGGTGTGGGCGGACATCGGCCTAGACTTCGTGGAGGCCCTTCCCCGGGTGGGTGGGAAGTCAGTGATCTTGACGGTTGTGGACCGTTTCAGCAAGTATTGCCATTTTATCCCGTTGGCTCACCCATATACTGCAGAGTCCGTGGCACAGGCTTTCTTCGCGGACATCGTTCGTCTACATGGCGTTCCTCAGTCCATGGTGTCGGACCGGGACCCCGTGTTCACCTCCACGTTTTGGCGAGAGCTCATGCGGCTCATGGGCACCAAGCTGCATATGACGACCGCCTTCCACCCCCAGCCTGATGGCCAGACCGAAGCGGCGAACCACGTCATCGTCATGTACCTGCGCTGCTTCACCGGCGATCGACCACGGCACTGGGTGCGCTGGCTCCCGTGGGCGGAGTACGTCTACAACACCGCCTACCAGACGTCGTTACGGGACACGCCCTTCAGGGTGGTCTACGGCTGCGACCCCCCCACCATCCGGTCTTACAAACCGGGTGAGACTCGCGTGGCTGCCGTCGCACGGAACATGGTGGACCAGGAGTTCCTGGCGGACGTCCGCTATCGCCTAGAGCAGGCGCAGGCCATCCACAAGAAGCACTACGACAAGTTGCACCGCCCCGTCTCCTATACAGTGGGTGATTGGGTGCTCCTGCGCCTTCGGCATCGCGCCCTGGCCTCCTTGCCCCAAGTCACCAAGGGCAAGCTGAAGCCCCGATACTACGGGCCGTACCGCATCATCGACCTCATCAACCCCGTCGCCGTTCGCCTCGAGCTGTCCCCGCGTGCCAAGCTGCATGATGTGTTTCACGTGGGCCTCCTCAATAAGTTCGTTGGGCCCGTTCCGACTGCTCCACCTGCCTTGCCGGCCATACACCATGGCGCCGTCTAGCCCGAGCCGGAACACGTCGTGCGCTCGCGCCTCGCCCGCGGTGTTCAGCAAGTCCTCGTCCACTGGAAGGGCGAAACAACAGCTTCAGCGACGTGGGAGGACCTCGACACCTTCCGGGAGCGCTATCCGGCGTTCCAGCTCGAGGACGAGCTGGCTCTCGAGGGGGGAGAGATGTCATGTGGGGAAACACATATACCAGGCACCGGAGGACCTGTGATGTGCGGCACGCCACAGAGCGCACGATCAGCGCAGCAGCCGCGCAGGAGGAGGCCAGCGCGAGTGGCTGAGAGGAAAGAGAGATTAGTTTCCTTTTTATTCCCTTAAAAGAGAGATTAGTTTCATTTTTATTCCCTTAAGTCTAGGAGAGGTTATTTCCAGGAATAGTTTGTTGCCAAGTTGGTTAGGCCGGCTGGCCTATTTATCTGTACTCCCGCAAACAATTGAGATTAAGAAAAGATATTACCGTCTAAATCTCGCTCTCTCTTCTAAACCAAAGCCTGCGGCAGAGGGGTAAAACCTCGCCGGAGAAGACGGATCGCGACTACGAATTACGTAGTTGAGGTCCTGCTATCCGAGGATTTGAGGCCCTTGACAGATTGAGTGCCTGTGGAGAAGAGAAAGGTTGGTTTGATTGATGAAAGAATAGGAAAGCTAACGTGGCACATATATTTCATAATTCATGTGCCTGGTTGTACTTGTGCGATGTATATTCACCACACAAAGGCATTAATACTAATATCACTTGCATAATCACATCATGTCTATCAGAGATATGTGAGGACAAAGCACATGGAAAGAATTAGATCAAAACTCTGTCTCTTTCATTTATCTTTTCTTTTCTGTACAGTAAGTCTATGATATATACAAATAGGAAGGATTAGCAAATCCTTTAAAATGTGGATGCCAATCGCACGGTCTTAAAGAGTGTCTGATTTTGAGGAGCGCCTATGAGCTAAGAATGTTCAGGAGAGTAACCCTGCTCTGGACCAATCTCCTGAACACAAGTCCAGCCCCAGCCTCAAGATCTCCGATGCAGCACTCTAACACCTGCAACTGCTCCTCATTGCAAATCACCGGGTTTTTCTTCTGGAATGCCTTGGAGATGAGAGACAATTTTGGCATCTCGATTTGCTTCGACAAGAGGTGCATTGTTGACTCGAGGAGAGAGGTAGTGATCTCTCTAGCCTTGCTCAACAGCTTTACAATCTTGCAGTCCTCGTTGTGTGAGGCAACCTTCACAGACTTCTTGAAATGTTTCTTTGCCTTCTTCACCAAGCGTATGTATGACTGGGTCTTGGCTTGAACAACTGCATCATCTCCTTTTCTGAGAGACACTTGCAGATCTTGGATGATGGCCTTCAACTCGGTGAAGACCTCGTTCATAGCGTTGCAGAGATCCAGTAGCTCAAGGGAGCATTCCATCTCTCCATCCAACAACCTCCTCTGCTCGGATGAGCAAACTTGGTTGCTAGGCAGGCACATGATCTCCTCAATGGAGCTGTAGATGTCCCCAAGGCTCCTCAAACCATCAGAGATCGTCTCGATGGTCAGGGAGGGTGAAGAGATGCATGCCTCTATGCTGTGAAGCTCCTCTTCAACCTTGGAGACAGGCCTAGAAGGCAAGCTAATTGATCGTTGGTGGAAAGCCATGTCTGTTGCTAGAGATCTGTATTTCTGTGTTGAGGCCAAGAAGATGAGAAGGAGATGAAAGTTTCGTTTGGTGTGTCTAGCCTTGTGCTGAGGAGTACTTATACGGAGCATGTGCAAGACAAAGCTTCATTGCATGACAGACAAGCAGAATCCTGCCAGTTCACCTCCCAAATGCTGCCTATCAATGGTTTGAGATCTGGCAGCAGCATATGGAATTACTCCTATGCTGTTCGATTTTTTTAGTGAACTGCCATCTATCTTCTCAATGTGCTATCGCATTGTCATGTCCCAACTATTGGCAGCAACAACCAGCAGGTTAGTTCACCCTACCGGTTGATCTTGACACATTTGCATGCTCTCAAGGGATTATCTTATTACAGTGCTAACAAGTATTGCTGTTGACATGTGTTTTCCTAGTTTTTGTGCTCTCATTAATTTCAACATGTTTTGTATTATGTGCAATCCGTGCCGCTTGCACGCTCAACATCTTGTATTCGAGCTGCCCTGTTCTTTTTATTGGTGGAGCAAGATCAGCAGCAGTTATCATCTGAGTGACATGGGCGATTTGCCCATTTCATATTAATGCATTTCGAAGGTGAACTTGAACTCTCGGTGCCATCTGTTTTTTTTTGTAACAGTCAATATTGATGAGCATCAATCTTCTAAGGAAATTAAGCTTTTACCTTTTGGTACTAAAGCATATGCATAGACAGTGTAATCAACAATAAAAGATGGACTGAATCCTGTTTTTCTTTCTCAGTGAGTATATTTCTTCATTTTTTTTCTCATGTTTATAAACATTGGGAAACTATTTTGATGATCGGCAAAGAAACAAGGAGGCTGCAGGAAGGGGGACAAATTGCTAAAGCAGGTGGCAAATGAGGTCTACAACGCTAGGCATGGATGGAGCTTCAAGACAGGAAGACTGGCAGGTTAAGAGAAATCAAAATGGAGTTTATATAATCTTATTACTACATGGTTTAGTTTTAGATGAAATAGTCGTGCTTTGGATAAGCCATTGTGGCTGAGTAATGTACGATAACCAAAATAATCTTAATTTATGGCTGATCATATGCATGTGGGTTTTTTTAAAGATAAGTTGGCATCAATAATAAGTGATTCATCCGTTCTAAAATACAATTACCTAATACTGTGATGGACAGGTCACAATTCATATTCTGGATTTATAGTACTGTATAGCTGCTATATTTTGTAACAGTTGAAGTATAATGTGTATGTTATGGTACCCGTAAATGAGCAGAGGCAGCGCTCTATTTCCTCGTGCTTTTAATGGAAGAAACTGTCAACTTTTAAACATATCCTTAATCATTCGTCGCAATAAAAAATTTCATACAAATATATGAAAATATACGTCATGAGGAAAATAAATAAAAGTATAAGTCATACGTAAAGTAATGTAATGATAAACCAAGTCACACCGTAAATAATAATTACTTATTTTTTTTAAATAAGGAAGAGAGATGATGGAGACGAAGAGAGGTGATTTATATGGCTGAATTACCAGCAGGCAACAAGGATATTCTAGTTGGATAATGCGTGCAATGCTGTGCTGCAAATGCAATAGGTGCATAAATCCTGCACCGCGTGTGTTCATCGATCTCTAGTTGAGATATTGCATGCTAAGCTGTCATGAATAATTCCAAGCAGCTAATATACGCAGTAGTATTAGCGAGGCAAAATTGGCTCGATAGTTTTGCTTCACTTTTTATTCAGCAATTTTGATTTTGATTGTGTTGGGCCCAATTTTTAATGGGTCTATCTGAGAGACCAGAAAAGCCCATAAAGCTCAAATACAGTAAGCCCACGGCCCACGAGAAATTACTACTGCCTACTCCTACCACCGGAGAAGACGAGAAAGGGCGCAGGGGAGAGAGTCCGGTCCGGCGTCGCCGGCGGCGCCGGAGATGTCCGCCCCAGGGATTCCCCCGGATGGAAGAACGCGGCGGCCGCGCTGTGTAGTCTCCAGCACCCAGGGGTCCAGCCGAGGTATGCGTCTACCACTTTATTTCTCCGTAATCTGTGTGCTGCGATGCGTTGTGAATCATCTTTATTCTTCTCTACTGTTGATTGCTGAGTTCATGAGTGAATGTGATTCAGGCGTCCATGGAAGCGGACATGATTTTGAAATCATTTGCGCGGTTTGGATTTCTCCAATCTGCTTTGCAGTTTTCTCACTCGTCTGTCATTCTTTTTTTTATCCATAACTAATCTATATTTAAACATTTTTTTAGAACAAAAATTCCTTCTGAACTTGGTGCATATGTGTCAAAAAATAATAATAATAAGGATGCATACCACGCTAGGTCGTGCGATCATTCAACGGACATTGGCAGGTAGTCACTGTGCTAATTGCAAGCTTTAATCCAAATAGGTTGGGCCTGGCATGTTTCATGAATGTAATGCAAAATGCACCAAACACTGATTGGGCACTAATTAATGGACTTAAACAGGTGTGAGGTAACATGACTACATGAATATAAAAACAAATAGTCTTGAATAAAATATACAAACAATTAGGACACTATGGGTATTAGCCTACAATCCTCATGTCTAGAGGTATAGCATGTATATCCCTATAGATCAATTTGACTGTAAAAATATAAAATAAATGAAAATAATATCAGTAGCATGGCACATATACTTCATAACTCATTTGTCGGATTGTCCGTTGTATATTAATCCCAAAGGCAATAATACTGACAGCATGTCGCGTAATCACATCATGTATCTCAGCAATATGTGAAGCCTGAGCACACGGCAACAATTAGATCAAAACTTTGTATCTCTTTAATGTACGTTTTTTTTCTGTACAGTAAATCTATTCTATGGCATATACAGACTGAAGGATCAGCAAATCCTTTAAAAGGTGGATGCCAATCACAGGATCTTAGGGTGGCAGATCTTGCGGAGTATCTATGAGCTAAGAATGTTCAGAAGAGTAACCCTGCTTTGGACCAATCTCCTGAACAGAAGCCCTGCTCCAGCCTCAAGATCTCCGATGCAGCACTCTAACACCTGCAACTGCTCCTCATTGCAAATCACTGGGATTTTCTTCTGGAATGCCTTGGAGATGAGAGACAGTTTAGGCATAGCAATTTGCTTCGACAAGAGGTGTGTTATTGACTCGAATAGAGAGGTAGTTATCTCTCTAGCCTCGCTCAACAGCTTGACTACCCTGCAGTCCTCCTTGTCCGAGACAACCTTCTTCAGAGTTTTCTTGGGATGTTTCTTTGCCTTCTTCACCAAGCGTATGTATGACTGGATCTTGGCTTGAACAACTGCATCATCTCTTTTTCTGAGAGACACTTGCAGATCTTGGATGATGGCCTTCAACTCAGTGAAGACCTCACTCATAGCGTTGCACATATCCAGTAGCTCAAGGGAGCATTCCATCTCTCCATCCAACAACTTCCTTTGCTGTGGTGAGTAAACTTGGTTGCTAGGCAGGCACATGATCTCCTCAATTGAGCAGTAGATGTCCCCGAGCCCCCTCAAACCATCGGAGATTGCCTCGATGGTCAGGGAGGGTGAAGAGATGCATGCCTCTACGCTGTGCAGCTCCTCTTCAACTTTGGAGAGAGGCCTAGAAGGCAAGCTAACTGATCTTTGGTGGAAAGCCATGTGTGTTGCTAAGCTCTGTCTCTCTGTTGAGTCTGAGAGATGAGAAGGAGAGGAAAGTCTTGGTTTGATGTGTCTAGCTTTGTGGTTAGACCTATTTATACAGAGGATGTGCAAGACACTACATCAATTAGATGGTAGACAAATAGAATCCTGCCAGTTCAACTCCCTGATGCTGTCTGTAATGGTTTTGAGATCTGGCTGTAGCAAGTCTATTTGTTGTTCAATGTTTTAATGCATTGCCATCTCTCTTCCAAGTGAGCTACCGCATTGTCATGTCCCAATTATTGGCAGCAAGAACCAGCAGGTTAGTTCACTCTACCGGTGGCTCTTGGAATAATTGCATACTGTCAAGGGATTATTTTAATAGAGTGATACCGGAGTATTACAGTTGATATGCGTGTTATCTAATTTTTAATGCTCTTGTTAGCTTCATCTTGTGTTCTAACATGTGCAATCCATGCTGCTTACACGCTTAACCTCGTGTATTGAAGCTGGCCTGTTTTGGCTGTAGCAGCCAGATCCACAGTACATGCATCCTTTGCTTGCTAGGGAGGCAACGAACGGCATCAGTGTTACATGGCCCACATGGACATTTCACTGCCCTATGGCACATCATTATCAATTTGACTGTAAAAGATAAAAGAAATGAAAGTAGTATTGCTAACGCACATATATTTCATAGTTCATGTGCCGGGTTGTGCAAATTATATTCATCACAAAGGGTTTTGGCATCTTGTTGCATAATCACATCATGAGGATTGAGCGCACAATTAGATCAAAATTTCTGTTTCTTTCATTTATAACTTTTTTCTGTACATCTATGACATATACAAGGTAAGGATCAGCAAATCCTTTAAAAGTTGGATGCCAATCGCAGGTCTTAGGAGTGACAGATCTTGAGGAGTATCTATGAGCTAAGAATGTTGAGGAGAGTAACCCTGCTCTGAACCAATCTCCTGAACATAAGTCCTGATCCAGCCTCAAGATCTCCGATGCAGCACTCTAACACCTGCAACTGCTCCTCATTGCAAATCACCGGGTTTTTCTTCTGAAATGCCTTGGAGATGAGAGACAATTTTGGTGTAGCAATTTGCTTTGACAAGAGGTGCATTGTTGACTCAAATAGAGAGGTAGTGATCTCCCTAGCCTCGCTCAACAGCTTGACTATCCTGCACTCCCTGTCTGAGACAACCTTCTTCAGAGTCTTCTTGGAGTGTTTCTTTGCCTTCTTCACCAATCGGATGTATGACTGGATCTTGGCTTGAACAACTGCATCTTCTCCTTTTCTGAGAGATACTTGCAGATCTTGGATAATGGACTTCAACTCGGTGAAGACCTCGTTCATAGCGTTGCAGAGATCCAGTAGCTCAAGGGAGCTTTCCATCTCGCCATCCAACATCTTCCTTTGCTGTGATGAGCAAACTTGGTTGCTAGGCAGGCACATGGTCTCCTCGATGGAGCTGTAGATGTCCCCAAGCCTCCTTAAACCATCAGAGATCATCTCGATGGTCAGGGAGGGTGAAGAGATCCATGCCTCAATGCTTTGCAGCTCCTTTTCAACTTTGGTGATAGGCCTGGAAGGCAAGCTAATTGATCTTTGGTGGAAAGCCATGTCTGTTGCTAAAAATGTTGCCTCTTTGTGTTGAATCCAATAGATGAGAAGGAAAGGAAAACTTATGGCTTGATGTGTCTAGCTTTGTGCTGAGGCCTATTTATTCAGTGGATGTGCTAAACACAGCATCATTTGGATGGTAAACAAACATAATCCTGCCAGTTCAGCTCCCTGATGCTGTCTATCATGGTCTGAAATCTGGCAGCAGCAATAAACAGCATATGGAATCTCTCTTATGTTATTCTAATTTTTAATGCACTTGCATCTTTCTTCCAAGGGAATTATCACATTGTCATGTCTCAACTATTGGCAGCAAGAACCAGCAGGTTAGTTCACTCTACTTGTGCATCTTGACATAATTGCATGCTCTCAAGGATTATTTTAATTTATTGCTACCACCGTGGTATTGTTGATACGTGCTCTATCTATTTTTTTATGCTTTTCTTAATTTCAACTACTGTCATATTATGTGCAACCAATATTTGCACGCTCACCCTTGTGTATGGGAGCTGGCCTGCTGTGGCTGTGGCAGCAAGATCCATTGCATAAGGATCCTTTGCTCGCTAATGAGGCAACAAATGGTATCAGAGTGGCATGACCCACATGGCCATTTGATAGCCCTATGGCACATCACAGATCAATTTGCCTGCAAAAAAAAATGAAAAGATTTTCATTTATGTGGCACGTATATTTTATAATTCATTTGCCACGCTGTGCGATTTATATTCATCACAAAGGTATTAATAATATCGCTTGCATAATCACATGATGTATCTCAGAGATATGTGAGGACTCAAGGGATCGAAAGAATTAGATCAAAACTGTCTCTTTCATGTATGTTTTCTTTTCTGTACAGTAAGCCTATAACATATACAAAGGGTAAGGATCAGCAAATCCTTTAAAAGATGGATGCCAATCACAAGATCTTAAGAGTGTCAGATCTTGAGGAGTATCTATGAGCTAAGAATGTTCAGGAGAGTAACCCTGCTCTGAACCAATCTCCTGAACAGAAATCCTGCTCCAGCCTCAAGGTCTCCGATGCAGCACTCTAACACCTGCAACTGCTCCTCATTGCAAATCACCAGGTTTTTCTTCTGAAATGCCCTGGAGATGAGAGAGAATTTTGGCATCTCGATTTGCTTCGACAAGAGGTGCATTATTGACTCAAGTAGAGAGGTAGTGATCTCTCTAGCCTTGCTCAACAGCTTGACCATGTTGCAGTCCTTGTCTGAGACAACCTTCTTGACAGTCTTCCTGAAATGTTTCTTTGCCTTCTTCACCAAGCGGATGTATGACTGGATCATGGCTTGAACAACTGCATCATCTCCTTTTCTGAGAGACACTTGCAGATCTTGGATGATGGCCTTCAACTCAGTAAAGACCTCGCTTGTAGCACTGCAGATATCCAGTAGCTCAAGGGAGCATTCCATCTCTCCATCCAACAACTTCCTCTGCTCAGATGAGCAAACTTGGTTGCTAGGCAGGCACATGATCTCCTCGATAGAGCAGTAGATGTCTCCGAGCCCCCTCAAACCATCAGAGATTGCCTCGATGGTCAGGGAGGGTGAAGAGATGCATGCCTCTATGCTGTGAAGCTCCTCTTCAACTTTGGAGAGAGGCCTAGAAGGCAAGCTTATTGATCTTTGGTGGAAAGCCATGTCTGTTTCAAAAACTCTGGGCTTTGTGATGAATCCAAGAGATAAGAAGGAAAGGAAACTTATGGTTTGATATGTCTAGATTTTTGCTGAGGCCTATTTATTCAGTTGATGTGCAATGCAGAGCATCATTTGGATGGTAGACAAACAGAATCCTGCCAGTTCACATCCCCGAGGCTGTCTATCAAGGTTTGAGATCTGACAGCAGCATATGGAATCTCTCGTATGTTGTAATAATTTGTTATGCACTGCCATCTATCTTCCAAGTGAGCTATCACATTGTCATGTCCCAACTATTGGCAACAAGAACCAGCAGGTTAGTTCACTCTACTTGTGGATGTTAGACATAATTGCATGCTCTCATGGGATTATTTTAGTTTTGTGCTACCAGAGTAATATCGTTTATACATGCATAATCTATTTCTTAATGCTCGATTTAAATTCAACATGTGTTCTATTATGTGCAATCCATGCTGCTTACTCGCTCAACTTTGTTTATGCCTTTATGATAGCTGGCCTATTTTAGCTATGGGGGCAAGATCCACTGGCATATAAACTAGCATTGGCTACGTGACTATTTCGTAGTAAAGCATTTCAAAAGTGAATTGGAACTATCTGTGCTAACTGTTCATGTAACAGTCAATAATGATGAACGTCAGTATTCTGTGAAAATTATGTTTTTTGTACCAAAGCATGCATAGACAGTGTAATCAACAGCAAGAAGTTGACAAAATCCTGTTCTTTGTCAATAAGTATATGTCTTTCTTCAAGTCGAGGCACATACCTGGTGAGCCAATGAGTTATGAGTTTCATGGGCATTGCATGGTTAAATTGTGGTTGCTGAGATAAACTTGAAAATATCTCAAGATAATCTGTCTTGCTGTGCACATTATAATTATACTTTTTTTCTATGCTTAAAAGTTATCTTTACTTCTAAACTTAATTAAAACATGCTTTATTATCAAGATGCATATCAGTCCTCCAAAAAAGTAAAAAATAATATATATACACAAGAACACAATACTACGTAAGCTGTGTGATCATGCAGCGAGTTTAGGAGGTAACTTTTTTTTCTCGAAAACGCAGGTGTGCTGTGCTTCATTGCATTAAGAAGAAAGAAAACAAATATAAAAGGAGGGATCAACACTGATCCACCTCTAAGAACACACACCCACAAAATATTGTGCTGATTGCAAGCTTTAAGCTTTGTAGCTTGGGCCTGGCATGTTTCATGAATTTAGCATGAGATGCACCGAAACTAGGATCATGTACTAATTATTGGCTTAGGCAGGTCCGCAGGTGTGAGGTAACATGGCCACATGAATACATAAACAACTAGGCAGTTGTGGATCAGCGCAAAATGTTTGCTTCCAAATATTCATTTCTAGAAGAAAAATGTGTGTGGTCATATGGAATATCAGTATATCAGCAATCATTTGGAATATAAAAGTAATAAAATAAAGGAAAACAAATAACTTGGCACATATATTCATAGTTCATGTGTTGTGCAAATTATATCCATCACAAAGGCAATAATACTGACACCGTGTTGCATAATCACATCATATTTCTCAGTAATATGCGAGGATTGAGTGCACGACAAGAATTAGATTAAAATTTCTGTTTCTTTCATGTATAACTTTTTTCTGTACACTATAAGTCTAACCATGTACTAAGGATCAGCAAATCCTTTAAAAGGCGGGTGCCAATCACAGGGTCTTAAGAGTGACAGATCTTGAGGAGCATCTATGAGCTAAGAATGTTGAGTAGAGTAACCCTGCTCTGGACCAATCTCCTGAACAGAATTCCTGCTCCAGCCTCAAGATCTGTGATGCAGCACTCTAACACCTGCAACTGTTCCTCATTGCAAATCACTGGGTTTTTCTTCTGGAATGCCCTGGAGATGAGAGACAATTTTGGCATCTCGATTTGCTTCGACAAGATGTTCATTGTTGACTCGAATAGAGATGTAGTGATCTCTCTAGCCTCGCTCAACAGCTTGACTATCCTGCACTCCTCCTTGTCTGACACAACCTTCTTCAAAGTTTTCTTGGAATGCTTCTTTGCCTTCTTCACCAAGCGGATGTATGACTGGATCTTGGCTTGAACAACTGCATCATCTCTTTTTCTGAGAGACACTTGCAGATCTTGGATGATGGCCTTCAACTCGGTGAAGACCTCGTTCATAGCGTTGCAGAGATCCAGTAGCTCAAGGGAGCATTCCATCTCTCCATCCAACAACCTCCTCTGCTCAGATGAGCAAACTTGGTTGCTAGGCAGGCACATGATCTCCTCAATGGAGCTGTAGATGTCCCCAAGCCTCCTCAAACCATCAGAGATCATCTCGATGGTCAGGGAGGGTGAAGAGATGCATGCCTCTATGCTGTGAAGCTCCTCTTCAACTTTGGAGAGAGGCCTAGAAGGCAAGCTAATTGATCTTTGGTGGAAAGCCATGTCTGTTGCTAAAACTTTGTCTCTGTTGAATCTGAGAGATGAGAGGAAAGTTTTGGTTTGATGTGTGTAGCTATGTGCTGATGTCTATTTATACAGAGGATGTGCAAGATATGGCATCATTTGGAGGGTAGACAAACAGAATCCTTCCAGTTCACTTTCCAGATGCTGTCTATCAAGGTTTGAGATTTGGCAGCAGCATGTAGAATCTTTTCACTCATGTGCGGTTCAATATTTGTAGTGCACTACGTCTCCTCCCGATGAGCTATCACATTGTCATGTTCCAACAATTAGCAGCAAGAATCAGCAGGTTAGTTCACTTGACTGGTGGATCTTGACATAATTGCATGCTCAATAGATTATTTTAAGGGGGTGCCAATTGAGTTTTATTGCTGGCATGCGTGTTCTCCAGTTTTGTCGCAGTTGTTAATTTCCATAGGTGTTTTTCTATGCACAATTCAGTCTGCTTACACGCTCAACCTCGTGTGTTGAAGCTGGCTTGTTTTTTCCGTGGTAGCATGATCCACTACACAAGGATCCTTTGCTTGTTGCTGGTGCAACATATGGCATCTGAATAACGTGGCTATACAATAGTAAATAATTCCAAAGATCAGAGTGATCACTCTTTGCTAACTACTTCTATAACAGGCAATAATGGCAAGCATCTTATAAGAAAATTAGGTGTTTCTGTCAAAGCATGGATAAAATGCAACAAGAAGTAGATAAAATACTGTGCTTTGTTTCTCAACTTAATATCTGTACAATTCCTCTAATGTATATACACATTGCTAAAATGTTGCAGTGACCAGCAGATCCTTTAAAATTTGGACACTGGTCACAGGGGATCAGAGTGGTATATGATTTATCTACAAGCTGAGAGTGTTGAGAAGAGAAACTCTGCTCTGGATCGATTTCCTGGACAGATTCTTGACTCCAGTGTCTAAATCAGCAATGCTCGACTCCAAGACCTGCAATTGCTCCTCTTGGCAGAAAACGGCTCTCTTCTTGAATGTCTTGGAGACAAGAGACCACTTGAGCGAACTTGGCATCGCAAGTTGCCTTGAGAGAAGATGGAATGAGGTTTCAACTTTCAAGCATTGAAATAGCTATATCTCTTGCTTCAGCCAACAGCTTGACCACCCTGCAGCTTTCCAGATCAACTGAAGAAGACTTCTTGCTGATCTTCCTGAACTGTTGTTGCGCCTTCTTGATCAGGCAGATATAAGACTGGATCTTTGCTTGCAAGCTGCATTATCTCCTCTCTTGATAACCAACTGCATGTCTTGAATGCTTTCCTTGAGGTTGGAAAAGCTCTCCTGCATGGCATTGCAGAAATCGAGCAAGATGAGAGAGCGCTCGAGCTCTTGCTCTTGCTCCACTGCTTTCCTCTGAATTGGGTGGCAAAGTGCAACTTCGCTGCTCGGCAGGCACATGATCTCATCGATGCAGCTGTAGATATTCCCGATCCTCTTCAAGCCATCACTCATCGTCTCAATTGTTGAAGACGATGAAGAAGCAATTGCCTTCAGGTTCTGGAGCTGCCCTTCGATATCGATTTCGTTGGAGTGAGGGCTCGATGGCACACTTGCAGATCTCAGGTGGAATGCCATGTCTTCAGAGGAAGCTGTAATATTTCTTTTCTCTCTTCTCTCTGGAATTGGAAGAGGAGAACGTATGCTACAATGGTGTCGACCCACCTAGCCTTATCTCTATATATAACGCAAGAAGAAGAAGCAGAGGCAGTGGCATCTCTACTCTGTAGACAGCATTGGAATCTCAATTGCATTTAAGTAATGTGCTGCTGTAACGGATGCCACCCATCTCCTCGACAAGCTGATGAATTTTATGTTTGCTAAACAAGTGTAACAGTGCAAGTGGTATGTCTAGCTCATCTTGTGTCTATCATGTCCTGGCTATTGGCAGAAAATTCATTGCACGAGCATATAGTTTAAATTTAGATCCAGATCCAAATCATGGGACTGATGAGCTTTCCACGAAAGAGAACAAGAGCTATGCCTTTGCTCGTCCAAGCAACAGTTGACTTAACCTCCATGATGTGTTCTTATCTGGTACCGTTCTTCGTTCAGCATCACATCGCTGGCCTGCCTTCTGCTCTCACAGCATTTAGCATCTGGCCATCTGCTGCAATCTCAAGATGATTCCACGTGCTGTCCAAATTTCTGGTGCATTAGGCCTAACTGAATCACATTGTCATGTTCCAGTTATTGGCAGAAGGAATCAGCATGGCAGCTTACTCTAGTGCTGAGCCTTGTCATACGTGCAAGCTCTAGCACCTGTTTAATGGATATTGCTAATCGAGTAGTATTGGTGCCATGTGTGCTATTTTTTCTGATTGCTGAGCAATTTATCAACAACTATTTATTTAGTTACATTGGGAGCAAAGGATCATGTGCCTGTTCCTGTCTCATGAGAATACTGGTGACATGGCCATCCCACAGTAGTAGGCATTACAAAGGTAAAACTTGTACTGTGTACTTACTACTAATTGCATATATTATGACAGCCAAAAAGGGTATGCGTCTTCTGACTAATTTATTGTTTTTTGCTTGAACATGCTTCAGGTGAAGCACACCAAATGTCAGATGATTGTCTAGAGGCAGTATACACAGGTGAAGGGAAAATTAGAGGGCAAAGAGTGAAATATTCATTCAATGAACTCCTGTACATTTTATCTCGCTTATGATGTACATAAACATCCAAAATTGTTTTGGTGATCAGCAAATCCTCTAAAAGACGGACGCCGATCACAGGTGTCAGAGTTGGGATGATCTATCATTCTATCTACATGCTAAGAGCATTCAGAAGAGAAACTCTGATCTGGATCGCTTTCCTGAACAGATTCTCAACTCCGCTCTCGAGATCAATAATGTCCAACTCCAGCGCCTGCAGTTGCTCCTCCTGGCAGATAATTCTTCTCTTCTGGGATGTCTTGGAGACAAAAGACCACTTGCTATAACTCGGGATCACAGTTTGCTTTGAGAGGAGATGTGATGAGGTTTCAAGCATTGAGAAAGCTATCTCTCTTGCTTCAGCCAACAGCTTGACCACCCTGCAGCTCTCCTGATCAGGTGACATTGTCTTCTTACTGACCTTCTTGAACTGTTTCTGCACCTTCTTGACAAGGCGGATGTATCACAGAATATTGGCTTGAACAACTGCATCTTCTCCTCTCTTGGTAGCCAACATCATGTCCTGGATGCTTGCCTTGAGCTCAGAATAGTTCTCTTGCATAACCTTGCAGTGGTCGAGCAAGACGAGACAGCACTCGAGCTCTTGCTCCACTGCTTTCCTGTTCTGCGACTGGCAAAGGAGGACTTGGCTGCTAGGCATGCACATGATCTCGTCGATGCAATCATAGATGCTCTTAAGCCTCTTCAAGCCATCATTCATCGTCCTGATGGCTGAAGAAGGTGAGGAGATGGTTGCCTTTAGGCTTTGCAGCTGTTCTTCGACATTGGTTTCGCTGGACCGTGGGCTAGACGGTGCACTCACAGATCTGAGATGGAATGCCATTATATCTCTCTCTTGTTCTTTTCTCTGGAGATGGATAGGAAGAGAAAGGAAACTGTGCTGCAATGGTGTCGGCCTGGGCATGGTCTGCCTGTATATATAACGAAAGAAGCTGAAGCAATGTCGTTTCTGATTCTGTAGACAGCCCTGGAATTGTTGTGCTGCTACATCAGAAGCCACCCAACCCAACTCCTCGACAAGCTGATGTTCTTTTATGTTTTCCAACCAAGTGTAAGAGGCATCTCTAGGCTCTAGCTCAACTAATGATGGTACCATCATGTCCTGATTATTGGCGGCAAACTCATCTGCACGAGCGCATTGTTTAGTGTTGCATCAAGTTCAAGATGGTGAGACCAATGATCTTATTTATGATCATACAGTGAAATGGGAGAATCAATCATGTGGCTTCTGCTCCTGCCTGCCGTGCTAAACTGCAAATTGTTCTTATCAGTTGTGACTTGTGAGTTGTCATGCTGCAAAACAAAGACACATTGTGACATTCTCAATCATCTCTATATAACAAGTTGATGCTCCATGTCTTAGTTGGTGCTGGCAAACTCATCTGCACGAGGGCGTGGTTGGTTCTTGCTTTTGTGAGAGTTCATTGCCTTCACAGGAATATTTAATTTAAACGGCTTCACAAACATGTTCCAAGCTTCCTATCTTGTTCTTCTAATTGACAATCCTTGGTCCATTGACATTTCAGCCTTTATATATCACTTTGTTGCCTTCACAGCATTGCTGTCATGTTTCAGTTGTATATGCTACAGCCCACAGCACATTTCTTTGTTCATATTCTGGATATGATCCACGTTTAGTGCATTTTTTTCAGTGCATTAGGTGCCGTTCGTGTAGATGAGTTTATTTTATATCCAACATCAGTTAACGGCATCAAGATTCAAGAATCTTAGTTTGTGTTATAGACTTATAGTTTGTTTCAGCTGTCTGCGGTTAGCATTTGATGTTCATATGCTTTCTGCTGTGATATTTTGCATGTTTGTTCCTTTTTCCAAGTACAATTTGGTGCCTCTCTAAGAGCTTACCATAAACATTTTCCAGCTATTGGCGAGAATGTAAATGCAGAAAAACCGAACAGTTGCGTCTCTAGGTGAATCTAAACTTGTGATGACTTGTGTAAAACAGTTAAAAGTCAGGATCGCTACAAACGGCAGAAATCCAAAATTTGGTAAGATTTTAGACCAAAAACATCCAATAGTATCAAATTTTAGTAATGCCAAATTTTGTCATTACCAAATTTTGATAAAGTTGAAAATGCCAACAACGCCCATTCTCTGATTCTCCTCCATCTTCCTCATCATTTTGGGCCGAAGTTAACATGAGGGCCCAACGTAAAGCCCACACGGCCCAGAATCCATCGCACGTCTCTTCAAATTTCCGCCCCTAAATAAAAATAAAATGAAATGTTATACCAGAAAAAAAGAACTCACGAAAGGCCCATCGGCGGCGCCGCCGCCACGGGGCCACCGGCCGCCATCGCCGGCGATCTGCAGGGTCAAGCCCCCGCAGCCTGCTTCCCGCCGGAGGTCAGTTCGGAACCCTACTTTTTTATTTGCGTTGCAGTGGGTTAGTTCTGCCCTCCCACTGTTGCGTATCGCATTAGCGATTGGGTTAGGGTGTGATTCCAGACTAATTGGTGCTAATCTCAAGGTCAGACCTCGTGGGGTTGGATCTGGCATGCTGCGTGTATGCAGGGCAGGCCAGCATGATCCACTATTGAAGGATCGTGCGCTGATTATGGGATTAAACAAGTGCGTGGTCACATGGCCACTTTGAAATCAAACATTTAGGTTCAGAAATGGACAGCATTAAGCAGTTGAAAGTTGAATCCATCTACTTATAACTTATTCTAGTCGAATCTATTTTTTCTCTGAGTTGAGAAATTGTGTTTCACTTGCAGCAATAATTCACATCTTCTGTAATATTCATGGTTTTTTTTTGTTTTGGTTACCCATAGTTTTATGGACATCAGCACATCACAAAATCACATCATCAGATACCACTGAAATCATAAATCAGAAGCATGTATAAATGTTTGGAGATGAGACACTGGCTAGATCAAAACTGCTGTTTTCAATTGCTCTTTTTGTTCTATACATTTACAGATGTACAAAGATTAGCAGATCCTTTAAAAGGCGGAGGCCAATCGCAGGGTGTTAGAGTGGCTTCACTTGAGGAGAATCTATGAGCTAAGAGTGTTTAGGAGCGCTACTCTGCTCTGGATCATTTTCCTGAACAGAAGTTCGGCTCCACTCTCAAGATCCCCAATGATGCACTCTAATGCCTGCAATTGCTCTTCCTCGCAAACAACTGATCTCTTCTTTTGGAATGCCTTAGAGACAAGAGACATCTTGGGAACCACTAGTTTCTGTGATAGGTGGCAAGATGTCGACTCGAGTAGAGAGACGGCGAGCACTCTAGCCTTGATCAATAGCTTGACCAGCTTGCAGTCTTCCTTGTCGGAAGTAGTCTTCCTGCTGATCTTCTTGCATTGCTTCTGCGCCTTCTTGGCCAAGTGGGTGAAACACTGGATCTTGACCTGAATACTTGCACTGTCTCCTCTTCTGAGAGCTGCGTGCAGATTTTGGATGATGGTCTTCAACTCGGTGAAGTTCTCTTGCATGGCACCGCAGAGATCGATCAGCTCGAGGGAGCACTCCATTTCCCCATCCAACATTTTCCTTTGCTGTTCAGAGAAAACTTGGTTGCTGGGCAAGTGGATCATCTCCTCGATCTGATTGTAGACATCTCCAAGCCTCCTCAGACCATCGATGGTTGTGGAGGGTGAAGAGATGCTTGCCTCTAGGCTTTGCAGCTCATCCTCGATTTCAGCTTCATTGGATTGCCTCTTGGATGGCAAACTGACTGATCTTAGGTGACAAGCCATCTTTGAAATGGAGTATTCGAGAGTTGGGAGATGGGGAAGAAAGATGAAACTTGGGTTTGATGCCGCTACTCCTCACGGGATGCCTATTTATACACTGGAAGCAACTGAGACAGCATCTCTTTTTGTTTGAAAGAAATGTGAGAGAGCATCTTCTGAAAGGTAGACAGAAAGAATCATGCCATTTGATTTCCCAGATGCTGTCTGTTGAAGTTGCATGCGAATGCTGCAGAATGGCTGCATTATCAAGGCTTTTCACGTGAAGTACACATTTTTAGTTCACTAGACTTCGCAAACTGGGCTTAACACTGTCATGTTGCAATTATAGGTAGCAAGAATCTGCATTTGTTCCAACTGTCACGATGGATCTTGAAGGAAATGCATGGAAAAACCATTAACATGTTCTTAATTGAGTACTATTAGTGCATGTGTATTAGTTCAATTCTTGTTGCTCTTTGACATTAGTAGGTGTTTCCATCAGTAGTTATAAATGATCATGCTAATTACAGGGTTGTAGCTCGTGTGTTGGAGCTGGCATGTTTCAGCTGAGTAGAGCAAGATCCATTTCAGAAGGATCTTCCGCTTGAGGAACATGTGAGTTAACATAACCTTTGTTCCCATAAAAAAAAACCATTAACGTGAAGCCCGCAAAGCTGTAATAACAAGTTGATAACCTTATGGAGACATGTCAATTTTGTTTAACATAAAAAAATTATAAGAGGCACAAAATTTTACTTGGCTGGAATGGCCCGGATCTTAGGTTGTTCTTTTGCCCTGTGAATGGATGGTATGTTTGAGGCACAATAACTATATTTTAGTTATGAGAAACCAAGTCAATCAGTCATGATGTGAATAATACCAAAGACTCTTAGCATGAAATTGACAAAATTGCTTCTGTTTCTTTTTCAATTTAGTGAACTTTGTATACATATCCACAAGACTATACATGTTGCAAAATTTTTGTGATCGACTGATCCTTTAAAAAGTGGAGGCCTATCACAGGGTATTGGAGCTCAGGTTGCCTATGAGCTAAGAGTATTCAGAAGAGAAACTCTGCCCTGGATCAATCTCCTGAACAGAAGTTCTGCTCCACTCTCAAGCTCTTCGATAGTGAGCTCCAATTCCTGCAATTGCTCCTCTTCGCACATGACTTTGCTCTTCTGGAATGTGCCAGAGACAAGATACCACTTAGGCGTCTCAATTTTCTTTGACAGGAGACAGGATGTAGACTCAAGCAATGAGATGGTGATCTCTCTTGCTTCTGCCAGTAGCTTCACCACCCTACAATCCATCTTGTCAGAAGCAGTCCTTTTGCTGACCTTCTTGAATCGTTTCTGCGCCTTCTTGGCTAGCCGGATGTATGCCTTGACTTGAGCAGAGGAATCTTCTCCTCTTTTGATGGCCAGCATAATCTCTTGTACACTCATCCTCAACTCCATGAAGCTTTCTTGCATGGCATTGCAGAGGTCAAGCAAGACGAGTGACCGTCCAAGCTCTTCCTCCACCAACTTCCTTTGCAGCCTCTGGCAAAGGCTAACTTGGTTGCTAGGTGTGCAAATCAGCTCCTCAATGGAGTTGTAGATATCTCCAAGCTTCCTCAAGCCATCGCACATCGTGTCGATGGCTGCCGAGGGTGAAGAGACGACCATGTTTAGGGTCTGAAGCTGCTGCTCAATTGTAGCTTCATTTGAGCAAGGGCTGGAAGGCACGCTTGCAGACCTTTGATGGCAAGCCATGCTTGGGATTGAAGCTTTGATGCTATTTTCTTCTTTGGGAATGGGAAGAGAAGAGTAAGGAAGAGAAGATGCACTTTGCTGGTGCTCAACACTTTGGTTTCTCTCTTATTTATAACTGAAGAAGCAGAACCAAAACCCTGATTGGTTTGAATAGAGCAATCGACAGAAAGAATCTCATCTACTAATCTCCTTGCATTGTGCGTTGTCATAATAAGTGATCTGTTCTGAAACATGGCCAGTCAAGCCTAGACATGTTGTTATTCATCTTTTTTTTAATTAGTGCAACAAATGCTAATGAGTGAGCTTATGAGCGGATGAGCCTGTCATGTCTCAACTAGGGATGACAGTTTACTTGCACGAGGGTTTCATTTGATTTCAGATCCATATACATGATCAGGAAGGAAGGAGGAAAAGCAGCTTTGTTTTGGGGCTGGTGAGGAATTGTTATTTTGGTTTTCATCTGATACTCCTACATTAGGATGAGTTCAGCTTCCAACTCTCGTGCAGCAGCAGCAGCATCGCTGGCATGTTCCAGCTATCCACAGAAATAATGACCATGTAAGTGCACGCATTCTTGACTCAACAACCAGTATAATATATCTTGTAATATCAAGTTTCAGTTGGATAGATATGGCACGATCATGTCAAATTTTGTTTATTAGGGAAGGTAGCAATGAGCAGCTAAGCATACAACAGAAATGTGACATGGTTGGTTAGCTTAAATTTTGACAAGAACTTTCTAGGATGCAACAGATGCACACGAATGCAATCATCATCTGGAAAAATATTCGAGATATTTAAAGAGTTTGCAGGCGTGCAAGGAAGAGTTGAGAAATCAAACAATCGTTGTCACAGTAGTTAAGTCTATGTTACTTCAGTTTGGGTAACTTCCAATTGTACACCTAGATAGAGATAATGTGCCACTTGTTCGAATTGGCAGCCAAGTTGATAGGGTACTAAATACAGGCTCCAAGATGGTAGAGAAGGAACAAATCACATGTTAACAAAACTGTAATTTCTTTTTGCAAGGAAGCAATGCATGCCTTTTCAATTATGTATCTTGCTATACATTTAGACTTATGTACATATTTATACAAAATTTGTGGTGATTGACAGGTCCTATAAAAGTTGGATGCCAATCGCATTGCGCCAGTGGAGCATCTACGAGCTAAGAGTGTTCAGAAGGGAAGCCCTGGTTTGGATCAATCTCCTGAACAGATTCTCAGCTCCGCTCTCTAGGCCAACGATGCCCAACTCTAGCGCCTGCAATTGCACCTCCTCACACGAAACTTTTGCCTTCTGGAACGATTTGGAGATAAGAGACCACTTGCTTGGATTGCAGGTGGGGATTTGCTTCGACAAGAGCTCTAGTGCAGATTTCAGGACCGAGGCAGTGATCCCTCTTGCTGTTGTCAACAGACTGACAAGCCTTCCATCCTCATCAGAGGTAGACTTGTTGCTGGCCTTCTTCAGGTGATGCTTAGCCTTCTTCACCAGGCGGATGTATGACTGAGCCTTCACTTGAACAACTGCATGGTCTCCCCTGTTGAGAACCATCTGCAGCTCTTGGATGATCATCTTCAGGTCAGCGAACATCTCTTGCATGGCATTGCAAAGATCCAGCACCTCGAGAGACCGCTCCATCTCTTCCACCAGCCTCTTGCCATGTGCTTGGTTGCCATGCAAGCTTATGATCTCGTTGATGCAGTTGTAGACGCCCCCAAGCCTCCTCAGAGCATCAGACACCGTACCAATGGTGGCGGATGGCAAAGAGATGCCTGAGCATATGTTGCGCAGCTCTTCTTCGATCTTGATGTAGTTGGGGTGAGGCATAGATGGCAGGCTTGTCGATCTTTGATGGCCAGCCATGTTTGGAAGGAAATTTGGCGCTATGCCTCAGACTTTCAGTGTTGGGAGCAGATGATGAACTGTTGGTGCTAATGCTCCAACTCTCCCTACTTATAATCAGGAGGTTGAGAAGATGGTATGAGGCGAATTATGCAGAGACAGCAGGAATCTCCACTGCTCTGCTCTCCCATCTGCTCTTTGATTGCATGGCCAATGCAGCTGCAGACAAGGTGATGCCCTTCAGATGTTGTCTATTTCCAGGTACACTGCTAACTAACCTTTGCTGTGTTGTCATGTCTCATGCATTGCAAGCAGAGTAAGCTGCACGCTCAAGAGATTGTACTGTTGGGTTCTTATGGATGACAAAAGCAAAAAAAGAACGAAACAACAGAGGTACGTGGAAGTTTCATCGGTGCTGATTGTTGAAGCTTGTTTCAGATATCCTAAGCAGGATCCACCATTTATATTCACCTGCCAAGTTGTAAGGATCTGAGCATATCTGATCAAATGAACATCTGAAGCAACACATCATCACTTGTTTGGGGACATTGAAGGTTCACTACTCCTTGATCCAGTTGCTCTTTGTCTGTAGGATTGTTTTTTCTTTTTTGTCCAATGCTTTGTCTACAACTCTACATATGACTTCTCCATCATGCCAGCGGGCTCATCGGAGATTCCTCATACTGCAAATGATCTCAAATAGTCGGAAAGTTTGTGACATCAAAAGGACAGCCGGAAGATGCAAGCCTCTAATTTGCTCCAGCTTCAGAGAACAGTGGCAAGAACTCTACTTTGGCTAAGGGAAAAGAAGTATGTGAGGCTGAGCTGATAATATATTACCCTGGCACTAGTCTAGTTAAGGAGGTAACTTATCCTGTACACATAAGTTTCGGGTGCATACCGTCCACTCAAACCAACAAATATCACTGAAAATTATTGAAAAAATTATACATATATTTTCAATATGTTATAATTGTGTGTAAAGTCTCATCTTCGAATTCATCATATATAGAGAGAGAGAATTCTAATTAGCTTATATTCTTAAAACTATCTTTTTTTTAACGGATGAAATAAAACTTTGAAGTTGAGACTTTATACGTATATATAATACTATTGGAAGCACTTGTATTTTTTCTTCTAAAATTTTAAGTGAAATTTCTTAGTTGGTGTGTGCGGTGTGCATCTGAAACTTATGTGCAAACGACACACTTCAAGGACTAACTGTTAGTCCAGTTTATTTGGAAGGTGTTCCACAACAAATGATTTCGTACATATACGAATGTAAAAGACTAAAGGAAGAGTAGTTATGAAACAAAGCTAAATTGTGTTCATCAGCATATGTGACATGAGAATTCTGATCTTTTCTTCCTTTCGATGGGTATGCTAAGGTATGATCACATCAGAGAGCACAGTAGTCCAAGAGAATGACTCAAAAATTTCTACTGCTATTTTTTATTGTTCACCGTATACTCATCCAGGTGTCAAAATTATAGCTGTGCTATCTACTGTACATGCAGCTTTTGCATTTTTTGAGCTCTGATCTGTTCATACACACTCTGACTGTGTGCTGCACATGTTGAGCAAGAAAACTCTGCAATGCACGAGTCGCCTGAAGAGTAGCTCCAGCCCGTCCTCCAGCCGCTGGATCGTGTCTCCCAGCGTTCTCAGCTGCTTCTGCACCCGCGCCGCCGTCTCGCCGTCGTGGACATCTTTGGACGGCGACGAGCTGCAGTACAGGTGAGCCAACGCCGGCGGCGAGGCGGCCGCGGCTGTGATCTCCTCGGCGCCCTCGCACGCCACGCGCGTCCTGTTCCTGAACGCGCGCGCCACGCACGTCGACCACCTGCTCGGCCCGGTGGCGCCGGTCGCTGCCGCCACGCGCCGCGACAGCGCCGCCACGACGCGCTCGAGCACGTCCACGGCGAGCCGCCGCGCGTCCTGCAGCGACTGCGCGTCGTCGTCGCCGGTTGACCGCTCGCGCCTCCTGCTGTTCGTGAGGCGGCGCTGCTGCTTCTTGACGTCGGCGCGTGCCTTCCTGGCGAAGCGCGCGTAGGCGCTCGCCGCGGCCTGGGCGCCGGCGCCGTCGCCTCGGCGGACGGCCACCTCGAGGTCAAGCGCGCAGGCACGCATCGCCCGCAGGCTGTCCCTCGCGGCGGCGCACGCGTCGAGCAGCGCCACCGACGCCTCCAGCTCCTCCTCCACCTGCTCGGCGCAGGCGAACCGCACGAGCGACCCGACATGCTCGTACACCCGCGCCACGCCCTCCAGCGCGCCGACCATCGCCGCCGCCGAGGAAGACGACGACGACGCCACGTTCTGCCTCAGCCTGCACAGATGCTGCTCGGCACAGTAGCAATCATCCATTGTCGACGAGAAGCTAAGACCGATCACCACACTAGCTTACTCCTTGTCGTAAAAGCTTCGGTTTCTTGAGATATGGCGATCGATCGAGGAAGATGAATGCATGCACCATGGACAGATGCCATATATATCCTGAACCGCCGCAGAATCTCATCGCTGGCATGTCGGCCTGCCTCGCCGGCACGGCCTGGCTGGCATGCTTCCCGTGGCCGCGGCACCCACACCGCACGAGCGCGCGACGGCGACGGCGACGACGTACCACGTACGTACTAGGAAGCGTCGAGCGGTTGCAACCGCGAGTGGTTGGAGCTTGACGACGAGCTCTCAGCTAGGCTTGCATCCATGCGAGGGCTACGCGTGGCGTCTCCACGGAAGCGCGGGAAGCCGACGAGCACGTTCGCGCGCGAATTTGAATGATTGCACGGCCGTACCAGCGAAAGGAGGGAGGGGAGATCTTTGGGGATCCTCTGCAAAGTGCAATCGGATTAAACAAATTAAGCGGATTAATTTGTGCTCTGACGTGCATGACATCGTCAGATACGTTCATACGCTGGCCTGATACAGTATTATCTGTATCTGTATAATCATGATGATTTAAGATTTTTCTCTGCTGTGTTTCGTCTGATTGATGCTGTCTCTCTCACCTAATACATGTAGTACGTGTCACTTTCTCAGCAGGTTTGTGAAACTGGTTTGTCTCCACTGATGCAACATATGACAACATGCTGACATCCTGACTTTTGTTTTCTGCAATTCAACATGGAATTTTTATTATTATTTTGAACTCTTTTTAATTTTAATTTTAAAAATAAATTCTCCCGAAACTTATTTTCAGACCCGAACATTTTAGCCACACCACTCTACTTGTAGAGGATGTGCGTGTGTTGTTTTGCCATAGCAATAGGTTTAGATTCAGAAATAGGTTTCAGGAAAAAAATATAAAATTAAAAAGGTTCAAAAAATTTAAAGAACTTCAACATGCTGTTTCATATGCACTGATCTGGTTGTCGCTTCCAAGAACAGCTTGGCAACCAGATTAACAGTGCATTTTGAGACAGGTTAAGAGATGAAAGAAAAGGCTCAACTTACACTTGCTGTACAAAGTTACAGTGTCACAGGTACAAATGAATCATGTCATGTGTATACAGATAAACACAGAGAGAGAAAGTTTCGACGGCCAATTAAATTAAATTAGGAGATTGAAGAGTTGCAGTATCAGGGTCTTGTCTTGCCTAAAATGCTGAGGCTCCCAATTCCCAAATGTTTCGGTGGGAATTATCGAGTAGAGACTCCAAACAGAGCATCAAACATGTCTCATTATCGATGTAGAGGCAGGATTGATATCCATTATCTAAAAAAATTGTCTCATTATCAAGTATCAGCTAAGATTCATCCCACAGTACCAACCTCCTTAAACACTGCCTTGATTCTTGATAGAGAATTTCTACAAGCAATTATAGGGTCTCTATGAAGAAATATCTTGTGATCTCTGTTTCTTTATCAGAATCTTCAATTGCTCTCTGTCTCTTTCTTTTATAGATAATGTCCATTGCTCTGTATCTCTGATAGTCTCTGATAATCTGATGCTTTGTGCCCCCTGCCAATAACAATGTGGTGAATTGGTGATTAACTTCTTTACAGGACAGTAGTTTTCTCCGGTATGATTATGACCACAAAAGAAGATCATTCAATCCTGAGAATGCAGGCCAGCACAGATCTCACATCAGTTGCTGCAGGCCTAAGGATGACCCTGAAACTTGGCAGAGGGCTCAAACCAAGCAAAAGCAAGGCACATCGGTTGTGAGACTGGAATTGAGAATCTGTGATGGTCTGTGCACACTGTTGCTGCTCATCCAAACTTCCAGGGTCAATGCCATGTACTTACCAGCTAAGTCTGAGATGAAGCTAGGAAACTCTGCCATTGTCTTGGCTGAGTCGAGTCTTCTCTTCTTCAGAGCGAAGATGGAGATCACTGTATGCATTTGCACAAGCAGCAGTGAAGTTCTCCATTGCTTCAAAGACCTTATTCATACAAGATTGCAAACCATCTTCAGCAGTTGGACCACTGTCGTGTACCACCTGCGCAGATAACGACACGCCACTCTGATTGGAAATAAGCACAAGCTTCTTGCTTTGCGCATCTAGAGCCTTGCGCATTGACAGTTCGTCCCTCTCCATCACTCTAAGGTCCCTGTCCATATCTTTGTTAGCCATCATACCTTGCCTCCATTCTAACCTGTGCTCCTCCCAGAGGTGCAGAACACTTGAGGCAAAAGCCTGCATTTTGTCTATTACTTCCTTCTCAGATATTCTTCCCGTGCCGATTGCCCAATTATTACAGATGATGAAAATGGGGGGCGCTCCTAATCGTCCTGGAGAAAAGGGGGGAGTCCCGTCATCTGTAACTTCAGGCACATAGTCAATTCCCCTCTTGAGCCACTCATTTAAAGTGCCAACAAAGCTCTTTTGAGCATTGACCCATGTAGCAAAACTAGAAATCAACTCCAGTAACTGAAGCTCTAGCTGCTTGATTAAGTCCATGTGAGCTTCACTGAACCTTGCACAATCTAGCTTAGAGTCCAAGTTTTTAGCTTGGAATAAGGCGTGGCATTGGATCTGATGGCATTTTGACATGGCATGCCACATTTGCATTAACCTGAAAATCCATTGTATATATCCAAGTTAGCATGCAAATAACAAAGGAATCCAAGGTGACAACTTAAAGTTGAATAACTACACCCGTTAAGATTTAAGAAGCATTTCGAATTTGTACTGATAGCATGTAGAAAGTCATAATAATCGAAACTAATGATCACATGGCAGTGCAGTTACACCATAAAGTGAGGAGAAAATGTAAGAATCCATTCTGTTAATTCGCACCAGTAATCGGTAAATGCCTGAAATGACAAATACTTCACATACTAACAGTTGTGTCTAAATGTGTACTTAAGAGTGCTACATTCTTGCCTCCTTGCAAACCAACTTCTAAATTTTGTCCATACTGCCTACCCCTGATCTACTCCATTCATTGAAAAATAGTCATGAAATGTATGTGCATTGTGTATGCAAAATATGCATTAGTAGTAGTACAACTCATGTGGAGTTTCTTGTAAAGAGATGCATATCGCATACCCTTGAATCAGTTCACATGTTTGCGGCCATAGTTCTTCATCTCTCAAATTATTGATGTTTTTTGAGATAGTATTGACAATCTGAATGGCAATGCTTATCTTTGTTGATAGCTTCCTGATATGAGTTTCAGTTGCCTCAAGCTTGTGTGCTTCAGCACCCCTTCCATACAAAACTTTGAGCTCCTCACGCTTTTGGTCATACAGCACCCTCATCTTCTCCTCAGTCTGTGATAAACAAAGTTGCTTGAGTATAACCCAACACTGAACATAATAAAAGAAGAAATCAAGTCTTCTTTAACAAGCCTACAAAAGTAAAATAATAATGGGATGACATGCCAAAGCAAAGGGAAAGGAATGGTAAGGACAAAGCACAAGAAACATAAAGCCCTCTACTGAGTAAAACTGTAAGGCATAATCATTTCTTGGGAATACTGATATACATGGTTGGATCCCACATGTCATTATGACAACGAATGTATACAAGGGATGTGCAAACAATCTCAGTGGCATTAAAACTATCAGATTGGACTTATTTGTAGTGCCAACTCCTAATCATCTATAATTAACTGCACGACAAGTTTCTGAAAAGGAGAAATGTGCATATTTGACAAGAAATAGTTAATATCCAAGTTCATTATGTAAATACAGTTTGTTACTCAAAATATTCCAACCGAAATATACTTCGACAATATTAGGCAGCTAAAAACAAGTTAATAACAGCAAACAGTCAGCTTTGCTTTCCTGAACTGAATGTTCAAGTCAGACATCTAAAGGTGAGAAAGAAGTACACGCATGAAGGATTAAAATCATTCAGCTAGAAATTCAAAATTGTAGAGCGCGATCAGAACCTTGACTTCCTCAAGAAGCTTTTTCTCCCACATGTACAGCTTCTGTAATGTCGAAGAAAGGTTGCCACATTCCGTAGCCTTGTCCTCCTCAAATTGCAAGAACTCCTCGCACGCCGAAGATAACCCACAAATCATCATGGAGGATACTGCAACAGCAATTGGGTTATGAAATTTTCCACTTATCTAATCAGATTACCAGAATGACAAAAAAGATTGGAACTTTAGACAGGAAACCAAGGAATCCATCGTAATAAACCTTTTAGTCCTGAGGTCTTCTGGTAGTAAGGCATCTTCCCAACCTCAAGCACCTTGGATACATCGAATGCGGACTTTGCAGCATGCTCGAATTGTGATCTGATCTCCTCCACCACCTCGACATGGTCATTGTAAACCTTCCCGGGAATCGCAGGAGGCCCCGCAGCATCCGAAGAACGCTGAAGCTGTTCTTCAATCACACTCTTCTGAATTACATGGAGATCATTGATCATGCTGCTGCTGGTACTACTGCTGGCCCCCGATGACTTGGACTTCCTGTGCTGCTCCTCACTGACACTGGCATTGCTCCTCCTCTCCTCCTTCGCCGGCATGCCATTGGCATCCTGGTGGTTGTCAACCTTGTCGACCTCGTCGTGCTCCAGCTCGGGGATGTCATCTTCCTCCGGCTTGTCCTTGGAGCTCCGGCTTGGCGTGTAGGCCGGTGGAGCAGCAGACGGCTGCTCATGTTGGTAGTAGCTCTCGAATGACTCGAACGGGTTGAAGAAGTCCCAGGCGGACACTCGCGGCGGCGACGGCGGCGTGGCGCCCTCGCGGGAGGAGGATGACACCTGATGAGGCGCGCCGCCGTAGTAGGAGCCGGGGAGCGGTGGCCCGGTGGCGCCGTCCCCCGGGTAGTAGTGAACGGTCGCATTGGCCGTTTGGGGGCGGTGCTCGTAGGACACTACGGACGGCGGCGGCGGCTGGCTCCGGGCGTAGCTGATGCTGAAGAAGCTCTGGCCGTAGCCGCCCATGTCGACGCCGTATCCGTAGTGATCGCCGGGGCCGTAGCCGTGCAGCGGAGCGTAGGTGTACGGCGTGGAGGCGTGCGGCGGCGGCGCCGGAGCCGCGGCGTGGCGGGGGAGAGGCGGCTCGGCGTCGTCGTCGGACGGGAAACGGATGTGGCCACCACCATCAGAGCCGCCGCCGTCGTCGTCGTCGTCGGAGGGGAAATGTATGTGGCCGCCGCCGCCGTCATCGTCAACCTGTTTGGCGGCCGGCGAGTCGATGGGAAGGGGAACCACGGGGACGGGGAGTGAGTGGTGCCCCTTCCTCAGGTCGGGGAGGCGGAGCGGCGCGGCGGGGTCGGATGATGGCGGCGGCAGCGCCTGGACGGCGCGGAGGAAGTCGTGCAGCGCGGCGGCGGCGTCCCGCAGCGAGGCGGAGTAGGCGCGGTGTGCGTCGGCGAGCGCGTAGCGGTGGCGGATGGCGTCGGCGAGCAGCGCAGTGCGGTCCCGGCACAGCGCGACGGCCGCGCTGCCGCCCCCGTCCCCCTGCGGCATCTTGGACCGGCCGCACCCCATGGTGGCAAGCAGCCGCGGCGGCAGTAGCCGTAGAGAGTTTTAACGCATAGGATGAGATCTGAATAAGCAGGGAGCAGCACGTACAGGTGCGGTGGCGATGGCGATGGCGACGCGACGGGCGCGAGAATCTTCGCGCTTTTCGGCAGGCGGCGGACGGTGAAAACGTCACGGACTTGGCGGATGGCGGTGGGGGGACAGCCGTACCTGGGCGGCGGTGAAAAAGGCTTTGCTTTGATCTCCAGTGGTGGTGGGGACTCCACATCATTTTGTGTGTTTGCTTCGTCACGCGGGCGGCGCACGGGAGGCAGGGGCACGCATGCATGGGCACTTGAAAAGGTTGCACATGTGACGTGTGTGGGGTACGTGACGACCACAACCTTGTAGTGGCTGGCTGGCTAGCTAGCTTGGCGCTATGCTGGTGGCAGGTGTTTTTGTTCTTGGTAAGCGTACTCCATTATTGCTTCCACCCATAGCTATAGTTTTTTTAATAGAAAAAAAACTACCCATAACTAGCTTGGCTTGATATTTTTCATTCAAAAAAACATTCATCTTATTCTTTTTACTATACTCGTTATAATCACGATTACATTCGTCATCGAATTGATGGACGAGCTACCCTACTTTCTCTGTACTAGCAGCAACGGCTCTCCAAGGTCTCAGCAGATGAACAATGACGTTATAAATGACTCTCACCAACCAAGTTTTAATCATTAGGAAGGATGGATTTAAAACTCTCGAGAGTCGAGAACACATTCTTTGTTGTTTACATATTATTGTAAAAGTTATATGTATATATATCATTTCAATCTATACGTGGATTTTAAATTTATCTAATTATATGTTTGATTGTGTTAACATATGATATTCTTTGATTTGTTGATATGCATTGCCTAATATCATCGTAGCGTTAGCATTGATAAGTTAGTAAGTTAAAATTTAACTTCTACAGTTTGTAATAAATAGGATAAATTAAACTAATACCTATAGTTAACGTATATTTAAAGTTAAATTTATTTTTTAAACTTGTAGAAATTAAATTTAAGCTTACATATTTATGGAATTATATATCTATCACATATTAATCCATCTCGATTGTTTTAACCATATTTTCTTTTACATATCTGTCGCAATGATCTGGCAGCGATTTAAAATTTGAGACGGTGCAATCCAAAGTGGTGGCGGCGAATCCAGCCAAGGATGGTGGAGACGAGAGATCTAGGCCACACGTCGCGGAGCTTCTGCAATGCAACGTCCCGCTCTCGAAGTCCCGGACGCCGAGGTCCAGGTCCAGCCGCGGCTTGAACGCCGGGTGGATCAGCTGGTCGCTGTCGTCGGCGCGTGGTCTCCTCCCACGCCGCCGGCGAGATACTCCGCCCAACATTGCCGGGTGTGAAGCTTCCGGATGTGCTCACGTCGTTGTAGACCCTCTCCTCCTCCGGCTCGATCGCCGTCTTGCGCCACATCCTCTCCACCAACATTTCGATACATATCATGACCACCGGCCGGAGACGCATGCAGACGCGCCGGTGAGCTCGACGACTCTAATCAATCCAACTACGTACGCGATAACAAACATGAATCTGAATTGGCCAATATATAGCAATGCACTGGCAGGCTGGCAGACAATGCCCAATTGGCCACTGCATACCGAGCAAGAAAATCAAACCTTGTATGATTGTCCATGCAGAACACGTTCTTGATTTGGACTTTGGTCCCGTACTCGATCGATCTGGTGAGAAAAATGATTATTCGGAGAGATTCAGAGACGCAATTCGAGATTTCGAAATCTAGATTAGATAGACTGGTGTCCCACTGCATCATGATCACGATCAGCTCTAGATGACTTTGTGACGATCGACTGCGCGCTCGTACTGCTGCTATCTTTCTCGTCTTTCCATGGACTGAGTCCAGTCCAAGGACAAAGGCAGAAAGAAACAGACACCAATGTGCTTTGCCAGTAGAGTATATGGTCATTTGACTGGTTTCTTCCTTTCATGGCGATGCACAAAGGAAAAGCTCACGCCTACTTCATCGAGCTGCTTTGCTGCTCTTAGCCTTTTGGAGATAATAACAACTCCTGTAAAAAAAAAAAAAAGTTCAGGGGTTAGCAAGAGCTAGCTAGAGTACTAACCACTATACAGTAGTACTGTCTTTTCTTTTTCTTTAGTTATTTAAAGGTGCTCACCTCTCGTGGAGTAATTATTTGAATGTTTCGCTACCTCATCACATCAGTCATCAGTAATCAGTAGTAGTACTCCATTCATCGTACGTGCTGTTTCTAGCAACAGAATCATGAGTAACAGAAACAAGCTTTATTCAGAGAGAACCTTTTGCTAAACTCTGAAAATTTCCAGAACACATGTAGCAACCATACCTATACAGTAACAAACTTAGCAGAGATCAACTTGCTCTTAGGGACAAAAAAAGAACTCCTTAAAATTAATCTCTGCACAGACTATTCAGATAAGTGACCATGCTGAGATATCCAATAATCCAGTGTTCCAAATGACAAGTTGCCTTTTGAAAAAGAAAAATCAGAAAAGCCTCAACTTCAATACGGCTCATTTAAAAATCCAGGCCCAACATCGCAGGCTCCGGGCCTCATCGCACGTGAACGAATATGGAATAAGTTCATCTAAAATCCCTTAACTTATCAACAAATCCGATTTTCGTCCTTCAACCAGAAAATCAGATACAACGGGTCCCTCAACTATTAAAACCGGTGCAAAATAAGTCCCTAAACGGTTTTGATGGTGGTTTCAGCTGACGTGGCGCCTACGTGACTAATTTGACTAGGTCTCCATCTAATGTGGCGCTTAAGTAGTAATTTAATTTGGAAAATAATAAAAACCGTGGGCTCACATATCATTTAGACAAAAAAAATTAAAAAATAGTAGGTCCACGTGGGCCCCACATGTCATTCTCACCCCTCTTCTTCCTCCTCTCCCCCATCTCCCCTCTCTTCATCTCTCTCCCCTCTCCCTATCGACACCATCCACCTCATTCGCCCCAGATGACTAGCGGCGGCGAAGGAGGTGGCAGTGGCGGGAGCGGTGGCAGTGGCGAGGGTGGTGGTGGAGGCGGAGTTGGTGGTGGAGGAGGGGGGCCCCGATGCGCCGAGGATGGGGGAGGCACTATGGTGCGTGGCGAAACCGACGGTGCCGACGTGGTGTTGGCCCACACCGACGGAGGGGCAGGGAACGACTTCTTGAGGAGGTGGAACTCGTCACCTTCATCGTTGTAGCCACCGGAGAAGGAGGAGGTAGGGAGGCCGACAAGCGGGACGGGGAGGCCAGCGAGCGGAGCAGTGGAGACGGAGCGCGCGGGCAGGGCCCGCCGCCGACCTCCTCCGCCACCGCGGGTCACGACGTCGTCCTCCGCCTGGCTCGTGTACTCCACGATGGGAGGAGGGGAGAAGGGGATGAGGAGATGAGGAGATAGAGAAGAGGGGGATGAGGTGGAGGAAGTGGGGCCCACTATTTTTTAACTTTATTATTTGACTGACATGTGGGTCCACGTATTTTATTTTATTTTTTAAAATTGTTAAATTTTGCTTCATGTGCCAGGTCAATGTCACGTCTGATGAATACCGAGTCAAATTGGCCATGTAGGCGCCATGTCAACTAAAACCACCATCGAAACCGCCATGGGACCTATATTTGCACCGGTTTTGATAATTGAGGGTGAAGATGGTTTGGTGGCTTAAGCGGTGAAAACGGAGTTAACACCGTGAAAACTCCGGAAAAGCGGTTGGTATTTATGAAATTAGGTGCGTAACGGTCACAGGGGTAACCCTAGATTTTTGCGGGATCGAAGAGAATTCCGTTGCATTATATAATACTTCGGAATTAGGGGGCATGTGTTGAAGATGAAATTTGGTAAGCTGATGAATCTGAAACGAAGTATAATTCGAAGCGGAATTGAAGATATGCGGAATTCTCGGAAACAGAGTGTGCATCGGCTGGAAACCGAGTCTGATCTGGATAGCCGATATGGCCGATATTGCATGCATGGTCAATATCGGGTTCGAGAGAGAGTTTGAGATGATGTTGCCAGATAAGGATAGAGTCCATAATTGGCAATTGTATCTGTTAATTAGGATTATCTGTAATTCTTTATAGATATTATTGGTAAGAGTCCGCTTAAGGGACTTGTTTGCTAGTTAGATTTGTATTAGGACAATATGAGTCGTGTCCATCTTGGACAATGTTTGTATTTTCGGGTATAAATATAGACCCGAGGTCTTATGAATAAACAACAACAGTTCAATCAATCTCGGCGCATCACCAAACCTTTTTCTACTTTCGACAAGTTCTTACTTTCGAGTCGAGCTGCATCAATTTGATCTTCGGCGAAGAGGTAGGTCTTGTTATGGTGGTTTGCATCATCGGAATTAGTGCTTACATCTTTATGATACTCTAATTATATCTTGTAAATCTCCGAGTTATCATATACGTTATATAATTTAGATTGACAATGCCATCTATCTATATCGGCCGATCTCTATTTAGGGTTTTGTCGATAACGGTTAGATTATCTTGTTGGTTTGAATTATATAATACATCCACCATCCTGAAAAGACAATCATCGGCTTGATTGTCTAGATATTATGCTTCTCTTCATACTTAATGCTGCATCAGTTAAGTTTGATCAATTAAGTCGTGTTGAGAATCATGATCTCTAGCCTACTTTCTGGTTGTTAATAAGGATAGTATCGAGGTTTCAGCCGATCTTATCTGGTATAGATGTTTTACATTGTTTCATGCTTTGTTTAATATGCTATATCTGCCCCTTATATCAGGATCTAATCTAGTACAAATATATTGGACTTACTATTAACCTGATTGATAATAGTCGAATATATTTGTTGCAAGAGAATATCCTAGTATAAGGTTGTATCGGAGCTATAGCCGATACATGCTTAAATCTGAATTTCGGCTATGACATGAGTACATGTAATCGTTATTTCATGTTATTTTAGACTTGGGCAATTTATACTGTCTCGGTTCAGTCCGATCTATCCCAATTGCTGATTTCTAAATTAATATTGATTTATAGATTATATAATACTGATATTTTCAGCCGATGTATCAAGTTTTAGGGTTAGTTTTATCATTAAACATACCTTACAGCCAATCCATGCTATATTGCATCGGCTAGGTTACATCACGATATGATATCGGCTAACTGGCCGATTGACTATCGTTTACTAATAAACTTGCATGTTCTATCTTGTTGATTGCAGGATCAAATCAACTAGCACGCCCTTTGAACCCGAAAGTAAGTTTTGGACCTGCACTAGAGTAAAGCAAATATCTCAGGCCAGTGTGTGTTTTTTGCATCAACAGCGGTGGCCTGAAGGTAGGTACGGAGGCCATTGGTGGCCATGTGGGGGCCACTGCTGGAGTTGTGGGGTGAAGAGGTGGGCGCCGTACTTCGTCGGGCGGCGGCGCGTCATTCATGCGGAAGCGGTGCATGAAGATGAGGCGTGGAAGCGGTGTTCGACCATGGGTGGATGGCAAGAAAGGAACCTACCGTAGACTGTCGTGACCTTCTCCTCGCCAGCCGCCTCCTGCCACAGCCGCCCCTCCTCCGCCACTGCGGAAGGCCGTGGCTTTCTCCTCGTCGCCCCCCTCCTGCCGCTGGTGCCTTTCTTGTTGACACCGACGGACCTCGGCAGTGATGGCTTCGACAATGGGCTCGGCGGATGGTGGCTCCCCGAGTAGCAGCAGCACCACCACCACTAGCAGTCGGTGTAGGCGGTGGGCAGCTCCACCTCGTCTCCTCTCCATCCTCTCTCTCGAGCGGTTGCCTTGTTGATGGCCATGGCTGCCTTGTGGATCTGGCTTGCACAGTGGTGCTTCTGCTGCATGTGTCTCTCCGCGCCGACTCAGTCAGCTCGGGCAAAGAGGAGGAAGAAGAGGAGGGGTGAGAATGACATGCGGGACCCACGTGGGCCCCACTATTTTTAATTATTTTTTGGTGTAATTGACATGTGGGTCCCACGGGTTTTATTATTTTCCGGATCGAATTGCCACATAAGTGCCACGTCAGGTAAAAACACCGTTTAAACCACCTTGGGACCTATAGCACCGGTTTTAATAGTTGAGGGACCCATTATATCTGGTTTTCGAGTTGAAGGACGAAAACTGGATTCGTTGATAAGTTAAGGGATCTCGGATGAACTTATTCCTTAGTACGTAGGCCGTGATCGGATGGGCCTAGGCCCATACCGTGTGGGCTGCTTGCTCCTATCTGGACACTTTTGCATAGAAACCCCTGCAAAAATCACAAAGCAGAAGCAGACGCAGACCTCGTCGCTTCCAGATCGACGGCGACGACGACGACGACGGCGGCGGCGAGCTCGTGCGGTCGTACCACCACCAACGCAGAGAGCGGCAATGGCCATGAGCCGCACCCACCCGTCTGCATGGGGAAGGAGGTGGTCAGGCGGCGGATCGAGGAGGGGGAGGAGATCCGCATCCACTCCAGTTTGACTAGGCAATCTTTCCTCGACGCCCTCCCCTCCCATCCCCTCCGCTGCCATGTGTGTCGGAATCGAACTGCTTCTCCGTGAGATTTACAGAGAAACGCAGATCGATTGGACCACGAGGTACATTGGCGATAAGAATTTGTCGAGGAAGTTGTTCAAATCGAAACCAACCAACCAACACCTTCCTAATCCTAATCAAATTTGATGTGGGCGAGAAGATCTGCGGCTAGCCTATCAACAGCACCCATCGATCTCTTCCTACGCCATTAAAGTTAACAAGCAAGCTATGAAGCTGCTGCTTAAAAATCAGGACCCTACCCTACATGCTGTCCTCGTGTCGATCTCTTTATTAGCCACTGTACGGTACGGACCAGTACACAGTTGCATGATCATTGATCAACCAGCTCACAACCTCACTCCTTTCCCTTGCAGGATATTTGTCCTTGTTTATGGATTGCTTTGCAATTGTAAATGACATTGAAACACAGCAAAGTATTTACCAAAGAACTCTTCAGTGTAGTTCTTGAAACAACTCTTGCAGAAGTTCAGAAACCACAAATGTGCAGGAGTTCAGAAAGGCAGGTAAATGGAGCACATATGGATACCACATCAGATGATATCATATCATCGTAGAAATATAGGGCAAATACCATATGAAAGTTGCTTGTAATGCTAGTCAAGTCTTCCTCAACCAATCCCTAATGATTGATTGTTCAGTGTGCATGCCCATGAATTGAACTTATCATGATCAGATAAAGGAAAGGACGCACGAAGCATCCTAAGAGATCTCACTTGATGTGGCACTCCATCTGATGTTTCGGTGTGTTTCTTGTGTTGACAGATGCTGGAGCTTGAAGTAAATGCCTCTGCTAATGCTTCTGTCCAACACTGAACCACTGCTGCTGTACGTATCCAATCATCTGAAACCAATTCAGTACTATGGCCTCCACAAGAGGACCCCAATGCACCAACTGTTGCCTCCATTCTAGCCAACATTACACTACCAGATTCATGACCCTGTTGCTCGCACCAACTAGTGCCATTGATGAGTGCATGCATGCCATGGACCAATTTGTTGCTCATCTATTCAAAGCACTAATGAATATCGTCTGGAATGTGAAAAGTTGATATATTTTCTTTTACAGATGGCCATGATCCAAATCAGATCCAAGGAACACATGCAACGACTTGACTTGCAGGCAGCTTCAGTCTGTACGTGGAAATAAAGCGCGCTCTCTCTTTTTGAATGAACAGAGCAACGTACCATGATCATAATGTTTGGCAGAATTTGAACTTGTATGCTAACTACGTTTAAGAAGGTTTTAAATGCCTCTACCATTTGTCAAATTTCTTAGTGGTAGGATTTAGCATATGAAACCATGAATCATGTACCTGTTCTTTTCCTTTGTGTTATTTTTTATGTCTAAACTCCTTTGATCTCAATGCAATGATACACATTCCAAAAAAAAAAAAGCCATGAAACCTATAATCCTTGTAAAAGTACACTCTTTTTTTTGCAGGGAACTACACTATTTTTTTAGCACCACACTAAAACTATCTGAGATAATAAACCAGTAGTTGAGTTCAATGTATGTCAGATCTGGCAAATGAAAGATGGCTCCACCATGGGAGAAACAATGATCGTGGGCATTGAAATCTTGTAACGCGGATTGCAACATCTCACCAGGGGAGTTCATGGCCTTGTCCCTTGCCAGCTAGCTACTTCGTATTTGGTACTACTGAAAGTCTGAAACTAAGCTGCAGATCTCCCTATCACATATCTCCCCTATAAATACATTGCCATCGACACAAACCATCACCAGTTCACCACAAACAACCTGACATTTCCTTTTTTTTTCCCTGATCACTTCCTTGGAAAGCAAAGCAAAATTAAGCAACAATGATCAGCTCCAAGAAGCTAGCTCAGCTTTCCAAGAAGTGGCAGGGAATGGGTGCCATCGGGAGGAAGAGGGTGACGGCATCGGAGAAGGAGATCATCCACCACTCATCCTGCAGCTCATCAGTTGCCGGGAAGGGCAACTGCGTCGTCTACTCGTGCGACGGGAGGCGGTTCGAGATCCCGCTGGCGTACCTCCGCACGCCGGTGTTCGTGGAGCTCCTGAGGATGTCCCAGGAGGAGTTTGGGTTCAGCAGCGATGGAAGGATCACACTGCCGTGCGACACTGCGGTGATGGAGTATGTCATGTGTTTGCTCGGGAGAGAGGCCTCGGAGGAGGTTGAGAAGGCTCTCCTCAGTTCCATTGTGATGCCTTGCAGCCACCACCCAAGCAGGATGGCGCAGCAGCCACTCAACCAACATTTTGCTGTATGCAGCATCTGAAGTCTGAAGAAGAGCTCCAGGGATTTCAGCTTGTTCTTCCTCTTTTTTTCCATCTTTTTTCCCAAATGTACCTTTGGAGCACAGTTTTTTTGTGCAATGTTTTTCCAAGGTACTGTGGGTGTACAGATGGAGCATGTAAAAATAATCACAGCATTGTGATTAGAAAAGAGGATCAGGCTAAATCTCCATGCACTGAAATAATAATGAAGTTGTGTTATGTTAAGATCTTTGCTTTTCCAAACCAAAACACGCAGCTTTTAATATATCTTCCCTATTTATTTCGTTATGGTTATTTGTCAGTACGGGTTTAACCTACGACGTGTTTAAAAGTCTTTATCCAAATGAGTATAATTATTTCTATATAAAGGGAGTGATATGTTTATGGAGGGATGAACCTATATCACATGTTAATCTATCTTACTTATTTGTTTAAAAAAATATATGATTTTTCAAGTTACATGTAAAAATGATAGAACATCCCCTTGAGGGAGGAATGGACTTTCCCTATATGAAGCAACACTAAGATATTACCATTTGTTGATAGTCAAATTTAGCACTAGATCAAATTTGGACTAAAAAACCTTGGAGACGTCATGGTACAAAAAAGTTAGCTCTGAGAAATTCTACTCGCAGAAATCTAAATATACACAAGCTGTTGTGTGTAATAATCTATTAATCTTATGTGTAATAATCTATTAATCTTACAACATTAATTCTTATGACCTCTGCGTGTCATTGGTTCATCACTACCGTGTGTTGCTGCATGACGAGCACGGAGCCCATCTCCAGCGAGTCGTTGGACGCGAGGATCTCCGCCGCGGGACCCATCTCGCCGCCGGCGTCCGCCCACCGGTCCAGTCCGGCCAAAAGCTCCGGCGGCTGCCGCCCTCCTCGGCCGACGATGACCAGCGAGAACATCCCGGCCATCCCGGCCAGCGTCTCCTCCACGTCGGCGGGGCTCTCCACGACCTTCTCCACGTACATGGCCATCTCCCTCGACGCGTACCTCTCGTAGAACCTCCAGAGGAAGCGCTCGTCGACGTCCCCCTCCTGGAACGCCATGTCCAGCTCGTCGCCGGCGGCGTCGACCACCACCTTGGCGGAGGTGACGCTGTCGTACGTGCTGCGCTTCACGAAGCGGAACACCGTCAGGCCGATGGACGGGTGCTCGGCGAGGCGGGAGGCGAACGACACGGCCTCGCGGTCGTCGGGCCCGCCGAAGAACACGGCGGCGATGACGTGGGTCACCGCCCTGTCGCTGCACGGGTGGAGGAGCGTCCTGCCCCCGCTCGTGGCGGCGGCCATGCTGCTGGGCACGTTGAAGCTGGTGCCGCTGTTCCGGTAGGGGCGGTCGACGAGGAGCCCCACGGTGCACGGCGCCCGCGCGAGCACGCCGTGGTTCAGCTCCCGCCGCCCGTCGAGGCGGCACCACATCTTGCCGTCGTAGCGCTGCTCCCTGTGGCAGGGGACGAGGAGAAGGCAGGCGTGCACGCCCTCCGCCGCGCGGCAGACGGCGCCGGCGTCCAGAGCCGCGCCGCGGCACACCACGTCGATCTGGCGGAACCAGATGCCCGTGGCGCGGGAGAACAGGTCGATGATCGTGTTCATCCGCGTGACGGCGTCGCGATCGTCTCCTCCGCCGCCGCCGTCGTCACGGATTCGCTGGTGGTACGGAACCCGGACGACGCGCTCTTCGGCGACGTCGAACAGATGGAGGACATGGATGGCGGGCTGCTCCTGGGGCTCGCTCACCAGGAGCTCCACCAAGCTGAGCATGCCCGGCGCGGCGTGCGCGCTGTGCACGCAGGCGAGCATGTGCAGCTCCTGCTCCGCGCCCAACGACTCGATGGCCTGGTGCCTCGTCCTGTACGCCTCCTCCTCCTTCCGCCGCACCACCGCCACCACCGGACCGGCGACGAGGGTGCTGATCAAGTTGCCGATGATCATCGCGTACAGCGCTTGCTCCGCCCACACCTGCGCCGCCGCAAAAACAACCCGGTTACTCCATTGCCGACGTTGTCACGGAGAATTGGGCAACAAGTGTTCGATCAGTTACCTACCCCTTCTGATTTCGCGAACTTCATGTTCATGGTGTCGACGTGGCCCTTGACGTTGAGGAGGACGCTGAAGCGGAGCGCATCGGAGACCGGGATGCTGAGGTAGGAGGCGACGGCGGTGGCGCCAATGGCCTTGCCGAAAAGGCTGAGCAGCGTCATGAGCACGCCGGGCACGATGATGGCGCCCGACATGGAGTTGAAGTTCATCCTCATGCCGATCGTCGCGAAGTAGAAGGGCAGCATGATGCCCTTCACTGGCGGCGCGAGCGCGTCGGCGACGGACCTCGCTGCGGCGCCTTCCCGCGGGAACGCCAGCCCCAGCGCGAAGCTCGTCGGCATCCCGTCGAAGCCGAGAAACTGCGGGATGTTGCCGACGAACCAGATAGCCAGGAGCATCACCGCCAGGTCGCGGAAGCCGACGTGGTGCTGGCCTACGTTGCGCTTGTTGATCCGCGTCACGGCGGGGCGCACCATCCACACCGCGCCGGCGGCCACGGCGAGCGCCAGGAAGCCATTCTTGATCTGGTGCGAGCCGCGGGCGACGCCCTCGAGCTTCCCATTAGCGAGGGTCGTGGACGACAGGACGCCGTCGCCGAGGATGCAGATGAGGTTGGTGGCGATCCCGGCGGCGACGATGAGCCGCCCGTTCTCGGTGACGGTGAGATTCAGCTCGCCGGCGATCCGCGCCACGGACATGGACGAGGTGTTGGTGAGCGCCAGCATGAGGGTGGCAGCGAGCAGCTCGGGCGTCTTGACCGGGGAGTGCATCATGCTGCCGTACATGCCGCTGGAGACGACGGCGGCGAGGAGCAGGCTGGCGGCCACGGTGGCGTAGGTGAAGGCGACGCACCGGTGCGTGGCGTGGCGCAGCGCGGCGATGTCCATGTCGAGGCCGACGAGGAACATGTACAGGATGCGCCCCGCGGAGATGTAGCCGCCGTACATGTCCTCGACGTTGTCGACGTCGACGTGGACGATGGCGCTGCGGAGTCCCATTCCGCCGACGACAACGCCGGCCTGGACACACGTACGTACGCTTCATCAGGAAGAAATTCATGATCGTCTTAAGCCAATCAATGATTGAGCAGAAATTAAGGCGGAGAGAGTACGAGGATCTGGGAGATGACGCTGGGCTGGTTGTAGCGGCGGAGGAAGAGGTGGAAGAACTTGGAGAGGACGATGACGGCGAGCGCCTGGATGGCGACAAGGAAGAGCGTGTCGAGGGCGATGCCGGGGATGGGGGAGAGAGCGAGGGGGTCGATGTGGGAGCAAATGTAGTAGGATCTCGCCATCCTGCTTGCATATATGCCGCGTACGTACGGCGATCGCCGGCTCGCCGCCGCTTGATTGCTCGTTCGATCCGGCCTCCTGCAGGCTGCAGGTGTGTGCAGTGCGTTCACGTGCTAGCTAGCTGCATGCGCCGGCCGCGCGTTCATGCATTCACGATAGATGCAAAAGCTAGCGAGAAAAAAAAAATCAATTAGGGCATTTTTGGAGGGATGGCCATGAGTCTCGTGGTGGCGGTGGCCGGGGAGACGATGCCTCGCCCCGGAATAGGCAGGTGGCTGTCGCATCATGCAGCTCCGGTTCCATCCGCGCGCATGCATGATCTTCTTGGACTGAGCAGTGACCAAGCAGCCAAGAGTAATTAATTACGGAAATGCTAAACACCGGTATCCCGGTCGGGCTCGGTCGGAACAGGACATGATTTTTAAGTATCACATCACCGGATGTCCGAGGGGTCCAGATAGTACTCCAGTCGCCATCGCACTGGTCCTTGCGTGGGAGCCGGCAGCGTTACTGGCAGCGTCAGTCGCCGCCGGCGGCTGTGCTCCTGGCGCCTTCTCCTCAGGCAGCATCAGTCGCCGCTGGCGGCTGTGCTCCTCACGCTTTCTCCTCCTCGGTGTCGTCGCCGATGCGCACGGGGTCAGTGCGGGAGAGGGGCACGAGTATGGAGCACCAGATCTCGCCTGCGGCGGCGCTCGCGGCCGCCGGCACGTTGTCTCCTGACGGCGATCTCTATCAACCGCAGGTATCCCCTTTCTCCCATTCCTCTTTTTTTTTCTTCCAAATTCATCTCATTACTGATTTCGATTTTTCTCTCATTTTTGCGATTTCTAGGGTTCGTTGAATCCCCAACCTGTTGATGGGACTCCTCATATCTCATCCAAATTGAAATCGAAGTAAGCTAGTACTCCTTTTTTTCTCTGTATTTTGTTCATTTTAATGGGTGGTGGTTGCAACAGAGAGGGGGATGTGTGTATATGCTGAATCATATGACACCTGCTGCAAAATGTTCCAATCACTTAGACTTTTGATTTGAAATGATGTGATACTTTGGTTCAATTGATTAACATTCACCATTAAAATGATATTTTCTTTGTTCTTTTACCTTTTTCAATAATCTCTTGATACATATGCACACACAGAGTTGAAATGGCATTGCCATGCGCTTCAAGTGAATCAGATTTCATGCATGTTCCAAAGAAGACGAGGTGCTCTCCGAGGTTGAACAAGGTTTCAGCTCCACCCTCACTGGAGAAATCTAACGCATCTCATTCCAGGAAGAAGAAATGTGCAGTAAAACCCACTGTAAATCGCAATGATCCTATGGGAAAATCAAAACGTACTTGCAAAAAGGAGTTGAAACTGGACAATGAAAATGTGGTACTGCCTACATTTTTATTTCATTTCTTTCACATGTGCATCCCTCATTAGTATGTGTTTTAACACATCATGAACAACTGATTTTTTGTAATTGCTTGCCACATTTTTTTTTACAGGCACGGAGTGAAACTTTCAGATGCAACCCAAGTCGCCTCAGCTCTATAGTAGCTCTTTTATCACATGATCAGAATGGTTTTGTTGTCGATGCTGGATTTGGTCATTTGCTATCTATGCAGGCTTGCAATATTCCAAAGGGCATGATAATGTGGCTGATCAAAAGTGTTAATTGTTTATCTGGGACATTGGAAATTGGGGGGAAATCATTACCCATCAAGCCACTCGTGAAGAAGGTGATGGGAGCTCCCAGTGGGCCTATTCATGTGGAACTTTCAAGAGATGGTGATCTCAGGTTGAAGAATAAGTTTACAGTGAAAGGTATAGGACAACATATACACATCACCATATCTGAGATGCTTAAGGAAAACATAAAGGATGAGTTCACCATATCATTCATGTTGGTCGCTCTGTGTGTTTACCTTGCTCCTATGGCGAACCTGTCAGTGAATAGGGATTACCTGGGAGCTCTTAGTAATGTGAAGAAAATTAGCGATATGAATTGGTGCGAGCACATAGCTGATTTCTTGATCCAAGGGATCAGTGATTTCAAAACAAACAAAAAAGACAATGTATACGTGCGAGGCTGCGTCCATATCCTCAATGTAAGGTTTCCATGCCATTCCATTTCCTGTAATTTCACTCCCCCCTCTCCTAATTGCTTTTTTTTCTTTTTTTTAATGCCCATTTTTGTGTTCTAAATCCAGATTATCTTCACGGACTGTGTTGCAAGCTACTCTGCTCCACAAGGCATTCCACGCATTCTGCATGTAACTACCGCACACCTTCTCGCGGTAAATTTACTTGTTGTCAACAAATCATCAGGCCAAATAGATTATGATTCTCTCCAGGTATCATAGTGTTGATGCAAAAAACACACACTGGCCTGAGAGAGTTGCTTTACTCTAGTGCAGGTCCAAAATTAGGGTTTTAGGTTCTAGGGCGTGCCAGTTGATTTGATCCTGCAATCAACAAGAAAAATATGCAAAGAATATCAGTAAACGATAGACAATCGGCCATAGGGCCGATTTCATATCGTATGTGACCTAGCCGATGCAATAAAACATGAATCGGCTATAAGGTATGAATCAATGATAGAAGTAACCCTAAAACTAGTATATCGGCTGTAGATGTTAATGTTACATATTCAGTAGATCAGTATTACTTTAGAAACAAGCAATTGGGATAGATCGAACTGAATCGAGATAGTATAAATTGCTCAAGTCTAAAGATAACATGAAATAACGATTATATAGACTAATGTCATAGCCGATATCTAGATTTAAGCATGTATCGGCTATAGCTCCGATACAACCTTATACTAGGATATTCTCTAGTAATAAATATATTCAACTGTAACCAATTAAATTGGTATCAAGCTCAATATATTTATGTTAGATTAGATCCTGATATAAGGGGCAAATATAGAACATTAAACAAATCATAAAACGATGTAAAACATCTATATCAGGTAAGATCGGCTGAAACTCCGATACTATCCTTATTAACAACCATAAAGCAAATTAGATATCATGATTCTAAATACGACTTAATAGGTTGGACTTAACCAATGCAGCATTAAGTATAAATAGAAGCATGAGATCTAAAGAATCAAGCCGATGATTGTCTTTTAAGGATGGTGGATACATTATATAATCTAAATTAACAAAGTAATCTAGCCGATATCGAAGAAACCCTAAAAAGGATCTAGCCGATGCAAGCAGATTGCATTGCCGACTTAAATTATGTAACGTATATGATAACTCGGAGATTCACAACATAGAACTAGAGTGTAATAGAGATGTAAGCACTAGCCCTAATGATGCAAATCGCCATGACAAGATATACCTTTTCGTCGAAGATCAAATTGATGCAGCATGACTCGAGAGCACAAACTTGTCGAAGAGTAGAAAGTAAAGGTGGCGATGCGCCGAGATTGATTGAACGTCTGTTGTTATTATTTACAAGACTTCGGGATTATATTTATACCCGAAAATACAAACATTGTCCACTACGGACACGACTCATATTAACCTAATACAAATCCAACTAGCGAACAAGTCCCTTAGGCGGACTCTTACCGAGAATATCTATAAGGAAATTACATAAAATATCCTAATTAATAGATACAATTGCCTCCACGGGACTCTATCCGTGCATGGCAATCCATATGAATCACGTTAACATAACCCAATGACGTGTACCGAGTCACATTACCGAAATCGGCTCCATCGGCTAACCTTGTCCAATTCTGACTCTGCCGATAAGTTCATAGCCGATTCGGACCTCAGCCGATGCGCACTCCGTTTCCGATACCCTCGCATATCTTCAAATCTGCTTCGGATCAGGTTGTGTTTCCGACCCTTGTAGATTAGATTTGCTTACCAAATTCCATCGTCAACACATAGTTGCATTTCTCTATGGGTCATACTCTCGATATTAAGCACTTCAGCAAACTTATATTTATATATATTGTGTGTGTGTGTATGTCACTTTTTGTCAGATTAAAGAGATAGAAAATACTGTTTATTGCAATGAGATGACATGTGAAGATGGGGATAGGCAGCCCGGCAAGCCTAGCAGAGGCGTTCCTGCTTTAGATGTTGACAATGGATATGAAGGGACAGGATGGGTAGACATCCCATGAATTGAACGAGAATGAGAAATTCTCGGAGCGAACCAAATGCGATGAGGTATATTTTTTCTGCTCACCATACCGCCTTTTATGCAACCTTTGTATATATAATATGTGAATAGGGGGCTGTCAACTGTATGTTCATTTATATATAGGGTAATAGTATATTCCTTTTGTCACAAAATATCTCATACAAGTACTGATTTTTAATTAGTTCCCCCCTTCTGTTTTTCACAGCCATCCGTACTTGATAACTTGGTAAGTAGGATGAATCAGAGACTAAAACACAGACGTGATGAAATCATCAACCATTGCATACAACAGCTTGAAGTTATTTTGGATGCATCAGACAAGAAAATAATTTCTGAGTTTCAAACAGAAATAGCCAAGTTGACAGCTGGAAATGGCTTAGCTAGCACATCTCAACCTGTTGATGAAGTCGCAAAAGGGATCAAAGTGATGTAATTTTTGCAGCAGGCAGTGCTGCTACCCATGATGCTGAGCAGGGAGAGAGTGATAAGAAAAATAGTGGACCAAAAGCAACTGATGAGTCTGCGCCCCAAAAGAATGTTGCACATGACGACCAATCAATTTCTAAAATTGTTGCTATTGCAGCCTCTGCTGCCCATGATGCTTCTCAAATCGAGCATATGTGCAAGAAATCTACTGAACAAGGCATGAGAGCAGCTTGCTATGGTGATGGGGCTGAGAAAGATGAAGGTCGACGGGCTACTAGTGATGCCGATCACACTTCAACAGAGGAGCAATTCCCTGGAGCGTCCATGATGGATTCTATGACAGACGATACTAGTAAGTATCAAAATGTGTGTTTTCCCTACATTCTTGAGACACCTTTTTTCCATAATTGATATTTTCATTCTTTTTACAGCAATTGATACAAAGGAGGTAGTTCAGATGCTTGAAACTATTGTAATAGATGATTCATCACAGGAATCTCGTCCTGCTGTCATCATGGTCCCTCAACTGACTGAACCGATCCTAGATGGCGAGCGCTTCCCAGACCCTGGCACTGTGCCTCCTGCAACTAAGCACATGGCTAAAAGGTGTAAATCTAGCCATACAAGTGTCGAGGCCATAGCACAGCTAGGGAAAGGGAAGCCGGTACATGATGATTTCACCCTTAAACTGTTTCAGAATCATGTTCTAAGGACAATCAAAGGCAAAGGCGATGCGGTTAAGGTATCGATCGATGGATCATATGTCATCGAAGAGGAGTTCCAGTCTGCGTTGAAATACTCCAATGAGGTGGACTCAAATTTCATGTGGGTATGCTGTAAAGCTATTTGGCTGATTAGGATTCAAAAAACAAGATAATCGTGGATCCAGTTGCTGTTGTAAGCTTCTCTATCCCAGTCCTGTTCTTCATTTTTTAGATTATCTTTTAGAGCTGAGGAATAGTCTATAATTTGTGTCTGTTCACCAATTAACAGAATCAGTTGATTAAGACAATTGAAACCTGCAACCTTAAAATGGTCAGGGACAAATTTTCAAAGGTCAACCTTGAAGAACTAGACCGGGTATGCTTCACATTCACTCTCTACTTGTTTTTCTTTTTTTTTGGCACCATCATGGTTGATTCAAATGCGTTTCTGTGGGTGTTTGCGGTGGTGGGTTGTCTTTTAGATGTATTTACCAATTGTGAAGGACCATCATTGGTTCTTGATTGTGATCATCATGTCCACTAAGAGAGTACAAATATATGACTCCATACGGAACCCAACAAGCAGCAAGGACGATCACAGCGATCTATGGTACAATGTGGTAAGGGAGGACAGTGCCATCACTCTTTCTTTGGGCTTTTTATTCTAAACTGCTATAATATGTTTCCTTTCTAAACTTTTTCTGAATTTTTATAGAGTAGCAATCTGCAGCTCGTGATCGACATGCAGAGGCGGGTTGAAGGGAAGGATCAATTTGGATTTACTATTTTCCCAGTTAGTTACCCTGAATCGCCTTATCAAGAGAACACGTACGCACACACCTATTTCTTACAAGGTTTCTAAATTATCATTGTGATTCCATATTTGATTTTCACTCTTTGCCTTAATTTTATGATTTTTTGCCCCCCCCCCCGCACCGAGCGTAGGCATGATTGCGGTTTTTGTGTCATAAGGATGCTTGAGTGTCACAACGGTAGATCTCTCATTGGATATCACACGGTACTGCTCAATTTTTCTTACAAGGTGATTATATTTATTTTCAAGAGAATGACATTTTGCTTCATTTCATCCATGCAGAATTACATGAGAGAATATCGTAGGGAGCTATGCAAAAGGTTGATGTATCATCGCTTCAATGACTTACATCCAAATCGTCGTTTCTAAGCTTCTCAAGCAACGTCGGTTTTATGCTTAGGCCATTTTTTGTAGCCCCCTCCCTCAATCAACATATGTAACATAATAACAGTTCTAACTATGTGCGGCAAGTTTTAGAACTGTGTATACAACAACTGTTGTCTGGAACTGGAAGTTTGCAAGGAATAGAACTATTATTTCACATGAGGATATCTATCTTCTTTTTCCTGTACACATATTTTTTGATCTGGAAGTTGTTGTGATGGAAACAAAAAACTTTTTCTTTATATGAAGTGCATTTATATGGGGTAGACTTTTCTTTGGATTAAATATATTTTTTTGTTTACAGAAACCATGATACCTCCTAGGTATCACATGATCCTCCTAAGGTATCATGTCTGAAACCAACAGGTACCACGATAGCATCCATGGTAGTGAGCTCAGTATCATGATATCTCCCAGGTATCACATGATTCTCCTAAGGGATCACCCCTTGCAACCAGGTGATACCATACATGATACTGAAGGAGGATCATGATACCTCCCAGGTATCACATGATCCTACTCAAGTATCATCTGTCAAGGAGGATCATGTGATACCTCCCAGGTATCATGTGATGCCATACATGATACTGAAGGAGGATTATGATACCTCCCAGGTATCACATGATCCTACTCAAGTATCATCTGTCAAGGAGGATCATGTGATACCTCCCAGGTATCATGTGATACCATACATGATCAGGTATCATGTGATTCCATACATGATACTGAGGAGGATCATGATACCTCCCAGGTATCACATGATCCTACTCAAGTATCATCTGTATCATGTGTCATACCTCCCAGGTATCATGATCCTCCTCAGTCATGATACATGATGCCCCCCAAGTATCATTATTGTGTGATACCTCCCCAGTATCATATGATCCTACTTAGGTATCACATAAGATAATACATTGGGGGCTATCATGTGTGAAACCTTGAGGCATCACACATGATACCTTGTGCAAAAAACTGTCGGCACCAAATATCTTATGATCATTTTCTAATATATTACTACATTTAATAGTATGCAAACAAATAAGTTCAACAATAGTATGCAAACACAGAAGCAATCTTTACAAATATGGTGTTTTAGATGCTATGGTGTTTACGAGAAAATTAAGCGGCACATTCTGTGGTTAGCGGCACATTTTGTACATTCTTTCTGTTCTCCATCCCTCTCGTCCCCCAAAATTGTGGTTTCTGTGGTTAGTGGCACATTCTGTACATTCTTTCCGTTCTCCATCCCTCTCCTCCCCCAAAACCGTGGTTTCTGTGGTTAGCGGCACATTCTGTATCTTTGCGGTCTCCATCCCTCTCCCCCAAAATTGTGGTTTCTATGGATTTTGTTTTCTTCGGCCCTGCACATAACCCGGCCCTAAACATGACAAAACAGTTATAAGTTTCATATTGTATGTAGAAACATTTCATGGACAACTATCAATAGTTTACCTGTAGTCTATTTCGCCTCTGTACCTGTAGCTTCAACACTTTTTTCTGACTTCTTTCTTTTTCTTCCCCCGCCTGAATTATTGTTACCATCAAGAACAGATTTCAGCCTAGTTGATTTTCTTGGCCTACCCTTTGAAACTTTCTTTTTAGGATCCTGCAGCGTCTTGATGGTGTTACTCTCGTTCACAGATTTTTCTTGGTTATCCTTAGACTGGGCCTTCTCAACATGTTGTCCTCCCATTGGCGTCAAGTTCATTGACGCAAGCTTTTCTGCCAAATCGTGCACTGTTCTGATTGCAAGATCATATCCTTCTTTTGTCTTGCATGCCTCGCTTGCAACTAAAACTGATTTCTTGCAAACTCTAATATACCTCATCTTTCTGGTTGATACCTCATCAACATCATGCGGTACAGGTGGGATTGAGTTGCTTTCAGTTCCATTGAGTGTCCAACGATTAAGCAAGTATTTTTCTGGCAATATATAAATATTTAGTTGCGTCATGACTTTCAAAATATGGCCACACAACAGGCCATCTCTCTCGAACTTCTTGCAAACACAATGGAATGAGTGATCAGCCAAATTCACTTGAACCAGGAATCTTTTGTTGTTTTCTGGCAAGATTTTCCTAACATAATATGATCCTGGCTCTGACTCACAGGCCACCGTGTACATGGTAGTCATCTCGAGGGCATCTTTGAACTTCTCAAAAATTGCACGTGTGTAGAACTTCGAAGCTTGTTTCTCCATTGGATATGGATACCTTGACCAGAATGTGGGCTCCGTCTGCACAGTAACAAACCTCTGGTGGTCATTCCTGTCCAAACAAGACTGCACAAGCTTTTCATATTGCGAGATGAAGTTTCGGATGGACTCTCTTGGGTGTACGAAGTCCTTGAAAAGAGAATTCATTCCCTCACTGCGTTGGGTCGTGCTCATGAAGGGAAAGAAATACTCCACGAAGTAGCACGGAACCCACTTCTCTTTGATGTCAAATAAGTGCTGCAAATACATGTTCCCCTCCAAGCCATGCTTAGCAACCATCGCTCGCCAGCTTGTTTTGAACTCATCAAGTGTCAATGAACAATCAACAGATTCTTGCATATCAGTTTTAAATCCTTCTAGCTCGCTCAACAGCCCCCAGTTTGAGACTTGCATTTCTCTGCACATGCCACATGCAGCGCCTGTGAATTGTGTCTTTTAGCACTTTCGCAATTGCGATTTCCATAGCTTTATCCTGGTCTGTCGTGATACACTTTGGTGCTTTCCCATCCATAGCCTTCAAGAATGTCTCGAACACCCACTCGAATGTCTGCACTGTCTCATCCTTTAGGAACGCACATCCAAAAAGGATTGTTTGACCATGATTGCTGACGCCAATAATAGGAGCAAAAGGAAGATTATATCTATTGGTACAATAAGTGGTGTCAAATACAATACAGTCGCCAAGCTTCTTGTATGCCTCTCTTGAAGCTCCATCCACCCAGAACAAGCTAGCAACAGTACCATCATCGGCCAGTTCCATGCTATAGAAAAATGATGGGTCTTCAGCTTGGAGCTCCTAGAAATACTTGATTGTCGCTGCCACGTCCCCACTCTCTGTGTGTTTTCTCATTGATGTCCGAAGGTTGCTCACATCCTTTTTTGTGAATGGGACGTTCCGCAAAGTGCCATGCAAATCTGCCAAAATGGACATGACCCTGTGCGTTGGGATGTTGTTCTTGTGTAGTAGCTCAATCAGATCATAGTCCTCATCTGATATGTTTCTATGAGACTGCAAGAACCTGACTTCATTTTGGTCCATTGGGGGGTGATTATGCTCTAGATCAGCAATAGTGACAATCCATTTATCGTTACGTTTGACAACTACCATCCGAGCTTTACAATCTGTTCTCCGCAACTTGTTGGTTTTTCTTGATCCATCGCTAGAGTTGCTCGATGCTGAAGCTTTTGGTTCCCTGGCTGTACGCTCTGAATGACAAGCAAATTCATACCTGTTGTACTGTTTTGTGACCTGACTTTTCTTGTTGCTCGAGACCTTTGTGCCAAACTCCCAATCTTTTGCATACTTATTGTAGTAGTCCTGAGCTTCCTTATGCGAGAAAAATTCCATGCCAACAAACGGCCCGGCAGAATGCTGCTTCTGAATACCATCCATTTCTACACCATCCATGGACAATTCATGCATATCATCCGTTCTATCCATTTCCATATCATTACGGTCGCATCCAGCTCTAACAAGCGTCTTCTTTAACATCTCTATTTCAGCAGTTAACTCATCTGACATTAACTCATCCTCATATGATATTGCTCTCATAACTGATTCACTAGCCACAAACACACTAATAGAATGTGTACACAAAGGGGATTCACTTGGGGCCATCCCTTTTTTTGACTCTGCCTGGGGCATGAAACGAAATCACACAAAATAGCAACAAAAATAGGAGTCAGGTACCATCAGACATTTCATCGAACACACTGCATGCACAAAATAGATATAACATAGGAGTAGCAACAAAAATAGGAGTCAGGTACCATCAGACATTTCATCGAACACACTGCATGCACAAAATAGATATAACACAGGAGTGGCAAGCGAGTGAATTCAGAGAGACTGACAGTGGCCGGCGTTGGCGGTGGCAGAATCAACCGAGGAATCGCGCGCGGAGGCGTGCGATTCTGAGGAGGAATCACCGGGATGCAGAGGAGCTGGCGGATGGAGCGGGTGCCGATAAAATCAACCGACATTCGTCGGGATGTGTAGGAGACGGCGGACGATGCTCGCGCCGGTGGAAGGAAACGAGGAATCGCGCGCGGATGCGCGTGATTCCGTGTATGTTTCGCCGGGGATGTGTACAAGCCGGCGTGAGCGGAGCGCTGGTCGTCGTTGTCCTTTATGCGCGAAGCAAGCGAGCGATACCGTATCGGTATCAGAATCATCCCGTTTTTTATCGGGATTCCGGTATATAGCATCCCCCATTAATTAAGGAGAAGATGATCGATGTGGCACATTAATCCTATTCGAGACGGGATGGGATTTGGCTGCCACGGGGAAGACAACAACAGCGAGGTCGTAATATGATAGATGTAAATTATAAGGGTTTATTTGTCAAAGTGCACCCGCCGCTTTCGCTCTCCCACTTTCTGATCTGTGGATCTCCCTGTCCTATCGAACGGTCAAAATGCACACAAAGGCACAAATAGTATCTGTAACGCCCCGATTTTCGGGTGGCGTTAAAAAGCTATTTTACGAAAATTCTAATCGCGAAAATTTCGTTCTTTGAATGTTGAGTCTAAGTTGTACCGTAGATCTCAGTTTAAATCCCTCCACCCATTATCAAAAATCATCTCCTCTGAATTCTTTTTCCAAATAAATCCCCGAAATTTGATCCTCCGCTCCTTCGAATTCTCGCCAAATATTTCTCGCAATTACAAACATATCAAATTCCTATTTTGAATCCCCCCTTGACTCCGTCGTATTTTTCCGGGTTCAAATATGTAATTTCCATTCAATTCCGGCATCAAATACCCTTCAATCCCCTCCAATTAAATTTATCCGCAGAAGTCTACTTTACCTCCCTCCTTCCTCTTTCTCTGTCATCTCGTTCTCTCTCTCAGCTCTCTCATTCTATGTCTCTCTCTCTCGCAACTCTCTCTCTCCTGCTTGCTTCTCTCCTGCCCGGATTTTGGCTTGCCGCCCGCGCCGATTCAAACCGGCCGCCTGCCCGCGCCCTGCCGACTGCCGCGCCAGCGCCCTGCCGACTGCCGCGCCAGCCGCCTGCCGCCGGCGTCACCGTGACGCCCTGCCACCCACGCCGCTCCCATCCAAAAACCGGGAGGCAGAGCTCCTCCTCCTTCTCTCTCCCTCTCCCCAAACGACAAGGAGCAGAGCCCCTTTCACCTTCCCCTTTTTCCCCTTTTCCCTTTCCGCCGGCGTCATCCTCTGCCGCCTTGGCCGCCGTGCCCGGCAGCCGCAGCACGCCACCCCCACCTTGACCGCGCCCGTGCTTTTCCTTCCCCTAGAAGCTTCACACGGCGCATATATAAGCCGCACACCTCGCGCGCGGGCCTCCGCTTCTCCTCTTTCGCCGCACCTCCCTTTTCTGCTGCCGTCGCCCGCCGCCCGCCGCACATGGGCGTGCGTCGCCTCCGGCCGCCGTCGCGCGCCGCCTTGGCCGACGCGCCCGGCCGCGCCGCGTCGGCCTCCGCCTTGGTCGCCTCCCTCTCCCCCTCTTCGCGCCGCCTCGCGGCTGCCGCTCGCCGCACGCGGGGGCGCGTCGCTGTCGGTTCACCGCCGCCTCCTCGCTGCCCTTGGCCGCCGCGACCGCCGCCGCCACGTGCCGGCCTCCTCTTCTCCTGTCCCGCCGCGCCTGCCAACACGCTGCCGCGTGCAACCTCGCCCCGCCGCCAGCCTTCCCCAACTCCACCGCGGCCGCGCGCCCCTTTTCCTCCCTCCTTTCGCCGCTCTCGTCGCCGGCCGCCGACGAGCGCCGCAGCGAGCCACTGCTCCCCCTCTCCTCGCCGTTCCCGCCGCCTGGGCCGCCTCCCTCTCCCTCTCGCCGGCGCCAAGGGCCGCGCGCCGCGCCCGGCCGCGCCGCACCGCGCCGCGCCGGCCTCCGTCTCGCCGTCCCGGCCGCCTCCCTCTCAGGCTTGCTCGCAAGAAGAAAAGAAGACAGAGAGAGAAGGAAGCAGGCAGAAACGAGAGAAGAAGGAGCAGGGAGGAAGAAGAGAGGAGAAAGAGAAAAGAAAATAAAGGAGGTGGGACCCACGGTGGGACCCACTCCTTGATTCTCTCTCTGCGGGCCCCCTTTCACTGGTAAAAATATCCTACAAAAGTCTAGACTGCATCCCTATACTCCTTTGGGCCATCCGGTTGGATAGATTTCGAAAGTCCATTCCTAGTCCCTCCTTGCAGGCTAGCTACTTTGAAACAAAGGTCCATATTTACTCCCTAACTGCAAGCCCATTGCCATGAACCAAGGTCTGTCTTCTCTCCCTCTGTGTCAATAGCCCATAAACCAAAAGTCTACCCCTTACCCCTCACAACAAGCCAACCACCCGTGAAACGAAGTCCATCATGGGTCCCTCATTCCTCCCTCTACCCAAAACAGTCACCCATGGACCGAAGTCCAACTAACCCCCTTCGCCATTGGTTGGCCCCACCAATCAGTGAGAGTAAGAAATATTTTTGAGAATGTTTCTTTTCCAGAAATTCAATAATTCCATTCCTTTATTCCAGAAATTCCAATAAACTCCATAAATCATTTCTTTGATTCCAACAAAATAAATAAATATTTTTCCTTGTCCAGAAATTTCATGATTTACTTTCCCTGCTCCGGAAGTTCAAATAAATCTTTTCCTTGTCCATATATCTTTTTCCTATACTCCGGACATTTCCGTAAATCGTTCCCTTGATCCGATGTCTCCAATTTAACTTCCGAAATTCATATCTCTTAGTCCGCAACTCCGATTGACCCCGTTCCACCTTCGAAAATTCCGTTAAATTGTGATCTATCTTATAGCACTATTATTTAGTCTAAATAGGATATTTGTTTTGGTCTTTTGTTTAGGTTTTTGATTGTTTGTGCCTAGTTGCGGTTACCGGATTTTTCGTCAAGCGAGGATTTCTCGAAGATTCGCGAAGATTAAGGCCCTGAGCAAGGCAAGCCACCTTTGAACATCTTGAGCCTATATTTAAATTTAATTATATTGTTTGCAAAATATTTATGCATTGATAGGATTCCACGTGAACTGTTTGCCCCGTCTGCCAGGCAGATCGGTGGGCCTACCTAACTTGCTGCATTTAATCCTTCCCTTTGTTAATTGCTTCATCATGTTTCCCTTGTAACCATCTTCGTTGCGCCTCGGTATAAGTGCACTCTGTACGAGTATCGCTGTCGCCTTCAAACTTAAAATATGAGAACATCTTGGAGTAAAACTTGATTTACAAAAGTATTGAAAAACCCGACGCCTGGGTCGGTGCCTTGTGAAAGAAAAATGAGTTTTAAAAATAAAACTCGCGACACAAGGCCATTCCTGGGCGGGATGCTTGTGCGGTCGCCTTTAAGGACCGATTCCTTCGGAATTACATCCGAGCATATAATCAGTGCGACCACATGGGTGAAATGGGACACCCCTGGCTGAGTAATTAGCTAGGCCAAGGAAGCCTTGATGCCAAGGGACAAGTGGATTCGCCGGGGTGGTGTCGGGGAGGACCCCTGGGCTTCCTGGCACAGTATGGTCTGGGACCTAACCTATTGTCGGTCCGGATGACCCCTCCCGTTGGCATATGGTAACTTTGTGTCGGCTTTGGAAATGCCTTGTCGTGAAAGCCTCAAAGTCACCAGACGTGGCTGTTTTGCACGGGCTGGGTGACCCAGGCTAGTAACGTCGTGTGGGTAAAGTGTACCCCCTCTGCAGAGGTTACTAAACTGTTCGAACAGCCGTGCCCACGGTTATGGGCGGATGTGAGGTGATTTCTTAGCGTAGTTTTTGTTTTACCATGCTTTGAAAAGAGATGATAATGGTTTGGGAAACTTGATGCTTGGGAAGCAATTGGCTGTCAGGGAGACAGCGGGACAGGGAGTCCCTAATTGGTTGTCAGGGAGACAGCGGGACAGGGAGTCCCTAATTGGTTGTCAGGGAGACAGCGGGACAGAGAGTCCCTGGAAATAATTGGTCGTTTTGGGACCACATATCTCGGGAAGATTGGATAATTGGTTTGGTTTGGGAAACCAACTTTTAGGCCAACTCTGGGAGTTGTGCAAACATGAAATCAATTTGTTACTTCTCACTCCCGACTGAGCTGAGACTTGTCTCGCTCTGGTTGTGGACAAGCACACACTTAGATTGTTCAAATCTTGAAAATAAAACTGCCTTGCTAAATAAACAGCCTCTCCTTGAAGCTTGCATTAACCACTTAAGTTTCCCTGGCTTGCTGAGTACGTAAGTACTCACCCTTGCTTTCTATATATATATAGTTATGCCAGCTCTGAAGGTGAAGCCGAAGTGAAGATTAGGGTTTCGTCCTAGTTCCCTGCTGTTGCCTGTGGTGTTGGGTGTTAGTTCGTTGATTTCCGCTGCCGTGGTCTCTGATGTTGTTGCTTCCGCGTCGTCTGTTGCAATCTCGGGTTCCCTCGAGAGCTGCAACTTAAGTTAAGGTAAATAAGTCCCTTATTTAAATTAAGGATTACAATGATTCATAATTGTCACCGTGGGTACCAGCGCTATGTCCTGGGACTGGTACCGATATCACGGTCTCGTAGGAAGCGGTTCGCGCTGTTTTCCTACGACACGCTCCTGTCAGGTGCCGTTGTACGGCGGTGCCAGATTGGGGTGTGACAGTATCGCAGCCGTTAGCTATCTATCTGGGACCTTTTTACAAATTTTCCCGTGCTCAACTTCCTTCCATCCAATTGGACGGTTCAACCGGACATAATAAAATTTGAAAATATACATTATTATTTTACCTTTTTACAATTATATATATATATATGTTTTTATAGAATTGTGTAAATATACATGTACCGCAGTGAGGAGGCGCGATCGATTCCATTACACGGTGTAACCCGCGGGATCGACACGGTACCACGTGACCATGCCGCGGGATTCGGTCCCGCGTTCTTGCTCCGCCGTGCTAATCAATCGGTCCCGCATTTCCATCATGCGATACGGGTATATTTTTACACTTCTTCTAAAAACATATATATAACTATAAAAAATTAAAAACAACATGTATTTTCAAAAACAATTCTACGATTAATTAATATAGGACACGGTTCAGGATCATTCTGTAAAATGCCACAGCAGTTCGGTTCCCTCTCCATGCCCAGCGATGTCGGCGGCGGCGCCGACCACCGGAGATGGGTCTGGTGGGCGGAGAGAGGTCGGAGGCGGAGCCCATTATTCCGGGCGTCGAGAAGGAACCCCGATGGGTTGAAATGGAGGACACCCGCAGCCGCAGGGCCAGGAAATAGTTCCGAGAAAGGGACTGGAGGCGTCTCCACTTCCAACTCGTCGACCACATCGGCGACGATGCTCGCCGTGGCCCTGGCGGATGCAGATGAGGCCATTCTCCATGCCCTTGTGCTCCCAGATAGCTTCGCGGGCGTAAGTACGTGTCTCACTATCCCATCCCCTCTCCCTTCCTCATTCGCGTTCCAGGGCTCACACCCTCATTCATCCAACCAGTCCGGGGCTCATAGGTCTTACTCGGAGCTAGGAGAGAGAGATTCTTCGATCTATGACTTGTGTGCTAGTATAGCAGTATAGGCCAGCAATGCCAGCCTAGTTAGATCTGCGTTTTTGGTTCGTCTATCAATAGATTTGGAGAGGGAGTAGTTTACTGAATCTGAGCCCATCGTGTTCCAGTCGATTCATCGCACAAATTTCGCCCTGATTTTACATGTCATATGTAGGCAATGGTAGTTCTCAACAATGAGGGTCTGATCGAGATACTTATCATACTTTGATGTGACTTGGGGGTTTCGGCTAATTTAGTTAGAAAACAGTTCGACCCTATTTTTGACGCAAAAGGTAGAGAGACTTTACCCTGTATCCATTAGATTAATGGTGGGTCAAAAGGTACAGGCCAAACGGCCAAACAAAAAGGAGAAGAAAACTGAAAAAAGAGGAAACAGAATTGGAGATAAAACAAGAAGAAAGAGAGAGAAAAGTAGAAGACAAAAAAGGAGTAAAGGGAAAAGAAGAGCTAGTTAAGCTTGATCGCCCAGCTGCGGGTGTTTACGCGGACGCTCGGTTTAACTCTGTTCTCCCAAGTATTGAGGTGATCTTTGACTCGGTGGAGGAGGTTTGATAAACTGTAGCTCGTTTGTTGAAATACTATGCCGTTCCGAGCCTTCCAAAGATTGTGTGCGTAGGTGGCAAAGCAAATAGGCAATCCTGGCTTGAGGTGCTCCTCGGAGCGAATGAATTTTCCTAAGTATTCGTGATTCTCGAGATCATGACTTTTGTGGACTTTAGACTGACGCCAACCTTGGGCTAAAAGCTGAGTTCTGAAATGAAATGATCCTTTTGTTTCTTAGAACGAGTAACTTTGGTGCATTTTTCTCAGCTGATTGCTCAGTCACGACTCATGAGTTCTGTAGGTTGTCCACCAAGTTATAGATAAATCCCACAGATTCTACTTGAATTGATCCATTACTTGAGAATGATTTGTGCGGTACTATTCATAATTTTTGTTCATTTCATTATTTTTATTTATTCCAAACTTGCAATTCCGTGCTATTTTGCCATGATCTATCTCACAACATGAAAGAAGTGATTTGCACATCCTGTCTCACATCACATGTTTGTCAATATGTGTTCTTTTGTTAAACAAAAAGAGTAAGACTTGGGGTGATTTTTCACACTCTAGGTCAATTACATCCAACAAGTTCTTTACGCTGTGTTTTTTCATGAAACAAGAAAAAAAAATCAATAACTCAATAAGCACCTAGCATAGTCCTCCCTTATATTAAGTCTGGTTATCATTTTTTAACTATAGTTTGCTTTGCATGTATAATTCTTCCCTTCACATGGAGATGTTATCCAACTTAAAATTTTCTGAAGTTCAGTTGGCTGATGACTAACTCATCTATGCTGCTGGTTTTGCTATACTGTTAGTCATCAAGACTTAGTGAAGCCAACATCTGATAGAGTAACATTGTTCCATGTGTTGTTAATTTGTTATTAATGCTACTGGTTTCTAAAGCCTTTCTCTAAAAAAATGCTAGTGGTTTCTGTTTCATATGGAGATTTTCAACAACATCCCAGGTCCTATCTTTTTGCACTTCTATCTATCTATTTAGGGAGAAATTTTTTCTTCAGATTTACACAGATGAGTGTACAGGAGGGAGTAACACTATTCCTATAACATCCAGTTTGGTGTCTGTTTTGGGTGTGCCGTGTGGATACGTTGGTGCTTGGACAGGAGGGCGAGGCCTGCAGCCTCGCCGCCTCTCTTTATATAGAGCCTGGTGAGACGAACAGAGAAGGGGGGGACTAGAGATAGGTTTAACTTTCTTTGTTGATTGATTCCAATTGACTGCCATAGTGCCATGCCTCTCCTTACATAGAGCAGGCTCCTAACAACCCTATCTAACAAAGCCTAACAAACTAACTGAATGTATGAGATGGGCTGAGTTCTGCCCATAACAATGTCTACTAGGCTGTTTGTTCCGTTTTTTTGACAATTGACCCTTTTGAAAAACTTATTGCGAAACTAACCCCCGGCAGAAACTTCAATCAAAAATAGGGCTGAGGTTGAGCCTCGTCTGCCTCCGCGGGACACTGACCGAAGTTAGCACGCAACCAACTCAAAGGAACCCCTGAGGTCTTCGTCTGACGCTGACCATCAGGTGCCACTGGAGGCTCCACACCAAGGTACTCCTCAACCCGCTGCCTCCAGTTCCCCGACACTGTGTCACCTGTGACTGCCTGACCCCGGATTGGAAGACCCAGGATCATGGCGACATCCTCCAGAGTGACGGTCAGCTCCCCGCAGGGTAGGTGGAAGGTGTGTCTCTGGCCGCCACCTGTCCACAAGGGCCGTCAGGGCAGCGCCGTTGTAAAGAGGCACCGGTCGCTGGGCCATGGTGACGAACGCCAAGAGCTTCGCCCGCCGTAGGTACGGGGTGCACCGGTCGTAGAAACTTTCCGGGGTTGGAGGATTTCTACGAGGAGAAGCATCGAGCTCCCTAGATTGCGAGCGGAGAGGTTAGCACCAACATTATTCAATTTGTTTCCACAAACTTTCTGTACGCTATATTGTCACTGACTACATGTTATTACATTTGTCTATTGATGCAGCGCCTGAAGACCCTCCGAGTCAGAGGTCACACGGCACACATACTGTTCGACAACCGGTACACCCCGTACCTATACCCCGTACCTACTACGGCAGCGATGTCGGAAGTTGGCAGCAAGGCTGGGCTGCAGGTCGACTGATGTGGTCGAACATGCTCATGCCCACCAACAGGGGGATCAAGAAGGGGAGGCGGGTGATGAGGAGGGCGAGCAGGACAAGGCGGCCGAGGAAGATGAGGAGGAAGAAGGGGATGATGCCCACCAAGAGGAGGGGGACGAAGAAGAGGAGGCGGATGAGCTCGGTCCCTCGCAGCTGGAGGACGCACCAGAGTCGTCACAGCCGGATCTCTCGCAACCCGGTCCGTCTAGAGCACGACGCAGGCGGGCTCCTTCGCAGGACTGGAGGTACACCCCCGATGTGCCTCGTCCTCGCACTAGAGGTAGGAGAAGGTGAGAGCAGGGTTCGATGGATGGATGGACTTCATGCATGGTTCGATGGATGGATGGACTACGACTTTTGCTTATTGTGTATGGATGGATGGATGGAATGATGGACGGACTGGAATGTTTTTTATTTGTTACATGTATGGATGGATTGATGGAATCTTTGGATGTATGGAATGAGGTTGGACCTGATGGATGGATGTATGGTTTGATAGTGAACACATGCATGAGGTTTTGCTGTGAAAAGTCTGCCTGGGGAGAGATGTGTCTTGTTTTGCAATGTGACATGTGCAAGCTCAGCGCCAGAAGAAATGGCGCTGAGGACCCCCCCAGCCGGCCGGACAGAAGGGTTGCTGGGACGGGACTCGGCCGAAACGGCTAAGTCCAACCTCAGCGCCATTTCCTCTAGAGCTGAGTATCCCAGGCTCAGCGCCAGATGGCGCTGAGGCCCCCCCAGCCAGCCACACAAAGGGCTTGCTGGTTTGGGGGGTGGGTGGGAGAAGGGGGACTCGGCAACCTCGGCAAAATCGACAAATACCACACAAGCTGCCACTAAATTTCATTGACAAGCCTAGTCATAAACGATGCAATCCTCATTTACCGAATATTAAATCGCATTGTTCTCTAGCATTCATTACCACGTCTTACGGACTCCAAACGAAATAAAACATCTGATAGTACGAAACGACAATTAGTACACGCGCACATTATAACGCGTTGACAATGCGAAGCTAGTACTACTGGGTGCATCGTGGGTACTTGCCCTTCCTTGCCGCTTCCGACCCAGCATCCTTCGCACGCTGTGCCTTAGCCAGCTTTCTTGACCGATTTTCAGCACGCTCTTCCTTTTCCCTATTCAGTCTAGCCAACTCCCTTAACTCCAACTCCTCTCTCCTTTCCCTCTCGGCCTTCTCCTTTGTGGCACGCTGCCGTTGCCGCTCCTCACGCTCTTCCTGGCGCTCGCGCCAGCTCTTAATCAACCTCTTATCGAACTCAGACATCTCCTTGTCAATCCACTCCACAAAGTCACAAATAGGGGGTGGTGCCTCAGGTTCCTACACATTAAATCACATTTTATATCTTCACGACAGACGACCATATATGCAATGCGAAACAAATTACACTACAAAAAATTTACCTTCACTGGAATCTTCGCCTTTCCCTTCCTTCCCTTAGGCACAGGCTTAGGTTTCTCCGGACTGTACGAGTAGTTGCGGCACATCCAGTACCTCTGGCCATAACTATCCCAGTCATCACTTATCTGAAAACAACACTCATCCCCACACCAACACATTGGGCGCTTCACACTTGGTGGAGGCAGCTGCTCAGGGGCAAAGCCGACTTCATCCTTCTTAAACATCCTATAATTACAAAAAAAAATCGCTACATCAAATGAAACATAAATATTAACACATACATACTCCCCTATCACAATACATCCATCAACTAACTATGGTTTAGAGAAACATAAGATGGTACTTCTTAACGATGTTTAAAATCAGAATTCAACAATACGAATCTTCCATAACTACCTAAATATTGAAGTAGAACATTACACCCCTCTCCCTTCCCCCTAAATCACATCCCATCTGCTCGGCGCCACGGTGGCCCGAGATCAGCGCCAGTCCCGTTGGCGCTGCTCTGTCCAACCTAACGCGAATTGCATTGGCGCTGACCCAACGGCCTATTTTTGATTGAAGTTTCTGCTGGGGGTTAGTTTCGCAATAAGTTTTTCAAAAGGGTCAATTTGTCAAAAAAACGGGACGAAGGGGGCGGTGGCAGATCAGAGATGGTGGAAGCCGAGGAACCGCCCTTCGGCCCTGTTGGCCATGGGATCCTTGAGGAGGTGGCCCTGCAATCCAATATGACTGATACGCATGCCAGCAAGTTTGGAGACCACCTTCCCCGCTTCCCGATTGCACAAAACTAAAAGCAAGGAGATCGAAGTATTATTTTATTTCAGTTGAATATTGTGTTAAAAGGGCCAGTTATTTGTAAATTAGATATATGCATGTCAAAGCATCTACGTGCTGTGTTATTTTGATATCGATAAATTCTATCTAAGACAAAACTTGAATGGCAAAGATTACATTCTGTCTAAGACAAAACGTGAATAGCAAAGGTAGAAACGGGGGGAGTACATACTTATCTATGTGGAGAAATATGAAAAAGTTACTGCAATTGGTTTATTACTTATGAAGTCATGGTGTTAAAAATCTAATTTGATTTTCATGATTCAATGCGGAAAAAAATCTAATTTGATTTCTCTGACGCACATATCTTTTCAGGGCAATCTACAGCATTAGCACACTGCTAACAATTGTGTGCACTTGGGAAGTCCTGTGCCAAGGTAGTACTCCTAGCTGATTGCACTTAGATATCTCAGACTGCATGTTTTAACAAAGCCATGTTGAGTGTTCTTGGAGTTTTGGTGGATATGGGCAGGATAATATTCTTATAAGAAAATAATTTTAAAAAAACAAGGGTATGTATCATAGTGAGTAAAGCTGTCAATTTTCTTTTTTAACTCAGGTTGTCAATGGAGACATGCATCTTAGTAGAAATCCAATGCTGTCATGCAGGTTATGAAACTCTTATTCACAGTATTGTGAGATCAACTTATTGTCAGTACACACTAATGAACTTTTTTAGGGTAAGCAGCAACTTGATATAAAGGCATGTTGAATTGAAAACATTTTCCTTTTAGAGATACGAATACAGATGTCTGTATAGATACCTACACATCAGCTTTATTTACTCTTTTCTCATTTAATCTTTATGATTAACCTGATTCGCCTTTATTTCAAAAGCACAAAAATCATAATGATAAGTGTTCTATTAAGTCAACTATACATGACAGTCAACTGTACATTCTTTACCATCTATTACATGTATATGACATTCTATACATGGAACCTATCCATCATGTTAATTCCTTTGCAGTGTAGCGTTCTTTCCTTAGGCATCCAATAGTCGTCTTCTGGCAGTTTGAGTCAATTTTGCGCATAATTTCTATGCGCATCCTATGTTTGATGTCATCTTCACTGTAGATATATGTCTTAAAGGATTGCAGGCTTGCAGCTGTGAGTCTATTGTCATGATGAGTCGATGAGCATACTTGATGTGAGACTCTACAATTTATTTGAACTACATAAATTTTCAGATAATAACAACATTAAATGGAATCTTTCATATCTCATGAGAATTAATCACTCATATCTCCTTTTTTTTTTCCAAAATAGTAACTTCAACTGCACTTACATATTTTTGCATTTCAGGGGGAAGAATCATGTTCACTGAACTGCCACCAACCACCAGGTTAAACTCAGAATGTTCTGATAAGGTTTGTTGAAGTCACTACTAGGAAAACATTCTGAAGAGAAATCAACTTCAGAGAAAAGGAACATGAACTAGATTTTGTGAAACTATTATTCAACGCAGCACCAGTACTTAAAAGGATGAGAATAACCTGTTATCATTCGCTTGCTGCTTGGCTACTCACTTCATAACCAAATTGAGCATTTTCATTTCGGGATGTTTATTATGTTATCATCTTCAGATACTTAGAGGTCAAATGACCTTGTGTTGGTTTCAAATCATGGACTAGATTCCATTTAGTTTGCTACTGTTTATTGCATTCAGTTTGACCATTGTGAGACTGAGACTTATGCATCAGATTGCTGAGTAAACACCTTCTCGTCTCTTGACCGCACACAGTATATCTTGGACATGATGTTTGAACCTTTAGTTGAAACATAATTTTCTCCGGATCTATATTTCTAACTAATTTTTTTAATCAAGTTCTATTATTTTGTAAAAAAAAATCAAAATTAATGTACAATCTCACTATTGTATATTACATCTCATATATACCAGGCTTTTATACATGCACCCAAAGTCGTGCAATGCACGACTAAGTGGCTAGTATACAAAGAAGAATTCATTTCCCCCTACCTTTCTGTTTGACTTAAATATTTACCTCTGGCTGAGCATCTGTGTAGCTTGCCACTTACTAGGGAATGGAGGCAACCATTCCAAGTTTTTTTTTGGTTAAGAGATATACTAACTGGTAATGGGCTAATGACACATTGATAATGCATGGATGTGATTCCAGAACAATTAGACTACTATGAATACCATATAACAGATAATTAAGGTGAATGTGCATGGATAACTTACAAAGAGATAGGGTTCATATGGAGAATGCTATATTGCATTCGCATTATTCAAAACAAGATTAAATTAAGCACTTTGACATCTAAACAAGTCATTGTTCAAGTAATGAACAATACTGCACCACTGGGAAGGAATAATAAACATGCAGAGTAGACAACATGGGCTGGTATGGCTGGTCCGCTGGAGTATAGGTGACCTTATTATGTGAAAATAGGGAAGTAGATAGCAGTACGGCAGAGATGCTGAAAGAAAAATGAGCTGATGAAGCATTTTACGGGTTGCTTGATGAGCCACGCCTCTGTGACTCAGGAAGATTACCTTCCTTGCCATCAAATGCAGTAGGTTTAGTTGAGCCATCTGGTTTGCTGTTATTTCTGTTGCTTTTCATTTGCTCAGTATTAGAGGAGGTTCGCCATTCATCAGACTTTTGTAAGGCTTCTCCTGTAGTTCCTCTGATTTTCTCATCAGCATTTGCAAGGAGGTCCCTTTTCTTAGGCTGCTCAGTTCCAGATCCCTGCAGTGCAGCTTGAGACCCTTGTTTCACACTGTCTTCTTGTGATATACTGGAGTAACTGGACTTGTCACCTTGTGTTTGCTGCGCTCTCATGCTCTTATCAGGAGTAGAAGGTAGCATTTCTCTGGATGTTGCTGAGCTGCCATAGCTTACTGTTTCTTTGCCATCTTTAGATGATATAGGCTTGTTCAGGCCATATTGCAATTGCAGCTTGGATGTTTCTTCAGTTGATGTTGGTTGAACTCTTCCAGTACTACTTTGATTTGGATTTGCCAACAAATCATCCTTTTTGGTCTTGCCAATTTCATTGATTACTGCTGCATCAGCTCCTTGCTTTTCCTTGGCTTCTGTTGGCTGAGACCTATATTGATCATCTGGCAACTGCTGTGTGGATGGTCCATCGTTGTATGCTTCATTCATGTTCTTCTGTGATTTCACTACTGAAGGTCCTGCAACCTGTGGTCCAGCATCTTTGGGAACTCCCCAACCTGGCAGCCCATCAGGTGCTACTGTGTTGGTTTGACCAGCTTCAGAAATACCATTCTCCTTGTTCCTTGTACTGAAGGAAGACGGAAGTGGAGCTTGGGATGGCATTTGATCTGTGTTATGTCACCAAATCAATAAGCCATGATCGACCCACACATTAAACATACAGTTCAAAAGAATATGTAGGATTTTCTTTTCTTAGGACAGGGACTCATAATCTTAATAGGCAATAGCACATTGTGACTAAATTTAGAGTATGAATCAAATATCCAAATCGACATTGAACTAAGCATTCCAACAAAATGCAATATGAGAACCGATTTTTGTCAGTGTTGAAAATGCTGGAGTGCCAATATAAATGCAGCATTTTGCTATAAGATTTTGGGATTTTCAAATTCATCTAGAAATTTGGAAACTACTATTTTTTTTGCAGAAGGTATTGCTGCCTGTTTTGTGGTGCTGTTTAGTCGTTCCACCATATTCCTTGACCTGCTGCTGACCATGCATATACACGGAACTCTACTTGATTGAATTGAGCAATTTTTCTTTCAGTGGGGGTTACTTTACCTGCTGCGCGACGACGTTGAGTGTCAGGAGTTGGTTCTTGTCTTCCTGGTGAAGTAGGCACGCCTGTTGGAGAAGTGACTGATGGAGTTGATTCTTGTCTTCTTGGTGAAGTAGGCATGCCTGTTGAAGAAGTGACTGATGGTTTGACTGCTGTATTTTCCCCACGAGCATCAGGTGTGCTTCCTTGGAGAGCTGTAGAAGCACTCTGTCTATTGGATGCTGGTGCTTGCACCTTTGAAGGTGGCGTCTGTCTTTCATCAGCTCTTGATGTCTTGGCCAAGTCATCATCCGTAATGCCATATGAGGTAGGAGTGCCTCCTCTAATTGGTTCAATTGTCTGTTGGGAACTTGAAACTGGCTTCTGCTTCTTTGATGTTGCCTTTTCATCAGCAGGAAGTTTCATATCTCTGTCAGCATAACTAGTACCACGAACATCAGGGGTTGCTCCTTGAACTGTTGTTTGCTTTGGTATGGCTGGAGTGTTGCTTTGATCAGCACTTGATGTTTTTCCAAACATATCATCACTAGCGCCATGGGAACCACTAATTCTTTCTTGGATTGATGCTGAAGCACGCTGAGTGACAGAAGGTGTTGCTTGCCTTGGTGTCATTTGTGGTACTCTTTCATCGATGGAATTCTTGTCATATTGTTCATTACCGACACCAGGAGCAGCTCCTTGCGCTGTTGCTAAAGCATTTCTATCATTCCTTGGTGTTTCCTTTGTTGTGCTTGGTGGTGTCCTCTTGTCCGCACCTTCTGTTTTTGCTAACTTATCATTTCTAGAAGCATCAGGAGCTGCTTGTTTGGTTGGAGGAGGTGCAGAGGTTTGTCTCCATTGATTGATGGTGGATACTTGAGCCAAGCCATCATCAGGGGAAGCTTCCTTTGATGATTCGGAAGCTTTCCCTGAACTGGCTGGTGGTGCTTGGCTTGACACTACTGGAATCTTTTCTTGCTCATTGATGGATGGTGATTGTTGTGGTTTAGTGGCACCACGATCATCATATGACATTCCTTCTTTTGGTTGTGAAGCAACTCTTCTTTCAGCAGCACTTGTTGGATAGTCAGGAGCTCGTGTGCCAGCTGACGGAGATCTACCCCTTTCTCTATCATCCAAAATGGTTTTGTCTTGCACATCTGAGGGCTTGTTATAAATAGATGGTGTTTCCTCTTCTGAAGGTTGAAAATCTGTAGGCTGTGATTTGACTTTTTGTGCTGCCTTTTCACTTTCCTCCACCATCTTGCGGAGCCTCTTGGTAGAGAATCTTTCATCTTCACTCATGATGTTATGAGTATCTTCTTGAGACTCTGGTTGCATTGTTGACAAGTCAGGTACTTTCAAAATTGGCGGTGGTATAAATTGCTTATGGACATTTTGCTCACCTGATGGTTGTTGACGTGGTGATGCTGGTATAACCCTCTTTTGATCAGCCTGTCTGGCATCCTGGGGGCCACGGGGTTGATCTGGTTGTGCAGTTTCACCTTGAACATCTTTGGACGCCGCATGCTCTGGCAAACGAGTAGCAGCTCTCTGATAAGCTGAGGTTTTCTTCACTTGCTCAGCACGTCCCTGTGCATAAGGAGACTGAACACCACCTCTCAGATCAGAAGATGTTTCGTCTGCCTCAGAGTCAGGAGAAGTGCCTAGATCTCTCTGTGCAGAAGGTCTTCCATAAGAAGTTTGTGGTATGTTTGTAGTAGGCTTGGTATATGGAGCTGGCTTGTCAAAGCGGGGATCAACACTGTCATGTTCATCAATTTCATGGGGAGCTTTGGTTGATCGTGGACTATTAGGACTGACTGCCTCACTGGTCTCACGTGTTTCGGGTATCTTGGTAGAAGTTCTTGACTCTTCTGGTGGACTATGTTTTGTAGGAGTTGCTGTTTCATTGGTATGGCTGCTAGCCTTAAAAAAGCCAGAGAGATGGGATTTATCATGAGCTTCTTTCGATGATCTTTGACTAGGTTTGGTTTGATATGGGGCATCTTTGGAGCTGGATGTATCAGTATCTGTTCTCTGAGGAATTTTGGGGGTGGTGGTAGTGGTAGATGGGGTGAAGAAGGTAGTGCTAGGCTGTTTCTGAGTTGTAGGAACTCTAGACCTTGGGCTTGATGGAGTTTTTTCTGTGGTAGTAAAGAAGTTGCTTTCTTTTCTAGGTGAGGGTTTATCATGATGGGTTGTTGTTTCAGAGGGCAGAGGTTTCTGTCTTTGTGATGAAAACGAGGTTGAGATAGTACCAGCACTGGGAGGTGGGACTAGTATTGTCCGTGACTCAGTGCCAGTCGTCTGCCGAGGGTCTAAGCGAATGGTGTGACCAACAGATGTTTGGGGAGGCTCTGTCTGCCATTGCTCCTCCTGCTGCTCAAGTTCCATTTGGTATTGCTCCTCCACTCTGTTCATATCCTCCATCACCTGCTTCCAAGACTCTCGGTTGGAGATTTTATCCCACCACCTCTGCACATTCTTCCTTGAGTCATACAGGTAGGCAAATTCGGATGTCACAAGGTGGTGGGTGTTTGGCAGGTGAACAAGGTCAGCAAGGGTGAACTTGTTCCCAGCAAGGAACTCACTCTCACCAAGCCTTTGTTCATAAACTTCAAGGACTTCTTCCAGTTTTCTTTTCTCTTTGTTGATATCATCATCGTCGCCATCCTGCACAGGAAAGGCCAGGTGGCAAAACAATGCCCGGCTTGGAGGATCAAACGCATGCTCCTCATGACGGAGCCATTGTTCAATGGAAGCCCTCTCCAGAACATCCTTTCCCAGCAGGAAAGGATACCCACGCTGTTCATAGGTTTCTGCTATATAGCGGCAGATTGCTCTTGATTCTGCAGGTAAGAAGGGTCAGTACCATATTCTGACTGAAGATGCATCATTACTATAATTCTGGTTTCTATGGAGAATGTAAGTCCTACATAACCTCAGTTGAGAAAATTGAGATAGTTTTAGATATTGTGATTTCAGTTGACAATTCACATGGTAAGAGGCATTTGTTTATTTTGGCACCATGAATCCTGCTAGTACAACCATGATATACTTAGTAGAATGTGAAATGTACCTCTCTTTCCACTTGAGTGCTTCATGAGGTCTTTATTTTCAAACCATTTTTAGGCATACGTTCAGCGTTTCATTTCATGTTCAAACCATAGTCATGAAACAGATTGCTGCTGATGCTGCATGCTCGACATGGTACTCCTTCCGTCCCATAAAAAACAAACCTAGTCTAGATTCGTAGTACTATAATATATCACATCTTATAGTATGTTTGTTTTTTATGGGATGGAGGGAGTACACAGTAGTTGCACAATGGCACTACATTTTGATGAACAGGGACTGCCAACTATTTTCACTTTAAATGGAATTTTCAAATGAAAGGGAACATTATACGGTGTAGTGCCTAAGTTTCATTAAATCAGAATGCTGAGAAAATTATTCTTTCTTCGTTTCATTTTAAGTATCCTGTTATTTTAATTATTTTCAACCTGAAATAATGTCAATCTTCTACATGGCTATTGATTGACATGTCAATTTCATTTCATCTACAGGTTTGAAATTCCTGCACCAATCATTTGCAGGGTAGATGCACAAGACAAACTTAATACAACTTATTTGGTTCGGTCCAAAATTTCTTATCTACAAGGCACGCATGTTGATACAGGTAACAGCATCTCATTCTAGGATATGTGACTAACAGAAAAAAAAACAAGCTTACAGAAACCTTGCCAAGGCTTAGATTGTGCAACGAACATTGTTACCTTGTAGAAATGTGGGTCCATCATAGAATGGAACTGGAACGCTCCTCGATGCCTACAGAGTCAAAAAAGAAAAACAATAACTCGAAATGCGATATAATTATATAAATATGCATAAACCCAAGAAACTGCTGCTTCTACTGTTCTACATTCTGGGCGTTGCCAATAAAGAAAGAAACACACAAAATGTGGCAGCAAGTACCTGGAGCCTGAGGATGTCCTTGTAAGAGTCTTTGACAGTTTCGAACTCGATGTTTTTCTCATACAGGCATGCAAGCACTCTGGACACATCAGGAAGGATCATGGATTTCTCATGGTATAGCTTCACAACTGGAGCACCTGCTCCAGTGCTAAGCCCTGCCATGACAGCAAGAGCTCAGGTTTGCTGGTTGAAGAGTTGAATGATATGGCATAAAAGTAAGTATGGTAACTCCACCCTACAATTTCTTAATATAAGAAGCTTGTCTGCCTCCCAGGAGAAGCAAAGAGAAGATGCTTAAAGTGAGAACCTAGAAAAAAGTGGTGACACCGTGACATGATGTACTAAGAAATAAAATGGAATTAAAGAAAAGGAAAAGATAAAGAGAACAAAGGGGAGGGAAAAAAAGCAAAAGGTAAAGCAAACCAAATATGGAGATTTGAACAGTGATGATGTTCTTTATTTATTGCATTCTAATCTTAGTACCGAGTTTCCAACCAATGCTTGGATGATATCTATTTCCAGCAGGTTTGCGTTTTAAAAGAGAAAAGGTAAAAGAATCAAAAGCTACTGCTTGGACACTACCTAGGTAACGAACATTATTATGTTGCCAACTGAACGGGAGGATAGATCGTATCAGATGTAGTCCCGTATAAACTGAGCTAGTACATCGGCTTTATTCATCTGTTGCCCCTTTAACCAAAGGAGATGCAAGGTGCTGGTACGTAAGCACATAAGTTTTGTCAAAGAAGGCAAGTATAGAATGAGAGTCTAGCAGCAGTCCAGCACAAGCCTCTAGCAGCAGCAGACAAATGGGATGGATTATGGGCACACCCAGGGTGCCTTTGTATCGGGCTACCAGGCTACCTAGGTTGAAACCTTCCAATAGAGGATTCTCTCCCTAACCATAAATATAAGCATGACAAGGGTTTAAAATTTATCCATAAATAGAAAGATTTCATTCAAATTTCTTCTTATCTTATCTTTAACTACCCTTCCACTTATTTAACGAGAGAGATCAACATCTTTTCTCCTCTACTTTATTTTCTGTTAAACAACCTAGAAGTGCTTGTAGCCAGGGTTTACCTTTTTCGATTTCGAAGTAAAAACCGCTCCTCACCGGTTTACCGAAATCCGATCAAAATCCGGTAAAAACCGATGAATTTCAGTTAATACCGTATGGAAACCGGCTAATACCGATCGGTTTTCACAAACGAGACCTAACAGTTTTACGAAAACCAATTGGTTTTCGTGAAATTCCATCGGTTTTGTGAACCTTGCTTGTAGCATGTTGGTAAATTCCTTCTGACAGGAAGCTACTGACCAGGGTTCAAATCATGGTCTTGCAAAAAAAAAAAAGTCGCTTGTTGGTTAAAAAGAATATGGGTTAAGAATCGACTTGACCTGGGATCTCAAAGCACGGGTTAAGACCCGGCATATAAATGATGGCTCCCCATGTGGAGGGGATTGGTTTTCATACCATTTCTCTAGCCCTGGTTTCGTGTGCTTCTTCTTAATTAAAATACTTTAATGGGGCCTTTTCTTTTTGGGCCGAGTTTTTTTTAAAAAAAAAGCCTAGAAATGCTTTTATTTTTGGAGGATGGGGTACCTAGGTAGATTTTCTCTTGGATTAAGGAGTACCTCGGTACCAAGCTACCAGTAGAAGCCTGGCATAGTAGCAGACAAACAGGATAAACGATGGTACATGCCTTTGTACCAGGCCTACCCAGGCCTGCCCATGCTGAAACCTTTATAATCGGATACCGTAGTCCGTAGTAACAAACCACAATATAGTACTCCAGTAGGAGACCGTTAACCATTTACGGAGCATTGTTTGGGGTTCTTTATCTAGACCAGCATATAAATACTCATCACAAAAGTTCATGTAATGCGCTGCATTGTAGGTTGATAATGTATTGGGTGTGGAACAGATTTTTAGTAAACTGAGTGGAACAACGGAATCTGACTAGCATGGTACGGGCATTCGGACACAATTTACAAAATTAATCCCTATTAGTATTTGTGAGTGGTTGCAAATTATATGCACAATTTTTTAGGCTCCCTGTTTTCTGAATTCAACTTATGTAGCCGATTGTCTGATTCCACCTAGCATTGAGTATTGACTCTTTGCGAAGTATAAATTGCGTACTCGGTTTCCGGGGAAAAAACAGTAAAAACTCTGCTTAGTACATAATAAAAAGGTATAATAGAAAATCAAATGTTGTATACTTGTCTTTTTTTAAGAAATAAAGTACAAGCGCTCACAACACATGTGCATTCACCCCTATGAACTCACACACGCACACCCTATTTCTACGAGCACCTTCGGAAGACTGGACCGGTATGTCTTGAAGACTGGACCGGTATGTCTTGATATTGACGAAGTCACCATAGACGTTTCGCTGTCGACAGGTACGTCGCTTACCATTGAAAGAATAATTAGCCGTAAATGTGAGTATTTAGGATTTAAACTCGGGTGAGCTGCTTCGTACTTGTCAGTGATGAAACACGGAGATTTTGGAACATGCATGTTACATTCACCTGAAAATATCAACAGAGTTTTACTTGAGGATAATCCAACTGCATTTTTACTTGCTTAGTTCACATAGCAGCAGTGCTAAGAAGTTTATTGTGCATCCAATGAACTACTTATTTTTCTGCCAGTGTTGTTTTTTTGTCGCGATCTTTGTCCAATGGTGCAAATTTGATGGCAAGAAAATGTGCTAGTGTGTGACTCCCTTGTCAAGTTTTTTGCTCAGCTTTACTGAGGATATAGAACAATATGTTCTCCATATAAAATTGGAAATTTTCTGTTTTTCTGAGAAAAAAAGGTTGGTAAAATTCCATCCTGTCTGTAGCAAAAGCTATGTAAGCTCCCCCTTCCCTTCTTTCTTGAAAGATTAAACAACTCTTCCTTACAGCCGAGCTAGCTTACGGTATCCTAGCGATAAGCGCGATAATCCTGGTAACTGCGACAAGTTATGAAAAACCAAAAAAAAAAAGTCAAAAGTTCGAAAAAAATTAAAATTTGCTTAAATCTGGTGGGATTATCACGCGGTTAACATTAACCGGCGGCCGGCGGTATTGCCAATCCTGTTGCAGCCTACTTCTGTTTTTGCCGATGCAGGTATCCACAATTCCATACCATTTTGTTTCTCCCTTGCACACATCTCTGTCATAGTGTCATTCACCCAACCACCCGAAACCAAACCATTTGCCCATTCAGATCTCGCGTGGAACATTGACACCATATATAGAGTAGAGATGCCTTCACCGTGAATCCTTGTATTAGTAGCTAGAGTACCTGCATATGTTGCTCATGCTGAAGAAGAAAAGGTCAGACACAATTGCAATTGAGAGACGCAGCTCTCAATCGCCGTAGAAACCTGTGCACACCTCCCCTGTTGGTAATCGCCTAATCAATGTTCCGTTGAAACAATTGCTCGCAGAAATTGACTCCTCCCCACACGTACCCGCTGCACCCGTCTCCCGAGCAGCATAGGAGAAGTTTCTGTCTTCGCTTTCACTTGCCTCATGCCATGAGCTGCTCTCTCTCTCCCTCTCTTTCTCTGCACCTGTGTTTGTGCGTATAGCTGAGAGCATCAGACAGAGACAGAGAGATGTAGAAGAAGCTTAGTCGTTAAGAGAGAGAGGGAGGCAAGGAAGGAGAGGAGAATTGCTGGTCGCGTACGTAGCCCCAACCACTCCGGCCGCGCGTTGCCATCAACGCACCCGCGTGGTCACCCGTTTCTGCAGCGACACGGCTGACCTTAAGCGCTCACGGGGGGCGGTGGCTGTGGATGGACTCGTTCCGCCAACCACTTGGTGCGCCACCCTGTGTTTGTACGTGATACATCTTAGGAATTAAATTTAAAAATATACTGTTCATTCATTTTATTTTTAGAAATATTCGAGATTCAAAACTTTTTACAAAAATATACTGTCGATCTCGCACTATTACTACGCGAAAGTGAGGTGGCGTGACGTTGCGGCGCGGTATCGCGCGGGGGAAACGCGAGACCGCGCGGTGTCGCGGAATGAAAGCGCGAGACCGCACGGTCTCGCGGAAGGAAAGAGCGAGACCGTTCGGTCTCGCTAAATCAAACAGCGATATTGGTGAATTAGTTAGTAATTACGGTAAATATTATTAGTTAAATAGTTAATTACATCATTAGTCGCTAATCTAATTGATTTCGGAACCGTGTCTCACTTTGAAAGTGAGAGACCGTGCGGTGTCTCACTTTGAAAGTGAGAGAGCGCAACTGTGTACGCGGTATCGCACTTTGAAAGTGAGAGACCGCTACTGTGTGCGCGGTATCGCGCCGTCGTCGCGCGAGACCGTGCGGTCTCACGTTTTCATCGCGCGATATCGTCCTCGATGTCGTATATTTCTGTAAAAAAATTTACCTCGCGAATATTCTTGAAAAAAAGTTGAATGAACAGTGTATTTTTAAATTTAATTCTACATCTTAGTACCTGAATGAACAGGAGCATATCCCGTATTATGCTCATTTATTTTGGGGTGTCTTTTGGCTTATAGATTATTGTGGATAGGCATTCTTATACCTAGTTTTAAATGCTGAAGAGATGATGGATTAACCTATTTTGGGATAGAGGGAGCACATCCCTTCATTTTTTAAAAATACTATTATACAAAATTTATGCAGAAAACTTTTGTAGAAACCGTACTGTTTACAATCTTAGGAAGACTCAATCTTAGGAAGACTTTGTAGGATACTAATAGTAAGAGGAAAAAGAAGCGACCGTATGGTCCTAATTGTACAGTTTTTTTTTTTGGTAAAAAAAAAAGTTCTTCATCACTACCTGTGTTCTATAATTCTTGATGTTTCGGATAATTACACGGTGTCGGTATCATGGGTCCAGGGGTATGTTGACTTAAAGCTTGAGGCGGTCCCGTGCGCCCACGTGACCATCCCCCAAGGGGGGATCGGGCCCAAGGGTAACGTGGCGGCCGCCCCCTCGGGCTGCCGCCACGTGTGACAGGGTAGGTGGGCGCTCCCAACGCTCACCTGCCCCTATTAATAGCGAAGCAGGCGGAGTGCGCCCGCGAGGCGCGTGCCGCATTAAATGCAAATGGACGCGCACGCGTGCCTGACACCGGTCACAGCCGGTTGACTGGTCTATGACCGGTGCGAATGATCGATGGGACGCTGCACAGTACCAGGCGAGCTGTTTGCACGCCGTTAGATACGCTGCGCGCTCCGTTGGGTCACATCAAGGTCATGTGAGCTGATCCAGCTCACTCACCCAGCCGGGGTTGGTCTGCCAAGTCTAATCACCCGGCGCATATCGCTATGAATGGGCGGAGCATGTAAGTCTCCGGCCGTTTAATGAGGAATGACGTGCGGCGCTGCAGACGGACGGTGCGCAGCCTGACAAGGATCACATCGGTACTGCAGAACGGAGGACTTCCGCCCCAAGCTACAGTGTGATTCATAATTGTACAAGAATATTTTTTCTTTTCTCTAGAGTATAGCCTGTTTGGCCCATGTGGTGTCCCCTTGGGATTATAAAAGGAGGCCCATGCCTAGAGGAAAGGGGTTCGCCTTCTGAACAAGAATTCACATATTCCATCACACGGGAGTAGGGTATTACGCCACGCCGGTGGCCCGAACCTGTATAATCCCTTGTACCACCGCCCTCTCTCGTGCGAAGGTTTTGATTTTTCTCTTCACCGCCGTAGCACCGGAGTAAGCGCTGAGAAGCGCGTCCCTCGCGCCCTGGGCCGAACTCACAAAGAGGACCCCTCACAGTCCCCCGATGAGTAGCTTACCCTCCGTCACACGGTCTTCCAAATATATCTTTAGTCATGTTTTTTGTTATAATTTATACAAATAAATAAATGCATGTTTATTTTCGTATAATACTTTGAAAAATAAATCTATACATGTTATTCTAGTTCTTTTAAATTAAATATTTTTAAAGTTATTGATAATTGGGTAGTAAGATCAGTGTTTAAGCTTGCGTAGCAGCCTGGCAGGCAAGCGGTGCTTGGCTGACCTGGCAAGCCAAATGCATGCTTCGTATCATACCCTTTCCTTCGGCTAATCCTTGTGAAAGTATACACGCGCTTCATTAATTCATGCGTGTCGTGTACTAGTAATCACCAAGCAAAGCATATTTATATGCTTACAAGATTTTTTTTTAGAGACGTACCCAACATCACAAAGCTAGATCCTCCTCTTCTTCGTCCTCTCTGCTAGAGCTCGATCCATCAGCGATTCCCCTTATCCAAATCCAACACAAACTTCCTTTCTGGGACACTTCTGTATTAATCAGCAACAATATCCATGGAGTCCGTAGCAGTACACGCCAGCTTCTCGTCGTCGTACTCTCCTCCGGTGCTCGCCGCCGGCGACGCCAGCAGCAGCATGTCCCGCCTGCCGGCCCGCGTTGCCGGCGCTGTAGCTCGCGGCATCGTCACCTTCGTCTTCGCCACAGGTGCGGTTCTTGTTTCTTTCAATTCTTGCCTCGATTTAAGCTCTGTTTCATCTTCATTTTGGATCAATCAATCATGCTTGCTTGCAACTGCTGCTGTTGTTCGTCTTGATTATTATTACGCGGAAGAATATCTAATTAACTTTGTGATTGATTGATTGATTGACAGTGGGCACGATCCTGGGGGCGATCACCGGCGGGCTGATCGGGCTGGCGACGGAGAGCGGCATGGTGCGGGGCACCGGGATCGGGGCGATCTCCGGCGCGGTGGTGGCCATGGAGGTCGTCGACTCCTCCGTCGCCATGTGGTGCTCTCACGACTCCGGGATTTGGAGCGTTCTCTACGTGGTACCTACACTAATTTCCTACCAAAATTTTGCATCGCTACTTACTGCAATTACAGTTCCATCTCGCATTCTTGCTTATCCAATTGATCGTAGAAATTAGCAAGCCAATTAAGTCTAGCAATTTATGAGCTAATTAAGCTTTGGTGGTTCTACTAATTGAACCAATTTGGGAGCTAATTAAGTTTGCTTGATCCACTAATTGTAGCAGTTAGCAAGCTAATTAAGCTTGCTTGCTTGCTCTACAAAGTGTAGCAATTTGGGAGATAATTAAGCTTGCTTTGCTCTACTAATTGTATCAGTTAGTGAGCTAATTAAGTTTGGTGTACTAAAATTTGGTTGTTTGTGTTCAGCTTGACGTGATCTGGAGCCTCCTGACCGGGCGGCTGGTGCGCGAGAAGGTGGATCCGGCCGTGCAGAACGCCGTGGACAGCCAGATGAACGCCGCCGACGCGCCCTTCAGGGAGAGCGCGCCGACGCTGGCGGAGATGTTCGACACCGGCAGCCCCGGCATCGCCGCCGCCGCCACGGGCATGCCGGTGGACGCCATCGCCGCGCTCCCGGTGACCACGTTCGCCGCGCGGCAATCAACCGCCGCCGCCGCCGAAGACGACGACGACCGCGCCGGCTGCTCCGTGTGCCTCCAGGATTTCGAGGCCGGCGAGGAGGCGCGGAGGCTGCCGGAGTGCGGCCACACGTTCCACCTCCAGTGCATCGACAGCTGGTTGCTCAGGCACGCGTCGTGCCCCTTGTGCCGGCGCACGGTGGTCGCCGTCGACGTCGTCGTCGGCTGAGCTAGCTGGCCAAGCTCGCATTTGGTTGGCTCGTTGTTAGGCTTAAGCTAGAAGATAGTGAGAAGGGCGTGCAGTGCACGGCACACGCCGCCGGCCGCGCACGCGCGTGACGGCGTGAGGCGACTGACGTGCGTGTGTACCAACTGCTTCACCTTCTTTTGATACCTTGATTCGTTTTGGCGTACATACGTATAGCAGATACTTGCATTATAGTATATACACACTTGTATGTATTGTAGATATACTTGTACATGGAGACCTTGTGATTAACATAATAGAGAGATCGAGATTTTGTCTTTGTCTTGTTGTTATTAATTCCTTCACTAACTTATTCTTCTGCGAGATGCATGTTGTGGTTTGCTATTTGTTTTAAAACAAGTCATAAACATTTTAGGGTTTTGCTATATCTGTGACAACACATTCTTTTTAAAAGGTATTAGTTAGATTTTAGACCCTTTGATTTCTATAAGATTCGTGCATGCGTTTGTTTAGGCGTACTAAACAACTTCCTTTGTTGTTATAATTATATCTTTTACACAATTTACAAAGTAATTGATATATTTGTTACGCCATAAATCTTGCACATGTAATTACACCCCACTTACACACCACTTACATATGTAATTAGTATGTAATTTTAGTATTTACATATATAATTTTAGGACTTACATTATAAACACACTAAAATTATATATGTAATTTAGGGACTTACAATATAAATATGTGCCGACTATTTTCTGGTAAAAATATAGCGCCATAAATATAACTACGCCCAACATTTTATTATAGGAAGATAGAGTTGAGAGGAATAATCCCTAAACAGAGTAACTGAAAGCACTAAACCATCCTTGCCTTTCTTTTTGAAAAAAAATGGTTTAGGCAAAGTTCCCAACCTTACCTCCTAACACGAAAAACAAAGCAAATTATGAGAGTGAGATTAATTAAGTATTAGTTTTAGAAAATTAAAAAAATAGATTAATATGATTTTTTAAAGCAGAAATTTTTTTATAGAATTTAAAAAACACACCGTTTAACAGTTTGAAAAACGTGCTCGCAGAAAACGAGAAAAGTGGGTTGAGAAAGAAGGGGGAAGAAAACAGCCTAAGTGAACTAAGGAAAATAGACTTCGTAATAGAATCTAACAGCAGAAAAGGGATATATCGACAGGGTGATCTCTATACTTAAAACACGACGACTGCATCCATGAGCTTATTTTGATGTGCACTGCTGGGAATGTCACAGTTCAGAGGTTTGTTATTGAGCTGCAGTTAACGAAGGATTTTTATGAGTGCTGCGAGACGTGTGTTGTGGTTTACTGGAGTACTTTTTTACAAGTCTAAGACATATTCAATCTTAGTTTACTCGACTACTTATCATAGGAAGGCATAGTTTATGGGAATATTCTCAGTAACTGAAAGCATTGAACCATCGTTTTTCAAAAAAAAAAAAAGAGGCTAACTGAACTAGGAAAACAGACTTTCTAATAAAATCTAACAGCACAAAAGGAGCAATAAAATCTAACAGCACAAAAGGAGCAGATTGATAGGCATCCATGCGTCTATTTTAGTGTGCACACTGCTTGACAAACCGGTAATCATTTCCTCTGCCTCGATGAAAATGGTACGCTTTAGAGGTTTATTGTTGAGCCGTAAATTTTAGTGTGAATTTTACTAAAGTCAACAAAGGATTTTTACAGAGTTTGTCATTAAATCTGAGAAGCACTAACTACGATCTATCAACTGGAGCTACATATGTGATATGTGCTCAACCCAAATGGCGAACGGTTTATAAGTGGGATTTGCTATATTTGTGGTGACACATTTTTTGTTAGTTTTTAATCAGATTTTAGACCCTTTGATTTCTATAAGATCCGTGCATGCGTTTGTTCATGCGTACTAAACAACTTCTTTTGTTGTTATAATTATATATTTTATATAAATTTACAACGGAATTGCTATATTTTTGTTGCGCCATAAATCTTGCATATGTAATTACACCCACTTACATACCACTTACATATGTAATTAGTATGTAATTTTAGAATTTACATATGTAATTTTAGGACTTACATATGTAATTTTGGGAAAATACACTAAAATTACATATATAATTTAGGGACTTACAATGTAAATACATACCGATTAATTTTTAATAAAAAAATATGGCGCTATAAATATAGCTACACCCTTATAAGTTCCTAATTCCTCCTCGAGAGAGGATACTGGTTTCCTCTGATGGAATAAGTCCACTTGGCCTCTCTTGCTATCTAAGGGACTCAAAGTGGACTTATTCCTTTCCTGATTCCTATGAGGTCGCCTACATACCGGGCCATAGTTGAAAGCCCATCAATTGATTTTAGCATTAGGCCAACTCCCAGCGCCGGGTGGTGAGCCGTGTACCATATGACCCGCAGGCTTCTCTGGGGGCTTCTCCTTAATTAACGGCCCTCAATTACAGCCCATTTTATATACAAGAGCTGAGATTAAGGTTTAATTTCTTGTTTAGAAGAGCTGAGATTAAGGTCCATCCGATCCAAATGAAACTGGGAGAGATTGGCTGTAGTGATAGATGATTAGCTAGCAGCTATAGCTCTTGATATCATCACCATGATGGAATGCTTTTAACTTTGCAGAGAAGTGTCATTTGCATGTTGCAGTTGGTTGGTCGGTCGGTTGATTGTGTGAGAACGCAGTTACTGGTAATGCTGTGTGGCTTGGGGACACACAGTCAATGCTGCATTGAGCACGTGATGTGACACTGACACTCATCAGTCATCACTCCTCCAACCCTCCACCAGTCTCTCACTTCTCTTCACTGTTAACCGTTGTCGACGACTCTACTCTCTCTCTGTGTTCTAAATATAAATATAATAATATAATAATATTACGAATCCGAATAAACATTAAGTTTCAAACTTAGTTTCAATAAAATTCGGACTATTAAGGTCTCGTTTGTTTCTCCTATAGGAATTGAATGAAAATTCTCATCTTCTTGACACGCTTTTCAAACTGTTAAACGATGTGTTTCGTGTGAAAAATTTCTATATGGAAGTTTCTCTAAAATATCATATAAATCTATTTTTTTAAGTTTATACTAATTAAAACTTAACTAATCATACGTTAATACCAACTCATTTTGCTAAAACACTTAATCTTCATTTTCATGTAAAAAAAAACACATGTGATACTGCATCTCTTCATCACATGAAACATGTGCATGGAAATAAAGAAATTAAAACTCCAAAGGTTGTTCATCTTTGAAGTGAAAACGCTCCTACCAGATTTAAGAGAAAGCAAGTAAAAACCAACAACATTTTACCCGTATAAATACCAGCTAAAAATCCTTTAAAATGACAAGCTAAAACCGATTGGTTTTTACAGACGGACTCGGTGGTTTTGTAAATACTGGAAGATCTCCAAATCACCAAATGTACGTAGCAGCTGCTGCATCGGATCACCGAGGTCATTTCGCCGTCGATGTTTGTCGTCAACTTTTTGTGGTAGTAGCTGGCACACGAGAACCATGTCGTGATTAAACAATAATTACTGATAGTCCTTGCTACTACTAGCTATATCTAGCTACTTCTCTAATTAATCAGCCTGCGCTGATATTGTCCTTTACATAATTTGATTTTTAAACTCAGTCATCAAACAGCGCTCGAGCTGGTTTCAATTTTAAGTGGATAGCTGTACTTAACGTGTTGTATATAATATTCTCGTTTGGTAATCGAACATTACGTACATAGCGACGTGATATGACAATGACAGTCGCAAGTGTAGTATAAATATAATTAACGATTGGTGGATGGAATTATTCATTATTCACAAATTAAATCGATCAACGCAATATATTAATAAAGAGATCGCGATGACTATGGCAACTGGCGACACACTTATATATATATCTACCCAGATACGCACTATTAACAATTACACAATCGTGATCCGATAGATAATATTTCACTACTGTTATATATGATGAATGCAATTTCAATAGATAAATATAATGTATTTTTTTTATTTTTAGATAATGGATAAAATCTGACATTTACTTTGACAAAAGCTATAACCACTCGTTACAAAGTTATTGCTCATGACCAATAATAAAAGAAAGTAGCTAACAAAGGTTGAAGAGAAGAGACGAACTTAAATTCCACCAACAGTAGAGAAGAGAGATACATCATTCCTCCTATTTAATCTCCATCCAAAATTATAAATTACAGTAATTCATATTGGTCATAACTGATAACTAGTATTAGTATACTATGTATATATTAATTCATATTGTCTTGCACGTGCAATATAACTAGTAAATATATGAATTGGTCATATACATCTCTAATGAAAAAAGAAAGGTATATTAATTTACGTTATTTAAACAAATAATAATGAAAAATGAATCGAGCAAGATGGAATGGTCCATTGTGTACCGTATTAAGTTTGAGAGTTATTGCACCAGTGTCTTCTAGACCCAGTTGCTACATAGTAGGTGGCACTCAACTCTGCTCCAATCATACCGCGATCATATTGATTGTCGTCAACCTCTCTATCGGTCGACCGATTCAGAGAGATCGAGAGCGTGAGAGAGAATGAGCAGTAGTACGAGTGGATCTGCATGGGATCACAACAACAATGGAGGAGACGGCGGCGGCGGCTCGCCGGAGTTGAGGGAGGCGCTGCTGGGTGACGGGTCGCCGGAGCTGAGGGAGAAGGGGATTAGCAAGAAGCAGGATGACCTGGAGGAGATCCGGAGCGTGGGGGAGTTCATGCGGCTGGCGGCGGAGGAGAACCGACGGCTGTGGTACCTGGCCGGTCCGGCCATCTTCACGTCGCTGGCGCAGTACTCGCTCGGCGCCGTCACGCAGGTGTTCGCCGGACACCTCACCACGCTCGAGCTCGACGCCGTCTCCACCGAGAACATGGTCATCGCCGGCCTCGCCTTCGGGATTATGGTCAGTCACTATACTATGTTCGCCGGAGGGCATGCCAAGGGCATCGCCGGCGATGAGCATCGGCTAGCTTTCCTCCCTCAGCCTCTCTCTCTCTCTCTCTCTCTCTCTCTCTCTCTCTCTCTCTTCTATGCGTGTGTGGCCAGAAATGGATACATCGTCTGCAGGCTGCAGGTGCTTTTTCAATTTGGGCTTTAGAATAGCAAACGGGTTCACCCCAGACCCAATAAAACCAGTATGATCCAATGGTTACAAATTCAGCTGACAGATCAATATAAAACAACAGGCACGTATATAGCATTTCCCTAAAAGAAAACTATGTGCCAACTAACTAGATTAGGAGGATTGAGTTCAACTTAAAGGTATATATGGAAGCCTACATACCTAATTTCTAAAAACATGTTGGATGATATTTTGGGAAATCTTGCTTGAATCTCTGACCTCCACATGAATGATTCACGCGACGTGTGTTGCTTCGATCTCTAATTCTAGGAAGATGACATTTGTATGTGTTGAATGCGTGCAGTACGGGATGGGGAGCGCGCTGGAGACGCTGTGCGGGCAAGCTTTTGGCGCGAAGCAGCATCACATGCTGGGCATCTACCTGCAGCGCTCATGGGTGATCCTCACCGCCATGAGCGTCATCCTCCTCCCCATCTACCTCTTCGCCACCCCAATCCTCCGCTTCTTCCACCAAGACGACGACATCGCCGTCCTCGCCGGCCGCTTCTCCCTCTACATGATCCCTCAGCTCTTCGCCTACGCCCTCAACTTCCCCATCCAGAAGTTCCTCCAGGCGCAGAGCAAGGTCATGGCCATGGCGGCCGTGTCCGCCGCCGCGCTGCTGTTCCACGTCGCGCTGACGTGGCTGCTGCTCGTGCCGCTCCGGATGGGCCTCGTCGGCCTCGCCGTCGCGCTCAACGTGTCGTGGTGGCTCGTCGTGCTGGGCCAGCTCGCGTACATCGTCATGGGTTACTGCCCCGGAGCTTGGAACGGCTTCGACTGGCTGGCGTTCACCGACCTCTTCAGCTTCGCCCGCCTCTCCGTCGGCTCCGCCATCATGCTCTGCCTCGAGTTCTGGTTCTACATGTTCCTCATCGTCATCGTCGGCAACCTCCCCAACGCCCAGGTCGCCGTCGCCGCCGTCTCCATCTGGTATGTCTTCCTCACTGTATCAATACTGATTTGTGGTTGCTGTGGTAGCTGATCGATCTGTACATGTTTGCATTGCATTTTGCAGCACGAACTTGTTTGGGTGGCAGATCATGGTGTTCTTCGGGTTCAATGCGGCGATCAGCGTGAGGGTATCGAACGAGCTCGGCGCGGGGAGGCCACGGGCGGCCAAGTTCGCGATCATGGTGGTGCTCATGTCGTCCGTCGCCATCGGGGTCGCCTTCTTCGCCGCCGTGCTGCTGCTCCGCGACGTGTACGGCGTGCCGTTCACGGACAGCCCGGAGGTGGTGAGCGCGGTGGCGAGCCTGGGCGTGGTGTTCGCCTTCTCCCTCCTTCTCAACAGCATCCAGCCGGTGCTCTCCGGCGTGGCCGTCGGCGCCGGGTGGCAGTGGCTGGTGGCGTACATCAACCTGGGGTGCTACTACTGCGTCGGCATCCCCGTCGGCTACGCCATCGCGTTCCCGCTCAACCGCGGCGTGCAGGGGATGTGGGGCGGCATGCTCACTGGAGTCGGGTTGCAGACGGTGATCTTGGTGGCGATCACGGTGCGCACCAACTGGAACAAGGAGGCCAGTGAGGCGCACGCCAGGATCCAGCACTGGGGTGGCACGGCCAAGCTCGCCGACGTCGAGCCCATCTAGCTGGCTACTACTAGATCAGATCACCCCCATTCCGTGTAAGGCCGGGTTCACGGGTTGACTCACTTGCACCCTTAATTCCATGGCATAAGACTCGTACACCGGAGGTTGATCCATGTTAGGTGCAGACGAGCAAAGCTCTGCAGATCGCGATGCACAACGCAAGTGTATGTGTGCCTACGTCCCCTGTCATCGGATTTGGTTTGAGATTCGTGCGTGTGGCATCGGTTTGTAATAACGCACAAAATGGAGAGTGGATTTTAAACTCTCGAGGGGACATCTCCTCGTTATTTGCATATCAATCAAATAGTTATAAAAAATTTAAAAAAAATTGAGAAAATGTATTACCATGTGATATATCACTCCACAAACATGCAACTTAAAATTCAACTTCTACATATCGCAACGAAAAAAATAAATTTGACTACGAATATACTTTAATTGGTTGTAGTTTCATTTGTTTTTTTCGTTGCGAGATGTAGAAGTTAAATTTTAAGTTGCATGTCTGTGGAGTGATATATCACATATTAATACACATTCTCAAATTTTCTCAATTTTTTTCATAACTATTTGAGTGATATGCAAACAACGAGAGGACATCCCCTTGAGAATTTATAATAGTTTTCCACAAAATGCAGATGTGTTGATATGTTCTGGTTTTCTGTATCTGGAAAATGCTATAATTCACGATGAAACCATGCAAAAGTGCACGCGCGCCTACATTCAAAAAAGTGATAAGGTAAAAATAGTTGTGATTGGTCGAGATGATTGTGGTGCAATTTAAATCCTCACAATCCATATAAGTCACTTTGAATTTTTTCTAGCAAGTTTAACTAAATACATAGAAAAATATATTAATATTTTCAAAAAAATATATATTATCAAATGTATTTAATGCTAGGTATAATGAAACTAACTTGATATTTTAGATGTTGTAAAATTTTTCTATAAAACTTTATCAATAGGAAAAAGATGGTTAAAACGACTTATAATATAAAATAACGGGGGTAGGAAATTAGAAAGAAAGTAATACTACTGCACATGTAGAGATAGATATACATGGCTTGGGTTGGGGCAAACAAAGCTTGAGCCACCAAACGGCCGAGCTCTGGATTGAGTGAGTATCTGCCACAAATCTTAACCTGATCTTTTTGAAAGGAAAAGAAAATAACTTGCAGAAAAATAAAAAGAAAAGAACAAAACGAGTCTCTCCAGGCCTAATAGGCCGATTCCAAAACGAACACGGCCCACTGGATCCGATCGAAGGAGAATACTCAAAAGAAGCCCATCAAATAAAAAGAAAAGAAAAAGCAGAGGAGAGGGATAGGTAGCCCAGCTCGCAAGGGAAGGGAAGCGAGACCTTCTTGAGCCAGAAGTCACGAACCAACCAACGCCGCCGCCCCGATCCACCTCGCCGCCGCCGCGATGACGGACGTGCAGATGAGCGAATCCGAGCCCCAGGCGGCGCCTCCTGCGGCGCCGGCGCCCTCCGCCCTCCACCGTAAGCGCCTCCTCCCTCTTTCTCTATCTCCCCCCCCAAAACCCTCGGGGGGTAGTTGTTCTGATTGGCTTGCGGTTTCTCGTCCCAGATCTGAAGGAGATCGCCTCGGTGATCGAGGCAGGCTCGCTGTCCAAGGAGGTCCGCCGGATCTCCCGCGCCGTCCGCCTCACCGTCGCCCTCCGCCGCCGCTTGGCTGCCCGCGACGTATCCGCCTTCCTCGCCTTCGCCCTCCCGTCTTCCTCCGAGGCCTACACCCGCCTCACCTCCCTCGTCCCCAAGGTAAATCACTCCTGCTTCTGCTTCTATTTTCTAGTGTAGGACTATTCCATAGCTGCTGTTCGTCTCCATGATGCTACTACCACTACCTAGATATAGTCGTTTACATAGAAAAAGATTACTTGACATACTTGCATGATGTGTGTAATTCTGGTCAGTTCTCCATTGGTAGGTAGGTACCTTGACAAATTTTCCAGCCCATGAACATTTTCTCAATAGATGATGCATTATCTGATTTTGTGATGATATTTGAGGGTACAAACAAATGAATTAACTATTACAAAGTTAAAAAGTTGTTATATAAAAACAGTCTAAGTAGTTTATATATATTAAGTATTTGCTTGCAAAAAATCGCAACATTTAGGAGCTTGGGAGGCATGCCCACAGTAATCTATGATCTATAAGAGGAAATAACTAGGCCTTAGTATGTTTAATTTAAAACAGTGATCAATAATTATGTGTGGATCTCGGTTTTCTCTGGCAAAGCTGGAATTGCAAACCTTGGTACAGTGATAACAATTGCGTGTGTTTTTCCATAATTTAGCTAAATAGCTAATCGTATAGTATGGCTGGTTTTCTTTGATTTGTTGTTAGGAAGCACAAGTAGATATTAATTGACCTCCATCATGTGCTTCGACTTTCAGAAGCATCATATTATGTTTGCAGCATCATCTGTTATCATTATGCTTACTTCTGTGTATGGATGTTGAAAGCTAAGTTTAGGACATGTTGGAAAGCTATTCCTAGAAGCCGAGACCTGTACCATTAAAAAGTCTTACTTAGCAGTATGTTACCAGTACGAGGCACTGCACTATGTTATATTTTTCATTTATGGTGACCTTTTTGGGCCTGTTCGGCTGCAAGGGCTGCAGCAGCGCTGCTGCAGCCAGCAGAAACAGTGAAGTAGACACAAAGAAAACAGCAGGCTGGCTGCAGCCGGCTGCTGTACCGCCTGCCAAACAGGCCCTTTATGTGATGAACGTAACATGCTGTTGAAGTTTGGTGGATGTAGTTTCTGTTTTTGCTACCTGTTTCGTAGTGACCTGCCAACCTACAACCTTTTTTGTTTTATTGTGTATATAATGATAGAATGAGGGAGCTTAAAGTTAGGTATATGCTGTGTACCATATGCAAGGCACCTGATGTCCTTATTTGTTGCTTTTTTAGGAAGATGAGACTGAGATGGATGTTGACACGGCGGCTCCGGCAACTCAGATTTCGATCAAGCATGGCCTCCCAGAGATTGAAATATATTGTTATTTGCTTGTCCTGATTTTTCTTGTTGACCAGAAGAAATATGACGATGTACGTCTATGACTGCTGATTTTATCTTCTATTCTCAGTGGGACATACTAATTTAAAGTTCTCACCTGTCTCTAGGCTAAAGCATGTGCAAATGCAAGCATTGCTCGTCTGAAAAACTTGAACAGGAGAACTGTTGATGTTCTTGCATCTAGACTGTACTTCTATTACTCATATGTGCATGAACTCACCAACAGCCTTGCTGAAATCCGTGGGTACGTCAAGGTCTTATTTAATGTCTGCTCACTATTCAGTGGCTTATGACCATGTTTAATCAACTTTTTCTGCATTTACTCTGTTTTCAGAAATCTGCTTGCGTTACACAGAATGGCAACTCTACACCGGGATGAGCTTGGCCAGGTAGTTTTGGTTTCTATATCCTCATTGATTTAACCTTACAGAGATGTAATTCTTCTAATCTGTGTAAACATATCTGTTTTTCTTGATTGCAGGAAACGTTGCTCAACCTGCTTCTTCGCAATTACCTCCACTACAATTTGTATGATCAAGCAGAGAAACTTAGGTCAAAAGCACCTCGTTTTGAAGCCCACTCCAATCAGCAAGTAATCAATCTGCCCGGACCATTTATTACTCTACAGCTTGTAAATTTATTGTGTTTTGGATGTTGCTCATGCGAAGTTTCATACTCCACTTAAATTTGCTTCTGTGTTCTTGTTAAGACTCTTTCATTTTAGTTAATGCTTTATGATGATTGAAGTACGAGATCATGTTTCAGCCAACTGAATTTACAGGACAGACTCTTGGGCATATGCTAATTAAGTACCTTTTATTGCAGTTCTGTCGATACCTGTTCTACTTGGGTAAAATCAGGACAATTCAGTTGGAGTACACTGATGCTAAGGAAAGCCTTCTGCAAGCTGCTCGGAAGGCACCCATTGCAGCTCGTGGCTTCCGGATTCAGTGCAACAAATGGGCTATTATAGTGAGACTACTTCTAGGAGAGATTCCAGAGAGGACCGTGTTCATGCAGAAGGGAATGAAGGAAGCTCTGACACCATACTTTGAGCTTACAAATGTAAGTAACTAAACTTTCTTTAAATTTTGTGTTGCAATAGGTGGAAAACTCAGAATGATTTATTTGTGATCTCTAGGCTGTCAGGATTGGTGATCTTGAATTGTTTAGGGCTGTCGCCGACAAATTTGTGAGCACTTTCAGTGCAGACAGGACTCGCAATTTGATTGTGAGGTTACGCCACAATGTTATTCGAACCGGACTGCGCAACATTAGCATTTCATACTCACGGATCTCCCTTGCTGATATTGCCAAGAAGCTAAGGCTCGACTCTGAGAATCCTGTTGCTGATGCGGAGAGCATTGTAGCCAAGGCAATAAGAGATGGCGCAATTGATGCCACCATAGATCATGCCAACGGCTGGATGGTGTCGAAAGAAACTGGCGATGTCTACTCGACAAATGAGCCACAGATTGCATTCAACTCCCGGATTGCATTTTGCCTCAACATGCACAATGAAGCTGTGAAAGCAATGAGGTTCCCACCGAACTCTCACAAGGAAAAAGAAAGTGCGGAGAAGCGCCGTGAGAGGCTCCAGCAAGAGGAGGAGCTTGCAAAACACATGGCTGAGGAAGATGACGATGATTTTTAAGCTGGCCACTTTGTGGCACTTTGGGCTTCCAAATTGCAATGTTGAGTTGGTTGATCTGAGAGACCATAAAACACCCATACCTGCCACTCACAATGATATTTGAGTCATGCAAAAACCCTTTGCTTCATCCGCCGCAAATTTATGTCGATGAGAATTTTATGACTCCAAATGTGTCTAGTGGATTACTTACTTTTTACCTTCTCCTTGTATCATGGATTCTGAGGATTTTTGTGCCATCCGAAACGCGCGCGGCTTGTTCATTCATAGATTGTGGTTCCTGTGTGCGCATTATGCATCCTGTCTTTATATTGTAGTAGTAGTAATGATGTCATGTTCGATCGTGTCTGTTAGCTTGTTTCCTCCAGAAGGTGAGACGAGAATATTAATTTCGTAGAAACCTAAAAGCTAGTACTCCTAGTAAACATTAAGAAGTCATGATAGTGTTGTCGCAGTATATTTGTGTTTCCCAAATCTGTGAATTGCCGTGGCTTTAATGAATGTTTCTAAGAATATGTTCCGTTTTAGCAACATTGATCACCAAAAGAAGTAGCGTGTAGTACATCCACTGGGAAGAGCAGCTCGCGAGAGTATATGGGCCGGTGCACTCGCCTGGCTAGCATGCGAGGTGGTATGCGCCGGAATTGGAGACGAGGAAGTACGGAGAAGCATCTAGAAGTGGCTAGAACCTAGAATACGATCGATCGTTGGACTTTTTCTTTTTATTGTTGTGTATTCGGAAGTATATTCCGCCAGCCTCTGGACCGTACAGATCGACGATCGATGATTCCGGACGCCAGTCGATTACAAAATTACAACGTTTGGCTCTTCAATATATTCTGCAGCTAGTACAGATCATAGCTTGCTGTAACTAAATCGTTTCTGGTCATTAATTAACAGATGAAACTGGCTAGCATTAGCAGTGTCGCCTCCTCCCTCCTCCTGTCTCTCCTCCATATATATACAGTTCTTGCACATTATTCCCTTAAAAAAAACAGTAGTTGAAACTATTATTACAGTATATTATTGTTCGGTCACTGCCATGAGAGCATGGTTGGTCGTCAGGGGAGTGCATGCATGCATAGCCAGTATATATACATACATAGGAGTATATATAGTCGTATCTAAAGAAGATGATTACATTCCGACAGTATATGCATGTACTAACACCGCATAATTAGCTAGCAAATTAAGGCGCTGAACGAGCTAGGCGACAACAAACGTAGTAGTATATACACGGCGAGCGAGATCATCACGCGCATACGTACGTTACGTCCATGCAGTTCTTTTTTACATATAATAGATAAAATTCGGTTTTGCTTTGACAGAAGCTATGACAATACAGCTTATTATATAGTTCTTGTCTTATCAAAATCAAACATAACAGTATCTAATTTAATGAGGGATAAAGCTAGAAGAAACATATACTATATATACACACGGTATATATGGTATGTATATATTATGCATCGGAATTAGTTAACTAGCTACATTCTATATACACTGGTGGTGTTATTTTCTCCTGTAAACGAAAATGAAAATAAAGATTAAGTGTTTCACACAAAACGAGAAACGAGATAATATTTTAGAAATATCATCTAATTGAGTTTTAATTATTATAAATTTAAAAAATAGATTAATCTAATATTTTAGAGTAATTTTATTAAAAGTTTTTTCAAGAAACGTACCGTTTAATCATTTAAAAGAGTAAGACGAAAATCTTCATCTTCATCCAACAGTTGTAACAGAAAAGAACGTACACCACCATAATACACACGGTTCACCTGACGATCGATAAACACAACCGCGCGCGAAGCTTCCAGGGACTAGGGACGTATGTACGTCGATCGATCATATCGGTGTATGAATAATTGAATATATAGATCTCGATCGATCCTCCATTTCCCATTCCTTGCTCCCAGCCCTACCAGTTCACTTTGGACCAGCAAATTAAGCAACGAATTCAAACATCGTTCGATCAAGTAATCTTTCGGTTTTTTTTTTTTTTGACATGTACCTCTATGCCGAGTTGCCGACCAAAAGCCTTTTCAAAGATTTGCACCTTACGTACGTGCAAACATCGTTCGATCATCATAGCTTGATTAAAAGCTATCATCAGAATTATATTAATTGGATCGATGCAAACCCGTGCATGATTTTATCGTCCAGGGGATCGGATCAACATCATGATCATTGATGGATTAATTTGTCTTGCCCAAACTACATAATACAGAGAGTAATTTGTTGCAGATGATCACATACATATAATTTAGGTCGAGTAGGTTTTCATTTCTCTTGCAAAGAAAACAAACAAGATAGGACGATTAACTAGTAATAATTTACATCTAAGCTATGCTAGCTAATCTAATCACACCCTTGATTATTAGTATTGTATATCATCAGTCTGAACAAGCTACTCCCTGCAAATAACTTATATTTACAAACAAGTCCCTCTCCAGCTACTGCTCTACGCCGGCCTTGGCCTTGGCCTTCCTACCGCCGCCGCCGATCGGCGCCGTGGCGGCGTAGATCTCGGCGATCGGGCGGAGCCTCCTGTTCCTCCGCGGCCTCCCGCCCACCTCCTGCTCGTCCTCGTCGTCCACCTCGCCCACCCGCGGAAGCGGCGGCGCGTTGTTCACGGAGCGGGGCGACGAGGCGGATGTGAAGGAGAAGGACGACGACGCTGCCGCCGCCGCCGCCCCGCCTCCCCACCGCGGGGTGGTCGTCGTCGTGCCGCCGCCGCAGCCCGACGAGCTGCTCTCGCTCAGGTGGATCAGCTGCTCCGCCACCGCCAGCTCCAGCGCCGTGAACCGCTGCTGCGGCGATGACGACAGTGACAGACTCTCCGCCTCCGCCGCCGGCAGCTTCCGGCGCCGGGCTAGGGATCCCTCCATGGCTGCGCGCGCGGTGGGTGATTGGATTGGGGCTAGGTCGAGGCGCCGGGGCGTGGATGGGTTGGCCGCCGGTTAATTTCGTGTGCTCTCTCTTCCTCTCTCTCTAATTTCTTCCTCGATTTTTTTCTTGGTTTTTATTTATTTATTTATTCTTGTGTGGGTGTGGGTTAAGATGAAGAAGAAAAGAGGTTAATCGGGTGGTCATGTGGTTGCTGCGTGCGGCGTGACTCGGCGGAAACCGACTTCACCTAGGCATCTAAAACAGAAACACTACGGGGGGTTTTGTGAAAAATATGATTCTTGGTAGGGAACAAAGCTGATGAGAAATTGCGTGGCCGTGATGAGCCTGAGGAGTGAGGACTCGATTTTATTTTCCTCCCAGGGGGGTATGTGAGAAAATGACTAGTACTAGGTTAACGGAGTGAAGGAGTTCTGTGTAATTCTGGTTTTGTGCGGGGGAGATTAGAGTAATTTGACGGAGGAGGAAGAGTTAAGGTGGGCATGAGACACGTCATGACGGCGCACTTCACGTGGCTCCTAGTTGCCCCCGGCGCGGCGCGTAGAAAAGTCAAATTAAGTTGCAGGCCATAGCTAAACTGCATGCTTTATACTGTCGTGTGGCCGCCTAGATCGATTATTATTAATCCAGGTAGGGGTGTGTGCGATGCTAAATTAAATCACAAAAACTCGACGGAAATGTAAAGTCTGTTGTTCTGTACATGCATGGTCGGTACGCGAGTGTGTGTTCCGTGTTCGCGACCTTTAATTTCTACTGTGAATTAGACAGTTCGGATCAACCTTTTTCGTTAGATCCAACCATGCAATGGTGTACATAGAACTGAACAAGAAACGGAGGACTGACGATCTAGTCTTGTTCAAATAGAGTATTATTATCTTTTTTTTTAACAATTCGCACATGACGGTGCGACGTTTATATTGGTAAATTAAGAATAAAATACAAGTCTATAGTCCTGATAGACTATAGTTAGGAAAAAAATACATCCACATCATGTATCTACGTCTGATTCTACTGCTAAATACAAGACAAACACACAACACCCCTAACGAATGGGATTTCCAAACGACGTCTCCAAGGAAGAAATGACGCTAATAGCATCGCTGCCACCATCCTAAAGAATCAGGACGTGGCTTTCACCTAAGAACCCATTGGGAAAGTATAGAAAACGCAGCAACGCTCCAAGGGGAAGACGCTGCCCGCAGGTGCTGCTGTTGCCGATCCGAAGGCTAGGCCTTCGCCCGTTGTTCTACTCTCCCACGCCAAGAAGTGCATGTCAGATTCAGCAGAACCACTAGCTAATCCCCTTCGACGCGCAGCCACCATGCTAGCACCTCGCCGTCGGTCGGCCACCAAAGAAGAGTCGACCCCGTCACTCTTCAACTCCATCCACGTGGTTGGGTTGGAGAGGGAGGGGGTGAGAGAGAAGGGCGGATCTCTCTCTCTCCTGCACTAGTCCGTCCAGCGTGGCCATCTTACGGTGACAAACCGCTACCGCAAAAGGATATATGTATGGAAAGAAAGCTCACCGCAGACTTCAACGCCCCTCTCATAAAACTACCGTCGTCACCACCTCGACCAAGCTACCCGTATTTACAACGGACCACCTGATCGTATCGTCGTCGCCTCCGACCTCCTACCGCGGCAGCCTTACCACCGCTGCGCACTAGCACCAGAGTGCTATATGTAGCTGTGGTTAGTTTTTAAGCTAGTACACATTTACGGCCACGATGGTGTTTTTGTTCTTGTTTTTATCGGTTAGATTGCATTATATTCTTGTTAATAATACTATTTTGTTAACATTTGATCTTAGCTGTATACGTGCGTTAGGCCGGTCAACCTAGCTAGCTAAATTAATTAGCTACGTACATGAAGCTTGATTGGTCATTAAGTAATCTGAAACATGTAACCCTTCTGTCCCAAAATCCGAACATAAAGAGAGTAAAGCTAATTGAGAGATGATTATGATGGACTAAAACTGAAATTAAATAAGACATGATAATAGTAAATGGAGAATCGATATATAATAAAGTAAATAGAGTTGCTATATTATGATAGATTTTGAATGCTAAATATGATTACCGGGATTATTATATTCGCATCTACTATTATATCGTCAGGACACATGGTTTAGCGATCTTAATATAGTGCGAATAACGGCGTATGTTTTTGCGCGCCGACCAAGCTTGCCATGCTTTTGGTAGCAGGCAGCCGAAACGATGGCGTCACCCGTTAGGCTAGCTAGCCTAGCCACCTCTGGAAGCTTCCAGAAGCAAGCAACCAAAGCATTCCATTCGAAAATAAAAAACCGATGCATTTCACAGGCGTGTACACAAAATTCACCTCTTGCAAGCCGACCGACCGATCGCTGCGTGTCATCGATTGTTTGAAAACTACCAAAACTCAAAACTTTGTACAAATTCTTCTTTTTTTTCTCGGTCCATTCCACGCGCAGGTGGCGAAAGGAAGAAAACTAAATTAACAAAAAAAAAAGTGAAAGCAAACACCTTATGAGAAGAAAATATTTACAGATAGGTCCATTCATCCGTGCGTTCCCGATTCCTCTAGCGCGGCTGCTTCTTCTTCTTCCCCATCTCCTCCTCTCTCTTCTTCCGCTTGCCGCCGCCGACGCCGCCGTGGTTCTCCTTCACCGGCAGCGTGGCGGCGTAGAGGTCCGACAGGAGGCGGTACCTCTTCCTGACCCTCCTATCCAGCCCCATGTCGTCGTCTTCGTCGTCGTCCCTCGCCGCCGCCTCGGCGTTGTTCACCGACTGCAGCGTGGTCGACGAGGAGGTGTCGTAGCCATCGTCCTCGCATCCGCCGCCGCTGACGCTGAGCTGCACGAGCTGGTCCGCCGCCGCCAGATCGGCCTCCGTGAAGAATCCGTCGCCCACCGTCCCGGCGGGCTTGATCTCCTCCACCTCCATCTGATCAATATATGATAGATGCGTCGCTTCCGGCCGCGAGCTGATCGATCGATCGATCTCACAATCTCTCCGCCGCGCGTATGAACGATGCTGATGCGGTTGGTGATGTGAAGAAGGAAGAAGATGGAAAGCGGAAAACAGTAGAGCTTGCTGGGCTGATTTGCAAAAATATCTCCAGGCCGAGGTTTATATAGCGCATTCGAGGCGGACCCGCGGAAACCGACTTGGGCCGCACGGTGCCACGCCTCGGTGGGAGTCGCTGACTCGTGGGCCCGAGTGCCCGTGACGTGGGGCCCACATGTCGGCCTGTGACCGTTGATGGGCCAACGGGAGGCGGACGCGTGGGTGGGGTGGCGTTGGTGTCACGCGCGCGGAGGTTGGCCGCCATCGCGACGGCCGAGGGTCGCGGGACGGTGGGGATCTTCTGCGGCGGGGAAGCATTTGGGATTTAGCTGGCCATACGGGATCTCAACCTGGGAAAAGGTGGCTCGACGGCTTCGGGCTGGGCCGGGCCGTCCTCTCTCCACTGCGCTCTCAATAATGGGCCAGGAGAGGCCTATCACGGCCCCAACGTGGACACAGGCCCATATAATTATTTGGGCCCTAATGGAATGAGCTAGGCCACCGTCAAAAAGTCCGCATATTGTCTCGATGTGATTAACGTTATATAGTTACTTAGTTTGACTAATCAATCTCGAAATCGCTTCATGATCCTTCTAGACTTGGATTGGCCGCTACTGGAGCGTACAGGTCGGGCACAAATGCATGCACGATCGTACGTTGCCAACTCAGCCACATGGCCCACACGCCATTGCTAACCTATGCGTGACTTGACTAATTAACCACGACTGTTATTGCGACTCCAGTATACTCTCGATCGATTGGGTGAATATGCGATGCCGTAATGTAAAAGCGCACTGTAAATATTACTCCAGTATACTAGTATTATACTACCAATATTATTAAGATAAATTTATAATTTACTAATATCATGCTTAGAAATAACTATCATTTATGTTTTTTCTTAGCTAAATCGATCTATGATCATTCATTGCGCTGGCATCGCTTATATTCCATCCAGAAAGCTAAAAAAGAGAAAAAAAAGTTTAGTCACCACTAAATAACGATTATACTCTATTTTTCGAACAATAATATCTTTCCATATTTCTAGTACCACTAACTAAGGGTATAGTATAAATAGATCTAAACCCTTCGATCAAATAAAATCAACGGTTCAAATTATTTTCTGTAACCAATATACCAGTATAGAGCAATGTAGTGGGGCTGAATTAGATGAATTGTACTATAGCGGTCTTACTCTGGTAAGCACATGTAAGTTGTGTAGGGACCGTTTTGCACACAGTAACTATAGTGTACTACTACGATTTAAACCACTGAATTTTGATTGGACGGCTCCGATCTATAACCCTGATGATGCTGCATGTTTGGGTTGTTACCTTCAACCCTATCAATCCAAAGTCCAAACATATCTCACATACCCTACCAAGAAAGAAATTTGCTGTTTTCTTGTACTAATCTTTTTCACATGAATCCATACAAAAAAAATGGTAGTAAGGTATAAAATCAAACAGCACCTACACTATATATACCTCTACCAAATTGTATTATCAAACATTGTCAAATTAAATTTTTGGTGTTGGATGGCGCTCCCGCTCTCAGCAATGCACCGCTGTCCTCTTTTTTTTTTTTTGTCGTCGTCCTCCTTTTGGGATGGTACAATATGATAACATTTCGTACATTGTCAGGGAGTGCGCTTAGGTTGTTTTGGCTTGACTATAGCTAAGCTGGAACGTTTTTCGAGGAAAAGCGATGGATCGTAGAGTGAGTACTCGTATCTTTCAGAGGATCGATCTCACCAATTTTTTTTGCAGTACGGAGTTTACTGCTACAACTTGAGGTAAAATCAAAAACAGCAAATTTCAGAAAACCGTGATTTACTGCAACATTAGCGGTCTATTTCAGTTTACTGCAACGAGAGCGTGAGAAATTATTACAAAACTATAACTTTTACGTGGCTCAAGCTTACTGTTATCACTTACGTGTCCTGTAACAGCATACCACGTAAAAGTGACAGTTTTGTGATAATATATTTTCTATGCTATCGTTGCAGCAAACTAAAATATATTACTAATGTTGCAGTAAAATGATAGTTTTGTCATTATAGTTGCAGTTTTTTGAAATTTAATCAAACAAAAATTAATGGAAACAATCAGGTTGATGTCGTCACGTCGTCAATGGAGCAGAATGCATGCGTGTGCTCGTCCTGTATACAATACAGGATATATTGTAAGTTGCAAAATAAAAAAAAAACGAACTCAGCAAAGCGATCTGAAATTGTTCTCCGCGAACGAACTCAGCAAAGCTGGCCAAAATTAAACTGTGTGTTATGATCGATCTCCAGTGTCTAGAGCCTTGACGTTCACGGACGGATCGAGTTTTGCCGGTACGACCGTTTTCCATAACAATTAGTATTAGTTGTCGAGTGATCTAAAATTAATCGTCCTCTTCGCACATAAATAAATTAAAGCTGGCCAACAAGATATATTGTGCGATGATCTCAAGTGTGTCGCTAGCTACAGCAACAGCTTTAGTTCCTTCCCCAAAATGTGGTGTGCTTGAAGAGGCCATTTTTGTTCAAACAGGCAGGCAACAAACTGCCACTCAAGCGCTCCAAGGTCCAAGCTTAGCTAGCTAGCCTACCTACTACTCCGATTCTTGTTGATTAATCGATCTACGTGGAGTAAATTTCACTCCATAGCCCCAGCGAAATCCAAGAACTTGCTGACACCGATCAGAACGTCGCCGATGACGTCCTCTGGATCGTCGGCTTCTTCTTCTTCTTCGCCGCCGCCGCCGCCGCAGCCGCCGCCTCCTCCGCCTCCGCCGCGGCGGCCTTCAGCTGCAGATCTCATCAACACGTCGATCAATGAATGAGCTGCTAGCTAGGCGATGACGTGATTACAGAGCCTGACGACGACGGAAGGAAGGAAGACGTATAGTACGGTACCTCGTGGCACTGGTCGCGCAGCGCGGCGTTCTCGGCGCGGAGGAGGCGGACCTCCTGCTCGAGCTCCTGCAGGTACGCCTGCTTCCGCGCGCGCGACCGCTCCGCCGACTCGCGGTTCTTCATCGCGCGCCTCTTCCGCCGGTCAGCGCCGCCGCCCGCCGCGTCATGCTGCTGCTGGTGCAGCTCCGCGCGGTCCAGAAGCTCCTGCTCCAGCGACGCCACCGCGCCGCCGCCGCCGGAGTAGCGAGACGACGGAAGCGGCCTGCAGAGGTCGAGCCCGTCCTGAGACGACGCCGGAGGCAGCACGAGGTAATCATCGTCGCCGACACTACCACTACCACCTGCTCGCTCCATGCTCGCTGGCACTGGCAGCTTGCGCTCTCTCTCTTGTTTGTATTGGCCGGGTTGCTCGCGTGACTTTGAATTGGCTTTTTTCACACTAGCTAAGCTGCTTGGAGCGTATACATAGCAATCACACTAGCTAGGCCCACCGCTCTCGTCGTCGCATAATATAACAATCTAATAAAATATATTTCAGTACTAAGAATCTTCGGTGAATTATAGGATGGATAGAATGCATTATACACATGTAATTAATCTGGTTATTCTTTTATTACTTTTGAACCAATCACTAACGAGTATTCGTGATTTTACGGTAATTCTATGATCAGGTTGTACCATGGAACGGGCCGGAAACGAATGAAAACAACTTTGCTCTTTCAATTTAGTGTTATTTGAGATACAGCAATAATAATTTTATTCCTCATAAAAGATAATAATACAACAACAACGATTTTATTCCTCGTAAACGCTATTTTTACAAGATTATTTTTATTTTTTTATTTATTCATTCTTGCTCAGAAAGCATAGAGAATCAATCGAATGCCATCTTCCTTGATACTGACAGTTGCCGGAATTGTTTCTGCACCCTGGAAGCCAACTTTTGATAGCAACAAAAGGACATGAGAACTTTCAAACAACGTTTTTTAATCATGGGAAGACTTTTCCACAAAAGGACCATCGATCCAATATATCTATAGACAGTTTTTAAGAAAAGAATATATCTATAGATGAGTGAATAGTACTCTTCGTTTTTAAATAACTGAAACTGGAACTGCTATTTTCCAAACTTTCATTACTCGTCTTTTTTTTAACGAAAAACTACAAATATTTGGAAATATATCAACAAAGCTGCACAGGTGCAGCTACGCGCAACTAACAGATCAGCCATTCCGATCTTCCTATATGGACGTTTAGAGTGTGTGTGCTTGAGAAAAGTAGAAATTAGAAATTAGAAACTGGGAAGATATATAAAACGAGGTGAGCTATTAACGAATGATTAATTAAGTAGTAATTATTTCATCCTAAAAAATTAATTAATATAGTTTTTTTAACAACTTTCCTATACTATTTTTTTAAAAAAAACACACGTGATTTAGTGGTTTGAAAAGCATACACGCGAAAAAACAAAAAAGTATTTTTTTTCTCCTTTTGTTGTAGGAAACGAATACAATTTTAATCTACCATCACCTAAAAAAAGGTGATCTTTCAATGATGGCCTTTGCATCTTGGATTTTTTTTAAAAAAACACGTTATAAATGCAGACGCTCACAACTTGCGTGCATTTATCCCTATGAACACGCGCACACATATCTTATCCTTATGAGCACACATTCGAAAGATTATATCGGCATATCATAAACAAAGTTAACACGGGTATCTCACTATCGATGGATATGTTACCTACCACTGAAAAAAATAACTGTAAATGTGAGCACGACTTAAATTTGAGTGAGCTGGTTTACACCATAAGTAATTTAACCAATTTATCTACGACCACTCCGATGTGCATTCTGGATTCTTGGTACCCTAATCGATCTATCGTCGATGTGATAGCCATTTGGAATGATTTTTAATACGAAGCTAGCTACCTGCTTGCTAATTAATAATCTTTGTTTTAAAATATAAAAATCTAGTACTGATCCCTTGCTTAGATCTATGTTGTTAGTGCTAGGTAGTTTTTTTTATACAAGTAATAGGTCCCTCTATTTGAGGATGGAGGAAACAATATTCTAAGCTCTAGTGTTAACTCTTAACCGAAACTGGCGAGGAATGAAGGAATTAAGGTTTGAGACTTCCCACCGGAAAAATATATATATATATATATATATATATATATATATATATATATATATATATATATATGCTTCTCTCTCCATCCCATAATAAAATAATTTAGGATTAGATAAGACATCACATATATATATATATTCGTTGTTCTACCCAATTCTAGATTTGTTATTTGTTGATCGGAGGGAGTACAGATCAAAGCTGAGATTATCTAATGTCCCATCGTGCTTAATTTCTTCAAGTTTGTTGGCCACCTGCCTGCTTACCAGTCACATGTTACTTTTTGAGCAAGTTTGAGGCAGGCAGGCAAGAACATGTTGCGTAATAGAATCTTCAGTTGATTACTTGCAGGAAACTGCATGCATGTCTTCTTGGCCTGCCTCACGAAAACGGTATGGCCGACAATATGAGCCACACCTATCAACATCATCCAGGCCTCTTCATCGTAAGCTCGCCAAAAACCAAAAAGCAAAAAAAAAAAAAAACTAGCATTACACTTGCACACTAGTGAAAAAAACCGTCTTCTGATGAACGCATCAGTATATTTTTTATTATTTTCTTTTTTCTAAAAGGGAATTCCTCTGTCTCCCTTAAATCAGCATGGGCCGGAGAATATAAATAGACCGTCACAGGACAAGTTACCACTAAGCCCACCAACACCTCGGCCCAGAGGTAAAAAAGCCCAGCTGCGAGATTGGCCCGCGCGGACAGCTGGCCGCCACGTGGGCCCCACGGTCGATACACTCGATGCGGTCGCCACCCCCGCGGTATAAATACCCCGCGGCCGCGCCGAGCCGAGGCGGCCAGCCTTCCAGTGAGTCGCTGTCACGCGCTTCGTGCTCGCCGCCTTCCGCCTTCCACCTTCCACCTTGGTGCTCGCTCCCCCATGGCCATGGCTTCCTCCCTCGCCGGATCCGCCCTCTCCTACGCCAGGCCCGTCAAGGTCAGATCCCTCATCTCATCCCCACGGCCACCTTCTTATGCCGTTCGTTCGTCTCATCGATTGATCCGTGTGCCTGACTGGTTTCTGGGTGCTGTGGGGTTTTAGCTTTCGGCTCGATCTCGGCAAGAAGCCGATCTGTGTTTTGTTAGCTTCGTGCCTTGTGGTGCGATCCAGATGGAGAACGGCGAAAAGTTTTCTTTTCTATTTTTCCCTTTTTCGCTTTCGGATGGGTGAGACAAGTGCTTTTTATGTGCGTTTACTGATCCATTTTCTATAGCAGATCCGGGCAGATCTGCCTTTTGTATAGGTTGAAAAGTCTGCAAGACTTGTATCCCTCTGAAATTCCCGCCTTGTTAGGCTACGAGTAGATTTCCGCATAGTGATGATGAATTCGTTAGTCGTTACTGGGATTACTGATTTGTTGGAAGGTAACAAAACTATTGGTCCTTTGGGTTCTTCTCCCCCCAAAAAGCTTGGTTCTATTTATATGTTGTACTACCACCTAAAAAACGGGCGTGTCTTGTTTTCCCTTTGCACAAAAAGGGATTTTTTGTTTCGCCCCGTCACCATCCGGTTTACTAGCCTGGATTTCTGTCGTACGGCTTCGCAAAATTCTTATGTTCATGCTAGATAGGGAAACTGTAATAAAACCTCTTACAGAAAGTAAAGAAAAATACACTGATGAGTTTGCAACTTTGCATTGGAGGATTCTGAGATTATTTCTCATCAAAATTATCTTTATTCATTTCAACACCCCATACTGGCTACTGAGGCAAATTCAAGACATACATCTAATGTGATAAATCTGGGTGCATTATGTGAATTGCTAGAACAGTAGAATTATGACAATAGCACTGTTTTCTATGCTATGTTCTTTTCCCCTGTGGATAGTATGCTATTCCTTTTGTGCATTACTTCTATTGTCTAAATAAACTTGTTCCATGAATTGCAGGCAATCAACACTAATTCGATTTCTTTCACCAGCGCAAGGAAGGGAAATGCATTCCTCCGCCTGCAGCCAGTGCCTATGAGATTTGCTGTTTGCTGTGCCGTGAGTTCCATACATTCTTGTCACGCATGGTTTTTTCCCTCAATTTCTGCTTTGCTATGCTAGAGATGAGATCTCCGCTAGCACTTGTGTTATTTCTAGATGAATGAAAATTTTCAGCTGGGGCCAAAACCCTTGCCTTTATGACCAGGGTTTAATGCTTGAGCTGTTTGGAATTCATCGTTCCATTCTAGAAGGACCTTTTGTTTCTTGTATCATTGAATTATACTCCGTTTTTAAATGTATGGCGCTGTTGACTGGGCTATTTCCCTTTTGCATTTTGTATTGTTGTGTGTTTTCCTGCTACAATCTAAAGAGTGTCTCCTAACCCCTTTTTAATTTCCACTGAACAGGCAAAAAAGGAGACAGTGGAGAAGGTTTGTGACATTGTTAAGAAGCAACTCGCTGTTCCTGAGGGCACTGAAGTTTCTGGTGCATCCAAGTTCTCAGATCTTGGTGCTGATTCACTGGACACGGTAACTCCTCCCATAATTTTTTGAGTGATGTCATGCATATAGTTGTTTTGAACTAAGCAGCACTTACCTAAATTCTCTATATAGTTCAGGGGCCTGAATAGTTGTATCCTTGTAATCAATTTGGCTCACAAAATAACATCTGAGGGATGCTTTGGTAGCATCTCTTGTTTTACAAGTGGCATCTATGTCCTTTGAGAGATGTGGAATGGCTTTACAGCATAGCGATTATTGGTGAGGCTCCCTCTTCATGTAGGTCTTGATTTCGAAATCTATGGAGTGCCTTATACCTTAAGTACTTTTAAGACTAGAATATCAGATGCATTAGAATCCCCAAGTTGCCACATGAAGTGTGATAACTGTTGCATCAGGTGTGAAAATGATCAAACAAGATGTTTAATCTATAAAGTTCAGGCACATGTGCTTTCTTTGGATGTTTAGTCTAATTCAGTTATAAGTTGGTAGAAGCATGTATCTTCTTTTGTTTGAGTAAAGGATTACAAGTTCCATTGCAAGTAGTAAAACTCAATTGTTGGTTCATTGCAGGTCGAGATTGTGATGGGTCTCGAGGAGGAGTTCCACATCAGCGTCGAAGAGTCAAGTGCGCAGTCAATTGCAACGGTTGAAGATGCCGCTGCACTCATCGACAAGCTTGTTGAGGCGAAATCTGCTGAAGCGAAATCATCTTGATATGCCCAAATCACAACGTTGAAGCTCGTAAACTAGCTCTACTTCAACTTTGGGCCAGCCCTTGTTGTTTTAAGATTGTATCTTTATCGCCTTTTTTTATGATTTGATGGTTTGGTGGTGTTCTCAAGATTATTGCCCTCTGTGCCGTAATAATACTAGTTAAAGTATTTAAACTGTTGGATAGTTCAATGGCGATTCTCTTGCACTCTGATTTACCTCGCGGTGTGGTTGGTCCATTGATGTGAATGAGGTTGCCGTCTGTAACTTGTGAGAAGGTGAGGTGAGGAGTAGGGTGGACAATGGTCTCTACAAGCAGGATATACACATTGGTGATGGCAAGCGCCTGTAAGATTCTAAAAGCTGTGATGTGTATAGGTAAAGAGTCCAAGGAGAGCTTGTTGTAAGATTTGTCATGCAAGATGTGTATGGGTTCTTGTCGATAAAGTGTTTTATAAAGTGTTTTGATCCACCTAAATAGTTATCAGAAAAGTTTTAATTGGTACGATCGATTAATATGAAATACAAAAATAAAAATATAGGTGAATGTACAATACCTATTTTTAGCTTTTTAGTTTAATTGGTTCTTTTTTTTTGCAACTGGTAGAAGTTGATTTTGGTCTTGTGTTGTAGAAGTTGAAATTGATCTTATATGTTTGTGGATATGTTGTTAATTTTTTTAAATTTTTTAATAACTATTTAGATGATATACAAACAACGAGATGATATTTTTGTAGGGATAAAAATCCATATCCGTTCTCGTCAAGGACAGCATACTGCATTTTGGACTGTTTTACCTTCCATCAGGGATCATATTGCAAAGCAACTACAGGTGAGAGCAAATGGTGCAAACTATAGGATGTTGTGATTATGCTGTTATTCACCAAATGGAATGGACTAGTATTTATTTGCATGCGGTCTGCTCAACAATTAATCAATCTACAGTCACCTACATATAAAACCATGGATGATGGACTGATGGTGCATACAAGGAGAGCATGAATTGATTGTTTGCCTAAATAATTCCCCAGTGAGTAAGATGATGGAACCAATCGAAGTACAATAGCGGCAGCAGGTTAAAGATTAACTATCTGAATCTGATGAGACGAGAGAACAAGAGAGATATAGCGGCTTATTGTGCGGCGGCGGTGGAAGGAAGCCTCTTGGAGCACTTGGCCTGGACGGCGAGCGTGGCGGTGGTGCCGGGGCAGTTGACGTCGCCGCCGTAGACTTCGCTGGCGACGACGAGCGAGCAGGTCTTCCTGCCGACGCATGCCTTCTCCACCACCTCCTTGGTGCGCGGCGCGTGGCAGCTGCCGATGGTGTAGTTGCCGCAGATGCCGAGCGGGTTGCCGTAGCTGGCGAAGACGACCGACTGGATGGTCTTCTTAGGCGGGCACGACAGCACCGCCGTGGGCTTGAGGCCGCCGGCGACCGGCTTGAGCTTGCTGTCCGTGCGCTCCCACGACCGTACGTGCGCCGGGTTCTTCTCCGTCATGAAGGTGCAGATGTTGTCCCGCTTCACGGTGAGGATCATGATGGCGTCCGGCTTGCCGCCCTCCTCCTCGAACAGCATCAGCGTGTTCCCCGTCGGCCGGAGCAGCGACCTCGGCACGTGGTAGAGATACTGCGATGGCTTGCCGAGGGCGTGGAGGTAGGAGACCCAGTAGCGGCCGAGGCCCTCGCCGTTGACGAAGAGGAAGCCCTTCCCCATGGGACTCAGGTCGATCACCACCGGGTCAGTCCCCGACGGCGGGTCGAACTGCCGCCGGTACCACGTCATCGGCCGCTTTTCCAGCGCGGCCGGCTTCCACGCCACCGCATTCATCCCTTGCTCCGTGTGCACCTTCCGCCGCTCGCCGTCGAGACCCACCACGTGCCCCCACCCGTTCGCCGTCAGGTCCAGCGTCCCCGTGTTCAGCCCCTGGATCGTCACCGTGTACACCCCGGCCATCCGGTGCTCTAGGTATGATCCGCTGTCCTGAAAAAAAAAACCACCATTGTTGCCCATCACCCCAAGCTCCATCGTTTCAAAGAACAATCAAAATGGTGGTGGATCAAAGCTTTATTACCATGAGCCCTAGCGTGGAGGAGAGGATGGCGACGTGGTTGACGCCCACTTTGAGATCCATCACCTTCTCCAGCGTGAACGCCTTGTTGATCTTCGTCCCATGCCCGCACCCTGCATTTCATTTCATCCAAACGCACACGGTCGATGGAAAATGGAATTAAGCAGCAGCAGCAACAGCAACAAAATGGAAGAAAAAGAAGGAAGAAGAAGAAAGCATCTAAGTTAGTTACCTACGAAAGCGTCATTGACAAACGCCACAATGGCGTGTCCATGGCTGCTCACCTCCAGCACCGGCTTGATCTCCTTCCGGAACGGCAGGTCGTCCGTCTCCAGTCGAAAGCTGAGACAGACAGACGACTGAACTGACCGGTGTATAGGTATCAGAGCTAGAAAGACAGCGGCTACCACGTACCTGGTGGTGTACCAGAGGTAGTCGGTCTTGTCCTTGGTCTGGTTGTACTGCTCGAGTGGCCTCTGTGTGCGGATGGTGGTCTTGCTGTAGCGGGGGATCTTCTGCTCGCTGTACATCTCCCACACGTTGTTCTGCACCGTCTGGTCGGCGAAGTGGAAGGTGCGCTGGTTGTGCTGCGAGTTGACGTGCTGCGTGCTGAACACCACCGTCTTGCAGTCAGCGAGGATGCTAATCGACCGCCGCGCCACGAAGTACTTCTGCCCCCTGAACGTCACCGTCCCGTCCTCCTTGGTGTTGTGGTTCGACAGGAACGCCACGCACACCTTCTTCTCCGACTTCTCGAACACCCGAGCCTGCATTGCATTGAACCATGGAACATCATCAACAATGGCGTCGTACGTCTTCTACCTCTAGCTCATTGCCGTCGCCGCCATTGCCATTGCATTACCTCGTAGAGTTTGCCGAGGGGCTGCACGGAGGGGTTGCCCCAGAGGAGTGCCTTCTTGCAGAGACGGAGAGCGTGGTGCAGGTCCTTGAGATGGCCCCATTTAGGCTCCTTGTACAGGCCTGCTCATTGTATGTAAGAAACTGATTTCTTCAGAACTGATGATGCGTCATCTTACACGCATTTCTTGGCTACTGAATGGATTGTTCAGGGTTGCATACCGAATTCGTCGAGGGGGGCCTCGTCGTAGTATCTCGGCATCACGAACGCCGCGCCGTTCCTTCCAAAGTTGGTTCCTCCATGGTACTGTTAATTGTTCACACAAGCAAAGCCACCAGTGTCAGTTCTGTCAGAAATTTCATCTCTTCTTTGTCAAGAACAAACAGGTTACTATTGCTGTTCAGTACCATGTAGTAGTTTGCCAATGTGCCGCCAACGGAGAAGAAGCGCGCCACGGAGAATGCAATGTCCTCTGCAGAACGTTGGGACGGTGGATCACCGAAAACTCTGTACCTGTAGAGATCAATAACCACCCCCAAAAAATGAATAGCACATGTTAATCACTAAAAGGTCTGCATAAGTAGAATGCATTTTTCTCTCACTGACAACATTGACAATGATCTTACAGAACAAGCTAAAGTGGATTTTACTCAAGTAATAGTAACTTACTGAGCAGTCCAGTTTTCAGTCCACAAGAGGGGCTTGTTCTTGTCAGCTGGACCTGGCCAAGTATCTCCACAGTGCCTCCCGTTGCAGGTAGGGATCTGTTGGATAAAATAAAATTCAGATTTAATGGCTAAATCATGGTAAATCCTGAACATGAAAGATGCTGTCAATCCAAAACTTTGAACAAGTTAAGTAACACTTTTGGTCTTTGGCCATGAACAGTCTAGTATCAAGTTTTTTATGCCATCGCGAATACTTGCGAATGCTATAAAATGTATATATGATCTTAATGAAGTTACCACTTCACCAGGAGCTTTAGTCTGCTTGCACATGATCCACGGGACACCGGTGTTGGTTCCGATGGCCATCTTAGCTGCCCAGTTGATGTACTTGGTGCCAGCCTCTTTGAATGCCACCTCCAGGTGCTGGTACTCATTCTCAATCTGTTAACATCATTTCACCAACAATTACCATCAGCATTCAGAATGTCATTATTCCTTAGCATATTGTCAAATTCTAAGAAACAGGAAGAAAGGGATCAATTTGAAAGATGAACCTGTGACAGAATGATGGGGCCTCCTTGTGATGCGAAGAGCTTTGCTTCCTTGAGCTTGTTCACAACGAGAGTGACAAACTTCTTCATGTGCTTCTGCATACATGAAGGAACAAATTAAATCATCGGAACATTCCTACATTGCAAATACATCTGGGACCAAAACAAGTATTCAGAAACTGGAGCAACTAGTTGTCTCATACTCCTACTGCGTAAGAAAATTGGACCATGAGGTTGTTAGATTTGTCACCTTGAAAGGCTCATTGTCCGTCCGGAAGATAATGTCAGGGATCTCCCGGAGCCAATATGGCAGACCTCTGAAGAATAACAACAACAAGAAGAAGCAAAAATATAATCAGGAGTTGCAATTGCAGAGACAAACACGCATGCATGTCTGAATGAGATGGTGAAGCCACACAAACAAACCCATGGTTCCATTCGGCCTGCACGAACGGTCCGATCCTGACAATGGCGTACATCTCCTTCTCCTGGACTAGCTTGAAGAACTTCACCAAATCATACCTCCCTTCAAAATTGTACTGAGAAACAAAACGATCATTCATTTAGACATGATTATATGGATGAAATCAAATGCAATTGAGCATGCGTGAGGATGAACAACAAGAGGAGAAGGGGGGGGGGGGGGGGTGAGGAGGTACTCACGACGCCCTGCTCGGGCTCATGAATGTTCCAGAAGACGTAGCTCTCGATGACGTTGAGGCCGCCCTCCCTAGCCTTGCTGATGAGGTCGGGCCACGTGTCCGGCGGGCTCCGCGGGTAGTGGATGGACCCGGAGAAGAAGATCTCGCGGTGGCCGTCGATGATCAGCGACCGGCGGTCGTAGGTGATGAGGGTCCCGTTCTTGGTCAGCTCGTAGCCGGACGCCGCCGCGGCGAGCGCTGCGACGGCGGCGGCGACAACGGCGAGCACCGCGGCCGCCGACATGTCATGCAAGGAAGAAGGACGGACGAGCTAGGAGGGCGGTGGCGGTGGCGAGCGCGTGAAACCAAAGGCTTGGTGGTGGCGCTGCTGCTAGTCCTAAAGAAGGAGGTGGTGGTGGAGATGGAGGTTGCGGAGGAGTGGCCGCGCGGTAACCAAGGGGATCCATCCGTGCGGGGCATGGCCGCCGTCCACGGTGGTGGTGGCCGGAGTTGGCGGCAGCGGAATCGCGCGGTGGTAGCAACAACGGCGTGAGATCGAGAGGAGCCTAATTTCGGAAGGAACTGACAGGGATTGCATGCAGTTACTCAACTGCAGCAAATCATCCACGAGTTTTGCGATCCATATCAAATTTTGAATCGGTGCTGATAAGATTTTTCCTTTTGATGGTGTTGAGTCAAAAAGAAGGAAAATATGAATGATTCAAATATAGATTCAACTATGAATCTATTTGAATATGGTTTGCGAGAACAAACAAGCAGTAGTTGTTTTTTTTTTCTTTTGCGCAGTTGAGTCCAAAATAACTATTGCATTTGCATGGAACATTTAAATCCAACCATGAATCGATGATTCAACTAGTAGATGATTTGCGAACAAAAATCAAATCAGTTTAAAAGACCCTCTTATTCAGAGGATATACCTCAGTGTTAAATGTCAAGGAGAAAAGGTGTACTAAGAAGACAGAAAAAAACAATTTATTTCTTTTGAAACAAAAAAAAAACAGAACAATATATTGGGAATAAAATGAAAGGGAACGTGTCAAAAAAAAAAAAGAGAAGAAGATGAAGAAAAAAAAATCTGACAGTGAGGCCCATACGCCTTAATACTGTCATCGCAGTAGGTGTAAAACTACAGTAGCAGACGACGACTCGAGGGAGCGGAGCAACCAATCGCTGCCTCGCCGCGTTATCTCGTCGCCACCTCTCCTCTCCTCTTCTCTCCCCCACACGCACAGTAGCCAGTAGTAGAGTCACACGCTTGGCTTGACGCCTCACGCCTCCGCTCCTCTCCGCCGCCGGCCGATTTCTAGGGCTTCCAACCTCGCCGGCGACGCCACGCCATGGCGGCCCCGGTCGTGGATGCCGACTACCTCCGGCAGGTCGACAGGGCGCGCCGCCACCTCCGCGCCCTCATCTCCTCCAAGGGATGCGCGCCCATCATGCTCCGACTCGCGTACGTAAACCCCCTCTCTCCTGCTCCTCCCCTTCACTTTGCCGCTTCGTCTCCTTGTGATGGATTCGCGCGGCGGTGGCGAGGGAGCTCGTGTGTTTGGATTTGGAACCCGCTCTGCTTGCCTCAAGTGGTGGGATGAGTTACTGGTAGTGTTGAGCTGGGTCGCTTGCGATTGCGAGACTGTGTAATTGGGTTTGGTAGCTGCTTGCGGCGGATACCTGCTCTGGTCCGTGGGCCGTGGCGTGGCTGTTGGGCGAGGCAATTCGACGAACACCTTGCGTGCGTGCGCGCCTGCTTTGGATGGCTCCCAGATTTGATTTTTGATTGTGTGACTGCGCCTTTGAAATTAACGAGGAACGGCGCACGATGTTTAGTTCGCTAGTTCACATGTAGTGATGCGCGCGCGTTTTTCTGTTGATCCATTGGCTTTGTCATACTAGTCAGTAGTAGCAGGAGAGTGCGACTGTGCGAGCACTTTTAATCACTCCTCATACACCCACATAACGGCAGTATCGCAGGAAGCTAAGACGAATTTCTTGTTTCTATCTATAGTAGTGTTCCCCTCCATGAGCTTCGTGTTACATTTGTGGAGCTGATGAGAGACCTGTGTTACATACTTTGGAACAAATAAGGGATGTGTGCACTATCTTATTTTGATTTATTTTTATCTTTACCTTTTTTTAGCTAACTTATGGTTATGTGTCTTATGACAGAAGCCAGAGATGTAACCCACTTCCATTATCTAAAAAGTGATGTGTGCACTGCTGCAAATGTTCTGTGCAAATTGTAATTAGGAATGAACTCAGAAGAAGCATTACCATTTAACGCACCATTATTGGTAGTGCAGCATGTATTTGCTAAGTTATTACTTTATAATTTATACATGGAATTGTGATTTTTTTTTTGTCTTATATGTTGTATACAGTGTTCTTCTGTAATGTACTACGATTTTTTCTCATTTATCAGGGAGGATATTCTGCGTTCTCTTGGATTACTCTTGGACTAAAACTTAGTTCCTGTGCACTCCCTTGCAGATGGCATGATGCGGGCACTTATGACGTGAACACAAAAACTGGTGGTGCAAATGGTTCAATTAGGTACGAGGAAGAGTACACCCACGGTTCAAATGCTGGTCTAAAGATTGCTATCGATCTGCTCGGTATGTATTCTTTGTCCCCATTGTGCTCCTAGATGATTAGATGAAACCAGCTTTCACTTTTCCGGTTTTCCCCCATTGTCAGAATGGCCCTAGTGCCCTTTAAACTACTCATCACCTATATGACTGATTCCTCTTAAGAAATCCATTTGAGTTTTCTTGTCAGTTTCTCAAAAGTTTAAATTACTTTTCTATCATTGTGGTTTATACCTTGATCAGACTACAAACTCTCTTTTTTTTTCTATTTCGGGGATCAAATATTTCGGGACAAATAACTGAAAAACAAGAAAGTCCCATGTTTTGCAACTATTTTCAATGGCATTGCAGTACTCATCACTCTTCTCTGTAGAATTGCATTATTTGCCTGTTTCACTTTACCAAGTTTACTGTTATATTGTCACTTTATTCAGCGATGAAATAAATCAAATGAACAATTATAGCTTATCCAATTGTCTTTTGCTGCAACAGAGCCTATTAAAGCCAAGAACCCTAAGATCACATATGCTGACCTTTATCAGGTAAATTAGCACTGCTTGAATTGGCTCTTGTGCTGTCAACTTATTATATGGGTGCCTTGATACTGGGACATCTGTTTTTTTCTCTTGTCGCACATTTGAGCTTTTCAATCTTATTGATTACTGTGTAAATTTTTAATATCTTAACTAGATTTTTATGACAGCTTGCTGGAGTTGTTGCAGTTGAAGTTACTGGGGGTCCAACTGTTGAGTTCATTCCTGGAAGACGTGTATGTGAAATAACATTTCTCTATGAATGGATACATCTTGTATTGATTCACACATATTAAGTTCTTTTGACCTGAATCAGGATTCGTCAGTTTGCCCCCGTGAAGGGCGTCTTCCTGATGCTAAGAAAGGTAATTACCACAAACTGTTCTTTGAACTGATCTACCTTTTTTTGTCATTTTATATAATCATGCTTCCTGACTCCTGGTGTTTGAAGCAATGAATTGAAATATGTCTTAGTTTTCTACATGGATCACATGTAGTGCCGTACATTTCTCCTGTACTTGTCTGCTAGTACTCGTGTTCTGGCATTTAGTACTTAGTATTGCTTGAGACAACCCAGTTCATCCAATACCTACCGTGATATGTACAATAATCTTAAACGCGCATACATCTCTTCATGGATAGGAGCCTCGTCTTTCACTTTATCTTATATTCCTGCAATACCAGTATACTTGTCATTGAGGTGTCATACCAGCAAGTGTTGTTGTATATCTGGTATTTGTTTTATGTTATTTTTCTGTTTTCCTATTCCTTCTGCCGAAGTCTGTTTTCCTTTCTTACACTTACTGGGATACAAGGTGCCAGTTTCTATTTTAGTATTTTAATAGCTGGTGTCAGAATCCTGTTTTGATATGTACAATTGTAATCATATATCTATTTTTATGAGGGTGTTTCTGGATTTTATCTTTGTTTCATGAGCAGGTGCACTGCACTTGAGGGACATCTTTTACCGGATGGGCTTATCAGACAAAGATATAGTAGCTTTATCTGGGGGTCACACTCTGGTAAATGCTCTACTTAATGTAGAATTTCTGTAGTGGTAATCCTGATTCTTCATGAGAAGCACAGTTTTAACAACTCACTTTATAATTCAAGGGAAGGGCACATCCTGAAAGGTCTGGATTTGAAGGTGCATGGACTCAGGAGCCTCTGAAGTTTGACAATTCATACTTTCTGTATGTTGAATACAAAACTGGGTCATTGACGTACTAATTCTGTGCACTAGATTTAAGGTTAGAAGCTAACAGTGTAATATTTTATTTAACTACAGTGAGCTACTGAAGGGGGAATTTGAGGGGCTTCTGAAGCTCCCAACTGACAAGGCATTGTTGGAAGATCCTGCATTTAGACGCTATGTGGAGCTTTATGCCAGGGTAAACAGGATCTTTTTTTATATATATTTTTTCTATTCGTTGCACTTAAAACTCTCCCATTTTATATGCCCTTTTATCCACTTTTTAGGACTATAGATTAATTAGTTAGTTAAATATGCTATTAATAGATTTATTTATTGTCAAATATGATCTCAGAGCATTATATTTTTACAAATTTTACTGCTATATAATTGAAGTAAATAATTTTCAAAATGCTACAAGAACTGTTTTTATGTCAAGAAGGACAAACAAATGATAAAAGAACAGAGAATATTTCATGCCGTGTTACCATGCCTTGGTGGTGCTCCATAATATAAGTTTCAGATTTAGAACCATTTCTTGTGTTCATATGGCAGGATGAAGACGCCTTCTTCAAGGACTATGCTGAATCACACAAGAAACTTTCTGAACTTGGCTTCACTCCACGGAGCAGCGGCCCTGCATCTACGAAATCTGATCTTTCAACTGGTGCCGTACTCGCACAGAGTGCTGTCGGGGTGGCTGTTGCTGCAGCTGTAGTTATCGTGAGCTACCTATACGAGGCTTCTAAGAAGAGCAAGTAAGATTGCTATGTTCTCATCAGCGTGGCCTCACATAGTAAGCATCAGGGCCAAATAACAGAATTCTAGTGATGATCCATTTCAGCCATACCCCCCAAAAAAAAATTCAAAATTCATACGAACACTTCCTTCATGTCTACATATACCCTATCAATATTTCATGGGGAATTATATGGAGATGACATAGCTTCACTATTTAAAAGCACTTTGGACATATATTATTCTGTCTTCTGTGTGCTCTCTAATATCTACAAGAGCAGTTGTTTGTGTCCTTCGAATGTTTGGTCAACTCACTAGCGGTTCAAAACTGATAGACGCCAAAGGTGGAATAAGTAATTAACTTGCCTGAAGCTCTGAAGGGATATTTTATACCGGAGACCAACCGGTTATGTTTTACGTAAGCGTGGCTCTGAAGGTCCTCTTTTTTTACTCGTAAAGTTCCAGTCATATGATGCAACTGATAACAATTCGTACATGATAACAATTCGTACAATTGTAATTAACTCATGAGGAGTTGGTAGTAGTTGTTACAACTTACAACAACACGTGCAAAGATAATGTCATTACCATGTGTTTTTCATTAGAATATTAACGAGCATGCTGATGAACCAACCTGACCCAATACACTACGGTGGCTAACTGACGGCTATACCTATTCAATACTGATTCTTGTAGTTCTAAGCAATCGCAACTTTGCAAGAAGTGTCACGAGCAAGCGATGAATTCAGGCAAAGTTGTTATAATTTATTGACCAATTGATTAGGATTTTCGTCCACCAACTGACTTGGAACAAGCCACTGTTTTGCAAAGACATAATTAAATTGGAAGGAAAGAGTACAGATTGACATGGTATCACATCATATGTGGAAGAAAATATCATGTGTTCTTGTCTACTGTTTGTTAATATCATGTGGCTTATCAACTTCAGTTTCGGTTCTTTACACAAGTCATGTATGGGTCCTAGTTTCTCGAAGGTATTAAGATTCTTAAGCCTGAATTCAAGGTCATCAATTGGAATGTAACAGCATTACAGCAGGAGCAGACTTGGTTTTTCAAGTCCTGTGAGGCTGGAACAATCATACACTACCTAACCTAACACATGATAACCCAAGACTAATCTGCATGGAAGAATCAGAAAAAATAATACTAATGTTAGGTATTTGATCATTACACATCACACACGTACTTAAAAAGGTGATACTACAGTCGTGCACAGTAATTGTTCTGGAGCTTTCTGCAGATGCACATGAGTCACTGAGAATGCAGGACAGCGGTGTAGATAAGCATGTGACGTGGCCATCCTAGAAACCGGCCACGTGTAGCCTTTATTTCTCGAAGGTACACTACTACAAGAGCAATCAAAATGGTCCTTGGCCATTGTTCGGTCGGTACTAGTAATCAACTCACCAATAAGAGAGGCCCATCGATCCATCGGTAGCACACAAAGTACTAATCGAAAGAGATTAAGCCCATACAGTACAGATGTGTCGCCATGGATTTGTTAGTTCCTCCTAACCAGCTACAGTCTGATACTTAAATGGTTGTACATATCAAACTTTGACAGGGCTTTAGCTTCTAGATTTTTTATCCACAGTAGTCGAAACCTAATTAAATGTCAATGGATCTCGGAAAAAGGAATGGAGTGCAACAGGAGTTAGAAACTTTGTTTTGATAATAATCCATAATAATAATAATAATAATAATAATAATTCAATGGATCTCGGAAAAAGAAATGGAGTGCAACAGGAGTTAGAAACTTTGTTTTGATAATAATCCATAATAATAATAATAATAATAATAATAATAATAATAATAATTTAGTAAATAATCTATCTTAAATGTTACCTAAAGCTCGCTTAAGCTTATTGGTGCTTAAACGGCTATATAAGGGCAGTCCCAACCCATAGTGTCCATAAGCAGTGTTTATGGTGTCATGTCAATAAGACACCATAATAGAAACTATACTCCACAACCCATGATTTCTTAAAGTTGGCCATTAATAAATACATCATCTCTCTTCTCTACCAATCATATTTATTCTTCATCTATTATGAAGATATTGTTCTCTCCCAATGCAAAACTTGATAATGTCTAGTGCATAGGTTCTCGTGTTGAAGCTGGGTCTTGCATGAGACCTAGTTTCTTCCTCTCTTCACTCTCTCTCTTAATTAATATAGTGCCATATAAGCTAAAAGTCCTACATGACAATATAGTTAATACCATAGAAACCATCCTAGGTGGAGGGTTGGGACTTCCCTAAGATGTCAGCTGTTCCTGCTAGAGAACTAGCGTAGTTCACCTAAGTTGATTATAATTCGTAATGTTTATTAATAAAAAAGTACATTAAACTTTTTTATATATGTTTTTACCAAATTGGTAACACTGTTAAAAAATAAACTATAATAGAAACATTAAAATAAACTTAAAATGATTTAAAATTTAAATTTTAGTTACAACTGATAAACTGAGTAGCAAACAATGAAGCTGCACTTCCGTTCCTACCTGATGACAGACGTTGTTAGATACAGTAAATCAGTAATTGACATGTACGGCTGGGAGGGAGTAGGATTAGTATGTTTTTCCCATTCGTGTTGATGTCCTGATGACTATTACCAAGAACCAGATCATAATTTGGCGTGCACCAGGTTTTGTGATCCTACTTCGGAGAGTACACGTGTGGAATTTCATGGGTTTGGTGAAATCAATTCAAAAAGGACCGAGTTTGGTGAGAATTTTTCCTTTAGTCCAGTGCTGACCAAAACATGAAGTACCAATGTATGTGAGGAATGTATCAGACACACTTCCAAAACTGAAATTAATTTAGCAACGTTTATTACGCGGGCCTTTGACAGATCAATCGAACTATCCACGAAATGGAGATCCCCAGCGAGGATTAATTAGCCGCGTGCTAAAAACACGAGTACAAATCTATTTTAAGCCTGTCATTTTCCATCGTTTAGTTTAATCAATTACGAGCAACGAAGTCCATGGTTATAGGTCGGCGTGTTCAAATCTCTCCTGTTCGGGCACATGGGTTAACTAATTAATCTGCATGGGCACATTGAAACAATCTAGCACCTCATTTCACAAGTAGATTTGATTGTAACTTTTCTTTTTTATCGCGAGAACATCCCAATTTCAAACATAAACTACATGCAGAGAAACATGAATTTGTTACGAAATCGTCCTGTTGTGTGTGGAATGACAATAATGATCTTCCCATCAAGCAGAATTATCCACGAAAAATCCATGCATGACTAGATGACACGACACCGGCGCCTTGCCGTTATTAGATAGTCATGTTGACAGGCTTGTACGGAGAAAGGGGATTCATTCTTCTCTTTCACCCTCTCCCTCTCTTCTAAACTAACTGCATGGACATATTCGAAGCGCGCTAGATATCGATCTCACTTGATGACCAGCCGACGTTGAGGTGCCGGCGCGGTGATTGCGCGTCGAGGAATTCCAGTTGGGGGTGACTTCTATGTTAGAAGATCTCGACACGGGGTACACGAAGACTACTGGTGAAAGTCTAGTTTCTTCGGATCAGCAATAGCGATATTTATGAGCATTGTTGAGTGATCTATAAAAATTTATATACAAGTTCCTTAAAAAACCTATTTTTAATTTATAATAATTAATATTCAATTAATCATCTTACTAATAGCTTGCTTCGTTTGATGTTCACCGAAAAGTCTCGCTCCAAACGTGTTGCCGAACTCATTCTAAACATTCAATCGTTCGTCCAACTCTGCGTGAGATTTTTCATAACACATAAAACGGGAAAGATAATTAGCAACTTGAAAAAATTTATATAAATTTTTCACACGAAATATACCGTCCAACACCCTCACAAGGAGGAGGAGAGGCTGCAATTATCAGTAGCCAACAGGCTAAGCTAGGTGTTACAGCGGCGAGAGGGCGACGGCGGCGGTAAGCAGCTCGCCGCGGGCGCCACATGTGTCACCACCGCCCCCGCTTTGCACCTACCAACCTCTTCTCCTCTCATCCGCGACGACGTGGCGGCAACGCGAGACCAACCAACCAACCGAACCTAACCAAAAGTTGGCGCCTAACCACCATAACACAACACACAAGAGTGACAAGACAACAGTGTCCGGCGTCCGGGCTATATAATCCCCTCCTCATCCACCCCGCCGTGCGCCACGCAGCCGGGATCGATGGGGAGGTCGCCGTGCTGCGAGAAGGAGCACACCAACAAGGGCGCGTGGACCAAGGAGGAAGACGACCGCCTCGTCGCCTACATCCGCGCCCACGGCGAAGGCTGCTGGCGCTCGCTTCCCAAGGCCGCCGGCCTTCTCCGCTGCGGCAAGAGCTGCCGCCTCCGATGGATCAACTACCTCCGCCCCGACCTCAAGCGCGGCAACTTCACCGCCGACGAGGATGACCTCATCGTCAGCCTCCACAGCCTCCTCGGCAACAAGTACGCTTTCTTAATTTCTTTCTTGCGTTGCCTTCACCCCTCACCTCTCTTCCATTGCTCACTTTGATCATCGATCTCTCAGGTGGTCTCTCATCGCCGCGCGCCTGCCGGGGAGGACGGACAACGAGATCAAGAACTACTGGAACACGCACATCCGCCGGAAGCTTCTTGCCAGGGGAATCGACCCCGTCACGCACCGCCCCGTCAACGCCGCCGCCGCCACCACCATCTCCTTCCGTCCCCAGCCGCAGCCGCCGCCGTCGAAGGAGGAGCAGCTCAGCAACAGCAAGCCGCCCAAGTGCCCCGACCTCAACCTGGACCTCTGCATCAGCCCGCCGTCATTCCAGGAAGAGGACGAAGACGACGACTATGAGGTGAAGCCGGCGATGACCGTGAGGGCGCCGGAGCTGCAGCGCCGCCGCGGCGGGCTCTGCTTCGGCTGCAGCCTCGGCCTCCAGAAGGAGTGCAAGTGCAGCAGCAGCGGCGCCGGCAACAACTTCCTCGGCCTCAGGGCTGGCATGCTCGACTTCAGAAGCCTCCCCATGAAATGAAATGATCATGCAAATCAATCCATGATTACACTTTCTCTTCTTCTCTTTTGGGTTCTTGATTTCTTAACTAGCTTTGGTTACTGCTTAGTGTTAGTCCTTTTTAATTAGGAGCAGAAAAAAGAATACTTTGGGAGAGATGATCTGTGACCTTGTTGATCATTTCCTCCATTTTGTGTAAATACTGTTCGACTCATACTTAGTTCACTTGATGATATATATGCTATAGTATATAGGTTATTTTAGGTTGTTCGATGTAAAAGTCTGAAAAGCTATGGTATTTGTCATGTCTTGCCGAGAAGAAAATTCTTTTACTAAATTTCTCGAACAAGACTAGATGCAGTAAGTCAATAAAGAAATAAATATATAAGTAAATCAGAAACATTCCTTGCATCCCATTCATGTCTGAAAGTCTGAAATGAACAGAGCAGTTTCAAGAGAATTATCTGCTTCAGAGTACAGACACCGGTGACAACTGTACGGAAGATGAAAATGTGCTCTGAAATCTGAATCGGGAGCAAAGAGAGTCTAATCTACTGTACTTGGTCGCCTTGTAACAGTCTACTGTACTACCGAAAATCAAGAAATCAAGAAAAGGTTTCACCTTTTTCTTCAGGAACTAATGAATCGTGTCCGTTCTAAACGGGTTGGCGCCAGTAACAAGTACTGTACTGATAAAAGCGCGAGGAGGAAATCAACCGCTACAAAGACAGGTCAAGAGATTGAGATGAGAGATAGAGCAAAGGGAGTGCCTCCGGCTAGTTCGGTAAAGTTGCTGCTGCCTTTCTGCCGTCGCCGTCGTTAACTTTTTCAGCAACCGTGCGAGCCCCTACATGTCTGAATGGTGTACTCTTCTACTTTTCATCTAAATAGTTAAAAAAATATAAAAAAATTAATTATATAAATTAATATGAAATATATCACTCCACAAACATGCAGAGCTAAATTTAAATTCTACAAGTTACAATAAAAAGGACAAATTAAAATAAAAATAGTTATCGTACATTCTTGGTTATATTTGTTATTGTTGTTATAATTTGTAGTAGTTGAATTTTAATTTGTATATTTGTATAGTAATATATTTCATATTAATCTATCTTATTATTTTTTAAAAAAATTTTTAGTAACTATTTAGATAATATACACGAAATAAAACGATATTCACTTTAAAGATGAAAACACTTTACTTATCTCAAGTTGCAGGGTTCAGATGCTGCTGTTGCTGTTGCCGCCAAAAGGCAGAGGCCACTGTCTCAACTTGCTCCAGGCGCCGCTTTGCGTTGCACCCTTCTCCATGGATGAGATCAGATTCAGTTTCTGAATTGAATTTTTCGGTGTAACAGACATCAGACTCATTAACTGATTCATGCATCATAATTAAGGACTCCTTTCATTTCTCGCATGAACAGAAAAAACGAATTAGATTGCGGAATAGCCCAATTGCGCCGCTGTGCATTGCAGCTTTGCAGGGCAGCACGCAGGGATGAGATTTGATTCTCTGTTTCTGAATTTTTCAGGATTACACATACATCAGACTGATTATCAGTACTGATTAATCCATCATGATTAATCAAGTCTTCAGGAGATTAGTATAATAAGCACGAGATGGAAGAACTGAACACTGTCGAGATCATCGAGCAGGTAGCTGGTAATGATCATCATTGATGGATCGATCCGGAAGGGGGATTTGTTTATGCAGTTGCTATTAATTGCCGACATGACAAGGCGACAAGCACCTTCCAGACCGAGAGGGCCATGCCTTGTTTTGTCCCAAGTTGTAAGGTGGAGTACCACTAGTTGGTGTCTACTACTAAGTAATAAATTACTAGTTAATTTTGATTAATCTACCTTTGTTAGTCAGTGGAGTATTACAGTGGCGTTGCACCTGCCATTTTTGGCCGATCGGTAGGTTGGTGGATTAGAATTTGTGTTGATCTTCTGCTACGATTTTCCGAGAATTTTATGCCATCACCTATGTCGTGAATGGTAAGGCATTCATAAATAATAACCATTTGGTTTAGTTTGCAACCATTCACCAACCTTTCAAATGTTCACATGATTACGTCCTCTATGAAGGACAATGATTACATCCTATATAAAAGACACGAATTTTACACCATTTTTGTATGTAATTTACACGAAATAATTCAAACCCCTAAAATTCAGAGAAATGGTGTGTATTAAATCGAGATATAATGTGTTGACATTGGTCGGACCGTGACCTTATCTGCATTTCGGCCAACAGAATATAAGGAACCTCCTTTAATGCATGCATCTGGGAAGAAAAGCATCTATACGGCCCTTTCAGGACAGATAAAAAGTTTGATTAGAAGAAGCTAATTAATAAAGGTGTCAAAAGTCGTGGGAAAAAAATCACTTAGTATTAGGTCCATTCAAATTCGATTCAGGAACCTAGACACATTGCTATCTACCATCAGCACAAAAGGGAAACCTATACATATCTCTCATTTCTAAAGTAGTATTAGCATCATGATTAACTGACCACAAGAACACACACAAAAAAAAATCTTTCATTTCTGTGTGCCACATCTGGAATTCTGACGGTGGTTTCTACTTTGGTGTTGAGTCTTTGATTCTGCAACGTTGAACCTGCCCAGTTGGGATCAGTTTCTTGCCAAATTGATTTGCAAGCTTTCGTTTCTTAACTGTTGGCTAATGTCTAAAGCATCAGGCTAAATGCTAATCTACGCACAAATTGTTGCCCATTTCGGCTGATGACGAATGCTGCCGCTGTTTCCTTCCCTTTTGTCTAGTGTGCTTTCTGGAGTGTTTAGTACAGTCAAGCCGGCCTAAGTGTTATTTAAAGGACAAAATGCCGGTTAATGAACGGCTTGCAGGGGTACATGAAAAGGGAAAGATCATCTTGTCTGAAAATTGTCTCTGCAACGAGCCCTTAAAATATTGAGCAATATTCCGGTACTATATGTACTGCCTTTAAAATATTAAGCGATTTTAAAATATTAAGCGATGCTCCGATACTCTCAACTTATAGTATTATACTACCAGTAATATTAAGAGAAAATTAATAATTTACTGATACAGTGATTACGAGTAACTTTATCATTTACGTTTTTTCCCAGCGAGACCGATACGTGATTATCCATTATGTTGGCATTGCTCATATTCCATAAAAATCTAAAAAAGAAGAAAAAAATTTAGCTACTACTAAATGATAATTATACCTTATTTTTGGGTAATAATACCCCTTCACATTTCTAGCACGACTAACTAGTGTGGTAGTAGAAAGCAATCTGAACCTTTCGATCAAATGAAATCAACAGTTTATATTGTTTTCTACTAACAGTAGAGAGCATCAGAATGAAGCTCTAAAATGTTGCTAGACAATTTATCACTGTCTCCGTAACCTCTTATTGTCCACTTGCGCAACTAGCTCTTATCAATCGTAGCTAAAATTTAAATCTAAAAAGTTAATTTTAAGTTGATGTTGGGTATTTTCATCATAATTTATTTTTTAGTATTGGTTTTAAAAATCACTAATAACACATATATGAAAATGATAGGCATGAATTATTTTCGGTTGCTTCGTTCATTTTTTACAGCTTATCAGCTATGAAATTGTCTTAACACTATATTTAATTAGGTTAGCTCGAATCGCCGTATTTAGTTGTTGGACGTGTATATTAATTGTATGCTACTGCAAAGATTGACCATAATACAGTGCCCAGAAAGTTATACTATTTGTCTTGAACAGTGACTGCCGACCTGTGCTACAAAATCAGTCCAAATCGCCATTCAGTGTTAGATCTCCTTTCCGGCAAGTTTGGTGTTCATCAGTTCATGCAGCACAGGAGGAGATTCATTCCACGCTGTCCCTTCTTCTCTGTCTTGTTCCTCTCCCTGTTACTTTCACTTCTTCTGTTGCTCGAATTACCGAGCAGGGCATTCTACATTGCGCAATGTGCAAGATACTGTACATGTACGTATGTATATGCGTATTGGTTCCTCCTACTTGGTGGATGATACGTACAAGAAACCTCCTTATTGTGCACTGTTTGAGCGAATGGGAGTCTGAAAAAAAAATCAAGAAAAGTGGTGATTGTCAGAGACTGTACATGTAAAATTGCTGGGAGATTGACAGATTGTTATTGCGTGGGATGAAAACGGTCGAAAGTGATAAAAAACAGTAGCATATCTTCAAAAATAATTCTCGGCTGGTCTGTCATTGATCATATTTACTAATTTAACTATTTAGTTGATAACGATACAACGCTGAAGGTAATTAGAAAAATAAATTTATGTATGGCTTGAAGCGAAAACGATACCTTTTATTTGAAATCTACGATCGGTCGGTCTGAAATTTTCATAACCATTTTCATCTCTGCATCTGGCTGCCAATTATGAGATAGAGATGGAGACAGCAAACCTGCAGCTTTGGTTCCATGGCGTTGTTGTTTAGCTCTGGTAGTTGCGAGCAACCATTCGATCAACCTTTCTTCTCTATGGACAACTCTATCAATCTAAGTAGCGTTTTGGTTACAGGTTTCTCCTCATTAAGATGTTATTACAGCGACGCAGCTCAACTATTCCTGATGATTAACACAGGTAGAAGTAGACAGGTTGGGCTAAATCAGCACCAACCAATTACTATTATCGTGGGTAGATAGAATTAACAATAGATAATCTCTCGCAACAACCACGAACTGACATGACAAAATGACAACCCAGCATGCCAAGATTTTTATGGATAATATAGAACTGGAGGCAAAGGCAAAGCTGGTAGGTAGTTTGGAGTAAGAAGTGAGAAAGATTCATCAACAAAGGTGGTGCTAATGAGGCGATAAGCGTAGCCATCAAATCGGGAGAAGGATGGCAGATAGAATTCAGATGGACCATAGATCGATTCAGCTTCAGCAAGCTGATGCTGTTGGAGTTGGCAAAAAATCCAGCACCAAATTTTCCAACGAGACAAGGACATTCTCGATCCATTTCTCGAGTGTGTTGGTGCTCTGCTCCAATCATCCTGCTCTCATCTGGTCCTAATTACTGTAGTACTGAAAAAAATAAAAGTGACTCTCTGCAACAGCGATGGAGTTGGCACATTGGTCAGAAGTAAATTGAACAATGGCTAGTAGATAGCAAGTTCCAGCCAATCATTCTTATCCTGCATATCCATCGATGCAATCATGCAGAACGCAACCAACCACCAAGAAATTAGATCGTCTGAATTTCACACTTGCGTGATTGCGTCAGGTGGTTTAGTAATCTGCTTTATCATCATAAATTTTGTGTGAAACGATCCATTTCAGACTGGATAACATGACTGCAAACTGAATCAGCTGGAACATGATTCGAGACAAGATTTGGTTTGGTTGGAAATGTCGTTAGATAAATGATCTCATTTCCACCAACCAACCAGCTCGAAATGCGCACCTCTCTCCAATCCAATGGCGAGAGGAGAAAGAGACAGGGACTTTTTATAACGACAGCAACCACCTGCATCATCCACAGGCATCATCGGATTTGGAGCCAGGTGCTTGTTCATATGCGTATTTAATTTAATTCCTCTACCTTGCATTCTTTTAATTTTTCAACCTTTTTTATTCTTAAATTTTAAAAGAAAAAAGTCTAAATATCCCCTAAACTTTGAATAGAAGTCTATCTAGCACCCTAAACTTTAAAACTGGATATCTAACCCCTGAATTTTGTAATACCATCTATAGTACCTCTAAGTAGGTTTTGGATAGTGGTTTTTGCATATTTTGAAAGTTTAAACGAATAATTTTGAATAACTAATGTAACATATTTTTATATTATCAGTTGTAAGTTACCAATTTATCCATATACAATGATATTATATTATTATTATGCTGGTACTTGTTTATATGTGAGAGCTAATAACAGATAAAAAGAAAAAAATAATTGAAGATTTTAATATATATGTCCAATGTCTATGTCACACGATTAAACTCATCCAACTTATATAAAAATTAGATAAAAACCACTATGCAAAACTAGGGTTATATAAACGGTATTGAAAAGTCTAGGGGTTATAAGTCCGGTTTCAAAGTTCAGGGTGCTAGACGGACTTTCATCTATAGTTTGGAGGGTGAAGACTACACTGGCACGAGTGCCTGGCAGTTGTGTGATCGAAATTAATTTTAGAATTAAAAATTTGAAAGGTTAAAAATAACAAAAGTTCTCTACTTTATCCTCTCGAGCTAATACATGACGATAAGTGTATAAAAGAAGGAGAGGAGAGGATATAGATTTCATAAGAATTAATTTGTAAAAATAAAAATTGAAAAGGTTAAAAATAACAAAAACTCTCTACCTTATCCTCTCGAACTAATTCACGATGATAAGGGTGTAAAAAAGAGGATAATAAAGTAGAGACTATCATGCAAGAGGCAGCAGTTGATGAGAGTGACTCGCGAGCTTATCCCGGTTGCCTTGTCACCGCCGTAAAGGCGCCTCCTTTCCCTTTCTCCACTGCCTCATCAGCTCTCCTCGTCATCACCGCCATCCTGTGGCCTGGAATAGTTTGTTTTGATGCCCATTCTGTCTGTCATGGCGACGACCTTTGCTGCTTGTGATGATGGACGGTTAATTGATTGATTGTGGAGTCCTAATTTGGTCACTAATCTGACCTGGGACCCACCCAGATGAGCTTAGTGATCCCATGGTTGATCAAAGCGTGCTGCATCTGCTAATCTCTGATGTGAAGCAGATTGTCTGAAGAGGACTCAGATATCCTTTTTTTTTCCTTGAAAGTATGTATTAGCTAGAGTAATTATAGTCAGTGCTGATTGAGTAATAATTTGGCCAGTTGTAGCTTCTACTAAATGTCAGGCATGATTCTAAAAAAAATAGAAATGTAGAGTATATTTGAATCTTAGCACAGTATTATTGTATGATCAGATCGACCAATGAAGGGCAAGCCCCTCGTATGCGGTTTGTTGGCAGGTGAAGCTTTACCATGTGAAGTAGTAGTAGATTTACTTCCTTCATCTACAAACATAAATATTTAATGTTCAAAATTTGGTTATAGATATAAGCATTTCTCAAGTACTACTTTGTCAATTGTTGCATCGGTGAGTATGAAAATTTTCAATTAACCCCTCAGTAGTATACCATATGGGTAGTGTGTACGTATATGCGTTTATAGGAGTGAGTGTGCGCGCATATGTGGACGCATACGTTGTACTGTGTTTCGGAAAAAAATATATTTGAAGTTTATTTTTTCTAAAAGTGTAGAAATATTATTATATTTATAGACAGAAGGACTAGTTAATTACTCTTAAGTGAATAAAAAAGCTGGATTAGGTAGGGTGGTACTTGCACTTTCCCTTTCTGTTGCTTGTCTTGTTCGAAGGGAAGAGTGGGTCCCAGATGACATGCGAGTGGGTGATGGTTGGTTGGTAAAGTGTGCGTGTGCGTGTGGGACCGAAGACCCCACCATAGAACGGCGAGGTGAGCCTTATCCGAAACGGGGTAAAAATGGGGGGAGCTCTCTTGTTGATGAATCGCCAAAAACTCGCACGCATCATTGCATCGATGGAGTAACACACAGCAGCAACCACACGACCATTTTTTATTTTTATTTTTGTGTTTTGGTTTTTGATTTGTCAACTGAGAGAGAGAGAGAGAGAGACAAGTTGCTTCTCACGGTTTCTCTTTTCGGCGAGGTTTAGGCCAGCCAATGGGAGCGGTGGTGTGTGTGTGGGCATGTGCCACCCACACCAACATGGAGCACAAGTGGTCCACTGGATCATCGTCATACTTTCCGTTGATCCTTCTCTTCCTCGGGTGGCAACAATTGTATTATTGTTGAGGATCTTTTGTTAATAAGAAAAAAAATTTAGTTACATACTGTACGAGTTATTGTCTATGTCTACCATATGAGATGTATTTTTTTTAATGACCTTTCTGGGCGTTTGAGCTACAGGTGATAAGCTATTAAGAAACATAAAGCAACTAGAAATATTTTTTGGATAAAATTTTTTATATCTATATTACTAGTGATTTAAAATTCAATGTTGGAAAGTAGACTACAAGAGAAAAACAAATCCAAAATCAACTTTGAAATTCAGTTTTAAAATTTAATTTTTTTTATTGCGACTGATAAACTAACGAATTACGAAGTGAGCGTGGCTCAATTAGTTTGGAAACTAGCCTACTTAGATTCAAGCATTAAACTTAACTCAATCGTAAACTTAAAATGGACGCTCGTATTTATGCCTGCCAATCTTTCGAAGCTACTCCTACGGCTACCTACGTTTATCCTGTGTTTCTACAAAAATTGATATACCTCACTCTGCTAAAAGAGAGCGGTAGAACAATAGAGCATGGGCTCCAGAGTCCAGACACGGACGAGAAGTTGGCACAGATCCCCGCGACAGAGAGCAGCGGCCCGCACAGCACGGAGACGGCATCTGGGCTTCAATGATTCACCGCACCATGCTAGCTCATACTACTTCGTTATACCGTCTACGACCAACAGGCAACAGATACATTCATACATAAAAGGGGGCCCAACTGAGTGGCAGCTGACACGATGAGCATCGCAGCAGTGTTGTGCAACATCACACAGCATATAGCAATGAGGATTTAGTCCAGGTAGGCTGATCAGCAAATAGCCATCCACTTCAGTTGAACTAAACAGTTCTGTGTTCCCCTCAAGCAAGAACAGAAAACGAAACAACACATGCTAAGAGAGATTGTGCTTGCTGAATCATGATGAACAGCCGGTCAGGTCAGGTTTCTTTCGGGGCGCCCTTCTTCGCGGCCTCGGCGGCAGCCTTCTCTGCTTCGATCTCAGCAACGTACTCGTCGATCTCAGCCTCCTCCAGCTCGCGGAGGCCATCCTTGTGTGTCATCACTGCAATCTCGATGTTCTTGCCACCGCTCTCGACAACCTGGACACATCAACCCCATTGCTCAAATTTAGGATAGTTGCTGCATATAAAATGTACGGAGTATGTTGCCAAGCATAAACCGATATAAGCTATGATGGAGAAACCAACTCAGCAAAAAGAAGCACTGAATAAACAAAGGGTCAAAGGCCAATGAGTTCGTCATGAAATAGAAAAGGCAAAGCAACTAGGCATCTCTGTCTATACAGACAGGTAAAAGGGATGACATTTGTTCCACTAAAAGAGCTCATCAGAAAATTCTGCATGTGCAACAGCCTGACAAAATGCTCCATTACCTATCAAATGGCAGTAGTAATGCCATTATAAAGAAATGAGTACCATAGACTCAATAGTGAATCTGCATATGTGATAACCATTTGAAGCCACCAATGAATGTAGAAAAAGAGTAAGAAATTGATTTCGGGTATCATGAACTGTTCTTATGTGATAACCAATGACAGTGGCAGAGCCAGAATATTCTTAATGAGGGATTCAGAATCTGACCTAAGTGCAAATTGGTTCATATATGGTATATAGATTCATGAAAGTTCAAATCTAATAAAAATAAAATAAGTGACTTTTCATTCCCTTGAATAGCTAGTTTTCTTATTTGAGTATAAATTGTATATATTTATGTATAGTGTGTTTGGTATGCAAAAAGTTTGGGGGTACACATGTACCCCCCATGTACTCATCTACCTCCGCCACTGACCAATGAAAAAAAGGTCAATGAGTTTGTCATATGTGGCAACTGGCAAAGCATGAAACAAACTACTTTGTCTTCCAACAAGGAAATAAAGCAAGGTATTTCATTAAAAGAGGTACAGACATATAAGTATATGACAAAAATGTGCAAGAGACGTGCATTTTCTCGGTCTATATGAGCAACATATTGACAAAAATGATCAACTGCTTACCATTGACTAGCATAGACTCAATGGTGGCTGTGCATATGCGTTAACCATTTGAAGTCACCAATAAACGAATATATAACCAGATGCAGGCTAAGAACTTGATTTGAAGTATTTAGCCATGAACTATGAGTCCTTGAGGAACATAATCATTTGCAGTTAGAGACTTAAGAAGTTAAGAGTAATGAAAAAAGGTACATGGTGGATATGCCACACCAGAACATGTTGGCACTTGAGGAATTGTCCTCTTTAGAACATTTAGACTTAGGCCCTCTTTGTTTAGGCTTATAAGCTAGCTTATGAGCCAAAAGGACTAAACCTAAACAAAAAAGCAACTTATCCGTTTGGCTTTTTTAAAGCCATAAGCCACTCTTACACTGTTAAGCCAAAAGCTAGGTTGGAGAAACCATTTTTTTGGATTATATGAAGTGGAGGTATGACTCAACCATTTTAAACTTAAGACTACAAATCCGCCGGCTTATAAACATATAAGCCAAAAAGCTGACTTAAAAGCCCAAGCCAATAAGTCTAAGCCTAAACAAAGATGACCTTAATTTGAAGTGTATTTTGTAATGGTGTATATTCATTTTTTTTATCTAGACAGTAAATACAATGAACTAGACATTTGTGCCTATTATCTAAGCGGCAACATACTAAAGCGGCAGCAGAGTTGACAAAATACACGTAAGTTGCAGCTTCTACACTGAAATAGAAGAGAACTACAGGTCCAGATTCTATATGACAGAAAAACAAATGTTTATATGCCACTAATCAAACAACTTTATTAGCTTTTGAAGAGAAAAATGAACTCACATAAGAATGCCTTTAAAAACTTTTGAAACCATGCTTAACACTTGAACAGTAAAATATGAGATGCAGATGACAATCAATACACAAATGCTAAAATAGCTACAGACGATTTACTACAGATAAAGTGTTAAAGACCTATAGCCAACACTACAACAATAAAATTTGAGGTGCAAATGAAAACCAATATACAAATGCTGAAATAGCTGGAGATGGTTTATGAGATTACAGATCCAAGCCCTACGGCCATACCAATTGCTATGATCACTCCAGGCACCAATATCATCTTTAATATGGAAGCAAACACGATAAACCAATCCCATCCATCCCACTCTATTTTAGGTTCATGACTGCATTTATAGTTTCAGCTGACTGTAACAAGGTTTAGGGAACTTTTAACCTTTGCACTAAATTGAGTCATATGAAACTTAACGAATGTTCAATTGTAGGCATCTTGCAAATTACTGAACCAGTCAACATAAAGAACACAAATTAGTGAATTACTTTTGAGTATCTGTCTTCAGAAGAGCAGTTACTGGTTTAGTGGTTGTGGATCAAGCTAGAGGTAATTGTAACTTGTAAAGATTATTTAGTGTGAAGTGTATAATATACCTCAAGGAGAGCTCGGATGGCAAGCTTGATGGTCTCCTTGCCGGAGGTGTCCTTGTAATTCTTCTCGAGGAACTCGCGCATGGAGTTGGAGTTGCGGCCGGTGGCGTTGGCCTTCCAGGCGGAGAAGGTGCCGGAGGGGTCGGTCTGGTACAGGGCGGGCTTCTCGGTGTAGGGATCGAAGCCGACGATGAGGGTGGAGAGGCCGAAGGGGCGGACCCCGCCGCTCTGCGTGTACTTCTGCTGCAGTCCGGCGATGTAGCGCGTGATGTACTCGACGGTGACGGGGTCTTCGATGGTGAGGCGGTGGCTCTGGCACTCGACGCGCGCCCGGTTGATGAGCACGCGGGCGTCCGCCTTGAGCCCCGCGCAGGCAAGCGCGATGTGGGTGTCGAGGCTGGCGATCTTGCGCATGGACCTGGATTTTGGGGGGAGATCGATCCGCGGGTGAGATCCGGCGAAGGGGAGGGGCGGGTTGAAGGATTTACCTGGAGTCCTGGAGCTTGGGGATGGACTTCTTCTCGACGCCGAGGACTACGGTGTCAGTGCCGCGGACGCCGACGGCGGCGTTGCCCTTGCGGACGGCCTCGAGGGCGTACTCCACCTGGAAGAGGTGGCCGTCGGGGGAGAAGACGGTGATCGCGCGGTCGTACCGGGCCATCCTTGGTGGTGGTGGTGGTGGTGTCGCCGCCGGCGAGGTATTCCTGCTCTCGCTTTGCCTTTTCCGGTGGACCGGAGTTGAGAAGATTAAACCGCCGCCTCCGCCTTTTCTCCGTGCTGCTCCCCTCTTCTTTCTTGCAAGAGAAGAAGACGACGACGAAGGCGAAGACGAAACGGACTCCCAATGGCCCATGGGCCGGATCTTATTCCAGCCTGGGGCTCGCATTAGAAACCGGACTAAGTTCACTTTGACTCCCTTAAAAGTGACCCGAATATAATCCATGACCCTCAACCGTAAAACCAGATATCTTAACCCCTAAACTGATAAAACCGGTGCAATTTGACTCCCTCTGCGGTTTTGGAGGACGGTTTTGCTGATGTGGCTCCTACGTGGCGGTATTGATCGGGTCTTCGTTCCACGTAGTGTTGACGTGACACGTAAGACATTAGAATTAAAAAAATACGCGTGTGACCCATTAGTCATTCGCACACAAAAAAACGTGGGCCCCACTAACATGTGGGGCCCACATGTCATCCTCCCTCTCTCCTTCCTTCTTCCTCCTCCCTCTCTCCCTTCTGTCTCTTTCTCTCCCCTTCTTCCCCTTCAGTCGGTGGCACGTGGCGGCAGGCAAGCTAGGGCAGCGAAGGCAAGCCCGCAGCGGCGGTGGCTAAAGAAGCGGCGGAGACGGGGTTGAGGAGCGCACAGCGGCAATCGTGTTGGGCGGCAGAGACGCGGTTGAGCTAGGCGGTTGAGAAGTGGACGGTGGCGGGCGGGAGTAGGCCGACTGTGGAAAGGGAGTTAGGCGGCGGCATTAAGCGGTGCGGTGGAAGGCGTCAGCGGTGAGCCGCCTCGTCCCCGCTGCTCCACACCGCCGCTCCTCATCGTCGGTGGAAGGCGTCAGCGGTGAGTCGGAGATCTCTCGACGCCTCGCTGCTCTCCCTCGCCCACGGATGTGTTCGGCCTTCGGCCCAGCGACGTCGACGCTATTCCCGTGCTCCGCCGCGGCGTGCGCAAGGTCGTGCGGCTCACCGGGATCCCCACTGTCGCGACCACATCGCTCAGCCGCCGCCACCCTGCGATCGTCCACCCTGCTCCTCGTGGTGAGCCGCACCGCCCACCTCCTCCCTCGCTCACCGGTGTCCCAGCCCCACCTCCCCTCTTCCTCCCTCCTCTCCACGACGTCGTCTCCAACGCCCAGATCCGCATCTCCTTCCACTACTGGCTCGGCGGCCTACACCACTGGGACCTCTAGGGGAGGCCACTGTTTCGCTGCTCGACGTCACCATACTCGGTAGCCTCCCAGCGAATGGTGGTCCGGTCTCGGCGCCGCTACCAAACCAGTGGCGCACCGACGGTAAGGGAGAGAGGGAGGAGGAAGAAGGGAAGGAAAGGGATAATGCCATATGGGTCCCACAATTTCTTTGTGTGTGAATGATAAATGGGTTTCATATATATTTTTTTTAACTTCTAATGCCACGTAAACGCCACGTGGAACGAAGATGAAGTCAACACTGCCATGTAAGCGCCACGTCAGTGAAACCGCACTGTAAAATCACCGAGGAAATCAAATTGCACCGGTTTCAATAATTCGGGGGTCAAGATATCCGGTTTTGCGGTCTAGGTTCATGGATTAGATTCGGGTCACTTGTGAGGGAGTCAAAGTGGACTTATTCCCTAGAAACCCCACTAAGAAAAGCCCATGAAGCCCATAGTTTCTTGCTCACGAAGGTTACTGCAGGCTGCATATCCCGTGGGCCATGATTAAGAAGGTTCGGAATTTTATTTTCCGTCCCCCCATGATTCGAGGGAAAAAATGTTTTGTACATATGCGGTTCATGCAACTATAGGCTAATTTGTTTGCTGCCTAGGAAAAAGAATAATAACGAAATTTTCTAACAGTATGTCAAACAAAATGTTCTATCAATAGTTTTTCTGCATCATAAATTCATAACTTTGGCCATGTCAATATATATTGCTTCACATGGGCATAAATTTAATTTGCAGGCATCGAACAGTCACCGATTTTCCATGTCTCCCCATCAAAATTTGCCAATGCCAAAACTAGAGAGTCAAACCAACACTTGAATACTAGCTAAGAGCACTTGTCTAAAAATGCTTTTCTAAATGGATGGATTCGAGAGAAAAAAAGTAAGCATGAACTAGCTAATTGAATTTGTCGACATTATCAGGGCTTGCAATCCCATTTAAAAGCTAAATCGGGCCTTTCATCTATCTCCTCACAAGGGACCAAATCTGACTCAAACTTGAAAACTTGTTGGATGCATTTGTGGCGTACTGGAGCTTCCGCTATCTCCCCCCTCAAAAAATCATACCTGCAAATCATACATAAGATGGATTAACAAACACATATACCTTGGTTATAGGATTCTCATATGAAAAATATAGAGAATTGCAATCCTTAGGAAATTTTACTATACAAGCCATTTGGAACAAAGGATTTGAATTAAATAAATTCCTATGGATTATTGAGTTCCTATACACCAATTCCGTAGGTAACAGACAATGAGCTCAAACTTGTCTCTCTACTCTCTCTATAGAATCCACCAAATTCTTGTCTGTTTTTCCTTTGAACCATCTATCCAAACAAGACACATTTCATATTCCTATATGTTTTGGCTATTTCTGTACTTTTAGAATCTTGCGTTTCAAAGAGTCCTAAATCATTACCGTTTAGCTAATTCTTTGCAAATTGATTTAGCGATCGATGTGTAAAACGGAAGAAGCAATTATATAAATGGTCAGTTCAATTACCACAGAACTCTCTAGACGCTGTTGAAGAAGGCAATGTGAGAGGTGTAGAGATCTCGGAGTATCAGTGAGTTGCCTTCCTCCATTGCCAGCCTCGTCAAGCTCGCCGTCATCTTCTTCTCCCACCTGTCTTGCCTGTAGCTAGCCAGCACCCAGACCTCCACCTCCTCGTCGACCATCACCACCAGGCACAGCTTCCCCTCCACCGCCGCCACCTTCTTCCGCGCCCACCTCTTCTCGGTGGCCTCCGGCGGCAGGCCGATGAGTCGCCACGTCTCGGTCTTCACGTCGAACGCGAAGATGTCCTCCGCGCCGCTCAGCCTGTCGGGCCACCGGAGCCAGTGCATGCGCCGTGCGCCCTCACCGCCGGGGCGGTCTCCACGAGCGACTCCGGCCACACCGCCACGTCCGCCGACCGCCGCGAGTCGAGCACTTCGCAGCGGAGGCAGTCCCTGAGCATCGGGACGGAGAAGCGGACGATCTTGAAATCCGCCGTGCCCGCCGCCGGGGCGCGCCAGCATTGCGATGGCGACCGTGCGGTAGCGCACCCTCGGGTTGGGCAGCGCGTGCCACTGCCTGGTCGCCGGCTTGCAGACGTAGTAGCACGCCGGCCTGCGCGGCGTGGCGGCGTCGGCGTATAGTAGCACGCCGGGAATTCTGAACTCTTTGTTTGAATGTTGGAGATTGGAGACGGGACTAACCGTAGCGGCCAAGCCTAGAAGCCTACCAACTGTAGTATAGTATAGTACGCTAAATTACAAATCGATCAAATTCAATTCCGGTCCAGGTGTTGTGCCCAAGAAATCGGATGTTCATATATATCACTCATCAGCCGGTTTTAATTCTTTCAAGTAAATACGGAGTATATAGGTCTGTTTGAGGGAGTTTCTAGCTGTTACAGCTTCTCTCAGAATCAGACAGTTCAGCTTTTGATTCAGATTATGAGAAGCTGTAGTTATAGAATCCAAAAAATAAACTAGAAACCAGAAGCTCGGAAACCTAGCTTTTCCAGATTCTCAAAAACTGATTACCAACGGATCCTATATCTCCCAAAAATAGGCAATATGCACGTACGGACCAATTCGTTCATGGTGCGGCCGGCGAGACGAGGAAGTACGCCGAGCGAGACGAGGTCCGGCGGCGGCGAGGGGTGCATGGAGACGAATTGAAGGTTTGCGCGCGACGGTTTGGACGAGGTAACCGGAGACGGCGTCGGCGCGAAGGACGTACGGCTCGTAGGTGAGGCCGGAGACCTGGCAGCATGCGGCGAGGTCGTCGATCGAACACCTGCTCCTCCGGCAGGCTGATGACGTCGCATTGCTCCGACGAGGACATCATGGAGAAGAGAAGAGAAGGGTGATCCGGTGGTGGGATAAATGGATATATCTAGCTGCATGCATTGCATTGCAGGCTTGCAGGGCAAGAAATCCGATTGGATCTGCAGCTACAACAGTTAATGCGAGAAGGATCCTCGCCGCACGCGGAGAGCCGAAGAAAAATGCAGCGAGCAAACTAATTAAGGAAAGAAACGCGTACTAGTACAGTATCTATCGTCCCAACTGATGCAACGATAGCCAAGCATGCATGTCATGTCAGTACTGGAGCTTAGCGGCCAAGCCTATGCTTACCCAGATTTACGGTTAGCAAACTGAATTCAATTCAATTCCGCTCCAGCTGTTCCGCCGAGAAATCGAATGCTCATCGCCGGTTTCTTCCGAATGAATATAAGAGATTTTAGATGAATGAAACACATGCATCCTAATATTACGAATCTAAACAGTCTCTCTGTCTAGATTCGTAGTATCTCATCCACCCAAAATCACTTATATTTTGGAACGGATGAAGTAGACAACTTCTATGATATAATTCACAATTAATATATCAACCTACTTAAATTGGTTGTAGTATAAAATTAAATTACAGGGTAACATTGTCTTTCTCTATTATAGATAATCTCTCCCATTGTAGTCATCGAGCACGGGGTTAATGTTTTTATGTGTTTGATCCATGATGAATCTATCGATTCGATCGCAAGGATTTGATTGTGCTATCTATTTAACCTTATCTGGTCAGTAATCCGATCTGACGCACGAACAATTACGATTACTATCGGAGTGAAGATATAACACGAAATAACTAAAAGATCATTTTCTATTTTGTGGTAAATTTCCAACGTAATGTTATTTATACTGGCAATATAGCAACTGATATAAGAATTTTTTTTATTTTTAATTTTTGTTATTAAAAGTTTTGCAAAAATAATTTTTAGTTTGAAAGTTCAACAAAAGTAGTCTCCCGCCGCCCTCTTAGAGGACGATTATTAAAAATCGCCCAACCAACGGGCGGTTTTTGTGACGTGGCAGACGACCGTTGGCTCTCTGCCGACGGCCGTCTGCACATTTTGCAGGCGGCCCCCTAACCGCCAACCTAGAGGGCGGTTTTTACTGTGCTGGGGGGCCGCCTGCAAAAGGGCGGCGGGGGGCCTGGAATTTTGCAGGCGGCCCCCTTGCCGCCCTTTGGAAGGGCGGTTTTTAACCCCCACTGAGATTAGGGTTTCCATACGTTTTATTATACTTGTTATCGAAATATTCGGTAAAAAATTTTAGTAATCCATCGACTTGAAAACTAATAAAAGAGGTGTAATGATTATAAATTTCTTTGATGTAAACTATGATATTTGGATGAATAAAAGTAGGTAACACGCACTGTGAGAAGAGAAAAATCAGGTATATTTTATAAAGGTAAAGACTAGGTGAAATTGTCGATCGAGGATGTGGTGTGTGATTTTGAAGCATTAGGTTAATGATCTTGTAGAAACAAGAAGAGTATGTAAAATTTAGTAAGTACCGGATGATATATTGTTAGGTATTTGTACTGCGTACAATTGTAAGGAAAGGATCGTTACGGGGCAGCAAAGAACCATGTTAATATATCTGATATTTTTTATTTGTACGCATGCAATACACCATCATAATTAAACATCGTAATGATAAGGTAGGAAAAAAGTGCGATGGATACACGATACAAATTTGTCGCTCAGAGTGGAGATTGCGTCATCCTACTAGCCCCTTCTATCTGAGTCAATATGCGTTGCATTTTCATGGTCCTTCAATCGTTGGTACTCTCTTTCTGTTTCAGAATCTGTTATCTGTTGGCCATGATAGGATGGAGTAACAATGTCGATCCACTAAGTAAATCGACACATCCTTGGATTGCCCTATGAAATTATTGTAATTAGTGAGTAAGGGTAGAAATATTGTGCAAATCGAAGGGCAATTTGGAAAAAGTTAGACATACAACGAAATCGTTGTCTACATTGGGGCAGACAAAATATCTCCTGCCAAATGTTTGTTCTGCAAAGGAGGTAGCAACCTGGCAGCGATCTCGACAACCACACTTGGGACGCTCCGACCATTTAGGTAACCCTAATGGATTGTTCCTCCAATCTAAGCTTGCAATTTGTACCCGACGTTCGTACTCCATCCAAGCATGAATGAATTGTGTGGTGGGTTCAGGTTGTGTTATCGGCCCGCCGTTGGAAGTAACTCTGGCCGTGTCGATCCATTGTATGAATTGACATTTCCTTACATCCTCCTACGTACACACATTATGGGGATATATAAGGCCATGATAAGAGTGATGCGCGATGAAAAGAAAAATTGCACTTACGACAAAGTCATCATCGATAATGTTTGGACACGCGAAGCATCTTTGTCCGCGAGTTCGGTGCCTTACGGACCGTATGACCTGACAACGGTCACCACAATGACACTCTGGACGTTCACGCCATGTCGGGAGTCCCAGGGGATTGACCCGCCAATGTAAAGTTTCAGCAACAATTCGGCGTTCATATTCATCCTTCCGTCGTAGGTACTCCGATCTTGTTTCACTACGTGGGTATGGACGTGTTCCATCCGATCGTGGGTTCTCCATGTCTACCCACTCAATGAAGTTGCACAGTGTAGAATATGACTGCAAAATATGTTACGATTATGTACAGATTAGTTAGTGTTCTATCTAGTGGAACTGCGAGTAGACGAACCATACCTGATCAACGTTAGCGCATTGGAAGAATCTCCTGCCTCGAGTTTGGGTCTTCCTGCACGACTCACACAGCGCACGGTACGTGGCCGCTAGCACGGCAGATCCCCAGCTCCACTGGGGCACCTCCTCTGGCTCAGAATCCGCGATGGACCGTGCGTAGTGGACCAGACGGAAGTCGACTGCGTGCCCGTGTGTGTTGGTGAACATCACCCAACCGAAAAGCCAAAGCAAGTACGCCTCAAGGGCGCGTCGTACCGAGTACTCATCGGCGTCAGGGTCCAGCTGGTCCATCTGCAATTAATAATCAAATGGTAGTGTAAACCGATATGTTAATTGCTAAATCCTATAGAAATGTACTACTCGTGTACTTACAGTGAACTGAAGCAGCCAAGCCTTGGTAGGCCCGACGGTAGTGTACGCTGGAAGGGGGTTGGGCCCTCCTAAACCTGGACGGCGCATCACGTGCGAGAAGCGCGCGGTGATATCCTCCTTCCACCCAGCACCACCATCGACGGGACCTACGGGGTCTCCAGCGAGTGGTAGCCCAAGCAGGAAGGACACGTCCTGCAGTGTCGGAGCCATCTCCCCACACGGAAGATGGAACGTGTGCGTCTCCGGTCTCCAGCGGTCCACAAGAGCAGCAAGGAGTGACCGATCCACATCCCACCGCTTCGCCGGGTCACGCTCGTCCGCTCCCGCATCGACAAGCCTACAAAGCGGAAGAAGGCCTGCCGCACGCAACCTGCATAGATTACATTGTAAGCATTAGTACAGAACCAGATATCGTACATACGCCTAAATAATAATCGCCAACAAATATTTACATAGACGTACCAAGGAATGTGCCGTGGGTCGATACGCAACAACTCTCGTCCCGTACGTGGACGGAAGGTGCTAAGCTGTGCACCCTGGACTGCAGACAGCCACGAGCGGTGGTTCCTGTCAATCCCCCGGTCGAACAGCTCCGGTGTGTCGTCCGCCATACCTGCATCATAAATAATTATCGGAAAGAAAGAAATTATTATTTCAAAATACCTTACAACAGTTCATAACTACATAACTTACAATTATTAACAAATATGTGAAAACATATATTCTGTGACAGTACAAAATATTTCGGCTTCAAAATAACTGCAAATACACAATACGAGTACCAGTTACGAGAACTGCAACATAAAAATGCAAATACCACTGTCGCCAGTCCGAATACACACTGCAATTACAATAATATTGTACTAACGCATTACAGCAACCTGAATTGAAATGTGACGGCAGAAGTACATACTCCGAACACTACAGATAACACACGAGCAGTCTAATTCGTAACTCCATAGCTATGTTACACCATGGAATCGCCTGGCACTCGAGAACGCCTTGGCCGTGGATGCCTGCTTGTTGTTCCTTCCCCTGGTGGTCGCCTTCCATCACTTCCCTGTCCAGACGGGCTAGCTTCAGCGCCGCTAGGAACTTCTGCATCCTTCGGGCATTTCTTGTACGTATGGCCACGCTCGTCGCACCTGCTGCAGCGTAGAGTCCTCCCACCTGCCTCGGACTCATCCATGTCGTTCCTGATGCGTCTTGTCTTACGCCGACCCTTCTTCACCCTTAGCTTGGATGGATCAGGAACGTAAAGAACTTGGGGCCTCAGAGTTGTGTACGTCCCAGAGATGCCGAAGCCATATATCTCCTCACTCCATGTATGAAAGATTGCTTCTTTCCTAAAATAATGTGATACGTACACATCGGGACATATGCCACAATCACCGGCTGCGGCAAGTACGTGTGAGCATGGCAGGTGTCGAAGCTTAGGCTTCATACAACTACAGCTACATCCACCATCCGCCTTCAGGACACATTCCTGCACTGCTTGCTTACGATAGATGCCACGCCTGCTCCTATCAACACACATTACTTCGTACCGATGAACTTGTGTGCCTTGAGCAACAACTCTATGCCTCCGTGCCTTTTTGATTTTATCTTCCATGTACTTAGTCACGACGTGGCCAAATACTACATTGTTATTACTCATTGATGGACCAATTTTCTGGTAACGATCCCTGAAGTATGCCTGTGTGCCGTGAAGGATGAATTCAACAATAGCAACCAATGGAAGTACCCGAACTCCGCGCATTACCCAATTGTATACCTCAGCCAAATTAGTTGTCATTATGCCATACCGAGATCCATCAGTGTCGTACAACAATGACCACTTCTCCTTAGGTTCATTCTCAATCCAATGTGTGAAACATCTGATGGATGACCCCGACCTCCTTCTCATTGTCGGTGGGTCGTCATGTAAAGCACCAAGAGGTATTGGAGTCTCGTCACCTTCAACTTGTGATCGGCGAGATTGCTCGTCAGTTTGCTTCGTTGTCAACTCATCCAACCTTCTCCACAGCTCATTAAATTTTTTCTCTTGATTTTGAGAACACAGCCTCTTGAAAAGATCCATAAGATGCTTGTTCTTGAATTGCTTGTAGAAGTTAGCACCCATGTGACGCATGCACCACCGACTCCGAACATCATGCCACTTTGCTGGTAGTCCCTTCTCATCCCAACCATTCTGCAAGTAGTCAATAGCCCGCAACATGCCGGCATGACGGTCATGTATAAGGCAAACATTGGGTCTCATACGTACAACTGCTATGCGCACTCTCTCTAGGAACCAGTACCAGCTTTCAGTGTTCTCACTCTCTACAAATGCAAAAGCCATAGGTAAAACCTGATTGTTACCATCACACCCAATTGCTGTCAATATCTGACCACGGTATTTACCAGTTAAAAAAGTTCCATCTATGCATAGAACAGGTCGACAGTGCACAAAAGCGTTTATGCAAGCACCCAATGAGAAAAAGGCTCTTTGCAACATCATCTTCGTTGGATCATTAGCCAATGGAAATGTGTGGAGGTCATAGTAAGTATTACTATTCCTCTGGGCAATGGTTGATAACAGACGAGGCAAATTATCATACGATGCTTCAAATGTTCCATACCTTATCTCAAGAATTTTTTGTTTAGCTCTCCAGGCCTTCGCATAGCTTATCGTGTACTTGAATTTGTTTTCAATGTGGCTGATAATAGATCTTGGTTCAAAGCCAATGTTAGAAACAACACTACCGTACATCTCACTTGCCACGAAAGCTGATGTGATATTCCGGTGATACTTTTCCACCCCTTGTAAATAGCACTGGTGCTCGGTCACAATGCTAACTTTCCAATAATCATTCCATTTCCCCTTATATGTATGCACACGCCAGGGACAATCTTCCTTCATGCACCTCACTTCATACACATAGTTCGTTGATTTGACCACCCTAAACTCTCTCTGCAAGGAAACTGCCCAATGCTTGACCGCCTCCTTCATCTCATCCTTATGAGCATACCTAGCACCCTCAATTACCTCGTTCTCCTTATATTCCCACGGTACATGATGACCCTCTGAGATAACTAGTCCAGAGAAATCCTCGTTGGTCCAATCAGTGGACATTACATCACCTTCCTCATCGGATGATGCGTCGCCCTCCGCTTGCTCATTATCCGAATCTTCCCTCTCCATTTCATCAACGATTGTATGGACCCTCTCCCCCTCATCCGCCATGCCCATGGCCTGCTGTACCCTTGTTTGGTTTTGCTCACTTTGCATCGATGGTCCAACGACATCACCCGCATTGCTAGGACCCTCGACATCATCGGTTCTCACTGAAACATTTGCATCTTTTTCCTGCACCGACACAAATATAACAAGGGGCCATGACCGTTCAAAAGCCATCTCCACATAACGTCTCCATGCAACAGTACTATCCATCGGCATTAGTTCCCAAAAATAACCTTCTGTTGCACGACTCACTACAACAGATATTGACATTGTGTACACTTCTTGGTCTATTCTAAAACCTCTCAACAACCAACTATAAATTGACTGAAATGTTCTCTCTGCAGGCCTGTCGATGCCCTTAGATGTCATTACAAAATCTGACAAATCAACACCTTCTGGACCAAATCTAAGATTCCCTTCACCGTGAACTATCTGAAATAGGACCTTACTTGACATTGTGCCTGATTAAAAAAATAACTATGTTAACTATGTTCATCCCGTACTGATAAGATCTAACATCATGTTCATCGGTACTCCGCACTAATTTACAATTTCTCCAATAATGTTCTGTGTCCTATGTCCACAGTTCTACAAATAGATGGCGTGCTTCAAATCGAACTAAACTACATTTTTCAATTTACACTATGGCCTAAGTCTCAAATCCTACTAAAATCTACTATATTCTACATCTACACAAAAGTGTTGTCTTCTATAGATCTACTAAAAATTAACGAACTACAACTGCAATTGACCCTAAATTAACAACACATTGTAATGTGATGTATTTACCTGTGATGAACTCCGCAAACCAGCAGGGCTTCGCCGCTTTCCTTCTGCTCCCCCTCACCCCTCCCTCTTTCTTTTTTTCTGGAATTTCGAGTGATTATAATGCGAATTTCAGGGAGGGGAAGGTTCTTATAATGGTGGGGTTAAAAACCGCCCTTCCAAAGGGCGGCAAGGGGGCCGCCTGCAAAATTCCAGGCCCCCCCGCCGCCCTTTTGCAGGCGGCCCCCCAGCACAGTAAAAACCGCCCTCTAGGTTGGCGGTTAGGGGGCCGCCTGCAAAATGTGCAGACGGCCGTCGGCAGAGAGCCAACGGCCGTCTGCCACGTCACAAAAACCGCCCGTTGGTTGGGCGATTTTTAATAATCGCCCTCTAAGAGGGCGGCGGGAGACTACTTTTGTAGTACTTTCAAACTAAAAATTATTTTTGCAAAACTTTTAATAACAAAAATTAAAAATAAAAAAAATTCCTGATATAATTAGTGAAAAGATCTCCCCAAAAGAAGCAATCCGCACGGCCCAATCCAGCCCATCGAGAGGAGTAGAGTAGCCAGTTATTTTTTTTTCTTGACCTGGCCCGGCCCAAAATTGATTTGCTGTCTTCTCCTCCAGGTGTTAGTTCATCAATCTGTCGTTCGTTACGGCCAAAGAAGAAGGGATCGAATATTTGCTTGAGTTGGCGGCATGATGCATGCAACTTTGAGCGCGATATCGTCATGAGTTGATGTGTGCTGATCGATCGAGACGCCCTGAATCCGTGCTCTCACTGACGGTTCAGAATTGGCTTCAGGTTAACCTCAGATCGGGGAGTTTCATCATTGCTCACGGACGATATTAATTAATTCTTCTAGATTAGATGTGGAAATGGTAGTAGGAGTAGATCATATCCTTGAAATTTTCTCATGCTAGTAAATTGACACTTTTAACAGGCTGTTTTAGTTAGAGCAGGATTCTGTCACATCTTATCTGAATAAGCACTACTATTTTGTTACTTGCTTCCTTCACTGATTGATCAGTGAATGGTTCATCTGTCACTAAGAAAAAAAATCAACAATTTTTTCAGAGGTTTGAAAAAAAGGTAAGTACTTGAAAGTTACACCCTCTCTGAACTTACCCTCTAGTTTCCTTACTTTCCCCTTCATAGAAGTTGAGATGATCTCTTGCAGGGACTTGTTCTTCACACTGTCACTGTTATTTAAGACGGGGCTTCGCCTTCACCTCTGTTAATGCAGGTGATCTTGCATAAAATCTAGGAACTCAGGTGATGATGGCCATTGGCCGACACAAAATGGCCACCTGAAGCATAACCATATATATGAAAGCAGAGATCCAGGATCATATGCCCTTCTCTTTACAAGGTATTTTCTTCGGGTGTTTGCTAGCTAAACACTAAGGTTATCACATACCAAAGTAGGTTCAATATTCTGCTTTTCATTGTCATTGATGAGCACAACCCACATCTTTTGCCTATGCCTCCCCCTTTTGCCTTCACCACACTCAGAATTCCTTTTGCTTCTTGTTTATTCAGAGTTCAGACACCCTTTTTTTGCAGATCAGAATGATTGATTCCTTGGTTCACTGTGCCAACAAACCCTCAAAACTCTTATCAGCTATACATCTGAGACAAACAGTATCTGCATTACTCTAGCACCCAGTTTACCTCCAAAGTGATTCTTATCCTCTCTATAAAGACAACATGTAAACAAGAGAGAATCTCAGATTGTGCTACTTGCCGTGCGTCTTGCTCAAACTTTCAGAAAAAAGAAAGTAACTCAGCTCACATGTATCACAATTCACAACAGTATCAGATCAGAATATCAGATCATATGCTCTTCTCATTTAGATTCAAAGCAGTGCATCTGGAGTCCACATTGATCAGGACCCCCCAAAAATTAAGCACAGCAAGAATGCAACTCGAATTGCAAGGTTTCTGAAAGCAAATAAAGCAAAGCAAACACTAAGCTGAGCAGCAACTACAACTGCCAAACTTGAGGTTGAGGACGCCTGCATTCTCTATCCACAAACAAAAAGTCCTAAAGAATGTGCTCTCCACGTCTCCCCCTTTTGATCCCCAAAACAATTTGGATCACTCCTACTACCGATCAAGAATCCTTCTCACTTGCTACTAGCTGAATAATACGGGATGCTCCTGCTGGGCAAGCAGGATCACCACTGCAATTGCCAAGGCAGCTTGGAAAGCTAAGGATGCCGGCCATGATGCCGCAGTTGCAGCCATCCCGGCGCCACTGCTGGCCTTCAAGCTCGCCAGCCACACCTCATCTTCGAGCTGTTCGTGGCTCGGTCTCCGCGATCCATTCTTTGAATTCCCACTGCAAACATATCAAATTCATGAAGCAGTTAATCAACCTGAAAGAGATGATTAGATTCCAATGTGGAATTTGCCGTTGCAAGTTCCATGCCTACTAGGAAATTGCAACTTTCCAGTCAAGGCCATCTTATAGCTACAATGTGAGGGAAGTGGGGACGACTCAAAGGAGAAAAGATTGCTCCTTTTCTTAGCCTAACTCTATCACAATCCTCAATGAACTTTACTTTCCCCAATTCATGTTCCACATAAAAATCCCCAATTTTAGCCCGAAATCTCAATGTGCTGCAATCAATTCACTATAAAATTCCATCATAAATAATTTCTTGTTCCACAGCAAAATCTCAGACTTCTAATCGAGATCCCAAATGTAATCGATTCGCGACGATTGCACATACCTAGATGGAGTGGATCGCGGGCAGAAGGTGATGGTGTAATCGGTGTGGTTGCAAGTGAAGGTGGAGGTGGCGTCGTCGTAGGCGTAGCTGTAGGATTTGGGGCACGCCGACTTGAAGAGCTGCGAGTACTGAGAAGGGTGGCAGGTGTCCGGGTTGCCATAGGCGCCATTGCAGCAGTACTCCGGGCGGCCGAACGCCTCGCAGGCGCTGCGGCAAGCGCGGCCGTCCTCGGCGCGGAGCTCGGAGGGGCAGCGCTCGTTGAGGTCGACGAGGCAGCCGGTGTCGGGGCAGTCGGGGACGGACGCCTGGACGAGCATGGGGAGGTTGTAGCCGTCGACGAGGCTGACGTCGTAGAAGTCCTTGCCGTCGGCGCCGTTGAGGGTGAACTCGGCGAGCGTGGCGGGCGGGGATGCGCCGGCGCCGCGGCACTCCACCTGGCCGGAGCCGCAGTCCCCCGTGGCGCAGGAGCCCTTGCCGGAGGCATCGAAGTCGCAGCCGGAGCGCGCCCAGAAGCGTCCCGACCACCCCGACGGCGCGTACAGCGAGCGCGACTCCCCCGGAGACAGCGCGAAGCCGGTGGTCTCCAGCGGCGGCGTGCCGGAGCCGGACAACACCCCCGGCCACACCGTGTCCGTGCACCGGTTGGTGAAGGTGAAGGTGATTGCGCCGACGCCCACCGAGCCTGCGCGCGGAGGAAGAGGAATCCCCCAAACCCAAACCCAAAAACAATCAAGCTTCACATCTTCACATCCAAATCGCGAGCTCCAGTAGTAACCAAACAATGGAACTGACCTTGGAAGAAGGAGAGGAGGACGATGGCGAGCAGCTGCATCAGCATGAGCAGCATCCGGGAAGCCATCTCGAATCGAATCAACAAGAACTGACACGATTGATTGAGCTTGGGGATCTAAGATTTGGGAGCTCGCTCGGTTGCTTAAATCGTGGCGGCGATGGCGGGGGAGTGGGCACGATCGCTGCCCATAACCCCGACGCCGCGGCGGGCAGCTGAGCTTGTGCGTTGCGTGGTGGAGTGGAAGGGGGAGGAGGAGGAGGTGGTGCTCGTGCTCGTGGCCGTGTAAACCTCTGGGCGATCGCGGCTGCCGGCTTTATATTATAGCCAGAGGCCGTTGCTCGCAGCGATGCTTTTCTCTTCTTTCTTGCGTGTCTGCTTGTTACTACTAACTTTTGCTCGAATCATCTCTCAATCAGCACGCGAGTCAAATGCAGCGACCGCGAGACTATTATTTTACAGTGTATAACTCTAAATTGGAATCCATCTGGTAGCGCCCTGCTAAATTAGTACTCCCTCCGTATGTTTAATATTATAGATCATTTAACTTAATTTTATTAATCAAACTTAATAAAGTTTACTTAGTTTATAGAAAAAAACAATATCTAAAGTATCAGATCAGTTTTATTAAATATATTTCAATAATATGTTTATTTTGTGTTTAAAATATTATTATATTTTTTATAAATTTAAGTTAAAGTTAAAGAAGTTTGATAAGAAATAAAAATTAAACCATCTATAATATGAAATGAAGGGTACTGTTTATTTACGAGTGTAATTTTAACACCAGTGACCTGCTTAATCCCAGCTTTGCCGAGCCAGGAGTCTTCAAATGTACCGAACTCAAAATTCGAGCTCGTTTTGGAAGGATTCGATAGGTTTTGATGAAATTACAGCGATTCTACTGGGTTCATGTTCTGTCCCGTTTGAATTTTGTGAACGTTGAGTGGGACAAAAATTTGTTGTTTTGTTTTGTTGGTAAGCGAGACTTTTGTTCTGTTTTTGCTTGTCACGTTGTGGGCGCAGTGTTTGGACGGTTTGGATCTGTTCAGCGACGTCCATCGAACCTCTGCTTTTGCGGCACAAAACGATGAGAGAAAGGAGCATGCAACATGCTGTCCGAATTTTCAGCTCCAAAGAAACCGAAAGCTCTTAATTATCGGATCCATTCTGATTGCCGATCATTCAAGATTCTTATTCAGTGAAAACCAGCATGTTGTTCCAAGGTTGATATTCCCTTTTTTCTCCCATGATTTCATCACCGTAAACGTTAAACGATGAAATTTTTATATAAAAAAAATTATATATGAATCTCTTAGAATGTCTTTTTTTAAAAAAAAACAAGTTTCCAACTTTAAAAAATTTAATTAATTTGTTTATACATCTCATCATTTTATTCCATTCAGCACAGGTGAGAAGCCAACTGATAGGCCGGTCAGGTCAGGCGATCGCCCAGGCTCCGCCCCTGCCATCCCCTCTATAAACGCCTGTCAACACCTATAAAAATTAATCGATGATCGAAAAACGTTATTAGTCGTTTGGCTTTGACGGTGTTGCTGGCTTAGACACTGATTCAACACAAAATCATTCATCTATTCTTCATTCCATTCTATTAAAAGGAACATACTTCGATCAGACTTTCTTCAGCTCACACTGTAGCTGAATATGCAGTGTACTAGTAGCAGTTGCATGTGCTAGCAGTTACAGGACAGTGCGTGTAGGCTAGCTCATAGTTCTTGGCGAATTCTTCGCACGTAAGCAAACAAACGACTGATCACGCAGCATGCACTACCCACACTTCTGGTGTGCAAGTGCAAGTGTTACTGTAGTTCTACTACACTGAGTGGAGTATTGAGTAATCAAGAGATTCATTAGGCACTAAGTCTTTTAGAAAAGGGATACTAGGCACTTACCGGGTTACCTCCCGCTTCCTGCAGATCACTCTCAGCTTCAACCTTTTCTGAATTACCACTACTTTCTAGTACTACGTGATGACCTTTCTCATTCTTCTTTCCAAAAAGGAAGAAAGGAAATGCAGATCAGATGACATAGATCAGATGAAGAGATCACTGATCAGTACCCTTCGTCCACATCGAGTTGAAATTTTGCTTTTTCTGAAATCTGAATCCGAACAAACGAAACTATTGCAATCAATTGGTTCAGACTTCAGGCTGTTACTACTACTTCAGAGTAGAGAGTTGAGAGCTTGAGACAGGCTAGCTCCATGGCGAAGTCAAGCTGTGAACCGCAGCAGGAGCTGTCTGCTTCAGCCGACGTGCAATCTACACGCTGCAGAATCAGCATCGATGTGACGGCCGGCCATGGAGTGATGGCCATTTCATGCCTGTTGATCGATCGACCAGCCTGTAATTGATGCATGCTATTGTGCTCTGCTTCAGTTTCCTTGTGGTTATACGTCACTGTTGAGTTCGGCTAATCCTCATCGATCTGAAAGCTACTGCTACTGATCATCTATCTGAATCTGATCGAGATAATTTAGCTCTCTACTCAGCTAGAATATCCCTTACTAACCATCAAACCCTGACAAACCATGGCATCTGCCTACAGCCCTACACTGCTTTCCTCCTATATCTGATCGATAATCTTTCATGCTTATTAGTGGCTCAAAAGGAAAGCAAAAGGTCTGTCTTTTTTTTCTTTTTCATTGGCAAAGCCTGGCTGCTAATTAACAGGTGACATCTGCTGCTGATAGCTTTCAGTAAAGGGAAGCCCACGTTTCATTTGGCTGCATCATTAGCGTACGACTCATAGGCATCATAGCTGTAGAATGATAGAATCCCTACAAGATTTGAACAGGAGGCAGAGAATCGATAGATGAGAATCTGAACATGGATTCCTGTGGATTCAGAAGAATCTTGATCCATGACAAGATAGGACCATGCAAGTTGCAACGAGGATAAGATACGCCTTCTGATCTTCGGATTCGGTTCATCTTTCGTCAAGTTCGGTAGTCACAGGCTGCCTAGTGAATCTTGTCAAAAGCTTTACAGAGATCATCACAGCTTTTTTATCTACGAGATTAGAATCTGAAGCTCAGATGCCAGAACTGATAAACCACCCTTACAGAATAGCTAGCAGATGAATTGTCAGTTTCATCTAATCACATTCAAATCGAACTGAAAGGATGAGAAACATTTAAAATTTGAAATCGCCAAACTTGAAAACGAATGCATTTGAACTGGGCTGATTCAAATCAGCCAACAACGACATGTATGACATGTTGGGCCTCATGTTTTTGGGCCTGTTCAGAGCAAGCAGATGAAATTGCATTTAAACTGGGTCAATTGCTAAGCTAATCTTCTTTTTAGTGGGACTGAGAGCCCAGTAATAATTTGGGCCCACAAGCATAGGGGCCGGCCCACCAATTCGCCTCCTTCTTCCACACGCTTCCATCCAATCGGATTCCAGCAACTCCACTCCATCGCCGCCCTCTCGCGACGCCGCCTCCTCAACTCCGGCGACGGCGAGCTGGCGAGGCGGCAATGCATCCGCCTCCTCCGACGCCGCGTTCCTCGGTTAGCTCCACCACCGATTCCTTCTCCCATATCCTCTATTACTGCCAGTCCTAGGTTTCGTCGACCCTCTAGCAATCTAGCTCCTCGGTTTGCTGTTCGTGAGGAATCGCTCAGGCACGAGAGGGAGGAACCTCCGCCTTCCGTTAGCCTTCCTCCCATCACCGGCAGTAATCAGCTCCGGTGTAGATTTGTTTTTTTTTTTCTAGTAAAGTGCACGAGCGGTCCTAAACTCAACTCATAGATGTGTGTTATATAGATCCCTGACTCTAAAAAAATATTTTCAGGGTCTCGAACTTGTCTTGGGTGTCATGTAGGTTCAAATGGGCTCCGACCCGCTCCATCGCTAACGTGGTATGCCACGGTGACACTTATGGGTCAATAGGATCCACATGTCAGTCACATAGAAAAAATAAATTAAAAAAAACAAAATTTCTCCTCTCTACCTTAGAATTTTTTTTTAATTTTATCTTTTTTCTCTCTACCTAGGAGGAGAAAATATGGTTTTAAATTTTATTTTTATATATGACTTACATGTGGGTCCACACTGACATGTACACGCTCCCGTGACATATCACATCAGCGCATGGAGCGGGTTAGAACCCGTTTAGACCTATATGACATCTAAGATAAGTTCGGGGACTCAAAAATGTATTTTGAGAGTTAAGTTACTTAGATGATCCACTTGGATAAGTTTAAGAACCGTCCATATACTTCACTCTTCACACTTGTACTAGTATTAATCGGGATATGAACCGCCCATATACTTCACTCTTCACACTTGTACTAGTATTAATCGGGATATGAGTCATATGACTGTATTCTATCAGTTGGTTTTACAGGTTCAGGTTGATGCAAGTCATTTGGGGAGTTCCCACAGCTGTAGTGGTTTTGCTTGAGCATTGCTCAGCAAATTCATCCCAACAAAGCTTCCAGCCGGTTATAGGACAGTGGGCACCAAGGTTGCTAATTACTTTACGATCAACAAGGCAGAGAATGTGTTGCAGCTAAGATGAACTTTCTCAACTTAGTAGGTTTCTTATTACCTAGTTAGTACCTTATGTGGTGTACTACTGTAATAGTTGCATGGCATCCTTGCTCTTTGCCTTACTAAATTCAGCAGACCATTGTACATCCTAAGGTGGAGGGTTTGCTGGACGAACTATTAATTAGTTCATGCTGCCTATGAATGTTGTGCGAGTACTCTACTCAACAGCATCCCGAACTCTGTTCCCTGTAGACAGAGCAAAGTAACCCGTATTGGTGCTCCGTATCAATGGTCTGTCTGGTAAGTTGCTTATCACACAAAGTCATTGATTGTCATTTACTACTATCAACAATGCAAATTCCACATATCCTCTTAGTTGTGAAATACTACAAGTTTTAGCTTTTGTTCGCAACATGTCTATGTCCTTGTACGTTTCTTACATACATCATGTACGGCTTCGGCTTCTGTGCTAATGTTGCTGAAATAAACATGATTTTATTCATACGGAAATTTATTAGGGGTTGCTATATAACGGTATCCCGTTCGGACGGATGATACCGGTTAGATATCATGTATCACGTGATATATGTACTTCACAAGTATCACTTGATACCTGAATATGATATCTAACCGGTATCATTCCGTTCGAATGGGATATCGTCATGTAGCATTTTCGAATTTATTATTGTATAGTTGTGTTCCCTAAAATATAGTGATGTATCTGCACTAGCGAGAATTTCAGAAGAGAGGTGTCCTTGTCAGTATGTCATACCACCCGCTTTTCACCCAGTAAGCTGGTATAGATATTTTTCACCGGGCTAAACTGGTACTATATATATATTGCTCAGATACGATGTAAACAAACTAATTACTTGGCATTGACCAACCTGCTATAAACCATCTTCTGCTTGGATTGGCGCAAGCCAAAGTATTCTGGCGGCAGGATCTTAATAACTACTCCCGGAAGTTTAGGGACAGACAGGATTGCGGTAGGAACCAAAGATTGGAGTTACTGTACAATAACACAGGTATACCAGGATTGATGCCTCAATCTAAATCGACATTGCAGATTGGATCAGTTCCTGACAGTGAAACTACATGGCCTGAACATTTAGCTAGTACTTTGATAGACCAGAGGCGTCAAATGGACCAATTTGCTGCCCGCAGACATTGTATCTGTCGGTATCTGCCTTTGATACAAGGTAAGATGATAACTACATGTCACAATGTCAGCATCAGGTTTAAATGATGTATAAGAACAAATGTCAAAGCAAGATAGTGGCAACTTTATGCCATCCAAGAATTCAATAAGGAGGGTTCGTGCTATACATTTCAAGTACTCCGTTTCAAGTGTTATATAAGCTTTTTTAGGGGAAGAATTCAGTCAGAATAATTATTCAATGTAATGTTCTTGGCCTCTATGAAAGAATTTTCTATTGAGGAGAAGAATTCAATAATGGTGACTACCAATAGAATGTTCTAATAAAATTGAATTCTAGATGGACCTCCTACAAGCAAGAAAGTTCCAGGTGTTTAACTACAGGACATATGGTCCAAATTCCAAAAGAGCTAAAACATAAGGTTAGCTGGTCAAGCACAACAAAAATAAAACGCAGGCATTAAAATTGAGAATCTTCCAGTAAGTGATTGAACTTTTTAATATACATCAAGTATCAGGGTGAAATGAGAGTACGAGATGCTAAACTCCAAAGGCCAAAGCTATACATACAACCAGTCATCATTAGTCACCACCAAGGGATACATACGTCAACAACGAACATCAACCCCCCCTACAAAAACCATTTGATGCCCGGGACAAAATCAACCTCTTCCAACCAAACATGGAATCCAACTGACTGCATAAACAATTCAATTCAAGTCAACCAGATGTAACCAAAAAAACACCTGAATGTATATACAGTAGTCAGCTGGTTGATGCAACGATGAAGAAGATCATCGAAGAAGCCGGCCATCATCTTGGTAGTATCATCCTACGTGCCTCTTTCTGCATCAAAACCATGCATCTCAGTAGTAACCTTTTGCCCCTCTGGATTGGTAGAGCTCCATTCTAATCTTGGCCTCCGGCAACAAGTTCTCGATCAATGGATCTTGCACCATGGCTGCTTGCTTGGATGCCCATTCGAGCAAGGTGAGGATCTCTGCTTGCGCAAGCTCCTCGTTGTCGGGGACGTTGTGTGCAATGTAGCACACGAGGAGGAGCGCGGCGATCTGGACGGCCTGCTCGGCGAAGTAGACGAGCTGGACGAGGTGCTTGGCGCCGCCATGGTGGATGATCGCCTTGGAGTGGTCGACATGGAGGTAGTTCTCCGTGCAGGCGAACTTGGTGAGCGCGACGGCCGCCTCGCGGCTGACGTCGGCTTCCCTCTCGTCGAGGAGGTTCACCAATGGCCCGATGATCCGGGTCTCGGTCGCCCGGAAGGTTCTGGAAAGGCAGCCGAGCGATATGATGCATGGAATGAGGAGCTCGTCGTAGTCGGCCTTATGGACAACACGGAGGAGCTGGTCGACGACGGCGCGGGCGGCGGGGGATGTCGGCTTGAATGCTGATCGCCGGAGGTCGGCGTTCTGCTCGGCGACCAGGCAGATCTCCATCAGCGCCATGGCCGAGTTGTACTGCACGTCGTCGACGCCTTTCTCGAGGAGGACGGAGAGGCAGAGCAGCGCCCTGGACTCGGTGATGTTCTTGCACACGGCCGCATTGCCCGTGGCGAGCTGCCACAGCGCCTTGGCGGCGTTGGCTTTGAGGTAGGCTTTCGTCTCCGGGTCCTCGAACTCCCGCGCCTTGGTGCTCGTCCCGGACAGCGACGCGTTGTGCTGCTTCGTCCCGGCGACGGTGACGCCGACGCTGCTGCTCGAGGTCGTCCCGGCTCCTGCTCCTGCGCCGCTCGAGCTGGCGGCGGCGCCGCCTCCGGTGGGCTTGGCCGCCATGGTGTTGGTGGTGGTGGCGCCGTGGTCCGCGGCGTCTAGCGCGTCGTGGTGCGACGCGGAGGCGGAGCCGTTGTTTTTCTTGTCCATGAGGACGGTATGTATGGACATCTTGGAGGCGACGGCGTACTTGGAGTGCTCCTGCACGGTCTCGAAGGCGAGGTGGGAGACGAGGAGGCGGATGACGTTGCTCTGGAGGAAGGCGTCCTGGCATTTGGGGTGGTTGGTGGCGAGCTCGGAGACGGCCCATGCGACCATCCCTTGCACCTTCATGGGTGCGTCCTTGAGGATCTTGGCGAAGGCGGTGCAGACGCCGGCGAGGACCATGAGCTCGACGCACTCCGGGTCGCGGCCAAGGAGGCCGATGGCGAGCGCGGCGGTCTCCTGGCCCTCGGAGGAGCCCTCCTTGATGAGGCGGAGCAGCGGGGGGACGCCGTCCTCCTCGATGATGAGCCTGCCGTATCGGTCGTTGTCGCGGGCGAGGGAGACGATGCTGGCGGCGGCGTCGGCGCGTGCCTCCGGGTTGCCGGTGTAGAGGACGGCGATCTGTTCCCAGATGAGGAAGAGGATGGGCTCGTTCTGGGCGATGGGGGGGAGGCCGATGTGGTCGTCGAGGTCGTCGGCGTTGGAGTAGTTGGAGACGCGGAGGATCCAGGAGAGGTCGCCGAGGGAGTTGTCGAGCTGGTTGGAGGTCTTCTTGAAGGAGCCCGCGGGGATGATGGTGAAGACGCGGCGGATGAGGCCGTGGCCACGGCAGCGGTCGAGGAGGGCGGCGGCCTTGTCGAGGGCCTTGCCGGTGTCGTCGAGGATGCGGCGGGCGGGGCGCTCGTAGAGGTCGGCGCGGGCGGCCTGGCGGAGGAGGGAGGCGAGGCGTTCGACCTTGGCCTTGAGATCGAGGCACTCCTGCCGGCAGGTCTGCGCCTCCTCCGCCCACTTTATCACCTGCTCCGCCAACTGGATCGGCCGCGCCAAGATCGCCTTCAGGTCGTCCATCTACGATCGATGATCAACAATGGCGGCAGGAGGAGGAGGAGGAGGACCACCGGCCGTGCTCCTCCGGCGGGCGGTGGCGGTGGCGGTGGTGGGATCGCTAATTGGGGGAAGGGGAGCGGCATGTGAGGCCATGGATTGGATGCCCCCGCCTTCGGATGGAAACACAAGACGAGAGGTTTCCGCGCTTTTCGGGGCTTGTACTTCTTGGATATCCCATTTTCCTGACCACCTCATCACTAATTACCCATTAGGATCGTATTCCCGATTTAAGTTATACAAACTAATGCTCTTTTCAGATTGTTCGTGGCATTATTGAAACGGATTGTTTTCTCCGCGCTTCAGAAAGTACTTCTATAACTTTTTTTTCTACTCAATTGTGTTTTAAACTAGTTTGTTTTTTTAAAAATGTTTAACTCAATAATCTAAATGAAACGACTGCCGAATAATTTTACATGCTAGATTTTCAGACACTATACTTGATATATACTGAGTACGACTCATAATTAACCTTTTGGTTTCATGTATACAATTGGACTTGGTATTACAAATAATTCATACAATTGTATTCTGTATACGATAGATTTTTAAAGTTTAATTAGAACTTATTTGCAATTCTGAGTTTTGTATCCAAGGAAACATGTATTTCTTCATATACAATTTTGTAGATCAGTTTTCAACTTTAAAATTTGTGTAAGTTGTAGATCCCCAAGAGCGAACAATTAATGTAACTCATTTTCGATCACAGATCCAACAAATGCATGCTACAATGGCTCTCTTTCATTTGTTGTCTTTCTCGTAGGTTGGTAACTAAGGCATGTCTAACGTGAGATAGATATCATGTCCTACTCTTTTCTCCTCTTTAATTAATTAATTAACTCTATGCAAATCAATACTAGAAACCTATGGCAGCAAAATAACTACACATAAACACTATCCTATCCGTGTGATATTGAAGCAAAGTGGATCCCGCTTTCTCCACCATACTGTACACGGTGTGATTTTCGTAAGAACTTTCTGTATATAAATCTTTTGTAAGATTAATTTCATAAGAGATTTTTTACTGTCAAGCAGGTAAGGTAAGGGTGGTACCAAACCAGGACCATTGCAGGGAGCAGATCAAACGGCTAGGAAGTTATGGTACCGAGATGTACCATCCTATCAAATGACTCATATGGCATACGGATATATAGAGGTGGAAGGATAGTAATGTACCTTCACATAGGATATGTTGAATTTATATGGAGTTAGTGCGCCGCTGCTCACTTCTCTCATCATCAAAGTGTCATCCCCTTCCACACCATTTGATCTCTCCATACACGGTGAGGCACCCCACTTTCTCGCTCTCCTGTTCCACCCATCGAATCGACCCACTGTTGGCGACCGATGGTGTTGGGGGAAGTCCGATTTACCACCGGGGGCGACACGACATGTTCGGTGCAACGAAGGGGAATGGTTGATTTCGGCGTTGAAAATTGATCCAACATGTGCCATGTCGCCGTTCCCGCTACTGGCCGCACCCATCAAGCACAACCTCACCGTGATGAAAGGAAACAATGGCATTGGATGAGCGTGAAGAGAACGTTTTGCTGTGTTGGTGATGACTGCCATGGATGGGATGCACTTGGATTGCAGCGGGGAGGATAGCGGTAGTGGTAGAGGTTTGCGGCGCCGCGTGGATGTGTTCGATGTGTGGGAGACACTGAATGAGCGTGATGCAGCAGCGGCGTTGATTCCAGCCTGCTCCCCATCCTACCCATGGAAATCGAGGTACAACTTATTGGATCAGAGCAAATCTCTTTTCGTAAACAATGCGATTTCATTTGTTTATATCCTGGAATGATTATTACAAAATCATTTAGCTATTCAGGAAAATAAAAACCATTTACTGTAGAGAGATGTGCTGTTTGCCTGCTTCAAGTGTTTGTTATTGTGAGAACTGTTTTATCAAAACATACACACGGACACACACACAGAGAAGCAGTTGACCAAATCGTGGAACGAACTAAAGAACTAACAAGTCGTTTTCACCCACAGGAAACGCCCATGGATGTATCAATGCATCATGCACGAGCACTCTCTTTAAACCTTGCGATCCAAAAAGGAGAAAAAGATCGAGTCATGTTGACTTGAAGCACACCCAACTAGTACCGTACTAGTAACTGTACCAGCCGATGTTGAAACTACAAGTTGGTGTTCAATCTGAGTTGCTGCTGAGGGAAAAGAAATACAGAATCACTGAATAGAAATATACGGTAGATTGGTTCATGTCAACCAATCTACATCTCAGTCAACATAACACTGTAAGAATAAGATTATCTTGAGATTCTCTAAAGATGCTTCAGGGCAGGCAGGGTAGTGTTACGGTTTTGAATTGTTGCCTGCCCTGCCCGGAAGAACATCAACACAGGCTGATGTTTTTACATGGAACACAAGATAATGCTTCATCCGTCTCATACTAAATTTATTTTCTTAATTCTTTATATTTATCCTAAAATAAATTTATTTCCATTGAACACAGGTTTTAATGTTTGCTTAAGTTAGAAATAGTTGTATTGAGATTAGATGTTGTCTTTGTTGAGTTTGTATTGGTATGTATAAAAGAAAAAAATTTATATACCCCCTAAACATTGAATGAAAGTTCATTTAACACCTAAACTTTAAAACCCAATATCTAACCCCTAGACTTTGTAAAACCGTTCATATTAGTCCCTAAGATGTTTATAGATGGTGGTTTTACATATTTTGAAAGGTTAAACGAATAAGTTTAAATAACTAATATAACATATTTGCGTATTATCGGTTGGAAGTCATCTATTTATACTTATACAGTGATACCACACTATTATTATGTTGGTGGAAAAAGTTCAAATACCCCCTTACACTTTAGATAGAAGTCCATCTAGCACCATAAACTTTAAAACCGGACATCCAACCTCCTGAATTTTGCAAAACCATTCATATTACCCCATAAGGTGGTTTTGTATAGTAGGTTTATCTAATTTGTATATAAATTAAATGTGTTTGATCATGTGACATACACATTGGACATACATATTAAAACCACCACTCTAATCTTTCTTTTTATCACTTATTAGCTCTCACTTACAAACAAGTACCAATATAATAATAGTGTGGTATCACTTTATAAGTATAAATCGATGATTTCCAACCGATGATATGCAAATATGTTATATTAGTTATTTAAAGTTATTCGTTTAACCCTCCAAATTATATCAAACTACCCTCCATAAATAACTTAGAAACTAATATGAATGGTTTACCAAAGTTTAGGGGAATAGATGTCGGGTTTTAAAGTTTAAGATGATGGATGGACTTTCATCTAAACACCAATGTTTAGAGAGGTATTTGGAATTTTTCCTATATAAAACGAGTGAAAAATGAATTTATTTTATAACGAAGGTTCTATTAAGACAATTTGAAGGCGCCAATTGTCATGTTTCGATCTCGGGCAAGAAAAAAACACGTAGCTGCCTGCTGCCGTGGCATGTACTGCTAGTTGAATATTCATAATATTGCAGAATTCCCAGGCCATCCACCAATCGGCGATGTTCCCTGTGTTCTCTGCCGTTGAATAAACAACTCGTTTGTCTCGTCGTCGTCCAGCCATCCACGTTCTAGAACAAAAGCTAGCCAAGGTCGTCGGCATCTCTCGCCCGAATGGAAAGAACGATACGAATCGAACACAAGAAGAGGAAGAAGTAGAGAATTCCTTCAAACCTCGCGTTAAAACACGCTACAATAGTTAGGAGTACATATTCACAGTACATGATGATGATGGGTTAATTCTGGATTGCTAATACGCTACCTACTCAACATTGCATTTTTACATACTCCATATACAGTGGATCGATGCGAGGAGGAAGAAGAGTTGAGGAAGATTTTTTTTTCTTTTTTTCTTTTAAACATAGGAAGGCATGGGTGATCACCTTAACTAAAAACTGTAAGGTGAGCGCGGCCATGGCCGTGAAGAAGAGAAGAAATCGTGTGTGCGCTACCAGCACTGGTCGGTCTCCCAGGTGCGGCGTGGCCGTCGGCCGGAGGCGCCGCCGTACCACCGCGGCGCGGCGGCGGGAGTCGTCGTCGTCATCGTCCGCTGGTGCGCGCCGCGCGCCATGGAGGCGACGACGACGACGTCGCGGTCGTAGCGCGCGCGGCTGTCCGGGTCGGAGAGCGTGGCGTAGGCGTCGTGGAGCCTGACGAAGTCGTCGGCCCCGGCCCCGGCGGCGGCGGCGGCGCCCGCCACGTCGGGATGCCGCTCCCGCGCGAGGCGCCGGTAAGCCGCCTTGATCTCCCGTACCGTCGCGCCGGCCCGAATCCCCAGCACGTCGTACAGCGTGCCGTGCCCCCCAATCCCCGCCACCGCGCACCGGACCTTCCTCGGCCGGTAGCCAACCGCCGCTGCCGCCGGCGGCTTCGGCGCGAAGACGATCCCCACAGAAGGCGCACAAATCATGAGATGAGGAGAAGTAGTAGTAGAGACGAATGGTGGGCAAGAAGCAGATCTGGGAAGACGGAGAGGGGAATTGGGAAGCTTTTATTATCTATAGGGAGGAGAGACGTGGAAAAGGAAGAGGAAGAGGAGGCAGGTGAGACGTCGTTGGGTTGCACGGCACCCGCGGATTGTGTTGGATTTCGGGGTGGAATCACGGTGGTTAAAAGTGTTGCTCTCTAGTTAACACGTACTTCAGAAACAAATACATTAAATATTTAATATAAGTAAGAAAAATTAAAATCAATCTTATGGAGTTATAAACCTATGTGAAGGAGAGATGTAAAAAAATATGTTGGCTATTATGCAACAGCTAACTTAACGCGTGCTTCAAAATCTATAAACCTACTATATATTTATATGGAGGAGAGATGTAAAAAAAGGTGTTGGTTCTTATGCAAGAGTTAAGTGCGTGCTCCAAGATAAATACATTAAATGTATAAGTGAGAGAAAGAGAGAAGAGAGAAAAAAAGAAGCTAATATTATAGCTAATGTATTATATACGTTGATTTTAAGATAAGTTAATAGTAGAAGTGAACTCTATTTTTTCTTTGCTCTTGTAGCTAATATATTTGTATATGTTTGTTTTAAGATACTAAGTTAATAGCTCGCTCTAGTATTAAACTTGCTCTAAGACGGTTTGGCGATAGGATCGGTGTATGGGGGTGGTGGTGCTCGTGTGCGTCGCTGTCCGCTCATTTTTCTCGGGTAGCCGAGACGAGATTCTGTGGGTGCAGCCTGCCTGATGGGAGGCAGATCGACTGGGTTGGGTTTGATTCGGATTGTGGAATTCTGCCCCACGGTTTGTTTGGCGCGCGCACGCTGATTCCGGCCGCCGTCCCTGTCGCTACTTGCGGTGGCGCGCTCTGTCCAAGTCCAACACGAGGCGCGCGCCGCGGCCGACCACTCTCCTTGCAAGTTGCTGCAGCTCGCCCATCAGCACAAAAGTCAGCTACTACTACTATAGTTTCTCTTTTTTTTTTTAGAGAGAGAAGTTTAACAGGCCGGGCCACAACACTTCGTTCATGCGGGCTGGTTAAATAGGACCGAGCCGCCACTGCATTGTCCAGTCAGGCCCAACAGACTGCCCATCAGATATCAGTCACTGAAACGGACGATATGCTACAGGAAGAGTCAACGAAAAGTAAGGTGAACCGCACAGCAAGTTACGCTTCGTTGCGGTACCAGTATGCTACACCGTTCAAACGTGCTCAACCACACCTGCCTGTTCTGTCTAGGACAACGAAATTTCTTTCGAAGACATTGCTCCTTCTCGAAGATATGCTACAGGAAGTGTCAACAAAAATGTCGCCATTCAAACATCAAAGTATGGAAGGCTACAGGGCTACAACAGGCCTCAGGCCACCAAGATGTGAAGAATGACTATAAATTAATAGCTTTGAATTTGAATGATGTAACCATGTAATAACTATTTCACATCTAATCAAATCATACATGGAAGACCATGAGCGTCTTAACCACGACATAATGTAGCGGCATGGCAAAGGAAGCACACAAGTACAGAGACCTAAACAATCAATCCACCAGCTCCTGATGCTTCCATTTCACCGATGACAGAAAGTATCAAGCTGCCGCTACTTCTTTTAAATTAAACGCCCACAATGGCTACAATATGTAGTGATGTCATGCCCGGGTGTCCTGTGAAGTAGGAACTTCAGCACTGCACATAGGGCATACCTGCAACGCAATCAAGGAAATTTATCACCTTTATGAAATGAAAATGCTTTCTCCAATAAACCTAAACTGTTCCTGTTATCAGGTGCATTCGGCATGCCAAATGATGTACTCCATCCTCATAGTCAGGTGGCAAAAGAAAAACTTTGATTCAATATCTGACAAGGAATAGGGACGTAGGGTTCATAAGCCGTTGCTTTCATTCATCAAGGGGTGGGTGATTACTTTTCTGGATATTAAAGACTGGAAATGTTGTTAATTATATACCTTATTTAATTGCAGCCATTGGTTTATGCATTCAGAATGGTATGAATGCTTGCAAGGAAGTGCAACCAATGATTCACCTTCCTCAAATTCCACACGGCAAATTACACATCTGCAAATTAGTTTCATATATTAGTACAGTGCCTGTTACTTCTATAGAAAAAGGGAGATAACATAATTAACATACTGTTCCGTGTTGCCATCTTGCTTATCTTGCGCCCGATAAGTTATTGAAGGTAATGAAGCAAGCGTATCAGCAGACAGACCTCTGCTTTCCGTACCAACTACTTCACCCAATGCAACCAGCTCCTAAGAACAATAACATTAAATTTTAGTAGCGAATACTGAAGCTTTAGATGTGTAACAAATGCAAATAGTACTGGTCTTTTTTAAGGGAACAACCAACTTACCTCATAAGAATATTCGTCTGGATCAACATCTTCCCATGCATACTAAAGTTTGAGAAAGGCAGAAGTAAATAAAAAGTCAGACAATAGCTTTATTCTTGGAAGACTTCAGGAAAACAAGACCATGGCATTAACAAGTGTGCAAATTGCTCCTGGTTGGGAACATTTTAAGCCATCACCCCCCCCCCCCTCTCCCCCAATTCTCACATACAGGAATTGGCATTAAAAATTCATTTGACATGAACAATAGTGTACTTATTTGCAAGCATCAGAATCTGATCAGCAAAAGCAGCAGGAAAAGTCAGACCCCAAATTATAATTTGAGTATCTAGAAATGCAAATGGACGGACAAAGGTGATACTGTGCCATTGAGTTCAACAAACTTGTATCGCTTTTAACATAAGTAGCACAGCTTCTAACTTCTATATACCAGGAAAAGAATGCAGTATATATGCCATTACCATATTAGTTCAGCATATGTACCTAAAATATTCAGCTATCTATGCTGAGGAAAGGGACTATAAACAGATTGGCATACTTGAATTTCTCCCATAATAATCCAAAAGTTATCCCTCCCTCTCTCCTTGTCTCTCGGAATCCAAATTAATCAGTGAACGGTTGCATGAGCATACTCATGGAACAATGAATTGCAGATATCGTGCATTTCCGAAATCATGAAATGGAAGAAAATGTTACCTGTGCATCATCCCCGTCTTCATCTTCCTCATCATCATCCTCGTCATCATCATCATCAACATCGTCATCATCATGGTCCATCACTCGCCCTACAAAACAACAACTGTAAGCAACACACAAAAATGAAATAAAACTGTGAAAGGAATAGAAGGGGGATAAAACTCTCCCTAGTGCACTCACAATCACTGAGCCCAGCGAGCGCCATGAGGCGGCCGGCGACCTCGCGCTCCTCGGCGTCCTGCAGCGCCCGCGCAAAGGCCTCGTCGTCCTCGTACTGTGCGGGGTCCAACTCGGCCGGGTCACCGCCGGCGTCGGCGTCGTTGTCGGCGTCACCCACCTCCTCGTCCTCATCCAGCGCCTCCCCGTCGCCGTCCCCATCCTCCTCCTCCTCAAAATTGCTCCCCTCCTCGCCCTCGAGCCCCTCCCCCTCCTCATCAAACTCGTAGCTCCCAACATCGGAGGCCGCGTAGTCACCGCCGCCGCCGCCGCCGCCGCCGTGGTGCACGCTGAGCATCATGTACGCCCGCTCCTGCGCCGACAAAAAAATAATCAGACGCCACACCACACCGACCCAAGCCACCGTGAAGTAGCGAGATCCCGAGGCGGCGGCTTACCTGCTCCTGGAGGACGCGGGCGAGGGCGAGGTCGGCCTCCTCCTGGGTGAGGCTGGTGAAGGGCCGTCTCCCCGCCGCGGTCGCCGCCACCGCGGAGTCATCGGGTGCAGCTGCGGCGGTGGGAGGGTTGGGAGTAGGGTTTTGGTCGGCTGCGGCGGTGCTATCCTTGGCGGCGTCCATGGGAGGAGGGATCGGAGAAGAAGGTGGAAGTGGTGGTGGTGGTGGTGGGAGACAAGGGGAAATGGAGGAAAAGCGAGGCGGTGGCGGCGCGGCGTGGCGTGGGCGAACGTTAAGCAAGCGCACGCACGCGGACGCGGTGGGCTGGAAGGTTAAGTAAAAGAGGAAAAGGACGAGGCGAACAGACCAACTCAGGGGTAGGAGAGGTAACCGTTTCCGTGTTTCAACTTTCGAACGGCAGAAGGCAGATGCACCAGTAGTCCATCACCCGAATCTACCTGACCTCAGTTTGGATGTAAACGCAGCCAGCATAGGCATAGCATAGGCATGGCAGGTCAGTTTCCTTTGGGTCCCACATGTCAGCTCCTTTAATAAATTTTTCTTTTTCTTTGCGAGGACTTTTCTGGTAAACATACCCCATCATTTAGCTATACGTGGATAATACGTCAAATAGTGTATTAGTAAAATAATAATAATTTATAAATAAAACTTTTAAATATGTGTTATTAGTCACTTAAATATCAATGCTGGAAAAAAAAAACTTCAATGAAAAAACTTTAAAATTGAGTTTGAAAATTTTAAATTTTAGTAGCGGCGAATGTTGTATGGAGGAAATGACGGACCCACGATTCTTTTGGTAGGGTAACAAATCAGAAATTTTGTTTGGAGTCTTATGAATAACTCTCTTTCGTTTCTAACTTTACCCTACCAATTCGATAGTGCCAATTTGGTAGGCATAAGAAAAAGGAAGACAGCCCGAAATCCAGCTTTGCTTATGCCCATATGTTTTGGCAGACCATATACAAGTTTCACATGGAGCATAACATTTTCATAGGGAAAAAAACAAAGCCGAAAGGCAATAGATATTCTTGATCTGGGGGAATAGCTTACGGAACGAAACTCAAGAGAAGTTTTTGCGAAGGAATTCTATGTTGCCTTGCCGGTGGGCGAAGAGAGACGCAGGCGGCGTGGTCACGGCAAGCAAGGCATGCTGCGGCGGCCGCCAACCTCGTTCGTTTCTTCTTTCTTGCACGGATGCAGCGTGCCATAGATGCTCTTTCTTGAGGTGTTCCAAGGGAAATGTTAAAAAGTAGAGTAGAGAACAAACCATACGTGCAAAGTCTTCCATGGCCTGCCTTGCTGCTTCACCCAATGTTCGTATGCAATTTGCAATTTGCTTGACTGCTTCAGCGGTTCAGCCTCTAGCACAAATGGGCCAACAGATTTTGTTGCTTCCAGCTTTTGTATGGCCTCTGATGTCATGTGCGTATGCTTCTGGCCCATCACAGATGCTGACTAGAGTTCTGCTAGGGAAACAAACTTTGCTTCGCATGCAAAAGAAATTCCAAATACCCAATGCACACTAACACCAGAAGGTGATCGATAACGAGATCCAAATTAGGGGAACTATCTTGGTCTATCTATTGGGGCCTTCCACAACTGATCGTATGATAAAAGCTAAGTAGTTAAAAACTAGTCTCTAGATTTCATCACGGTCTCTGGTAGGTACAGTTTTCACATGAACAATTTAACAGAAAAAAATTATCAAGCAAACAAGGCTCTGGTATCCGACGATGTACTAAAACGTGCATAAAGCCCATAACATGCTGCATCCTGCTGTACTTTTACACCACTCCAGATGGAAGTCGAAGGACAAGTTGCCCACCAAAAACACTGCAGCAAAAGGTCAGTAGTTAGCCAATCTTCACACTTTTGCCTTAATGATGGTAAAAGGTAGATTTATGTACCTCTTCACATAGTAGTAGCAGAAATCAGCAAGGATGAACGTCTGAACGATTTCAGAGAGAAGCACCATCGAAGGCCACAGACCATAGCCCAGAGCAGTCAACAAGCGACCACGGGTATCCAAAACCTGCAGATTAGATCACAGCAAATTGGTTTAGATGGGCTTGCTACAAAAAATTCCTTGAGATCTACAGCATTACTTCAATCGTCTGTTCTTTCCAAACAACATGAATAAGGACTACTATTCATGCATCAAAAGTAACAGATTTCTCAAGAATATACAGCTTAAAATGCAGACATGAGAATATACATCCAATATACAACGGAGTAGAACAGTGTATTCCTAGGATATGATGTGTCAGGAATAAGCATGAGTGACGATGATACAACAGGAAATACATATCAATTCAAAGACGTTAAGTTCCACATTGCTTCCTGAAAGTCTCTACTTGCTGCATTGCAGTGAGAGTCTAGATACTCCTACGTAATAAACTAGAACAAGCAATCAGAGGCGTTGTTTATTTTTCTAATTGCACATTTTGCTTTTCCCCTCGTTATTCTGTTTGGTCGATCTAAGGAGTCTGGAGTGTCAACTCTCAACCTCCCTTGTTAATGTTACATACTGTAACTGGTCTGAACATCATTTGCATTGGTTCTATGGTCCAAATTTCAAAACTACAACAACACTTAAGGAGAAAGGAGGCTGAGAAAAGAACCTGAAGGACCCAGTGTGCGCAGCTAAGAAACCTTGCAACACCCAATGCAAACACATAATGAGCTGTGAACGGTTCCACAATCTGCACCACAAAAAGAAACAAAGTAAGAAATTCAGCCATTGGACTGTGCATTGAAGATCATTGGTATGTATCTTTAAGATTTACCTTTGTGTTTTGCATCAAACGCAACTGTGGCAGCACTGAAACAGCTTCCAAATAAACACAGAAAGCCCAGGAGATCCTATTGATGATGTTATGCGATGTTGAAGGATGAACCAGGAGAGCTAGCCCAGCACAAGGTAACACCTGGAATTTAAGTCTAGTAAGATAGCATGTCTAGCAATAAGACGTGGGCTAACAAGATGAATGATCAAAGCAAGTACATAAGCATGTCTGGCAAAAATAGTTAGCACCCAGAAGAGGTGTCCAGATCATTGCATTGGTAGTGAATTAGTAAACACATGCAACTGCAATATACAAGCAGGTTATGATCTTGGCGGTGGGAACATGGGAATTTTCAAGTGCTTGAACTATATCCAAAGTCTAGATCAAGCAGGGAACATTTATAGAATTTGTGTTTTGCATGGCTCCAACAGTTATAGTTCACACAATGAAGTCAGAAAGTTTATACAAGAAAGAGGGCACCACAAACTTTGTGTTTAATCGATTCAGAGAGTTTTTTAGTCTTAGACTCTACAAGCTGATATTGCACTTACCACGTAGTACAATGCAAAATTGTCCTTGTCCAGCATATAGGTTGACCTCAGTTTGAACCGAATCATGTAGATGACAAAAAGAGTAGCTGCTAGTGTAGCTGTATCAAGTATTGTATGGATGTCATACTCCATAACAAAACTGCAGTACAGCCTAACAGCCAGAAATAGTGCTGTTAAATCCTGAGACTTGAGTGACAGTCCTGCAGTAATTTTAGAAGGTTTAAACAAATTAGAGCATGAGTTACATAAATGTGGGAATTACATGAAGAGAGAGTAACAAAAGGGACAATTAAAAAGGTCCCTGTGTTGGGGGAGGGGATATGAGGGGTGAGAGGAAATTCATCTTGCAATTGTAATTTTCAACATGTGATACTATATCAGTATACTCCCTGTCATTCGAGCAGTTAATTCATTTTAATGCATATTAAATAAAATAATTGATCTATCCTCAATAAAAACTGGGAAGTGAATGCAGCATCCAGTATCTATAAAAATTACCATCAGAAATCATGTAAAGCCTGATTACCATACAGTTTCCATTTGCAAACAAGTGATTTCACAGCTTGCTAATGCATACAGATAAACAGCTGTACTGATGTAGTGAAAAGCAGTTCAGTTAGAACACAATAGACCAATTGGGATTTTGCTATTCTATTTCCACTGAAGAAGCAAGAACAACCAAGTTGCCAGAGAGCAATCATAAATTCCAAGCAGTTATGCTTTTGGAAAGAGATGGAGTAATGAGATGGACCATATCTTGGTAAGTTAAATGCCTAATATTTTAATATCAGAATCACCATCTTTATACCCCTTCTTAAATTCTTCGTTTTGCACAACCAAGCATTCAGGCACAATTTGTTTTCAGAAAGTAAAGCACGAAAGGAGATGGAAAACAACAAGTTCCATGACAGAGAAAGGCGTTCTAGTAGGGACTAGGGACTGAAGCAGCACCAATCTAAACACCACAATCTATGCGCCATCCACCAGGAGATGACATACTCCCTCCAACAAACACTTCAGTCAGCTACCTGACAGACCAGTAGTGCTCAAAACAAACTCTGCTAGTGCTACCCTACAACACATCTACATATAGAATGTCCACCTCATTGCTAGAAAGCCTGCGGTTGCTCTACACAGATGCAGTAAGAATTGCGAGCCAGCAAGGTGATTGGATTGAACAAGCAAAAGCTGTTTCCTCAATTTGAGTTTGGAATCACCGAGCGATATCGCAACTACGACAATTTCACCATGCCAACCTCAGTGTGAACATATAATGTAAACTTAGCACTAACATAGCAATCCACAAGTCAGCACAAGTTGCAGGCAATATTCAAGTGTGGAAACAAAACAGTAAATTTCATACTACCTCTCTCGGCTCTCGCTAAATAAACCCAAAATTACCCATCTCCGTAAAGAAATCAGGTGGAATATATATATAAAATAAATAAATACCTCCACGCGAACACGAACAGTGAGGAAATTAGCAGTAAATAAGGTGCGTAATAAATACTTATAGGAGCGGAAACACATCCAACACACAAACGCAAAACAAGTCGCGAAATTATTTCTAAAAAAATAGGGATCCAGAGGGGGTGGAATCCAGGGAGCTGTATGGATCGAGCGGATAACGTCGGGAAGGAAGGAAGGGAGGGTGAGGAGGGGGAGGATTTTACCGGCGCAGGTCTTCTCCTTGGTGAGCTTGTAGATGAGGACTCCGATGCCGAGCGCGTGGGCGGCCTCGGCGGCGACGAAGAGGTTGTCGTGGTCGTGGACGATGAAGCGGATGAAGACGAGCGCGGCCATCCCGGCGACCACGGCGAGGAACGCCTTGACCTTTGGCGGCTGCCTCCGCACCCAGCTCAGCACCACGGCCATCGGCCTCCTCGAGCCCCTCATCTCCGTCTACTCCTCCTCCCACTCGCCGGAGCCTCTCCGGCCACCCTTGCCCCCCGGCGACGGCGAGCACCACCACCGATCGGGGAGAGGCGAGGCGAGCGCGTGGTCGTGAGCCGTGCAGTGCGCGTGAGTGCGTGGGTGTTCTGGTTGGGGAGGAGACGGAAGAGGTGAAGAGGAGTTAAGGCCGTGTCGGGTCGGGTCGGGTCGGGTTGGTGCAACAGTTTGCCCGCGTGGCTAACGCTGGGATTTCCTTCCGTTTCATGGCTGCGCTTTGGTTTTCTCGACCTTATCAGCTCCGGATCACGGTAGATTACGATAATCAAAGTATGGTTAGATACTATAGTGGTTATTAAACTATTTTAGGGTCTCTGACTGTTTTTTTTCTTCCATTTAGTTTTTGACAAGGTATGTGAAACTGGAAGAGACTTTCATATTGTTATATATACGTGTTCAACGATTATATTAATAAAACTTTTATGCTTGGTGATGGAGTCATGGTACGGTTTTGGAGTTACAAAATCCATTAGCTGACCAGAACAACCAACTCGCTAGTGTTCGTGTAGATGGAGATAGATATAGGTACAAGTTGACGAACTGACGCGAGTGTTTAGATGTGTAGTAGGCCGGAGCAAGCCATCTGATCTGCTGATTCTCTAATACTAATCTCTATGGCCTAATCAAGGTCTCCGGTATTTGACCGGCCCGGCACTGATCGTTTATTAATGCGCCTCGTGGAGTGGAGAACGGTGCCTGACCGCTGGCGGCGACGACGACTTTGTTCACTTGTGTGTGAGAGAACGTATCGCCGGGGGCCTCTTGACATTGGGTTCCAGTGCGAGGGGCAAAAAAAAAAAGGGGGAAATTCCGAGCAGCGAGAATCACGCGACGGCGACCGCCTCTCCTCGCCGCGCCGCTCAGCTTACACGCCGGGATGGCTCGTCGCCGGCGGCCGCCGCAGATATGCCCCCATCTGAGGCATTTCGATCTGGGCCGTTCAGATTAGATCGGACGGTCCACACCGGGCGTAGTCGCTGGGCAAGACGTGTGGGCCCCAGTTATGTGCGGGTGAGGGTGCGTCCTCCCAACGCAGGCCGTGCAACTGCCAAACTGGGCCTAGGCTCCCCACTATGGCCCACCCACATTATCTGACGGGAATAAGTTCACTTTAGGACCCTCAATTTCGAAATTCATCCCTGGACCACAAACCAGATACAACGTATCCTCCAATTTACAAAATCGTGCAAACGAGATCCCTCGACAGTATTGTCTCCGATTTTACCTGACGTGGCGCATACGTGTCTTCTTTAACTAGGTTTTCGTCCTACGTGGTATTGATGTGGCGTTTACGTGGTAATTCGATCTCGAAAAAATAATAAAACCCGTGGGACCCACATGTCAGTCACACACACAAATAATAAAAAATGGTGAGGCCCATATGGCCCCACATGTCAGCCTCACTAGTATATTCTTCTATCTATCCTCTCTCTTCCTTGGAGCAGGCGACAGGAGGGTCGAATCAGCTGGCTGGCAGAGCGAGGCAAGCGGCAGCCAAAGCAAGGCGAGCGGCGGGGCGAAGCCCCGGGTGGAACGGCGGGATGGAGCATAGGGACACCCAGAGCGGTGGCAGGCAAGCAGCGGGGTGGAGCAGAGGAGATAACAGCTTTCCTACCCACCCACTCGACTCCTCACTCGCCAGCCCACCCACCATGCCCCCCTTGCCCCTTCTCTCCCTCCTCCCCGCCATGTCTATCTCCTAGCGAAGCCGACGAGCCGCGCAGAGGTCCCCCACCACAAACTGCCTTCCCATCTGCGGAGCATGAGCTGCCTCGCCACTCCACGCCTCCTCCTCCTCCGGTGGCGGCAACAGTGGAGGTGATGATCTCCACCTCCTTGAGAAGTCGTTCCAATCCCCCTCCATCGATGAGACTAACGCTGGGACGGAGCCCGACGAGGATGTGATAGCGGTCGGCGGCGGCTATGTGGAGGAAGATGCCGAGGATGGGGAGAGGAGCAACATAGTTGCCTCGGGTGGGTGTGGGGTCGACTATTACGACCCCAAGCCCGGGGACCTCGCGGTTGGCGTCGTGGTCGCTGACGCCCTCCTCCCGCTTAGCACCGGAGTGGTCCTCTATTGCCATCTCTTCAACTCCGCTGACCCCGCCTCCTTCGAGCCACAACAGCCCCACCGCTCCACCTCAGCCTTCGACCCACATTTCTTCGACGTTCGCGTTCGCGTGCGGCGACACGGGTAGGCATGTCTTCGACGCCCCCGTCCACCTCCTCCCCAAGTCAGCCAAGTAGCAACAGCAGCAATCACAGTCAGCCTGTGGAGATAGAGATAAGGGGTGGGACCCACTGAGACGTGGCCCCACCATTATTATGTTTTATTTTACTAACATGTGGCCCCATACTTCTCGTCCATGTCACTGCCACATAGGATGAGGACTAGGTCAACCCAACCACGTAGGCGCCACGTCAGCCGAAACCGTTATCTAAACCGCTTTGGGATCTTATGTGCACTGGTTTGAGGAGTTGGGGGATGCATTATATCTGGTATTGCGGTTTAGGGACGAATTTCAGATTCGATGACAAATTAAGGGACCTAAAGTGAACTTTTTCCTTATCTGACGCGATACGGCCCGCACGTGAGTTACAGCCCATATAGTACGGCCCGCACGTGAACCATAATCCTATTCCGGCCATCTTCTACAGCCCGCCGGAAGCGCTGAATCCTGTTAGATGCGGTGTGCATTGGGCTGGTAAATGACCTGATGTGCATGGGCTGTCTAGGGATTGATAGATGACTGTGTTCGCCTATTCGGGAAGAAAAGGAGTTAACTATCTTTGTTCTAAAATATTACGATTTTTAACACAATATCTTTATTTTAAAATGTTGCTATGTTTTCACCTATCATATTCTCTTAATCAATCGTAATCATTCTTCATTTAATGGTGTGATAATTATATATCCGGACAGATCAAGAACTCTTAACCAATCGTAACCATTCTTCATTTAATGGTGTGACAACTATATACCTGACGGTCAGCCCAAGAACTTAGCCTGACTCAATCAGTCAATAGTGTGGATATATGTCTAGACCACCCAAGTTTAAATTCTCATTGATTTGAGACGAATTTGGGTACATGTTTCATTCGTAATACAAAGTGAACATAGTTTATAGAGCTTCTAGATTTGATTTCATTTATGTTTTATTTACTTGGTCAGTCCATAAAAAATCGAACCAAAAAAAAGTGAACCTTTAAAGAGTTTAGGCTTCTTAAAAAAAACATAGGAATTTCAAAGGGATTCAGGAGGAATTGAACTAAATTCTACAAAACTACTACAAAATTCATACTCTCTCTGTTTTTCTATATTCAACGTTCTGTTTTATTGTGAATAATTAACCAACGTCATGTTAAAGAAATGGATGGAGTACATTCCAAATAAATCATTATTCCATTATCAAAATAAATAAATAAATCCTTATTGTTTTCTCCAAAAACAATCTGAACTTTCTGAAAAAGACAGGAAATGAGTTCGCCGTCCGGCCATCGCCATCCGACGCACTGTTGTGTTGCGCCCGCGTCAATGGCGTCCCCTTCCAATCGCGGGCCGTACGCCCCCCGACGGCGGCCTCCCCTTCCTCCGGTGGTGGGGGGAAGGGTGCGAGGTCGCCGTCACCGCCACATCGGCGAACTCCGCGCCTCCCGCTCGGTCAGTGTGCGCCCGTTCCGTCCATTACCAACCAAAGATTCTACTGCACTTTTGCTTGCTTCGCTTTCTAGTCTCCTATACACATGTCCTCGTTGCGATCTGTGCCCTGGCTTTCCGATCTGGCCGCGATCTTGGTGGGTCTACTTGCTGCCTTACTGACACACATGGTGGCAATATCTGAATGCGTCGCCCTTGTCCCCCATGAGATGAACCGATCCATGTTGATTTTGGGGTGGAAGAACAACTTTGATATACGCCAAATTTAGAGGCATGTGACTCCGCTCACTGCTCACACTAGTTTTTAGTGAAGTGTTGTTATATGTGACAAGATGTGAAACACCTTACAACCTTCAGTAGTAGTAGTCCTCTGCAATGACATGAGCAGATATGCGAAGTCGTAGAATTTGGTTGCAGCAAGGGACCATGAGTGTAGGTTCTGTACAGTCTAGTCCCTTCTTCTCGTACTTTGTCTTATGATGATATCTCGGAAGACCGATACTCCCGTGTGCTCGTGTGATTCAGCGTCGGCAACAATATAGCTTGAGACTGAATCAAGGAATATACACGAGATCTCCGTGCTGCGAACAATGTCGATGAATGGACAATAGGAGCATCCCAGTTCTAATTGTTAGCTTACTATTAGGATTGTCAATATGTCATGCATATGCCATCAGTGTAGCCTGCTAGAACTAATTCTTCAAATGGGATAAATTCCATGCTCTCATTATCTGTCAGATAGAGTGATCAATATTTGATGATTTAGTAGGTAGACAATCTACATTTCCTACCATTTTCTTAATTATATCTTGTCTGAAGAGACATGCACAACATTTTCCTTTAAGCCCAGTCATTTCTTCCAACCATTTCAGAAAGTCATTGTGCTAATTGCTAAATAAAGCAAGTGGGATACCTTACTGAGGGTGCTTAGTTCAAAACACAAAGTGGCCATGAAGATCAATATTCAAAACCTAAATATATAAATTACCCTCTAATCAAGAGTACCTTTAATGTCAAGCGGCATCGATTACGCGTTTTATTAGCTGGAAGGTTGGTAATCCAGGTTGTTATTCAGTGCATTTAGCTGATGTAGTGATGGAAATATTAGACCCATTCTCTTTTTCATGCATTTTAAAAGCTAGCCACCTCCGTTACATGAGCAGTAATCAACTAACCATATCCATCGAATGTATACCAAGCCCATGTAATCTGTCTAAATCTTTGAATTTTAACAGTCATGAACCTGTTGGTTAGTGGCCACTGCACAAACACAAGATGGTAGCTCAGTGGTTACTTCTATGTGATCTTATCTATAACATTGACTAGCTCAACCATTGGAGAATCATGGTACGGACTTGAAAGTGTCAGGTCTTTTACTTGAAAGCTGTAACTCAGATGGGTTGGTGAGGAGCTAATATTGGTAGTCTCACATACATGCACATGTAATTTGGAAGGATTGTTATTATCAAATGACCTCATATATAGATAATGTCACTTGTTCTTTTAGTAATATCTTCCTATCCTGTCAAGGTGTGGTCAGAGCTGCACGGAAGCAGCCAGAAGTTATACCGAAAGGACACAGACCACCCACTAAGTCCTACTGTACAAGCTTGCTTGAAATTGGGCACTGAATAATCAACTACCCCTCTCACAGAAGGGGGAAAAACAAGAGAAAAATGTTGAAGTTACTATCCCAGATAATCCCTCCTGTTTAGTTTTTTTTTAGGACCAATTTTGCATGATAACACCAACTGGGTGATGTCAGCTAAATCTTCTCATCTAGAAATGCAGTCCATTGGTTCTAACTAGTACAGACTACAGATAGTGGAAGGCAGGATGGAATAGACCAACCGACTAGAAAGAAAATTACCCCCATGATGATGGGAGTTTCCTTCTTCTAAAAGCTAACGTTTATTTACTGTTTCATCTCAGAAACATGCAACAGCACTTAGGAATAGGAATAGTGCACTGGGTGTAAATATACAAGCTTTTTGTAGTTTTATATATCACTTCTTGAAATCTGGAGTTCGACTTCCAGAAAATACATAACGAGCTTGGTTTCAACATGCTAAGTACACATGTAAATCTTACATCTACTAATAGATATGTGCACGAATTACATTACCTTATAATCACAAATCAGTGAAGACCGGATCAATGGCATTTTCTGGTTGTATGGATGAACAGTAATTGTATCTTAAAAGTTTATTTCCTCCCCATCAGCAGTAGATAGCATTTTTGGAGTTTAGTTTACAGATTACATATCATAACCTAGCCCCTGCAATCCCAAATATACTTCAACCACTGGCCAGTCTTGTATTGATTAAAAAGTATTAGTTGACAAGCTTGCTGATTGATTGATTGAATGTACCCTTCTTATATCAATATTCCAAAGTATGTATCACCAAGTTGACATTGTTATCTTGTTACAGCACAAGGTCATTTCTTCTTCATGTCGGCAGATTCTGTTGTGTGCCCACAGATAATAAGCTGTCCCTTGCTGTCATTTCTGGGTGAAGGTACGATTATCTATTTCTTTTCCCGTTCCTGTGGTGAGTAGGATCTGAAGAGTGTGGTTAGATGCCTAGAGTCCATAGTTCACTAGATTTCCATTTTGTATCCTGTTACAAAATAATCAGTTATCTTGCACATGGAATCAGTTGTTTGATGGAACAGGGTACTTGAAAGTTACTGATGGTGGACACTGTTTTCTCAACTCAAATCAATTAGTTACTGTTTTTCCTGATATGCTTTAATGCCTAGATATCGGCAGAGCTATTGGAGGCTAGCCCTTTTCTGGTTGATCGTAAAGTAAATGAGTAATTACATATTCGAGGAAGCTGATATATGGCATGGTTGATATTTTTATGTTAGTGACTCCTTCCATCTTCAGTGTTGCTATTGACAAAGTATGTCCCAGCCCCCAGGTACACTTGTACTTTTTCCCCCAACAGACTTAGCATTGGCTCCTTAAGGCCTTGTTCGGTTAATCCCTCTTAGAAGGGGATTGAAGGGGAATTAGAGGGGATTTGTTCTACACCTATTGAGGTGTGGAATTAATTCCCATCAATCCTCTCCAATCCCTTCCTCGTGGGGATTAACCGAACAAGCCCTAAATAGTAACAGAAAAACAAGTTGCACCTGTACAGAAAAACAAGCTGTACCTGTAGCATCATGTGCAAAACTAAATTGCTACCTGTTAGCTACGACATGTCCAGATTCGTAGCTAAAAGTATTCTGGGACGGAGGGAGTATTTTTCTACATATTACTGTAGCAAAATATACTCCACCATGTGCTGGTCCATACGATGAGCTAGAGTGCACATACAGCTCACAGCAATCACAGTTAGGGGGGCTCCTCAAACGGTTTGGTACTTTGGTTAGCAGTTAGCTATAGTGCACAGCTGATGACGAAATGGCTGCATAGGTGGGTAGCAAAGGCAGCATCAATGTGTAGCCTAGTGGGAAATGAGAGCAGCAAAAGCTTTAAAAACACTAGTTAAAATGCAACTTCATTCCAGAGAAAATCACATCTGAGTTTCCTGTAGAATCATGTGCAACCAAATTGCCATTGTGCTAATAAAATAGTACATATCTTTTATACTTAATTTGTAAATTCGATCATCAACTAAACTGTAGGATGCACCACGTTGCGGCAATGCATATATGTGAATTTTTGGGTGCAAGTCTACTGTAGCACGGATTGAGACCTTGCTTTCTAAGCACACTAAATTAGCCAAATCATCATCATCACCACACAAAATTCATGAAAGACACATTTTTTCGAGAAACTGAGGAAGTGAGGAGCTGACCTATAAATATGCAAGCACAGACACCCACTGCAGTTGCAACAGAGCTGTCACCACCCTTTTATCTGACTCTTGTGCACAGGAGTTTTGCAGCTCACTGGATATGTGCAAGCATTAGAAATTTATAAGAGTCCATTTTATACAGGATTCCATCTATCTGGTGCAAGTCTGCAGTAACTAGCAAATGGGGAGGCAGCCGTGCTGTGACAAGAAGAAGGTGAAGAGGGGACCATGGACAGCAGAGGAGGACAAGAAGCTCATCAGTTTCATCCTGACACATGGCCGCTGCTGCTGGCGAGCAGTGCCTAAGTTGGCAGGGCTGCTGCGCTGCGGCAAGAGCTGCCGGTTGCGGTGGACCAACTATCTCCGCCCTGACCTCAAGCGTGGCCTCCTCACCGCAGACGAGGAGCAGCTCGTTGTGGACCTCCATGCCAAGCTTGGTAACAGGTACACCTACTTGCATGGATATCTCATGATATGATATGAGATATTGTAGCACGCTTATAAGCATGCATATAGGGCATCTCATATGTTGATCCATCTGCATCCTGCTGTGCTAGAAAATGCTATCTGCATACATTCCTGGCCGTGACCCCATGAGTGAATTCCCTGCGATTAAGTTCAGAAGCATCCAGGAAAAACGGAATATATGTAAAGCAAAACTTCATGACAATGACAGTGGTGCCACCATGCTTCTCAAAAACCAAATAGCACGCAGTTAGTGTGTGCATCATGTATGTAACAGTGTGTAGTTATATATCCATATCTTGATATGCTTTAGAAGCAGTGCATTTGTGTTTCTAACGATCGTATGAACACTTAACTTTTATGTTTACTATGTATATGAACAAAAAAAATGATTAATGCATGTATGCATTTATTAATTATTACAAGATGCATAGTGATACATCACTTCCTCTGTTTCTTTTATAGATCAAACTCATAAACTTTTACCACTAATATGCATCAAACTGTTTGGATTTGTTATTTCAAAGTGAAATTACTAGATTTTAATTTTTCATGAAACTTCTTCAAATAATTATACTATCTTGATTGAGAAAAAATGATGGTCAAAGGTGTGTGCTACAGATCATATCAATTTCTAAAACTGAAAGTAAAAGGAGCATATATAGTATGACAGATTGCTATCTAATATCAATAGTGTCGTCGCAACAAAATAATTGAGATTATTTTTGTATACAACTAATTAGCATGTGAGTGTGACTACATGTGCCCAATACTCAACCAGCTGAATTTAATAACAACTTGACCAAGAGTGGCAAAGAATGCACACGGTATCCTTGTCAAATCTCAAACTTCCATTCTGCCTCCACAACTATTAATCACTACAAGCTTATCTAAAAACTATTAGTACTTTGTTTAGGATGAAACAAGTCCTTATACACTGAGAGTAAGCAAGCCTTAGTTAACATTTGTGTTGGAATCGCTTAGAATAATTTATTTGGAAAGGAAATTGCTGATAACAGGACCTCATATCTTCTAAAAACTTACTATTAGCTGTCTAAGTTCAACTGTATCAGTGTTCGACTTTTTTGACAGTTAATTAACCCGTGGGTTTTGCATGTCATTATTTCACTAGGTCGGGAATGAGTGATTCTTGTTCCTTTTATTCTCTTCTTCTCTGTAACCTCTGTTGATTCAGTGTTTCGTGCCTTTGGTCATTACAATGATGCTAATGTGACTCAAAAGAATAATGGAATAGTAATGCTTGTTTTTGTTATTGCCCTCTAAACTGGAGAGAGAGAGAAAGAAATAGAACAATTCGAAGGCTACAAATTAAAAGTGATAGCACCAATCATGTCGTAATCAACCTAGCTCACTGCAAAAAATGTTGAAATGTGATATTGAATACACTGCTATCATTAGCAAGCTGGGAAAAATACTTGAAATTGGTCGAATGGCTTGTCTTTTTCACCCTTTCGGTTCCTTGCACAAAGAAGATAACATTACCATTTTCATTACTCTTGACTCTTGATTCCTTGCATCCGTACACAGATGGTCCAAGATCGCCGCCAAATTACCTGGTAGAACAGACAACGAGATCAAGAACCACTGGAACACGCACATCAAGAAGAAGCTCATCAAGATGGGCATCGACCCATCCACACATCAGCCTCTGCCCAACACCAAGGCGGTTAGTCAAACCGGAACTTCCATGCAATCCACCGTCACAACTGAATCAGCCAAGTCGAATGGCATTGCATATCTGTCCGATCCCGAGAGAGGCTGCAGCAGGGACATGTCAGTGCCCACAGACTCGATGGAGCAGTCAACCAGGAACGCCAGCAGTCATGGCCTGGACCCATTGGTGAACTGGCTGTTGGAGGCAGAACTTCCAGCTGACGAGCCATGGCTTACGAGCAGCAATGAAGATGACTTCAGTGGCATCGTTAAGCAGTCACCATGGGATGGAAGCACAACAGACTGGCTGCTTGACTACCAAGATTTCAGCATGGACGATTCGAGCTTGATTGATGGTGCAAGGACTCAAAATTCAGATGGATTGAACTTTTAGACAGAAGGGGCATACAAATTGTGCATGTCTGGTTGGTGCAGAAGATTGTGAAAAGAGAGCAAGGTGCACTGTGTCCCAAGCTGTGGATGATAACAAGACCAGTTCTCCCAGGTGCCTTGACAGACGCAAGCACAGGATATATTCAGAACATAGAATTGATGTTCCACCCTTAAAACCAAGGGCTTTGTGTTTCTAGAACCTATATTTCTTATAGATGGAAGGTAGTAGAACTAGAAACCCTTATAGACATGTTTGCATGTATACATGCTTCTGTTCAGAAATGTGGGAGGCAGGGAAAATCATCTCCAGGTGATTTGGCGCTCTGATATCCAAGTAGATGGTAGTGTAAACTAGCCTTTTTCTCTTCTTGATAAGGCCCTTGCTTATGGAGAATCTCTCCACCGGTTAGTAGCAGTAGCTCACAAGAACTACTAGCCATTCACCATACATTTATATTAATAAACATTATTTACTTGATACTTTTTGGGGGGTTCTGTTATACTTGATGCATTTCAATGGCTTATGTTGATGCTACTACAGGAGCAAATTGCTTAATAAAGTTAACATGGATTTGATAAGCGATAACGACAATTGCACGGTAGATCAGTTTTATTGTTAACTCACCAACTCGGCTTTTGTACATTCAGAGTTGGAACGGTGCACTGTTTTGTCCGTCTCCCTGACAAAGATTTATGATGCAGTAGGGGTCAGTAAGCTAGGACAACGTCAGCTGTCGCACTGCTGATGTTATATAAAGATGCAATATATCTATACCAAATTTATAAATGATCAATTCTACGCTACCTTATTTGCATTTATCTTGTTCTGCAGAAAATGGAACGAATTACTCCCTCCGTTCCATATATCATTATAGAGTAAATTACGTTTAGAATCACCTTTTATTACTAAAGTTTCACTTTGATCACCCTTTAACACACTTTTTCACTTTGAGCTAGGTTATTTTACCTTTCTTTCACTTTGAACCACCCCCATAAACTTTTTAGGAGTACATAAATAACTTTAAACATCCCGTAAACAGGTAATCCTATTCAACTTACACGTAGGTAATTCTTTACAACATTATAGAGTAGATACAGTTAAAGAAAATAATTTGGGGTGGTCCAAAGTGCACCAAAGGTAATCTTACCTAGTTCAAAGTAAAAATATGAATTAGAGGGTAGCCCAAAGTAAAACTTTGGTAATAAAAGGTGGACTCATTATAATATTATAAGTCGATTTAACTTTTATTAAATCAAATTTCTTAAGTCTATAGAAAAATATAGCAACACTTATAACACCAAATTAATGTCATTACATCTAACATTGAATGATAGTTCCTTTGTTATTACTATATTTTTCTACAAATTTGATCAAACCTAAAGAAATTAGATTTAGAAAAAAATTAAAACGACTTATAATATGAAACGGAGGTAGTAACAAACATAACTTATGATAAAAAAATAACTTTGTATTTACGTTATTAAGAAAGCCAATGCTTAAAAGATAGATTACAGTGAAATAAAACCCCCCAAAACCAACTTAAAGTTTAAGTTTTAAAAAATAAATTTAGGTTGTAGCTAATAAGGTAACTGAGGTAACGAGCAACAATGAGAGGATTAGAACTCATAACCCATTTCAGGATGGCTACCTGTCAGAAAGAACTGTTTTGCAAATTGACTTGCTTTCTACCACCCTGACGGCTCCATCACTGTCAGATATTTTCTTGAGCTTGCAACAAAGTCGACGCGATGAAAGCTAGCCCTCACACACAAATTCATGCATGCGTAATGGAATAGATAATGTTTTGCAGGTTGGGTCATCTTTATCATACCTTTGTTTAATCCCTCATCAATGGTGAAATTAAACACTGGAGATTCCGTATGCATGACTTCAGATACTGATCAAGGGTGATGACTGCGGATACTGAACAATGGTGCAGGGAGATCCAAGCTGCCCTAGTTTCTCATGGAAACAACCCGAATTATCAAGGATTGAGAAATCTGTAATGATGATGAAGTATCATAGTGATATGATGCGACTAATGACTATGTTTTTTAGAATTATTACTGTATTTGATATGACGGAAACAGAAGGCAGGTTGCTATCCTAGTAGCTCCCAATGGCAATTACTTGCTTAATTTCTACTGCTCCCTATCTATACTGTATAAAGTTTCAACCCACTGCATCCTAAAACTCAAGTAAATATATCGCATCATTATTCATTAATAATTATTACATCTTAATTCTCATACAAATATGTTATATCATCTATATTTTATTATATTCTAAAGCTTAAAAATACAAGCATGCTAAATCATCATCTCACTTTATTATATTCTAAAGCTTAAAAATACAAGCATGCTAAATCATCATCCCACATGGTTTACGTAATATTTCAACATATATCTCTCCATCATTTTCTACAATATCCTATATACTCCATTCTTATGTTTTCTATCTTCTCTCATAAACCATATCATCTCAATTGTTTCTATCTTTTAAATGATTAATCTATAGTACAAATTATTTTGCTCGTGTTTTCTCTCGTGAAGCCACATCACCTTACTTTTACTTTTGGATTATTAATCTATATACTATCTAAATTATCATAAACCACATCAACTTAAGTGCTTTATAACCTTTTTCCAACGATCGATAAAAAAAATACAAATTCTATAAGCTTATGTTGTCTACTTATTTTACACGCCATTTATACTATTATCATACTAAACTTCCACAGTAACACGTGAGGTTTCATCTAGTTACTATCTGGGAGTGTGACCTATATGAAAAGTGGCAGTCATTCAAGACTGTCAACTTAGTGTAGCAACAATTAGTGATGTAGAGACTAGAGAGAGAGAGAGAGAGAGAATAATGGGCTTTTATGGGCTGCAAAGGCCGGAGGGATCAGTGTTCTGGATGAGCTGTGGTATGGGCTTTAAAGGATCGACATATTATTTTGGGCCGTTTTGCTGTAGAAAACGGGGCTGAATTTACCACAGCTGATTTGTTGTCCTGTATCTGTGCTTATCTGCCTAATCCACCCGCTCCACTTTGTGGTACATACAGAGAGAAAACTGAAGTGACTAGCACAGTGATAAGTGTCTTCCTCACATGGTGAGAAGGCAACTCAAACTCGATCAAGTCTAATAGTAGTAGGCTGGACTATAAGCGAACCATAAATTTACAACTTAAGAAAATATGGAGCGTTGACTCACATACTTCAACATAAATATATTAAATACATAGATGAGAGAAACAGATAAGAAAAGAAAAATAAAGATAAATTTATAGGTCATATATTATACTCCATGTGAAGTATTACATGTTAGGTTTAATATGAGTTTATAGCTAATAATTAATTCTACTATTTAAATTACCAATAGCTAATAGCTTTAATATTAATGGTGCCTTATCAATATTTTAGGTAATCTAAATTATTTTCTTTTTACTCATGGGCACCAGACACATGCCCGTGAAAATGTGTCCTCCGAATAGGGCCAAAGAGTGAGATCAATGGCCTCACTGAAATGTTATTCCCCACATGCATGACTCTACCACAGGGTTTGCAAAACCCGTGTGGTTATCATATGCGGTAGTCTTTTCAGTTTTTGAAACCACGGTAACTACACGGTTACCGTAATAACTGCATTTACTGCAGGGTGATAGTAACCCCACCCAAAATAGTTTAGGGCCTGTTTAGATCCAGGAGTAAAAAAATTTAGCGGGTCACATCAAATATACGGACATACATTTGAAGTATTAAACGTATACTAATACCAAAACAAATTACAGAATCCGTCTATAAACTGCGAGACAAATTTATTAAGCCTAATTAATCCGTCATTAGCAAATGTTTACTGTAGCACCACATTGTCAGATCATGACGAAATTAGGGTCAAAAGATTCGTCTCGTGATTTACACGCAAACTGTGCAATTGGTTTTTTTTCATCCACATTTAATGCTCCATGCATGTGTTCAAATGTTCGATGTGACGGGGCAAAAAAATTTTAGGGTGGATCTAAACAGGCCCTTAGTGAACCATGCTCTACCACCATCATGTGCTTCGTATGCATTGTCTTCATTCTTTTATTAGGATACAGATTTTACCTTGGTATTCGTTACCACACTTTCCAAACTACTAAACAGTACATCCCGTACGAAAATTTTCTATATAGTTGCTCTAAAATATTAGATAAATCATGTTTTCAAGTTTCGAACAATTAAAACTCAATTAATCCTGCATTAACAAAAAATTTTATAACATTTTAATAGGAATATATATATATATATATGAAAATTTTAGTACTTTTGTTATCAATTTGTGTCAACAAGAGAGAGATATATGGCCATAGCCGAATCATTGATACTAAATAGCAAACTAAAACAGCCCATGTGACCTGACCTTCCCTCCCTGAGATTGAACTGTCCAAGGATATGCAATCTTCTGATGATTTCAGATGAGTTTATACTATAATAGTACTCCTATTCAACTAGTGATAGTGCGATACTACTGTGGTAGTATATCAGTGGAGTACCACTATCTTCTTGCTTTCAGTGCCTGATTCCAGGGCTTGTTTATTCGCACGAGCTACACTACACCTGACATGACATGGCAACCCACAATAATTTACCCCCTTTTTCGTTTCTAACCTGAAGATTTGTGAGCAATTAAGGTATATTTTCCTTTTTAAAAAAAATCCAAACGAGGCACTGAGAAAACATAGCAACAAGATTCCCTTGATTGGTAGATGTCCACTTGCCAGTGGGCACCCGTCCATTTCACGCGCCAATTTCTGCGCTTGCGTCCCTTGTTGTTTTTGGCGCGGGAACGAGACAAACTCGGCATCTCCGTCGTGCAATCCACCGCGCGCTTCCGTCCACTCGCACTGATGCTTCCGGCGGAGCAGTCCAAGAAATCCTCGTCGTCTTCATTTATTCGCCGGATTCTGCCGTGTTTTGTTGGGATTCATTTGATCCAAAGGATTTCTGTGAATTTGCAGCTAGCTTTGCTTAGGGCCGGTGTGTAGTCTTTTCTCCCCTTCCCCAACTTCTACCTCACCATTTTCCGCGCGCACACTTCCTAAACTATTTCCGCGCGTACACTTCCTAAACTATTAAATGGTGTGTGTTTTACAAAAATATGAAAGTTACTTTAAAAAAACATATTAATCTATTTTAAAAGTTTTTTAAGCTAATACTCTCTCCATCTTTAAAAAAATCCAACATAGATGGTGATATGATATAAACTAGTGCAATAAATCTGAACATAGAATTATTTGAACTTATTGTACTAGGTTGTCATATCTTCATCCAGGTTAGGTTTTTTGAGATGGAGGAGTACTTAATTAATATTACTTCGTTTTACGTGTATGGAGGATTAGTTCCAAACCAATACTAAGAGCAAGGATAATAGTAAGCTATAAGTAAGCTATAGACTTATATAGAAGAGAGATAAAGAAAAGTAGAAAGTATTGGCTCCTCTATAAGAATTAGCTATACGCATGCTCCAAAAAATATGCATTATTACTAGGATGACTAAGACTTTCCATAATAACGAGTGATAATACTTTTCATAATAGTGTGAAAGAGAGAGAAGAAGAAAAATATAACTAATATTATAACTAACCTATTATATATCTTGAGAACATATCATATGCAAATAAACTTTCCGTGCACACCAACTAGTAAATATTACGGAAAATTCTAGAAAAAATTAGACACATATTTTCAATAGTATTACACATATCTATGAAATCTCATGTTCGAATTCATTATATTATAGCCGTAACAAAAAAAGATAAAATTTTAACAGATTTTTACTATTAAACGGTCAGATTTTCCACCATTTTGTTACAGCTAAAATATAATTAATTTGAATATTAAACTTTGTAAATATGTGTAATAATATTAAGAGTATATGTCAGATCTTTTTAGAGTTTTTATGACATTTGCTAGTTGGTGTGAACTATAAGTATATAATAAGTGGGTTCGTGGATCGGTCCACTTCCACCCTTTTAGAGTAAGGATAATAGTGAACTATAAACTAGTTTATATGAAGAAATGAGGTAAAAAAAATGAAGGTTACTAATTCTTATTGAAGAGCGAGCTTAACACGTGCTGCAAAATAAATATATTAAATGTATAGTGAGGGAAGGAGAGAATAGAAGAAAAATTGAAGCTAACCTTATTTTAAAATGAACTAATAGTAGGATAGAAAGTGAGCCCTATTTATTAAACTTGCTCTAAAGAACCCAGCTTGATTGCTTGCCAGTCATGGAGGTCACATCCACCCCCGCGATGCTGCTCTACGCCGCCCTGTTCGCGGCGGCGCTGCTGTACCTCGCCGTCGTGGTCCGTCGTGGCCGTGGCGCCGGCCTGCCGCCGGGTCCGACGGGCCTGCCGCTCGTCGGCAGCTTGCTGTCCCTCGACCCGGAGCTGCACACCTACTTCGCTGGCCTCGCGACGAGGTACGGCCCCATCTTCTCCATCCGCCTCGGCTCCAAGCTCGGCGTCGTCATCACCTCGCCGGCGCTGGCGCGGGAGGTGCTGCGTGACCACGACCTCGTCTTCTCCAACCGCGACACGCCCGAGGCCGCGCGCTCCATCTCCTACGGCGGCGGGCAGAACATCGTGTGGAACCCGGTCGGCCCGACGTGGCGCCTGCTCCGCCGCATCTGCGTCCACGAGATGCTCGGCCCCGCCGGACTTGAAAACGTGCACGGCCTCCGCCGCCGGGAGTTCATGGCGACGCTCCGCCACCTCCACGCGCAGTCCGGCAAGCCCGTCGACATCGGCGCGCAGCTGTTCCTCACCGTGATGAACGTGGTGACCGGCACGCTGTGGGGCAGCAACGTCGGCAGCGAGAGCGAGCGGACGGAGGTGGGGAAGGAGTTCAGGGAGCTCGTCGCCGACATGACCGAGATGCTCGGCGCGCCCAACTTTTCCGACTTCTTCCCTGCGCTGGCGCCGCTCGACCTGCAGGGCATCCGCAAGAAGTCCGACGTGCTCAAGGACAGGTTTGACGACATCTTCGCCAGGATCATTCAGCAGAGGACCGAGTCCGACCAGGCCGCCAGCGGCGAGACGGCGTCGGACTTCCTCGAGTACATGCTCAAGCTGGAGAAGGAAGGCGGCGACGGGAAGACCACCTTCACCATGACCAACGTCAAGGCCCTGCTCATGGTAACTGTTACTAGCTACTGTCTCACTCATTCATCGCTGCGCCTAATTTATTGGTGTGTGTGATTTGGTTACAGGACATGGTGATCGGGGGGACGGAGACGACGTCGAACACCATGGAATGGGCCATGGCGGAGATGCTCCAGAACAGGGGGACGCTGCGCAAGGTGCAGGAGGAGCTCGACGCGGTGGTGGGGCGGGATGGCGTGGTGGAGGAGAGCCACCTCCCGAAGCTGCACTACCTGCATCTGGTGATCAAGGAGACGCTCCGGCTGCACCCGGCGCTGCCGCTGTTGGTGCCGCACTGCCCCAGCGAAGACGCCACGGTGGGCGGCCACCGCGTCCCGGCGGGCAGCCGCGTGTTCGTCAACGTGTGGGCGATCCAGAGGGACCCGGCGGTGTGGAAGGACCCGGAACACTTCATCCCGGAGAGGTTCTTGCAGGCGGAGGGCGGCGGCGGAGGGCGGAGGCTGGACTTCACCGGGAGCGAGCAGGAGTACATGCCGTTCGGGTCGGGGAGGAGGATCTGCGCGGGCATCACCATGGCGGAGCGGATGGTGGCCTACTCGCTGGCGATGCTGCTGCAGGCGTTCGACTGGGAGGTGCCGGCCGGCGAGCGGCTGGACCTCGCCGAGCGGTTCGGCATCGTGATGAAGAAGGCGACGCCGCTGGTGGCCGTGCCGATGCCAAGGCTCTCCAACCCTGAGCTCTACTCTGCCTAGACGCCAACGTTTTAAATCTCCGGCTATAGTCAGAGCTATCTCTGAAGATAACTGTTTAAAGAGAGCCTAGCCATTTTGCTCTTATGCACAATTTAGCAGCTATTAGCTTTATTTAGCCCGCTATTAGCTGTTTGAGCGACCGGATCTGTTGTTAAATGTCTTGGCCTGCTATTTAAAACACTGCTAGACATTGATGTCACTTTATCAATCAAACACACTCAAATGTTAATGAGAGTTCAGTTGTGATCCGCTCTGTTCATCGGCATGAAACAATTTTGCCAAGCTCTTTCATCTAGGAATATATACTAGACATATTTCAGCAAAATATGTATGAGAAGATGATGATATATACAAATATTTTGTGTATTGCCGAGAAATCAAGGATGGAGATAGAAATTTACATCATTGTTGGCACTGTTCTTGTAATCTTGTCTGTTTGGAGAGCACACCTGAATAACCGGAGAATTGCTCCGAAAGAAAGACGGAAATATGAACCCGATGACCCGTGAGAGAAAACATGGTAGATTTATGGGCTTTGTGGTGTGAAATGAGAGGCAATCCTGTTATTACTTGTCAGAAAACGAAAGCCCAACAAGGCACTGGGCTAAAAAAAATGCTACCCCTTCATCCAAAAAAAAAAAAGTTTCTCCCTAGCTATGAACCTAAATACATACTGTTAACGACGAAATTTGGTAAGCCTCGAAGTCATCATCGGTATAGAATCAGTATCGACTTCACAGTCCTGAAAACGGTTGATAGAAATTATCAGTTGCTAACAGTTGTATTCTTGATGGATTCGGCTAAGGAAACTAATTGATTAAAGGGAGCTTATCTAGAAGAGTCCGAGTTCAAGGAGAATGCGGCATAGCAGTTTATCTATTAATTATGAAGAATTTGTTAGTTTCCTTTTATCTTTAGGAAAGTGTGTTTAGTGTCCGATAAGGATTTTATGTTTTTCCTTTTATCTTTATGAAAGTTTGTATCGTGTTCGATACGGACTAGTATCTACTCACGGGTATAAATATGTACACCCGGGATCCATGTAAATTATCTCTCGATCAATAAAATTACTCTCGGCACATCACCACTCTCTTTTCCAAGGTTTTACTTATCAACCGGCGGAACTTGACACCTGATGCGGGGCTGCATCGACTTTCGATCTTCCGCGAAGGGGTAAGCCCTACGTTCCGTCAACCCTGGTGAATATATCGACTACATTGGTGTTGTTCAAGACTGCATCGCTTCGATCTCTTGGATCACTCTGGTTCGGTTGATATATATGCATACATGATATTTCAATTCTATTTTAATTGTGTTGTGTTTAGTTGGGATTATCTCGGTTAGGTCTGATTTTCTGTCTTAGCCGATATATATCTACAATTGCAATATTGTTTTAAATAGATTTGTTATATCCATCACATTAGATAGATCTATCGGTTCATCAAATATTAGATTATCATATACAATCTCGTGCTACATCGGTTAGGTTCGACCTATTAAATTGTTGTTGATAATATAAATCTGGTTAAGCCGATAGGTTCATGCAAAGGTTTTATCGGAGGCTAGCCGATGAGTTACCATATATGTTATATAATCCAGACTGACAATATTTTCTACTTGTATCGGCCGATCTCGATCTAGTGTTTTATCGATATCGGTAGATTATTTTGTTGGTTTAGATTATATAATGTATTCACCACCCTGAAAGTCAGTCAAAGGCTTGATTGTCTGGATGTTATGTTTTTTTCATACTTAGTGCTGCATCAGTTAAGTTTGATCTACTAAGTCATGCTTAGAACCAAAATCTCTAGCCTCCTTCTTGATTGTCAATAAAGGTTTCATCGGGGTTTCAGCCGATGAGTTATATGAACGTTGCATCGGCTTACAAGAATTACTTACAAGTTGGTTTTAACCGATGACAATATAGGTTTCACTGTTTATCTAATCTTTTGGATTTTATGATATCGGATCTCCAACCGATGAATGCTTTAACCTTCGGCTCAGTGTTTATTCAATCTATCATATCACTATTAGCCGATTGGTTTCTATTGGATTATATTATTATTTTACTACATTATGATCTGCCGATTATCTTTATGTTATCATTTACTCAAGTATCAAGATCTATACTGGATATCGGCTGGTATAGGCATCAACTGGAATCATTCCATCGGCTTGTCAGCTGATTTGCTGTTTTATCTGTTGTTTACATATCTTTGTCAGTTGTAGGATCAAACTGACTTGCACGCCCGCATCTCATCATATTTTGGACCTACTCTAGAGCTAAGCAAATCTCCCAGAGTATCGTGTTTTTACGTCAACACATACGTATTCAATTTCATAGCTAGAGTTTGCCCTTTTCTTTAAGACAGAGTAGTACTCGGTTACGTAGCATACTATGGGTAGTATGTAGCTGAAATTACTTATGTATACACCGTTTGGTCCATTCACGTGGAATGGAACAAACACCAACAATGTACTACTTCTTTAGGGGGACCGTTAATACACGGTTGGTCACACACCACTCCTTGCGCGGGGGCGGGGAGGGAGGGGTCGCTCTAGAGCCCTACTTCTCTAGATCGCACTGCCTCCTCCCCTCTCTCATGTTCGTATCATTTTTGCCCTAAGCTCAACTATTGGGCTGGTCCAAAATTATTAGATACAGAAATTTTATACATATGAAAACTTCGTATGTATAGTTTTTTATATAAGTAAAATTTATATGTACAAACTTTGCATATATATATACATATATAAAAAATATATATACATGGGCATTTTATGCATATATGTGTAAAAGTTTTGTATGTACATATCAAAAGGACATTTTGAGAAAAAAACACATTATTACGTATAATGTTTGTACGTACACACAACATACAAACTCTGTATGTATGAGGGAAGAAAAACATGTGCATGGGCAGTGAGGCCCATCTGCCTGAATTCGGCCTAGTAAAAAAAAGGCCTAATAACCCGAAAGAGAAATAGACACTAGCAAAAAAAAAAAAGAAATAGCCCAACATATGATGGGCCAAAAATAGAATTTCGAACAAAAATCACACACACGCCCTGCGCAAGAGATTAGCATTTCCGCTCCTTAGTTATCCTACTTATTATATGACTTTCACTCTTCTTACGCAACTTTGATCCTTTATATTTTCTAATACAAACAATTAGTACGTCACATTACTAAATTTTTCGGGCTAGTTTGCAATAGGGCTTTAAGTGGGCCAACCCGTACACCCGTAGATGGGCTATGACCCATTTAATGGCCTATATGATGGTTTGTGGGCTGATCCACAAACCATCCTTGGTTGCAATATGCAAAGCATCTTTAGTTATTAAAGCGCCCTATCAAAACGAAAAAATCATTCGTCCTCTGCCCCTATTTGTATATGCTGTGTCCTTTGAGTTTGGGACAACATGGTGTGCAATGCAAGCCACTTTCCCTGCTTTTCTCATTTCTTTCTCTATTTTTTATGACTCGTTAAGTCGTTATCCTACTTTTCTATGCGTTATTTGTGCTTGCCACTTTACCGGGCAACCTTGTGGGAGAAATGTTTCATTCCATAACCGATGGAAATATGATGATGCTGAACCCCCCCACCACCGTCGAATTTTCGATGGCAAGGTGACCGTGTGCTTGTGTTTTGAATGGTTCAAGAAATTAATTGAGTAATTAAGAAGACGATGCCAAGAAAGTTTTAGGAAGCATCTTAATCTCGCTGTCAGAATGCTCAAGTCATCTTTGAACTATCAGTTGTCTGCTTTGAGTCAACAAGGTGTGCGTTTCCCTGCTTTTCTCGATCTTTTTGACTTGCTGTCCAACTTTTATCCGTCATAATTATGATTAGGGCCACATTCCTTTGTTGCAGGAAGCAAACAAGAGCTTGCTGAAGAGAAGGGAGCACAACTGCCACTGCTACTCTGCTAGTGTACCTCCAACAGCTGAAATTCTTAACGGAGGAGACGAGCTCGATCAGCTGCAGGTTTATTCAATTTATCCTGTTTATATGCAGCAGCAGCAATGATGCGTCACTCGACGACAGCTACAATTGCGATATTCTTGCGCCACCAGTAGCTTTTTGAGCTTCCTCTGCAGATCGAGCGAGGAAAAAGGTTCAACAAACAGTCTGTGTTAGTGGGTGGGTGGAAGTATGCAACCTTTGTCGACATGTTCAAAGATAATGTTTGATATATGCTTCCCCTTAAACAAATACTGTATATGTCATTTTAAAGACTATCTACTTATTGACCGTGCGAAAAAAAAAGAAGACTATACCTACTTACAATAGTTGGGACAAGAAATACTTTAACTGTTATAAAAAGTGTTCTGTATTACTATTTGTCTTCTTACCCTCATGCAGGTTTCTATTTTGTTTGGCCTCTCTTTTTTCCATTTTAGTAAATTTGCGTAGTTTCCAAGATTAAAAATCTCTTTTGATATCCGTGATAGTTCATGTCGTTAGTAGTAGGAGTATTATCACAACTAAAAACGAGACCTATTAAATAGAGGCTGGAGGCCGGCACCGCTGGATCAACTCTCCTTCTTGCTTCCATGATCCATCACATAAAAAACTACACGTGCACATCATGATTCAAACCTTACTGTTTAGTACTATTTACAATCATCTATTTATTTCTAAAGATTCGATTTCATCTTTAAATTATGTAATCAACATGTACACACTATATATATATATATATATGCTCACTAGGCTAATTATGTTACCAAATCCAAGAAACAGAGCGAGCAAGCAGAGTAAAAGCCCCCGACACCATGGGTGAGGCCACCGCCGCCGCGCCGCCGGCGCCGGAGAAGTCGACCAACCTCTTCATGCAGATCGCCGTCCACCCGGACGGAACCATAACGCGCCCCTTCGTCCCCGACGCGCCGCCCTCCGCCACCGGCCCGGTCCTCTCCCGCGACGTGCCGCTCGACGCCTCCCTCTCCACGTCGCTCCGCCTCTACCTCCCCAACCCCGTCTCGCCGCCGCCGCCGTCATCCAAGCTCCCCGTCATCCTGTACTTCCACGGCGGCGGCTTCGTCCTCTTCTCCACCGGCAGCGTCTTCTACCACGCTTCCTGCGAGGCCATGGCCGCGGCGGTGCCAGCCATCGTCGTCTCCCTCGACTACCGCCTCGCGCCCGAGCACCGCCTCCCCGCCGCCTACGACGACGCCGTCTCCGCCGTGCTCTGGCTCCGCGACGCGGCAGCGGGGGACCCATGGATCGCCGCGCACGGCGACCTGTCGCGGTGTTTCGTCATGGGGAGCAGCTCCGGCGGGAACATGGCGTTCAACGCCGGCGTCCGTACCAAGGGCCTCGACCTGAGCCCCGCCGCGGTGCGCGGGCTGATGCTGCACCAGCCGTACCTCGGCGGCGTGGCGCGGACGCCGTCGGAGGAGAAGTCCGGCGACGACGCGATGCTGCCGCTGGAGGCGAACGACAAGCTCTGGAGCCTCGCGCTGCCGGCGGGCGCGGACCGGGACCACGAGTTCAGCAACCCGGTAAAGGCGATGGCGGCGGCGGCGGGGTTGACCGGCCTGCCTCGGTGCCTGGTCACCGGGAGCGACGGCGACCCGCTGATCGACAGGCAAAGGGAGCTGGTCGCATGGCTGCGGGAGCACGGCGTGGAGGTCGTCGCCAAGACGGACTTCGCTGGCTCCCACGCGGCGGAGCTGTTCGTGAAGGAGACGGCCGACGAGCTGTTCGCGGCGGTGCGCGCGTTCGTGTCCGCCGCCGGCGACGTCGTCAACCACTGATGATGACGTATGCATGCAATAATAATAATAGTCCGGCACTGCATTGATTGCACTGATGATGGTGGATGAATCGGTCGGTACGTGCAGCTAGCTAGCTGCCGCGACGGTGCTTGATTAATTGTGTGTTGGTTTGCATAATACAAATTATGTAATTAAATAATACTTCCTCCGTTTCATATTTTAAATCATTTAACTTTTATTCTAATCAAATTTCACTAAGTTTAATTAATTTTATAGAAAAATATACTAATATTTTTAATCTAAAATAAATATAATATCATAATATATTTAATGTTAGATTAAATGAAACTAATTTAATATTTTATATGTTACTTAAATTTAATTAAACTTAATAAAGTTGATTAAGAAAAAAATCAAACAACATAGTATAAAACGGACGAAGTAATAAAAGTGGAGGATTGCTTGAGGAATGATGTAACTGAAGGTGGTAAGTCAATGCTCGTTGATTCGTTGTGAATCGCTGTACACAATCACCAAGTTGTCCATTTGTTACAAAATGTCAGTGTCAACGCTGATTTTCTGGAGATTTCAGAGGTAGCAGCCGCTGTTTATACTCAAATTTCTTTCTTGTCAACGTTGGCCCAGCACGAGATTAATTAGCATAGTGTGCAGCGGCGTGGCTTAGGAAGGCACTCTCTACCAAAAAAAAAAGATATATTCGTGTGTGTGCAGTCAAAGGAACCGACGATGGAAATGAGCAGACAAAACGGGGCAAAAGAAATGAAAATCCAGTTTCTATCCCTCAAATATCGCCGAATCTAATTTGCATCCAACAGCCCACAAGTATTTGCAGTTGAGGGACTTAAAATAGACTTTGTTCCCAGACAAAATAGGAAACGTTTGGCGGGGTAAATGGGCTGGATTGGTTTTGTCGGCCGTAGATGAGTACCCGGCCCAGCTCGTAGAGAGTAGCAGGACATCCTCTTCTGTAATGGGCCGACTCAATGACCATATTAGAACTTTTGCCGTGGGGTTGTCGCGATCACGACGATTCGTATGGATATGCCCCCTCCGTACTACTCCCTCTATTTTATATTAAGATTAGTTTAATTTTTTACCTAGTCAAACTTTTTTAAATTTATCTAAACTTATAGAAAAATATAGCAATACTTTCAGCACAAAACAAATATATTAGAAAAATATATTCAATGTTGGATTTAATAAAACTAATTTAATATTTTAGATGTTCCTAAAATTTTCTATAAATTCTAGGAAAAAAGTCAAGCCAATTTATAATATAAAACGGAGGGAGTAGCTATTTGCATTTGAAGAGTAGTCAAGTCAGCGAAGGCAACAAATTGCGATTGATCAACTATAGATAGTAGGCGTCTGTCAGCATGTGGTGACAGATCGATGGAGTAGTAGGCTTAAGATATACCACCTCCATTTTAAAATAAAATAAGTTAACTACATATCAATATAAAACCAAAAAATAATTGTATCCAATACAAAACCTATTTTATTCAATCTCAATGCAATTATTCATCACTTTATCTACTTTTAATATAATTATTTTCTACATTCATAAACTTCGATGTAATAATTACTTTAGAAATAAATTTATTTTAAGAAAAATGGAATGAGATCAAAATGAATTTATTATGGGGATTAGGAAGTAGTACGATGTAAGCAGGTGATGGTTTCCGGTATGAAAACATGTGACTCTGGATTGAGCACTCATGTCGCGTTAGAGCGCAGGTTTAATAACAAACACATTAGCTAGCTATAAGTTAATGCACTAAAAAATGATTTTTTCTGGCGTTGTCCTATAATTTTCGTTGGCGGTTATAGACAAAAAACTACTATTAAAAATGAAATGAGGGGTGAGGGGTTATGGACCGCTAGCAAAACTCGATTTTCGCTGACGGCCACACTAAGAGGCCCACCATAAAAAATATCTCTATTTTCGCTGACGGCCACGCTAAGAGGCCCGCCATAAAAAAATCGGGTTTTCGCTGGCGTCCGATTTTCGCTGGTGGCAGTTAACAACACCGTCAGCGAAATAAATTTTGAGGATATAAAATCACCTCCCCCTCAGCCCTATCCTTTCTCCTCCTCGTCCCTCCACTCCCTCTCTCCCTCCAAATCTACAGGCGGCGCTCGGGAGCAGGCGGCGACGCTCGAGAGCGAGCGGCGGCTCACAGGCGCAGGCGGCGGAGCTCGGGCGCGAGCAGCGGCTCACAGGCGCAGGCGGCGCAGCTCGGGCGCAGGCGGTGGCTCACTGGCGCAGGCGGCGGAGCGCGGGCACGGGCGGCGGCGCTCGGGCTCGGGCGGGGAGGCCGGATCCGCCGCGCCGGGCCGCGGGGAGGCTGCCTCCAACCTCGTCCTCCGCACCGCGCCATCCACCACCACCACCCGCTGCCGTCCTTCCTTCCTTCCCCTTCTATTTGTGATTTACTTTGTGATTGAGTAATGAATTTGTGATTGATATGAACTTTGTGATTGGTGAATGGATTTGCGACGATGACTGTTGATGCATGTTGTTTGATGTTTGCATGTTGAAAATGGAGTGAAAACGATGTAGTGCTCTCTAGATGTTGGATTTGAATTTGGATGGATTTGAAAATGCATTAAGACATTTCGATTTTGATTTTTTTGGCAGGGAAACAATTTTTGCTGGCGGCTGTCCTTACCCAGCCGCTAACTAAAATGGATTTTGCCGCTAGCTAAAATGATTTTTGCTGGCGGTCCACTTAGTTTTGCTGCCAGAAAAAATAATTTTCGCTGGCGGTCAACTTAATTCGTCCGCCAGGAGAAACCTATCTTCTCTAACGGTTGGTCGCCGACAGCATAGATGCTACATTTTCACTGGTCTTTGCTTTGTGGCGGTGCTAAATACCACCATCGAAGATCCAAAATGATCGCCAAGAAAAATGGTTTTTTAGTAGGGATGACACGTCATCATAAAGTAATCAAATAAATAGACCTTCACATCTACCTTCATTTTATTAAGTAGAGGGAGGGCCCACCATTTTTTCTCTTATCCAATGCCATGAGTGAGAGAAAATGGCTGATGAACACAACTGGTTGTTCTTCGTAGGAGCTTGTGCCAATGCTGGCTCTTGCTTAACTGCCCGCTCCTCTCTCTCCTCTGTCCTCCACGTCAGATATTGCTGAGCTGGATAGTCTTATCGCTAGCTTAAACGTTCTTACTACTCTTAGATGCAACAAAGCCAACAGATCGAGGCACGGCCCACAGACGCCGATCAGTGGACGCCCCGGTTTACTTCCTCTAAAGCAGCGTAATAAAGCAATCCCACAGTACTCTACTCCTAAGATAAAGTCTACTCACTGCTAACTATTAATCTATTTTAAAGTAAATATATATATTAGATTAGCTATAAAATTATCTTCAGTTTTTATTCTCTTCTCTTTTTCTTTCACTTATGTATTCAATAAATTTATCTCGAAGCACGTGCAAAGCTAGCTTTTACAAGAATTAATATTTTTATTTTTTTTAGCTCTCTTATCCACGTAATCACGTGCAGAATGAACTATAAAAAATACTCCATGCATGGGCATGGGCAAGGCCACAACAGATGATCTCAGATGGAGGGCACTGTAAAAAAATTGTGGTCATTTTCAATCACCCGGTACTCAAACGAAGGGGCCTGCAGGCTCTGCAGGCTGCAAGGCTGGGCACGTTTTCCGAACAGAACGGGCAGGAGATTTTCAATCACAATCAGTGTCTCGTCTCCCTGGGACGCGCGGCGGGGGCTCGTGAACCTGGTGTTCGTTAGGCGTGGGGATGTGCGCCGTCTGTCCAGTCTCCGCCGCATTTGGAAAAGACAAACAAATCCAATCCCCCTGCTGCTGCTGCTCGTTTTCCACGCCTCCGCCGCACCTCACCTCACCTCACCTCTCCTCTGCTTCCTGTGCTCTGCGACTTGTGAGTTGTGAACGGTAGTGATGGTGATGGTTGTTTTACCCCGAAATTTTAACAAATTGACCCTCTGAAAAACTTATTTAAAAAATAGGCCATATCAAAAATTTATTATAAAAATAGACCATCATCTCAACATCACTGTACATGGTACTGAGATATAACATCTCAGTACTAAAAATATTAGGAGGGTTAACCTCTCCGAGCTGACACCGGTTACCAGGTCATTGGAGCTCACCGTCAATATCTTTAGCATTGAGTTTCAAATAGGCTAGAAGTACCAACAGACCTTTTCATGTTGTATGGTATTAGTAGTCTAGTGGTGGAGTTGTTTGCTATCTACCATGAGGTTTGCGGTTTGATTCCCTATTTGTGCATAGTTTTTTTGGTTTTTTCCATCTTGATTACTTGCTCTCATAATTTTCTCTCACAAAATGACATGTCTTATTTGTTAATTTGTTTTGTTTTGCATTAAAAATATGAAAATAAGCAAATTATATTTTTTTTCTTTTTTCAAATGAAAAAAAGCACACTATATGCTCTTTTGAAATTTTCATCAAGGAAACTAATATATATATATATATATATTAATCAAATATTATATAATTTAATTTCACAAATTTTCCATATAGTATATTCTTTATTATATAAATTTTTTAAATTCAAAATAAAATAATTCACAAATAGAACATATCATTTTATAACAATATTAAGGTATATGAAGAATTTGTTGTATAATATATACTTCTTTACATATTTTTAAATTGAAAAAGAAAATCTAAAAATAGACACGCCACATTTAAAACAGTATTATAGGAGAGTAAGAAAAAAGAAAAAACTAAAAAAGCAAAAAGAATGGAGGTTGAGGGAGTCAAACCTGTGCTCCTATGTAATAAACAAGAATATGCCCACCACCGAGCTAGCATCATTCTATTTGATTGGATTTCTTACGTATGATTTATATCTTAACAAGAGCTCAGTGCTAAAGACTTTCATGCTGAGTCCAATGACCTGGTGCCACCTTAGATAAGAGGTCATCTGCTGTCATCTCAGTGTTATCGTAGATGGTGCTGATCTCAGCGTCATCCACGATAATACTGAGATGACAGCTCTAGGTTAGGTTTTTGATACGGTTTATTTTTTAAATAAGTTTTTGAAAATGTTTGATTTATCAAAAATTCGGGGTTTTACCCGATGGGCAATGCAACGGGGAAATTGGGGGATGCAGCAGTCGCAGCCATAGCCAGCTTGGTGTGTGTGCGTGTATTGTAGGAGTACGGGTAATCGATCGGATCGGGGTTTTCGAGGAGTAAGCAAGAGGATGAGTCAACCGCGTCGTACAGCGCGCACGGCTCGAGGCGTCCTCCTCCGACTCCGATACATGCACTGCATGCCCTTGGATTGGCTGCCCCATTATTGGGCCACGCCTCGGACTTTCATCTCTTCTTTAATTTCCCTCCTTTTTCAAAGGAAATTTACTGTACTGGTACGAATTTATTCCCTCCTTTCTCTCTCCCTCTCTCTACCCTCCGTAAAATGGATCAAATTCTAAGCATATGCTTTAATTCCTCTCTTGTTTAAAACTTAATTTTCATTATCTACTCATTGTCTTAGCTCACGGACGGAATTTAAATTTTAAAGGATACAAATATAAGAATACACATATAAAAAATTTTATCCCGCATCTCAAACAACGACGAGACCCTTATTACTTGCTTTGTTTTATTCACATGACTAGTGGCTATATATATTCCTCCGACGTTTGCCAATGCTAACGGATATCGGATCCAGAATACTACTGCATGCATCGGCCTTTTTGTCAATGCCCTGCCTGCAATTGATCATGCATGCATCGATCATGTAGGACTTGCACTATACAGCTACAGTGGAGCCGGCTGCCATCTCGCACTGCTACAGTTGTCATGCATCTTAACAGTCACTGCTATAGTGGCAGTAGTAGTAAATTTCACGGACACAAGGACTTTGACGCTAGGGTACTGAATTAATTGTTTTTGATTTGTTGATGGCCCCACGATAAGAAATCATGGTTGTTTTGTAGTTAGTACCTTTTTTCCAACCACGTAAAAAGATTGCACGTTAATATATTAGAAGAAAATGAATTTTAGTTTACACGATGCAATGGCTAAAAGGCCATTGACAGGGAGAAGGAAAGAAAAACTAAAAGAAAAAATTACGAAGGGTTAAAAGAAACTGAAAGTTGCGACTCCTATATAGCGGGAGAGGGGTGGATGAGGAAACCCGCTATGCTCCCAACAAGTCCCCAAAAGAAGCGGCACCAACCAAAGACCATAGATGGCCCTCCTAAAGGATGGACTCTAAAACCACCGAAACCGGTGAGAAAGAGGAGTTGAAGATCCTGGAGTTGTGCTCCTTCCACTGTCAGGAAACCAGGAGGACAAGAGAGTCGAAGCCCTCTCGAAGATCTTCAGGCAGGTAGACCCTAGTAGACGGTCACCAGTCTTGGAGAGAGCAATCGTGAGAAGGGGCGATGCCAGACCAACCAGGGGGATAGAACATGGTGCCAGACCTAGCGTGCGAACAAACGGTCAAGGAAGATGGGACTCATCGTTTCAATCTCCTGGGCGCAAAAAGGACAGGTCGAGTGGCTGTCGATGCCGCTCTTTTGCAGAAGATTAGTTGTCCAGGAACAATGCTGGAACATAAGCCAAAGGAAGAGCTTGCACTTGGTAGGGCCTTTAGCTTGGCAAAATAGATCAGCGCAAGCAAATGAGTGCTGGTCTATGAATAAAGCTTGGTAGGCTGAGCTGGTCGAGTAGCGTTGGTCGCCTGTCCAATGCCAGACAAGGCAGTGTTCTGTGTTTGAAAACAACTAGATCGAACAAACCGCATCCCATAATAACAATAAATGGGAGATAACAGAGACCGTGAGAGCACCACGGATATCCCTTACCCAAGAGTTACTACTATTGCTTACCAACGAGGCAACAACGTGAGGTTTGTTTGGAGTTAACATTATTCTCATTTGATTGTTCTACATACATACTTCTCTGCGCACTATACAAGGTGTGTTTCGATTTCATGAAAAGTTAAGACGAATGATTTTGATAAATAAATTAACGTACAGATACATTTAATTAGCCTATAAATTTTACTCTCATTGTATTTCTTTTATTTGACGTTGGTTAATTTATTTTTAACTAATCAAAGTCATAGAAAATGAAATGGAGGGACATTGTTAGGCTCATACTCCCTTCGTTTTATTCACATGTGAATAGAGAGTACACAACAACTGAATAATGAGAATCATATTTTGGGATGGATAGAGTACACAACAATTGTTTTTCCTAAAGTGGACAGGCTAATGAGAATCATAATTGTATTACTATATGACTATATTAATGAAGAATTGTTTTTCCTAAAGTGGACAGGCTAATGAGAATCATAATTGTATTACTATATGACTATATTAATGAAGGTAGAGAGGGAACGTCACCTCTAAATGTGATTTGGAACATGCATTTAGTAACGTAGTCACATAGTAATACAATTATTGCTATCCCAGAACAATTGTTTTGTACTCTCTATCCATCCCAAAATATATCAACCTACTAATATCGGATTTAACGATAAGACTCAATAATATGAATCTCGATAGACTCCCTCTCCATATTCGTTGTACTATAGGTTGTGTATAATCTATTACTAGGTTCTTATATTTTTTAAGATGGATGAAGTACTTGATAAATGTAACAATATAATCTGTCACTTCTCCTTAGTTTATACTATACGATTTGCTAGAATAACAAATAATTTGAGAGGGTGAACTACTTCCAAGTTCTTTCTCATAATACTGGTTTTATGACTATTAGAGATATAATGAAATACTTTGTTTGTAATCTTATGAGAAAGTATCGATCAAAGTTTAGTTTTAAAGACCTTTTGAAACTACAATACTTGCTCCAATCCCTTCGGATTGATAATATTTATTATCGTTTTGAACAAGAGTGAAATTAAACTTTAAAATGGATCATATGTATAGATTAATCTTAAAAAAATACTTCAAATAAATCATATATTTATTAATTTTTTTATTTTTATTATAATTAAAAAAACAATGATCAAAAGTTATTTTTCAGATCGTGTCTTTGTTCAAAATAACCAGTATTATCAATACATAGATAGTACTTACCAGTACCAAAATTTATCATGAGGGGCACTGCTTAATTTGATATTGATTTGCAATGCGCAGATCGATCGATAAACCACGAGAGATGGATAAAAGTGCATTAAACCGCCGCCACATGCGCTCATCAGAACGAGCGGATGCATGTTTTGCGCGAGCAATTAATTGAAGACGGCTTCCCAGCCTGCATGTATGCTCGGTCCGGCTGAAACACGAAGCTCTGACCTCTGAAGAGTAAACAAGATGCATTCCCAGATACGGACAACTCACCGTAGTCTATGTATAGCTCTAGCACATTCCATAGGATCAGCAATCTATCGACCATATCGATCGATTGGTTTATTATTCGATGATGGCATTTTGACAGCTAATTAGGGACTAGTATTTTTCCTGCACATTTAATGTACTGCAATATATATAGAAGTATATATTGCAAATATATAAGAAGCAATATATAAGCCAATAATTATTCCATACAGCATGATCTCGATGTTCCCTGTATACTGTACGTGTACATGCATAGCTAGCTAGGGCCTAGGAGTATATATAGCCACACGGATCCAACGAACCAGCAGCAGCGACAATATACTCATGTGTCGTTACTGTGTTTCTCACCTTAGTAGTTAGTATATAGCTGCATGATATAGTAGTGTTCATGCATGTACTACTGTATAGTGCAGTAGTATGCATGTATTGTCGATGTAAACAGAGACCATCTTCTTTCTCAGGGATCTGAGATTCTGAGTCAGGTTTGTTGTCCTGATCGATTGATATCTCTCTCTCTCTCTCTCTCTGCAACCTTGCAGCTGGCTTTTGGCTTCTATACACATGCATGATGAGATGCATGCTTGTGTGGTTACTGTATTATTAGTTGCTCAGAGTGCAATTAAAGACTGAAGAGAGACTCCTATTACTCGCAGTACTGCTGCATATATATGCTCTCTGTGTTGCATAACTATGCATGTTAATCCTTTTCTTTGTCATAACTACTGGTGTAGTGCGTTGCGTTAATTATATCCCGTACATGCATCTTTGTGTCAGATAGTAGAATGAATAGGAGATCGATATGATCATGCATGCATCGTTCTACATCGTCAAACCAATGCAATAGTTGATGAGTTAATTTACCCGGCAAATGTACTGCCGAGTACTATGCAAATGCATTTCAATTTGGCTTGTTTTTTTTTTACTGTATGCCGCTGGCTGTACACATGGAGTATGTCCCACGATCCGGCCGTACGTACGTACGTCCTGTTAATTATATGCACATGACACATGAACTACTGTGTCGAGATCCATACAACGCTTTGTCATTTTCACGTAATGCGTATGGGCCCTCCTAGCTATACTGAATGATTGCAGATTTCCATCGATCAGCATCAGCTATAGCTCTCACTGATTAATTCAAACAGTGCCCAGCCACCAGCAGCTGGGACCAGATTTCTGACCGACTATAGGCATGCAACCGGGTCTCACAGACGACGTACTTGATGTAGGAGTAAATTGCAAAGGATGGAATAATGTGTACCGTAGGGAAAGCAATAAACGTTCTGTCGTCCAACGCACCATAAATCCATATTACTGTTTTACTATCAGACATGGAAGTATATGGAACAGCTCTATAGGGTCCTTAAAACTACTCCTTTCATCCAAAAAATTATAATTTATAACTGTGAATTTAAACATATACCAGCTGTAAAATGCCTAGGCAATTATCCATTTTATAGAAAATCTTTTCAAATTAGTTTTCGAGCCTTATTGGTTACACATATTCTCTAATAAATCAAAACAACTTATTAAGGAATGAGAAACACCCATGAATCTTCCAGCTAGCTCCACAAGGTGGTGGGCTAGTCGGTCTGGATTCGAAGCCTAATCCTTTCATTTATTTTATCTTAGATTATTCCCTAATATTCGCGTATTTTTTAGCTTATTAAGAAATAAAAATAATTTATAAGTAAAATTTTTATAGATTTCTTCTTAGCGACTTAAAAACCAACGCTAAAAATAAATTGCGTTGAAAATATCTTAAAATCAGCTCCAAAAACAAATTCGAAAATTTAAATTTTAGCTTTTGCTTTAATTTGTTGGGCTAACCGATGGGCTCTTAATTAGCTTGCTACATACATCCACACCAAACGATGCGCAAGCATGTGTAGCATGTGCAGGTTTATGCACGACATTGAACGAAGTCATTTTGTTCAGGGAGATCGAGCCCTACCACGTACAGTACTAGATATATATACTATACTCCATAGTATATTTGATGGAAATCCTAGTGGAATTAACACGTGGAATATTACAAAACGTACGTGTAGTACCCTCTGGGCACGGCACGGGGAATCAGGACACTGTTCACTTCCCTGCTCTTGAGTTTTCATGGTGAAAAAGTTGGTAGGAGTAGCTTTGTAGCTATAGCTAGGAAAACCTTTAGCACCGATATATCGAGTGGTCGTCGACGTCGTTGTTGAAACGTTCGGTAGACGGTAGGACGCATGCATGCACCTTGTCATAGTTGCAGGGGTAAACACGACGAAACATGCATGCACGGAGCTGTCTAGGACTCAAATTAATTAAAAAGACTATAAATTCAAGCTTAAAAAGTTCGTTTCATTTCTTTACTTTGTTTATTAGTACGTTGGTGGGTCAAAACCAGAAACTGGTTTGGTTATTGGTGGTGGAATTTGTCCACCTAGAATTAGATTTCTTATACTTAACGCATGTACATGCTTGTACTTACGATTAATTCTTTTAGTGTTAAATAACATACTTATCGATAGTGAAACACCTACGATGATTTATTAATAAATCTTAAGATACATTGGTTCAGTCTCATTGGCTTATATTGATATATTGTACGCGTGTTTACATGACTATCTATGTTAATTTGTACCGTGTTTAAAAAGAAAAGCAGAAACCGGGCTGCAGGTTGTGCTACAGATTATTTCGCCCGGTAATTCCGAAGTTGTACTACTCCTATGCAGTTTAGGAACGGAGAGAGGCCGACGTGGTGTCACGGCGGAATAGTGGACCCCGGGCACCGTAATAAATTATCTTTGCATAATATTACCGTCGCACGTACGTTCGTACGTATAGCCCGAGAACGAGTACAGCAGGGGAAAATTTGTACATCATCTACAGCAAGGTGTATGCGATGCTGTTGATGGATGATTGGTTCCATGGTTGGCAACACGCATCATCTCCAGCTCGATCATCGGTCGATCGATTGTGAACCATTGCATCATGCATGTACTACTACTAGTGCTCCAGTACTGAGAGTCTGAGCTGAGACCGGCTGCTTAATTCATTAAACTTTTTGACAATTTCTTTTTGCAAGAATTGAAGCCAAGTCCACGGCTGGTCCAACATGGACTAGTAGTATATTGCTCGGCCTACAAACCGGGTTGGAAGACTTCCTGCTTCCTTCAGTTGTTCCACTGACAGAGAGCATCATGTCAGCAAATTAAGGGTCGCCCTTGCACGACGTCATGCGGGGCTCCACTGCATCGTCTCATGTCCCGGTCTCCCACACCTCTCTTTAATCTTAACCACACTATCGATCTAGCTACGTACGTTCACAAACCAATAAAGTATTAGCACAGGTAATACTTGCTCTATTCTTTTGTTATCATTGACTAAATGTACAGCTAGATGATATGTGAAAATTATGCGAGTGTGCAAACCAGTAAATTATAGGTAGATGTCAAAAAATAAATAAATTTAAAATAGTTCTATACATAACAAATTACTATATAGAATTTATTATTTTTTGTAAAAATGTGTCATTTATAAGCTCAGGAAGCACATGCATGCACGTTCATTGTTTTCCATTTATTATTGAAAGAGAACAGAGATAGATAGACGAACCATATATATGCAACGACGATGTGTGATAAGGAGATCTGCCACAAAAATTGGCTAGGTGAGCACAATATTCAGGTTCGAGTGCAATCCTTTTTGCGGTTCGCGATAAACTTATATAAAAATATATGATAGGGGCAGACGAGCCGGCCAGCCACTTTATAAAATACAGTTTCGTAAAACTTTCTTGTACTTGTATGTAGAAATGCAAGATTATGTAGTAGTGCGTGCTGAGAAAGAGACTCGGCGGTGCTAGAACGCGGCTAGCTAGATATGATCTGTTGGCGTACGTACGTGTGAAGTCCAACTGTGTCAGAGTTAATGTAGTGCATGTACGTCCGTATACACCTCTACGTGTGTACAATTCAGAATTTCGGCTGAAAGAGGTGCTTTGTACTATACTGTACATACGTAGATCATGCATTTTGTTGTTATCTCCGAAAAGCTAGGCAGGGTCTGAAAAAGACCTGATGGAGATGGATCGATTGAAAACAATTAAAGTTGGTTAAGTCTCGGGGCGATATATATATATATACATATATATATATACACACACACTATAGTTGAGACGGAAAGTCTGTGTTGCAAGCGGCCGTACGTACCTGAGACGGTGAAAGTTCTTCACGTTTAATTTTACGGTGCATATAAAAAATGATAGTTGGAGAGAAATATCGAAGAAACTGTAAGTATGTTGAAGATTAAACATAACATCTCAAGGTTAGAATCACACATCTCTTATAACTATCATGTAAGTGATATTATTTTACGGTGCATATGACTCGCTGGTGGTTTGGAGTAGATAGTGCGTCTCATTTTGTGGAGATGAATATGTGGATGTACCCAACATTATATTGTGGCACGCCACGTCGCTGCTGGGAGTAGATTTTCCTCTGAAAGCCGTGGCGGTAGCTAGTTTCTCGCGGGACGCCGAGCTTGGGATGGAATACGTATACGGGAGACCGTGCGCATGCGCGCGGCGCCTCGTCGCTCGGATGAATGAATCGCTGCTGCTACTATACCTGCTCAAAAACTTTTTTAAACCTGCCTACATCGTACTTTTAAAATGTTCTCCCAGTACACGTCGCATTTTTAAAGTTCTGACGAAATTTATCACTCTACTGCTACTAGTACCGTTTGTATCATGTCCAAGCCAAAGCTTTGGCCTGTCAGCTCAAATGTGGTGTAGCAAATTAAACTGAAACAAACAGCAGGACTAAATATATACGATTCCATCACAGATTAAATATCATTTGGTTTGGTTATCGAAGCAAAGAGAGAGCGAAGGCATGCAGCCCCTGCATGAGCTAGCTAGGGGCAGTGCAGGTACTTGTTTTTATTCAGTTGGCGTTGCAGCGGGAGGCAGGGCGCCGTATGCGCCTTTGTGCTTTTGCGTGCAAACAAAGATCCCAACGCAATACAGTAAAAATCTCAGCCTCCTCCTCTCTGTCTCCTCTTAACTCCACCCCCCCACCTCATCACTCGCCGCCCAAAAAGCTGCCTCCGCCGCGTCCTCGCCTCCTCCCTCCCCGCGCCGCGCCGCACACAAGCCAAAATTTACCACCACCAGCAAGCCGCAGCTTTAGAGATTTTTCTTTTTCCTTTTTCAGATCGATCGATCGGTCGATCACCACGCGGCGGCTGCATGCTGATGCTGCGCGGCGGCGGCGGCGGCGGCGGGAGGGAGGGATCGAGAGTGGAGGAGCCGGCGGATTGACCCTATGGATCTGGGCGCATGGCGGGCTTCCCTTTAGGCGGCGGCGGCGGCGGCGGCGGGAGGCACGGCCGCGACGACCACCACCACCGACCTCCCGTGAACCCCACCGCCTCCGACTCCGCCGCGGCGTTTCTGTACCCGAGCACGGCCTCTCGTGGCGGGTTCCAGCTATGGCAGCAGCAGCCGGCGCACCCGTTTTACGCCCAAAACATGATCCGCTTCGCCGATGACCCCGCCGCGGCGGCCTCCTCGCGCGGCGGGAGGGGCCCCGGTGCCGGCGGCTCCGGCGCTGGCGGCACCATCAGCTGCCAGGACTGTGGCAACCAGGCGAAGAAGGATTGCACCCACCTCCGCTGCCGCACCTGCTGCAAGAGCCGCGGCTTCGACTGCGCCACCCACGTCAAGTCCACCTGGGTCCCCGCCGCCAAGCGCCGCGAGCGCCAGACCCTCCTCGCCTCCGCCGCCGAGTCCTCCAAGCGCCCCCGCGACTCCGCCGCCGCCGCGGCCACCTCCACCACGCCCACCACCTCCTCAGGTACATCACCACCTCTTACATACATGTGCAATTATGCAGCGCCAAGCTAACTCGCCATGGCGCTCGCGACCTTCGCGATTGTTCTTACGAGCTTGCGCGTGCTGCGTCGATCAGGGGAGCAGCAGATGATGGTGGGCGAGAGGTTCCCGCGGGAGGTGAGCTCGGAGGCGGTGTTCCGCTGCGTGAGGCTGGGGCCGGTCGACGAAGCCGAAGCCGAGGTGGCGTACCAGACCACCGTCAGCATCGGCGGCCACGTCTTCAAAGGAATCCTCCACGACGTCGGCCCGGAACACACGTCCGGCGGCGGTGGCGGCATGGGTGGTCGCCACGCAGCCGCAGGCGAGGGCTCCTCCCCGAGCACGGCCGCGGCGCCGGGCGGCGGCGGCGGCGGCGAAGGCGGCAGCAGCAGCGTCGCGGCGGCCGTGTCGTCATCGGCTGTGGTGATGGACCCGTACCCCACGCCCGGCCCGTTCGGCGGCGCGCACTTCTTCCACGGCCACCCGAGGTGATCAAACGACGGCCACCTCGCTAAGCTCGGCCGCTTGCTTTGCTTTAGGCATCCATGGCGTCCACCTCCTCCATCCGCTTCATTCTCAGCTTAGCTCTAATTACTATTCGATCAATTGCTTCTTCTTCTTCTCATCACTGATGCATAAATTGTTGTGCTGCATCTCACTGCTTCTGTAGTTAGCCATCCATCCATCCATCAATGAGGTTAATTACTCCATAAAGTTGGAACTAGTAGTAGTAGTACTAGCTAGGGAGCAATGATTAAAAATGAAAAATCTCTGACAGTTAGTAAGTTTTGGTGTCTTCGGGGAGTGGCTTGATTGACACTCACCCTATATTCTCTTGCATGCCCTTCTTCTTTTCTTTCTCTCTTCTTTCTTTCATGCTCTTCATTTCTATGATGGTGATGATGCTGTTCCCTTGGGGGTCTTTTTTTCTCTAGTACTGCAAGTAGTTAAGGTTTCTTTGCCTTTGCTCAATACTCCTAGCTTCTAGTCCTATCTACGTCTCCTCCATAAGGTGTCACAACTTTGGTGCTTTACCTTTAATTTGCTCTCTTCAAAAGCTGAGCCCTAGCTACCTAGCTAGGAGTAGCTATAGCTCTACTTAGATGGGAATTTAGTTTGAATAATTGCTGTGCTCAACAAAGCCACTTGCATTGAGAGAGATTAATTTCCTCTATTCTCATCATATGCTCAAAGAAAATTTTACTAAGAGAGATCTAGCTAGCTGAAGTGGTCAAATGTTGAGATCACTACTGTTGCAGTAGTTAGCATTACTAACATATCAAGATTAATCACCTCTTAAAATGTAATTATTCAACCACCATTTCATTTGGGTTACTGTAGCAATGCGCATAATATGAAATTAATGATCCTTTTGAATTCAGTTTGTAAGGCAGGAAATACTACCATTGTAGTCAGAGATAAGCTTATTACCAGTATAACTTAAACCATTTTAATTTTCCCATGCGTGTCCTTAATTTATTGACAATGTTTTTATTCTTGTTATTGTTAAAGTAAAATGAATTTGGCCATGAAATTTATCTTACAGATAGGTTTATTAGTAATTTTCCTACACTTTTTTGTGGCACTGTTACAGTGTTCAAACTGAGAGTTGTTGTACCACAGGATTTGGTACGGCTAGTCCATAAGCCAAATCTATCGTTGATCCTATCATGTCTCAGAACATTTTCTCTCCAGCAGGAGTATGTAGTTTTTCTGGAGTGCAATTTTACTCTGTCCAAAATAAAGGTTTGCTGGATAATATTTGCAGTACTGTTAGGAACTTATTTTTTGTGCGATCGAACGTTCTCTTTGGATGGTTAGCTAAGCTAGCTTGCGAGAAGTAATCTGTTAGCTTAATGGACAAACAATTATTCCTCAGATTTACTTCATTGAAGTTGCGTGGCATTCATTTCACCCTCTTGAATTATCCGTAGTACCTAGTATCAGACTAGCAGTACGCGCACATTATCTTTGCTTCCTGGATGCTGGCTGGATATATAGAGGCTGTTGTGTAAATTCTAATCTCGAAAATATACAGAAATACAGAATACTTCTCACGAAAAGTTATGTTTTCTTTATCGTTTTACTTTGTTTATTTTAAGATTTCAGTTTGTACTAATTTCATCCAATACATTTTCTCTTTTGAACACCACAAAAGTTTGTTTGTGATTTCCTGCCATGCTGGATTTTTTCCCGTAATTTGTAAAGGCTCTGTTTTTTTCTCGCAAAAGAAAGGATCGGGAGGAATGGAAAATTTTCTTTTAAATTTTGTGTATCGTTAAACAGGGTACCATACAACTGAGCCACCAATATTGTACCTTGCAACTTAAATTATCTGTTTTATTGTGTATTACAAAAGCATTAGGGAAAATTAGCTGCTACCATGCATTATTTTTACTAGCATTAGTCAATATAATCAGGGTAGTAATTTTTGATGCGTTGAATTCCTTTTTGACCTAGCTAGCTACAAGGCAGGAGTTCTGCTGTTTTCATTAGTACAGATAGAGACAAAAGGTGCATGTGTCAAATTATAATTTTTAGAATTTTAGCATGCACATTCTTCTTCTGCATACAATATTATCGATGTTTTAATTTGATTTTTTGGGGAGGATTTCTGTTGTGCTTGAGTAAGGTCCTGCTGGTAGAAGCTTTTAGTTATATACATAATTTAGTGTCTGTACTGTATTAATTTTCTTCTTTTCTGTTCAGATATTTAAACCTGCGAATGAATGTAATGTTTTGGTGATCGTTCTGCTGCACATGACTTTGTGTACTGCCTGATCCCCATGCATGTGGAATTTCTTTGTAATGGGATCATCTGGGTTTCCAAAGTTCTACTGCTAGTGTTTGTACAATTTCTTCTATTTTTGTAGTAGGCGCAGAGCTTTATTTGGTATGCTAATTGATGCATGTACTGCAATTTGGAAGCAGGCATTTGAGTTTTATGAATGGTCTTCTCTGCCGGTCTGCCCTTAGTATTTTACAAATTTTTTCTTTCTGGAATTTAATTACATATTTATGGAGATCGCTACGTACGAGTATTTCAGATTAATACTGTGGTGCACACATGCATTTGGTGTTTATGCTTCCCTGATCTGCTGGGCATTATATAACTCTAATTTCAAACTCTTTTGAAATTTGATCTTATAGGCATGTGGTCTGCGTTTAGTTCGATCTATTTTTTATTCTCAAGTACTTGATGCAGTTATTTTTTCCCTATTGTCTGCTGCTTTCGAAATCACACTTTAATGATCATTACAATATTAAGTTTTGTGGGAATACTGTAGCTCAATCTTATTGATTTCAGCATAAACTGATCATTGCGCCGTTAAGTTAATTTCATCTCAAATTCCTATCAGTCACGCAAATTACAGACCATCATATTTTGAGTATTAGTATTTACCGTTGCGGATCTAGAAAAAATAGTAGAAAAAATAGTAGGAGGTTTAAATAAACTAGACAAAACTACAATCCCACCTATCTACGTATAGTAAAATTTTTTAATGAGAGTTTTCATGATACTCACGTCAGTAGCATCACATATGTTGGATATATCTACCCCTGACTATTTGTGGCACGGACTATATAATGAACTCAAAAATACTTTTGGATAAAATGGTGCAGTAATGTTGTGCTGAATCGGTTGGTCGATTCTGCTGGCCGATAGTTCATTTTAAATATTCGGATAATCCTGTAGGAATGCCAGCAAGATTTCCAGGACAAGACATATGACCTAAGGAAGATCTAGCATATCATGGGGTACAGTACAATAAGACCTTTGGCTACAGTTGTGTCGACAACTTTAAACAAACTTGGAAAGTAACCAAGTGACATCTGAAAATCACTTAAAAACCTTATCAGAATCCGAGATGCCAATCTATCAGTAAACTTAGTTAATCACTGACGATAGATAGATTCATCTAGGATTAATTATTAACCCATGCATGTTTATGTATTTCTCACGCAACTGCAAGGAACTAAGGATAGATATGGATGGATGGCTTCAATTCAGTCTCATCTCTTTGGCATGTGTTCCTTTCAATGAAAAGGCATGGGAGTAGGAATAATTTGTACGTGACTTTGTTTGGACCTTTCTGAGAGGTGCGATGCGTACGCTTCCGATTCGGTGCATGCGCATACACAAGTCAATGCTATTGCATTTGTATATAATATCTGCGTTTATTTCGAAGATTATATTTGTGTTTTTTTCTATCATCAAACCTAGCTTGGACAGTGACAGATATATATTTACAAGTGTGCTTCCCCAATCCCCATCATCCCTCCTCCCAATCTGCCTCCTTTTCTGCTGGAGACACCACCCTCTAGGGCTTGCAGCGATAACATTTCCAGTGTTTCCTAAGAACATAGATTATTACATTTAGGTGTTTCAGCTAACGCACAAAACATTTTTCCAAATGGTGCCATAAAATTTTGTAGCACGGTTAATTAATTATGTTGTCAATTACTGCACAAAACGTCAAATAATAAGTACATTGGTAAGGAGAAACCATAAATACTACTCAATCCATTCCAAAATATAGGTACCTTTCTAGTAATGCTAGTATGCTAAAAAGGAACCTGAAAATGGACAAGGAATTTTATTCTCTCGCAAAAATTCTACTGTCATTTAATTCTAAGAATATTTGTGGAATAAGGATGACACCATTATCAAATCTAGGCAACTCTTCTCCAATAAGATGAGTTGCTTTTCTTTTTTAGAACCACATATATATACTTTCATGTTTAATTTGGTATGTTCGGTTCAGTGGTCACTTTCATTGGCCGCTCGTCAGCTTATTAACCGCAACCACAGTTTAAAATTTAAATTAATCTATATGTCTTGTCATTGTTAACAATTTTTCAGTATTGTCTTTTAAACCACTAACAGCAGATGTTAAGTCATACCCTAAAATTAAAATCTTTTATAATTACTTTGTTTATCTTTCTACGATTTAATTATGAACCGTAGCTAGCTCAACCAATCATGCAAATTCTCATGAGATGTGAAACTCTCGCCAATTAGCCAGTACTGAATAATCTGACTAAAATAGCCCTAGAATGTGCAACTAAGGTGTGGGGACTGTTCAGACCCCACATATATATAGGAGCCAGCTAAGTTAGCTAGGAGGGTACAAAGGAGCTACATATATAAGGGCAAATTTGGAAATGATAATGGCCAAGGGAGCAGTAGTATATATGCAAAGTAAAGGGTGTGTCCTGGAATATACTTTTTTCCCTTGCAAAACAAATAAATAAAATGAGAGTGAGTACACACATTCCCTTTCCCCCCTCCCTTGAGTTTTTGCAGCCCTTTCTAAAGGGAAGAAATAAGGAAGGAAGCATGGATGTGACGGGTGCAGTGGTACTACTGTCTTCTATATCTCCTTTACCCCCGTCTCTAGTTGTACTACCATAGCCAGCTGCTACAGTAGTAAAAGAGAACAACTTGGTAATAAGAACAAATTACACATGACATGCAGATGAACAATACAAAATTTGTATCTCACTGTATCGACTCTTCCGGCCCCTGTCTGTCTAGCTCCAGCCAGAAACAATTGTATACGTATATCTGTGTAGTAGTAGATCGATCGACATGTGTGCATGGACGATATAGCATGCAGAAGAAGGAGAGCAGAAAGAAAGCTTAGCAGTTTGCACTAGTGCAGCAGCTATAGCTACCGTATGCATGTACTGCTGCAATGCTGCAAGCAAGCATTGGCATTGCCTCCTCCATCTTTACCGCCGCCGCTACAGTATATATGCCTGTGCAGAGCGGCATGGCTTAGCTAGTTTGCCGCGCCGTTGTTCTTCTGAAATCCCTGATAAAAGTATAACGAATTAACGAGAGTACTCCATGCTTGAATTTGGCATAGCTTGCATTATACTGGGTCGAGAAATGCCAATGCATGCCATTGCCAAGGACGATGGAGCAATCGATGCATGCAGCAGCAATGAGACAGAGGCAGCAGCCATAGACCTAGCTGTAGCAGTAGTAGTAGTAGTAGCTTATTGCAGACAACGTACGTAGGGTTCTTCATGGGGAATCCATAGCCATGGATAGCTAGGGTGGGGAGAGCACTACTGCCGGACGAACTGGTCCCAATCAACAATGTACGTTCTTGATCCAGAGCCTAGCTATTACTGTTACTTTTGCAATATTATTAATTGCATCAATATGCTGCTTGCATATATATATTTGCTTTGCTATTATTCCTACTCGGCCGGGCACTCACATGTGCGTGCCACCCGGCCGGATAGTACATGCATGCGGTTGCAGAATTTCAGAATTGCATTTGCATCTATTAATTCAAAGCCACTGCATCTGGCTGCAGCATGGCAGCTATCTATAGCTATTACATCCGTCCCAAAATATAAAACATAATAGAACATTTTTAATTACAAGGATATTAATTACAAGGAGATATGTGAAACTAAATGAGGGATGGTTATACGGTCGGTTGGGGTAAGAAAATAAGTGAATAAATTAAATAAAAGATGGTTATTATTTGTTGAAATGGAAAAGTAGACGATGATTTTGCTATATTTTAGAACAATTTTTTTTAAACGCTAGAAACTACTGCTATATTTCAAGAGACAGGGAATAGCCAAGTATAGGTGAGTAGTAGCTCTGGCTTTCGCCTTTAGATCGGCTAGCTTGCTGATCATCTCCTGCTGGACCCAATTGCTATGCAGGACCCCCAACCATGCCATCCATCCAGATCGATCAGATTCAGATTTTCATCTCTGCCCAGCAGCATATGCGTCGATCTCACTGTCAGCATCTGAATCTCTGCTGAAGGAGAGGGCTTAGCTACTCGTTAGTATAGCAGCAGCTGGAGCCTGGACACACTGGAGCTAGCAGTGGCAGAATTCAGTAATAACACACTCCACATGGCCACTTAAACACCACATAAATACTCCTACACTACTCTATGCATCGTCCGTTCACTTCAATTAATTAAGCTTGCTTACTTACTGTAAACCGCAGTACTACTACGTACAGTGTACTGGACGACGAGAGTTTATTTAATTATCCTATTATTATCTCCAGTATCGCTAATCTCTTCTCTGTAGTACCGGCCGTCCTACGAGATGGAGTATCAGTACACTGTTGCATGCGCTTTCTGCAAGCTCAGCTCCAGGGTTTTTAAAGACTAGCTATAGCCAGCATCAATGCTCCTTTTGGGGTCTAGCTAACATATGCTACTGTTAATGTATTGATTAGTGCTGCTTTAGTGTTCTGCTTGGGCAGGGAAGTTTACAGGACACCTTTGTTCTTATATGTTAATCATACAGAGTACTAGTCTAGACTCTAGATTGCATTCCTGCCTTTTGTCTGCACTATTATACTGTAGCCACGCAATGAAAAATCGTGCTTAACTAAACGTTCTTAAATTTAGTTTTAAATTTCTCCCTGTCAAGCTGTTTCATTTCTCCTGTGCACATGCATATGGTGGTTTTTTTTTTGAGGCAACATATGGTGGTTTTGATCGGCGCCGTACGTACACATGCGTTGTACTTTCCTCTGCTAAATCTCGATATGTCGCAGTACATCAATTAACACTAGCTAGCTAGTTGCATTTTCAGTGTACATGGCTTAACACTTGAATTCTTGCTTGTACAGACCACGTTCTTCTCTGCATTCCCTCCCATTTCATTAGTGAAGAACTTATAGCTGGTTTAAATAAGTTTGACCATTGCAACGACGATGACATTGTATCATGCATGGAGCAGTGCAGTTTTTAGGGATCTAGAGCAGCTGCATCCTGCATATGTACTATGCATATTAGCATATACAATTTGTTGGAGATCGACCAGCAACACACATATATATACACAACTGACATACATACGTGTAATCTATCATGCGTATCAGCGTATGCACTATGCAGGCAGGGATATTACTTATATTAAGTGCATTCATAAATACTCCAGGCCTCCAGCTGCTTCCCCTCCATTTGATGTAAGTACGTCGTGGTCGTTGTTATTCCGGCAATGGACGCAATCACGCGATCAATAATGCAGACATTTTCTGACTCAACTACCCGTGTTTCCAGGAGACAGGCCGGCCTCCGTTATATCAGATCTGTGCTACAGCTGCTAGAATCTAATGGTATAGTATTAATTCAGCTTTATGCATGGTATGCCAAACTACTCCAGCTAGCGAGCTCCACGGAATAATGAACATCGATCAATAATTCTAAGGATATAGAAGTGGATCAACTCACGAATCCACTTATATTATAAATAAGTGGATTATATTTATAGGTACATTTATTTCAATTCTCGATCAGAATTGCCAGGTATTTGTCCGAGGGATCAATTCTCGAGGTGTGCAGGTACAAGTAGTTTTCCGACTTGGCAGAAGTGGCTGTAACAAGTAACAAATTGCAAGGTTGGAATACTGGATTTTTTTTACAGTTTAGTCCTTTTTGAGAACTTATTTTAGTATTTTACATACAAGCCCTCCACATGACGAATGCAGTATATTTGTTTGGCAGAAATAGATCGAGGACGAAGAATAATTATTGCGAGGGATATAATTTTCAGCGCAGCATGAAATCTAATGCTACTGAGTATAGAACGACTCTCGGTTACTCAATCATGAAATGAATATCGTAGTCGTCTTCCTGTCGCCTCTCTCCCCTCCTGCGTAAATTACAGGCAGTCCAGTTCTGAAGATTCAGTGCACAGCCAGATCGAGCCAGAAGTATATGCTAATTTCCTGACTGACCCAGCCACAATCTCAGCTTTAATTTACACCGGATATTACGTACCCTTGGAGTTTATTTACTCCTTTATGTTTTCTAGTACGCACCCTGCAAGAGCCTGCACTGCATATAACACTAGCGTGCATTATTACATATTTACATTGCCAGTACTGTGCCATGCATCAATAATCTAGGTCTACGACATTAATACTGTCTTTTCATCAGTGATCAGCCGATCATTCGATTATTCTTATTATTATTATTATTTGTTTTTTGAAGGCAGCTGATCATTCGAGTTACAAATTCATAGCCGAATAGCCGATCGATCGATTCTTTGTAGATAGATGGGCCGTGCAAGCTCGATCAACCAAGCTAATAAAATTCGGGCCAAGCCAGAACACAAATGGGCCTACCCTGATGATCTCTTCACTTTGTGAGGCCCATTTCCACAAGAAAAACCAAGCCCATCAGGACGGCCCACGCTTCCAGATGCAGTCGTCGGCGGCGGTGGCACGGCACGCACGGTGATCGTGCACGTCTCCGGGCTCCGGCAACCAAGCGGACGGTACGGTCGCCGGAGTTAACACAGCCACCGGATCGCCGGCCGCTCGCCGACACGCACCTGCGTTCCGTGCGTTCCCGGCAGGCAGGCTATTAAAACTTTTTTTTATTTGCAATTTCGTTTTTCCCTACTTGGATGTTAATATTGATTTTTTAGGATTTTCGTTTTTCCCTTATTTTTTAAACTAAATGATCGTTTTGCCACTACTTTGGATAAGTTAACGGTGTTAAGTAATTAGCAAAAAACATTTATACCATCTCCTGCCTCTATCCATTAATTGTGTTTTTCCCCTATTTTATGCATGTAGCTTTGGAACTTTATTTTTTTGAGTATATTTAAAATTAAATGATGCACATGACTAATATCTAAAGTGAATAGATAATTACATTTTACAAAATATTGTTAAAATTTTGTTCAAGTTCTATCAAAATGCTGTTGAAATTTTGTCAAAATTCTATCAAATTCAGAATCTGTTCAAATGTGCGTCATTTAATTTTAAATATACTTAAAAAATAAGTTCCAAAGTTAGATGTAAAAAATGGAGGGTAAAAACACAATTAATAAATAGAGACGGAAGAGGGTATAAATGTTATTTTACCAATTACTAAAACCGTTAACTTTACCCTCCAAAGTAGGGGCAAAACGGTTATTTGGTTAAAAAGTGGGGGTAAAAACGAAAACCTAAAAAATCGGAGTAAAATCAATAAAGGTGGGCAGAAACGAAATTATCTTTTTTTAATAAGGCCATTAAAACTTAACAACTGTTTTTGAAGACAAATTAAGACACAACTGCATGGCATGCGTATGTATGTACGTGCACGCAGCAAAAAGAGGACAAACCACACCTTTCTTCAACGCTGCAACACAGGTGTTGTCGGTCACTAATCGGGGCATTAATATCTCTGTTTGACAAAACACGAAAAGAAATTAATCCTAGTACGAGCCTGACGGCCAACCGGCCGTCTGTGATCTATCCCGTCTCATCGTTTTGTGTACAGCTAGCTTATTATAATCTAAAATATTTATTAGAAAAAAATAATTTCATAGATAAAACTCTTATATATGCATATTCTTAACATCTTAAAATCCAATGAAAAAATAAAGTAAAAAAATATATCAAAATCAAATCTCGTATAGAATTAAGTTTTAGAATTTAAATTTTAGCTACGACTGATAAATTGAAGAGCAAATGTTGGAGCTGTGCTTGCAATAGACGGCTGGCCGGCCGTCTGCATAGTACTTCATGTGCAGGGTTTGGTGGTGTTGATAATTAAGCACTTGAAATTGAAGTTCAAACAGATTGGGAAAAATTAGGGGCATGTTCAGTCACTTTCTGGTTAATTAAAAATTAGCTAAAAAAATTCAAGGGGATGAGAGGTCCGTGCGGCCTGCCTGCTGCACTGTGTGTAGTGTCATCTGGCTGGTAGCAATAGATGCAATGGTCCATGGCTAATTGGGTTGTTCAATTATGTTAAATGTTGTTAGTACCAGACAGAATTAAGCACCGTCGCTATCTATGTCATCTCATACGTGTAAGGGGGGAAAAGAAATAATGAAGTTACTTACACTATGAAAATGTAGGTTGTTTTAGACCTTTACTAAGTCTACAATACATAATTCTGACCGGATCAACATTATATGGAAGTATATTGCAAGATACTATTATTTTTTTTATGAAATCAAATCATATAAATTTACATGTATTAATGGTCAATGCATGAAAATTCTGATTTGCACGCATTCTAGAAGTATTTTGGATTAACAGAGGGAGTAAGCTAGGGGAAACTATTTTGATTCCTAGAGAGAATGTTTTCTCGTTGTTTGCATATCACTCAAATAGTTACGAAAAAAATTAAAACAAATTAAGAAGATGTATTAACATATGATATACCACTCCACAAATATGCAAGTTCAAATTCAACCTATACATCCTGCAATGAAAAAAAATAAATTTGACTATGAATATACGTTAACTATTGTAGTTTGATTTTTTTTCGTTGCGAGATGTAGAAGTTAAATTTGAACTTGCATGTTTGCAGAGTGATATATCACATGTTAATACATTTTCTTAATTTTTTTTATTTTTTCATAGCCATTTAAGTGACATGCAAACAACGGGGACATCCTCTCGAGGATCAAAATCCACTCCCGTAAGCTAGGTCCAAGATACATCCTAATCAAGCGGTAAACTGCAATCCTCTAGGCGTGCATGGTGTGGATAATTCCATGAAACCCTGTCTGTTTCAAAGTCTAGCTGTCAGAAAGCAACAGCATTCAAGCAAAATTTGTTCAGCTTTACGCAACCTATAGAGTTCTTTACTCAGCAAGAGGGAAATTAATCAGGAAAGGTGCAGCTCAATGAGGTAACGAGTCATTCGGAAACCAAGAAAATAACTGTGTTTTACATTGGATTTTCCTGATTGACAATAACACAATTGCCCCTAATATAGTAATATGGACTAGCAGTTTGTGCTACCAGTACACTCACTCGCCACTTTGCTCAGAGTTATACTGTCAAACACTGAAGTTAATTTCCACAGCTGGCTAAATTCAGAGCTTCAGCTTAAATTCAGAAGCATATCTCTACGTCGTGCAGGTGAGTGATCAATGCGCAATTATCTGTAAATTAACGAGAAAACAACAAGGAAAACATAATGAGCAGTGGTCAAGGAGACAGAACCAACAAATCATGAAAGGTGTCTTCCCCAACGTGCCGGGCAGTTCTGGTGTCACTGCGACGATCACCGTATCTGTTCCATTCAAGAACCTGCTAATAAAACAGACAGCCTCGCCGACAGACAGAAGGCTTGTGGATGGATGGAGCAGGGTTTACAAAAAACAAAAATCGACGAAAACAGGTCGGTTTTTGCAAAACCCGACTTTTCGGATCGGCTTGAAAACACAAACTGCTCGATTTTACAATCATCTTTTTAAACTAAAATTCAATCTTTCAACACAATCTTACTGGATTTTGTCGGGAGTAAAGGTTTTCAAACAGTTTTCGTGGAAACCGCTGACCCCCGGTTTTTTGATCAGGAACGGTTTGGCGGGATGGAGCCACCACGTCCACTGTCCACAAGCATAGCATTGCTTCCTTCCTTCCTTCCTGATCAGAGAGATTTTCCTGAACTTTTCTTTTTCTTCAGAATCTTGCCTAGCTCTCTCTAATGATTATACACACACATATACTGTAACACCACGTTCCAATCTATTTTTCTGTCCTGAACATTAGTGTGGATTAGTACTCCTAACTACCCTACGCAATGTGTGGTAGTATCATCAACGGATAATTAGGGGATAGTGCATGCATATGCATAGTATAGCCGCACATGGTGAGAGCACCAAATGTGAACCATTATTGTCCTTGCTAGAGCTTAGTTAGTTGCTGGTCTCGGCCTGAAGTTAATTTCAGACAACATGAGAGAGGAATTATGGATGGATCAGGGCATCAGGCCAGTGCAGTTGCTGTTTGGTTTGCAGAGCTGCTGAATGATGTACAGGCATGAGCCAAGAAGCAATCATCAGTTGAGTTTGAGTGCATTGGCTACTGCACATTTCAGGCATTGTTGTGTCATGTGGTTGGAGATCAAGTACCATTTGAGAGTCATAATAGCCAGAGGGAATATAGATAGCAAAAGGGACAGTGTTTGCATGTACTAGATCTGTATCAATGCCCAAACAGTGCTAATTGCCTAATTGCTTGGTACTCATTAAGCAGATCTGGTGGTGATTGTATACCAATTGCTCTGACCAAACGGTAGGGCCTTTTAATTTTCCGCATGGATTGCAGCATGGTCAGCCTACCAAATGCATGCTCTATTAGTGATGACTTAATTTGGACTTAAGCTCCACTAAAACAACCTAAATCATTGTAACCAAGATGCTAACCATGTAACCTATTTTGCTGAACAGATCTCTCGAGCTTAATTAGCAGCATGAACTAGATCAAATATGTGCGTCAGGAAATTGTTGAAACATGCCAGATTTTCTGACACAAGCAGAGAAGGGAGACTCATCATATCCTCATCCACATTTCTTAACCATTAATTCAACGATTAGCAAATAGAATAATATTTTTAAATAATAAAAATAGTTTATATCTTCGGTCTCTGCCATCCCAATGGCATCGTGTCAATGTATCTTTCAGATCTAATGGCATTTTTTTTCTTGGATGGTATCAACGACATGATTAAATAAATTTTGCCATCAAACAGTAGTACATTGCCTTGGATGGTGAAGGGGTTATCACGCATTTGCTTTTGAGCTTTACGCAGATCTGAAGCTTTTGCGGTTCGCTAATCTTGTTGTTTAAGGCCTAAGCAAAATCAAGTAGTACAGTCTACAGTGCTTGTCTGGCGCATCATGAACTGTCATTATCTTTTTCTTTATTTTGAAGGATATTGAACTGTCATTATCTCTGAAGAAAATTGCTAGAGAGTAGATATTTTACCAGGTATCATGCACCAAACAATTCAATAAAAAAAGATGATCTGAAATTTAAACAAAGATGAGACTTTGTACGATTCAGCACAGGCAAAATGGCTGAAGGAAAAAAAATAAGGTGACTACTAGAATTCTATGGTGATGTTTGATTGTTCATCTGCTGTTTTTTTCTGAAATCTGGAGTCAGGATTGGAATGTTTTTAGATTGTTTGACAGCGATCAGAATGTTTTCTTTTAACGACCGGGAAAGTGACACTGATCAATATAATCCATTATACTAGTACATCTGGAAATGTTAAAGAACAGGGAGAAGAATAACATAATCCATGTTCCACGCCAGGAAGCTTCCCAATCATGCCCCCGTTCAAGTTTAACAGTAGCACTCAACAATGTAATCTATGATCAGACTATAATCGCATAATATCAAACTCTAATATTTGCTATCTTCCAAAATGTTCAACTGTTCAAGTTTCTTGCGCCGTCTGTCCATGTAGCGCTCAACAATGTGTTTTCAGATGAAGAGGCTGCCTGTCGGCGGTGGTGACGATGAAGATGAAGCTTAACAGTAGCATTTGCACTAATGACAATTAGGTTGTTAGATCATTTTGGTGTTGACAAGATGGCTACCCAATGACAATGGTATGATCGTGGATGAAAAAAATCATGGTCCTGCAAAAAAAAAAAAAAACTGATTGGAACACTGACAATATCCTCATTGAATAAGTTTATTACCATTAGCATCACCTTTGGTGGAGTGGTGGTATCTCAGCTTTCATGAAAGTCAATCCATGATCACCATCGATTGTGAGAGGTTAATAATACAGTATTGCTGTTTCTGCGTATGATGAAGATGGAACAATTCATTTGCAGAATGAAGAAGAAGCAATGGGAATATATATATATATATATTGAAGAAAGGAAAGATAAAAAGTGAGAAGGCTGCTTCTCGATGAACTAGAGAGAGGTTAATCAAATGCTAGGGGTTAATTAGCCATTTTTTAGTGGTGCTAATCAATCGAAAGGGGTAACACAGCACGTGACAGACAGGTGGGTCCCACTCGAACTTTCTACGGGGCCCACGGGCGCCCTTGACCGCGATTGGCCGATGGGGCGTCTTATCTGTAACGGGTAGAAAAGCCGGTGTGCGCACAGCACAAGAACACCTGTTCCTTTACACCTTTTCCCCTCCCATTTTCCCCTAATTTTTTTTATTATTTTACTTATTAATTACTAATATCAATTTTTTTTTCCACCAAACCACCCCTTCATCTTCTTCTTCTCCTCGACGAGAGGAGAGGAGGACAAGCTAAGCTCGAAGCTTGCAGCCGCATTGGTCGTCGCCTTCCTCTCACCTCACCTCGCTCAGGTAATGCACCTTCTTCTTGCTCGGTTGGTTCGTCGAGTTCGTCGTCTGCCACCTTGGGCTGGGATTGGGGCGAATTTGATCTGGGGTAAACGAGCGGGGCGTGCGGGAAAAAGAACAAGTATTTGGGTTAGGTGGGTGTCCATCTCCCTCTTCCTCCTCCACCCATGTGAGGCGCATAAATAAAATTTAAGGAAGAGGCCACGGCCATGGCGGGGACCATGGTCCGTCGTCGGAATAGCTCCAACTCCGCAGTCGGCGGCGACGACCAGACCACGCATTTCTTTTTTCTTTTTCTCTCGCCAAATTACTTCTTCTTCTCCTAGTAGTAGTACGCATGTGCGTGCGAGAGGAGCAGGAGCAGCGGCTTTGCTGTTGCATGGTGTAGCCACCTGGGCCTCGCCGGATCGCTGTCCACGTCCGGCGCCCGGTGACCGGCCGCTTTCGGCCGCGGGCACCACCAACCACCGGCCTCTCTACCTCTCCCGAAATCTTTGCATCTTTCCCGAGTCCGACACGTGAGGACGAAAGGGGTATGCTTGTCTCCTTCGATTTCTTGCAATGCCGTTGAATTGGTAGTACTAGTATAAGAGAAAGTGGTGGGGTTTTGATACTCTTCTTGGGTTGGGGGAGTGTGCAGAGGAGAGATGGGGGCGGCGGAGGAGGAGGCGGCGGCGGCATGGGAGAAGGCGGAGGCCAAGGAGGAGAGGATAATGGTGTCGGTGCGGCTGCGGCCGCTCAACGGCAGGGAGGCCGGCGACAGCTGCGACTGGGAGTGCATCAGCCCCACCACCGTCATGTTCCGCAGCACCGTCCCCGAGCGCGCCATGTTCCCCACCGCCTACACCTATGGTCAGTAGCTGCATCTTTCAGCACAATTTTTGCAATGGAAATCTCACATTGTTGGTCAATCAAGTTTCTTGATTTGGAATCCTATTTGCTCAAAGAATTTATTCATTCTTTCTTGTTCCTTTCACTATTTTCAGACAGGGTGTTTGGTCCTGATTCCTCTACAAGGCAGGTCTACGAGGAAGGAGCGAAAGAAGTTGCTCTATCAGTTGTCAGTGGAATCAACTGTAAGCACTGAAGAAATGAGGTTACTTTGTTGCATCGTCGCTCGAGTTTCGTGAGGTGATGTGATCTAACTAACATTTGTGCATGGATTGGTTCTTGGCAGCAAGCATATTCGCGTATGGGCAAACAAGCAGTGGCAAGACTTACACAATGACCGGCATAACCGAGTATAGTGTTCTCGACATCTATGACTACATCGAAAAGGTGCGTGCAATGTGAACATTGTTTTACTTTACCTCTGCGAAAATTTCTCTGTCTCATTGTGTGCCATTGCTACAGCATCCTGAAAGAGAATTCATTTTGAGATTTTCGGCAATAGAGATATACAATGAAGCTGTGAGGGACCTCCTGAGCCATGATACCACACCCCTCAGACTTCTTGATGATCCGGAGGTACACTCATTGTTCTCCTTTTACTAGCTTGAACTTACTACATAATCTGTTCGTGTTTTCCTCCAACCTGTATACTGTTCTCGAGTTGTTCATGTTTCCATTTGATTTCAAAACAGAAAGGAACTACCGTAGAGAAACTCACCGAGGAAACCTTGAGGGACAAGGATCATCTTAGGGACCTTCTTGCTGTGTGTGAAGGTGTGGGACTGAATTTGCGGGAAATAAAAGTGGAATTGGCTTTCAACTTTCTTTAATTGCTTAATTTGGTTTGCTACAGCTCAAAGGCAGATTGGAGAAACTGCTTTGAATGAAACGAGTTCAAGGTCCCATCAAATACTCAGATTGGTCAGTGGCACATCATATATTTTTTTTTGTTTTAAGCTACTTTTTAAGGAAATGATTTTTTGACAGAATATTAATTTCAGACAATTGAAAGTTCTACTAGACAGTATTTGGGAAGAGGCAACTCAAGCACCCTTGTGGCTTGTGTGGTATGGAATATCATCCTATATCCAAGACTCTTTTGTATTGTGTGTTCCATGGTCACTGAGGTTCTTTTCTGGGCAGAACTTTGTTGACCTAGCAGGAAGCGAGCGGGCATCTCAGACTGCTTCAGCTGGAGTGAGGTTAAAAGAAGGTAGCCATATCAATCGAAGTCTTCTTACACTGGGAAAGGTCGTTCGGCAACTCAGGTTTATTTTCCTCTCGCAAGAACTTGTAAATTTTAGTGGTTTGCCTTCTGTCCAGAATTTATGTTTCTAAGTAATCAGGGAGTCTCTGCATATCCTTTTCCTCTCTCTCATTCATATTCATTGGATGAACTAATTTTGAATTCCTTTTGCGCGTCGCAACTCAACTCTTTGATTGCATTATTACCATCCAATTTAGTCTAAACTATATGTTCATGTTGCAGTAAGGGAAGAAATGGCCATATCCCCTACAGAGATTCAAAGCTGACTCGTATATTACAGTCTTCCTTGGGAGGCAATGCAAGAACTGCCATTATCTGCACAATGAGTCCTGCACGCAGTCATATTGAGCAATCCAGGAATACACTATTGTTTGCTACTTGTGCAAAGGAGGTAGTTACAAATGCACAGGTCAATGTAGTGATGTCTGATAAGGCACTCGTGAAGCATCTACAAAGAGAACTTGAAAGATTACAAAGTGAGATTAAATTTCCGGCGCCAGCCTCCTGCACTACTCATACTGAAGCATTGAGGGAGAAGGATGCACAAATTAAAAAGGTTTTTTTTTATCCTCTCATATAAGATCCCAAGGTTCTGTATCTTTTGCACCTTGTAACTTTATATCCATTTGTGTATGTTTGTTCAGCTGGAGAAACAGCTAAAAGAATTGATGGAAGAAAGAGATACTGTTAAGTCTCAACTTGACTGCTTACTTAAAAGCGATTGTGATGACCATAGTGACGGTCGCGTTGCGAAGCGATGGGTACTTTGTTTCTTTCATATGCACATCCTTAGTATTAGAACTATTACTCTGTGCAAAACTTAATGAACTGGCTTTCCTCTGATAGGATGAGAATAGTCGATCCTCAGAGTCTTTTGCGCGGAATGCATCTGAAGAAGCATTTTCAGTTTCAGATACTTCTGGTGTTCCTTACCAGGATCAAGATAATGCTGTGTTTAATGGATCCTATGTCTTCAGTGATGATCGTGATGATATAGTATTCCCTGTTCAAACAGTGGATCTTCCTGAAGAAACAAAGCATGAAAAATTTATGTTACCTTGGCACCCTCCTAGCCACCATAGTTCTTCTGATTGCATAGAGCCATATCATATGACAGAAGTGGCTTCCAGAACTGCATCAGAAGTCTCTGAAGAGCATTGCAGAGAAGTCCAATGCATAGATATACATGAGCACAGAAGAAGCACAAGTCGCAAATTCGACCTTTTGCTCCCCCATGACACCAAGTTCCAAACACCTGAATTAGAGATCTCCAAAGAGGCAGTCCCTCAACCTGATGAAGACCAAAAACTTGAGAGCATAACAAACAGAATGGAAGATCCTATCAGGATGAACCCTATCGAGGAGGAGCAACAAGATGGGATCGTAACAAAGACAGTGGAAGATTCCGTAGATGTGTGTCAATGTGAATCTAATGGCACCACAGACAGTGATGTCAAGCTATATACATGTGATTCTAACGTTTCTTTTGACATTCAGAAACCTTACACTAATGGATGTCTGACCGTAAAGAGGTGTATACTGAGCTCCAAGGATAGGGCGTTGTCTAGAAGTAAAAGCTGCAGGGCCAGCTTTATGATTATTCCAAATAGTTGGTTTGATGATTCCGAGTACACCAGCCAGACACCACCTAATGAAATCTTGAAGCATACCCCCAGAAGGCCTGACAAGGTTAGGAGAAGCTTGTATCCAGAAAATGATAACCCTTCTTCAGTAGACCACTCCGCGCTTTCTGGTGAAGTTTCTTCAGATGAAGTAGTGAAGGACATGAGCACCATTGACGAAGTAGCCAAAGACATGTGCCCCAGCGACGCAGAACAAGAAAGTCTCACCAGTGACATCAGTTGTTTCACCAAGTTGAAGAAGACTGATAATGACCATAAGGATGAACTAGATGAGTATCAGGATCAGGTAATCATGTCAAGAACCGACTCCTCATGAGCTCTTTTTATGTTTTTGGCATCTCAAGATCACACAGTATTTTCCTTAATGAGTCGGTAAATATTACTTTCCTTATATAGCACTTCATTAAATACTAAGCTATCCGCGTCATGCTATACTGTTTTCCTTCTATTTCTATTAAGGTAGGGTTTGGATTTTGACTATTATAACATGAATTGATTGTACATTAGTTCAAAGATTGCAACAGATCTTGCCTATGCATATATAATTTGCTAGTCTGTTTTGGTGCACCGATCTGACTTTTATTGTCTTTGTGTATTTTATTTGAGCTGCAGTCTGTCAGAGATGGATCTACAACCCTGAGAACTGTCAAAGATGTTGGCATTGATTCAGCACTGAGTTCCATTGATTCTCCTTCTCGTTGGCCTATTGATTTTGAGAAGATGCGGCAAGAAATTATTCAGTTGTGGCACGAATGCAACGCTCCCATCGTACACAGAACTTACTTCTTCCTACTCTTCAAGGGAGATCCAGCAGATAACATCTACATGGAGGTGGAGCACAGGAGACTGTCCTTCATTAGGAGGTCCTTCAGTGCCAGTCCTGCAGAAGGCGAGCTTAATTCTGCCGTCGCATCAAGGTACATTGTTACTTGTTAGGAGTTTAAAATCAACAACTTAGCTTTGCATTGTCCAGGAGACCTGAATTCCAGCACTCATTCTGTTGACAGCCTGAAGAATCTTCGACGCGAAAGGGACACGCTCCATAAGCAGATGCTCAAGAAGCTCACCAATGGGGAGAAAGAGCGCGTTTACGCTAGATGGGGAATCGATCTGAGCTCGAAACAACGAAGATTGCAGCTATCTCGTCTCGTCTGGACACAGACTGACATGGAACACGTCAGGGAGAGTGCATCCCTTGTTGCGAAACTGATCGAGCTGCTGGAGCCGGCACAGGCACTGAAGGAGATGTTTGGACTGAACTTCACACTGGCTCCTCGAGCTGAACGGCGATCCTTCGGGCTTCTAGGTACCTGAAGAAATGCACATTGTGACCGGCCAAACGATGACCCATACGATGACAATGACAACATGGAGGTAGAAGAACACGTAGTACAGGAGGTTGACTTGTTTGGAGAGGAATTGCTCCCCAGCACTGATTTCACTGAAGCTTCTGCTGCTTCCCTTCTTTCATCTGTGAGTGTGTGGTTGGTTTCTGGTGTGTAATCATCTTGCAGATATGAACCAATCAGCCATATTGCAGCTGTTACATATGACTATCCGTGTGTCAGTTTGTCTGGGGAACATTCATCAATAAAATTCTTGGAAGGCTCGGTTGAATGCTTTCTACGTTAGTCTGAGTGTAACCATGCATGTTCCATTATGCAACTCTGAACTTTGAAACTCAAAATGGTGTCAGTATTTCCGGGCTTCATTTGAGGCCCATGTTACGTTACGGGCTTCAGGGCTTCAGCCCAACAGACGAGCCCATGTTACATTCGGCCCAGATCGATGCTCTGACGACTCCAAATCGATCCAAGATTGTTCATCATCTGTTCGTCTACTGCTCGATCTAGTTCTCTGTCTGACGAATCTGTGTAGGAAGAATAAATATGTAGACTGTAGTGCAGTGCAAGCGCCAACAGCAATGCATCGTATCAGCTGCGAGCAGCACACGGTTTTTGAAGACAGAGACCCGTACTTTTGCTTGTGGCTCGAGCTCGCCGTTGACAAGATCAGAACACGCTAGCTCGATAGCTAGCTACAAATATATATGGTCTTAGAACATTCCAAGAAGAATATATATATGAACTCTCAATCACAGAAGTTTCAGAGAACAAGTTGATCTGATTGAGAGAAGCTTCAGAGAACAACTGAACAAGTTGAGATATGGTGTGTTGTTTTGCAGGACCAGTACGTAGTGCATTCTGCCTAACCTGCACTCGATCGTTCATGGCTATAGCTCTACTTAATTACTATTATCAGTCATGGTTGCCTAACCTAGCTAGCAATCGTATATGACCACTTGGCAACCAGCTCGAGAGCTGTACGGACAACTCAAAACGTGGCTGCAGAGAAAGAAAAGATCGGTTCTGAACTTCTGATCGACAATATCGGCAACAATCACTGAACGATCAGAGATCTGAAATTCTGAATTGCCATTTCATTGCTTCAGACATCACAATTCTGTGTGCGTGGCATCTACAGTATAAAGCGAGGAGTAGTAGAATCGATCAAGACACGATCTATCACCATCGATCTGTTTGTCCATGAACACATGATGAGCTGGGCGAGTAGCTAGCTAAGCTAGCCAGACTGAAGTGTCGTGGTGCGTCATGCACAGATGCAGGTGCAGGGAGAGAGATGAACTGAAACAAAGCAGCAATGTATGGCTGCATGGCCCCCTCCAGTAGCAGCAGCCGCGAGACACGTCAAGAGAGACTAAAAACATCAGGAAGCTAGGAGATAGAGGCGACATGGATTCAGTGCATGTCAGTGCATGCACTGGTGGTACGTTTCTTGACAGCGGCAAAATATATTGGCCCACGTCTTTGATACAATAAGATCTATGATGCGGCCAGATAGAAACCGAACAAACTATATTCAAGCATTTAATTACCAATATCAATTTGCATGGATGATGCAAATTAACTTAAAGGAAATAAGGAAGAAAAAAAAATTTCAGACCACTAATAAACTACTCCCACCGTTTCAAGATATAAGAGATTTTAGGTGGATGTGATATATTCTATTACTACGAATCTAGAAATATCTAGATTCGTAGTAATAGGATGTATCACATTTATCTAAAATTTTTTTTTTAGGACGTAAGAGTAGTAGCTAGCTAGCTATCTTGGATTAGGATATAGGATTAGGTTTTAGGTATCATGCAGTATTAATTGTTGCACATACCTTGGAACAGAGATCGATCAGTATCACTGATTCTAGCTAGCTAGCTAGGAGTTGCTAGCTAGTGTTAGTTATAGGATGGTGCATGCATGATACATGGTGGTTGATTAGTTTAGTTAATTTGTCACGTACTACGTACGGTGCAGAGAGCGGCCGGACCAACAAAGAGCGAAGATCTGAGAAGCTTCGGCTGCTGTGTTTCTTTTATACTTAATTTCTTGCTTCCTCCCGCCCTGACCACTGACCAAACCAATCATTCCGACACCTGATTAGTATTTGCTGCTTGCTGATGGTACTGATGAAAGGTACATTAAATATTTATATATTATAAATTGATCGAAAGGAGCATTTACTTACTTTTAAAATTAAAATCGCCTACCGTGAAACGAGTGGTATTGCCAGATAGTCAACCCAGATAGCTTTATGTACTCCCAGCTTAGGCCATAACCTCCTTCTTTGTGAGGTCCCGTGTGGGATTGTGCCAAGATTTGTTCTTCTGCAGTGAGCCATGGCCATACTCCATGCCGTCGTCAAGACCTTCATCTGGAGGATAGTGCTAGAAGGACTGGATTGCTTTTTTCACTCTTTGTTTTGTCCTTTCTTGCAAAACTATATGCCTCCATGTAATTTGCCCACTCTCAAGGGGCCAACTTGTAAAACTGGCTGTACTCCCAGCTTCCGTTATAAATAATCTGAGGCAGTAGCCTCTTGGTTTAAAAAAAAAAAGATAGCTATATTTACAAGATTATATGATAACACGAGAAACACGATGCTCAATAGGTTAAGACTAATATCATGTTCGGATTTGCCAACTGGAATTCACAAGAAAAGAAGGATAAAATCTTATTGATTTTGTAACATTGGATCCGTATCCAAATTTGTGTTCAAGCTCCTTCTCTAATTGATCCAACGATGATCTCATGATAATAATAAAGCGATAATGATCCTATTCGGTTAGGTTTTGGGTTTGGGATCAGGGTGGAATATATAGGGGCATGTGGAGGTAGAAGAGGAGGTTTCCTTGGATTTAGAAGGATAATCGTCGGTGATAGACATCAAAGCCACTGGGTTAGAAGAGGGTGGTGTGGGTTGACTGAGTAGGGTTGGTGGTGAGGGGGTATCCAGAGTGGTTACCAGGTAGGGCGGTGGCAGGGGCGGAGCTACTGGGATAGGGAATACGCTGGGCAGGGGCACTTTGTTGCCATTGTCTGGCTTAGGGATGAGAAGAGGAGGTCGGTTTGGCAGGACACCGTTGGCGCCTTCCGGCTCTGATGAAGCCGACCGCGGGAAGCGTGGTGGTGGCGCATGTGGCTCAATCGGATCTTAGCAAATAGCTTGAGGGGAAGGAGAAGATAAGGTGGCTGCTACTTTAGCAACATGCATGGATCTGAAGCAATTTGGGTCGTACAACTGTGGCTGAGATGAGGGGGGTTTTCTTGCAAATGTTATATTGGCAATCCGTACTATGTTTTGAGGGCTTTGACTATACATAGATTCTTCTTAATAATGTGTGATGTAATACATCGATAACTTAAGGATCAACAATGCAACTATCATACCGTTTCCTTATGTTTGCACTATAAGATCACTCTCGGGGCTTTGTCTTAGTTGGTGTCCACAGAATTAATTTCCCTGTAAACATAAGACATGGTGCGGCACATGATCAATTTAGTGAGGGAAAAAAAAAAGAGAAACTGGTTTACACAAAAAGGTCTAGTCGTTTCTATACGATGTTCAACACGTGACGAGAGAAAGATGTTACTATCAAATTAGCATATTGGGTTAGTATAGTATGTTTTGTGTAAGTTAGATCGTATACTAGTTTCTAGATGACGTGAAGGATATAGACACTGTTGTCTTGTTGTACTGGAACTGCCTAATTAACTAGCACCAACACAACAGTGACCTAGGGAGAGCCTACTGACCACCTACAGCTACATTACTAGCTTTGTTATCGTTATGGTTAAACCATATCAGCCTCTCCTCTCTATATATTTTTTTTCATGAGCATGACTACGGTACTATTTGTTGATGGTATTCTACTACAAGTAGAAATGATCAGACTCGCTGATTTTAAAGGGTGTGATTGTATTTTTCTAACCCTCAATTTAGGCATTTTTGTCTTTTACATAATAAGGACTGATTAGATCGCTCTTGGCTGTCGCCGTCGTTCCTTGGCCATCGCCGGCCGTCTCCTGCTCCCTATCGGCTAACTGCGTGCCATACCTTGCTATCCGTCTGTGCAGCCCCTCTCCACCACCATCTACCATCCGCACGGTGAACGGGCCTCCGGCTTTAATTGCCAACGACGGGGATTCATTTGCATCATTCCTGCTCTCCTTAATCTTGATTTTGATTTCTATTGCATTGCATGGCGGCTAATGAGCCGACAGCAAGTAATTTTTGAGATATTTCTGTGTTTTAGTTTTTTTACAAGTGTTTGTGATTTAATTAATTTGTTATGCTCAGCAAGTAACTCCTATGAAACAAATATTGAAGGTAGGCTAGGAAAGGACAATCGAGTTGACTTGATGCCTTCTAATCGTCACCGCGGTCGACTCGTAATTTCAGGTTAGCGTTTGAACATAGTGGATTAGTGGTTCAATGAACATCGTACAAGGCCGGAGCTAGTGTGTTTACTGATCGTCCATAGGATAAAATCGAATAGAAGAACCATATATACGCGCCGGTAAGTCCTGCACTTCAAACAGCCTAGAGCGCCACCCTCTCGTGAATCGCCGGGAGCTCTGCGCTGCCATTTGAGCGATCAGGAATTGTGGGAGCCTTGGCACAAATCCGAACGATTTCTAATGAGTTATTAGGATTACGATTTTACCCTTCCATATATTTATTCCTATAGCAAGTATAAATGGCAACTATACCCTTCCGCAAATATTTTTTAATAGATAATAATACTCCTTTACGATTCTATTACTGTTAAATGAGATAGTAGTAGAAATAAAACTGAATCCTTTGATCAAATAATATCAACGGTTCAGATTAGACCAGTAGAAAACACCGGAGTGAGTTTTTTTTATAGAAGTAGCCTATCACGTTAGTGTTAGAGAATTCGATGTCAGCTTTTCTTTTGGATCACTAAAAAAGAAAAGGCTCATATATTCTGTTCCCTCCATCCTAGGATAAGTTTACAATTTTCCTTCTCGTTTATCTCTAAATAAATTACTTTTTAAGTAGTAATTATTATATTAGAGTTTGTGAAAGTTAGAGGAATATAACTTTACAAAGATTCGATAAAGTGAAGGTATTCTATTTTTTTAGTTTTGTATTGGTACGTGTGAAATAGATAAAAAATGGATTTGTTTTGGTAAAGTATACATATTTAATTAGTTAAGCTCATGCATGTTTCTTGATGTCCATGCCAACCCGGCCGCGAGTTCGATGCTATTAGCTGGATTGGTTTAACCGGGCCATAAAAACTTTACAATCGATCGATCGGTTCAAGCGTACATGCAAAATGAAAGCTAGACCCAGCTATATATGCTTGCATGTGTATTTTACTTTTCTTAACCCAACTATATACACCGACACACATATATATATATAGAGAGAGAGAGAGCGCGCGAGCTTCCATAGGCAGGCATGGATACGTGAACTCATGAACCTGCATTATATAGTGGGGGCAAACTGATCCATCTCCTATACATATATATGTCTATACCCCCCCCCCCCTCCCTTTTCCCTCTCCCCTGCATGGCTACATATACGTGTGTGTAGGCTGTTTTGAGTTGTAATCAATATTTTAGTAGCTTAATACTACTTAGGCTTGTTTGGATTGAAACCGGTTCATTGATAATATCAATTAGGACATTCGATCTCTACTACAATATCACAATTTAGCTTCGTGCCGGTAGCAAACCAAATATGATCAATGCAATCATACCATGCCGAACCAAAGAATTTGTATGGTGGTAATCCAAAACAACCCATATATCCTAAGGCCTTGTTCTTTTTAATTCTTTTCACCGGATTATTTGCATTACACTTCCAAAATCACATTTTCTCAAAAGAAATTGTTACATATTTTTAGATCACTTGTTAAATGTTCAGATTTATAGCCATAAATCCCTTACATTTAGGGAGGGAGAGAGTATTAATTTGTATTAAGTTTATTTATAAAAAATATTTAATTTATCCCTATAATTAAGTAGATAATCTACGATAATAATCCACTCAATAATCAAACCAAACTGAGGATTATCTTTGTGTGTGTGAATGTGTGATATCCTGTAGTTGAGACGAATATCAGCACACTTGTTATAAATTAAAACAAATTAAGCATGGATTTGCATAGCTTTAGGAGGTCAGTCTTTGCTCCTTAATTGACCCCCGGCCTCAACAATGAGGCTCTCTGTACATGCGACTCTATACAAGATAGGAGATGCTTTGCATGCCCCGTCCCTTAGGATACTCAGAAGTATCAAAGGTTAAGTTATACTAGTATATTTATACTTGTGCTACGTATAGATCATTATATATTAAAGTGGTTTTATAACTAGATCATCGAAGGTATATCAGAGGCAGGCAATTTGCTTAAACTACGAGTAATAATAGTGGATACCTTTTTTAATTCTTCAAAAAATGGGAGCTAGCTGTACATGCATGCATATTGCTAGCTATATAGTCAAGTGGTAGAAGACATGAACAGATGAGACAGAGAAAGGACGAACCATTGAACCGAGGATATCCTACGGAGAGATCTGAAGAGAATCTTGGATGGCCATATTCGTTCTGATCCAAATTAAAGAAGCTCCCCTTTTAGTATATTAAACTAGTTTTATTTTGTATCCTTCCTGTCCCCTTGAGTTCAGTCATCAGATTGAATATCATTGCATGTCATTTTTTTAATAAAAAAACTGAGACTCGAAGAGAACAGAATATGTATATAGAAGCAAGGGATCATTGCTCATCGGGTTGACTCGCGACTTACGAGCTGGTCATCCTTGGACTTTCTTATGTCCCAATTTGGCTAATTAATTTTGTTGTGATGTCGAAGGAAACTATGGTCAAATGATTCAAATGCTTGGCAAGAGCTGCAAAGTCTTCGAGCCAACAGAACTCAGAGTTCTCATATGTGACCACGTGTATCAGTTGATTGTTGAGATGCATTTGATAATGTAGTGGTAAGATGTGTGTGGTTTCAACCCTCAACTCTCATGTCCAATTCCCAACACACTCATAATTTTCTTTTTAAAAAAATGTTTGGAGGGATATCTCTCCTTCCAAATCTTATTTTTTTTTTATCAGTCTATAGTTATACACGTCAAATATATATATACTCTCCGTTTCAAAATTATTGGTAATTTTGACTTTATATCGTTTTAGCTTGATTATTACTCTTATTCTACAAAACAAAAGTTCAACTATTAAAAAAATATATTGTATCACTAAAATATGTTACAAAGTAAATACAAACATCTAAATCCCGTTCATCATAATCAAATGATTTAAAAGATATTAGTGGACAAACTAAAGCATGCTACTCAAAATTGTTAAATATTATGGAATAGAGGGAGTAGAAGGGAATATGACAAGTAGGGTAAAACATGTGTGCACCTTGCCGTCTTGTGAGTCAGCATGAGTTAAAGGTAAACGCTATTATAAGCTTCATTCCATATTATAAGTTGGTTTAGTTTTAGTTTTATCCTAAGTTAAACTTCTCTTATTTTAATCAATTTTACATTAAGAAGGCAGTAATATCTTAAAAAATATATAATGCACTAACAAGATATATTGTATGGTGCAATTTGATGCTAGATGTTCATATATCTGTTTTCAATAAATTCAGTTGAAATTAGAAAATTTTAACTTAGAACAAAACTAAAATGATATATATATAACGAAGGGAATAATTGATAGTAGCAGAGCAGTTGCTTGACACTTTTTGACGGTGACTTGACAGTAACACGAGGAATCCCTGATAGCAACAATTGTCTAGTCAAAATTAAGGTAACATTTATCCGTTGATCGATTGATAACACACACCACTATTAAAAGTTCATGTTACTAATAAAAGAATGATTAGGTAGCAGATATACTTCTTTTAGGGGCAACTAGTTGTTAGACCTTTAATTTGGAAAAGCATCAATCGGCAAGTTTTCTTTCTCAACCCTATTGGGTTGACGACTGTGGTAATATATGCCCACATACGATGGATATACTATTAACAGTGACATATATATAACTATATTAAAGGTACATGTAGTGAAATTAAATTATATTGGAAAGGGCGAGGAAATGAGAACGCACACGTACAAGCACATAGTTTATTTCATATGGCAACTGGCAACATAACGGTTCAGAGAATACTACATTTTCTTATCACCGATCGTTGTTCACCTTTCTTAGAGAAGTTAAGAACCAATCAATCATTCTCCACTTTTCAAGAACTAACATACAAACCGTACGTCATATCCTGATACCATCTTGATCGGCCGGTTGGTAGGAGGTACGGTAGAAATAAACGGGATATGAGCCGTGGTTTAGGGGTTGTTTGAGATGCAGCTTCTTCCGTAAAACTCTCTCAAACAATCTAGTTTTTTTATGCACATACTAAGAAATAATAGTTGTAAAATGTAGAAAAAGAACTACAAATATAAAAACTAGCTGGATTCCCACTTACAGAATTTAAAACTCTCCCAAATAGACTTTAGTTGGATGCTCTATATCGTTACAATTAATTGTTCGCATCCTATCTATATAATGTATAAATAGCTCATATAATTAGTTAATTGTGTATTAGTTATCTATTATGGATTTACACAATTGAGGATTCGATTTCTTATATGTAGCATACATAACGATAAATTTTTAAAAAATATGGCATTATGCCTGTTAGACCATCGATCGATCGGGTAATCAAAGAAGATGCCATTCTTCTTTGTCCTCTCTCTTACCACATCTTTACAAATTTTATACGACATCATCTCTCATACGCTAACGCCACACCACCATAGATCATGGCAATTACTATGTCATAATAATTAAGCTAATTGGAATTTTATTTATTTATTTATTATTTTTCAATTAGCGGGATAATTTTCTAAGTATTATAACATAATAGATATCTTTTCCGGTTATAAATATTTAACGTTTATGATAAGAATTTATCAAACATTTAAAACTTTAACTAGTATTTCTCAAATGCTTTTTTCTTAAAAAAAAAGTATGTGTAGATTTGCTTTCAAAAGCATTGTCGATCATAATATCATAAAACTCCTTTGATTTTATAAACATATTAACGCCTTAGATTCTATAAACTTATTTTAACATGAAATTGATAAACATGTTTTGAACCAATATTATGCTAAGTATCGAATATTTATAGTCAGAGAGAATATAAATAGGTAATGTCAATCACACAAAGACTGTATACCGATGGAAAAGGGGCATTCACATTAATGCCGTTTGTCCCGTAATACAGTACATCGTACAAATCAATCGATCCGTGGGAGCCATCAAATCTTTGGATCGAATTCGTTGATTGCTTCATCAGCGTACCATCTTGATCGAACAATCCAACAGAAATGGTCATTCTAATCTTCCATATTATAGTATGTTCAAACAAGCTGCCAGCAGAAACGGTCACTGAAATCTTCCATGTTATATTTTCATGCGTGTAGTACTAAGTTACAGACGGCTTAAATTATTGCATGTCTTCCAATTAATAAACCCGATGCGCATCATGTTGGTATCTCATCATATCACTCACTCATACGCTCTATCTATCAAGATTCAAGTGTGAAGATCCACCGAGAAAAATATTGCCTTCAATTTCTTTATTTTTTAAAAAAATTTCAATTGATTTGTGTGTCAAGAAATAGGACTTAAAGATCATGAGGACATGTCACGATTCACGAACGACTTCGAGAGTGGAGTAAGGATCTATCTATCTATTATATTATTAAAACAGCTTTGAAAGTAGACACCACGTTCGCTTTGGAGGCTAAAAATTCCCACATTAATCAGAGAAAAAGAAAAAGAAGAGTCCAACTAGAAATACAATTTAGAAATAACTGAAATTCAAAATTAAAAATAAACAATATTGAAAGAAGAGTCCATATAGAACCAAATACGAGATTAATTAAAATCCGGAATAAAAAATAAAATAAATTCTGAAATTATAAAAGAAAGAAAGACAATTCAAATATGAATACAATTTAGAAATAACTAAAATTCGGAAATAAAAATAAGCAATATTGGAAGAAGAATCCATATAGAACTGAATACGAGATTAATTAAAATTCCGAATAAAAAATAAAATAAATTCTGAAATTAGAAAAGGAAATAAGAGAGCTCATGTAGGAGGATAATTTAAAAATAACTTAAATTCGGAATTAAAAATAAGAAATATTGGAAGAAAAGTCCTTATAGAACCAAATACGAGATTAATTAAAATTCGGAATAAAAACAAAACAAATTCTGAAATTAGAAAAGAAAAATAAAAATTGGAGTACAATTTAAAAACAACTAAAATTCGGAATAAAAAAAGCAATATCGAATATCGAAAGAAGAGACTATATAGACCACAACACGGGTTTAATTAAAATTTATAATTAAAAAATAAATTAAATTCTAAAAATAAAAATAATTATAAGAGTTCATGTAGGAATACAATTTATAAATAACATAATATTTAAATAAAAAATATGAAATTTTCAAAAAACACAACCCATCCAGAAACACAATGATGACAAATGATAATAAAGAGGGGAGAAGCAACATGGTCGTAAAGGAGTAGGGTGATAGCGGTTGATGGAATATTTAAAAACTATAAACAAAACCCCAAATAGAATCTCAATAACGATTAAGAGGAGGGATGACGGATTAAAACATCACGATCACGGTGGTTGGCGAGACTTCTACAATGTAAAAAATAAACCCCAATGCTAATCACATTCGATTTATAAAATCTCAAAGATAATAAAGAGGGAAGGCAGTGGACGTAAAAACTATAAATAAAACCCAAATAGAATCCCAATGACGATTAAGAGGAGAGATGACGGGCAACCCGTTAAGCAGCACAATCACGTGGTTGGTGGGACTTCTAGAAAGTAAAAAAATAAACCACAATGATAATCACGTTTGATTTTTAGAATCTCAATGATAATTAAAAGGAAATGCATCGAGGGACCATAGAGGAGTATAATAACGATGTCGCTAACGGTTTGGCAGGACTTCTTGAAAGTTAAAAATGAACACCGACGATAATTACGTTTAATTTTTAAAATCTCAATGACAATAAAGAGAGGAGGTGGTGGACGAGCCGTAGAGTAGAGTGGCAGCGTTTGATGGGACTTCCAAAATTATAAAAATGAAAATCAACGAGATAATTGACTCTAAAATTTGGAAGGTCCAATTTTTAAGTTCCAATGAGGATGAATAGAAGCCATAGTAGATCGAGCAAGCAAATAAAAGGGTGACAAAGGAGTAAGAGGTAATGACTGGTGTGACTTTTAAAAACTATATAATTAGAAACATGGAGATGATATGGTTAAGTCTTTTAAAGTCCTAAGATAACAAGGTAGCTATTTAATAAATTTTAAATAAACTCATATGTAGGAAGATAATTTTGTATAGATACTAGCCACGCAATTGCCGGGTCATCCAACTAGAAAAAGAAATATGGAGGTGATAAGATTCAATCTTTTAAAGATAACAAGATAGCTATTTAACAAATTTTAAGTAAACTCATATGTAAAAAAAAGATAATTATGTACGGTGTGGATATTATGGTACCCATATACCCACAGATATAGAATATCCGACTGAATATAGGGGTATGTCATGTAAATAGAATATAAGTAGTACTAGGACTCGGGTATATTATTACCTTGTTTGTTAAGGTATAGCCCGGATGCCTAGTATGGTAAGATTGTAAATCAATTAGGAAAAATCTAGACCGTGTCGGACTAGATCTTGTCTTGTAAATCCTCATCCTCCGGGTATATAAGGAGGATAGGGGACCCCTTGGGGACATAAGCTTTTCGTAAGATCAATACACAACTCGGAGACAAAACCCCCGAAACAGGAGTAGGGTATTACTTCTTCGTGAAGGTCTGAACCTATCTAAACCCTTTGTCTCATAACCCATCTACTTTTCCGTCTTGACTGCCACCCCCTTTTCTTATTGCCGAAATCTAGTTTCGACAGTTGCGCGCCAGGTAGGGGTGCGTCAAGTTTCATCGCCAATCAAGTGAGATGGGATCTTCATTAGGCATCGACGACTTCGTCTTCCCGCCCGGGCAGGCGTACCGTTTCGACAGCCTCGACTTCATCACCAACAACTTCGGCAAGATTACTCTCCTCGACTCGGTCCCAAGCCAGTCGGGAATAGATCGCATCTCTTGGCCATTCGGGTTACCGAATACGGCTGAGATCAGCGCCAAGACGCAGTTAGGGAGAGATCGCATCTCTCAGCCACTGGGGTTACCGAACATGGCCGAGACCAGCGCCAAGATTTCTTCCCACTGCGTGACATCAAACCACTCGAGAAAGGCGTCTACATCGACTTCACTTCCTTCGTCAAGCACACTTCAAGACAACCAGATTTATCCTACCATCATCATGGAGTTACCAACAGATCCAATAATTGGGTCTGACCTCAGGGACATCAACGTCGTTCTACCAAGACTCGGATATTGCTCTTCCACCGAACTCGTCGCCTACGCCAGCTCCTCGGAGGAAAGCGTACATGGCAACCCACCCGGCGCCGAAGCTGCTGACCATGCCAACTCCGACGACAACTACACACCGGTTTTCAATGGCATTTTCATGGCCAACAATGAGACCGATGCTGAAATAGCCGCAAGACTACAGGCGGAAGGAGCAGCCCGAGTTGGGGTCGAACAAGAAAGGATTCTACTGGAGCAAGAATGTGTCAGACTTCAAGAAGACAGAGCCAGACTTGAACAAGAGCGGCAAGCCCAAGCAGAACAAGAGCGACAATGAGGGAAGCTGAGGAGGCAAGACACAGAGAAGATGAAGAACGCAGAAATCGAGATCTAGCTATGGCAGGACGCAGGGCAAGAAACGCAATCGGGCAAACCGTGGTCGACAATACCAACGTTTTCCTTACACCGCAACAAAACGCAGTCGGGGCAGTAACCCTCCTTGACGCGTTACTCACTGCAGCTCCAGCTCATATCACCCCGATCATAAATCAAGTCAAGACCTTGGTTGCAGCAATAGTGCCACGTGCCGATTCCAGTCGGCGACTCAGCGAATCAACTTCAAAGGCACCAAGCGGCAGTCGTGCACCTCCATCAAGAGTCAGAGATAGCAGGAGCAAAACCAACTCGCGCGCCGACCACCACAGTGGGGCACGTCGAGACCAGTCGGTCCACTCGCCCGCAGCCAACTTTGCCCGACCGCCAACCATACCAGAGATCGACGACATCCATCCGACTACCAAAGTCCACCCAGGCCGTCAATCGACCTAAGGGACACCCTCAATCAGAGACGACGAGAGAGGGGAATCACAATTCAAGACGATGATGATTGCGATGGGGTTCCAGCTTTCACCAGAGATCTGCGTCGAGTGAATTGGCCGACTGGTTTCAAGCCGACTGGCATCGAGAAGTACGACGGCAAAACCGACCCAGAGTCATGGTTAACCGTCTACACACTCGCAATTCGCGCAGCAGGAGGAGACAGCAAAGTCATGGCAAATTATCTACCGGTGGCATTAACCGACTCAGCCAGAAATTGGCTCGCTGGATTGCCAAAAGGCACAATTGATTCCTGGAACAAACTCCGTGATCACTTCGCCGCCAATTTCCAGGGCACTTTCGAGCGTCCTGGGACTCACTTCGAGCTATACAACATCGTCCAGAAGCCGGACGAAACCCTCAATGAGTACATACGATGTTTCTCCGAGAAGCGCAACAAGATCTCCGACATCACTGACGAAAATATCATCGCCGCATTTACACGGGGGCTACGCAATGATCTTATGATCGAAAAATTTAGCCGCAAACCTCCAAGGACAGTCAAGCAAATGTTCGAGAAGGCAACCGAGTACGCCAAGTCCGACGACGTAGTTAAAGCATCAAGACAGTCGGCAGGCACCTGGAAGAAGAAGGACCACGACACAACGGCGGGGCCCAGCGGGAGCAACACGAAGCACAGAGAACGCAAGCGCAAACCTGAGGATCTGGTCGCTACAGCTTCAAATCAAAACTATCAGAGCCAGCGCCCTCGAGTCAACTCCTACGACAAAATCATGAACGGTCCATGCACGCACCACCCCGGCAAGGGACACGCGTCCAAGGACTGCTTCATCTACAAACAGTTTGCGGAGAAATATGCCGCCCAAACCAAGAAGCCAACCGAAGGAGAAGACACTTCAACTCAGAAGAAGAAAGATGATGAGGAGCCAAGCCAAGGAGCGTATCAAGACCCCAGGAGCGAGCTCAACCACATTTTCGGCGGTCCGCTCGCCTACGAGTCCAAGAGGAAGCAAAAACTCACCGACAGAGAAGTCAACGCGACGCAACCTGCAGTCCCCCAATATCTGCGATGGTCGGAGGTCCCTATCAAGTTTGACCGCTCGGATCATCCCGACCGAGTGGTCCACCCGGGGCGGTACCCCCTAGTACTAGACGCAGTCGTCCGCAACGTCAAGTTGAAGCGCACCCTTATCGATGGCAGCAGCGCACTCAATATTATCTTCGCCAAGACTCTGGATGAGATGCAGATTCCTCGATCCGAGATGAAGCCGAGTAACGCCCCGTTTCACGGAGTCATCCCGGGGCTATCTTCAACACCACTCGGCCAAATCACTCTCCCGGTGACCTTCGGGACCAAGGAGAATTTTAGGACAGAGAACATCAGCTTCGAGGTAGCCGACTTCGAGACGGCCTACCACGCTATACTCGGGCACCCGACGTTAGCCAAGTTCATGGCGATCCCCCACTATACCTACATGATGATGAAGATGCCAGGGCCACGTGGAGTCATATCCTTACGGAGCGACGTCAAGCAAGCCCTTACATGCGACAAGGACAGCTGCGAGTTAGCCCAATCTCGTGAGAGATCAGTCGGTCAGCAGGAAGTCCGACTAGCTGCATCAACATCACAAGATGGAGAGATTCCAGTCAGCAAGGTGGCCAAAACCGGAGAAGGCGATGCCAAGACGAAAAAAATCCCCCTAGATCCTTCTGATCCTACGAAAACTGCTGTAATAGGCGCTGAGTTAGATAGCAAATAGGAAAGCACGCTCATCGCCTTTCTTCAAGCTAATAAAGATATTTTTGCCTGGAAGCCATTTGATATGCCTGGTATTCCTAGAGAGGTGATTGAGCACTCTTTAAATGTCAGAGAAGACGCTAAACCTATCAAACAACAACTCCGCCGATTTGCACAGGACAGAAGAGAAGCTATCAAGGAGGAATTGACCAAGCTGTTAGCAGCAGGATTTATCAAAAAGGTCTATCATCCCGACTGGCTCGCAAACCCGGTACTGGTTCGCAAGAAGACTGGCCAATGGCGCATGTGCGTCGACTAAACAGATTTAAACAAGGCTTGTCCTAAAGATCCTTTCGGCTTACCCAGAATAGATCAAATGGTGGATTCAACAGCCGGATGTGAACTACTCAGTTTTCTTGACTGTTACTCGGGTTATCATCAAATCAGCCTTAAGGAGTGTGACTGCTTGAAGACTTCGTTCATCACCCCGTTCGGCGCCTACTGCTACATAACTATGCCTTTTGGGCTGAAGAACGCAGGGGCTACATACCAACGCATGATTCAACGATGCCTCGCAACACAACTTGGACGGAATGTGGAAGCCTATGTCGATGATGTTGTCATCAAGACCAAACAGAATGACAACTTGATTCAAGATCTGGAGGAGACATTTGCTAACATACGCGCCTTCAGGATGAAGTTGAACCCTGAGAAATGCATCTTCGGAGTACCGTCAGGGAAACTACTTGGTTTCATGGTATCTCGAGGAGGAATTGAAGCCAACCCAGAAAAGATCAACGCTATATTGAACATGATGCCGCCGAGTTCTCAGAAGGACGTCCAAAAGCTTACCGGGTGCATGGCTGCTCTAAGCAGATTCGTTTCAAGACTTGGAGAGCGCGGGATGCCTTTTTTCAAGTTACTCAAGAAGACTGACGATTTCCAATGGACACCGGAAGCACAAAAGGCGTTTGACGATTTCAAGACCTTCTTGACAAGTCAGCCGGCGCTAGCTTCACCACTGTCGCAAGAACCATTGCTTCTTTATGTATCAGCAAGTGCCAAGGTGGTGAGCACAATTTTAGTCGTTGAGCGTGAAGAGGATAACCGTACCCAAAAGGTTCAGCGACCAGTCTACTTCGTTAGCGAAGTACTTGTTGATTCCAAAACCCGATACCCTCAAGTGCAGAAATTGCTATATGGAGTTCTGATCACTGTCAGGAAGTTGGCTCATTATTTCCAAAGTCATCCAGTCACAGTGGTTACATCGTTCCCACTCGGCGAGATCCTCCGCAACAAAGAGGCAACTGGCAGAATCGCCAAATGGGCCCTAGAGTTGATGCCCCTGGATATAACCTTCAAGCCTCGAGTTTCAATCAAATCACAAGTGCTAGCCGACTTCGTCGCCGAGTGGACCGAGTGCCAAGACGACGTCCTAGCAGAAAAAATTGAATACTGGACAATGCACTTCGACGGATCAAAGAGGATTTCTGGGTGCGGGGCAGGGGTTGTTCTGATCTCCCCGACTGGAGAACGCCTCAGCTATGTTTTATGGATTCACTTCCCAGCATCCCACAACGTAACAGAATACGAAGCACTCCTGCATGGATTACGGATCGCCATATCTCTAGAGATTCGCAGGCTGATAGTCCGAGGAGATTCCCAACTTGTGGTCAACCAAGTGATGAAAGACTGGACATGCCTTGACGACAACATGGCGGCCTACCGACAGGAAGTGCGCAAGCTTGAGGATAAATTCGACGGGTTGGAGTTAACCCATGTTCTCAGACACAACAATGAAGCAGCCGACCGACTGGCTAATTTCGGATCAAAAAGAGAAGCAGCTCCATCGGATGTTTTTGTTGAGCATCTCTACCAACCTACAGTTTCAAATATTTCAACCACCAAGGAAGAAGTAGCAGAACAAGTTCTAATGCTCGACACCGACTGGAGAGCACCTTTCATCAACTATCTGAAGAATGAAGAGTTGCCTCCCGACAAAAATGAAGCTAAACAAATTCATCGCCGCTCCAAGACCTATGCCCTGGTGGAAGAGGAATTATACAAGAAAAGTCCATCCGGAGTATTGCAAAGATGCATCTCCATCAAAGATGGCATACAACTTCTCAATGACATTCACTCGGGAGTATGCGGGAATCATGCGGCGGCAAGGACCTTAGTCGGGAAGGCGTATCGACAAGGCTTTTTCTGGCCCACAGCAGTCAGCGATGCAGATAAAATTGTTTGCACATGTGAAGGTTGTCAGTTCTTCGCCAAACAGACACACTTGCCAGCCCAGGAGTTACAAACTATTCCCCTCTCTTGGCCTTTCGCGGTTTGGGGACTGGACATGGTGGGCCCTTTCAAAAGGGCACAGGGCGGATACACTCATCTGTTTGTCGCAGTGGATAAATTCTCCAAGTGGATTGAGGCAAAACCAGTGGCGACCATCACAGCGGATAAAGCGCGCGACTTCTTCATCAACATCGTGCACCGTTTTGGCGTGCCGAACCGGATCATTACTGACAATGTAACTCAGTTTACTGGTGGCGTTTTCAAAGATTTTTGTGAAGACTTTGTTATCAAAATCTGCTATGCTTTAGTCGCTCACCCAATGAGTAATGGCCAAGTTGAGCGCGCAAATGGCATGGTAGTTCAAGGAATCAAGACTCGAGTTTTCGACAGGTTGCGTCCGTATGCTGGCTGGTGGACAGAAGAATTGCCCTCAGTTTTGTGGTCACTGCGAACAACCCCAAGTCAGGCTACGGGCCAGTCACCTTTCTTCTTGGTATACGGCGCAGAAGCCATGTTGCCGAGTGAGATGGAGTTCGAGTCTCTACGAGTCCGCAATTTCAATGAAGAACGCCACAACTCTGACAGAATTGATGATCTTATCCGACTGGAAGAAGCAAGGGAAGCAGCACTAATTCAGTCGGCTAGATATCTTCAACGTCAAATTACGCACCTTCATAGTCGGCGATATGGTTCTACGGAAGATTCAAACAACTAAAGACAGGCACAAATTGTCTCCCTTGTGGGAAGGGCCATTCATAATAGCAGAAGTTACTCGTCCAGGAGCCTACCGACTTAAGCGTGAAGACGAAACCATGGTGGACAATTCATGGAATATAGAGCATCTTCGACGATTCTACGTTTGAAAGCTATTTTGTACATTTTTCCTTCAGACTGCCCACTCACTTGTCTCAGCTGAGTGGCCAGTCGGGGGCTACTGATATTTGTTCATGACTTGTCATTGACCCTGTTTAAATCTAGGTCCAGCAGATAAGGACTAAAATTTTTTCAATGATTGTAACAAGTTCTAGGCTTGGAGCAGTCAGACAAAAATTTTAAGAAATTTGAAACTGGATCTTTGGTTTACTACATGGCATAAATGAGTCATTATACATTACTAAGAATATTGTACATCATTCTATACAAGATATTATCTAAGTCTACGACTGGAAATTCTCCAAGAAATCTGCGGCAAGCTTTTCTGCTGAGTCCTGAGCCTGGTTGATCAACTCCATAGCTTGTTCGTCAGACGTCCCGTCAGCAAAGCCATCCCCGACTGCATCAATCTCAACCCGGGGATACAGCGACTTCACTATTGCTAGAGCCTGGCTGGCACCCATTGTAGCAGCATCTTTGATATTACTGAAGTACTTCGCTAGAGCAGTACGAAGACCTTCAAAGATTTGGACCGCATCCTCCTGACTGGTTCCAAGACCGTTTTGGAAGATGGCGTTTAGTACTGGAGCAGCGGCATTGGCAATATCGTCCCGAACGCTTTCTACCTTCTTTACCCTCTCAGCGAAGACTTCAAATTGGGCTCTGGTTTTGACTTTGTGTTCTACAAGACAGAAAAGGATTTCAGCTATATGATATTATTTCAATTCACTCGATAAGGATCATATTGTACCTTCGAGGGCGTCTTTAGCTTCAAGCTTGCCAGCTGCCAATTGAGCATTAACTCCTTCAAGCTTTTTAACTTGGGCAGTCAAGGCCTCTATTTTAGTAGCTTGAGCTGCAGGACAACAGACAGATTAAATCAGGTATACAGACTGGATGAGCAGCAAAATTATAACAGAGTGACTCTTACCTCCAATTGTGCCTCTATAGTTGAAACTGGCATGCATAAGTTGATTGATCTGGTCCTTTAACTTTCTTTCTTTGACTTGAGCATCCTCTCGGGTTTTCGCCAGCTCAGCTTGGATTCTCTCAAGATTCTCGAGGTGAGGCACAAGTTTTTCCAATGTGCTTGTTTTGGCCTCATTCCTCATATGGATTCTCTGGATAATGCATTAAATAAGCAACACAGCTAGAATAAGACAAATGAGTACAAGAAGCAATACTCACATTCATTAGACGGGTGGACTCGGTCAGATTTTTCTTCAATAGTTCGAACTCGTCGTCTTCACCTTGACGATTGATGATGATACCTTGTATATTGTCGTCTTGATCTCTCTATTGAAGTTTAGTCGGAGGAAAGGAGTCCTCTACTGCTTTTATCCTTGGGATCACTTCTTCGTTGTCATCGATCAATGGGCCTAGTTTGCGGATTATGAGATAACTGAAACGCAACAGGAAAATCAAATTAAAACCGAGCTATACGACATACCAGATATTATTTTGGAGCTCTTCTTTGGGGTTTTCCCCAGATCGCCGACTGGATCACTTGTCATGCTTGTTTCAGCGGAAGCCGGTGGAGGAACCTTGGACGTTTTCTCTTTATTTTTCTCGGGAGTCAGTCCTTGGTTAGAATCTTTTGGATCCCTCCCGGCTGGCTCGGCAGGCGCTTCAGTAGTACCAGTCGGGACATCATTTTCCCCTACTTGATTCCCTGCTGGAGGATCAATTTCAGGGACGCTAATGTCTTGCTCCGACTGGTTGCCAGTCGGGGGCTGGACTTCGGCAGTATTGATTGTTTTCCCCGACTGACTATAAACTCGGGGCTCGGGCCGTGACTCGCTTGGTATTGTGACAGGCGGCACGTCACCCTTACTACCCAGATCAATGTCTTGGGGTTTTCTGAAGATCGACAGATTTCAACATTAATATATATTTCAAGGAGTCAAAGATAAAAGGATGATAGCAAGAGCGGTACCTTGTGGATTTTCGAATTTTTGGTGCGGGCCGACTGGCTGGAGATTTTGCTGGAGCCGGCTTGGTGTTTGTTTGTGTTTCAGTCTGCTCATCTTCGGAGTCACTGCAGACTAGTTTCCTCTTCTTCAGCTTCTGCTTAGGGATATTTTCCTCAACAGCTCGTTTACTCTTCCCGGCTGGGTTGACTTTTGGGCCACCAGTCGGGTGAGGCTTTTTTGGGGCAGATTCTTCACGGGCAGGAGCTGGAGGATTTGAGGAGAAGCGTTTGTTGCCCTATTCAATAGATTAAACCAATGAGATAAGCTAATAGACAGTTTGGCAACAGTGAAATGAAAGGTTAGCGGATTTTTACCTCAGGAGGGGGCCGCACCAGGCCATATGGAGTCACCGGGAGCTTGTGGCTATAGTCGACAGCGATCCCAGATGAGAACACTTTGTACATCCGGTTACACATGATTTTGTAGTCAATAGAATCCGGGTCCTCACGGTTGGGATCCGACTGCCCCTCGTACTCGTACGCCGGTTTGCTCCTCTCTTTAATTGGGGCCAGTCGGCATTTGATGAAGTGCTGAGTGACCTGCTCCCCTTGTAGGCCTCTCTGCTTGATTTCCATTAGTCGAAGTAGCAGCTCATTGGCCTGGGCTAGTTCGTCGCCGTCCGGGAAGTTTTTCCAATTTTCATGTGGGATAGGAGGAAGACCAACGAACTTGGGAAGACTTGGAGAAGGATTTGAAATATAGAACCAGTTGGAGTACCATCCTTTATTGGAAGTTTTAAAAGGAAGAGAGAAGTATTTCTGGGTCAGAGTTCCCCGCAGCTGAAATCCAGACCCGCCGACTACACACGGGTTGTTTTTGTCAGGCTAGGGTTTGAGGTAGAAGATGCGTCGGAATAAAGCAAAATGTGGTTTGATGCCAAGGAAAGCTTCGCAAAGGTGGATGAAATTGGCAATGTGGAGTATAGAGTTGGGATTCAAGTGATATAATTGTATTTTGTAAAAAGAAAGAAGACCGCGGAAGAAAGAAGAGGCTGGAAGAGCAAAGCCAGAGTAGAAGAACGAGGAGAATACCACGATTTCGCCGGTGTCGGGGGTCGGAAAATCTTCGCCATATGTAGGGCGCCACCCGATGATCTCCTTTGCAGGAAGAACTCCGTCCTTCACCATCTCCAGTAGATTTGATTCCTTCACATCGGACTTCGCCCACTGTTCAAAGGGGATTTCTCTCTCCTCGGCCATGGATGAGATTTGGATCTGAGCAAAGTGTTTCGGTTTTTGCGGATGCGATGGAGGAAAGTTTGGGATGGAGGTGAACCGCAGGGAGGCTTGATGTATGGGATTGAAGTTTGGCGCTTGTGCGCGCGAGGATTTGGAACCCTAGTTTGCTGATACTGTGCGCGGTTTGGGGATTTTTGGTGAAGAAGATGAAGCGGTAGATGTTTTAACGGTTAGGTCAGTGATCTCGTGCGCGGAGTGGGCCGAAGATTGCGGCTTAATTATGGCTAACAAAATATGGAAAGTCTGATATATGTCCCTAGGGGCTTAATACTTTCTGTGATGAATGGAAGGGAAATATCGAAAATATTTAACATTGTTGCTACTTAAACTCTTCAGAGAGCATACAATGCAAATCATATCACGTCAGTGAGCATATCAAATTAACCAAGTATTATTGCTTCGGTTGTTAATCATTTTTGATTAATCTAAGCGATTGGAGAATCTTGTAAAGGATTTCTACCACGTATGTCCTAATTTCAAACAAATGTACACGTAAGTGTGCACTTTGCCACGTAAGTGTGCACTTTTATTGACCAATATTGAGGCTTAGGCTGATTATATATATTTTGGTCATTTTTCAGGCGGTTGGTAAATCCTTTATGAGTTTTATTTACTCGGATTTTATACCACATATGTCCTATAATTCCCAAATAAGGTGAAGTCATGTGTCCTTAGGGGCTAAAACACATTTATTTTAATAATGTGGATATAATATGACTAACTGTTTGGGAAGACTTATGATTATGATATAAACCACTTGGCTGGTGTATTTTTATTAATTCTGACTATATGTTTAGTTTTTCCAACTAAGCACATAGTCGGGGGCTACACCTAATTAGGTGCATCTAGTCGATGCACCTGGAGATATTTTTTGAAATTTTTCAGCCCTTTACAGTCGCGCGATTTGGATTTGGCGCCCAGGAGATCATGGCAGAGATAATCGAAGTACTTGGAGCTGATGGCTTTCTATTGAAGAGAAGATTGTCTCGTCGACTGCAAAGGTCTCAGGGGCTACTGTGGATATTATGGTACCCATATACCCACAGATATAGAATATCCGACTGAATATAGGGGTATATCATGTAAATAGAATATAAGTAGTACTAGGACTCGGGTATATTATTACCTTGTCTGTTAAGGTATAGCCCGGATGCCTAGTATGGTAAGATTGTAAATCAATTAGGAAAGATCTAGACCGTGTCGGACTAGATCTTGTCTTGTATATCCTCATCCTCCGGGTATATAAGGAGGATAGGGGACCCCTTGGGGACATAAGCTTTTCGTAAGATCAATACACAACTCGGAGGCAAAACCCCCGAAACAAGAGTAGGGTATTACTTCTTCGTGAAGGCCTGAACCTGTCTAAACCCTTTGTCTCATAACCCATCTACTTTTTCGTTTTGACTGCCACCCCTTTTCTTATTACCGAAATGTAGATTCAATCTTTTAAAGAATAAACCACAATGACAATCACGTTCGATTTTTAGAATCTCAATGATAATTAAAAGGAAATGCATCGAGACACCGTAGAGGAGAGTATAATAACGATGTCGCTAACGGTTTGGCAGGACTTCTAGAAAGTTGAAAATGAACACCGACGATAATTACGTTTAATTTTTAAAATCTCAATGACAATAAAGAGAGGAGGCGGTGGACGAGCCGTAGAGTAGAGTGGCAGCGTTTGATGGGACTTCTAAAATTATAAAAATGAAAATCAACGAGATAATTGACTAAAATTTGGAAGGTCCAATTTTTAAGTTCCAATAAGGATGAATAGAAGCCATAGTAGATCGAGCAAGCAAATAAAAGGGTGACAAAGGAGTAAGAGGTAATGACTGGTGTGACTTTTAAAAACTATGTAATTAGAAACATGGAGATGATATGGTTAAGTCTTTTAAAGTCCTAAGATAAGAAGGTAGCTATTTAATAAATTTTAAATAAACTCATATGTAGGAAGATAATTTTGTATAGATACTAACCGCGCAATTACCGGGTTATCCAACTAGAAAAAGAAATATGGAGGTAATAAGATTTAATCTTTTAAAGATAACAAGATAGATATTTAACAAATTTTAAGTAAACTGATATGTAAAAAAAAAAAAGATAGGAATCAATATAGCAACATTGGTGTAGAGAGAATGTAATTAATCCTAGTTGTGAAGGAGCGCCGTGGTGGAGTTGGATGAAAAAAAAAACATTTTCATGGTCTAATTTTTATGGCTATCTTTGTGATTGTTAGCATGAAAATTGATGGTGAATCCTGCATGCATGGCCATTTGGCCAATCTGAAGTTGGTTTTGCGACACCATTATGACAACAATAGATCTATAGGTGGAAAAACGAGATAACTGACACATAAATCTACTTTACCACGAACGGTACATACATCAGTTACTCAAAATTAATTACATGACGTAACGGCAGAGAATCTGCTTATTGGGTGAACTAGCATAACGTACACACTCCATAGTACGAGTCGTAAACTGAGAAACATATATATAAATGAATAATTACGCAATTGTGCCCGAAATTTGCGTTCTCTGAATTGATGCACTCGTCCCCTACCCGGTCGGCGGCCGTACGGCCCATCATTCTCAGTACGTACTCCTCTCCTCCCCAGTTGAGCGCGTCGCGTCGGCAGCGCGCAGGCGCTTATCACGCCGTTGATTAGTTTAATCAACGTACCATCTGAAATCGACCACAAATTAACCTCCACGACGGCGTTACGACGTGCTGTGTGGGCCGCCACATCGCACGCCGCCTCACGTGCTCATGGGGCCCCACCATTGGAGAGCCACGCTGGATCCACGTGGCTACCTCTCTCGCGCTTTCGTTCTCCGTGCCGCCGCCGGTGGTCCCACCGCTCTCGGCGGCGGTGGTGAACACAAATATCGCGCGATAAGCCGTTAAACCGTTAATTAAACCAACACAACACAAGTGCTCACCGTGGGATCATAGCACATCTTAAATGATCAAACGGTGGCTACGGATTGTTAAAAAAAAAAAAAACAAATCTCCCATCCGGCGCTATAAAAAGGCCCCCTTCCCGTGCGTGTCAACAAACAAACTCAAACTCAAACTGCACTTCCCTTTTCAGCTCTCCTCCAACCTCAATTTCACCCCATTTTGCCATCCCAACATACACACAACACACTACGTACAGGTAAACGTGCCTCATGGACTCGTCGCCGTCCGGCGGCTGGCTGCTGTACGTCTCCCTCGCCGCCAAATGCGGCGGCGAGCCTTACCGCGTCGTCGGCTTCGTCGCCGTCTTCCTCCTCGCCTTCGCCGTCACGTCGCTCCTGCACTGGGCGTCGCCGGGTGGCCCGGCGTGGGGGAGGTACTGGTGGAACAAGAGGGGTGGTCTTGGCATTGGTGCCGCCATTCCTGGTCCCCGTGGGTTGCCCGTGCTCGGCAGCATGTCGCTCATGACCGGCCTCGCGCACCGGAAGCTCGCCGCGGCGGTGGAGGGCTCGCCGGCGAGGCGGCGTCTCATGGCGCTCTCGCTCGGCGAGACACGGGTGGTGGTCACCGCTGACCCTGACGTCGCGAGGGAGCTCCTCGCCAGCGCGGCGTTCGCCGACCGGCCGGTCAAGGAGTCCGCGTTCGGGATGCTGTTCCACCGCGCCATCGGGTTCGCGCCCTACGGCACGTACTGGCGCGCGCTCCGCCGCGTCGCGTCCACGCACCTCTTCTCGCCGAGGCAGGTGTCCGCCTCCGCGGCGCAGCGCGCGGTGATCGCGCGCCAGATGGTGGAGGCCGTGAGGTCGGCCGCCGCCGCCGGCGTCGTGGTGGCGCGGCCGTTCCTGAAGCGCGCGTCGCTGCACAACGTGATGTGGTCGGTGTTCGGGAGGAAGTACGAGCTGGCGGCGCCGGAGAGCGAGGAGACGGCGGAGCTGAGGAGCATGGTGGACGAAGGCTACGACCTCCTCGGCCAGCTCAACTGGTCCGACCACCTCCCTTGGCTCGCGCCCTTTGACCTCCAGAAGACGCGGTCCAGGTGTTCGTCCCTTGTCCCCCGTGTCAACCGCTTCGTCACCCGCATCATCGACGAGCACCGCGCCCGTCTCAACCTCGCCGCCGTCGACTTCACCGACGTCCTTCTCTCCCTCCACGGCAACGACAAGCTCTCCGACGCCGACATGGTCGCCGTCCTCTGGGTACGTATGTACACTACTACTGTAGTAATCAAGCACTCGATCATCACAAGCTTAATTAGGAAATCAAACTAATAAGCAAACTGATAATTAATTTTAATTTTGCAGGAGATGATCTTTCGAGGGACGGACACGGTGGCGGTTCTGATAGAGTGGATCATGGCGAGGCTCGTGCTGCACCAGGACGTGCAGGCCAGGGTCCATGACGAGCTGGACCGAGTGGTCGGGTCGGACCGGGCAGTGACCGAGTCGGACGCCGCCAAGCTGGTCTACCTCCAAGCGGTGATTAAAGAGGTGCTACGCCTCCACCCGCCGGGCCCACTGCTCTCGTGGGCACGCCTTGCCACGTCGGATGTACACGTCGGCGGGTTCCTCGTTCCCTCCGGGACCACCGCCATGGTGAACATGTGGGCCATAACCCATGACCCTAAAATCTGGTCCGATCCAACCGAGTTCAAGCCAGAGAGGTTCGTTACAGGGCTATCGGATCATGTCGCAGAGTTTCCAATAATCGGGTCAGATCTCAGGCTCGCGCCGTTCGGGTCAGGAAGGCGAAGCTGCCCTGGCAAGTCGCTCGCCATCGCCACCGTCGGATTCTGGGTTGCCACGTTGCTACACGAGTTCGAGTGGCTTCCGCCATTGGATAAGCCATGTGGCATCCACCTGTCGGAGGTGCTGAAGCTATCGTGCGAGATGAGAACCCCGCTGGAGGCGAGGCTAAAGCCGCGACACAAGGTGTGATGATGTGCCACCACTGCCACGTGGGACTAAGACGAGGAGAGAGAAGCCGACTTCTATTTCCTTCTAGTGCTTGCTGAGCTGTGTAAATGTAAAGTGTCCCGCTTTAAGTGAAGAAATGCTCCTACGTTGTACGTAGTATTGTACACTAGTAGGATGTAGTGCTGGTATTTCTGTGTGTTTTGCACGTCCTAATTAAGTAGTAGTAGCTGATAATAATTAGTTACTCTGCTATTTAGTCATAGTTAACTACCTACGTGCAGGAGATGAGAGCGACAGTTTTTTTTTTTTTTTTTTGTTTAACGCATGCGTAGCTCGGTATGCCCATCTCTATCCTAAGCGCACGCGTGCGTGTGTAATTATTGTCAGATGTATGTTGTTTTCAATAATAATGTACATATTTTTGGAGAGGTCGATCTTCCATTAGGAAGTGATCGCTGCATGCTTACCTCAAATCTGTCTTTAACTGTCAAAGCAAGAATCTTTTCAGCTTCTTGGTCAAATATGGGTTTGTCTTGGGGGAAATTTGGATGCATGGGACCATGCATTTCTGAATATTTTGATCGATCATGCATGAGTATAAATGCTACTAGTAGTAGTAGCAGCAGCTAACTCAATCATGGACCAGTACTGCAGATACATGTAATCTGTACCATCAGGTTGCTGTCAAGCTACATGGCATGAGAGAATCTTTAATCGCTGATCTAAACTGTACAGTAAAGTTATCACTGTCGTTTAACAGAAATCTCTTACAGCTCGATCGTCGATCATCTGAAACCGTTGTCTGTTCGTTCGTTAGTACAACCTGAACCTGCTAGGGTTCGACTGAAACTGTGGTTTGATGGCTGCGTTAACCATGCCTGACGAGGTCAAGAATACGATGTGACCGAGCTAACCACTGTACTTGCCTCCGGCCTGTCGTCCCAGCCACACGAAGGGAGAAAGCAAACACACCTGGTCGATTAGATCGTGTATCTGAAGCCGAAAGCTCTGCACAACACGACATACAAACACTGATGCAGGTTGCTAGCATGAAGCATCTTTTAGCTGCTAGATTTTATCCCCTCGCAGATCGAAGCAGGCCACATATCTTGAGATCCAATTAAAAAAGGTTACAAAAAAAAGGGAGATCGAAGCAAGATTGTGTTCTTGCGTTGAGATGCTTCGTCAGGGATGATAGCGGCGTGCATGGCGCAACTAGCAGCTAGCTGCTTATCTCCATCAGAACTTCATCTTCTACCTGCTGCTGCTGTGTAATAATATTTAGTACTGTATAAATACTATATATGTATGGATGTATGATACTAGTATGCATGATGATGAAGTAGATCGATGTGGGTTGCGATCTTGCTTTCTTGATAAAGCAGGACAGCAACTTTCGAGTCATCGCTACCCAAGCGTGTGCCTTTCCTTATCGCACGCACCCAGAGATCGATCGAGTTGCTGTCCACCATGGATGTGCCACTTCAATTCCCCAGCCCAAGTTGCAAAGCTAAAATCGACGCATTTCCGCACACGAGGAAATTATTAGCCAAGTCTTTTAATTTGGCATAAATTCAGGAGCAGTGAATTAGTGATATCTGCAGATACCGCGCGCGGCCATTGGCATCAAGAATATTCATATATGACATGCTTATGCTTAGCTAGCATCTCATGCGGCATGCCCTAATTTTCTCGACCTTATTATGACACACCTAGATCGATCGTTCGATCTTCAGTTTGATATGCTATAGACGGGTTTCATATCATCGCATCGTGAGCTAATAACCAAGCATGGTTTTCAGATATTAGCAGCAGAGAAAGATAATTAAGGAATATTCAGATATGCATAATATTCTTCAGATATCATCATCAGAAGAGAAGAAGCTACTAGCAGTATATATTCTTGTGCACATGTGCTATATATCAAAATGAGATATGCATAAAAATTGCCACTTGGTCACTTGCTGATGAGGAGAAAGGTACTACTCCTACCAATGCTAACCAATAGTAGCACAGTCCCTGGGTGCATCAGAGAGAGTGGTAGTATAGCTTTTTTTATTTAGCTGGGGTGGCAAAGGAGGTGATCATAGATAGCCCTGTCTCTGCACTATCTCATCAGCTAAGATCGAGCAACAGATTATTCAGGCAAGGTCAGCTACGTGCTCACACTCACCTGGCTGGCTCTGGCTCTGCTCTGCTACTACTACCAGTATAGTAGCTTGAGGTTGAAGATAAGATCAAGAAGCCAGCGCGGGAGAAAAGGGTTTGCTGGCATGGCCGGAAGAGGAAGATCTATGGCCCATCGGCACGACGTACGGCCGACCGACCGGCACAGCTAATTAAAGCGACGCAACAGCGGAGCCCATTTCAGCTTGCTCCCGGCGTGACACACGTACTAGCTAGCCGTACCCAGTAGATTAAAGATTCGACAGTGCAGTGCCACTGATTCCAGTGACCCCAGCTGCTTGCTATCTGCACTCTCCGTTAAAAAAAAAATCAACTTCTAACTACATATCTAATTATATCTAATTGTTTAAATATAATGTTTAGATATATACAGTTAGAAGTTGGTTTTTCTGAGGCGGATGATGTAGCTCATGAGCTGAGCTGACCGCTGCACACTCTCGCTGAAAGGAGCTCTCCTCCGTGCATGCAGCTCTCAAAACGCACGTACGGTTTTAAACATGTCCACACAAGCTAACATAAAGCTAAAGCTAGCTTAATTACTAGCTTAATTAATTAACCAGTGTTTAGTGCAAGAAGCGTGAGGCTTTGATCATCAGTTGTGTTAGCAGAGTTTGCATATACTACTACTACTATGCAGCGAGGCAAAGAAAGGCAAAGCAAATTAAAGTTGCAATGGCGGGTCACTCCACTGCATCAGGAGCTACTAGCTAGAATAGATTAGATTAGATTAGATTAGATAGACAGCGCTCTATGATTGGCCGGCAATCTTATCACGCGTCACTACCTCCACCAGCCTGCAGCTATTGGCTTAATTAATCAAGGCCCTGCTCGATCTGTCAGTTAACTTAGTTTTACTAGGCGAGACATGCATGGACACACAGATTTGATAGAAGCTTTTGTGTTGCCATTGCATAATTGCATACATTAGCCATCCACTTGTAGTACTACTACCTTGGCTCGAGCACTACAGGGAGGAGATTATTTGGCAGGGATGCATATGTCGAAGCATAAAGCAAGAAAAGACTGGAGGTGATCAGGTGATCGAGCCCCAACCCTTAGTCATGGGACGCCCGACCAGATGATCTGTCTCCCTGGCCCGACCTAGAACAGCGCCAATTTGATCGCAATCTGCAAAGGCAAAGCCACCATGTACTACTACTACGAGCTAGGCACACAGTGGCAATCCAGTAGGCAGAGCAATCCAGAGAGAGCTCAGCTGATCAGCTCAGACCTCCCCTATCAGCTATCTGCAGGAGGTAATTGATCCAGCAAATTCTCCTGTCCCTCAACTGCTGGCTACTCCCTATCCGTTCCATCCCAAAATATAGCGTATTCCATCGTTAGAAATTTATTCTAAAATATAGCAATTTCTCATCTCAACGAATCATAACTATCTTTTATTTCATTTATTCATCAACTTCCTTATCTCAAACAATCATAACTATCAATTTTTACGTATCTATTTATTTATTGTGAAAGATTATAAAAGTGTTTATATTTTGAAACAGTGGAGCAGTTACTAGAGGAGTAGCATAGCATCCTAGCAATAGTAGAAACGTACTACTGTTTGCTCCATCAGTCTGTCTGTCGGATGTGCTGTGACTACATTTATAGACATGAAAAATGAAAATTGACAGTGTCAATATGTGGACAAAGGAAAATGGAGAACACAGGTACTCCACTTTATTAGGTACTCTCTATTTCAAAATATAATGAATTTTGATTAGATGTAACACATCCTATTATTACTAATTTAAATAGAAAACATGTTCAGATTCGCAGTATTAGAATGTGTTTCATCCAACCATAATACCTTATATAGGGAGAATATTTCAGTCTCAGCTCTTAAAGACACTGGAATCTGATATTTACCCTGAAAGCTTCTTGGGTTCTTCTTTCTTGCATAGAATCAAAACTAGTAGAACGTGATATTAATCGGACAATGTTAAGATTTAGGACAGCCGAGATTTTGATAAAATATTGTCGTTTGGTTTAACGCCAAAACTTGGGATCGCGTGGGCTTTAGTCGGATTTGCTCAACATTGTGCAATGTAAATTTGTTAGTGATATAATCAAATAGACAGATAATTTCATGAGCATTATCAAAATTTTAATATGGTTAATATACTGTAAGCAACAAACCAAAAAAAAAAAAAGAAACAAAAAAAACAAACAGTTCTCTCGCGAGATCATACGTGCTATGTCCCAATGGGCCGGCAAGCACTGACCGTTGCCTAGACATAGTTTCAGGTATTATCACATCGGAGGTTTGGATGTTAGCGCAGGTGTCCACTGATTAGTACTACTACTACATGATGTGTTTATCACCCATTTCTCTCCATGCTCCGTGGAATAGGACGTCCGAAAAGTCGATGCAGATGTCCACTCTGATCTGATGGAACATCAAGTCATAGTAAACAGCACTAGGAAATGCTTCCACTATCACCATAAAGTTAACCAAAAAAACTCACAAGAAGAGGATTTTTTTGACACAGGTGTATGTTCACCTACAGGTTGAGCACCTGATCCTAATGCCTCGTATGTTGTATTGAGCGTAGTTAACCAAAAACAACCTTAAAAGAAGAGGATTTTCATAACGCAAGCGCATGTGCACCTACAGGCTGAGCATCTGAGTCTAATACACTTTATGTTGTATTGCCCAAAAAATATAATATTGTGGCTTTACTGAAATACTCTCTTCGTCCCAAAATATCTTCGTCCAAAATATTATACAATGGGATTCCCATCCTAGATAGCAACATCTTGCAACGAAGTAAGCATTTGTTATACAAGTCTCAAATCAAATATGACACCTAAAGTGTCATGCACTTGCCTTGTAACAAATAGACTTCTAAGAAAAGTCTGGTATTATCATATCAACTGATAAAAAAAATAGAGTTAGCCATAGGAAAAAAGTAATCAAAGATTCATTTCATGGAGAGGATGAACTAGGGCACAAGCTAGTGTTAACCAGCAGTTTTTGTATGCATTTGAAAGATGAACCTGTAGTAAAAAACAACCATTGCTGCCACCAACTGCAAACTCAAACAACACAGGCAACAAATAAAATGGAAAACAACACGCTATTCCAGGTAAAAGAAACTTGTTTTCCTATAAAAGATTTCAAGGGATAATGTTGTTTTTGCCGATAATACACATTAAAGGCAAAAACAAAATTTTCCCGGCAAACAATGTACGGTTTACATTGCCAGTGCCTTGGTGAGGTATATAGCAAATCAGCTTTGCTAAGTACCGCATTCTCCTATGCCCGGAACGAGTTCTTTTTATGCCGGGGTGACAAAACAACAGGTAAAAAAGATCACCTTTCGGTGAAAGCACACCTCGGGAATTCGCCGAGGTTTGCACAGTATTTTGTAACTCTAAAATCTAACAATCGATCTGCCAAAGAATGCAGATGCATCAGATTTTGTCATGGAGGTTAACCACCAAGTCATGTGCATCATCTAGAAGCCTCCAGACATCGAGCTGCCCAGCCATGCTGTTACACTCCCTGAGTATCTCATCCATGCTGCTATACCTCTCGATAATGAGCTTCCTCTTCTGTAGGACACAGGCAGCAATGGCGTAGAGCAACAGGTCATCAGTTGGAGGGGCATGCAGCCTTATCTTTGACCATGTGGATCTTCCAATCCCAGCTCGAATGGCTGCCTGATCAGCCCACATCACCTCCCACAAACACAGGGTCTGCTCAAAAGTGAGCTCCCTTCTGAAGAGAACCACCACCATTCTGTATACAAAGAAGCAGTCCTCGGCCTGCAGTTTCTGAAGGTGTCGATAGAGGTGCGAGTCCTTGCGCTTGATGATCTGGGAGACAATCTTCAGCTGCCTTCTTATTCCAACCTCATCGAGCCTGAAGTTGTGCCTCGCTTTCCTCATGAAGCCCACAAAGCACCAAAATGCTTCATGATCTTCCTCCATCACGACGATTATAGGTGACAAGAGGTCACTCATACCTTGGCAGTAGCCAATCTCTGGATCAAAGAGTGCATATGCCTCAAGCACTGCAACTACCCGAGAAGCGTGATAAATCATGTAAGGCTCTAAATGGTCATAATCTTTCAATCCAACAGATCTTGCGTACTGCAGTGCTTTCTCCATGGATACTTCGGCTCGGTTATGTGATAATAAAGCCCATTCAGGGTCCGTCCGGATAGCATCCAAGCGTATAATGCGTTGCCATGTTGCAAAATCCTCTGGAGTTTTGTTATTCCTAAAAAAGTCTGACTTGGATGAGGCACTCCTGACAAATTTAGGACCTGGATCATGGTTCACTTCCGTATTGGCAGAGACGGACATCCTATCAAGGTCCTCTTCATCGGAAGTCCCAGAATCAGAAGATTCCGATTCTGCCACATATGGATCTACATAAGTTAACTCACTTGTATCTTCATCTATGCCTTCAGTGGCATTCTCTTGTCGGTTTGTCCCACATCTTAAAGATTTCAATCCCTTGGGTGACGGAGAAGACCTCGTACTGACACTTTCCAAATTAAGTGGCTCTGATTCTTCAGTGCAACTATGATACTCACAGGCGGCTTCATTTATAACATTCAGCCCACTTCCCTTGCAGGAATGCAAAACGTGATGGCACTTACGCCTCAGCTTTTCATAATCATTCCTGCACCAGAAGATAAGCCAGTTTAAGCCACAAGTTAAACAGTACCATGAAGGAAGTCATTGTACAGTACGATTTATCTTTATTACTTACTATTAAGAAAGAGTTGGTGGTGGCATTAGAACCCCACGTCTTTGCCGGATATTTTCCGTACAGATCTAAACCATGCATATGCTATTGTACAAATATTTGGTAATGCATTTAATTCTCTGTACTTATTTATATGCAGTTGCCAGTTTATCTAATGTAGTTATTTAGCTATCATTTAAATACAGATCCAAATCTTAAATTATGCGTGCAACTACTTAAATTTGAGGTTAATTTTTTTTTATTTACGTAAGCCTACAGTGCATGACATGTTTATTTGAGAACCATTGTAATGCATGGGCAAACATGCTAGTTATAATTGGAATTGCAACATGTTCTAAATTAAGTCAGGGAAATGAAGGACCACTCAGAAGTTGCACGTCACTTATTTCCTCTTGCTTCATGATATGTCAGGATAAGCCATTTTCAATGCATGCATGTCTGTCATAAACAGTCTAGAAAGCATAGGCTGATGCAAGAGAAAGAAAACAATTGTGAAAAATGTACCTTTTATTTCTCTTGATGACATTCCTTTCTGTTTCGGTACTATTCAAATCATATCTGTATGTTACAAAAACAGAGTCAAATGTCTGGGTTTGGTGCAGTAACTGTAAATATGATATACACATTTAAAAAGCTAAAAGATGGACAAAAAGGTACTTTCTTAAATTCTCTATACCAACTACATAGAAGCTAAATGTTTGTCATATTCCTGGTAATGCTGGCTAAGTAGTGTTGTTAAACAAACCTCAGGCTCCGGTTGGTCAGAGCTTGAAATTTAGTTTGCAGATTCCAGTTACTGCCCTTACTGTATGTTACTCCCTCCGTCCTAAAATATAACAACTTCTAGCACTCAGAATTTATCCTAAAATAACAACTTCTTCACCAACATTCTCTTCCCAACCAATCACAAGCCTCCACCATTTACTTTTCCCACCTAGCTCCATTTCTCAACCAATTACAATCTCCCCCATTTAATTCTATCTAATTTCTTAATGATCGTGCCCAACTCTAAAATTTCTTACATTCTGGGTCGGAGGTAGCAGGTGATACTAGCAAAACTAGGTTACCAAAGACAGTTAGCAGTTTTCTCCAGCACAGTAAAATATCAATCTTTTTTATTTATCCATGTGCATAGATTATGGTATCAAACGTTGTCTCAAAAAAGAGAAGGGTGGGGGGATAATAGAACCTTCCTATTTATTAGTCACTGTAACTGTAACAGGAAAATACCAACAGGAGGTAACCATTAGATGGACTTCTTCGAACTAAAAGTCAAAAGCATTAATTGATGGCCTGCTGGCTGCTGCACAATCCTACTTGGGGCATATTTGGGGAAACTTTGAAGCCTAACGTGACCTATACTCATCCAAGGCGTTGCTCCAGCTAAGTGCACGCCAAATGCAAATTTCATCCAAGTTGCATTTGCCACCAGTTATTGTATGTACAGCAAGGATTGAGATTATCAGAGTGATAAATTCCCTACGTGTAATCAGAGGTAACCTTTCTGTAACAGAAAACAATATGTAACAACGTAGTACACTATTAGGTAGAGTTTACACCAGGGAACATGATGTATCTGTTTTCTTCATCAGTATTTGTGCAGCAAGGCAATATCAGCTATATCATCAATCTCATTGTTCAGTGTCATTGTACCACATAGTATCAAGGAGAAACTACACATGAGTTTGGTGCGTGTACCAAATATAAGATTGTTCAAATAGTTTCTTATATTATGGGATTCAGTTCCTAAAAACTTGCTTAGCATATGCAGAAGAAGGGGTTCAACATTTGCGTGTTCTTTTCTTCGAAAGCCTCAGTTCAAAATTCAACACCAAATAGTCAACTACAAGAATATGTATCTAACAATACATCTAGCTTGATTAACTGTCCTTTGGGGGAATAAAGTGCATCCCTGTTCTTTGAATGTTTGCAGCAATTGTTCTATTCAGCGTTTCAAGAAAATAGATAGAGAAAAAAAAAACAAGAATAAACAATTCACAGCATTAAGGCTACGTTCTTGTGTTGGCTTTCCTAACTCTTCTCCCTCGTTTTCCGCGTGCATACCTTTCAAACTGCTAAACGATGAGTTTTTTTACAAAAATTTTCTATACGAAAGTTGCTTTAAAAATCATATTGATCCATTTTTCAAAAAAATTAGCTAATACTTAATTAATCACGCGCTAATAGATCGTTCCGTTTTCCGTGCGGGGAGGTGGAGTTCCCGAACACAGCCTAAGTACTCAGATAGGAAAAATCCTGTAAATAACAGGGGAAAAACTCATTTGATGCTTCCTGTAGAAATCTTTTTATCTGTATCTACAATCCTAAAACTTCTTTATAACACAATAAATGTGCAGAACTAAAGAGATTAAGTAATCTAACTTACACTCCAAGTAGAAAGGGCCAAACTTTAGTCCTGATGTCTGGTTCAACTCCCTGGAAACAATGATGCATTAATTTAGCTTCAACATTGTATGAAACTATGAATATTCAGAACTTCGTATAGCTAGCGACCACACATCTACACTAGTTAGCCAATACAAGTATAACCTGGAATAACAACAGGACTTACTCCACCGCGGACTTTCTTTAGAAACTTCCTTCCTCCATCACGAAGCTTCCCATCTGATGAAAATAGATGGTTCCAGTGCCGACAAGAAAGTGGTCGTTTTCTTTTCCTTCGAGACCACGGAGATTTAGTTCCACCTCTGAAAATAGATTGTTCACTTTTATGAAATACCAAACATGCCGAGTGAGATAAGAATAAATTATAACTGAGTGATGGCTTTATGTTATGCATTATTTGCAGCATAGCATTCACAATAGAACTTCTGTTACAGCATGTGCTCAAGGCGTAATATGAACAGGCACCTAATTCGAAACGAACTAATCCGTGACATGATATGATTTTGCAATACATAGTTCTGAAGTCTATCACTTGCACTAACATATACCAGGACACCGTAAATCGCATAATCTAACTGTTTTCGCACACCCTAAAATTGGTCAAACTGCTTATTGACATTTTGCAGAACTAGCAGCATTCTAGCATAATAGGGTGAGCCAGTCTCAGAGCATACAAAAAACACCTCGTTCTGACCTCTTATATATCAAAAAGGTAAACTTTTTAGTCTAAAGCAAACACCAAATCCAATCCAAGTGAAACACACCCGACATCACGCTGCTAAAGACCCAAAGCCGGAGAAGCAAAAATAAAAAGAATAAAAAAAAATCCCCATTTCTTACTACTAGTCCAAATCCGGAGCGGGAGAAGTAGCAACCCACCTGTCAGAGTGCGGCGAGTACGACGCCGGCGAGAACGAGGCGGAGGCCGCCGCCGCCGCCGCCGCGGATGCCGAATTCCCCGACGCCGCCAAGGACGACGAGGAGGAGGAGGAGGAGGCGACGAGGAGGGACCTGAGCTGGACCCACGGCGGCGGGGAGGACGGCGCCCTGGGCGACGACGACGCCGACGACGACGACGAGGTGCTGGATCGCCGCAGCGCCTTCATCCCCCCACCACCTACTACCCCCCGCTTGCTTAATACTAATAATAAGCTACCAGAGCAAGGCGGCAAAGCCTCCCGCGCTCCTCCGCCCCGCGGCGAGCCTCCCCCATCCACTCCACCGCCGTGAGAAACAACACCTCGCCGGCCAATCTCGCCGCCGCCGGCGAGAGCTCGGCGGTGAATGGATGTGGAGGCGGCGCCGATTCGGTTTTCTCCGCCGGACAGGGAAGGGAGTTAAAAGCAGGAGGGTGGGCACCGGTTTTAAAACGTGTGGAGTCCGAACCGGACGCTGCTCTGTGGGGCCCACTTGTCAGTGGCACTGCAGTGTGGGGTCGGGCGAGGTGGGGCCTACGTGTCAGTGGGTGTGTGTGGAGTAGTCCTGGGAGTGAGTGAAGAAAAAAAAGGGGGGTCAGTTAATTAGTACAGGCAGGAATTTATTGTTGTTATATTATCTTGGGATTAATTTCTGCTTGTCTTATGTGATTTAAGGGTCTTTATAAGTGAGATTTGTTTGATCTGGTATTTATCATGGTTTTAATTGGAGATTTGGTTTTGCCATGAAAAAAGAATATTAGAGATTTGGTTTGCAATGAAAAGAAAATAAATAAAAAGATTTGGTTTGGTATCTGTCCTCTTCCTGTCATGCGAACTTTGGCCGTGGCAAGTCTCCATCTCTCTTTGATAGCGTAGGATAAATTAGTGCTCTCTCATTCACTCACTCCTCGTTCAGTTTTGACACTTTGACCGCTGCTAATCACCACGGGGTGAATGCAATTTCAACATGTGCTTAAGCTAGTCCAGATTAGTGTCAATGGTCAAGATCATCATTGATGTTCTCCAAACTCCTCCTTTATGTGACAAACACAATTAAAAACCCATAAAGCCGCCGCTAATGGTAGTACTATTAGAGAGGGTTTGGATCCCTTTAAACACCTGACTAAAGTTTAGACAGACTAAAAAATTTTAGTCACCCCCTGTTTGGAAGATGGGACTAAAGTGCATTAAAGTCCAGATTTACCTCCCCTTCTCTCTCCTCTCCCTCCCCCTTCTCTCTTCTCTCTCAGTGCAATTAATGGGAGGAGCAATTAATTAGGTGAGAGAGGGGATTTAGTCACTAGAAGTTGGGTCACCCTTGACTAGAAACTAGACTAATTTTAGTCATCATTTAGTCAGGGGTGTTTGGAGATTTAGTCTCCTAATGTGACTAAAATTAGTCAAGTAGTCTCTAGTCAGGTGAATCCAAACACCCCCTTAGTCTATTAGTCCATGATGCCATCTTGATTCATTTCTACTCGATTATGTGGCCACGACTGAGCTTGTTTGGAAGAGCTTACTGTCAAAACCAACTTTTAGCTTTGATCCATTTCCTCAATTCCACAACTACAACTTTTAAAATTATAGATGAAATGTTGCACTGTTTTGAAAACGTTTGATTCTGAAAGAAACTAACTGCTAGAAGCTATCCACAATCCAAACAGACCTAAATACTTCTATATACTACCAAGGCATGCATGCACTAGAACATTGCAAAATTAATTAGATATTGAGCAGCTTAGCTAAACAAATGGACCCATCAGATCTCCCCGACATAATGCCGGACTTAATCTGAATTGTTTTAAGTTCTTGGCCTTCCTCTTCTTCTCATGGCTGATGATTAGTTAGCTCGAATTCTTCAGAGCTGAGGTGAGCAGAGCAGAGAGGCGGGTAGGAGATGCCAAGATCCCAACGATGACGGCGACATAGGCTTGAGGGATGGGACAGCGTGTTCCCCGGGGAAGAGACCGGGATGCACTTGTATATCAAGGCTAATTCATGCGTTAGTATCATTACCTGTGTCTCAGGAAAATGGGGCCATGTTCTTCTCCTCCATGTTCATGTGACCTCTAAGAACGGTCACATGTATTCTAGACCTGAGAGGTCAACATGGTAGTAGTAGTAACAAGAATTCAGAGATGCAATTGGGGAATCTCATGTGGCTTGTGCTTAGATTTCCTTGTTGCTAGACGCTCCTGACCAATCTGTAGAATTCAGAATTCAGAAAGTAGCATCAAGAGTATGCAGACTAGACCTCACTGATGACACATTTACTCTGCTGATCTTTGTGTATTGTTGATTTGTTGATGCTGCAGGTAGGTTCAGACTTGAGAACAGGCTTCATAATCTCAAGTTCTCAACGAAAACCAGGCTTCTCGGCCCAGCTAGATAACACAAACCACTCAGTTTTTCAGTCAAGTTTTAAAAAAATAAACTAAAATTTAATTTATTTTTTTATAACTTGTTTGAATTTCATTGGTTTTTGCAAGTTTACCAACTGTTTCCACGAAAACCTGAGATACCGCTCGTGAGCGGTTTTCGGTCCGGTAACGGGAATGTGAACCCTGCTTCAGAGAGTTTGATCATGTCATCAAGTTTTTGCGTGATATTGTATTCAGATGGCAGCCTTGCTGCGTTGACATGCACAAATGGTTGGCACAGTGCCTGTAGAATTAGGCACCCATCAGTGATTCATCTTACATAAATGTAGACCTAAATGTTTCTGCATCTGCAGTCATATCTGATGCATGACTTGGGCTCGATACTCACAGGATACCTGACGGCACTGAATGATGCGTATCTGAGACACGCAAGAAAGCAAATAACTGATCCACACAAAACATGGGATGGAAAACAATAGGAAACCTGATGCAACTTGGGAGTAGTTTCTGCAATGACATGTAAAGCAACAGAGAAAACCGCAAAAAACACTAGCAACTTCTGAAAAATAAAGTACCTTTGTACAAAGGAAACAAATAGGAAACATCAAATTGTAGAGGTACTGATCTAAATATTTCCAGGCGCATGACAAATGTCCCATAAAGTGGTAATCACTTGACTGAAACTGGAGTCTGAGACACTTATGCTGCATAACACTACGAAAAGAGCACAAGATTTCCAAGGAGGACTAATGCAACAGAGGATAAATTGAAAATCCCCTGAACTTTTTATACTTAGGATCAAAATTTCAAAATTATATAACACAATGGGCTTCAGATGCTGGACAGCATTGACACTGCAGGTTTGTCAGTGAACCAAGTAAGCACTCCCTCTTGCTGCGAAACCATCTCAACAGGCAGCAAGTCTGAAGAGCTTTGCTTATCTGAAAATGCCTTATGCACTGCCCCAGCTTTCCCAGCACCAGTGACCACAAGTGCGATATGTGCCGACGAATTGACTAAGGGGAAAGTAAATGTTATTCGCTCTGGTGGTGGCTTGGGTGAATCCTTGATGTAGCTGACCCACTTCTTGTTTTCATTGACAATCGGATGACCAGGGAAGAGAGAAGCAACATGGCCATCAGGGCCCATCCCCAGAAGCATAAGATCAAGCTTGGGGAATCCAGTTACTTCTGAAATTGCAATCACACCATCCTTAACTAGTTGCTTTAAACAAGTTTCATACTCATTCGCAGCCCCCTCAGCTGACAGCGCATCATTTATGGCATAGATTTGGCTTGCAGGAATTAGCACCTACATTGTTGAAAGGCATATAGATAAAAATTATGAGTACAGTTCTGTTGATACAGAACAAAGATTAACAGTTTCTTCTTGATAATACATGATGAGAAATTGAGAACGCACAATCTAAATATGATGAGAACACAGATATGAACATCCGTACACAATTCTGTTAAATATTGAATTCGACTACACAGATCAAAGGTGTGGGAATAGTACTTTTACATGACAAAAAATATAAAGAAACATAGATTTACAGACATTCTTTTGCTGAAGCCTAACTAAAATTTCTCAGAGACAACTCAGTGCCTCTCAACGATAGTCTCAAATAAAACTCAGTGCCACATTTTTCATTGACTATTTACTGCAGAAGTTGAATCTCCCAGTAATGAGTAACAAGAAGACCAAATAGATTAAATAGACTATGCAGTATGCACTACCTACTTATTAGACTCCAGTTGCACAAGGCAACAGGGTTTGACTTTCTTTGACATAAAAAATGAACGTTGCGCTCAACAGCAGGTTTTTGGCAACTGACATCTGAATTAACTTATCAAGTATCTACACAAATTTTTGCTTGTGCTGTTGTGCATACTTGCACATGATCGATAATTCCAAAAACAAACAAATGCATACAAATGCACTTGGAGCGAGAAAGAGCATGCACAGTTGTACATTATTGATCAATGCAGCAAGATATCTTCTTCATCTTTTTCTATCTCTAATTTGAGTTGAGGACTAGGTCATATTGTCATAGCCCAATGAAAACATGGTTTTATGTGCAACGAGAGCCTAATCCTGGTGTTATGTAAACCAAGGTACCAGGTCCAGCAAAATATGCAGGACAGCATACAACATTTCCATTTTACGCCGATGAAAGAACCATCCTGACTAATTCACGATGATCCCATTTTGGCATGCTACCTGCAGATTGTTAAGCGATAGCAACCCAATTCCCAACCATCGAAACGGATTATGAGTTATGACAGCCATAAAAGAAAGAAATCCAAGTGGGTTACTACTACCTTAGAAAGCAACCCATCCATGGCGAGTTTGTAGTTGCTATCTGCGTGGTCCTTGGGCACCACCCTCTCATCCACCCAGAACACATGCCATTTGCTCCATTCCACCGCCTCCAGGTACGGCGCCTCCGCTAACTTCCTGCAAATCCCAAGAAATCCATAAGTTTATGTCTTCCACACGATCCAAAACCCAAAGAAAATACAGCAATAATAAAAACGCTATCTCGATTCTCGAGGAGGCGAACCTGAGGGCCTTGATGAGCGAGCCACCGGAGAGCGCGACGGTGAACGCGCCCCTCTCCGCGACAGCCTCCCCCGAGAGCCGCGCCGTGTACTTGGCCAGAGACTCCGCGAGGTACTCCTCGGCATCGAATATGAGCAGCTTCTTCTTCGCCGCCGTCCCACCGGCGCCGCCCGGTGAGGCCGTTGCGTGGACCGGCTGGACGACGGGAGAGCGTGAGGACGATACGAGCCGGGAGGGTAGAGATCGACGGAGGGTCGCCGGCACCCTGGACGCCGGAGACAAAGACGAGCGGCGGGTGGCAGAGAGGGAGGTCGTCGAGGATGCCGCCGCGGCGGCGGAGGTGGACATGGTGGTGTCGACGGCGACGGCGACGGCGGCGGCGGGGAAGGTGGAACAAACGGGAAAGGGACGAGTGGATGGGGAGAGGTGGACCACTTTATACCGTCCAGATCGCGATGGACGGCTGGATCGCGCTCACCGTTCACTCCGCCTCTCTCGATGTTGACACGTGTCTCCCGTACCATGATGACGTGGGAAATGGAGAGGAATCGCCATTTTTATATATATTTTTTCAGTGCGAAAAATACACGCAAAGGAAGGGGAATTCTAATCGAACCACCTCAATGGAGCCGTTAACAATATATTTTTATATTGTTAACAAGTTTATTTTATCTATAGCTGCACTTCTATCAAAATTTATTTGTATTCTACAATCTGACCGGAAAATTTTAGTTTTTATGGTTATAACTCATGCAAGTGCGCACATTAGTTAGCTACTCGCTCGGTCCTAAAATATAAGAAAATTTGGTTGGATGGAATATATACTGATACTACGAATCTGATACAGTCTTATTAGATTCGTAGTACTAGGATGATACGTCCCATCCAATCAAAACTTTTTATATTTTGGAATGGATGGAGTAGATCCTAAGGGTTAGATCACCCTAATGTTATTTCAGGATGTTCATAGACTTACGTTTTGTTTCATGTCTGGTTTTGGAATTTGACGGTTCAAGACGAGAAAAATGTAGTTTGCTTGAAAATACGGTAAGTACGGCAGCAACAATAGATGTAATTCGAGCCAACTGACATCTGGAACTCCAATGTATCACATGCTGCGGATCTGCTGCACACGTACGATTCGACTTCTAGGTAAGGCTTAGCACTTGTATGTTTGTACTTGGCAGATTGTTAACAAAAATTAGAAATGGAGCTTGTCATTGAGTCTCTGTGGTCTTTTGAGCTATATCCTGTGCTTGCAAGATGAGACTTCTTTTGTTTTTTTGTGCGTTAGAAACTTTAGGGGCAATTGCGTTCTTTACTCTGCTTCAAGTTTCAATTGTGTACTATAACTGATCAAATGGGCGGTCCGGCCTAGCACGGCACGGGTACGCTGCAGGCACAACCCGCTAGGGCACGATCCGTTAGGCACGGAATCTCTAGCGTACCGTACCGTGCTAGCCCACGTGTTGTCTCCTCGGCCCAGGCACGGTCCAAGGGGAAGTCGTGCCGTGCCGTGCTAGCACGGGCCCGTGAATGGCAAATGGACCGTGGACGGCACGATGTTGATGCAAAAAACACACACTGGTCTGAGAGATTTGGTTTACTCTAGTGCAAGTCCAAAACTTGTTTTTAGGTTCGAGGGCGTGCCAGTTGAATTTGATCCTGCAATCAACAAGAAAAAACATGCAAGTTTATTAGTAGACGATAGTCAATCGGCTAGACAGCCGATATTGTATCGTGGTGTAACCTAGTAATGAAGCATGAATCGACTGTAAGGTGTTTTATCAATGATAATCTAACCCTAAACTTGGTACATTGGCTGAAAATATCAGTATTACATAATCTATAAATCAACATTACTTTAGAAATAAGCAATTGGGATAGATCGGACAGAACCGAGATACTATAAATTGCCCAAGTCTAAAATAACATGAAATAACGATTATGTATACTCATGTCATAGCCGATGTCCAAATTTAAACATGTATCGGCTATAGCTCCAATACGACCCTATACTAGGATATTCTCTTGCAACAAATATATTCAATTATTACCAATCTGATTTCTAGTAAGTTCAATATATTTGTATTAGATTAGATCCTAACATAAGGGGCAGATATAGCATATTAAACAAAGCAAGAAACTATATAAAACATCTATACCAGTTAAAATCGGCTGAAACCCCGATATTATCCTTATTAACAACCATAAAACAGGCTAGAGATCATGATTCAGAATACGACTTAATAGATCAAACTTAATTGATGCAGCATTAAGTATGAAAAGAAGCATGATATCTAGACAATCAAGCCGATGGTTGCCTTTTCAGGATGATGAATACATTATATAATTCAAGTCAACAAGACAATCTAGCCGTTACCAGCAAAACCCTAGATAGAGATCGGCCGATATAGATAGATGGCATTGTCAATCTAAATTATATAACATATATGATAATTCGGAGATTTACAAGATAGAATTAGAGTGTCATAAAGATGTAAGCACTAATTTCGATAATGCAAACCGCCATAACAAGACCTACCTCTTCGCCGAAGATCAAATTGATGCAGCTCGACTCGAAAGCATGAACTTGTCGAAAACAAAAAACAAAGGTTCGCAATGCGCCGAGATTGATTGAACGTAGTTGTTTATTCATAAGACCTCGGGTCTATATTTATACCTGAAAATACAAACATTGTCCAACATGGACACGACTCATATTATCATAATACAAATCTAACTAGTAAACAAGTCCCTTAGGCAAACTCTTACTGAAAATATCTATAAGGAAATTACATATATTCCTAATTAATAGATACATTTGCCAATTCTGGACTCTATCCTTGCCTAGCAACATCATCGCAAACTCTTCCTTGAACCCGATACTGACTTCACATGCAATATCGGCCATATCGGCTATCCAAATCGGACTCGGTTTCCAGCCGATACGGACTCCAGCCGATGCGCACTCTGTTTCCGAGATTTCCGCATACCTTCGAATCCGCTTCGGATTGGATCTTGTTTCCGATTCATAAACTCGCCAAATTTCATCGTCAACACACGATCGGCCCAGGAACCAAAATGGCGCGGAGGGATGCGATGCGAACTTGCGGATGCGGCTGGCGGGCTGGGCCGTCAGCTGGGAGGGGTGCGATGCGGACTAGGGAAGGTGGCTGGCGGGCTGGGCCATCAGCTAAGAGGGATGAGATGCGGACTTGCTACAGTAGTCGTACCGTGCCGTGCCGGCCCACGGGCTCAGGCGTCGGCCTAGACACGGCACGGGTTAACGGGCTGTGCCGGCACGGCCCACAGGCCGCCGTGCCGTGCTGGGCCTGGGCCGTGCACAGTACTGCCATGCTCGGACCGATCCAGTTTGGCACGACCCATTTGGCCAGGTATAATTGTGACTTTACCCGTTATAGGGTTTTGTGATTTTACCCTGCTTTTTTAACTGAATCTCTGGTTTGCTCCTGGTCTAATAAGAACTCAACATAACTGTGCTAATTCTCTGGTAAAAAGATAAGTATATCCTTGCATATTTGCCTTATTTTTTTATGCAACACTTGTGTTGTCGCCCCTTTTTCAAGATTAATATGCTGTTGTTGGTGAAGTTTGGTGTACTTTTTTTCAATAGAGAACTAAGAAAGTATTTTGTGAACTACTAAATATTAGTAGTAATTTTAACCTGCTCATCAGACATCACCTGCCTCTCTGGGGGGAAACTTTTGTTTGCTTGTGTATATTAATTGGGTACAGGATAACAATGCACTGATACCTATAGCTATTGCCTCAACTTTGTTTTGTATTTAGCTTAATCTGTTTCCTGAGTACATTTTCAATCATTTAAATTTTTCAGGAAACCTGAATGATAAAATAGGCTAATAAAAGCCAAAGTGTGAAGTTCAGGACAGCTTGTCAACTAGTCTTCAACAACCTTATTATTGGCAGGGTTCCCAATTTTGACGGAAACCAATCAAATTCCGTGGAAACCCGAGGTTTCGACGTGGCTCGGAAGTAGTAGCCGTCTGGAATTTTGATGGGTTTCATAAAAATTTAAATTCGAATTGATAAAAAATAAAAAAAATCAAATAAAATCCTATAAATAGTATGGTATTCATAGAGTCTATTGGGATATATATTTTTTTCAAAATATTGGTGTATTCCATGCATTTCTTGAACTGTACAATAGGAAAGAAAAGAATAATTATTTAGAAAAAAGGAAACCCTTTCATGGGCCAAATTCCATGAAGTAATGAAATGGACTTTATTATATGTATTTGACTCTTACACTATGTATGCAATGGACTTAATCATTTAATATATTGTGTTTATGTGAATGGGATGTTATCAAATTTATAGGAAATGACATTTTCATGATTTTTCCCTAATTAGCTAACATTTTTTCCATATTTTTTTTGACAGAAACAAATTTAATTTTTATCAGTTTTTCGAAGATATCGATCGGCTTTTCGATAAAATCGATCGGTTTTCAGCCTCGCCTTCCGTTTGAAATTTTGATGGCTTCTACCGGAATTTTGGCAAAGCCGACCGGCTTTCGCGAACATATCGGTAAGTTTAGGGATTTGCATTCAAATTTTGGTTCATGAAATTTGCTCAGAATCTATCGGTTTTCCACTGGATTTCGCGAAAACCGTTATACCACCGAGGTTCGGAATGGTGAGCCATATCGGAATCGTAAACCCTGATTAGAGGTGATATTGATCACTGTTCTCTCATTTTGCACTCAATTACTAGCAGTTGATATTGATATCAATGGGTTTGATTGAATGTTTTCTCCTGCACGTGTCCCATTTTTTTTTATGTTTGCAGTTTATTTATCGGCCGCATGTGATGAGTTCCTCATTCTTGTGCGTATTCGTGATTCTGACAACCCGAAGAAGTAAATGTTCATGTACGAGGCTCATTCCGTGTCGACATAATACGTCATTCATCCCAGGCCATTGCAGTCCCATATGTTCGTTAATTCGAAAGAAAAAAATTTAGGAGGCCAGTAATTGCACAGGAACAGAAATTACAGGCCAATAATACATTCATAGGCCGAGGAGACTAAATCACCTTTCAGGCCATACACGTAAAAACGCAGTTCGACCGACCAAGCACGTGAAAAGGCCCATACATGTAAAGGGGCCTAAGCATGGTTGCACGAGCTTGCAAAAACAACTCTCGGCCAACATCCAAACAAGTAGGCTACGAACATGGACGATTTGGATACATTTTGTACAGATTTGCTCGTTTGAAAAGTAAAACGACACATACAGAACATATCCCACAAAAAATATTTCTCAACGAGTTCAACCCATAGCTTGGACCGAAATAAATTTATTAATTTGGTGAAAGCATAACTATACAACAATAACTGAATAACTGATTACTCATAGCTTCTTACTAAAATCACAAGATCAGAATATTGTATTACAGTCCCAAACGTTAATGCATAAATCTTACACACAATAGGAACATGATACCCAGAGAGCTAACAAAAAAATCCCTTTTTGAGAAAAGGATACTAAATCAGCATGAGCCTCAGCAGTAAGTTCCGTATTTGCAGTTAGCTCATACATATATACTGACTCAGATATCAGCAAGCTGGATATTAGTCGTCAGGTTCGATATCAGTTGACATTATAACTAACTCAGATTTAATATGAATAGCCTAACAATAAACCTCAAGTATACTAACATCAACATGATTAGGTTGCATACAACTTTCTTGAGAAATTAAGAGTAGACAGTTTAATATGAACATACTGACAGCAATAACTTGCACTTGAATATGCTTCATATCAATAACTGCACTATGCAATATAAGCTGAATATGATCTGTGATGTGCACAGCTGAATATGATCTTTGAATTGACAAGAAATAAAAACAGTCAAGGAACATTGCAGGAAGTACTAAAACAGCTGAGCAAAGTATGATCGAGTGCACAGCGCAACAAGCAGGGATTGTGCAGGGTTTACCATTCAACAACACCAACCTCAGCAAAACGATCACAGACCCATAGCAACAGTTTAGGGAGATGAATCCTACATACCATGCCTGGCTCACAAGTCACAACTTAACCACATACTGTTGGATAAATTAACCCTAGAAGCACTCCACTCTACTGTGCAAGCTTATTTTTATGTACCTAATATTTGGTGACACTAACATGAATTCAACAAATTCAAGACATGAGCACCGCCCAGATATTACACAACCTCCGGCGGGTTCAAATGAGCACAGGCAGCTACGCTTTGGCAGGAGCATAGGTTCTAACGAGCATGGTGCAGAGACAACTGATTCTACGAAAAGCTAGGAGTAGAAACAATCATTACCAAAGTTAATAAAATAAGAATGAGATGGGATAGTCCTCAGTACTCACGTCCAGCGCAACTACTTATATTGAGAAATTACACCAGAGAAAGGCAAAAGGATTACATTACATTAGATTAAACCTAAGCTGTTGTCATGTATTTGCGAGAAACAGTAAGCTCTTAAAATTACTAAATATGCCAAAAAAAAAGGGAAGCAAATGTTCACTAGAGATAACAATGACCTGATAACAAGCCATACTGTCTGGGTGACGCCGCAAGATACAAATACAGTTGACCATAAATATTAAGGAAGCAGATACAGTATGAAGTACTCTCAGAGTTCCAATTTTCTATTATACGGTACGCAATCTAATGGACACTGAATATCGATTATTGCATCATCCCTTTCACGATTTCAAACCATGAGATGCCGAACCCTACGAAGAAGCCACCGGAGATATCAGCGCAATATAGAAGCGTTACGCCGCAGAGTTTGAACGCTCGTATAAACGTAGGTTCCGCAAGCACCTCAAAACCAGACTCGCACGAATTAACGCCTACCACGAGGCCCGCCAGCTGACCTCGGACCAGGAAAGCGTGAGAACTGCAGCCGCAAATGGGCTGAATCACGGTCGTGTTCGTCAAACTTATAACCTGCAAAACGAATCGTGTTGGTTTATTTTTTTCCAATCGTCGTGTCAGCAAGAGTACGAACCTCAAACGCGCACTCCCTGCCATGAAGGATACGCATGGAAAGACCGAATATATATAAACAGGAATAGGACATCAAGGTAAGTTTAAATCGTAGAGTATCCTATAATTAGCTCATTCTTAGCAGCAAACTATGAAAAGTCACCTCTAGAAGACACAAAGCGCATCGAAACGTTATGTACTATGTTGGCATTCTGCAGTGGGAAAATTGTTGATATTCCCAATTAATAGCCAACTTATTGCTACCTTCAAGCAGAAGGTTTAACTAAATAAGAAAGCAATACTATAACCAGTTTCCAAGGAAGCGAGGTTAGAGAAAAAGGGGAATGCACACATATACGTGACAGGTGCATGTTTTCAAAGTAAAGAGTCATATTATCTATAAAACAACATAATCCATATCTACAAATATAAGTATGTTCACCTTGCAATGCTTCAAGAGCAAGAGTAGCTTGCGCAGGGTTATCAAAATCAACAAAGCACAAGACATGAGGATCTCCGCCAGGCTGCAGAAAATTAAACAGTTAAGAGATATAATCATGAGAGCACAGAATTTCATTAGCAAAATCATATTAAGCATACGTGTCTTGACTCCTTGTTGACAAGTCTGACTTCACGAAAACCTACAAAAGGGCGAAATATATCTGCAGAGCGAAAAGGTCAAGGAGCAAAAGCATGTAGCGATTGATACCAAAAAAGAAATATGCTAATATACCAACTCATAGAGCTATTAAGAAAAAAATAAATTAGAATATCAAACAAAACAAAGTGAGTTGTTAAGGGAACAGAATTTAGAGCAGAATACAAGTACAAATACAAGGATACGTGACACCTCCCTTCGTGTGCAGTTTGCAGGCAGTCCTTCAACGTACAGAGTGCTTGATGCATCTGCTGGGAGAGGAGGCTCGGGCCTTGCACCATAGCCCATACCTCTGCTGTCCATGCCAACACCAATCATCCGGCGATCATCAACAGGATAGCCACCCATTCCGCCCATTCCACCCATACCACCAACAACTGGCCTATTGGTTTCAGTGGCAGCAACAGAAGGCATCTGCAAGCATAGCATGCAGATTAAACGTTAAGGAATTATCAACTTCAAAATAATGCATATATTTATATAAAGGAACTTGCAGTTGTACCCCATTACGCAAGTAGCGATCATAGGATGCTCCAATAGCCTCATTCTCTCTCAGTGCATGGTAACCGGCCCTGTCAGTCTCACGTGGATAATAACCAGTCATGTCTTGTCCTGCAGGCACATCTGCAAAATAATAATATTAAGTTTCAAAGGTGATTCCAACTATCTCATATAATTGATATAATCAATACAATGGTAAGTTCAAGATCCTTCAATAGATTAATTGATGAGAAAAAGGAGGAAATGATATTATAGTAACGAGTGACATAAATTATGCCACCAACCACAACTGCCAATGAAACAACAGACAGTAACTTAGATACTGAAGGATCTACACTCCTGCAACTGCCAATAAAACAACAGACAGTAACTTAGATACTGAAGGATCTACACCCCCGCAACTGCCAATAAAACAACGGATAACTTAGATACTGAAGGATCCACACCCTGTCAGAAGAGAACATAGAATCTACACCCAACAGAATACATTTTTATAAACATCTGTAACTTAGATATGCTTTGTGTAAATCATTTCCCATAAAGGGAGCTGCAGGAATTCTTTCCAAGGCTCCAAGCAAATGAAACTAGTGACTCCCAACCAGAGCTCCTTGGTCAAGACCATAAAAAATAATTCTAAACAAAGCACATATTGTGTTACAGTGTTGTAACACTGCATGAAAGGTAGTGCAATAAGCATAGTTAGAAACTTATCAGTACACCTTCACCCCTTTGAAAGTTCCGGGAAGATTGAAACTCACACATCATAAAGAAATGTATTCAAACATTCAAACAGGTATCTTGGAAAAGGTAGTTACTGGCTAAATCAAACAATCATACTACAGCATTAGATCCTATATTGCAAGCCATACGAGACCTAAGAGCAAGGGTAAACATACTGACTGTTACATATAACGAACAAATTTCGTATAGAAATTTCATGTAGATCTCGTGGCGAAACTAAAGGTAAAAAGACAACGTGAAATTTCAACTAGATCTTCGTCAATAATTTCATACATCATGGCACGCAAGCAATATCGGGGAGAAAAACATCTACCAAAACCAGGATATAGTCTACACAGATCCAGATCTAAGATGGCGTAGAGCGGAGCAATGAACGAACCTCCGTAGTCGGGGCGCGCGCGCTTGAGCGGCGGCGCGGCGGCGGCCTGCTGCGCCATGGCGGCCTGGGGTGGCATGCCCGCCGCGGCCTGGCCGGCCGTCGCGACGGTCGCCGCCGAGGGGGCCATCCCCGCCGCGGCCGCCGCCGCCGCCACCATGGCCTGCTGCTGCCGCGCGTCGGCGAACCTCCAGTAGTTCTCGGCGGCCATCGCTGCCTCCCTCTCCTCGCCTCCCTATCCCTAGGTCGTGGATCTCGCCTCGCGGCTTGGTGAGCTTGACGGCGGCGTGCGGCTAGGGTTTCGCGAACACGACACGGGGGGAGGTCAGGTTCGGGCAACTAGAAAGAAGGGGATTGATTGATGGGGCAAAAAAAAGGCGAAAGAATTGCAAGAGGAATACGTATTAGGTAAGGGTTACCCTCGCAAAAACGCCACTGCAACTCGTGCCGCCTAGATCTGGGCCGCGGAATTCCGATCGGGCGGCTGAAGGAGTCCCAAAATAGGTGGAGGGTTCCAACGGATGAAGCGTCCTACTGTAGGGGGTTCAATGTAAAACAACCAGAGCTACCTACTACGACGATCCGGGCCCGAAGGTTTTATCTGGGCCGAAAAGGAGCCAGCAGAAGTGTCCCCGTTAGGTGGGCTCATTGCGGCCTTACTTGCGCCCTTTGGGCCGGATCAGACGTTACTCTATGGGCCTTTTTCGAGATGGTTTGTGGCCGTACTGTGTGTTTTACATGTGGGCCTTGTCTCTGATTATTGCGATCAGATGGCCAGATCAGGATGGTATTGTAGTTTGTTGGTGCAAATCTGAGTTGGTGAATCGTCCTTTTTTGCAACTTTGGGTCATTTGGTGCATGAGGGCTTCGTTTCACTTGCTACTCTTTTTGCTTACACCCTACCTAATAGCTATCATGATGAATTTGTTGAATGACTTAGAACAGAGGAACAAGAGGTTCCCATGTCAAGCAAAAGGGAATGCTTTAGGCAGATCAAAGAGAGAAAGACTCTGTAGGAGCAACACACGTGAACGATTCTTGCGTACTACTCCGTCATAATTTGTGGAGATCAGCTAACAAGATTAATTCCTAAGGATTAGATAAAATTAAGAAAAGCAATGGTAGTAAAGGTTAGCTAAAAGAGATTAAGAAGAGTAGTAGTGCCGCGGTAAAAAAGGATTACGGTGAGGAAGCTGATCAAAGGGTCTGGTAAGTAATAAGTACTCTGGTGGAGTAAACAAGAAGGCGTATCACCTTCACGTTCCGAGATGAGGCACGAATCCCGAGGACTGCAAACCCAGATCACGCACGCGTCCCGAGGCATCAACTAACTAGAAAGATAAACTAATCCCAACTCGCGGAGCAGCGAGAGGACTCTTCCCTCGCTGACCTGACAGCGACATTAGCCTCTCACCTTTACCTTGACACTTCCTTCAGTCGTCGCCGCCACTCAGAGTCACCCTCCTCGCTCCAGCCCGCCTGAGCTCTCTCGCCGTTCGCGCTCGGCCGGACGCACGCCGGAATCGGCGGCGATGGGGCTACTGTCGCACCGCGTGGAGAGGTCGGAGATAAAGCCCGGCGACCACATCTACACATGGCGCGCCGCCTACACCTACTCTCATCACGGTACGTACGCGCTCCCGGCTACCTCCTCCTACTCCGTCGATCGCCGGCGCCATTGCCATGTGCCGACGCTTCCGTTTCGCTCGCCTTCCAAACCCATCTGGATCATTATGCGACTAAGCGACTTCTCTGGCAATCTAGCTACCTCCCGTGCGAGCGAGCTCGATCGCCGGCGCCATCGCCATGTGCCTACGCTTCCGTTTCGCCCTCCAAACCATGTGAATTATGCGAGTTTTCTGGCTATCTAGCTAGCTCCCGTGGAAGCGGAGGCAAGCATTGCATTTGCATTCTCGAGGGGTTAATTAACTAGGTCGGGACCCTGCATGTTCGTCTCCGGCGGATATATATGAGATTAGTAGAATTCCATTGCTCTTCTGCTAGAGTACTCTCCTTCAGAGTCGATGTTGCTGCTGCTGCTGTCAGACTTCCAGCAAAATTTTGCAGTTAAACGCTGCCAATTATTATTTGCTCGTCCGGCACTGTAACCTGTATGTCCCAGTTGAGTGATCAGTGATCGCATCTGCAGTCACCGGAGCTGAATTTTTCATGCAAAAGCCACCCAATGTTTATCTCCACTGCCCTGCTTCACTAATGGATAATAATTCGCATTCCTGCCGCAACCAAATGTTGGCTTACATACATGGTAGGATAGGATTTAATTACGGTTATATCTAACCATATACATTATCCAAGCCCCAGCTGGCTAATTATTTAATTGATTATCCATTATCTGCTAGATGGCCAACAGCTTTGCAATGCTAATCTTTGTTATAAAAACCACACCCATTCAGTAATCTGTGATCAAAGGTGCCTGCTTTTCTTTACCTTCACTTTGTTACCAACACGCATCAGCTTCTTCCAGCTGCAGCATGCGTTGCCTTACCACGGCTCTTTTACTTTGCATCTCTCACTTTTACATGCTCCATTTCTTTACTTCACCGACGACCTTTGATCTGCGATTGGAAGCGTAAAGGGCTCGCCTGTGTCGCCCTGCTTGCTACCTTCCTGGACGGCATGGGTCCGGCGTTCTCGCCATGAGATTTGCAGGTGTTGCTTCCGATCATTGGCATATGTAGGGCAGGATCGACATGGGGGTTAGGTCCTCCACATGACTGCCTGCATCCAAAAGATGCGGTGTGTTTGCGAGCTACGAGTACTACTGTGTCTAGTCTGTCATTACACCTTTAATTTGCACCCCCAGCAATCTCTGGCTGTAAAATCTTCGGGGGGTGTCAGATCGATCAAAAGAAAATCTTAACTTCAATAATTCTCGCATGATTAGCATGCTAACTAATTAAGAGTAATTTTATGGTCGGTACTGGTAGGAATCACATCTTCTAAGGTAGAATTTGATACCTCTCTCAACACCTTCGGTACGACGAAAAGAAAATCTTAATCTCAGTAAGGAAGAGTCTATACTTACTAAGTTTTATCTAACTAAACGCTTATTACTAACACTGCCTGTCACGTTATAGTTTTTTTCACAAACGCGTAAAAAAAAACCTAGTACACCAAAATATTAGTCTCACGCTATGAGTATATCTAGATTTTTTATAACTTTCATCTATTTAAATCAAACGGTTGATTACAACTTACCATTATACTCTTTTAGTTAACCGATACTATATATATATATATATATATTAAAGAGGATTAAAAAAATTAACATTGGAGATCATGTTATGAACTTGGGTGTTGCAATTTTCAGGGATTTACGTTGGAGGGAGCAAGGTGGTGCATTTCACGAGGAAGAAGGAGGCAGGAACGGCAGGTCTGGACTCGGCGATCGCCATCTCCAGCCTCCTCTCGCAGGGCTCGCCGGAGTGCCCGACCTTCCCGGACTGCGGCTTCCAGCTCCCGGACAGCGGCGTCATCCTCACCTGCCTCGACTGCTTCCTCCGCGACGGCTTCCTCCACGGCTTCGAGTACGGCGTCACGCCGGCGGTGTTCCTCGCCAAGCTCCGCGGAGGCACCTGCACCACCGCCGCCGCCGACCCGCCGGACGTCGTCGTCCACCGCGCCATGTACCTGCTCCAGAACGGGTTCGGCAGCTACGACGTGTTCGAGAACAACTGCGAGGACTTCGCGCTCTACTGCAAGACGGGCCTCCTCCCCGTCGACGAGCCGGGCATCGGCCGGAGCGGCCAGGCGTCGTCGGCCATCGGCGTGCCACTGGCGGCTCTTCTCTCCACGCCGTTCAAGCTGCTCGCCGCTGGCCCGCTCGGCATGGCCGCCGTCACCGCCGGGATGTACTGCGCCGGCAGGTACATCACCGACATCGGAGTGAGGAAGGACGTGGTGAAGGTGGAGGTGGAGAATCTGTCGGCTCATCTTGGCTGGCGTCGCGCCAAAGCCGAAGAAGAAATGGCCATGAAAAAACAGCAGACTTCACATGACAGTAAGGTGAAGAAGAGTTTACTTCCTCTGAAGAGAAAACGTGACAATTACTGTGAAATTAGGAGCTGAAATGGTAATACTAGTACATTTATATATGGTTTTGTGTGGATAGATTGGAGTTAAATGCAATAAGTCCTAGAAATATATGAACCGTGAAGTGTGCTTTGATTTAATCAAGCATTCGCTGTCTCTGTGTGTGTGTGATAGATAGATCGATCTGATCCTGAATTGGGTGTGCCAAGGAGATTGGATTGCTGTACTACTACAGTATAATGTAGTCAGAAAATTTACTCTCTCTTCTTCTTTTTGTTATTTGAACCATCTAGTAGTATATACTGTATCTCTGTATTCTGATAAGCAATATCACAATAACATTTTCCATGCAGAATTGTGTACCATTGTCTACTAGTGGTAGTTCTAAGCTTTGTATTATTTGTCAATGTGTGATGAGCTGTTGATTTGCCAGTGTTCAGTGAGCTGAGCTGTGCTTTGTTATGGATCTAGCTAAGATGTTCCAAACTACAATAGTACATTTCCAGAATAATAAATATGCGAAGAGGTCCCCGTCGTCATTCCTGAATTATTCAGGACTCATGACAGTAACATGTCGCTACTGTCTACTTGCAGGTTGTATACAATGTCTGTACTCGTCAGTAGATCCTTCTCCCGGACCCATGATAGTTAAAATGACAAGTTGTGGCAGAATCGATATGAGGTCGCCGACGAAACTCCATCGCCTTTGCTCCATGTGAGAATGAGAAGATGAGATCTGGATGGATGGGAGGATGAGGAGGAAGAAGATGGTAAAGATGTCTGTTGTTTCTTCTGAAATTACACTCAGGAATAGGATGCCCCACTCCGTTTCGGACTTTTTCCTTTCCCTTGTGTTCTTCTACCTTTAATGATTGGTTTCTTAGACACTCTCGTCAGTAAATGAAAAGGCTGGCCACGTTGTGTGATTTGTGATCTGGGGTTGTGTGTTGGTTGAGCCAGACAGAAAAGTACCAGTTACAGACTGGTTTGCAGGCAGGCAACCAGAAATATTCTCTGCAGGCAGGCAGGACACAAGAGTTACAGTTACAGAGTTATTACTACAGGCTATTACAGAGTTATTCTAGACTGGAGTACTAGAATACAGAAAAATGATCTCTCGCCTGAATTGTGTCAGCGCATGAAGACATGGAGTAGTATGATGAACATATTGCAGATGAAATTCAGTCAAGACACAAGTAGAGGTGCATTTGATTGGAGTCTTTTGAGAGCATGTGATTAGGAGGTGGTTGATTGTTCCAATTTCCAAACTGCTCTCTTTGTCTTGGTGAAGTAGTTCTTGTTTCTACTATGTGTTTGCATGGGGGTAGGTAGGTGAAGAAGAGAAAAAAAAAGCTGTAAAGTTGAAGCAATGGCGATGAGGCGACGAAGACCTACTACCCCTAGCATGGCACGAAAGAAAGAGGTGAGCTTGTAAGTAATCGATGATTGCCAGGGAGAAAACAACAAGCAATGCCGGCTTCTGTTCCTAAAAGGTTGTGCTCATCACTGTATCTGTATGCTGCACAGCTGCAGCTGGAAGAATTCCATGCCTCTTCTTGTTACTATAGGGATCCATGTGACCAGTGGGAAAATTAGTTTCATTGACGGTAGAGGATGTCGGTAGACTGATTTCTCTGACCTTATGTTTCAGATTGGACAAAATATTCTGATTGTTTTCCTTGAGAGGGACTCGAGTCCTCTTTACCCCGTTGGATCAACATTGACAGAAGGAGAGAGGAAATGGATTGGGAGAAAAAGAAGAGTAGGGACTGAAGAAGAAGGAATGATTCCCCCCTTCAATCTTGTCCTGGATCCACCCCGGGTAGTGGTGAATAGCGACGATTATTGATAATTTTTTTAAAAAAATTATTAAATATAAATACAATATAACTGTAGTATAATTACTTTATAAGTTACATTAAACTACAATATAACTTGTATAAAACTTTCATGTAATTTTAAAACATTAGATTTACTTCGTGATTCATGCATGTTGGGAAGAAAAAACCTCCACTTCACGAAATAGCATGTTACTATGAGATTTTTGAAAGTTACATACTGTAGTTTTATGCAAATTACAATATAATTACACCGTATTTACATCAGTTAAATTGTTAGTAGAAAAATTATGGACAAAATGTATAGGTGGCCGATGGGAGGAGCATTTGCGTACTAGTGATCTTGGTGAGCCCATCTAATCGTGGGCCAGGGGCGATTGAATGGAGAGGCCACTTTAGGACGCCTGCGATGGCAGTCCAGCTCGGATGTTCCGTTCCTGACCGAAACATTGACGGCCTATGGAGTTTGGTGTCAGCTGCGCTGGCGCCACGCGATGTGCGGAAGCTTAGCAGGCTGGGCCTTTTTGTGGGCCACTTTTGCTTGTTCTGTGCAAAACTACACAAGTGACATCTCCACAGCACCCATCTCTCTTGCAGCTACTCATGTGTACTTTTACTGCAGGGTAGCAAACGCTCGGTTGAACCTACTGTTACTGCACCAAACCAGCTAAACCCATGGATGTTGTTACGCACTATTTTGATCTAGTCCAGTTTTGGACTAGTGAGCTGCAATTGTTTGCTGGCATGTGACAATTAACCTATTATTTCGTTTATGCTTATTTTTATAAGTTACATTTTAAACTTAACTATAGAATTAATTTTATACTCCAGTTTTTATTATAGTTTATTTTACTTGCTTTTAAATCAGTAAAGACCTATATATAAAAAAGTTTTGATCATATTTTTTTAGAAAGTCGTATAAAAAACTAATAACGGAGTACTACCTCTATCTCATAATATAAGAGATTTTGGCTATAATTCATTATAGCCAAAATTCATAATATATAATTGTATATATAATTATATAATAACGGAGATTTTGACTATTATATATAATTGTATAGCTAAAATTTATTATATTATGGGACGAAGAGGAAAGATGTACAGGAGTACTACTACAGTAAAGAAGAAAAATAATACACTCCGTACGCGCTTTGTTTGCTGCAGTCTTTGAGGCAGCCTTTTTTACTGCCATGAAAGTTGGCTTGCGGTGAAACAAAGTTGGCTGCCGATGCCGATGCCATAGACTTTCGCAGTTTCGCACGGTACATTACTCCATTGGGGTCAACTCTGCAGGGTACAGGCAGTGGGGCAGATGCAGCAGAAAGCCGTTCAAACGCCTCAGTTCTTTTCTTCAACCCAAACTCCACAGTGCAACTTTCTTATTGATTAGCACGTTTTTCAAAAGTTAAATAGTACACTTTTTTAAAAAAATCTACATAGAAGTTATTTAAAGAAATCAAATAAATTTATTTTTAGATTTACAATTATTAATACTTAATTAATCATGTGTTAATGAACTTTCTCATTTACGTGCGTTGAAACTCTTCTACTTTAAAGAGATCGAACACAGCCTAATAAAACGAGCTCAACCTTGACTATTCTAGGCATTTAAAATTTCAAACTTAATTCTAAATAATTCTAAGAATTTTTATCTTTTCCTCTTTTCAGCCTTGACCTTAAAATTACTAAGGCTTCGTACATTCCTGGATAACAACTGAGATTTTAAGCGGCATGGAAACCGGAGCAAGCAATTAACACATAAATAATTAATTATGGATTATTACAAACTTAAAAATTGGGTTTATTTGATTTTATATAAAATACACTGTTTAACAATTTGAAAAACGTGCTAACGGAAAACGAGAAAATTGAAGTTTAGAGTTGGAGTTTAGAACGGACCTAAGAGTAAAATTAGAAATATGAAAATCCTACCCTAATATCATTTCTCATCATCTGATTTATTTTTTTGAGGTTCATATTTGGAAGCTAACCAATGTGACACTGCATCAAGCAGTCAAAATGTCAAATAATGGAAAATCAATCCATTTGCCGTCTTCTGCATGCTAAGCTGCTCTGCTCAGCAAAGCTAGCTGTCCTTGACCACTTCTGTTGCAGGCATATGTAAGAGGATGGTTGAATCCAGGGACCAAGACTAAATTTTAGTATCTGTTATATCGGATGTTTTGACGCTAATTAAGAGTATTAAATATGGAATAATAATAAAACTAATTGCATAAATGAGAGCTAATTCACGAGATAATTTTTTTAAATCTAATTAATTCATAATTAGCATATGTTTACTGTAGCATCACACAGGCTAATCACAGATTAATTAGGCTCAATAGATTCGTTTCGTAAATTAGTTCAGGATTATAAAATGGATTTTACTTTTAATCTATATTTAATAATTCTAATTAGTATACATGCAACCAAACAGCTAACCTTGCTGCTGCAGCTGCAGCTGCAGCTGCACGGTCGTTAGACTTACAGACGGCGGCGGCGCACGTCTCCAGACCAAAATTCCATACCAATCCAACAGAAACAAACCAACCAGTATACACGTAGAAATTCGCTGGATTTCTTTGTTGGCCTCTCGGTCTCCATGTTCAGACTGATGACACTAGCCTAAACTCTTTGACACTCGTTTCGATCTCAAGTACTTCAAAGTCGAAGTTGCACTGCACTGCACAAACACTATATGTATATCAACGCGTAAACACCAACCATTATGCGTGGGCATTAAACCGTCACAAAGCACATAGCATGCACTGTCTGTATATATAGTTAAGACCCTCCTGATCGTTCTTGTTTCATAGATAAACATGGTTCTACAAAGAAAAAGATAACCGCTCTAGCTGAATTCGTTCATTCATGAAGGCCGTAACATTTCTGGAAAATACTACCCCTCCAATTTATATTATAAGTCGTTTAACTTTTTTGACTTTTTTTAGTCAAACTTCTTTGAGTTTGATTAAGCCTGTAGAAAATATATTAGTATTTTCAACACAAACTAAATATATTATCAAAATGTATTCAATGTTAGATTAAATGAAATTAATTTGATATTTTAGATGTTGCTTTTTTCTATAAATTTGATCAAACTTTATTGACTTATTTAAGTTTGATCAAGTTTGTAGGAAAATATATTAATATTTTCAACACAAACCAAACATATTATCAAAATATATTCAATGTTGGATTAAATGAAATTAATTTGATATTTTAGATATTACTTTTTTCTATAAACTTGATCAGACTTAATAAAATTTGATTAGAAAAAAATCAAACGACTTGTCCGTTTTTTGACAAATTGACCCTTTTCAAAAACTTATTTCGAAACTAAACCCTGCCAAAAACTTCAACCAAAAATAGGCCGTCGTCTCAGCGCCAATGCGCTTGGCGCTGGGGTTGGGCGTGTCAGCGCCAACGGACCTGGCGCTGACGTCGTGCCACCGTGTCAGCTGAGCAGATCCCCCAGCCGACGTGGAAGGCATGTTAGCGCCAACCGTCTCGGCGCTGTGCTCGCCAACCTCAGCGCCGACGCGGTTGGTGCTGAGGTTCACAACTTCAGCGCCAACGGTCCTGGCGCTGAGGTTGGTTACTTAGAGGCCGGCCGAGGCCACCCCAGCCAGCCTCTCCTCTCTTCTTCTCCACCGTCCCAGGCTAGGGTTCGTCGCCCCACACCGTCCCCTCACCAAATCTCCTCCAAATCCTCTCAAATTGGAAGGGGATATCGTCGAGATTGAGTTGGGGATCGATTGAGAAGGTAAACTCATCTAGAAACCCTAGTTTTCCCAACGTTTTATTGGATATTTCGCATTGTTTTGGTTCCAACCGTGGTGTGATAATAGTTTGCTCGGGTTGAGATGTTAATTGGATAATGTGGGTGGGGATGTAGTGCGGAAGAGACGTATTAGTCTTGCTCCATTTGGTTCATGTTGATTTGTAGGACTTATATTTGGGATTGATGTGTGTTGATGGTTAGGGCTTGATGTTGTATTGATGCTTAGTGATTGAAATGGTTGGAAGGAGGTTGAGGTGTGGTGATGTATAGGCACTTTGTAGGAGGAGGTATTTTTTTTGAATAATGTGTAGTATTTGAGTTGAAAAAATTAGGTAATGTTTTATGGAAAAAGTTGGACATGTTGTAGGGTTTGGAAGATTTGGCATTGCTATGGTATTTAGAGATTATTTTGAAGTAATTAATGTTTATGTATTGGTGAAATATTGTAGATGGATAGATTGGTCCGGCTTCATTATGGTGGTTGTGTGGTAGATGAAAGTACCGGTGGAAGCCAATTTGGGGGAATGACTGTTAGACAGTTAGTGTTTCATGCGAAGCCTACATTTGAGGATTTAATGTCTCGCATTAAGCATGAATTGGAATGGAGTGATGAGTCGGTTGGTATGCAAGGGAGATACGATGTGGGCGGCGGTGTCATGTCGCATAAGTTTATGTTACAGATATAATGGAGAGATGGAATGGCAAACATATACAGATATAGTATTGGGGTCACATTTCAAAGCTCTTGAGGTGTTCGCATGGAAGAAAGAGGGTAGGAAAGGGAAGAAAGAACTTGTAGGCCTGAATGAAAGTCCACTCATAGAATCACCCATTAGTTCTCACGAACACTCGGAGAGGTGTAGTAGGAAGGAAGATTTAATTGAGGAAGACGTGGAGGTGGGCGATGGAGTAAGTGATATGGCGGATGTGGAGGTCAAGGGGGAAGTACATGGGGAGGAGAATGTTCCGGTAAGGGAGGAAGTACATGCAGAGGATGTGGAGTTGCTTGATGAAGAAGCGAATGCTAAGAAAGTAAGTTTGGGCCTTAGGGAGTTGGTTAGGATGAAATGCTATACCCGAGAGGAGTGTGAGGAGGCTATGATACGTAGTGGATTGAACCCAGGCTGGTTGGATTATGATACAGAGGATGAATTGGATGAGTCCGCTTCCGACTCCGATGATGATCGTCCAGTGGGCAAGATGTCAGAGCAAGAGAGGACTGTGTTTGAGAAACTGATCGGTAGAAACCCTGAAATAACACAATTCGAGGATCTTAGTAGATCCGGGCTAGCAATTGTTGACGGGGATCCACAATATGACGGTGCCTTCGAACCAATGTGCGATGAACCAAGGAAGGGGTTGGAGTTTCGATCGATGGAAGATTTGAAAATATGGCTGCAGAGTTATTCTATCCGTGTCCACCGCCCTTACCATGTGAAGGAATCTAACGCGTCAGTGAAGTATACTGTGGCTTATCTCGATCGCCATTGCAAATGGCAGATTAATGCAAGGAAGAGTGGAGGAGATAGGTGGAGGGTGACTAGGGTGGCGAAGACCATACATGCTGTAGTGCGGAAGTAACCGACAAGCATTTGCAACTTACTTCGAGGTTTATTGGAAACAGGTTACAGGCATTTGTCCGAGCTAAACCAACTTTGTCTCCTGCAGCTATTGTGGAGGCAGTTGAGCAAATCTGGCACTATCGGCCTACGTATGGCAAAGCTTGGCTTGCTAAGCAAGTTGCTATGAAGGTCATTTGGGGAGATTGGGACGAGGCATATGTTCGCTTGCCTACACTGATGCGTGCCATCGAAGCAAAGAACCCTACCATGCATTTCCGTGTTGAGGCTCACCCCGAGAAGTCAAGGATGGTGGAGGGAGTACAGAGGCGAGTATTTGGACGTGCATATTGGATATTTGGCCAGTCCATAGAAGCATTCAAGCACTTGAGGCTGGTGCTAGCAATTGATGGCACTTTCTTAACCGGTAAATACCAAGGTACATTGCTCACGACAATAGGGGTCAACGCAGGGTTACATCTTGTTCCGCTGGCGTTTGCTCTGGTAGAGAGGGAGAATACATCCAACTGGGAGTGGTTCATCAACATGTTGAGACACAAGCTGATTGGTCCTAATAGAGAAGTGTGTATAATTTCTGATAGACACGCTGGCACAACATGATGGAGTTCGACGCGTACTTGGCGTGGCTCCACAGGACCTACCGTCTTGTCCTACGTCCGGCCTGGACGCTAGCTGACTGTTGACGACCAAATTTGGTAATTCAAACATCGGAGATAAAGATGGAATCGAAGAGGATTGAAGAGATAAGATCGTATCGGAAAACAGAGTGAGAATCGGCTGTGGTCTGAATCGGCTGTGAACTGGATCGGCAGAGTCAGAGTTGGACTGGGTTAGCCGATTGAGCCGATTTCAGTAATATGACTCGGTATACGTCATCGGGTTGTGTTAACGTGTTTCATATGGATTGCCATGCACGGATAGAGTCCTGAGAAGGCAATTGTATCTATTAATTAGGATATTTTATGTGATTTCCTTATAGATATTCCCGGTAAGAGTCCGCCTAAGGGACTTGTTCGTTAGTTAGATTTGTATTAGGTTAATATGAGTCGTGTCCGTGATGGACAATGTTTGTATTTTCGGGTATAAATATAATCCCGAGGTCTTGTAAATAACAACATACGTTCAATCAATCTCGGCGCATCGCCACCTTTGTTTCTTATTTCGACAAGCTTGTGCTCTCGAGTCGTGCTGCATCAATTTGATCTTCGGCGAGAAGGTATATCTTGTCATGGCAATTTGCATCATCAGGATTAGTGCTTACATCTTTATGACACTCTAATTCTATCTCGCAAGTTACGCAGTTATCATATACATCATATAATTTAGATCAATAATGCTATCTCCTATATCGGCTAGATCCGTTTTAGGGTTTCGACGATATCGGCTAAGTTTACTTTATTGATTCATGTTATATGATGTATCCACCATCCTGATTTGATATTATTGGCTTGTTACATGTCATGCTTCTTTTATGCTTGATGCTGCATTGGTTCAGTCCAACCTATTAAGTTATTTTAGAATCATGATCTATAACATGCTTTACGATTGTCAATAGGGATAGTATCGGAGTTTCAGCCGATCTTATCTTAGAATATTTTGCATGGTTTCATGCTTTGTTTAATGTTCTATATTCAATCTTTAATGCTTTATCATAAGATTATATCGGATTTATGACCGATATACAATTAGATCTAGATATAGGCTATGACATTAATCTTATGTGATCATTATTTCATGTTATGATAGACTTAAGCAATTTATACTGTCTCGGTTCAGTCCGATCTATACCAATTGTTTATTTCTAAAGTAATATTGATCTGTTGATTGCATAACTTTGATACCTACAGCCGATATACTAATATTAGGGTTACTCTCATGCTTATTCATATACCTTACAGCCGATTCATGCTTTATTACATCGGCTAGGTCACATACGATATGAAATCGGCCCTATGGCCGATTGTCTATCGTTTACTGATATTCTTTGCATATTTTCTTGTTGGTTGCAGGATCAAATCAACTGGCACGCCCTTGAACCTAAAACCCTAATTTTGGACCTGCATTAGAGTAAAGCAAACCTCTCAGGCCAGTGTGTGTTTTTTGCATCAACACGCTTTTGGCACGCCCGGTGGGACCAAGTGTCATCATGTCTCCAAACATCACTGAAGTTTCGGAGGACAACATCGTCGCGGTCACACCCGAGCAGCTGAGTGACGTGCAGAAGGAAGAGTTGCAACAAATGATGAACCAACTCCAAAATCAGTATTTGCACTCGTTCACAGTCACCCGACAAGGTACGGTTATCCAAAGAACCAAAGTCCAAGTGCTGACGATCGTGAAGCAAGACCCAAGTACTTACGGATCAAGAGAAGAAAAAGATAAACAAGTCAAAGTCGAATCAAGTGATCAAGAACTCCACACACTACAAGATCGCATTGATTCGGCTGTTCATCACGCCTTGGTCAACCAATCCGGAGTGCTTGTGAACACCTTGACAAATATGATCAAGTCGGTAGTTGATGGGGCGATAGCCGAGGAAAAGGCTAAAGGACCTATTTATTTACCGGACGGCACGTTTCCAGGATATAGAACTGTGAAGACAGAGATTGGCGGGAGTCAAGGAAATCAGCAAGTGCTTCAAACCCAGGCTCCATCGGCTCCTTACTCAAGTTCAAATATTCCATCAATTCTAACCAGATCACAGCAGATCACTGGGGGCAAGCATCAACTCAGTTAACACCAGAGCAGTTGATGAGTATTCTTCACCCAAAAACCACCAGTTGTTGACACATCCTACCAGATTCCTTCGGTTTCACAATAGCCGATTGGAATAACTCAGCCGATTGGCCAGCAGTACAGTACAGAGCAACTCCCATATATACCACCTCAAGGCATATCGGCTAGCTTTAATCATCTTTATCAGCCCCACTCACCACGACCTCAGCCGATCCAATACGGCCAGATGGATCCTCTTCAGCAGCAGTATGGTGGAGCAACGCCTCATCAACCTTGGACCGATATGATCGCTGACGTCATGAGGGAACAATTTGGGCTTAAGCCAAAAGACAATGGCAACATGTATCGGCACCCGTACCCAGAATACTTCGATCGAGTTCCACTGCCAAACCGATACAAGGTGCCAGACTTCTCCAAGTTTTCAGGACAAGATAATGTATCAACTTATGAGCATGTTAGCCGATTTCTAGCTCAGTGTGGTGAGTCATCGGCTACAGAGGCCCTCAGAGTTCGCTTGTTCCCACTCTCATTATCTGGGTCGGCATTCACTTGGTTTTCATCCCTGCCATATAATTCAATCAGGAGTTGGGCCGATCTGGAGAAACAATTTCACAAATACTTTTTCAGTGCAGTTCAAGAGATGAAGCTATCGGACCTCACTGCAATCAGACAAAAATCAGAAGAATCTGTTCCAGATTATATTCAACGGTTTAGAGATGTGAGGAACAGATGCTACAGCCTATCTTTGATAGATTCTCAGTTAGCCGATTTAGCCTTCTAAGGTCTGTTGGCGCCGATAAGGGAAAGATTTTCGGCTCAGGACTTTGAAAGTTTAGCGCACCTTGCTCAGAAGGTATCGGCTCATGAGACAAGGTTCCAGGAAGCAAGGAAGTTAATCAAAAAGGCAAACAATGTCAACAATGTCTATAGCTATGACTCCGATTCTGAAGACGATGACCCTGAGATCAATGCAGCCGAGTGGGCTAGGAACAAGAAGACGGTGGTCTGCCAATGGGCCAAGAATTCGGGAATGGAGGAAAGGTTTGATTTCGACATTACTAAAGCCGACAAGATTTTTGATCTTCTTCTCCAAGAAAGACAGATTCAATTGCCAGCAGGACATGTCATCCCATCAGCTGAGGAGTTGAAGAAAAGGAAGTACTACAAATGGCACAATACAGGATCTCATAACACCAATGATTGCAAGATTTTCAGGCAACAGATCCAGTCGGCTATCGAACAAGGGAAGATTAAAATTGATGAATCCAAGAGGCCGATGAAGATAGATGGACATCCTTTTCCGGTTAACATGGTGCACCCTGGATATAATCGGAATACAGCCGATGGAGATAAAAACTACGCTAGGAGCATCAGATCGGCTGCCATGATCAACAAATATCAAAACAAGCGCCAAAGGGGAGAGGAGTTATATTCTCAAGAAAGTGAAAGATATTTTGATCCTCATTGGAGTTGCGAATTTTTCAGATTTTGTTGGAATGAGGGTATGAGGTTGCCATCTATCCAAGATTGTCCTGGATGCAGTAATCCCGATGTACAGTTCATCAGAAGTTCAAGCTGACAGAGTGCAGCTACACATCGGCCGAGTCAATCGAGGTTGCCAGTTCAAGAGAGACTTGGGCTGATGCAACAAGACAACAACAAAGATGACTCACTTAGAGAATCTAAGCCAATGCATCCTCAATGGTGCCCTTCTGGAATATTCACCAAAAATAAGAAGAGAAGAGCTCAAAGGATGAGAAACAGGGAACAGTTCCAGGAGGTTGAAGGGGAAATCGAACATCGGCTGAGGCAGAGAACAAAGAAAGTCTGGCGCGTGAAGAGCAAAGTGGTGCCAGCCGATGAAGTCAGAGCCGGTCATAACAAGAAACAACAAAATAAAGGCAAGGAAGTGATGTCATCTGAGATAAATATGGTTTTCATGTTGCCAGCCGAATATGCAGTAGAGCAAGTCATCGAGCAAGAAGAAAATCTGTCATCGGCCAAATTGATGTTATCTTCACAGCAAACCGTTTTTGAGAAGCCCGAGGGAACTGATCATCGGCACCTCAAGCCACTCTATGTTAAGGGATTTGTCAATGGTAAGCCGATGTCAAAGATGCTAGTCGATGGAGGGGCAGCTGTTAATTTAATGCCTTACACGACATTCAGAAAGCTTGGGAAGAATTCAGAGGACTTGATCAAGACCAACATGGTTCTGAAAGATTTTGGCGGGAATCCATCTGAGACCAAGGGAGTTTTGAATGTAGAGCTAACCATCGACAGTAAAACAATTCCAACCACGTTCTTTGTTATTGACGGGAAGGGTTCCTACAGTTTGTTGCTGGGAAGAGATTGGATTCATGCTAACTGTTGCATCCCTTCAACAATGCATCAAAGTTTGATTCAATGGCAAGGAGACCAAATTGAAATCGTGCCAGCCGACAGGTCAGTCAACGTAGCTTGTGCCGATTTGTCTATTTGGGAGATGGAAGGAATTGATTGTTTATCCGGTAAAGTTTGGCAAGGAGATTACTTAAAGATTTCTGATGATGCCATACAGACAACAGGAGATGGAGAGCCCCAATTCTTGTTTTGAGGGCGCCATGGAGGGTTCCAACTTCTACACAGAGGATACTATTGATGATCTCGACGGCAAGCTTGGGCAAGGTTTTATGTCGGCCGATGAACTAGAGGAAATCGATATTGGACCAGGTGATAGGCCTAGGCCGACATATATTAGTAAGGGTTTACCTAAAGAATTTAAATGTAAATTAATTGCACTCTTAAAAGAGTATAGAGATTGTTTTGCCTGGGAATATTATGAGATGTCAGGACTTAGCCGATCGATAGTTGAACATCGGCTCCCTATAAAACCAGGATATCGGCCATACAAGCAACCACGAAGGCGTTGTAAAGCTGCAATGTACGATGCTATCAAGGCCGAAATTACAAGACTTTATGATGCTAACTTTATCAGGCCATGCCGATATGCTGAGTGGATTTCTAACATAGTACCAGTTATCAAGAAAAATGGCAAGCTCAGGGTTTGTATTGATTTCAGAGATTTGAACAAAGCAACACCGAAAGATGAATACCTAATGCCGGTAGCCGATCAACTCGTAGATGTAGCATCTGGACACAGGATTATCAGTTTCATGGATGGCAATGCTGGTTATAATCAAATTTTTATGGCTGAGGAAGACATTTACAAGACTGCTTTTAGATGCCCAGGTGCTATCGGCTTGTATCAGTGGGTAGTTATGACTTTCGGCTTAAGGAGTGTTGGTGCTACATATCAAAGAGCCATGAATTATATTTTTCATGATCTGATCGGCAGGTTGGTGGAGATATATATTGATGACGTGGTGGTCAAATCTAAGGAAGTTGATGATCATATAGCCGATTTGAAATAGGTCCTAGAAAGAGCAAGGAAATATGGGTTAAAGATGAATCCTACCAAGTGTGCTTTTGGTGTATCGGCTGGTCAATTTCTTGGGTTTCTGGTTCATGAGAGAGGGATTGAAATTCCTCAGAGGAGTATCGAGGCAATTAAGGATATCAAACCCCCGGAAGACAAAACCAAGTTACAATCATTGATCGGTAAGATAAATTTTGTTCGGCGTTTCATATCAAATTTGTCCGGCCGAATAGAGCCGTTTACTCCTTTACTGAGGTCGAAAGCTGATCAAGAATTTGTTTGGGGAGAGAAGCAGCAGCAGGCTCTGGATAACATCAAGGAATATTTGAGTACTCCTCCAGTTCTTATACCACCACAGAAAGGGATTCCATTCAAGTTATACTTATCAGCCGATCAAAACTCCATCGGCTCAGTCTTGATCCAGGAGGTTGAGGGGAAAGAAAGAGTTATATTCTATCTCAGTAGACGCCTGTTGGATGCAGAAACAAGGTATTCACCAGTGGAGAAATTATGCCTGTGTTTGTATTTTTCCTGCACGAAGTTGAGACATTATCTACTCTCCAATAAATGTGTTATAGTATGCAAAGCCGATGTGGTGCGATATATGCTATCGGCTCCAGTTTTGAAAGAACGAATTGGGAAGTGGATCTTTGCTTTGTCAGAATTTGATCTCAGATATGAATCGGCTAAGGCAGTTGCAAGCGATAGCCGATTTCATAGTTGAACACAGGGATACCAGCATTGATAACATTGATGTTATGCCATGAACTTTATTTTTTGATGGATCTGTGTGTACTCATGGTTGTGGTATCGGCTTGGTAATCATATCGCCTAGGGGGGCAAGTTTTCAGTTTGCCTTTACTATTAAACCATACTCTACAAATAATCAAGCAGAATATGAAGCCGTTCTCAAGGGATTACAGTTATTAAGGGAAGTTGAAGCCGATGCTGTTGAGATCATGGGTGATTCATTATTGGTTATAAGTTAGTTATCTCGAGAATAAGAATGTAAAAATGACACCCTGGTGATTTATAATGAGAAATGCCAAGAGCTGATGAAGACATTCAAGATGGTTACTTTGAAACATATTCCTCGGGAGCAAAACGTTGAAGCCAATGATTTAGCTCAAGGTGCCTTAGGATATAGGCCGATGTTACAAGGGATTGAAGTAGAAGTGGCCTGTCTTCCAGCCGATGATTGGAGGTTTGATGTTTTTGAGTATCTAAAGAATCCTTCAAGATCAGTTTCAAGGAAGTTGCGATATAAAGCTCTAAAATATGTTCTGTTGGATGATACATTGTACTATCGGACGATTGATGGGGTTCTTTTGAAGTGCTTGAGCATGAAAGAAGCTAAAGTTGTCATGTGTGAGGTTCATGAAGGCATTTGTGGAACACATCAATCGGCTCACAAAATGAAGTGGTTACTTCGAAGAGTTGGATATTTTTGGCCGACAATGCTGGAGGATTGTTTCAGATATTATAAAGGTTATCAAGATTGTCAGAAGTTTGGGGCAATTCAGCGAGCACCAGCATCGGCTATGAACCCTATTATCAAGCCATGGCCGTTCAGAGGTTGGGGTATTGATATGATCGGCCAGATTAATCCACCATCAAGCAAAGGACATAAGTTCATATTGGTTGCAACTGATTATTTCACTAAGTGGGTTGAGGCAATTCCTTTGAAGAAGGTTGACAGTCAAGATGCAATTAATTTTGTTAAGGAGCATATTATATACAGATTTGGTTTGCCACAGACGATAACGACTGATCAAGGTTCTATATTTGTGTCTGATGAGTTTGTTCAGTTTGCTGATAGCATGGGAATTAAGTTGTTAAATTCATCACCATATTATGCACAAGCCAATGGACAAGCTGAAGCATCTAACAAAAGCTTGATTAAGTTGGTTAAAAGAAAAATAGTCGAATATCCCAAGAAGTGGCATACTATTCTGGCTGAGTCATTATGGTCTTATCGGATGGCTTGCCATGGTGCAATTCAGGTTCCTCCTTATAAATTGGTTTATCAGCATGAGGCTGTATTACCATGGGAAACCAACATCGGCTCTAGGAAGATTTCTTTACAAGATGAGTTAACAACCGATGATTATCATAATTTGATGGTTGATGAGTCAGATGATTTGGTTCAAGCAAGGTTGCGAGCTCTTGAGAAAGTTAGAAGGGACAAAGAGAGAGTTGCAAGGCATTATAACAAAAAGGTTATGCCCAAATCTTTTGAGGAAGGAGAGCTGGTTTGGAAGTTGGTATTGCCGATAGGGGCCAGAGATAATAAATTCGGCAAGTGGTCACCGAATTGGGAAGGGTCGTTTCAAATTCATACATGCGTTTCTAAAGGGGCTTATATGTTAAAAGGGCTTGATGGAGAGGTATTTGGACGAGCACTTAATGGCAAATATTTGAAGAAATACTACCCAAGTGTTTGGATTGGTTCATAATCGGCTATGGTTTGCCGGTTTGTGATTGATAGCCGATGTGATTACATCACCTTTAGATGGCCGATATTTTTATCGCCCTTAGACATATAAGTTTGCAGCATGGTGTTCCCTACTACAAACTTGGGGGGCATGAAGGACGAAAGTTGGAAATTTTTGAACAATTTTGTATAAGTTAGAGTACAGAAATCGGCTCGATAATTGACACATGTATGGTAGCGAAAGTATCAATTGACACAAGGGATTTCAGAGTATGTGTTACAAGACAAATGTTCTAGCCGATTACAGAATTAGTTACAAAATCTTTCCTAAGTCCCTATTACAAGATATCATTGGGCGAGGTAGCGCTGGATTGCCAACAGTGCCCGTTGTCGGATTTCTTCAACTTCTGCAATGGCTTGGGCATCTTGGGCGTCAGTTCCAGGAATCACCTTCAGGGATTTGGTCATGGTCGCCACATTCTTTATAGCCGATTTCAACTTTGCTTTTTGTTCCCCAATGGCCTTTGGGAGATCGGCTAATTTCTGTTTTTCTATTGCAATCTTGGCATTGCATTCTTCAAGTTTAGCTAGCAGATCGATCCTTTCGGCCTCCAGTTGATCTATTGTGGCTTTAATCGGCTCTTCGGCTAGTTGATCAAGCTTGATTTTCTCATCATGTACTAGCTACCGATTGGCCTGAATGGTGGCTTCGATATCCTTCTTTTCTCGTCGATCGGCTATCCTCTGTCTTGCCTTCTCCAGCTTGAATTGGTGTTGCTCAAGATACACAGCTGGGGTGATTGTATTGGACAGCTCATCTGGCAGTAGGGCTTGAATCTCTTCGAATCTTGATCGAAGAGTGCTGCAGTCAACTACCAGGCTGTCCAGAGATGCTTCTAGCCGATGCGCAATGTCTTCAAGATTCCTCTTTACGTCATCGGCTAGAGGAGCTAAGGACTTGCTTGTTGCTTCCTCTTTTGTTTCTTCATCAAAATAGTCTTTTATATCAAAAGAGAACAAATCGGCTAAGACCTGCAAGTAGGAAAGAAGAAAGGGGTATAAGTAAGAGGATATTTTTATGTAGCCGATTTGAAGAGTTTTAAGGATGAAACTTACAGGGATTGCAGGAGCAGCGATTTCTTCTTCTTCAATATGATGGCTGCCTACAGCCGATGCGGTATGTTCACTTGAAACCGGTTGTGCTTCAGGTAATGAAGGGGAAGGAGGCTGAAAATATTTATGCAAGTGTTAGATAGTATCGGCTAATGAGATATTCAGAGTTTTAGAAAGTTGAAACTTACCAAGGGAGCTTGAACGGTTGGCTTAGCCGATGCTTGTGCTGGTTTCTTTTTCTCGGCTGGTCTTTTCCTCTACAAAATGCATAAGTTGGAGATTTGAGTTGAGGATGAGTAAGGAAATTTTGTATCAAGGAAAATGAATTTACCCTGGGTTGCCGAGTGAAGACAGCAGGAGCAGAAGGAGTTGTGGGGGTTTGTTTTGGAGCAGGAGAGGCTGGAGGTGTCTTTTCTCGCACATCACTGGATTCGGCTGCGGCTTCATCTATTGCCCGTTCAATTGATGCTTCTTTTAGGGCTTCATTTGTGTCATCAGCTGTTGGAGGTGGTTGTTTCTTGGCCTTTTTCTTGGTAGCTGGTGGCATAGCAGTTGATGCTCTAGTCCTTCTTTTCCTGCCTGCATCGGCTGGTTCCCTCATTTGTCCTTGGAGTAGACTTGATGTCTTGGGGGCATGGTAGCCGATGACAGGAGGAGTCATGCCACATCTGCTAGGTAATAACCCTGCAGCATATTCAATGTTTTTGCCACTCCTGCTAGTGCGAGGAGGGGAAGAATCTGTGGTCTGAAAAAGCAAGGATGTTTCATAAGTTAAAAATCGGCTAATGTATTTAGAGTGATAATGAAGATGAATTAAAGGAAATAAAGGAATTACCTGAGGGATCATGTCTGGAAAGAGGTCAGTCATGTAGATGGTAGCCGATTGGTGAAAGAGATGTTGTTTCCACTCAGCCCACCATGAAGTGAAGACTTTACTCCCGAACATGGCTAGTTCAATATCATTGATGCTGCCAAGGGAAGGTCCTGGAATGTTCAGTAGCCGATCCATCATCAGGCTTGAAGTTATTTCTCCTCGGCACTCGATCTTGTCAGTGAACCACAAGCCGATTGGGAGTTGTCCCATACCAAACTGCCTTGCTGAACTCATTGGGTGATAGAATTCATATGAGACTTTTATGTTCCTGCCTTGATGGATGCCGACAGGGAGTATACATGGGCTGATGGCAGTGGTATATACTTCTCTTGACTTCTGAAATTTGTCATGATTGATTTCTTCAAATCTGAAGTCTGATGGCAGCTCGAAATTGACTGAGTCCTCATAGAAGAACCAGATTCTAGCATCTTTTTGGAAGCCATCATAAAAACTAAAGAACCAGTCCTTGAGCAGTTCTACTGATAGCTTTTCTCCTGCATCGGCTGGTGTGCTGGCATACTCTCCAAAAGATGTACACCTCCAATGGGTTATCTCTTCACCATCATTATCGGTGATCGGCTCCAGTCTTGGGAATTCTGCTTCAGTTAGGGATGGCCGATTGACAGCTTTCATCGCTACCAGGTTTAGCCAGGATTGGAGTAGCCACCATGGACCACCTGCACTAACGACTGAGCCAGTAACCAGCTTGGCCGATGCATTGTTCAGAGTTTGATACAAATAGCCGAGCAGAATCTTTCCTAAAGGGAATTGTCTTTTTTCTTCAAGTGCTTCGGCTATATGTTGCCAGTTTGAGGTTGGGCCACAACTGGATCCACAGAATAGGAATTTTTCCAACCACATCAACAGAAATGCAGTATGTTCTCTAGGGGAGATTGAGCCTTGACCCATGTTAGCCGAAATAAAGCCGGACCATCCTCCTATGCTTTTGGTTTTAAAATCAAATCTGTTCTCGGAGTTTAAGATCTTTGGGTTGGTTGATGAGGTGATGTCAAGTCCGGTTAACATGGTTATGTCCAAAAGGTTTGGGGTCATTGGTCCTTGATTGAACAAGAATGCATTGATGGTGTTGGACCAAAAATAGCTAGCAGAGGCCATCAATGGTTCGTCCTTAGCCGAATTTGCTAGAGTAAGGGCTAAGGCTTGGCCAATTCCAAGTTCATCCCAGTGGCTTTGCTTGCTAGCCGATATACGCTTATACCATGCGGGCCAGCTTTTCTCTAGGGATGGCCAAGACTTGAATGTGTTCTTCCAATGCCCTAGGTTTGGGTTTGCTAACCTAAAGGGAATTCTGTTGGTTTCAGCAGTAATGAACTCAGTTGGGTCTAGATTACCGATTGGTCCGAGGAAATAGTTGTTTTCATGATTAAGACTGGGAACCGCAACTAGGTTTGCAAGATGCTACATCAACAACGCAAAAAAGGAAAGAAGCGGACTAAGATTGCGGAAAACGAGATTAGATGAACAAAAAGGAAATCTAGCCGATGGGGCTTACCTCAGCATATTCGGCCGATGGAGCAGCGGATGGAGCGGATGAGGAAGACATCCTTCGCTAGCCGAAGTTGGACGAGAAGGGGGTTGCTCGAAGTTGACTGCTTGCGCCGAGGGGGTCGCCGGAGTTGAGAGAGACGGAGAGGGCTAAAGCGGTGGCAACAGTATAACGGTGTGAAGTTTCTCGGGGCCGTCGATTAAAGTATTTAAAGCACTGTGGTAACGGTCAAAAACGGAAAGAGTGAGATTATCTCGGGGATAAGATTTGGCAAATCCGAAATATTACCAAATATTCCGGACTTGGGGGGCATGTGTTGACGACCAAATTTGGTAATTCAAACATCGGAGATAAAGATGGAATCGAAGAGGATTGAAGAGATAAGATCGTATTGGAAAACAGAGTGAGAATCGGCTGTGGTCCGAATCGGCTGTGAACTGGATCGGCAGAGTCAGAGTCGGACTGGGTTAGCCGATTGAGCCGATTTCAGTAATATGACTCGGTATACATCATCGGGTTGTGTTAACGTGTTTCATATGGATTGCCATGCACGGATAGAGTCCTGAGAAGGCAATTGTATCTATTAATTAGGATATTTTATGTGATTTCCTTATAGATATTCCCGGTAAGAGTCCGCCTAAGGGACTTGTTCGTTAGTTAGATTTGTATTAGGTTAATATGAGTCGTGTCCGTGATGGACAATGTTTGTATTTTCGGGTATAAATATAATCCCGAGGTCTTGTAAATAACAACATACGTTCAATCAATCTCGGCGTATCGCCACCTTTGTTTCTTATTTCGACAAGCTTGTGCTCTCGAGTCGTGCTGCATCAATTTGATCTTCGGCGAGAAGGTATATCTTGTCATGGCAATTTGCATCATCAGGATTAGTGCTTACATCTTTATGACACTCTAATTCTATCTCGCAAGTTACGCAGTTATCATATACATCATATAATTTAGATCAATAATGCTATCTCCTATATCGGCTAGATCCGTTTTAGGGTTTCGACGATATCGGCTAAGTTTACTTTATTGATTCATGTTATATGATGTATCCACCATCCTGATTTGATATTATTGGCTTGTTACATGTCATGCTTCTTTTATGCTTGATGCTGCATTGGTTCAGTCCAACCTATTAAGTTATTTTAGAATCATGATCTATAACATGCTTTACGATTGTCAATAGGGATAGTATCGGAGTTTCAGCCGATCTTATCTTAGAATATTTTGCATGGTTTCATGCTATGTTTAACGTTCTATATTCAATCTTTAATGCTTTATCATAAGATTATATCGGATTTATGACCGATATACAATTAGATCTAGATATCGGCTATGACATTAATCTTATGTGATCATTATTTCATGTTATGATAGACTTAAGCAATTTATACTGTCTCGGTTCAGTCCGATCTATACCAATTGTTTATTTCTAAAGTAATATTGATATGTTGATTGCATAACTTTGATACCTACAGCCGATATACTAATATTAGGGTTACTCTCATGCTTATTCATATACCTTACAGCCGATTCATGCTTTATTACATCGGCTAGGTCACATACGATATGAAATCGGCCCTATGGCCGATTGTCTATCATTTACTGATATTCTTTGCATATTTTCTTGTTGGTTGCAGGATCAAATCAACTGGCACGCCCTTGAGCCTAAAACCCTAATTTTGGACCTGCACTAGAGTAAAGCAAACCTCTCAGGCCAGTGTGTGTTTTTTGCATCAACACCGACATAGCGGACGACCTCGAGGATGTGGAGGAGCAGAACGAGTACGACACTCGTACCCGTCAAGGTACCACGGTCGAGATGGGACTTGTTCGTGACAGAGTGGTTAGTTCTAGAACTCTTTGGTGATATGCAAGCTCTGGCATAAATGTTGTGACTAACTTCATTTCAAACTCGCAGGCTCGAGAGCTCTTGCGGACCGTGAACGACGCGGGAGTGGCGCTTGGCACGCCTCCTGGCTCGGAAGGAGAGAGCGGCACCTTGCGAAACGCCCTACAAGTACTCATTGAATAATAGATGCAACTACGTTGTTTTTTCCAAAAGCGATAACTCAACAGGAATTATTTTTACAGAGACTACGGCAACGATGTCGGAAGTTGGCAGCAAGGCTGGGCTGCAGGTCGACTGATGTGGTCGAACATGCTCATGCCCACCAAGAGGGGGATCAAGAAGGGGAGGTGGGTGATGAGGAGGGCGAGCAAGACAAGGAGGCAGAGGAAGAAGGGGATGAGGCGGAAGAAGGGGATGATGCCCACCAAGAGGAGGGGGACGAAGAAGAGGAGGCGGATGAGCTCGGTCCCTCGCAGCTGGAGGACGCACCAGAGTCGTCACAGCCGGATCTCTCGCAACCCGGTCCGTCCCGACCACGACGCAGGCGTGCTCCTTCGCAGGACTGGAGGTACACCTCCGATGTGCCTCGTCCTCGCACTAGAGGTAGGAGGAGGTGAGGGCAGGGTTCGATGGATGGATGTATGGACTTGATGCATGGTTCGATGGATGGATGGACTACGACTTTTGCTTGTTGTGTATAGATGGATGGATGGATGGAATGATGGATTGATGGAATGTTTTTATTTGTTAGATGTACGGACTTAATGTATGGATGGATTGATGGATTCTTTGGATGTATGGAATGAGGTTGGACTTGATGGATGGATGTATGGTTTGATAGTGAACACATGTTGCAACGTTGATATATTGCTGCTTGTGCTGTGAAATGTAATATATTGATGTCTGTGCTATCGAAAGTCTGCCTGGGCAGAGAGCTGTGTTATTGCTCTCTAATCTGCAACCTCAGCGCCAGTATACATGGCGCTGACATGTGCAAGCTCAGCGTCAGGTACAGTGGCGCTGAGGTCCCCCAGGCAGCCAGACAGAAGGGTTGTTGGGGCGGGACTCGGCCGAAACGGCTAAGTCGTACCTCAGCGCCAGAGAAAGTGGCGCTGAGCCTGGGAACCTCAGTGCCATTTTCTCTGGCGCTGAAGCCCCCCGGGGCAGCCAGGCAGAAAGGCCTGCTGTGGCGGGACTCGGCCGAAACGGCTAACTCCCACCTTTGCGCCAGAGCAGTTGGCGCTGAGGTCCCCAGACTCAGCACCATTTTCTCTGGCGCTGATGTCCTCCCAGCTAGCCACATAGAAGGCTTGCTGGTTGGGGGGTGGGTGGGTGGGAGAGGGGGGACTCGGCCACCTCGGCGAATTCCAGTCTTGATGCAAAATCGACAAATACTTTCAGCTTTCACAACCACAATACCACACAAGCTGCTACTAAATTTCGTTGACAATCCTTGTCATAAACGATGCAATCCTCAATTACCGAATATTAAATCAGAATGTTCTCTAGCATTCATTACCACGTCTTACGGACTCCAAACGAAATTAAACATCTGATAGTCCGAAACGACAATTATGATATGCGCACATTACAACGCGTTGACGATTCGAAGCTAGTACTACTGGGTGCATCGTGGGTACTTGCCCTTCCTTGCCGCTTCCGACCCGGCATCCTTCGCACGCTGTGCCCTAGCCAGCTTTCTTGACCGATCTTTAGCACGCTCTTCCTTTTCCCTATTCAGTCTAGCCAACTCCCTTAACTCCAACTCCTCTCTCCTTTCCCTCTCAGCCTTCTCCTTTGCGGCACACTGCCGTTGCCGCTCCTCACGCTCTTCCTGGCGCTCGCGCCAGCTCTTAATCAACCTCTTATCGAACTCAGACATCTCCTTGTCAATCCACTCCACAAAGTCACAAATAGGGGGTGGTATCTCAGGTTCCTACACAATAAATCACATTTTATATCTTCACGACAGACGACCATATATGCAATGCGAAACAAATTACACTACAAAAAATTTACCTTTACTGGAATCTTCGCCTTTCCCTTCCTTCCCATAGGCACGGGCTTAGGTTTCTCCGGACTGTACGAGTAGTTGCGGCACATCCAGTACCTCTGGCCATAACTATCCCAGTCATCACTTATCTGAAAACAACACTCATCCCCACACCAACACATTGGGCGCTTCACACCTGGTGGAGGCAGCTGCTCAGGGGCAAAGCTGACTTCATCCTTCTTAAACATCCTACAATTACAAAAAAAACAATCGCTACAACAAATGCAACATAAATATTAACACATACATACTCCCCTATCACAATACATCCATCAACTAACTATGGTTTAGAGAAACATAAGATGGTACACAAAAACTAGGGTTCTTAACGATGTTATAAAATCAAAATTCAACAATACGAATCGTCCATAACTACCTAAATATTGAAGTAGAACATTACACCCCTCTCCCTTCCCCCTAAATCACATCCCATCCAACCAATCGGTTGATAAACTTAGGGTTTCTCGAGGGGGTTTACCTTACAAATCGATGCCTCAAGCAATACCCACGAAATGCCCTTTGATTTGGGGTGGATTTGGAGCTATTTGGGGAATGGAGTAGAGAGGGCGACAGTGAGGGCTGAAACCTAGATAGGGAGAGAGGAGGGGAGTGCAGAGGAGAGCTGGCTGGGGCGGCCTCGGCCGGCCTCTAAGTACCCCAACCTCAGCGCTAGGACCATTGGCGCTGAAGTTGGGGACCTCAGCACCAACCGCATCGGTGCTAACAAGCCTGCCACGTCGGCTGGGGGATCGGCTCGGCCGCCACGGCGGCTCGAGATCAGCGCCAGTTCTGTTGGCGCTGATCTGCCTAACCTCAGCGCTAATGCTATTGGCGCTGACCCAACGGCCTATTTTTGGTTGAAGTTTTTGCCGGGGGTTAGTTTCGCAATAAGTTTTTGAAAAGGGTCAATTTATCAAAAAAACGGACGACTTATAATATGAAACGGAGTTAGTGTTGTGGAATCCGTCCATGAAGACAGAGCCCGTGCCGTATAACACATGTCTGCGAGGTGCAAACTGCAATTCATGTACTACATTCGTAACAAGAGTTTGTGCACATGCACCAATTAATGCACATTGCAACGAAGTACTCCTTACGTCCCAAAATATAACAACTTCTATCCTCTAGAATTTATCCCAAAATATAACAAATTCTACACCAACATTCTATTCTTAACCACTCATAACTTTCCACCATTCAATTTTTTTACTTACCTCTACTTTTCATCCAATCACAACCCTCCTCTATTTAGTTTTACTTACTTTCCTAATAACTGTGTCTAACTCTAAAAATGTTTATATTCTGGGATGGAGGGAGTAGGGAGGAGTAGTAGTACATGTTTCTCGTTAGTCTATATCAACCAGATAGGGCGAGATTATGGCGGTGTTTGGATCCTGGGACTAAATTTTAGTCGAATGTTTGTACACTAATTAGAAGTAATAAATGTAGACTAAGAATAAAACTCATTTTATAACCCTGGACTAATTCGCGAGACGAACCTATTGAACCTAATTAATCCATAACTAGCACAGTAAACATGTGCTAATTATGAATTAATTAGGTTTAAAAATTTATCTCGTGAGTTAGATTTATGTAATTAGTTTTATTATTAGTCTATGTTAAATACTCTTAATTAGCGTCAAACATCCGATTTAATACGAACTAAAACTTAGTCCAAATACCACCTAAATACTAGCAGAACATCCCATCTACTCCACCATCACATTCCTATTCACCAACCGTTTTTGGTGTAGACGCAAAATATCAGCGATAGAGAAATGAACGTATGTGATCAAACGCATCTTCTTTAGACCAGATGTTCGATTTCTCGTTGTACTTACGGCGACCATAAAAATATCTGATCCGTCGAACCCTCCTTCAGCGGTTCAGGCCTTCTTCGGCTGTTATTGCTGGGAAGAGCTTAATTAAACCCTTGACTAGTACATCTCCGAACCGGTAAATAATAAGTTTTGTATAAAAACTTGCTATATAAAACTTTATGAAACATTAAACAAAATATTCTTAAAAAATCTATAATGTGTTAGAACAAATTATAGAAAAAATCTATATTCTTAAACAAAACATTAAACCGGTCATATTAATATTTATTTTTATTTTTTTACACTGCTTAATTAATCATACATTAATAAATTATTTCGTTTTTCGTGCGGGGAATGTATCACAGCCCAAATACGTTAAGAACACGTAGTAGAAAAAAAAAACAGTACCACGGGGACAAGCAAGCGGAGCAAAGCCAAGTAGAGCACACACAGTAGTAGGAAACGTTATCCGAGCTATTCCGGTACGTGACTGGCTGTGCCTTTCCTGGTGGAGGCCCACACCCCCGACCCACGAAACGTGTCCCAGATTCCTCCGCCTCGAACGACTTGAACCTTCCAGAACAAACCAATCCATTAAAAAGCCACGGAAACTTCTCGCAGTTTCCCCTTGCCCCCACCCCACACGTCCCGCACCGCCGCACGCAACCCGCTATCCGTCCGATCTCCCGCGCGGCGCCCATCCAACCGTCGGTGACACGACCCACTTTGCTAGTTGCTGCTCGGTTTATATCTCTCCCGCCTCACCCGCTCCCACCTCTCCTTCCGTTTCCCTTCAATAACTTCCTCTTCTTTTTTTTGTCCACGCCAACGCTACCGGAAACTTCCAGAAGCAACCCGAGCCTTCGTTTCGTTTCTTCAGAGAGAGACACCACGGTGTATGCAGGCCAGATCTGCGCCGGCGGCGGCGGCATGGCTGACCAGGGCGCCGTCGCCGTCGCCGTCGCCGGAGGAGCGGCGACGGTGGAGCCATCTCCACCACCTCCGCCGGCTGCGGAGGCGGGGGCGGTGGGGCAGCAGCAGACGAGCGTGCCGACGCCGTTCCTGACGAAGACGTACCAGCTTGTGGATGACCCGGCGGTCGACGACGTCATCTCGTGGAACGACGACGGCTCAACCTTCGTCGTCTGGCGCCCCGCCGAGTTCGCCCGCGACCTCCTCCCCAAGTACTTCAAGCACAACAACTTCTCCAGCTTCGTCCGCCAGCTCAACACCTACGTACGCTTTTGATCTTCTCTTTGTTTCCTTTTTCCCGTTCGATTTCGACCACCTCGACTGATTTCAATTTGTCTCGGCCTCGCCGGAATGGATTGGTTATACAGGGATTCAGGAAGATTGTACCGGACAGGTGGGAGTTCGCCAACGACTGCTTCCGGCGAGGGGAACGGCGGCTGCTCTGCGAGATACATCGCCGGAAGGTAACGCCACCGGCGCCAACGACGACGACGATGGGGGCGGTCACGGTCGCGGCGGCGATCCCGATGGCGCTGCCGGTGACGACGCGGGATGGCTCCCCGGTGCTGTCCGGCGAGGAGCAGGTCATATCCTCCAGCTCCTCCCCCGAGCCTCCGCTCATGCTGCCGCAGGCCCCCTCCGGCTCCGGCTCCGGCGGCGTCGCGTCCGGAGACATGGGGGATGAGAACGAGCGACTGCGGCGGGAGAACGCGCAGCTCGCGCGGGAGCTCAGCCAGATGAGGAAGCTCTGCAACAACATCCTCCTCCTCATGTCCAAGTACGCCTCCACCCAGCAGCTCGACGCCGCCAACGCCTCCTCCGCCGCCGGGAACAACAACTGCTCCGGCGAATCCGCCGAAGCGGCCACGCCGCTCCCACTCCCCGCCGTCCTCGATCTCATGCCTTCCTGTCCCGGCGCCGCCGCGGCGCCCGTATCAGACAACGACGAGGAAATTATGAGCGCGAAGCTCTTCGGCGTCTCCATCGGCCGGAAGCGAATGCGACACCACGACGACGACGGCGACGGCGGCGGCGGCGGCGGCGAGGTGAAGGCGGAGCCGATGGACGGCCGGCCGCACGGCAAGGACGATCACTCGACGGAGACGCAGGCCTGGCCCATTTACCGGCCCAGGCCCGTTTACCAGCCCATACGGGCCTGCAACGGATACGAGTACGACCGAGCCGGCAGTGACCAAGACGGTTCAAACTCTAGCTAAGTTTGTGTGTTAGACCCGTCTCGTATACTCTACTCTAGCAATTAACTACTACTCGATAGAGAGAGAGGCAATCAACCTAGGGATTTACCTAATCCCAATGTCTTCGTAGTGTTTTTATTTACTAGTAGTCTGTACTAATTTTCTCTCTCTTTTTTACTGCTACTAGTTTTCTTTCAGATTATCCTTTGTATATATACTGCTGCTAGTGAGAAGGCATAAAGATCAGAGTTCACACGATATTTTCTATCCTTTTATTTAGTCATAGAATGTGTGGAGATGTGAGATGAAGCCGGTGTAGATTTGTCTGGCCAGATTAAGATATTCCAAGGGGATTTAGTGATGGCGTTTGTGTAACGGGGAAAATATCTTGCCCACACGGCGCACCTACTAGAAGGTGCGAAAGCCACTTTTCTTCCAAGCCAAGTCGGGGGTTTTGATTTGATTGCGATTTGGACAGTGACCTGTCATGCCAGCGGCCGAGACCACAGGATTCAGGATTCTACCTTGTTTATTTTCTCCGTTTTTGTGCTAAAACAACCATACGTGTTAGTAGCATGGACATTTCGTTTACCAGTTCAGTTTTGTTGTTTGTTGTTAGGAGCGAGTCGATAGATGTGCAGTCAATTAGTCAAAGAAGTTGACAAAATATCAATTTTAACTGACCTGGTTAAAATCATGTTAGTTGTACCGAACATTGATGGTTAATTTTTGAGTATTTTTAAGCAATATAGAAGCAAAACTGACGGGTATTCTAATGAGCGAACAAAACCACAAATTTGAAGCAGAGAGAAAAGCACAAATTGTTGCGTTGTGGCTGTCTGATAATTTTGTGCCATTTTCCACTTTACAGCAACCAGGACAAGAAAGATGTCAGCACTGTGTCGTTTAATCCTCCATCTCGATTCTATTCTCACTAACCATTGATTGATTCTGACGAACTGCAGTTAGCTTCCTGTATGGGTTGTTCTGATTACTGAATCATGGGCCTGCTACCTAGCTACCCATATATGTGTAGGCTCGAAGCTCGATCGTCAGCACCGTCACGTTCTGGGGGCCGTACAACAATGGCGGCGCGACCGCCGGTGGTCATCGACGGCGTACGTACTGCAGCCTTCCTGGTCACCGGCGCCGGCACCCTCGACGCTCGACGAGACCAACTACTACCAGGCCACGACGGTGATGATCTTATTAAACTTATCGAGACTGATTTACTCAGATGATCTTTTATGAAGAAGTAGTGGGGAAATTCTCGTACGTCGTGCAGATTCTGAACACAGTGGTGAGGGCGGCGAACATGAGCCGGCCCGGGATTCCACATTTCCACGTCTCCATGCCATGTCCGACGTCTACAACTCCATCATCTCATCGATCAGCATTGGACCTATTTGGCTACCATTCCTATAACAACACTACGGCTGTAGCGTTTGTATTGTACGGCTGCAGAAAATACCAACCGAACATATCTATTACTGCCAATTCGCCATTGGCCATTGCCGTAATTCGCCATTGGCCATTGCCGTACGTCGTCGTTGTTCTTGCAGCTATCTATCGGCTATCGCTGGTGCAGATCAGCGACGTGACGTACGAGAGGATCAAGGGCTCGTCGAACAGCAGGAACGCGGTGCGGTTGCTGTCTAGCGAGAGAAGCCCGTGCAGCAGGCTGTAACCAAACGCCGGCTATGCAGCGCAAAGAACAGCAACGACGTGCCGAAGATGCCCAACTCGTTGCCCGGTCGCCATTATTAATTCCTCCTGAGCAAGAGTGCTGCAACACGCTGGTGCCAGACAGCCAGAGTACTCCATCACCGAACAAATTCAAATTGGAAAAATCTATATATACTAACTTTTTATTTTTTTAAACTCTTATTAATACTGATGTATCATATTATGAGTGTATCTAGATTTTTTATAATTTTCATCTATCTAAATTAAACGGTTCAAATGATTATTAGTAAACAGTGCTCATACAAATTCCAGTTATAAGTGAGTTTTATAAATGAGTTTTGTTGCTCTGATGATAGAGAGTGAGCAGAGTCCTATATTAGAAGCATTGTAATACTGAGGATGATTGTCATTATTTCATAGCTGTCTGATTTTGTCTGTATTGAATCTACTTTGAATTTTTTTTAGTGAATCGCCCAAAACTTTAAGTTGTTAATCCGGACCTACCCAATTGTAGGTACAATCCGAGAAGACTAATGCGCGAGTGATCGCCTGCCGCTCGCACACGCGATCGGTCAAATTTCCTTTCTTGGGCTTACAGTTATTTCCATTTCGAGCTTAGCCCATATCCTTGCTATTCTTAAAACAGGCTGAGTCCAACAGGGAGAACACCCATGCACTAGGCCCGCGGCCCACGCATACGTTTTGTTTTTATTTCTAAATTGCTTTTTGAATTCGCAACAAATTTATACGCTCAAAGTTTATATGTATAAAGTATATGTGTATAAAGTTTTTATTTGTAAATTTTATATGCACATAGTATTTGTGTATAAAGTCTATACGAATAAACTTCATCATAGTTTTTTTTTTGGCCAACCTGTTGCTCACCGGGCTAAAAAGAATAGATGGCCTCAAATGCAAAGAAGCCTAGTGCAGACTAATTGCAAACAAGCCTAATGCAAATAGCGTGCAATATCAGTACTGCAGTTTAATTCATTTTCTCACCTAAAAATTGGAATAATCTTTTTCCTCATCCCTTAAATCCATTGCTTTTCAAAATCAAAATTGCATCATACAAGTTACGTACTCGTACATATGTGTAACAAGAGGAAGCACGTTTAACGGCCGAAGATGATGGTAACTGCGATCCAACGGTAGCAAGCAGTGATCAATTAAGATATTGTAGCTTCTACAGTGGCAAAGCAGGACGTGACAGCTCGGCTGAACTGGTATACAAAAACTATAAGTTTTATTGATTATTGATACGTGACCATATCACACCTGAAATGTCTCTCCACGATCTACATAAAAGTACTACATTTTATATGGATAAGGTTGTAGAAAACATATGTTTTATGACTTGAGCCACTCTTACAATTTTCCTCTTTCCTTTTAGCCTTTGTATGTGTCCTAAACTCCCGTCTGCCAATCATTCTGTTTGGTTGTGTGAGAGAAAAAACCTTACCTTTATCAAATCCTAGTTAGTTTTATAGTCTCTGAAATAATATTTTTTAAAGTGGTAAAGAGTTAAACCGATAAATTAATCAAAGAATCAACAATTCAAATATTCACATATACTTTAAAAATTTAAGTAAGTTAGTGTTCAATGTGTATAGGGATGATGTTATGTGAAACTCTTAAACCGTAATATTTGAGATTATATGCATAATACAAGTATTATATCATCTCGGTGATAAAACGTAAAAGTGGTTTTAGTGCACCCTGTCAAACAACAATTTGGTCCATGACCTTTATTTGGTAAGTCTTATTTTAATATCTACTCGTTTGGAAGTAACTAAAAACCTTTAAAACACGAGTACTTATCATTAGAAATTTTTAAATGCTCATAATAAAGGTTTGGTAGCAAAAACCTTTGCTAATCCTATCTTCTCTTGTCTGTCACCGGTCACCGACCGATGGTCCCCGCAATCCAGCCTCGCAGCCTTCCCCACTCGCCGGCGACCGCAGCCGTCGCCGTCGGCCACCTCATTCCCCACCATTTCCCTCGTCATCGTCTCCCTCCCCTCCTCGCTTCCAAGCCAAGCCAATAACCTCCACGAGCCGCGACGCCATCGCCAACCACCACTCCACTACTCCTCCCACACTCACTCACTCACTCACTCCCACTACAACCACAGCAACCGCTTCCTTCCCCAATTCTCATCCCCATCTGAGCTATAATTAGGAGGCAGCCACAAGCTCGACGAACCCTAACCGCTGAGGCATGGCGAGCAGCAGCGGCGAGGGGAAGGGTTCCGCCGCTGGCGGCGGCGGCGGCGCGGGGTACCAGTACGCGTCGTACGGCGGGTACTACGATGAGGAGCGGCGGTGGTGGCCGTGGCTCGTGCCCACCGTGCTCGTGGCCTGCATCGTGGTGTTCCTCGTCGAGATGTTCGTCAACAACTGCCCCCGCCACGGGAGCCCACTCCGCGGCGAGTCCTGCGTCGCCGGCTTCCTCCACCAGTTCGCATTCCAGCCGCTCCGGGAGAATCCGCTCCTCGGGCCCTCCTCCGCCACGTAACGCCTCCTCGCTGTTTGGCATTGATTCGATTCCGTTTGCGCAATTGAGCTTGAAAATTGGGGGAATTTTAGTGGGGGTTTAGGCAAGTGTGAAGCTGGCGCCTTGTCGTTACAGGGGATTTCCTTTTCCGCTCCAGGTGTCTAGGAGATGAGAGAGACCCTTTGGAAAAAAAAAACCTTTAGCAGTATTGCATTAAGATTATTAGATTCTCTTGTGGCATCTATAGTTCTGATGAAGTATTAGATTTAGCTTTGTGCCTTCGTAGCATGGAGCAATGCAAATTCTGGAACAATTCGGTTGGCACAGGAATATTTTATTCTCACAAGATTTGTCTACTAGTAGTGTTTACGTCACTTGGAGGTTTTCCAAATTGCAGTCGTGAAATGTAGTATTTTTATCAATTAGGTGACTGGGTTATGTTGCTCGGTTGGCTTTTCTATTTGTACTGCCCCTCGCAATCCAGGATTAAGGAGTGACCTTTTTTTTTTCAACCCATGTTAAAAAAGGTGAATTTTGTTTGTTCTAGCCTACGAATTTCATCACATGGGAAGCTTTCTGACGACTACATTATGTCATTATCTATCTTCATTGATGCATACTAGTATTCTATAATACACCGTGCAGTTTATTTATTTTGACGATAGACAAGGGGACACTTCTAACAAGTTGTTTGCTTCACTGGCCAGTTTGGAGAAGATGGGAGCTCTAAACTGGGCGAAGGTTGTTTATCAGCACCAAGCATGGCGTCTCATTAGCTGTATCTGGCTGCATGCTGGTCTAATCCACCTGATTGTCAATATGCTAAGCTTGCTATTTATTGGACTCCGTCTTGAGCAGCAATTTGGGTTCGGTAAGCTTCCTACAAGCACATAACCCATCCATTTTAATCATCATCACAGCATGCTAAATCTGGTTGAAGCACCTTGGTTTATACTATCTTCATACATCAACCTTTTTTTTCTTGATGTACCCCCTCCTTTCATTAGCAATGGAGTTCTCTGAGCTAGTTCTGACTTTGCACGGACTAGCACTTGTTGTCTGACTATGTTACTCATTATCCATATTCAGAGGCTTTAATCCATATATTACCATTATGTGGAAACCACTTAACTGGTTAGATTGCTATGCTACCATTTTGTAGGCATGACTTAAAATGTAAGGCCAATGTTTTCACAAATCTGATAATGACTTTGTCTTCTGGTTTTCATATAAGATGCAGTCAATTTACATATGCCTATATTCTAAATATTGGACCCATAACTTTCATACGTCAATGTGGACCCATCTCTCATTTCCGAGTTTTAATCTGGTATGTTCCTGCACACTGACATCAGTTTCCTTGCTTACCAGTGCGTATTGGGATAATCTACTTGCTATCTGGCTTTGGCGGTAGCGTGTTGTCTGTGCTGTTTTTACGTAATAACTACATCTCCGTTGGTGCCTCTGGAGCTTTGTTTGGCTTACTTGGGTCTATGCTCTCCGAGCTTATTATGAACTGGACTATTTATTCCAACAAGGTGAGCAGAACAGATACTGTACCTATATTGTTACTCCAATTCAGTTGTTTCGTGCAAGTTTCAGTTCTTTCACTCTTGCAGGCAGCGGCAATCATAACTCTACTCTTTATAATTGCAATCAATTTGGCGATTGGGATACTACCGCATGCTGACAACTTTGCACACATTGGTGGATTTGTGACTGGATTCCTTCTTGGGTTTATCCTGCTGGCAAGACCTCAGTTTGGTTGGATGGAACGACATGAATTGCCTCAGACTAATCAACCTCGGAAGTACAAAGCATACCAGTATGTTTTGTGGGCTGTTGCACTCTTCTTGCTGCTAGTTGGGTAAGTGAGCCTCCCCACTTCATCAAAAAGCACCGGTGCGCGTGCATAGTTAATAGTTCACATCTCACTTTTGTAGTAACAAAAGCATATTGTCAACATATGCAATGCTATGGACTGACATAAATAGCTCGAATGAGCAATAGTTTGACAATTCATCAATAAGAAGCTATACCTGAAACCTGACAGAGGTGGATTACTATGCAGATTTGTGATTGCCCTGGTGATGCTTTTCAAGGGGAAGAATGGAAACGATGGTTGCCACTGGTGCCACTACCTGAACTGCATACCAACATCCAGATGGAAGTGCAGTACTTAGATGCTTCAGCATTCCGTAGCTCCTCTCCAAATTACAAATATTCTTCGGGAACCATTTTCAAGCTTGTGTGCTTGTAGATATCTACAAGAAATTTGCCACAGAGTCGAAATCTGCCCTTTCCAGTGTAGTACAATTTTCTGCATTTGTAATTTGAGCTTTTAACAGCTGTTTATTTCAGCCCAACTCTATACTGCATTGCTCCAAAAATTTGTGCTGTTCAATTGGATTCTCTTATATCATCTAAAGTTCGAAACGATGTTAATGGTTATGGAGTCTGAACATTCTGCTTTCAAGGCCTTCTCTGGAAGACTGGAACGTGGGAGTTTCTACTGGTCTAATGGAATTAAACCAATTCATATGAAAATCATGTAAAAATTTGTGTGAATTTTTGCGTTCCAAATGGAGGCATGATAGCATGAAATCCGAAGCTAAAATTCATAACGTGATCGAAGATGCTTACAAAAGGTATATACGACTAGTAGGGGCAGCAGCAAAAGTACTTTCTTTTGCTTCGGGGAGATGCCTCCTTTCCTTCCTCTTCCACAGGAAGGTTGGCAAAGCGGAGAGTGTAGTATTTTACCTCCATACCCCTACCATCGGCGCGGCACAGCTTCGGCTGATTCCTACCCATCGGAGGGTAATAACGTAAATGTACCTAGTCTAGTGGGCTAAACCGCTAAAGCAGTTCACGGCCCACGGCCCAGTAAACCTAAACTAACGAGAGAAACAGGAGAAAAGAAAAGGAAATCGCAACTTCTTCGAATTAAAATTCTTCACACGGCCTTGTGGCTTCGGGACTCTTCTTCTCGTCTTGGGTTTCTCTGCCTCCCTCCTCGCCGTCGCGTCGCGTCGCCGCGGAGGCGGAGACCCAGGCCGCGGCGGCGGTGCAGCCGCCCTCCCCTCCCCTCCCCTCCCGCCGCCATGGTGAGGCCTACGCAGGACGCGATCGACACCTTCGTCGGCATCACCGGCGCCGATGAGGCCGTCGCCGCCCGCAAGCTCGAGGTGACGCCGACAGACCCGCTCCCCACACCACTCGTCTCGTCCGCCCCCACATTCTCCTCCCTTCACCGTCGCCATTCTACACCGTACTAGAGCCTCGAACGTGTGGGCTTGGATGCATCGAGTCCCGAGTTAGGTTGTGTTAGATGGCGATGCGCTGCGGCGGGGGATGGGTGCTGCGATTGCGATGCGCGATTTGCGGGAGGTGATGAGAACGTGGGGGGATGGGGTTCTAGGGTGTTTAGAGTTGAGAACATTGGGGGGATTGGGGATTGTGCGGTGCAATGCCTGCGAATTTTGAGCTTTTTAGTGGTCTGATTGATGCATGCTCTTAGTTTTCTCTTCAGCTTGCGCGGTCAGGAATGCTGAACACGTTAGTGGATTAGTTTATGGGCATGATGTGGGTATGATAAACTGCTACGATTGTGAATTGTTGATTCTCGTGGTAGGACATCCAACTTTGTTATGTTTATGTTCTGGAACTTTGTTGACACAATCCTAGTTGGTTGTACTTGGAGTAAGAGTTGGAGGGAATAATTCCTATTTTAATTTTTTTTTGGGAAATCCTATTATATGTTTTAGTCTTCCATTGTGTAGGAAGACTGCTGTTGTCACTGAATGGTTTAATCAATGTTTGCAGATCTGTTTTCTGTAATTTTATTGATCATTGATTTATCTATCGGGCAAGATGGTTTTTATTGATCAATAGTCTTTGCGAGAACAATTTTCAGATTATAGTCCATTGAGTTTAAGCATGAGAAAATTACTTTATTCAATCTTTATGTGGATTTTGGACTAATACAGCGAATAAGCCTTCTGCTTAGTGAATATGTTGACAGGTTAGTTATATTGTTCTTGTTGCAATAACTCTTGCCAGTCATTGGTCTGTTTGGAAATGCTCTGTTGGAGTGCTGAGTGAAGTACTGCTTTATACTTGTTTCTTCTAGTTGCATTAGGAATAACTTTAGCATAGCACCTTCTGCACCTCTGCCGAAGATGCTGATTCAGAGTCTGTTGGGCCTTGGCCTCTTTCTTCTTCAATTATGAGTTATAGGAAAGATTGTTATCTTATTTTGTCAGGAATCATATATATTAGGATCCTTATTACCACTCTTCTCTATATAAAGGAAATATCAGGAAGAAATAATGCGAGCAAAGTATTACCTACTACTTCTGCCACTCTTCCACTTCATGCTTCTGCCCTTTTCCCTGTTACCCTTGAGTGCTATCTCCTTCCGTTCTGAAATATAAACATTTCTAGGATTCAAGTTCTGTACACAATATAAACATTCCTACAGTACATGTCCCATCAATCACCTTCCATTCAAAATTTCTCCCCATCTTACCCCCAACCACCCCTAATTTAATGAGGACACTATATTCTTCTCTCCTCAAACCTTAATCTATGATAAACAACCTAGAAATGCTTATATTTGGGAAGGAGGGAGTAAAACACACAGAGGCATACACAAAGTCCTTACACAAGTTGATATTTCAAAACGAATTTCTGACTGACTAATAACATGCTACCAGGAACATCATGGTGACCTAAATGAAGCTGTGAATGCCTATTTCAATGAAGGAGATAGGACTAGGTATGTGTTGTTTCTCCTAGCGGTTGTTATGTGCATTTATTGACCTGATAGCATGCTGTTCCCATTGTTATATTTAACTGACTCATATGATTTTCAGCACCAGAGCCAATCGAAATCCTATACCTACCGGTTATGATGACATGATGGAGTTGGATGAACCATTTGGTCCCTTTCTTACATTTCACATGCCTATGGGCAACCCTTTTTCACTTCTGGATCAAAGTATTTTAGAACGAGCTGCTCCTGTGTTTGGTGAGGGACCTCATATTACACACCCTAGGGAGGTGAGGCGGATAGATGTTGAAGTTAAGGACAACAATACTCGAACAGGTAGTTCTGGTCATGGTCCTGTTATTGAAGATATTACTGGACATGAGTTTTCACATGGGCCGGAGATTCATGGAACTGTTGTGATTGATGAAGATGATGATGATAACTTGCCATCTACTCAAGATACTCGTCTCCCAAGCAATTCTTCAAGTTCGAACTATTTTGTACCAAGAGCTCCTCCAATTGCTAATGTTAGTGACTATAACAATGACATAGAAGAGGAGATGGTTCGCGCTGCAATAGAAGCATCAAAAAGGGACGCTGATGGACTGACAAATGTAAGACTGCTTATCAGATATCTACTTTTAAAAATTTAGAAATTACACATCTTTTTTTATCAAAACATTTGGTACTATGCAGGGTCTAAGAAGTGGAGAACGTGAAAATGCATCACGTGGTGGAGATGGTGACGAGATTGCTCGGGCAGTTTCTATGTCCTTGGAGGTAGTTGTTGAACACACAAAGTTCTGTTTTTGTGCATTTACCTTTATGCTGAATTCATTTTGTGTGTGACTATTTAGACAGCAGAGCGAGAGAGAGTTCTACGCCAAGTGGGAGTGCATGTGACTGATCATTCTGATTTATCTGATAAGGAAGACATTGAAGGAGCAACTGCAATAGTGGAAAGGTGACCGTCAAATATATTGTTTAACAATCTATGCATGTGTGATTTTTCATTATATTTGGTTATTCATATATCAAGTTTTTTTAGGTTCCAAGTTACTCAATGTCCATTGCTCCATGAATCTTGAGTTCTCTTAATGGTTTCAGCTTCATAAAAGCAATGCATTCTTGCAGCTGCACCTACTATATTTTTTGGATATCTTTTTTGTTATTATGTTTGTTGTGATTAGCAGAGCATGAGCTTCTTCTATTTAGTTGTGACTGATTCATTGTACGTATTATTTCTTGTTGTAGGCAAGGACCAACTTCAGGGAAAGTTGGAACATCTGATCAGTTGGTAGATGAAGAGAATTTCCAGGATGATGACGTTGAGGAACATTCTTTGGTTAGACAACGCTCTAGGCGTGTACCATCTGGAAATGCTGAGTCAACAGATGTACTTGAAATGGCCAATAGTCATCCATCAAGTCTGCTGCCTCATAACATTGAAAACAATCACCAGTTCAATGGGGTTTTTCCATCAGAGGTGGTATTTTAATCCATCACACCTGTAATGAGATAAAATTTAACCGTACTACATCTTCTTCACTGCTTACAAACCTGTTATTTTTTCTTGCAAAGTGGGGTGGCATTTCGTCTGAAGAACATGATGAAGCTATTATGCTTGAGGCTGCAATGTTTGGTGGAATTCCTGGAAGAGCAGCATATCCATTTTCTCTCCCGTATCATCGAAACTCAAGTCGCTACCCCACGGTTGCTCATCCTCCATCACCAACATTAACTGCACAACGGTTGTTAAGGGAGCAGCAGGTACTTTGGAGTAGTATCTATCTGTGGGGTAACATAACAACGGCTGCATGCAAGTATGTAACACCTGGTGTCCTGGTGTTTGAATTGTAGGATGATGAGTATCTAGCATCTCTTGAAGTTGACCGAGAAAAAGAATTGAAGGCAGAGCAAGAGGCTGAGCTCTGCAGATTAGAAGCTGCTGCTGAAAGGGAAGCTGCTATTGCAAAGCAAAAACAAGAGGAGGAAGAAAAGCGAATAAAACAACTCGAGGAAGAGGTAATTGAGTTAGTACTTAGTGCGTTTGAGAGTTGAATGGAAAGTAGTCATCACAGAACTGTTCATACATTAGTTATATTGCCACATAACCATGCTAATTATGTCGTTATGGTTTATTAAATTAAATTCATGTCAGATTGTTGGCAGGCAGTGTGCTTGATGAATTTTACTTTTAGTACAGATATGATTGCATGTCGGTAACAATGCCTGGATTGTTACAAGTTATATTGCTTTACTTGTTTCTTATCTGGAGGACTTCTCAGACTAACTTATTCCGTAGGTCTGATGAGAAACATTCTTCTGTAAATTATGTCATTAGTACAATGAGTAAGAAAAGGTAGTTAAAAGCTAGTACTACCATCTGACTGTGACCATCTTTACCATCTATCAAATAAATGATAAGGAAGCAATCTAATTTTCTTATGTGGTCCTTTAGAACTTGCCTACTATGCATTTTCCATGGTTTGTGTTATTTCCACCACAGTGATATATTGATTATGTTATTTATGGCAATGTGAGAGTAGGAATTGGAGTCCAAGCTTGCAGCCAAACAAGCATCATTGCCAAAGGAGCCATTGCCAGATGATGTAGGGGCCATCACTGTTGTAGTTCGCATGCCTGATGGTCGTCGTCAGGGAAGGCGCTTTTTGAAATCCGACAACCTTCAGGTAACATTCTTTTAGTTTCCAGAATACCTAATGAAAATCATTGGTATTCCCTCAATAAATTTCTGGAATTCTTGCAGGTCCTTTTTGATTTCATAGATATCTCCAGGACTTTCAAACCAGGATCCTATAGGCTGGTAACTTTGCCAAACTTTTCATTTTTTTCATGGCGTTTCAGCAATGTTATATAGAGAGAAATCAATGTAGTTTACCAATACCTGTTGAAACTGGATTTTATACTAGACAAGCTGGTTATTTACGCCAGCACAAACAGGAAAAAAAAACTATGATTTTGCCTGCTTTTACATGTCATTATATATCAGTTTATTTTGCTATTAGTGTTATCAAGTATCATGTACCATTCCTAGAATAGATCAATTTCTGAACTATGTGATTTTAACCGATGTAACATCAATATTGGAGGTTGTCTGATAGTCAGCGTACTCATCACGTTGAGCTAGGTCAGAATAATATGCTTGTGGCATGGTGGACTGTAAGGAGATTACATTGAAAGTGCAGCATTTAGTGGGCATGTTTTTTTTTTCTTCCTCTGTTTGGGTCCCTAAGATTTAGGATATTGTTTGAATATCGTATACACAGAATGCATTCTAGCTTGTTGGTTTTGCCATGTTCTGATATTTGGATTAAAAAGAAAAACTACTACAGTTACTTCACTAACCTGTAAACAGGGGAAAATTAATGCATGGGAGATTTCATGTTGTTGCTGTTTTATAGCATTTTTAGATGTCGCTAATTGAATCTTGTGATCCTGAATGTTAAATATTAATGAAAATCTACAATGTGCAGGTGAGGTCTTATCCCAGGCGTGCATTCACTGATTCTGAGTCTCAGATGTCTTTAAGTGATCTTGGCCTCAATAGCAAGCAGGAAGCCTTGTTTCTAGAGCAGATTTCAGGATAGGGGGAAACAGGGAAATAGTTAATTGCAATTAACACCAACAGGGGTTCACAGATTTTTTTTTTCTTTTTACTTCTGTCTGGCACATGTTCGTGAAAATATTAGCAAGGTTCGCATGGAACTTGGCGTTAAGGTCTCATTATCCTCTTTTGTGTTTTGGAACGGTGATTCTCAAGTACCGGGTTTCATGTGATACTCACCCTGCATATTTGAACAGTCAGAACTCAGAATGTACATAGACTGCTGCTTTCCGAGCTACCGCAATTCATCAATTCATTAGTATATGTTCGCTTGTTCAAGATAGTATCTGTACTGTTGGACTGCTCGGTTTGCATGATGACGGTAGTGCGTGCTGTGATGGTATTACATACTAGAATGCATGTGTGGCCTCTTGGCCCTTTTGTCCATTGATTTGAGATGTAGCCAGAGGATAGGTTGGATTTATGTTCCGACAGTGCATGCTGTTGCTGTTCCACGTTAAGTCGATCCTTACAGGAACGCAATATTGGAGGCTTGGATCGTTCAACAAAAGCAGAGAAAGGAAAACACACAAGGAAAACAAAGGGAGGCACGATCGCCAAAGGAGATCATCGTTAATAAACCAGCAACCGGGCATTACATAATTGTTCCATAGTACTTATTATTCATCGACATTAACAGAAAACTGCAGTATAATCTGAAGAATTTACTAAAGGAGACACGGAGACAACGACGGCGTCACATCGACACCTTGATTATTCTTCTTCCATGCGTCCGGGAGCAACTCTCGTCTCGTCTTAGGCAGCTGCATAGCAAAAGAAACAATGAATATTAGAGGCAATCAGTAAGCAGATGGATCATCATGAGCAAGTAAGTTGATTAGTGAAGGGCTTACAGCAGTTGATCTGGCTGAGGTGGCATCTGGAAGGCAGGCTGTTCATGATGCTGATGGCGCTGCAGGCGCAGCCCTGGGAGATGGAGCTGAGCGCGCTGCAGCACTCGGCGCTGGGGTCACCGGCGCCGGGCACCGCGTACGCGCGGCACGCCAGCAGCCTGTTCAGCTGCGGCACGCACTCCCCGCCGCCCTGCGCCTCCGCGCCCACGGCCAGCAGCACCAGCACGCACACCGCCGCCGCCGCCACCGCGTTCCCCTTGCTCGCCGCCATCTCTCCCCTGCTCTTGTGCTTCTTCCGACGATGCTGCAAATATCACCTGTGCTAGCTGCTGCTTCGCTCGCTGTGCTTGCCTGTGACGGTACGGTGAGGAGCGGCGGGTTTTATAGGGGTCGCCGGAGCTTGGGGGCGCCCGGCGAGCTTTGCATGGCTCACCTACGACGGCGCAATGCAAGCCGGCAAGCCGTGTGGTACCGAACATGTAATGCGTCACGTTCTTTGGGCTTTTTTAGCTTCTTCCCCGCCGTGCGTCTCGGAAGGGAAAGGTGTTGGAGTCTTGGAGAGACGGAGGATGAAGGAACGGCCCATCAAACCTTCGGGCCCGCTCGAACTAACGATCCAATCTCCACTGGGTCTCCAGGCCTTCTCGTGATGATGGCCCATAACATTTGGGCCGCGGTGGCGCAGGTACGGGATTTTTTTTATTTTTAAATTTTCTTTTTTTAATATTAACAGAAATAATATAGCGGTGAAAATATTTACAGAAATAGACCCTGCCGCACTCCACTTGGACAGCAAGGTGACGCGACACACGTGCGCGGGATGGTCGTTTAGGGAAACTGGGAATTTTGCACGTGACCCCCTTGCCGCCCTCTGCCAGGGCAGCAAGGGTCTCCGTGCAAAATTCCCAGCTCCTCGCTCAGGGGCTTGCCATTTTACAGGCGGCCCCCTTACCGCCCTAATTTTGCACGGAGGCAGAGGACGGCAAGGGACCTCAGCGCAAAATGCGCTCACGATGCCGTGTGCCACGTCACCTTGCCGCTCAAGTGGAGGGCGGTACGATCTATTTCTGCAAATATTTTCGCCGCTATAATATTTCTGTAAATATTAAAAAAAGAAAATTTAAAAATAAAAAAAATTCCAGGTACGGCCCAAGTAGTTCTTTGCAGGCCTCCGTTGTTTTTTTTTGCTGGTACACTGTATTCTGTAGACTGTAGTATTACCGTACTGCACCGTTCCGTATACTGTATTACGGTAGCATTGCTGATCCATGTACAAATACAGTGGGCTTTTAGTTGACACTTTGACAGAACAAGTGGCTGGCTTGCATTGTGCCATGCACTGTATTTGTTTTTCTAAGCAAGTTAGCGCACACGCATCTCTGCAGAAGAATCCCCCGACCTTTGGCATCTTCTCTGCATCGTCCACTGACCAGCGGTCTGAATTCCGGCTCGGCTCATCTTTCCCGGAAAGAAGTTCTCCATGTGTGGTGGCCACTGGATCTGCATCATGCAACACGAGGGACTAATTAATTTGATATAAGCTTAATTGGAACTAAAGTATCAGCTGGAATCAGGACGTCAACTTGACTAGATAGCCAGGTATTATCACCTTATTATTTCTGTCCATTAGGCCTTAGCCATGCAAGCATGAACCAAAAACATCACTCGCATTGCAGTACTGAAAAAACTTCACCAAAGCAGCCCAGAATCGTTCAGATTATATATGCTCTTTGAGTGCGATTCTGAATAGATTATATCTAGGTACACAACTACACAGGGTATCTCACAAAGCTGCACAAATCAGTGATCACTGAATAATTGTAGTGTTTATTTTTCTCCCTTCTCTTTTGTTTTCCTTTATGGTCCACACCTGCTTGTTTGCCATGGCCAACTTGGTCCACTTTAGATCATAAATAGATGCGCACGTAACCATTACAAAATAAACGCTAATCCAGTCTTTTCTGTGATAAAGAACAGGCCAGTCGGCAAAGATATGAACTTTATTCGGATGCTATTACATCGATCACGAGCAGTGTAACGATCTAAAATCTTTTTCCTACGATATCCTGCATGCTAGCGATGCAAGTCATAGTGACTATGAGCATACATAATTGAATGGACAGGCACCTAGCTAGGACTCTAGGAGTATCTGTATATGTCAATTATATCATCGTCTAACAGTTCATTTGTCACCCTTTGTCAGCTGATCGTTCAACTTCATGTAGCTATATAGGAGTTGATGTTGCAACTTAATTATTAACCCCTGAATCTTAACCAGTACTTGCCACCGTAATCTAGATGATCTAGCAGCGGTACCGTGTGGAGTTAAACTGGTAGGTGCCTTTGATGCTTTCACGATTTCACCTATCGAAATCGCAAACGAAAACGATCTTTTTGGTGCGGTTTTTCTCCTGGTTCCTTGTGTAATTTGTACCATTACCACCAGAGATACACCAAACCGATGAACAGTGAAAGGAACAGCAACATCCTTTAGACTTGAGACTTGAGACTTTCAGATCAGCAAGCGAACTGAACTTAATCAATGTACTACTGTTTTCTGGTGGAGCTACAACTGCTATGATCCAATGATCAGCTGGTCGTCTCCAGCATCATATCCCGAACAAAAAAAGAAAAAGAAAATCAGTAAAGTACAGCTCTCGTTTGATTGATTGGAATGGCGGACGAAAAACTACAGTTTGATCGATCTGAATTCTGAAGCGTGTGTTGCATCAGTAACTTTTACTACGTACTCTCCTTTTCATCGAAACAGAAAGAGAAAAGGATGCAGCGTTGCAATTGACGACGAGAAATCGAAAACGAAGTAATTGGCAGTACGGCAGTAGGTCCGACTTGCGCGTCGACGGAAATTAAGCGACGCCTTTCTTCAAGCTCCGTTTCTTCTTCGTCTTCGTCTACCTCTATCATGTGCCTGTATCGTACACGCTCGTGCGCGGATCGAGTACACGCGCGCGCGAGCGAGCGAGATGCCGTACAGTAGTACGCGTACGCTCTCGCGCGGTCGCCGGCGGCCGGCGACCGGTGACCGGTGGTTGCCGCGTCGGCGGCGAGGGTGGGGCCCCTCTCGATCGGTCTCGTCCACCTGGCGTAGGTTACGGCGTCCCTTTCCGATCACGTACGCGCGATCCGCTCGCGAAGCGAAGAATCATGCTGTGATGGACGGGGGTGCCGTGCGGGCCGACGTGGACGCCTCCCCGCCCTCCACGTGTGCCCCGGCTGTCGGTGGCCTCCCTTGCCCGAGGAAGAAGATAGTGCCGGTCTCGCTGACAGATGGCCCCACCTGTCATAGGCACGCATGCAACATCCGACGGTACTAGAGCCCGACGGGAAATAAATTGTTCTCGCTTATTAAGTCATATTTTTAATACAATTAGTACTTTTATAATTTCCCATGACCAAATAATTAAGTACTCCCTCCGTCCCATAATGTAGAGATTTTTAGGGTTGGACACGGGTATTAAGAAAGTAGGTAAAATTAAATAGGAGAAGATTTTGATTAGTTGAGAAGTGGAGGTAGGTGGGAAAATTGAATGGTGGAGGGTTGTGATTGGTTGGGAAGAGAAGGTTGGTGAAGAAATTGTTATATTTTGGAATAAATTTTGAATCCTAAAAGTTGTTATATTTTGAGACGGAGAGAGTAGTGATTTCGAAATTTAGAAAAAGCAGCCAACAACGAAATATAGATTGTGAGATGTAAATGATAGGAGGATGTTGTGGCAGAATGTATAGAGTACCACCGATCTGATCCGACGTGGCAGGTGACGTGTGCTTCAGTACGGGCTAGTACATGTTCATCTCGAGGCTTCTCCGGATCACTGGCGTTAACGTAACACGTGGAGATGTAACAACAGTAAAAAGGTCAATTATTATTCAGTTTACCCTACTGCCTATTTCTGACTGGCCGATTGGCATACAGGATTCAGGATTTACCTGTCTGAAGAATTGGACTGTTGTTGTGGCAGCTCCCATGCATGCATGTCTGCCTGGCACCATATTCTGCTTCTGTTCACCGAACAAGGCAGATTTTTGTTGGCTTCAGAGCTTCATTTCCTGTTCGTCCCCCAACACATTCTCCAGTGTGGGGGCAAAGCTAGCAACTTTACAAGTTAGCACTAATAGCACTTTACCAAGCTGCTATCTTTGATGAGAGGTTTGTTATATTATTACACAGTGCACACGCAAGCATGCAGATGCTAGGCAGCAGCAATGCACTAGTAATAATATCTGAAATTAAAGAAGATGCCATCTGCCGATAGATCAGCCGAAGGATTTGAGCATGATGAAGCATCAGATGTAGGCGTGTACAAGTGTAACGCTGCAGCTTTGAGGACCATCCTGAAAGAAACACACTTTCCTTAGGCTTTAATATGTCCTGCACTAATTAATCATTTTGCAAATGGAGGCTTTCTTACTCTCTTCTTTCTTCTAGACCTCTACCCACATCCATGCAATAGTACTAGTACAGTACCTTGTTACCATCATATCATATCAAGAATGGCACTGCATATATACACGACTGATTGAGTATGTACTAGTAACAGAAATGTTCCAAGCCATGATTGGGGTGATGAACAGAAAGATGAGAGCAATGAGCATCGCTCTCCTGCCGCTTTGTATCAGAAGCTGACACTTGGACGACATCGCCAATGGTTGATGCTTCTCTCGCAGCACGTACACTCCAAGGTACTAGTAGTAGAGTAGGAGAGAACTTTACAGAAGTGTATACACGAAGCATACCATATCATTTCAAGCAAAACAAAAAGTGAAGAAATTAGAAAAAAAAAACTAGAGTAGTAGTAGTTGGTAGGATTGTAATTTGGCAGGTGAAGGGTGAAGTGGCGAGATAGCTCTACAGAAGCAGAAGGCTTGCTTGGAGGCGAAGGCCGGCAACGCGGAGATGAACTGAAGAAGACGATCAGAAGATCGAGCCGTCCCAAGCAAGCAGCCTTTGCAACAAACCAAACCACCAACCGATAGATCGATCGAACGAACAAACCACCATTCCCCACACGCTCACCAACCCAAACCGACGCGTAGTCGACGAGTCGATGCACGACAGTATCCGTACAATAGCTGATGCACCCAACCATCACAAGGTTAAATACAGTAAAAAAGAAGCTCTCTTCTTGTAGTAGAAGAAGATGCCATTGGAGTTCTTGGCCATTGTATAAACCGGTCTAGCTAGGAAGGAGCCCCACACTTGTCTATTTGCAAGGTGGACACCATTTGCATTAGGGGTTGCTTGCTTGCATTGCTTAGTTTTTATCAGTATAAATATTCTGCTGCCCTGTCCCTTAGTTGTACCCTGTCTTTTTCTTCCTCCTCATACCCTTTCTTCTTAGTTCTTCCTCCCATTCCTTCTTCGATTTCATTCCTGCCTCCAATTGGAGGTCACAATTGCAGCTTGCTAGCTAGCTTGCTCAAAATTGCAATTTTGTCTGTTTGGTTATATCTCGGTTCACCCGTTCTTGTGAAGAGGAAGAGCACATATATAGAGCAGAGAAGAGGAAGCTAAGCTAAATTAGTTAGTTAGATTATTAGTCTCTGGCTGGGTGATCTTAATCTCATCATCATCAGAAGCAGCAATATTTTTAGCTCCTGGATTTGTGTGCAAATATATATATTATAGGATAGGAGAGCGATTATATATGAGAAGAAGATGATGCGCGGGACGAAGGATCAGAAAGCAGCTGCATTTCCGGTGATGAAGAAGGAGACGGCGGTGGCGAAGGAGGAGGTGTGGGAGGTGCGTCCCGGCGGCATGCTGGTCCAGAAGCGGAGCCCGGACTCCGACCCTCCCCCCGGCGGCGCGCCGGTGCCGACCATCCGCGTCAAGGTCAAGTTCAACGGCGTGTACCACGAGATCTACATCAACTCCCAGGCCTCCTTCGGCGAGCTCAAGAAGCTCCTCTCGGAGAAGACGGGTCTCCACCCCGACGACCAGAAGGTGGTGTACAAGGACAAGGAGAGGGATTCCAAGGCCTTCCTCGACATCGCCGGCGTCAAGGACCGCTCCAAGATGCTCCTCCTCGAGGACCCCACCGCCCAGGCCAAGCGCCTCCTCGAGGAACGCCGCCATAGCAAGGCCGAGCGCGCCGCGAAGTCCGTCTCCCGTGTCGCCCTCGACGTCGACAAGCTCGCCTCCAAGGTGCTTGATTAGCTGCTTGGTTTGGTTTTGTTCGATTCTCCGGCGTGGTTGGTTGGTTGGTTGGTTGACTTGTTTGGTGGTGTGCAGGTGTCGGCGCTGGAGACGATCGTGAGCAAGGGCGGGAGGGTGGTTGATGCCGACGTGGTGGCGCTCACCGAGGCGCTGATGAACGAGCTGGTCAAGCTGGACTCCATCGCCGCCGACGGCGAGGTCAAGGAGCAGCGTCGAGTGCAGGAGAAGCGGGTGCAGAAGTACGTCGAGGCACTCGACGCCATCCGTGCCAAGACCAAGAAAGCGACCGCCGCCGCAGCGCCGGCGCCCAAGGCCAACGGCCACGCCAAGGCCCGGCCGCCACACCTGCCGCCGAGGCCGCCGCCGGCGCAACAGCAACAGCAGCAGCAGCGCCGGCAGTTCCAGCCGCCGGTGCCCGCCACGGCGACCGCGCCCGCGCCACAGACCGCGACGGCCAGCTGGGAGTCGTTCGACCTGCTCTCGTCTGTGCCGTCCACGTCGTCGGCCCCGGTGACCACCATGGCGCCGGCGACCACCACCTCGCCGTCCCCGAGGTTCGAGTGGGAGCTCTTCTAGACGATGTGGGGCCCACCTGGCCGCATGTGTGTACACGTTCATTGGCCGGTACCTTGCCTTTCTTGCATGTTCATCTTTGGTCACTCATGGTGCATGTCAAATGTCATTCTTCCTTTCTCTCTTTCTCTCCCAATTCTTTCTTTCTTTTTCTGAATTCTGAGTGTATATTGATCTCTACAGAAAAAAAGGCTAAAATGTCAAGTGAGTGAGTGAGTGTGATCCTCATGAAGAAGACAACATCCAAACCATGAGACACTCTGATGATCCATGGTCTGGAAAAATAAGTGGTGGCCTTTGAGATGATGATCAAAAAGGAATTTTTCCATGACAATATATATGTACAGTACTGTATACTACTACTAGTGTACAACAATGGTCTCAGCATATGTTGCCTGTCTCATTCATCTTCTTCTACACTGTATGTATGTATCATCACTTCCTACATTGTACAAACAATGCTACTACTAGTACTACTACATTGCTGGAACTCATATATATTCAGTAGAATTCAGCTGTCTGAAAATGCAAGTGCAGCATATGCATCACAGCTCTTAATTTCAGATTGATTGGCTGAATAATTGTGGGGACTGATGGGCAATTATTAGGCATCTGCCAGTGCAGGGTAGTTAGCAATTTGGATGCATTCGATCGGCGGCATAAAACTATGTGCTCTCTCCTCCATGCTTTGGACCGGCCGGATTTATGTGCATGCCATGGCTCAAAAGGCTCCATTTTTCTGCACTTGTTTAGAAGCTCTGTTTGGTCAGCGTGACAGGTAGAAGTAGCAGTTGTTGTTGTTGTTCAGAGTTCAGAATTTTGTGCAAGGAGACAGGGGAAGCTAATAATACTGGGCTAGCTTGTGGGGTTTGTATAAAGTTTGATACATACTTTAATTCATGTGATGGCCAGATCAGCCTATCAGCTGTGAGTTGAGTGGTGCAGCAACAACAACAACACTAGCTATACTAGTGTACTCTATTAGAAGTAGATATGATCCTCTGTCCCATTTTTTCAGCTGGCACTAATGATATGATCACTGCATAACTTATTTTGTTCTGTTCCATGCTAGCCATTCTACCAGCTCCTTTCTCTTCTCTTCACCTGAACCTGCATTAGCAAAAAAGATTATGAGCAGCAGTAATTAGTACTAGTTGTTCAGAGGGTACACAAGCCAAAATGAGAGCTCAACATTTAGATCATGAGCTCTTTTTGGACAATCTACTTGGGTTGTTGTGCACACTAGTATACCTGTTGTGCAGAGGGCAGTAATTGGTGGTCCTCAAGTTGCAGTCTTTGCATAGATGCTTTTCTTCAGAGAAGCACAGAAAGAAAGGCAGGCTGAGTTGGAAGCTTCATGCCCAGCTAGTAGAAGTAGGAGTCTAGGAGATCACAGTAGTATACTCATTTGGTAGGATAAAAATTAATTACTCAATTAAAGAGAAAGAAGCTGCTTGTAGTAGTAACCTAGTAGCAGCATCATAATCGTATTGGCTTCACGTTGTACTTTTGCCGTCAATTCGTTGCAGATGCGTGGTCGCTATCTGCCCGTAACTTGACACCAATGGCTGGCTCGACAGAGACAACCCAGCTTATAATTAATTAACATCACAAAGAAAAGATCATTAGCGTCCGTCAGTTAGTCCTCAAGTACGTACGCCTCCCTGTTCCTTTGCTTGCACATTTTCGTGCAGATTAGAATCAGATCAGAGCAACCAAACTTTCGTCCTCAACACACAAATTACACACACACACCTGCAGCTTGCGTTTTTCTGAATTTTTTCAGTCGGTGGCGTCTCAACAGCTCGGTAGGTGTGTGAGAGAGTGAGGAGGAAACGTCGCATTTGATTTGTGAAGCTGCTCATTCCTTTTGGCTTTTAGATCTGCGTGTACTGCTTTACCTGCCACTGACGTGTGAAGTTTCTGCTAATTAATCAGGCTTGCTCATCACAGAGAAAACACTTAAAACACCCACTAGCTGCAGCTGGTCAATGGTGATTAGCTATACTATTTGCCATTGCAGCATGTGATGCTCGCCCCGTTAATGTAGTATATATGAATAATCAAGTCAAGTTTTGGAGCAAATGCGAATGGTGAATTGGTGATCCGCATTGTCAACGGTTGACTCTTCCTGTAATTATATTCACTGTTCAGAGCTAACACATGCTAGCCCATCTTCTGCCATTTGTTTGTTTTGCTTTTTTGACAGATCTTCTGCCATCTCTAGTAGTAGTAGTTACTCAGTCGTTAGATGAATTGCAAGCCAAGAATTGTAGCATGTTCCATGTTGTACATTGCTGACAGAGGATTCAGCACACCATTTTGACTGTGTGCACCGTAGATGCATAGGAAAAAGTTATTTGTATTGATTAATTGCAGGTTTTGGAGATCGACATGTGTTCTCCATCTGCGAAAAATGTATTTTGTTGCTTGTAAAAATAGCTTTCGTAGTAATGGATCGAGCAATGCGGGGTCTAATAGTTGAAAACAGTTAGAATCGATAGCATCTTTTTAAAAACGACGCTCGATCAGCTGATAATCGATCATATCTCATTTAAATTACTCAGTATCAATATCAATACGATAAAAAAAAATTAGAAAAAACAAAATTTATATATATTAAAAAGATAACGGCTGGAAACGATACCTTTATATAGAATTTTTCATGACCATTTTCACCCCCAAGCTGCCATCCATGATCCAGATTAGTTAGGCAGAAATGGGCTAGAATGCATGGTGCTTGTGTTAGAGCCACACGTTGCAGCTGCTCTCCACATGATACAGTGGAATAAAGTGTGTTGCCGTTAGTCACCGAGTGCTTTGTGGACTCCTTATGTGGACAGGCGGCAGCAATTGTGTAGTAGCAGCTTGTGGCAGGCTGGACCATTCTGTTTGGGTTGGTCAAGCTGTTGCTGTACTTTAGATGGGCCTTGCAACATGAAATGCTGTGTCAAATTTTGGCACATTCAGGCCCATGAAAACACCCCTCCTTTTCATGTGAATAATTTCTGGGCCAGGCTATAAGCACCAGCAGAAAGGAATAAGTTCATTTGAGGTCCCTTAACTTTACACCGAATCCGATTTTCATCATTGAACCCCAAAACCAGATAAAACCGGTGCAAACGGGATCTCTCGGTGATTTAGAAGGCGGTTTTGGGTGACGTGGCACTTACGTGGCTGGTTTGACTAGATCTTTGTCCCACGTGGCATTGATGTGGCGCTTAGGTGGCAATTCTATCCCAAAAAATAATAAAACCGCGGGCCCACATGTCAGCTACACACACAAAAATAAATTTTAAAGTGTTGGGGCCCACATGAGTCCCACATGTCATTCCCTCTCCCTTCTCCCTCTTCTCCCTCATCCTCACTCCTCTTCTTCCCAGCCATGGAGCTAGCTTGCCTTCCTTCCCTTCCTCTCATGCCCGTCGCGGGCGGTGCGACAACACGAAGGTTGTGACCATCTTCGGGTGCTTCTCCTCACGCCACGGCGCCGCCTCATGGCCGTCACCGCACACTGCTGTTGTCGTTCTCCCAGTCCCCGCCACCGGTGAGGACGACGACGATGACGCGGGGTCGTCCGGGATGACGCAATCACGCGGACCAGCACAGAGTCGTCGAGGGGGACGAGATCGTGGAAGCAACGGGCGACATGGGAGCAGTGGTCGAAGCAGATCAAGGCGCTGACAGCGACGAGTTAGGGGAGAAGGAGGGACCACCGCCATGTCATCCTCTGACCAGGATGACCACGACGAGGACTCCCGCCTCTTCCGCTCCAACTCAGGCTACGACGACTGCCCGCGCCACCGCTCCTTCGTTGGTCCATCCCCCGTCGGTAAGGTCCCCGTCGCGCAGTCGCTCATCAAGGTGGCGGCGGAGGTTGACGGAATCCAAAGCGGCGTTAGCGGTGGGTCGCTCCTCCACCTCGCGCAGGCGAAGACGAGTGGGCGTGATGGCTGGTGGTGGTGATGGGCGAGGAGGAAATTGAGGGAGGTGGCCAGGTGGCACTAGTCGCGGCACACATCGCAGCAACGGAGGAGCCCCTTCGTCGGGAGGAGCGAGCTCGTCTGGGAGGACGGGACAGGTGGCGCCGAGTAATCTCGCCCTTTTCGCCATGGCCGTGCTCCTACTCCGATGCATCTGGGGAAGAAGGGGAAGATGGGAGAAGGAGAAGAGGAGACAGGGAATAGAGGGGATGAGGGGAAGTGGAGCCCACTGAGTTGTGGGTCCCACTATTTTTTTATTCTTTTTATTTTCTATTTTCTTTTATTTTTTAAATGTTAAATATGTTTCATGTGCTACGTCAATGCCACATCAGATGAAGAAGTCAAATTAGCTACATAGGTGCCACGTCAGTTGAAACCGCTGTCCAAACCACTTTGGGATTTAATTTGCACCGGTTTTGATAGTTGAGGGATCCGTTGTATCCGTTTTTTTGCTTGAAGGGTGAAAAATGGATTTGTTGACAAGTTAAAAGAATATCAGATGAACTTATTCCCCAGCAGAAATAGTACTAGACTCATGGCCCAACGGAGGAACTGTTTCAAACTTTCAGCCCACAGAGTCACCTTTTGTTGAATTTTTTTTATTTTTATATATTTTTTTAATATTTACAGAAATATTATACCGCTGAAAAAAATAGCAGAAATATACCCTGCCGCCCTCTGCTGACGTGGCTCACGCGCGCGCGACGGCCGTTTAGGGTGGACTGGATAATTTGCAGGCGGCCCCCTTGCTGCCCAGGCAGAGGGCGGCAAGTTGTCGGCAAGGGGGCCGCCTGCAAAATTGACACAGCTCCTCAACCTGGGGCCTGCCATTTTGCAGGCGGCCCCTTGCCGCCCTCTGGCTGGGCGGCAGGCCCACCCTTGCCGCCCTCTGCTAGGGCGGCAGGCTCCTCTGCGTATATAAGACCTTCCGCCCAGCAAAGCAGCTCATTTGCTGCTCTCTCCAGTCCTCTCACATCTGCACAGTGGGAGAAGGGGAGGAGAAGAGAAGAAGAGGCGAAGTCCTGCCGGTTTGAACTTCGATTTCAGGTAATATTTCTAGATCATATACATGATTAAATGTATAATATTAAATAGGGTTTAGTTATATTTCTGTAGCACTATTTATAAATAAATGCATTATATGATCTAGGGTTTTAGTAGGGGAACTGTAGCATTTTGTATTGTCAGATGTAGGTAAATTAGTAGATCTGTAGTAATTTTAGTAATTAGATTTGTAGTTTTAAATGTTTGTGAGTAGCATTACAGTAGCATACTTAAAAATTGTGGTACATTTGAAACAGGATATTATGTTTTACTCGTTTATTACGTAAAATAGTGACATAATGATTTACTTACAGATATGTCCAGTAAACTTATATTTCAACTATACCATGGTCAAGGAAACGTCCGTTACGGGCCGAGTGGGGTAGATCTGTCAGAATTTATTGTAACACCAAGGGGAATTGATAGACCAGCTGAGAGAAGTGTAACTTCTATTAAAAAATGGTTGATGAGGGGCTTGGGAGTTGATCCACAGACCGCTGATATTACAATCCATGTTGTAGTAAGTCGGGCAACTGAGGGTTTTTATTGGGAACTAATGCCAGTTCAAAACTCTCGGATGTGGAGATGGTATGTGGAGAATGCATTGCAACGCGGGTGGCCTCTAGCTATGCTTCCATATATTCATCCGAAGGATCCAAATGTGGAGATGAACATGGATGATGGCGAGGGGCCAAGTGCTGAAGTGAATGAGACTTTAGTGGATGAAGTCAACACATTAGAAGAAGATGTCGTAGTACCTCCAGTAGGCACGCAACCTGGTGGAGTGGCTGACGAGGGGGAGACTGTTGAAGCCATTGTGGACGAAATGGAAAGAGAGGATTCTGACAACGAGCGAGTAGAGGAAGATAATTCGTCAGATGATGAGGAGAACAATATTAATCCAGCTGAATGGGCTAGTGATGATTTTTCTGGTCTGGTCGTATCTGAAGGGGAAAATGTCAGATGGGAGTACAAAGAGAATGAGGTTATTGAGGGAGCAAGGTATGGTGATGGAGAAGACATGAAGAAGGCGGTGAAACATTTTGCAGTGTCACTGCAAAGAGAGTTTTGGGTTGCAAAGTCGAACCGGTCACAATATGAAGTTAGGTGTGTTAACGAAAAAGACGGGTGTCCCTGGAGAGTGCATGCTTATAAGGGAAAATGGAAGGATTATTGGACAGTGTTAGTCGTTACCAAGCATACATGTTATGTTCCTGGTGTTCAGAAATACCACAGGAATATTACATGTGCATTTGTTGCATCTGAGATGTATGCGCACGTCGTGGACAATCTGACATATGAACTTAAATCAATAATCCGTCATATCGAACAGAAATTCAAGTATACTATTAGCTATGCCAAGGCGTGGAGGGCAAAACAGAAAATAATAGAGATGAGATTTGGAACTTATGAAGCCTCATATGACAATTTGCCGCGTTTGCTATCTGTTATCCAACAAAGAAACCCTGGGAGCTCTTGTGCAATCAAGACATTTCCTTCAATTGATCATCCTGGCAAGACTGTGCTGCAAAGAGCCTTCTTAGCTCTACATGCATGCAAGATGGCATTCGTGCACTGTCGTCCAGTTCTTTGCATTGATGGGACATTCTTGACCGGGAAGTACAGGGGCCAGATACTAACAGTAATTGGAGTAGATGGGAACAATCAGGTATTGCCCTTGGCATTTGCTTTTATCGAGAGTGAGAACACCGATAGCTGGTATTGGTTCCTCCATCTGGTTAAAAAAGAAATTATTGGTATGAGACCCAATGTGTGCCTAATACATGACAGGCACGCTGGTATGCTTCGAGCGATAGAAGAGTTAAAATTTGGCAGTATGGATAGAGGATACCCTGGTGAGTGGGATGATGTACAGAGTAGGTGGTGCATGCGTCATATGGGAGCTAATTTCTTCAAGCAATTCAAGAACAAGGAGCTGATGAATATGTTCAAGAGGCTATGCAATCAGAACCAGGAGAAGAAATTCAATGAGCTTTGGAAGAGGTTGGACGAGTTGACAGCAAAATGCAGTGATCAGCGTGCAGCGAGACCAGCGAGCGTCGTTCCGGACCCTCCGCAAGCACTCGGAGCTCTCCCAACAGATAGTCCAACATTGGTTAGGAGAACTGGAGAGCAGATTCGGAAATTCTCTCATTGGATTGAGAATGAGTCAAAAGAGAAATGGGCCAAGGCTTATGACACAGGTGGTGCTAGATATGGTATAATGACAACAAATTTAGCGGAAGTTTACAATTGGGTGATGCGCGGTGTTCGTGGACTTCACTAGTTGGTATTGTGGAGTTCATTTTACATGGGACATGTAGGTATTTCCGGGAGCGGTTCCAAGCAGTTCTTCCCTCCATACCGAACAACAACATTATTTTTGGCACCTTCATGGAGAAAAAGCTAGCAGAGTGGCGTACGAAGGCCATGAAACATCGAGCTCTACTTCAAGGTACCCAACAACACAGGTTTGAGGTACTCTGTCACGATAAGGCAGGCAGGGGTATCTACCGCAAGAGAGTAAAGCAGGAATGTGTTCTCAAAGCCGACGGTACATGTCATTGTTCATGTAGAAAGCCGAAGCTGCTCCACAGGCCATGCACCCATGTCATTCCTGCAGCATCGGAGTGTGGCATCCAAGATGGAGTATATGTGTCGCAATACTTCTCTAAGCAAGCAATATATCACACATGGAGTGGCGAGATTTATGGCTTCGGTATAGTTGGGGAGTTCACACAGATGAACGATCCAATAATAAATATTCCTGATCCATCGAAACTCCGAGACAAGGCTGGAAGAAGGAAGACTCGTCGCAGCCGCAACGATATGGACGAGTCCGAGGCTGGCAGGGTGAAGCGGTGTAGCAAATGCGATGAACATGGACACACCTACAAATATTGTCCTAAAGACAAGGAAAAACCAAGTGCGGCGGAGGCAGGACTATCAGGATCAGCAGCAGATGGAGCTCGCCCTACGGGTGAAGGCACTACTTCAAGGTGACCCCGTCCTAGACGTCCTCGTGGAACGTCCGGCTACGTTGTGTAGTTCGTGCGTTATATGTTGGAAAAGGTTCGCTTGTAATTTCGTGGATTTGTAATGTCTTTATGTTACGTGGATTGTAATGTCTTTATGTTACGTGGCTTGTAATGTCTTTATGTTCGGTGGCTTGTAATTTCGTTCGAACTTATCGATGTTATGACATTGTGTTGTGTTTCGAACCACTTGTAATAATTTGCCATGTATGTCTTTATGTCTCGTGACTTGTAATTTTGTTTCCTGTTTTTCATCCTCGTTATGTGCCCCATTATTGTGTAAGTTATGTTGTAAATAACATGTACTTTACGATGTTACTTTACGTTTTCTTCGGTTTTACATAACTTGTTTTCATGATTATATTATTAACTTCTTACATGCCCTAACACGTAACACATCTTTTTTGCAGAGATGGCGCGTCAGCACACACCTGAGTTGTTGGATCCATCGATAGATCAGCGCCACCGTTCTTACCTTACTGCAGTGGAGGGGGCTCAGCTTGGGACGTTCTGGCCACGATCGTCACGCGAGCGACTTCTGGTTCACGAGTCCTTCGTCGGGAGGTATGTATTTCATGTGTTAATTACTGCACTTGGTACATTTTTTATATCTTTTCACTGCGTTACTAATGTGAATGACATATGAATTTGATTTTGCAGGTTGCGTGAGGCCGGCCTCTTACCGTTGTGTCGGCTTGTGGAGGCCGCCACCGGCGACGACGAGGCGGCCACACGCTGGGATGCGGACAGGTCACTACTAGCAGCTTTGGCCGACCGGTGGAGGCCTAAGACGCACACTTTTCACCTGTCGTGCGGTGAGGTAGCCCCCACCCTACAGGACGTGTCGTACTTGTTGGGGCTACCGCTCGCGGGAGACACTGTCGGGCCAGTTAACACGGGTGCGAACTGGAGGGACGATCTGATGGCACGGTTCGCACCCGTTCAGCGCGCACCAGGCCTCCCGCTCGAGCTGTTGCAGCAGCACCACAACACCAGCCCTACGAAGAGGTGGCTGCTTCAGTTCACCGTGAGTTTTTCTCTACCTGAAATGAGTACCGTACTACTTACGTAACTCATAAGTTGCCTAACATTTCATCCAACGCTTGCAGGTCGACCAGCAAAAGGCTGCGGCCGACGAGTACTACTTCAGCCGTTGTTTGGAGGCGTACCTGCTCTGGCTATTTGGGTGGGTAATGTTTTGGGGAGGACACGGGCACACGGCCGACAAGGGTCTCGTGCACTACGCCAGGACCATCGCCGACGCCGCGCCTGGCGAGGTCCCTCAGTGGAGCTGGGGTTCCGCGTTGCTCGCGGCTCAGTACTGTGGTCTTTGTGAGGCTTGCACCAAGACGGACCCCGGGGCGATATTCGGTGGGTGCCCTCTCTTTATTTCTCTTTGGGCGGCTGAGAGGATTGCGATCGGCCGGCCCGTTGTGGACCACCACCCGTACGAGGCATCGCTGTACGAGAATAGGCCGGAGATCGACTACCCAACAATGGGTACTGTGTGGTGCCGGCGTCAGGTACGTCACAACCGAGGTTGATATTAGAGTACTATTTTTATGTTCATCGTACATCACATCGAGCTTGTTGTCTTGCAGCGCCGATAGGCTCACGTCCAAGTTAGGCAGTCGTACGCGGAGTTTGTTATGGAGTTCGACCGCCTTCTGCCGACCGACGTAGTGTGGGACCCCTACAGTGCCGCGGCTAACCACTACCGTGCGCTGTTAGGCCTGTCCACACTTTGCACTAGGGACCAGGCGTACTAGATGACCGCGTGATGCGCCAGTTCGGCTTCCGTCAGTCCTTTCCAGTACCTTTTCAGACTGGCATCACAGGTGCCGTTCACCGGTAAGGGACTTAACTTTGCTTCAATTTGTTGCATTAACAACCACCTCTACACAATAACTTGGTTTTTTTAATTCACATTAATACAATACATTAATTTGCTGGTACTCGCGCAAGGGTCAGCGGTCAGCTCGCAACTAGCCTGCCAAGCTGGCCCCTTTTGTCGATGACTGGTTGCTCGCAAGCGAGGATGTCGTGGACCACACGGGAGAGCCACACACGGAGGAGGGGTACCAGGCGTACCTAGGCTGGTACCAGCCACGCACCCGTACTAGGGTCACCTACGCTCCCAGGGAGCAACAGGCCCATGTTGCGAGTGTGACAGACCTCTACGCCAGGCACCGCGACCAGGACTTCGCTCGTGCTGTGAGTACCATGCATCGCACCAACTCCTTTTAAGCCTTTCTGTTAATCCAGTGTTACGAGTATTTACGTACAAATGTACCGTGCAGGTCGTTGAGTGCAACAGGGTTGTCGTGGATGCATCAACGGTGATCCAACGGTTAGGTGCGGGGATTGAGGTGAGCGCAGATGAGCACCTATCACGTACACGCGGATATGGGACTCGATGCGCTCGATTCTCCGTGCGCTCTCCTGTCGGGCTACCGACGTTGCTCAGGCATACGCAGCACCCCAGGTTCGACCCCGGCCGCTTGCTCCTCGTCAAGCTGCGCACGTTCCTAGGCCGACACCCCTTCCCTTCGGAGGTACATATATTCAATATTTATTTGTAAATGCCCCCACAAGTTTTAAAATTAATATTATATCGATAATCAATTGATATGCAATTTATGTATAGGCTTCCCTCAGTTCGGGACGACGCAGGCCACCCACTCCTGGCAGGCTGCAGGGTCATCGTCTCAGGCAGGTGGGTCGGCCTTGCAGTCTGCGTCGTTCTGGCAGGACGCCGGGACTTCGTCACAGACGGCCGACACGTCGTGGCAAGCTCCTAGCGGGGCATCATTGGAGCACGGGTGGGCTTCCGCCCCGTACTTCGACCTCAGCGACTTCCGCTTGGACGAGTCGACAGAGGACATCCTCGATCCCTCGCAGCTGGGAGGCGCACCGCCGGTGCATACGCAGGAGCAGTCGCCCTCCACTCCGCACCCAGACACCCGCGCTACCCGGGCTGTCCCACCCGATCGCTTCACGTACTCCCAGGACCACGTGCGAGCGCATGCCCGGAGGACCAAGCGTGGTCGCGGTGCGGGGCAGGGCCAGAAGAGTAGACTTATGTTTTGTTATTTTCTTGACATGCTAGTACTCCATGCTTGTAGACTTAGTACATTGTTCGTATTCGAGGTTTGCTTTCGTAGACTTCGCCGTTACTTTTTACAAAGCACGATACCTTTCGCCGCATGCACGAATACTTTCAGCTACACCGATGCAACCTCATTTATTCGCGTGAAGTACGACTGCGGAATCGCTGCTAACACCCTTACACTTTCTCAAATGTAAAATCTTCCATGTCAAATCGGCACACGTCCAATCTTACTTTCGGCGTCATGCCGCCCTTTAAAAGGGCGGCAGGGTATACATCCGCATACATCCAATCTTACTTTTGGCGTCATGTCGTCCAATCTACTTTCGGCGGCATGCCGCCCTTTAAAAGGGCGGCAGGGATGTACACATGTGAAGATTATCACTGCGATTTTGGTGCCTATATAACGAGCGCCGCAACACAAGATTTCTTCATCTAAGGCCTCCAACAAGAGCTAGCACAACCCTTCATCCTTCCAGCTTTCGGCAATGGCTGGACGCCGGGGCGTTGAGGATCCCAATTGGCGTAGCGATCCTTGTGCATACCTATTTCCACCTTGGTGCCAGCGGCCTCTCTGCCTTTGCGGTGACCGATGCCAACTAATGGCTACACGGGATCCAGACCTACGAGGAAGGCGCTTTTTTAGGTGCCCTAACTATGACCAAGAGGTATTTCACTCTTGTCGACTATGCTTATTCAAATGTGATGCGCGATTGTTTACTCTTCATCCTACTCTATTTGTTAGACCCGCGCTACGGCTTGTCAATACATCGAATGGGTCGATACAGAAACTCCAATTCTCGACATGACCACCTGTTTACAAGAACGACGCTGGTATTTCTCATCAGAAAGTACTGAGCAATATTTGCAGAGAAAGGAAGCTTATGAACACCAACGTCGTGAACAACAGTGCGACTGGCGGGTGCTAACGATGGCACTCCCTCCATGGGAAGCCCGTCCAAACTGCATATGCGGTGATCGTTGTACGGTTCTCCGTTCTAAAAAGCCTAGTACTTTGGGACAGCGGTGCTTTGTTTGCCCAAATATTCTAGACCGTGATTTTCTGGTAAAAATATTTTCATTACCATGAATCCTATTTTATCACAACATTTACTAATTTTGTTCGCTTCACATATATTCGTTTCTCCCAGGAAGGTCCAAGAAGATGTCCATACAAACAATGGATAGACACCACAAAGGTTATAAGAGATCCAAATTCCCATGTGGTGCAGCTTGAATTGCCAGAGGAATACAGGTTCAAAAAAGCGCAGTTCAAGAGGGGAGAGGGATCCTCACGTAGGGATTAGCTATTATCGTACAAATTATTTTACTCAAATATGTAATGTCCTGTTTCGTTGTCCCATTACTATATCCTCATCGTGTTCAACTCTTGCCCTACAACCCTTCTAGTTCGAATCTATTCTCATCTATGTAACCGCAATGGAATCAGATGTATCCTGTTTAAATTGTACTCCTACTTATTTACGTGACATAATTATCCTTGTTTCAGTATATATACTGTTTCTGCGACCGAGACTATGATAGTCCATTATCATTTTCTTATTTAAAATAGGAATTGCAAAACAACCGACTTCAACAAAATTTGCAAAAAATCGTCCACAATATTTATCAACAAATAACTCTTTAAATGTAATCAACAAAGTTTAATTTATTGTAAAAACAAAATTAAAATCAATTAGGGGGGAGAAGTGGGGTGGCCCACCTTGCCGCCCTTGCCTAGGGCGGCAAGGGACCCCAGTTAGACTTTTTAAAACCTAAGGCTGGCCGGCTAGGGGCCAAATGAAAATTACCAGGGCGGCAAGGGACAGAAGAGTCAAACGCGCACACGACGCCGTGAAAGCTCACAGGGCGCCGTGTGCCACGTCAGCTTGTCGCCCTATGCAAGAGCGGCAGGGTCTACTTTTGTAATATTTTTCGGCGCTATAATATTTCTATAAATATTAAAAAAATATATAAAAATAAAAAAAATTCACCTTTTGTTAGCCCCATGCATGAAGTCATCGTTGGCCCATTATATTGGGCCGTGTCAGCCTATGAAATCACTGTTGGCCCGGATGTTGGAATTTCCAGTCGTTTTGCCCTATTCTTTTCAGCCCATTCACTAAATTATTAAAATAGATTATTTGTCCGACTTTTCGAAAAATAATTTTTTTTCTCAAAAAGTTTTCTTGCACTGCATTGTTTAGACCACTTGTTTTAAATTATTTCTTAAGTTTATTTCTTAAAATGTTTGATTTACTCTATAATTAAGTAGGTAATTCGTAACAACAATTCCTTCAATAATCTAAATCAAACGGGGAAATTAGTTTCAGCGATTCACCTAGCAGCTTCCAGGTGTGTATGCACTATGCACAGAAGCAGTAGCACTGCAGGTTCAAGTGCCCCATTTGTGCAGCACTCTTGGTGAAACAGTATCAGCTTAAGCATGCGCACAAACATGCAGTACAGTTTATCACTGGTGATGGATCTATGGATGTTGGCATCAGGTGGACCAGTACCACACATCGTTGGCATGTATCCCCCAACTGTAGCCATGCATCTCTGCACATTTTTCTCTCCTTGAGCCCAAGAACTGAACAAACAAACATGCAGACTAGATAGCTCTCCTTGCATTGCCTGCATCATCATCATTCGTGTACTGATCAATCTTGTTACGAATCATGCTGCAACAGAGGCGACACCCAACAAACCAAAGCCATGCCTCAGATCTGGTCGATTCATTCATTCCGATATCGATGCGTCCAAAGCTGATCGAGCTTGCCGGCAGGATCGCCTGTTGAGTCATGCACGCAATTGCAATTGCAACACTGCAAATTAATTTGCAATTGCATTCATCAGCTAGCTTAGCTAGGCTGCATGCAGTGAAGTGTGCATGGATGGATGGAAGCAAGCATTCTGTTCAGTCTGATCAGGAGACCCAGCAAGCATGTGCCTCCAGAAAAGCAGCTTCTCTAACTAACCAGGCCCTGTTCATCCATCAGAGGCCAGCTTGTTATTATGGGCCTATCTCATTATCTATTTTTCATGCCCTCTCTACCGACTGCCTGCTTGCTTACATCCTCATCCTCTGCTGTGTATGTGACGTTAGCTAGCTCCTCTCATCAGGCAAAGATTTATTACAACGCCATGCACTGAACATGGGAGACTATCCTACATTTGCTAACAACTTGTGCGCCGGTTTGGAAAAGAGAAACGGACGAAAAATTTGGCAGTTTGAACTCTAGGATTTGGATGTCACAAGAAGAGGTCTGTTCCAAGAAGTAAGCTAAGGTAATTCTACTGCCAACTAGGAGTTAATTTGGTCCGTTTGATTTAAGATTATTAAGCGAATTATTGTCACAGATTATAAATCTACTTATTTATAAATAAAAATAATAAGTACTTTGAGTAATAATTTTAATAAATAGATTGAAATAAGTGGTCTAAATAATGTAGTAAAATAAACTTTTTTTTAAGATAACGCATCTTCAAATAATCTATTTCGATAATAATCTGAAAAGAACGCATGAACCGGATGACGCATATTAAAGTTCATCATATCCACTCTGAAATGATCAATCTGCTTGCTAAGATGGACATATCCAGAGAGTGATATATGATCCAAAGCAGCGACTATTTCCCGGCTTTTTTGGCACAGTGAAATTTTGCTGGTCCGTCACCTCATCGGTCAATCGGCGAGAGCATGCATGCAGCAATCATTTCTTGCGTCCTGGACTTGATTATTGCTGCTAACTGCTGCTCTCGATCCAGCTCCCAACTTTCTCAAATCTCAAACGAGGTGGGCTACTAGGTACAGGCGTACAGCCAGATCGATCGGAATTATGTTCATTCATTCATCATCCATGCAAAGATAAAGCTAGCAAAAGATCATCTCCTAGCTACTAGATAAAGTGAGAAAAAGACCTGTAGTTTTGGACTGATCACTGAACAACATAGGTAGGCTAGGGGAGTTACATTTCACTTGGCGAACTCTGATTGATCGATCATATTCATATAGATAATTAGATAGGCTTTGCATTGCATCCACACACGCAAGAATATGCCGGATTAGATGCACCTAACCGAACAATTACCCAAACAGTTCAGGGATCCATAACCAAAACAAAAATGCGATGACAAAATGGCTAATTAACCCGCCAGAGGATTGCACATCCATCACATCGCTTGTGCATGACTTGGCACAAACATGCATATATCAGCAGCGGTAGCTAGCTTATCAAGAGACCCCTAATTAATCTTGCTCTTTGTGCAATGAACCGGGGAAAACTAATAATCCAAGAATGCCGATTCTAGAGGCAGCACACGTACGTAGATCAGATTGTCAGGCAAAGAAGATCAAGAAGGAGCAAGCAATCAATCATAAATGGGCAGACATGCACCTGTGCGTGTAACTGAATATTCAGCTAACGTTTGCATCATTCAGATGTGGTAGCTGATAGTAGCTAGTAGCACACACCGTTCGTCAGGATGATGGTCAGATACATGCATGGTTACCAGCTGAATTCAATTGGACCACAGCCTTGATCTTCCCAGTGTTTCTCCTCCCCCGCAAGGAGTCAAAATATTCATCCACAAGGATGACGCACGCGCAAGTGCAGCCCAGCCAGCTACTATCTTGTACTGTCTCACTTTCTAGTGGGCAGCTGCATCTAAAGAGGACACTGGACACACATAAGGTGTGTTGAATGCGGATGGATGATGGATGAAACCGAGTTTAAGAGAATTATATATTTGAGGGCACAAACCAATGAATTAAATACTAGATGGTTGAAAAGTTGATTTTTAAAAAGTTTTCTAAGAAATTCTGTTGAAGAATGTTTTTGAAAAAAAAAGTATCGTTTAGGAGTTTGTAAAGCGTGCCAAGATAATCCATCATCCATTAGCTAAAAAGAACATATCCTTAATAAGGGTCCGTATCAGCTTATAGGCTATATGACAAAAAAAAAAGAGATGTTGCACATTTTGGATAGCATGACATATGCAATCCTATAGAAATTATAAAAGGTAATTTTCGTAAAGTTTAGTACCTCTATGTACCAAGTACTTCGAGGTATCAAAAATTTTAGTGCAAAATTTAAATACCTCGAGGGACTTTGTAAAGGACTATAAAATTTCTCAATTGAAAATGTTTGAACCAAAAGAACTTACTCCCTCTATTATCGACTGGTGGGAGTAACTGAAAGATTCTTATAATGAGAATTTTTTTAAGTCCTTGAGGAGGTGCCAAGAGATTTTTACATTTTATAATGTAAAACTTGTTATCTTCAATATCTGATATACCAATGGTACTAAATTTTACAATAAAAAAGGTGGCCTCGTGGTACCACTCAAGGACCGCAAAATCACTCATAATAATATTCAAGGCCATTCCCTTTCCTTTTTTTCTTAAAAAAATAAAGAGATACTCAAGGCCAATCCTGTAATTCAAGTGCTTCATAGGGAAAGGTCCCACAAAGTTTCAATAATGAAAAAAACAATCCTTCTCAGTAAGTACTGTTGCTAATATTCTACCTCGACATATATAGATCAGGCTGTTAAAACTAAATTACCATGGCCTTCCTGGTTTCAGGCCTAACTACGAGGGAGCTGTACAGTAGCATGGAAAACATTCAGTCAAGCCAAACTGTTAGAGGCCTGTCACTGTGGTAAACTATGAAACGTACCTGACGCCACTGTTGGAGTTGGACAATGGACATACCTACCTGTGCTGTATCATCAACATTATAGCTTAGGCTGATTTTGTTTCCTCTCCATGCATTGTATAGTACTAGCAGTGTACAATAATACCACCAATGTGACAAATTCAGTTGGATTAGACGTATGAGCGAGCCTAGCGAATATGTAGACAGTGCTCACCTACAGTGTCCTAGCTCGTCCTAACAACCTGCAAATTGGGCTGCAATTGGGTGCCACCACACGATGGATAAGAGGAGGTAGATCTATCGGGGAAAAGCCTGCCTTTCCTCTATCGAGGTCGACCGATGGATAACAAGATAATATTCAGTAAAAACACTCCAGTTTTCAGTTCTCTGGCAGTTGTGTACTTCCATGTTCAAAAGAACATGGCAGGACAACACTGTAAATATGACAGCTAGTGTTCACTGGATGCCTACTTGGAGCTAATAGCAATTCATAAGTCAGAACAGGAAAGCTAGTGTAGTGGACTCTGAAGATTGGCATGATGGGGAAAAGAAAGTTCAGACTTCTCCCATTTTCTGGGAGCATATAGCTAGCATGCGTGTCTCATTCCCATTGCATCTCTGTATCGTCTTTTGCACCGAATGCACAGCGCGATCCAGGCAACGATCGATCAAGGTTGTCATTGGAAAGAGGAGGATAAGAAAAGCTGTGCAACCACCGGTCCACTCCATGTGTGCATTGATCCCCAAACCAAAGTGGAGGATCAACTTATACAGATCCTTTGCCTTACAGCATGTCACACTTACTAGTGACAGAGACTGAAAGTTTTCTTCTTATCTACTTTGCATCTAAATTCTGTTGAGAGTTATATATAAACTCGATTCCATTTTGTTAGTAGCTCCAAGAATCAAAATTAATAGTTACTACAATATTATATGTAGAATGCATCCTGGCGTATCTCACCAAAAAACTGCATGCGTCATAGTACTTGTGTACTCCGAGATCCTTATGTACGGAATTTTGCAGCTACTTCTACTTAACGGTCATTCATGTCATTTTCAGTCATCTGGAGCAGTATAGTGTCAATGGCTGCTTGAGAGGAATCTTGGGTCAGGTAACTTCACATGGAGACCTCATCACCGGGCCTAATTGGCCATCCCCTTCCCCAGAATAGAAGATGCAAAATAACCAGCATAGGATTCACTGCAAATTAATTCACACGTTTCCAAATAGCTCTTACAGATTAAACTAAGAGATGTTCAATCAGTCTGCAAAGTTTCTGCCGTTTCATGACAAGTACATACCGTATGTTCGGTGTGCATTGCTATCATGGAGTCCAATAGATCCAAGCCACGAAATTTCAGAAGCCAGGGCACTTGGATTAGTATGGTTGAGAGCGCCATGAAAGGAAAGAATTACAAACTGTTGCTTGTTATGTACTTTAGGAAAAGCAGAGAGCATCATAATGGTTGTGTGTTCGTTTCCCGTCACCAGTCACACTGAAATGATGCAAACCCGGCTTGTTGGCTGCCTCTTATCTTTTTGTTTGATCCCAATTCTACTAATCATCATGTTTCTTGCTCCAAGGTATCTGTATGCTGACTCTGAAAAAAGAAGGGCCATGCGCATGATAGTTTCAGTTTCTGAATGTGTTTTTCCAGATTTTTCACATACTTTGGTCTTTTCTTAGCTCTGTCTGCATGGTTGACTAGCATAAATTTGGTTCAGGTGTCTCTAATTGGATTGCATCAGTCCTCACGTGAATATGGACCTGGCCGTCATGCAAATTCATAGAAAATATTGCATTTTTTTGTAGACAAAAGGCGTCAGACCCAACTTTGTTCGAATAGATTTATTCCGGTCCAGAAAAAGTACCTCGAAGTACCAGTACCTCACGGTATCAAATCATTTCCAATCATTGAATCTAGTTGGACAGGATGGATATTATTAGATTCAACGATCGAAAATGATTTGGTACCGTAAGGTACCGGTACCTCGAGGTACTTTTTGTTAGATCGGAACAAATCTCTTGTTAGAAAGAATAACAGAAGTACTGAAATACAACGCTGGCACACCAGCTAAAAGAGAGAGCTAGCACACTACCCATATTCCAATGAAGACCACACTTAGCAGTATCCTCACATAGGTTATATGAACTAAGGCTACTCATGAGACACCCATATTCCAATGGAGAATACTCTCTAAATCTGAGGTAACAAGGTGAACAGAACATAGCTTTTACCCAACGCATAGCCATAAACTGCGGCTTGGTGAAAAGCAGTCGAGAATGCTAAAACCGTGCGTATCTTGCCTAGACGCCACGTCTCTCTGCAGCGACACGGTTCTAGCTCAGAAAGAAACGGTAGCTAAATACCATGAGCAGAGCTCCGATCCAAAGGTAGGCATTGAAGATGGCTTAATGGTCCTATGACAAGTTCAGGTGAAGCCATAAAAGCCACGTTCCGATGGCACAGAAGACATCAAACTCTTGTAAAATTACTAATTCTTCCATCCCAAAATATAACAACCTATTACAAAATTAGACATAATTTATCTGTTCAGATTCATAGTACTATGTAATTGGTGTCTAATTTAGTAATATTAGATTGCTATAAAAGGATTACAATTCTTGATTGGAAAGTAAAGCACTCTCTCCATGTACGAAATACATATTACTGAATTCACGTCTAGGCTGACTTTGCACAGCTGGATCTTGCTTTGGCCAAAGACATCTTGCTTTGGCCAAAGACTGGGACGTGGTTTTTTCTGAAGCTAGTGCAGCTGCAGCTAGGCTGAACACTGTTGGAGCATCCTCGCGATTCATGAAATGGCAAATGGATGGAGATACAATTGGAGCACATAGCTATACGTCTGAATCTTGATACATATCATGTGATAAAAAGAGCCTAGGTTCAGAAAATACTTTTCTCCAAAGACTAGCAAAAGGTTATATTCAGAAAAAAAACACACCATCACTCGCTGATGAGCCTCACTCCGGTGCCTTCTACCGTCAGTAGAAAACAATCTGAACCGTTGATTTCATTTGATCGAAGGGTTCAGATTGCTTTCTACTACCACCTAGTTAGCGGTAGTAGAAATGTGGAGGAGTATTATTGTACCACAAAATATGGGTATAATTGTTATTTAGCAATAACTAAACTTTTTTTTGGCTTTTCGATGGAATATGAGCAATACTAATATAATGGATAACCACATATCGATCTAGCCGGAAAAAATATAAATGATAAAGTTACTCGTAATCATTGTATTAGTAAATTACTAATTTATTTTTAATATTACTAATAGTATAATACTACAAATAAGGAAGTACCGAAACATCGCTCCTCGCTAACATACCTGCACACATCACCGAGGAAGAAACTAGCACCAGGTCGGCCGTTGCTAAGCACGACTTGTTGCCGTCAGACCTACAATTGAGCCACAACCGTATCGTTCATCACCGTCTCCAAACAGCTGAACACCCTACTTCTACATTTATATGAGTGACATGACATGTCAGATCAAACAAAAAAAACATCGATCACCCTTCAGTTCCTGCATAGACAGGGCAGTCCCTTGCTCCAAACAACTCCATTTCAAATGCACTATTTAATAAAACTGAATTTAATTAGTTTCAGGAAGAAACTCTCAATGGTACAATAATGTAGTAGGTCTTTTGCATTCCAAATGGGAAAGGTTATGAGCATTGATGCAAATATACTCTTCTTTCTTTCATCAATGGCAGCATAAAGCACGTGAAGAAAGTACAAGGGGACTTCGAACGAAAACATTTTAGTATTTAGTATTCATTCCGAGGGAACATATCCCCTTTTCTTTATAAATACAATACAAACACAAATGCGGACAAAACTGCACTTACACATAACCCGCTCCACAAACACATGAAACTGGACCAACATAATTTCAATTAACGAAGTTGCATACACCGCTCGCTATCGACAGACACATCATATACAACTAAAAGGATAATTACTTGAAAAATGCAAGCACATGTAATGAATCGAACTCGGATAGACAGATTCGACCACAAGAAAATAAGCTTCCCACATCAATCTAATTTTCCAATGAAGATGCTTAAAACCATAACTAAAAATCTGAATCCTAAAACCGAGAAAAGAGGAAAAAATAATGTTGGAAGAAAAATAGAAATGCTTTTTTTTTCTGTGGGCCCCATGTGACTTTGATCATGTCAGCACAGCGCTCGCGGCTGGATCAGTTATAAATACTTCCAAGTCCCTCATAACTTCCCTCTCCATCACAAAGCATCACTCCATAACATCCTTAACCATTTGCACCGAAGAAACGCCATTGATGATAGGGTAAGAGACACATTAGCTAGCTGTACCACACACACAGCTGGAGTAGCACACACATCACATTACAATGTGCCACTGCTCATCCAAGGTCGTAGCCGTAGCACAATGCCACCAGCCTCTGCTCCCGCCACCGGAGGCATGCCCCGCCCTGCATGACCGCCCCAGGTCAGCGCGTGTCGGCGGCGGCGCGATCGCCGAGGTGGCCTCCATCGTGCGGCTCGCCATGCCGATGGTCGGAGCTGGGCTGCTGATGTACATGCGCTCGCTGGTGTCCATGCTCTTTCTTGGCCGGCTTGGCCGTCTCCCGCTCGCCGGCGGCTCCCTCGCGCTCGGCTTCGCGAACATCACTGGCTACTCGGTGTTGTCTGGACTCGCCGCCGGCATGGATCCCGTGTGCGGCCAGGCGTTCGGCGCCGGCCGCACGTCTGTGCTCACCGCCGCGCTCCGGCGAACAATCATGCTGCTCCTCGCCGCGTCCGTGCCCATCAGCATGCTCTGGCTCGCCATGAACCGGGTTCTTGTTGCCACCGGCCAGGACCCCGACATTGCCGCCTGCGCCTACGAGTTCATCCTCTGCTCGCTCCCGGACCTCGCCGTGCAGTCCTTCCTCCACCCGCTCCGCGTGTACCTCCGCGCGCAGTCCATCACGCTCCCGCTCACGTACGCCGCCGCCGCCGCGCTCATGCTCCACGTCCCGGTCAACGTCCTCCTCGTGCACAGCCTCGACCTCGGCGTCCGCGGCGTCGCGCTCGCCGCCGTCTGGACAAACCTCAACTTCTTGCTGTTCCTCCTGGCGTACGCCTACTTCTCTGGTTTGATTCATCGCGACGTCGACGGCAATGGCAAAGCGGGCGCGTGCGCGGTGCTCGCCGGCGAGGAGGGTGCGGCGACGACGATAGAGTGGGGGTGCCTGGTGAAACTCTCCGTGCACAGCTGCATGTCGGTGTGCTTGGAGTGGTGGTGGTACGAGATCATGGTGCTGCTCTGCGGCGTGCTCGCCGACCCGAAGGCGGCGGTGGCGGCGATGGGGATACTGATCCAGACCACGTCGCTGGTGTACATCTTCCCGCACTCCCTCAGCTGCGCCGTGTCGACACGCGTCGGCCACGAGCTTGGCGCCGGGCGGCCGGAGCGCGCGCGCCTCGTCGCCCGCGTCGGGCTCGTCTGCGGCGCCGCGCTCGGCGTCGTGGCGTGCGCGTTCGCGGCGTCCCTGAGAGGGGTGTGGGCGCGGATGTTCACCACCGACGCCGCCATCCTGCGTCTGGCGTCCTCGGCGCTGCCCATTCTCGGTGCGGCCGAGCTGGGAAACTGCCCGCAGACGGCCGGCTGCGGCGTGCTGCGCGGCAGCGCGCGGCCGGGGAAGGCGGCGAGGATCAACGTCTCGGCGTTCTACGGCGTCGGCATGCCCGCCGCGCTGGCGCTGGCGCTCTGGCCGGTGCGGCTCGACTTCCGGGGCATGTGGGCCGGCATGCTCGCCGCGCAGCTGGTGTGCGCGGCGCTGATGCTGCTCGCCGTGCGGCGCACCGACTGGGCCGAGCAGGCCGTCCGTGCGCGCGAGCTGACCGGCGCCGTCGCCGGCGTTGTCGTTGGCGATGGCGGCGACATCGTCAAAAGCGACCATGCACACGCCGCCAAAGTAAAGGCAGACAGTGGCTTGCTCGTGGTGACAGTGCTAAGTTGATTGGAATGGAGTATTCTTGACTCCTTAAAATTCGTTTTTACCTTTTTGATTTTTTTTTAAGCATCCATTGGAAATTTTTAGGTATTGAAACGATGGATATTTGGATGATGCATGCATCCTACTAATTTTTTCCTCTTCGAAAAACCTATGTACATGAAGAGATGAGAAATTTTCTGGCAAGGTAATCGTGTGTGCACTATTATGCAGCAGTGAAGATCGAGTTGCAAATAGCGGCACGGTGATGTGATTGTACACGTGGCGCCCTCACAGTACTTTGCCCTAATCTAGTATACTTTTGGGGCCTAATTAACTACTGTTAACCCATATATTTGCATTGGATCTCATTATTGTTAAGTTACTTTTGAAAGCATGCATGATTATTTGATAGTGGTTATTATCATCTTTTTAATGTGCATGCATGCACAACCTCCATGGCTAATCACTTTCTGATCGATTTGGAATGATGCATGTGTCTTTTGGATCTATGCATATGGCCAGGGTAATCTATGGGCCGGGTTAAAGATGACTGAGCTGAAGTATATTTCAGTCTGATCATTTATATCATCGTCAATTATTTTGCTGATGAATAATTATGCCAAATCCGACAGACAAATCCTTTTTTTTGTCGGTGTAGAAATGACCTCTCTGATCAGCACACATGCAAAACTATTTTCGTCCTCTTCTGTCAGATGCATATTATGTGCACCAAAGTACAGTCGTTAATTAGGCTGAGCTCACCACTGCCATGTCAAAGATTGAAAAGAAAAAGGTGATTAAATGTACTACTAGCTACTAACCAGTTAGCTAGCTATCCCTCTCAAAAGAACAGGGAAAGAGAGGTTGCTGATTGGAGCCCTGTTTGGCCCGGGACCGGAAGCCATTTGGGATTCCTCACCAGGAGACAGCTCAAATCCTTGCTGATTGCAGTATGTTAACATCAATCACACGAACACAACACACATGGTAAAGCCCTTTTTTGCGTTATTGCTTTTCTACTGTTGTTGTTCTGTACTACTACTTTGTACTTTCTCTTCTTGTCCTGAAATGATATAGAAAATGGACTGAACTGGAGCAAAAGTAGTATGTAGTACTGCTAGGTCGTCAGAAACATTAATTAGTAATAATATGTGCTAATTCAGTTCAGTTCGGTTTTGCTTAGCTGTAGCTCACTTGGTTTAGTTAATGGCTTAATGTCACAACAAACACACCTAGGCTGTTTCACTCAAAGCAGCACACATAACAAAAGGAGAGATTCCTCTCTCCAAGTTCCAACAAAGGTGAGCTTGTTCATTACACACTGATCTACATCTGCTTTAAACCTAGTCAGGGCACAATGCATTACATTAACTTTTGTCAGATATTGTATTTTTTGTCAGATATTGTTAACAATTCATGCTTGGAAAAGTGTCTGCACGGGTGTCAACTAATTAATTTGATCCAATTAAAGTTTCCAACTAGATTGGCCGTAGATGCAGATATGATATGTGCCCCAGGGGCCCAGGTGTGTGTCAAAAAAACCTGTGCATTGTTTGCGATCCACGTAAGCAACATGACACAACATGTACTGTGTATATTAATCTATTAGTAACATTTTAAAACACTTTATTACGCAAGGTTCTGAACCTACAGCACTAGACAGGTAGCTGATGTTCCCTTTGCTAACGAGATAATTAAAGAAATTACTAATTAGTAGTGGTCCTCTGATGATATCCAAGAGCTAAGCCGTGCCCAATAATGTAACATAAAATTGTCCGAAAACTATAAACTAGCTAGTAGTAGTACTAGTATATAATACTTGTGTGGAAGTGCCCTTTCTCCTTTGTGGATGGACAATTTAGAAATTATAGACTGGTTATATATGTAGCTGTAAAGACAGCCAAAAGGCTCGGCCCTGAATCAAAAAATTGTTCAGATTCATCGGACCTGAATGTATCTGAAATTCTCTGAAGAACGTACGTACGCACGAGCAGGGCAGCTCAGAGCACTGCAGAGGGGACTGAACTGGCGGCTGCCATAGTTAAATTTTTTCTTAGAGAACATCTGCCATAGTTAATTTAGCTCGATCCTAATTAAATGGCTGAACAGTACTACGGCTTAATTTGTTAACTAACTGAAGTAACCGCATAAGCAGCTGCTAGCTAACGATCGATTGGCATGTGATAAAGCTTTTATGAAAAGGCCATCTTTTTGTGCATGCATGCCTGCATAAAATGCAGGCCATGATGGTGATGAAAGAACGAGAGAGAGAGAGAGATTAAGATCGATCGAGCTGGGGGTTTGGCCTGCATAACATGCAAGAGGAGGCAGCCAGGCTCGCAGAGAGATGCAAGTGGGCATGCATGTGGGTTAATTTGGAGCAACGTGTAGGCTACAGTACTGTGTTGTTAAGGCGTAGGCACGCAACGTCGTTGATGGCGATGGATCGATCAGCTAGTCGATCTACTCCAATGGCAGCATGCACGCGGATTTATATTTTCAGCTATATATGGGGAAAAATGTACGTCACCCAGCTATATCTGCATGTATGTATGCCTGCAATTCCTGTAGAGAACCATGTGTAACCTGCATATATACTGACATAATTAAACATATGATAGTTACATGATGATATACGTATACCACATGTGAGAAATTGAAATGGGATTGCATGGGCCAATTTGTGGTCATACGTAGGTACTACTACTGTAAATCAAGCATACTCCTTTTATTTCAAAATAAACAAACAGATTTGTATATAATATTAAAACATGTCATATTCTATATTCTATTTTTTTTTATTTCAGGTCGACGAGAGGATATGCAGTTGATCGATGAAGACGACGACGCTAGGTGGTCTCTGATCCGAGGGACTGGATTGAAGCCGGCCAGCTATGTATAAGCCATCCAATAAAACTGATGCAGCGAGAGCGAGGAACGACAAGTCAGGCCAGCAAATAAAGAGCCTGCATATGCATGGCTGTTTTTTAGCCTGTGTACATTGCACGTTAGCTAGAGGTAGCTAGCGATAGCCAACGCATACTTGGTGAGACATTAGGGGACCGATGGAATTACGTACGGTACGTAGCTATAGTGTGGGTACGCGTGCATGCATGCAATGCAAGGAGAGAGATGCATGCCACAATATGCTTATACATATAATTAGTAAATACAGTTAAAATTTATTAAGTTTGATTAAGTTTATATAAAAATCCACAACATCTAAAATACTAAATTAATTTTATTAAATATAATAATACCGAATATATTTATTTTAACAGTTAAAATACTATTATGATATTCTACAAATTTGATGATATAAAAAAGTTTGACTAGGGATTTATAATATAAAACGAAGAAAATAATAACTAGTGGAAGTAGCTAGCAGGGATAGGTTAGATGGGTAGTCCCTGTCTGACACACGAGTGGCACAGTACGTAGTTGAGCCGAGATGGATCCTGCCGTTGGCGAGAGAGGCAGAAACGTGCGTCATCCATGGATCCATGGACCACCAGGCACCAATAATCCGCTCGTGCTAGCTTTAGCCTAGCCACCAGCTAGCTAGCCAGCACGCGCGGCCGCGGACGGCCGGAGACGACGAAGAAATCATGCACGGCCGGCCTCTCACCACGCATGCATGCGTCTACTAATTAAGTACTAACACGTATGCATGCATGCAATGGTACGGTGCCGGTGGTGTGCGCGTGCGAAATGAAGGGAATTGGAGACCCCGACCGGCTACATGGCCCAATAATTAATCGATCATGCATGCGGGCGGCCGCCGTACGTGGACCACATCAACGGAACGACCGACCGACCGGCCGGCCGACGATATGATCAATGCCACTATATATAGCCATGCATATATAGGATAGCAAAGGTGTAATCGATCCAAGTATATATATATATGTGTACGCACGTACGGATACGGAGACCACATGCACGTACGTATACCCGGCTGGCCTTCAGGCCGACCGGCCGGTACGTAGCAACTAGCAAAGAGCGCTCTTAGGTAGGAGAGCGACGCGTCATCTAACACATGCACGCACGTACAGTGTACACCACATATCTCAGATGGACACGGCCGGGTCCGTGCTTGTGTACGTTTACCTATAAACATCCTCTTCTCTCAATATATATGACACCGTTTTTATAACGTTTGATTATTTATTTTATTATTAAAAATATATATAATTTTTTATTTTATTATGACTGGTTTTATCATCAAATAAAATATAATCTTAACTTTTATTTGTACATATTTATACTTAGTTTTTAATAAAACGAATGAACAATTGTTATAAAAACTTAACATATATACATATCCACCATCATGCATGTAGCAAAGGGAGGCCCGCATGTTATGTTATGTAGTTAGCGCTGCGTTGCTATCTATATTGAGCTAGTAGCTATACCGAAAGAGACGCGTGCAGCTATCCAACCGGCCGCCCGGGCCTCTCTCCAACGTAACCGATCGATCGCTGCATGCGCGTGCGCATATGCAAAACGCACCGTGCTCTCGTTCGAGCGCGCGCGTGTCGCCCACCGCGACGCACAAAAGGACGGACTCCTAGCACTATTAATCCACAACTGTTTGTGCTGCATGCAGCAGCTAGCTATTGTACAACGCACGCGAGGTAGCTATCGACGTCACAAGTGGCCATCGCGTACCTACCTTAATTTATATATAAGAAAAGTACGAATTACCTACCTGAACTATCACGATCGATCGAATTTTACCTCCCTAAACTCAAATACACTTTCAACTATTCATGTCTGACAAATAACCCCCCTTAACACTGTTTTCAATGACAATCCAATCAGAAAAAAAACCTTCCTAGGCCCACCTATCATCTCTCTCCCTCAACCCAATCCATCCCCAGTCCCCCTGTTCTCTCTCTCGCACGCGCGCTCGGGTGGCCAACGGCTAAGGTGGAGCTCGCCCCGCTCAGGCTGCCGGCGATGGAGGTGGAGCTCACTCGGACGGCTGATGGCTGAGGTAGAGCTCGCTCGGGCAGCCGTCAATGGAGGCGAAGCTCACTCGGGCAGCCGTCAATGCTCGCGCTGACGATTGATGGCTGAGGCGGAGCTCGTCTGGGTGGCCGATGGTGAAGGCTGAGCTCGCTCGAGCGACCGTCACCCTCGTCACAGAGATGTCGGTGGTGCCGAAACATGAGCTCCACACCGGGGGCTTGCCGCCACAACCTTCGGCTTGCTAAGCTCCGCGCCATCTCCCTCACCCACGAGCCTACATCTGCGATATGTTCATCTTATGTTGTTCAATGATTCATATCTTGTCGGTCACGATATATAATAGGATCATGGGGATTTGGCTGTTAAATTTTAAGACCCTATTAGAAGGCCTCCAATTGCTAGCTATGGCCCTGGTCTTGTAGCACTCACGGTCCAGGGCTGTGTTAATAACCAAATTTGATAATTCAAGTATCGAAGATGAAGACAGAATCGAAGAAGATCCAAGAGATAGATCGTATCGGAAACAGAGCAAGAATCGGCTAGAGTCCGAATCGGCTACGGTCAGAATCGGCAGAATTCGAGTCGGACAAGGTTAGCCGATTGAGTCGATTTTTGTAATACGACTCGATACACGTCATCGGGTTAAATCAAGGTGCTTCATATGGATTGCCACGCACGGATAGAGTCCTAGAAAGGCGATTGTATCTATTAATTAGGAATATATGTAATTTCTTCGTAGATAATCTCGGTAAGAGTCCGCCTAAGGAACTTGTTTGCTAGTTAGATTTGTATTAGGTTAATATGAGTCGTGTTCGTGATGGACAATGTTTGTATTTTCGGGTATAAATATAGACCCGAGGTCTTGTAAATAACAATACACATTCAATCAATCTCGACGCATCGCCAAACCTTTATTTTCTACTTTTCGACAAGTTCATGCTTTCGAGTCGTGCTGCATCAGTTTGATCTTCGACGACAAGGTAGGTCTTTGTTATGGTGGTTTGCATCATCGGAACTAGTACTTACATCTTTATGATACTCTAGTTCTATCTTGTGAATCTCTGAGTTATCATATACATTATATAATTTAGATTGACAATGAATCTACTTGCATCGGCTAGACTCTATCTAGGGTTTTGCCGGTAACGGCTAGATTGTTTTATTGGTTTGAATTATATAATGTATCCACCATCCCGAAAAGGCAACCATCGGCTTGATTGTCTAGATACTATGTTTCTCTTTATACTTAATGCTGCATCGGTTAAGTCTGATCTATTAAGTCGTATTTAGAATCATAAAATCTAGCCTGTTTTATGGTTATTAATAAGGATAGTATCGGGGTTTCAGCCGATCTTACCTGGTATAGATGTTTTACATAGCTTTGTGCTTTGTTTAATGTTCTATATCTGCCCCTTATATCAGGATCTAATATAATACAGATATATTGGACTTACTATCAATCTAATTGATATTAATTGAATATATTTGTTGCCTGAGAATATCCTAGTATAGGGTTGTATCGGAGCTATAGCCGGTGCATGCTTAAATCTAGACTTCGGCTATAATATGAGTATATATAATCATTATTTCATGTTATTTTACACTTGGGCAATTTATACTGTCTCGGTTCAGTCCGATCTATCTCAATTGCTTATTTCTAAAGTAATATTGATATATTGATTATATAACACTGATATTTTTAGCCGATGTACTAGTTTTAGGGTTAGTTCTATCATTGACTATACCTTACAGCCGATTCATGCTTTATTGCATCGGCTAGGTTACAACACGATATGAAATCGGCTAACTGGCCGATGGACTATCGTTTACTAATATTTTGTATATTTCTTCTTGTTGATTGCAGGATCAAATCAACTGGCACGCCCTCGAACCTAAAGAACTAATTTTGGACCTGCACTAGAGTAAAGTAAATCTCTCAGACCGGTGTGTGTTTTTTGCATCAACAGGCTGTCAAAGAGCCGAGCTCGAGCTCGGTCATTTGCCCAAGCTTGAGCTTGTTCTGCCTTTGAGTATCTAAAATATAAACAAGTTTGATTCAAGTTTGACCGTGACTAGCATGACGTGTATTTTAAGGATATCTTTTGATTAAAACAATTATTTTCTAGCTAATCGTAATAATAAAAGAGAAGAAAATATGCTGCTAACGCATGCTATTTCATTGTGTAGATACATAATACTAATATATATTTGAAGGTCTTGAGTTCGGAACTCAACAAATGCATGCATGTCTATATTGCTTGGAAAATTGTGAATTTGTGGATTTGAGACGTGTTACCGTGTTTAGGATGACTACTAAAATTCAAAAAAAAAAGTTTAAGCTTTTCTTTAGTGCATTTAAAATTAAAAAATGATCCATGATTAGTTATCAGTGATGGATGGGAGGTTACAATCCGTCAGAGATGAGTAATGACGGGTAGGAAGTTAAGAAATGTCATTGATGACTCATTTGTGACGGGTGCAAGTTACGATCCATCACAGATAACTTACATACCCGTTACAGAGTCATATGTAGAGTGAGAATATGACGGGTGTTCATTTGTCACCTATGTGATTTTGTCACCACTGACCACTCAACTCCGGTGAGGGCAAAACCCGTCAGAGGTGGACAGTAGTGATGACCTACGTTGGCGTAATGTTGTGATCTATTAGTTTAACTATGAAGGTAGCCTGCGCATTTACATGGGCATGTATTATAGATTGCGTTTGAAAAATTTATATGGACAAAATATCAATTGGATGACACCTGCAATGTTTCAAAAGAACTATTTCTCTAATTTTTTTTCATCGGCATTGCTTAAATGATTTTTCCAAAGTATTTGTTAGCTTTTAAAATATATAATATTTAATACATCCCAATAAAAAATTATCTATGATCTCTTTAGTGTGGAGTTAGATTTAGTTTATTTGAAAAGCGTGTCCAACAAATTAAGTGTAAATTAAAAGTAAGGTGTTTTGTCTTGTTTAATTAAATATTTAATGGCTTTTTTAACAAAACCTGAAGATCTGTTATTGTTAATAAATATGTTTTATTTGTACCTCCTTCTAGTTGGTTTAGATTGACGCAAGTTGTTACATACTTATATATAAATTAACAAAGATATATCGTAGACCTCGCTTCCTTCTTATATGCGTGATCTATACTATCTTTATTAAAAGAAAATACCTAGTTAACATGAATCCAAAATTTAAATTTGAGAGTAACAAATATAACTTTTTTCAACCGACTATATACTGCTACCTTAGTGTGGCTTATATATGCAATAATATGCGGAGAAACTCATAATGCTACGGTATATGACAGATGTAAGTAAGGCCATTAATATCTAAGCATTTAAAAGTTGTTATGAAAATGGAACATGCAATGGTTGGTCCAATTTTAGTTAAAAGTAAAAACCAATTTATTTACGAACTTATTACATTTTCTCCAAATAGTTCAATTTAGTCCCTATTGATATTTTTTATTTCCTGTTATTTTATACCAGTTCAAACTATAGATGTTATGGATCTTTAAATTGTTGGTTAAATTATGAATACAACAATAGTTAGATTACAAATTAGATGTGTAGCTTGAAGGGGAGAGAGTATGCATGCATATAATTATAATATTGTTTTATAGGTTATAGTGTTTTAGTTGCTATTACTTTATGAACTAAAAATAAAAGAAAAGCTTTATTTAGTGATTAAAATCTATATTTTTTTACTTGTATGAACAATACAAATATAATAATGTTATTTTGTCTTATAAAGTGTTACAATGGAGGGAGTATTTTTTTTAACATTACTCAGAGTTAGGTTCATTTTACTTTTATCATTATAGATCTAATTTATTTATTATCAAGTTATATACGATGATAAAATATATATCATTATATTATTATAATTGTTTGAATGGCACACAAAAGTCAGAAAATATAGCCTAAAGTAACATATTTCTTTTCAAAGTTGAATTAGAGTGGATATGAGTCTTTAAATGTAAAATAATCTAAAGACATAAGCGAATCAAATACTAGTTGTATGATATAAATGTTATAGTTGCTTAATTGTTTAACACAACATTTTTTCTTTTCTAACTAATAAAGCATGAAAACAGGAGAAGAAATAGATGGAAAAGTTTGTAAAAAGTTTAATGGATTCTTAGTATATAATAGATAGAAGATAGATTATCAAATAAAATAAATACAAAAGTCATGTATAGTGAAGCAAAGCTTGAGTCGTCAATGCTTGCAAGCTTTGACTTCGGCTCGGCTCGGTTGAAGATATCATATGACCGAGAAAAAAATATATTCAAAGATTGATGATACTAAATAAAATTAATGTAAGTATATTTGGGATGAAATAATTAATACATCTGTTGTCTTCATCTTCTTGCCACTAAAATATAGACTCAAAGTAATCTACTACAACAATACAACAAGACAAGGGTGAGATTCTAAATTACTAACTATTTACAGGGAGAGAGAGCTCTCTAAATCAATCCAGCAAGACGTGTACACAAAAGACGTTTGTATCAATGGCTGGTCATAAATGCGATCATAGAATTTTGGGCACAAGTTACCCAGGTCTTGGATCTCTGAGTTGTTTAGATTATAGGCAAATCCCCTTCTGAAAGTTTCACCAAGGAACACAACCTCTTCAAAAAAATGGAATCCTAAGAAAGTAGCATATTTCGCATGGCGCTTCTCCTTATCATCATCGTCATCATCATCATAAGAGACCCTGTGCCATTCCAAATTAAACATACCTGATACGTTGCCAGCATCACAGTGAAAATCTTCTTTATAGTTAGCACCATGTAAGATCCACGATTCGCCACTTTGTTCATAATAGGTACTGCAACGTGGTAGCAAGGATGCAATTTGGCTACGATGCTTCAACACCCACTTCATCTGACCATGTGATTCACTAAGGAACCACACCATAAGATGGTCGAATCTAACGCGTGCACAATGTACCCCCTTTTCTGATTTTCCAAGATAAAGGTCTGGATGTTTGTCCCAATTTGTCATCGACATGCTAGGCTCCGATTGAATCACACGGTAAGTCCCGTTTTGATAGTGATATCCTACGGGAAAAAAATAAGCCAGGAAAAAATACATTAGAAAATTATGCATATATATATATATATGAATTGTACAACAAGAAGGAAAAAAAACCAAAGTAAATAAAGATAGCCAACAATTGAAGTGACTTATATATAAAATATATAGACAGATACCTGATAGTGAAATTGTTAGCCTGAAAATTCACATAGAGTGCTCCTTTCCAATAGACACAACACTGTTGTTTTCTGACTCCTTTCCAATAGATTGTCACTCAAAGAACGAGATTTTAGCGAATAGATTTTTATTAATTTAGGTTTTTAACGTCTCGCAAAAAGCGGGGCGTTGCATTATCTTTTCTAACCATGATAGAGAACATGGCTATTGTTTGAATTTGGATTGAGGTTAGAAAATATGCGACCATGCTATAGCGTTCTTGATCAAATATCTTGTACATAACCCTTGTCGAACTCATCCAGCCATTCTCGGATAGCCAAGTAGGTGCAGAGTACGCGACAAAGTCCTTCTCTTCTCCTGGACCGAGAACTCGACTTGAACTTGAATTCATTAATCCGGCATTCATCTAGTCAGAAATAAATTTTGACTACCGTGTGCTCTAGGACTAGAATATGTCTGTTAGTTGAGTACCAGCGTGTGCTCCGCTCAGGCTACCAACGGAGGAGGCGAAGCTCACTCGGACGGCTGACAGCTGAGGCAAAGCTCACTCGGGCGGCCGTCGATGGAGGCGAATCTCGCTCGGGCAGCCGGCGGCTGAGGCGGAGCTCGTGCGGACGGCTGACGGCTAAGGTAGAGCTCGCCCAGACAGCCGACAGCAGAGACGGAGCTCGCTCGGGAAACTGTCACCCCCGCCGCGCCGACTGCTTCTGCCGCGGAGATGTTGGATCTAGACGTGGCAGTGCCGAAACCTGAGCTTCATGTCGGGGGCTCGCCGCCACAGCCTCCGCCTTGCCGAGCTCCGCGCCGGCTCCCTCTCCCACGAGCCTACTACTGCGGCCATAAGCGCAAAGAGAAAGAGAGGGGGGAACATGGAGAGATTGGGATGAGCCTGAGGGAGAGGGATGACAAGTGGGCCCACAAAGTTTTTAAAAACTTCTTTTGTGACTGGATTACCACATTGGTGTCACATGTACAAGCTCAAGTCAAAACCGCTCATAATAGTGCTCATGGAAGGTTATTTGTCCAGTATGAATCATTGAGGATGTAAAATATTTGGTATTTGAGATTAGGGAGGTAATTTGACCGACGCGATAGTTTTGAAGGGTAATTTGTACTTTTTTTTTCTTTTATATATATTACCGTCTCCCGTGTATATATATCCATGGGACCAATGATATGCAGCACAACACACACTGCGCTACCGCAGCTGTGTATATGCACGCGAGAGAGTACGTGCGGAGTGCTAACCAACACGACCTACTTTCCGTTACGTACTCATATACATCGATCTGTCGATCGATTTCCTAGCTTATAATTTTCATATATATATATATATATATATATATATACACACATATACACACACCTAATAAAAAAATCCATAAGGGTTCCGGTTCGTCCATTTCGTCTGTCATCTTTCGTTTGAGTCTGAGTCCATCTTGTAAAAAAAAATCCCCGAGCGATCCCCAAATCAATCAATCAACAAGGCAACCAAAAACAGCAGGAAAAAACCAAATTTAATAAAGAGCTCATGAATTTGATCCCTAAGAAACCTAATCCCCATCGGTGGTTACTAAATCAACATCCCAAATCACAAAATCCTCAAAATATTCACAAATCAAACCGCTGCCATGCCAGAGAGAACCACCGTCAGCTCCACATCGGGGAGGTGAGGGGGCAGCCGGGGAGATGGGGGGCAGCTGCTACCACCACGCCGGGGCGGGAAGAAGCCACCACTGCCGCCACCGCCATGCCGGGGAGGCAGAGTAGCAGCCACCGTCGGCTCCACGTTGGGGAGGAGGGGGGCAGCTTCTGCCACCGCACCGGGGAGGGAAGCAACCGCCACTGCTGCCGCTACACCAGGGAGGGGGAGCACGCCGTCGGCTCCACGTTGGGGAGGGGAGGGGGCAGTCGGGGAAGGGGGCGCAACCTATCGAAACTAGATTTTGGCAATATGAAAAGGGGGTAGCAATCAAGATGGAAAAGTAGATGGGTTATGAGACAAGGAATTTAGATAGGTTCAGGCCTTCACGCAGAAGTAATATCCTACTCCTGTTTCGATGGTTTTGCCTCCGAGTTATGAATTAATCTCACGAAGCTTATGCCTGCAAGGGACCCCCTATCCTCCTTATATACCCGGAGAATAGGAGTTACAAGATAAGATTTATCCCCTTACGGTTCAAATCTTAATAGAACTAATTTACAATCTTAACAACCCAGAACTACGAGCTATGCCTTGATAAACAAGCCAATATAATTCCCGAGTCTTAACATTATTCAGATTCTATTTACATCACATATCTCCAATTACTAGTCGGATATTCTATACTCGTGGGTATATGGGTACCATAATATCCACAGTAGCCCCTGAGACCTTTACATTCGACGAGATAATCTTATCTCAAACAAAAATCATCAACTCCAAATACTTCAATTTTCTCTGCCATAATCTCCCGGGCACTTCATCCAAATCTCAAGACTGTGAAGGGCTAAAAATCTTCCAAAAATTTCCCAAAAAATATACCCAGGTGCATCGACTAGATGCACCTAATTAGGTGTAGCTATCGACTATGTGCTTAGTTGAACAAACTAAACATATAGTCAGAATTAATAAAATTAACCAGCCGAGTGGTTTATTAGCCACCTAAGTAGCAAAATGATAAACAATCTAAAATTGCTTGTATCAAAAAGTTTGACAACAAAATTGGCTATTCAAAACCATATATATCATGAACATAAAGCTTCCAAAACAGCTTAGTCATGCCATGCACACATTATTAAAATAAATGTGTTTTCAGCCCCTAAGGATATATGACTTCACCTTATTTGGAAAAAATAAGGCATATGTGGCATTAATCTCATATAAGACTTTCCAACCGCCAAAAAATAACCAAAAATGGTTAATAAGCCAAAGTGATAATAGTTGATCAATTTAATATGCTCACTGACGTGGCAAAATTTTCACTGTATGCACTCCGAAGAGTTAAACCCCAACAGTGTAAAATATTTTAATTATATTTCTTTCTGCTCATCACAGAAAAGATTAAGCCCCTAGGGACATATATCAAACTTTTAAAGCCTCATAGACTACAGTTAAGCTACAGTTCCCGGCCCATTTAACGCACGAGAACCTAAACCAACCGTTAAATTCACTCGCCGCTTTGTCTTCTTCGTCAAAATTCCCCAAACCACGCACAGTAGCCACAGCCTAGGGTTCCAGATCCTCACATCCACAGCCTCCAAACTTCGATTCCACACATCAAGCTTTACAGCGGTTCACCTCCACCCAAATCTTGCCTCCATCTCACTCACAAAAACCTAACCATTTTGCATTATTCCATTCCGTATCCATGGCCGAGGAGAGAGAAATTCCTTTTGAGCAATGGGCTAAATCTGATGTGAAGGAATCAAACCTTCTGGGGATGGTGAAGGATGGCATCCTGCCGCCTAAAGAAATCATCGGATGGCGCCCCGCCTATGGCGAGGATTTTCCAACCCCCGACACCGACGAGATTGTGGTATTTTCTTCCTTTTTTTATTCCGGCTTCGCTCTTCCAGCCTCTTCCTTTTTCCGTGGTCTTCTTGCTTTTTACAAAATCCAGATATGCCACTTCAATCCCAACTTTGTTCTTCACATAGCCAATTTTATCCATCTTTGCGAAGCTTTTCTTGGCATCCAACCACATTTCGCATTATTCCGCCACATATTTTACCTCAAACCTCAACCTGACAAAAACAACCCATGTGTAGTCGGCGGGTCTGGATTTCAGTTGCGGAGAACTCTGACCCAGAAATACTTCTCGCTTCCATTCAAAACTTTCAACAAAGGATGGCACTCGAACTGGTTTTATATCACAAATCCATCTCCGAGTCTCCCCGAATTTATCGGTACTCCCCACGAAAACTGGAGAAATTTCCCAGATGGCGACGAACTCGCCCAGGCCAACGAGTTGCTACTCCGATTAATGGAAATCAAACAACAAGGCCTACAAGGAGAGCAAGTCACTCGGCACTTCATCAAGTGCCGACTAGCTCCAATCAAGGAGAGGAGCAAGCCGGCGTATGAATATGAACAGCAGTCAGATCCCAACCGAGAGGATCCAGATTCCATCGACTATAAAGTCATGTGCAACCGAATGTACAAGGTGTTCTCATGAGGGATCGCAGTTGACTACAGCCACAAGCTTCCAGTGATCCCTTACGGCCTGGTGCGGCCCCCTCCAGAGGTAAAAATCTGTAAGCCTTTTTGTCCGACTGTTACCAATCTGACTATTACTTTAGCTCATACGGAAAACTCCTTGATTAGGACAACAAACGCTTCTCTTCGAGACCACCCGTGCCGGCTCATAAGGAATCTACTCCAAGAAAGCCTCAACTGACTGGCGGACCGAAGATCAACCCAGCCGGGAAGAGTAAACAAGTTGCCGAAGAGGGCGACCCCAAGCAGAAATTGAAAAAGAGGAAACTGGTTTGCAGTGATTCCGAAGACGAAAAAACAGAACCACAAGCCAGCACCAAGGCAACTCCGACTAAGCCTCCTGCCAGTCGGCCGACTCCTAAAATTCGAAGATCCACAAGGTACTGTTTTCACTCATACCTGTCATTCTTACATTCTTTAACTTCTTACGAAAACGATGATATCAAAATCCATCTTGCGAGGCACAGGAGACCCCTTGACATTGATCCGGGTAGCAAGGACGGTGCTCCACCTACTGCTGCTCCAAGTGAATCGGGCTCTGAGCCCCCGACTAGGAGTAAATCAGGAAAGACCACCAGCACCGCTGAAGTCGAGCCCCCGACTGGAAACCAGTCGGAGAAAAATGTTGGCAGCCCTGAAGTTAGGCCTCCAACTGAAAACCAGTTGGAGGAAACAGCAACTGCCCCGACTGAGGTACCTGAAGCGCCTACTCAGTTGGTGCAAAAGAATCCGGAGGGATCTGCCCAGGGACCGCCTCCTAGGAGCTTTGGAGGTGATGATGAGGAGAGAACATCTAAAATCCCTCCACCGACCCCTGCAAAGCCAGGTACAACCAGTCAGTCAGTCGATCAGTCGAAAAGGACTCCTGCCGAACACTCGAGAGTTATATCTGGTATGCCCGTTGCTACTTTCCGTCTTTATTTCTGTGTTATATTCCAACCATCTCAAAAACTCTTGCGAACTAGGCCCCTTGGTTGATGAAAACGTAGAAGAGATCCCGAGGATTAAATCAGTCGAGGATTCCTTCCCGCCAACCAAGCTCCAGTGGAGGGATCGGGATGGCGTTTTGCAGGGCATCATAATCAACCATCAAAAGGAGGACGAAGAACTCGAGATGCTGAAGAAAAACCTGACCGAGTCTACTCGTCGGATGAATGTAAGCATTCACCCTTTTCGCACTTAATACTCTATTCCAGCCATCTCACTGACCTGGCGCATTGTTCAGAGGATTCATCTTAGGAATGAGGCTAAAACGAGTGCATTAGAGAAACTCGTGCCTCATCTTGAAACTCTCGAGCAAACCAGGGCCGAGCTAGCAAAGACTCGAGAAGATGCCCAAGTCAAAGAGTGGAAATTAAAAGACCAAATCAACCAGCTCATGGACACTAGCTTTAATTATCGAGGCACGATTGGAGGTAAGAAACATTTAGCCACAGACTCGCTGCTTGTCCGAATTGTCTAGCTGATTTATATATCTTTTTCGTAGCTCAAACTAGCAGGATTGAATCCTTAGCCGCTTAAGTAAAGAAACTTGAAGAAGCCAACACTCGACTGGTGGCTGACAAAATCCAAGCTGAAAACGCCCTCGAAGGTACTAATCCATCTCTGTTTATAAGTGAAATTATGCTGTGCAATCGGGTTCTGTCTCTAACTTGCAAGAATGCAGAACATAAGGTGAAAACCAAGGCCCAGTTTGAAGTTTTCGCTGAAAGGGTGAAAAAGGTAGAAAGCGTCCGGGATGACATAGCCAATGCTGCTGCCCCATTGCTGAACGCAATATTCCAGAACGGACTCGATACGAGCCAAGAGGACGCAATCCGGATATTTGAAGGACTCCGCAATGCTCCAGCGAAATACTTCAGCAACATTAAAGACGCAACCGCGATGGTGCAAGCCAGGCCTTGGCAATCGTGAAATCCTTGTTTCCCCGAGTAGAGATCGACGCTGCCGGGGATGGGTTTGCCCATGGGACGACTGACGAGCAAGCCCTGGAGCTGATCAACCAAGCTCAAGATTCTGCTGAGAAGCTTGCCGCAAACGTGTTAGAGAATTTTCAATCATAGATCTCTATTTCCGAATGTAATTTGAGATGTAAAGTACTCTTGTCATTGTATGGTGACTCATTTATGCCATGCAGTAAACCATAGATCTAGTTTCAAGTTTCTTAAAATTTCTGTCTGGTTGCTTCAAGCCTAACACTTGTTACGGCCATCAAAAATTTTTAGTCCTTATCCGCTAGATCTAGACTTAAACAGGGTCAATGACAAGTCATAAGCAAAACTGATATTGTACTTCATTATTATCGGTAGCCCTCGACTGGCCACTCGGCTGAGACAGGTGAGTGGGCAGTCTAAGGGAAAAGATTACAAAACAGCTCTTAAGCATAGAACCGTCGAAGATGCTCTATGTTCCATGAGTTATCTACAATAGTTCTGTCTTCACGTTTCAGTCGGTAGGCTCCCGGGCGAGTGACTTCTGCTATTATAAACGGCCCTTCCCACAAGGGAGATAATTTGTGCCTGTCTTTAGTCGTCTGAATCTTCCGGAGAACCATGTCGCCGACTATAAAGGCGTGTGACTTAACGTTGCGATTGTGATAGCGTCATAGACCTTGGAGATATCTGGCCAACTGGATGAGTGCCGCTTCCCTAGCTTCTTCCAGTCGGGTTAGGTCATCAATCCTGTCGGATTCGTGGCGGTCCTCATTGAAATTGCGAACTCATAGGGACTCGAACTCCATCTCACTCGGCAGCATAGCTTCTGCGCCGTACACCAGAAAGAAAGGTGACTGGCCTGTAGCCCAACTCGGGGTAGTACGTAGTGACCATAGTACTGAGGGCAACTCTTCCGTCCATCGACCGGCATAAGGGCGCAATCTATCGAAAACTCGAGTCTTGATTCCTTGGAGTACCATGTCGTTTACGCGCTCAACTTGTCCATTACTCATTGGGTGAACAACTGAAGCATAGCAAATTTTGATACCGAAGTCATCACAAAAGTCCTTGAATACGCCACTGGTAAACAGAGTTCCATTGTCGGTGATGATTCGATTTGGCACACCAAAGCGATGCACTATGTTGATGAAGAAGTCGCGTGCTTTATCTGCGGTGATGGTTGCCACTGGTCTTGCCTCAATCCATTTGGAGAATTTATCCACTGCAATGAACAAGTGAGTATATCCGCCTTGCGCCCTTTTGAAAGGGCCTACCATGTCCAGTCCCCAGACCGCGAAAGGCCAAGAGAGGGGAATATTATGTAATTCCTAGGCTGGCATGTGGGTCTGTTTAGCAAAGAACTGATAGCCTTCACACGTGCGAACGATTTTGTCTGCATCACTGACTGCTGTAGGCTAGAAAAAGCCTTGTCGGTATGCCTTCCTGACTAGAGTTTTTGCTGCCGCGTGATTTCCGCATGCTCCCGAGTGAATGTCGTTTAAAAGTTGTATGCCTTCCTCGAGAGAGATACATCTTTGTAATATTCCAGATGGGCTTTTCTTGTATAGTTCTTCTTCTACGAGGGCATAAGTCTTGGAGCGGGGGTGAACTCGTTCGGCTTCATTCTTGCCGGGAGGCAACTCCTGATGTTTCGGATACTTGATGAAGGGTGTCCTCCAGTCGGTGTCAAGCAACAGTACTTGTTCTTCAGCTTCCTTTTTGGGAGTTGAGTTGTTCGAAACGGTTGGTTGGTAAAGGTGCTCGACAAAAACATCTGATGGGGCAGCTTCTCTCTTTGATCCAAAATTGGCCAGTCGATCGGCTGCCTCATTGTTGTGCCGGAGGACGTGGGTTAATTTCAACACGTCAAATTTATCTTCTAGTTTGCGCACTTCCTGTCGGTAGGCCGCCATGTTGTCGTCGAGGCATGTCCAGTCCTTCATTACTTGGTTGACCACAAGTTGGGAGTCTCCTTGAACTATTAGCCTGCGAATCCCTAGGGATATGGCGATCCGTAATCCATGTAGGAGTGCTTCGTATTCGGCTACGTTGTGGGATGCGGGGAAGTGAATCCACTGAACATAGCTGAGGCGTTCTCTAGTCGGGGAGATCAAAACGACTCCTGCTCCGCACCCTGAAATCCTCTTTGACCCGTCGAAGTGCATCGTCCAGTACTCCATCTTCTCTGTGGGCACATCTTCTTGGCACTCGGTCCACTCGGCGACGAAGTTGGCTAGCACCTGTGACTTGACAGAAACTCGGGGCTTGAAGGTGATGTCCAAAGGCATCAGCTCTAGAGCCCATTTGGCGATGCGGCCAATGACCTCTCTGTTGCGAAGGATTTCGCCGAGTGGGAACGATGTAACCACCGTGACCGGGTGACCTTGGAAATAGTGGGCCAACTTTCTAACGGTGATTAGGACTCCATATAACAGCTTCTGTACTTGAGGGTATCAGGTTTTGGAGTCAGCAAGAACTTTGCTAACGAAGTAGACCGGTCGCTGAACTTTTTGGGTGCGATCATCCTCTTCACGCTCAACGACTAAAACTGTACTCACCACCTTTGCGGTCGCCGATACATAAAGGAGCAATGGTTCCTGTGGTAGTGGTGAAGCTAGCACTGGCTGAGTTGTCAGGAAGGTTTTGAAATCATCAAACGCCTTTTGTGCTTCCGGTGTCCATTGAAAGTTGTCATTCTTTTTGAGTAACTTGAAGAAAGGCATCCCACGCTCTCCAAGCCTTGAAACGAACTTGCTAAGAGCAGCCATGCACCCTGTAAGCTTCTGGACATCCTTCTGAGAACTCGGGGGTTTCATGTTTAATATGGCGTTGATCTTCTTTGGGTTGGCCTCGATGCCCCTATGAGACACCATGAAGCCGAGTAGTTTCCCTGACGGTACTCCGAAGGTGCATTTCTCGGGATTCAACTTCATCCTGAACGCGCGTATGTTTGCAAATGTCTCCTCCAGATCTTGTATTAAGTTGTATTTCTGCTTGGTCTTGATGACGACGTCGTTGACGTAGGCCTCCATATTTCGTCCGAGTTGGGTTTCAAGGCATCGTTGAATCATGCGTTAGTAGGTAGCCCCTGCATTCTTCAGCCCAAAGGGCATGGTGATGTAGCAGTATGCTCCGAACGGGGTGATGAATGAAGTCTTCAAGCAGTCGGACTCCTTTCAGCTGATCTGGTGGTAACCCGAGTAACAGTCAAGAAAACTGAGTAGCTCGCATCTGGCTGTTGAATCTACCACTTGGTCTATCCTTGGTAAGCCGAAAGGATCTTTTGGGCAAGCTTTGTTTAAATCTGTGTAATCGACGCACATGCGCCATTGACCAGTCTTCTTGCGGACCAGGACCGGGTTGGCGAGCCAGTTGGGATGGTATACCTCCTTAATGAATCCTGCTGCGAGCAGCTTGGTTAATTCCTCCTTGATGGCATCTCTTCTGTCCTGCGCAAATCGGCGGAGTCGTTGCTTGATAGGTTTAGCGTCTTCTCTAACATTTAGAGAGTGCTCAATCACCTCTCTAGGAATACCAGGCATATCAGATGGTTTCCACGCAAAGATATCTTTATTAGCTTGAAGAAAGGTGATGAGCGCGCTTTCCTATTTGCTATCTAACTCAGCGCCTATTACAACAGTTTTAGTGGGATCAGAGGGATCTAAAGGAATTTTCTTTGTCTTGGCGTCGCCTTCTCCAGTCTTGGCCGCCTTGCTGGTTGGGATCTCGCCTTCTTGTGATGTCGATGCAGCCAGTTGGACTTCCTGTTGACCGACTGATCTCTCACGAGATTGGGCCAACTCGCAGCTCTCCTTGTCGCAGGTGAGGGCTTGCTTGACGTCGCTTCGCAAGGAAATGACTCCGCGTGGTCCAGGCATCTTCATCATCATGTAGGTGTAGTGGGGGATCGCCATGAACTTGGCTAACACCGGGCGACCGAGTATAGCGTGGTAAGCCGTCTCGAAGTCGGCTACCTCGAAGCTGATGTTCTCTGTCCTGAAATTGTCCTTGGTCCCGAAGGTCACATGGAGAGTGATTTGGCCGAGTGGAGTTGAAGATAGCCTCGGGATGACTCCGTGAAAAGGGGCATTACTCGGTTTCATCTCGGAGCGAGGAATTTGCATCTCATCCAGGGTCTTGGCGAAGAGGATATTTAGCGTGCTACTGCCATCAATGAGGGTGCGCTTGAGCTTGATGTTCCGGACGACTGGGTCTAGTACCAGGGGGTACCGCCCCGGGTGGACCACTCGGTCGGGATGATCCGAGCGGTCGAACTTGATGGGGACTTCCGACCATCACAGATATTGGGGGACTGCAGGTTGCGTCGCGTTGACTTCCCTGTCGGTGATTGTTTGTTTCCTCTTGGACTCATAGGCAAGCGGACCGCCGAAGATATGGTTGAGCTCGCTTCTGGGATCTTGATATGCCCCTTGGCTTGGCTCGTCGTCGTTTTTCTTCTGATTTGAAGTTCCTTCTCCTTCAGCTAGTTTCTTGATTTGGGCGGCATATTTTTCCGCAAACTGTGTGTAGATGAAGCAATCCTTGGCCGCGTGTCCCTTGTTAGGATGGTGCATGCAAGGGCCGTTCATGATTCTGTCGCAGGAGGTGACTCGGGGGCGTTGGCCTTGGTGATTCTGATTTGAAGTTGTGGCGACTAGATCTTCGGGCTTATGCTTGCGATCTTTGTGCTTTGTGTTACTTCCACTGGGCCCTGCCACGGTGTCACTGTCCTTCTTCTTCCAGGTTCCCGCTGATTGCCTTGATGCCTTAACTGCGTCATCCGACTTAGCGTACTCGTTTGCCTTCTCGAACATCTGCTTGACTGTCTTCGGAAGTTTGCGGCTGAATTTCCCGATCAATAGATCATTGCGTAGCCCCCGTGTGAATGTGGCGATGATATTGTCGTTGGTGATGTCAGAAATCTTGTTGCGCTTCTCGGAGAAGCGCCGTATGTACTCATTAAGAGTTTCGTCTGGCTTCTGGACGATATTGTATAGCTCGAAGTGGTCCCAGGGCGCTCGAAAGTGCCTTGGAAATTGGCAACGAAGTGATCGCGGAGTTCGCTCCAGGAGCCGATTGTGCCTCACGGTAACCCGGCAAGCCAGTTTCTGGCTGAGTCGGTGAGTGCTACTGGCAAATAGTTTGCCATGACCTTGCTGTCTCCTCCTGCTGCGTGAATTGCGAACGTGTAGACGGTTAACCATGACTCAGGGTCAGTTTTCCCGTCATACTTCTCGATACCAGTCGGCTTAAAGCCAACCTGCCAATTCACTCGACGCAGATCACTGGTGAAAGCCGGAACCCCATCGCAATCCTCGTCGTCTTGAATTGTGATGCCCCTCTCTCTTCGTCTCTGATTGAGGGTGTCTCTCAGGTCGATTGAAGCCCTGGGTGGACTTTGATAGTCGGATTGATTTCGGCGATCTCTGGTGTGGTGTGACGGCCGGGCGAAGTTGCCCGTGGGCGAGTGGACCGACTGGTCTCGGCGTGCCCCGCTGTGGTAGTCGGCACGCGAGTTGGTTCTGCTCCTGCTGTCTCTCACTCTTGATGGAGGTGCCCGACTGCCGCCTGGTGCTCTTGAAGTCGACTCGCTGGGTCGCCGGCTTGACTCGGCGCGTGGTACTATTGCTGCGACCAGGGTCTTGACTTGGTTTATCATTGGAGTGATGTGGGTCGGAGCTGCACCGAGTAACGCGTCAAGGAGGGTGACTGCCCCGACTGCGTTTTGTTGAGGTGTGAGGAAAACATTGGTATTATCAATGACGGTCTGCCCGATCGCGTTTCTTGCCCTTCGTCCTGCCACAGCCAGATCTCTATTTCTGCGTTCTTCGTCTTCTCTATGTCTCGCATCCTCAGCTTCTCTGCGTTGGCGCTCTTGTTCTGCCTGGGCTTGCCGTTCTTGTTCAAGTCTGGCTCTATCTTCTTCCAATCTGACGCGTTCTTGTTTCAGTTGGATCCTTTCTTGCTCTACCCCGTCTCGGACTGCTTCTTCTGCTTGCAGCCTTGCGGCCACTTCAGCTTCAGTCTCATTATTCGCCATGAAGACGCCGTTGAAAACCAGCGTGTAGTCGTCGTCAAAGTCGGTGTCATCAGCAGCATTGGGTGGGTTGCCGTGAACGCTCTCCTCCGAGGAGCTAGCGTAGGCGGCAAGCTCGGTGGTGGAGCAGGATCCGAGTTTGGGTAGAACAACGTTGACCTCCCTGAAGCCGGATCCGATCTTGAACGAGATTAGATTAGATCTCATCCCACGAAGGGATGGAGGCCTTGAGCCAGAAATCGTGATCAGATCTGTTGGCAGCTCCATGGCGATCGTCGGGTAGATTTGAATATCTCGAGGTAGGCTTGACGTAGGAAGCGAAGTCGATGAAGACGCCTTTCCCGAGTGACTTGATGTCATCTTATGGGAAAGTGTTTTGGCGCTGGTCCTAGCCGCGTTCGGCAAACCGAGCGGCCGAGAGATGCGATCTCCTCCCGACTGGCTTGTCGCCAGGTCAAGAAGAGTAATCTTGCCGAAGTTGTCGGTGATGAAGTCGAGGCTGCCGAAGCGGTCCGCCTGCCCGGGGGGAAGGCGGAGTCGTCGATGCCTAATGATGATCCCATCTTACTTGATCGGCGATGAACTTGATGCTCCCCTACCTGGCGCGCCAACTGTCGAAACTAGATTTTGGCAATATGAAAAGGGGGTAGCAATCAAGATGGAAAGTAGATGGGTTATGAGACAAGGAATTTAGACAGGTTCAGGCCTTCACGAAGAAGTAATAACCTATTCCTGTTTCGGTGGTTTTGCCTCCGAGTTATGAATTAACCTCACGAAGCTTATGCCTGCAAGGGCCCCCGTATCCTCCTTATATACCTGGAGAATAGGAGTTACAAGATAAGATTTATACCCTTACGGTTCAAATCTTAATACAACTAATTTACAATCTCAACAACCCAGGACTACGAGCTATGCCTTGATAAACAAGCTAATATAATTCCCGAGTCTTAACATTATTCATATTCTATTTACATCACATATCCCCAATTACTAGTTGGATATTCTATACTCGTAGGTATATGGGTACCATAATATCCACACAACCGCTACCACCACGCCGGGGAGGGGAGCAGCCGCTGCCACCTCTTAGGATCGAGGAGACGGGAGAGGTGGAGAGAGAGGATGGAGGTGACGAAAGAGGAGGCGCAGAAAAAGAGAAGGAAAAAACAAAGAAGAGTGCGGGCAGAGAAAAGGAGGAAGGGCGAACCTGCACGTGGCATCTGACTCCTAGCAGTTTTTCATTTTCACCCCCTAATTATATGTTTTATCCTATACTTCAGTAAATACAAAATACCCCCAGGTTAGTACTCACACATTGATGTCCAGGACCTTGGAAGTTTTAACTTTTCAAAACTGGCATGATATACAAACAGTAGTAACCTTTTATAGCTCTGCATATTGATATTTTTTAAAACTCTATCTATATCTATATATACCTAATAAAAAAGGTTTCCGGTACTTTTTTTACATCCGTTTTTCGCCCTTTTTTACCTTTTTCCCACCACTTTTTGTCGTTGTTTTTTTCAGGTTTTTTTCATCTCTTTTTTCGTCGCCATTTTTTAAATCACGTTTTTCGCACGCGGAAGGATGTGTGCACGGTAGGAAATGAATCACAAATCCACTTAATCATGAAATCACAAATCCAACAACAAATCATCCTAGAAAATTAAATCACAAAACCTAATCACCGGTGCCACTGCTCATCGGAGGCCGAGGACGCCGTTGCCCCGAGGCCATGGTGGCTTGCCAGGGGCGCCGCCGTGCACCGCGAGGAGGGTGCTGTTGACGAGGCGCTGCTGTGAAGAGGGTGCCACCATTTGTGCCGGAAAGAAGGGTGATGCTGCTGAGGAGAGGACGCCACCGACCAGGAGGGGGCCGCCGGCCTGGGGAGGGTGTCATGGTTGAGGGGTAGTGGCAGCAAGCACCGTGGCTGAGGCACCGCCCACCGAGCGAAAGGTGCTACCGCCAGGGGAAGGCCGCCACCGGTTGGGAGGAGGGTGCCGTGGCTGAGGGATAGGGGGAGCGACGGAGAGGGAGCGGTGCCGCTGTGGGGGGAAGGGGAGGGGTGGAGATGGAGAGCGTCGCCAGACAAGTGCGCAGTGGAGAGGAGATAAGGCAAGCGGGCGGAGGAAAGGGGATAAGGCGAGCGGGCGGAGGAATCGAGGTGCGCCGCTCTCTCTCCGCTCTGATCAGTTTTCTAGCCGTTGATCTGTGTTTAGATACGTGCTTCCATCAGATTTTTTTCTCGCGAAGAGTCCTGCATGCAGCTAAGCATGCTAGCTGACCTCTGAAGTCAGGCAAATCCGATTGCAGGTGCACCTAATTTTGTGCTACTACATGCATCATGCATGCATGCTAATCTAGCACTAGCCTTCCTTTTATACACATATTATGATTTGTTTGGGTTAAAATTACAGCATAATTATACTATATAGCTACATAGTTACAGTAGTATAATTACATATATAATAACTTGGTGTAATTACATCATAATTACACTATAACTACATATATAATTTTGCTGTAAATTCTATAGATGTTGATAGTAAAAGATTGAAATTTGAGTGAAACATGTTTATATGAATTCCTATATCTTTTTCAGATGTATTGGTAAGTACAGTAGACTCCCAACTTTTAAAGAAATATCATCAACGAACGGCAAAGGCTGATCAATCGTTGATCTGTGTAATCCAAGGGTAATAATTTGACTATTTTTTAATCAAAAATTTGTCAATAATTAGGCCCAAAAAAAGCACTTTTATAACTTACTTTTTTTTATAAAAACCAGTATATATGTCAGTTTTTACTTAAAACCAACACATATACAATTTATAGGTGTTGATTTTTAACTTTTATCTTTTCTAATAGTCATATGGATTATAAATATTGATTTTAAATGAATCGGCACATATAGGGGTGACCCTGATTAGTGTTCCTGTATAATTTAATGCTAATATGCTATCATATATGCATGCAGCAGATATAATAAGGATGGGTAAATTTCAGATTAGACTCACCAATTATCCTAATTCCATATATGCATTAACTAAACATCGAGCGCAAGACTTGAATCCCATAAAGTGTACAAACAAATTAGCTGCAAACAATCGATTCATTGAGACAATTGGAACCGACTTGAACAAGTAGGTTTATCCGTGAATTCTTTTTAATTTTTGAGTCAATTTAGTGATTATCGATTCCATGTAATCTCTAGAAAAAACTTATTTTTTATTTATTTTCTAAGTTGTCATTGCATGTGTAAAAAAAAGAGTAAAGAGTAGCTTATGATCCTTCAAATTTTGGATTCTTTTTTCAATGTTGGTGCATATTCGATTGATTACAGTCTTGCATGTGCGAATGTTGAGACTTGTACATTAAAGTTGTCACGATTTCTATATATCTATCAAGATCATGTCCGTGTATGACAACACATCCACTTCAAGGTCGGATTTCAATTATTTTGTGTCACGATCTTGTATAAATATAATAATTTACTTGCTGTAATTTGAAATAGGTTGTTTTGGAAAAACAAATTTACCTGGTATCGAGACCTTACACAAGATTGTGTTCGCGCACAACATGAAGAATATTTTCTTATAGCACTTGGATCCTGAAAGTTGAACTTTACTTGATTGTTTATCATAATTTTAGTTTTCCGTTGCAATGCACGAGTAATATAAAAATTTGTAAGGATTCCGTTTTTTTTGGTCCGTCCTGGATTTTTTTGTCCGCGGTTTCGTCCATCCTCACAAATTTTTCATCCGCAACATCCGATCCGAGTCCAAGACGAAAAATCATCCAAAGTTTGTATCAAATAATTATCATCATCACATAAAAGCAACAATACAAAAAACACATACACAATCCCCTTGACCGGATCCACCCACGGGTGCCGCCGACGTCGCCGCTGCCGCCGGATCCAAGGGAGAAGCCGCTGACGCCACCGGATCCGCGGGAGAATCTTCGAGCGGAGGGGGAGGGGGTAGAGGACCGCTGGATCCACCCACCAGAGATGCCGCCGCCGCCACCTCTGCCGGATCTGCCCGCGGGAGCATGGATGCCACCGCCACCGCTGCGGGAGAAGCTTGGGAGCCCAGGGTGAGGACGAGGGGGTAGAGAACCACCGGATCCGCCCACCATATCTGCCCACCGGAAACACCTCCGCTGGATTCGCCAGCGGGAGCCACCGACACCACCGCCACCGCCGGATCCGGCCTGCGGGAGCCGCTGATGCCATCGCCGCCGCCTCCTCTGCTCGCGGTGTGGGAGGGCGCTGCCGTAGTCACCGCCGCTCGCGAGGAGAAGGTGCTGTCGCCGCGCCGTCGCCGCCGCTACTCGGTGGGGAAGGGCACCGCCGCCGCCGTGGCTTTCGCGAGAGAGAGAGCAAGGGGACCAGGAAAAGATTTTTAGGGTTAGGGTTTGGGCTGTTGGATATATATCGATGTCGGGATCAATCGGGACCGTCCATTAGATCGGACGGCCGCAACTTCTTCCGCGTCGGGCCGGCCTCCGTTCCAGGCCACCACGCTATTCGGCCGCCCCATGGGCCGTGCATACAAAGCACATAAGAAGGCGCTATTGGGCCATGCTATTGGGCCGGGCTAAAACCAGTTTTTTTTCTCTGGGTGATTTTAAGTATTTTTCTATTTTCAAAAATAGCATTAGTACCATTTTAATTGTTTATGAATGTTTATTAATTCAATTCTAGCTAAATTTAACCAATGAGAAATTTGGCTACATGTTTATCATGATATAGATTTATTTTCATTATTTCTAATTGTATTTCTATATGGACTATAAACTCTCCTTTCAATATTCTTTTTTATTTCGAATTACAATTCTTTTTCTAAATTGTATTCCTATATGCACTCTAACATCTTTTGTAGAATATTCTAGACTCCTCATCCAATATAATTTAGTTTATAATTTATAATTTTTGTTATTCACTTATTTTTTTAATTCCAAATTTCCTTTTTTTTCTAAATTGTATTAAAAAAATTAAAAATAGGAATACTTCGTATTAATTTGTATTGTTTATATAGAAGAGATTAATGTATCCAGCTTAGGTAAATTTTTTCTTGCAAAAGATTTGTTCTATGTATGTGTCCGATTGAACACTAAGTTTTTTCTAAAAATAAAATAAAATGAAAGAATCCTTGTCTTATAATGAGTTCTTCTTATTTTTTTTATTTTACTCTAATTAATATGATAATTTTTGGATCACGAGAGCTAATGTGAATGCTCTTTTTTCTATTACTTTACTAAGTTAATAGTATTAAAAAATTAAAAAGTAGGAATACTTCGTATTAATTTGTATTGTTTATATAGAAGAGATTAATGTATCCAGCTTAGGTAATTTTTTTCTTGCAAAAGATTTGTTCTATCTATGTGTCCGATTGAACACTAAGTTTTTTTCTAAAAATAAAATAAAATGAAAGAATCCTTGTCTTATAATGAGTTCTCCTTATTTTTTTTATTTTACTCTAATTAATATGATAATTTTTGGATCACGAGAGCTAATGTGAATGCTCTTTTTTCTATTACTTTACTAAGTTAATAGATAGACTACTATCATAATGTTAGTTTTTCCCGTTGCAACGCACGGGTATTTTTTCTAGTATATATATATATATTATATATATATATGTATATATATTGTTCATTATAAAATATACGATGTTAATTTTTCATATAACGTTTGATCATTCGTCTTATCTAAAAAATATAAATATTATTTATTTTATTGTAACTTATTTTATCATTAAAGAAGCTATAGTCTTAACTTATTACGTACTTATACTAATTTTTTGAATAAGATGAATGAATAAAATATTATAAAAAATTAACGATATCATATATTATAAAATAATGAAGGTAGCATGTATATACATCAATCTCTGACACGAACGATGCTATATATCATCAGCAGCAGCAATGGCCAATGGCAATGTGGCCGGACCGGGTGGTTTGCACATGCCACTGCGTGTGTAACGTACGCGCAACGTGCTCGATCCGACGCGCGATCGATCTCAAATTCTCAATACCGGAAGAGAGACTGAGCTACCTAGTGCACACTTGTCTTGTGACTTGACCGGGAACAGACTCACATACCTCCATGCATGCAGCTGTTTTGTAAACTCTGTATTTTTGTGTCTTCGATTCAATTCTGCCACGAGCATTTTGATTATCTGTCCTATGTTCACCGATCTAATTTACTCTTAATTAATTACGGGAATAATAAATTATGCGTGCCATGCATGCATGAGCAGACAGGCAGCTACGGCCCTTCGCCTGCTCTGAAACTCATCGCATTGCTCGCTTCGTCTCCTGTTCTTTGACACGTACACATGCATGATCATCAGTGTTATCACTGACTATATATTGACTGTCTTTAATTTGAGTACTTGTTGAGATGAAGACGTATTATTCCCTTATGGTTCTCTGAATTTTATATGGCAATGCTGCATGATTCTCCTATATACAAATATATATTCAGCCATACATCGCGTGACACTGTGGTTATGTATAATACGTATCTGAAGTTGACCGATCAACGAATGTGTATCATCATGGATGAATATATGCGTATGTGGGAGTTCTGACAATTGGGCGCATGAGACTGTATCCTTAGCTTTTGTCCAACAGCTAGTTTCAAACCATGCATCACGAAATGATGTTATCGCCTTATATCAGGGGTATAATTAATATCTTTATTGGCGACATGCATGATTGATTCCATTCAAACAAGTAATTTGGCTACGATTAATTAGTTAAACTTCCATGCTAATATAATGTGTTGTATGATTGTAAAGTGAATGTAGCTTAACTGGTTAGGTTCTCTATGGTAGAACACGTTTATCCAGTTCAAAGTTAAGAATTGACACATACACTTGACTTGTATTTACGACCAATTATTTATTTCAGTGATAGTTGATGTATCTATTGACAACGAGCCGCTTGTGATGACTTCGAAAGATTTGTAGTCCAGTCTTTAAAGATGTTCATAGCTAGAGATATGATATGTGCGTGTGACTTCAGAGGGATAAGTGGTGTGTGTTTACATGAGCGCCAACGTCTACACTTTTAAGTAGACGCACTTGCTCAAGTGGCATGATCACATATATTTAGGCTATTCGCGGGTTGGTGTAGAACCGTTCAACCCTATAAACCAACCTAGACTAAACCATAGAAGTGGTTTTGCCTGGGTTAGGTTGGGTCACGCACAACCGTTCAGTCTTGTGTCGTAGCATGCACGCATGTCCTCGTGCTCCATCGCATGCGTACACTTCTCGTTTGCTCTGGTTTGGTCATCTCTATAGACTACAGATGAGAGAGACAACGAGCGGTCTAACTCATGGTACCGTCGAACCCAAACCGTCTAGCACTGGTATCGTCAGGTTTGATCGGGTCACTGCCGGAACCCAGCCCAAACTGCGCATGAACAGGCCTAACATATACTCCCTTATTTTATATTATAAGACGTTTTGGTTTTTTATTAGTTTAAGTTTGTATGGAAAATATAGTACCATTTTTAACACCAAACAAATATATATTTAATATAAGATTTAATAAAACTAACTTAATGTTATAAGAGTGTCTATATACTGTAAACTTAGTTAAATTTATAGAAGTTTCAATTAGAAAAAAGTTAAAGCGGTAATTATAATATGAAACAGAGTGAATATTTGTTAAATGTGGATCAGCAGAGCATCAATTCCGCGCTGGTGAGGCGCCGGTAGATAGTCGGTCAGGTTCCTCGCAGTTAACTTAAAAAATAATAATAATCTATGCAAATCATGATCTCGTCAAAGCCTAATCGATCTCTACATATCTGTTAATTTAAGTCAATATGTTGGGGTTTCGCCTCCATTAATTGATTCTACTTGGCCGCAGGCCCATATGGCCCGATGCCATGATATATACCCCATCATTTTCAAAGTAGGTTAAGCAAGAGGAGGCTTATATATGAACAAAAGATCTCTTGCAATCGGCATTGGTTGTAATCCGGAGTTCCTCTAGCTGATCGAAGTGCTCTGTTCCAGACTAATTAATACGTTATCGAGATTTGGCCTAAAAAATATTAATTGGAAGGGGTGTAGATCGAGATCGATCATCAGTACGAGGATTCAGCATGAGGAAGTACGTTAGCCACTGAACATTTGCCTATATATATTCAGATCATGTACCAGTGGCTTAATTAATAATAATGGAGGCAGATCTTCTATCGGTATTTATCTATGTAGTCAAGTTGAGCTCATCGGAACATGCATTACTGGTTATGTATGATTTGGCAGAATCTGAATCCTTGTCCATAGCTAGCTAGCTTGACATAAATCGATCACATGTATCCTCCTACTTGTAAATATTTTCTTTCCTTGCTCGTGAAGCGAATCTAGCTGCATATATATAGTCCTAATTAAAAAGATCTACATAATCAGAAGCTTAAGATAATCCTGCTAAGAAATCAACCTTCCAGCTTGTGTGTGCTAGTGTAATGTTTTGTTTACCGGATCCAAACAAACAGCTTGAGCTTAGCACTTATATGAGTAGCTAGCAGTGATGTTCTTCTGGTAAAGAAATGCATGGGTGATTTTAGTGACAAAAAGATCAGCGGGAAAGCTACCGAGGCAGGCCGTCATATTGGGCTTCTACTCCGTAGTAAGCCCAATACGACCCGTGTGAACTGTTTACTGGGCCGCTAGCAATGGAACGCGACCTTTTGTTGATGGGCCAAACGGAGGCCCAACGTTTTGCTTCTTGGCCTGCTCTGCCGGAGCTCTCAGGGGGTTCGGAGAAGAAGATGCCGACCCCAATAAATTCGCTTCAAAAATGCCGGCAGCCCGGCACGGGTGCTCTAGCTTGTTCTTGGGCATCGCTCAATTGGCAGCATATATAGCTGCATTCGGCATACAGCATACGGCTATATATGTATTATTTCATAGATGATTGATGATTGCTGATCGATGTCAATGCTAGTTTGTTTTTGCAATTTGGACGAGCTTGGAGGTCCCTCCCGGCCCTCTAAGTCTTTGTGTTTGCACTGTATATATAGCTGGTTGCTAGGGAAATGATTCTGTTGTCGTTTCCTGTATGATAACCAAATCTAAAATAGTAAAAGCGTAATGATTTCAAAGCACCTCATTGATCCAAGTAGGCAACAAAATATCAACCATCAGATTGACAAAAAGACAAAACAAGAAAAGCAAATGTGAGCCATCAGATGAAGAAAGTAGAAGCCAAGTGAATAGATAGTGAAGAACGATATAGATACTTCATGTATGATGCTTCTGGTGCAATGGTGAAGGATGCTGAATAGGTAGCTAAGGAAGAAAAGATGAAGCATTAGGCTCCAGGCTTCTCAGAGTCACCAATTGAACATAATATCAATAGTGATTTTAGTTGTAGCTTTTATATATAAAGTAAATGGGAATATATGCTATACAAACTGGTTTGTGTAATCCCTGTTCCCGAACTCTCAAAAATGCACTTTCAAGCTTTTGAACTTATTAAAGTTTATCATTCCAGTACCAAATTATCATGACCATTATAGGATCCTACGTGGCGCTCACATAGCAAGCCACACGGGCGTTGACTCGTTTTCTTGATTCTTTTTCTCCCCTTTTTCTTCTCTTTAGTTCTGTTCATGTAGGAAAAAAAGAAAAAAAAAGAGAAGGGAAACATAAATGAGAAGAAAAAAAGGAAAAAAAAGATTGGAGTATCAGTGTGGTATGTCACTTTAGTATTAATGTGGAATGACACGTAACTGTCATGTGGAATCCTAGAGGGATCGTTGTAATTTAGGACCGGAATAACACATTTTAATAAGTTCGAGAATTTAAAAATGTATTTTGAAAGTTTAGGGACCTAGATAACACACATTATAATGCATTTTACTTCTACTAAAACTGATTGAAGTATGTATTGGGATGAAATAATACATCTTTTCTGTTCATCTGCTTGCCCCTAAAACGCTGACTCTAAATAATCTACAACAAGGCATACAAGCCGAGATTCTAAATTACTAACTATTTACAGGGAGATAGGGCTCTCTAATCCAATCCAGCAAGGCGTGTACACAAAAGACGTTTGTATCAATGCCTGGTGATAAGTGCGATCGTAGAATTTTGGGCACAAGTTACCCAGGTCTTGGATCTCTGAGTTGTTTAGATTATAGGCAAATCCCCTTCTGAAAGTTTCACCAAGGAACACAACCTCTTCAAAAGGATGGAATCCTAAGAAAGTAAGATATCTTGCAGGACGCTTCTCCTCATCATCATCATCATAAGAGGGCCTCTGCCAATCCAAATCAAACATCCATGATACATCATCAGCATCATAGTGAAAATCTTCTATATAGTTAGCACCATGTAAGATCCATGATTCACCACTTTGTTCATCATAGGTACTGCGACGTGGTATCAAGGATGCAATTTGGCTACGATGCTTCAACACCCACTTCATCTGACCATGTGATTCACTAAGGAACCACACCATAAGATGGTCGAAACTAATGCGTGCACAATGTACCCCCTTTTCTGATTTTCCAAGATAAAGGTTTGGATGTTTGTCCGAATTTGTCATCGACATGCTAGGCTCCGATTGAATCACACGGTAAGTCCCATTTGATAGTGATATCCTACGGGAAAAAAAATAAGCCAGAAAAACATACATTAGTAAATTATGCATATATGTGTGTGTGTGTGAGAATTGTGCAACAAGAAGGAAAAACAATAACCAAAGTAAATAAAGATAGCCAACGATTGAAGTGTTATATATATAAAATATATAGACAGATACCTGATAGTGAATTTGTTAACCTGAAAATTCACATAGAGTGCTCCTTTCCAATAGACACAACACTGTTGTTTTCTGACTAGTGAGTAGGTAGATCTCATGTCTGCCTTTTGCACGAAGGCCGGGGGGCCTTCCCGAACAAAGGACTTGTCCTCCCATTGGCCGCCCATCCTAGACGAGAAAACACGCAAGACGAATGGCGACGGCGGCCATTCTCGTGGCCTGCGTAATTTGGCGTTGAGCCGAGGAATCGAGAACAACTCAAAGTGAGGCGATACGGTGGGATCAAACGAGGCAGATGGTGGAAGAGAACAACTTGAATGGGTAGCACGGATGCGGCGGGGGATAGCCGGGGCATGGCACCCACTGCCGTGTGACGGGGTTAACCACGTACTCGACGCTGTCGGCCAGAAAAAGACCGTTGCAATGGTCCATGACTCGGAACATGAAGCTGCCGAAGATGTCTCTGCTCTTGATAAAGATGTAGTCGAGGTCGTCGGCGATCGTGGCGCCGCACGCGGCCTTGGGGCAGCAGAGGAAGCGCGACCCTAGGGATAGGAGATTGGTGACGATGCCGCCCACCGAGAGAGGGAGGAGGTCCGCGCGCAGGAGGCGGTTGGCGTCGATGGCGGCGCACCATGCTGTGCAGACGCAGCGCGACGCGGCGAGGCTGATCGGCGGCGGCGGCGGAGGACTTCCAGCAACACGTCGTCCGGCAGGTCCTCCATCAACGTCGTCGTCCCGCCTCTTCCTTGGCTCCAGCTTCTCGTAATAAGTTGCGTCGTCATACCCCGGGAACTCGAGCGATCGATGTATCTCATTATTTATTTATTATTATATATAAGTGCGGGCAGGCAGGCAGGTCACGCTGGCCACGGGATGGGCAAAGGAGAAACTCGAGTCCGATACGAAGTCGATCAATTCCGGCCTCCCAGCGAGATTATGCGCGTCTCGGCCACGACGACCGCGCCCTCCGCCTTACCCAGCCGCGGACGCCTCCCTACGCACCAAGCTGGGCCGAGAGAAAGAAGACGAGGACAGGAGGAGAGGCTGACGACCGGTGACAGACTAATGCGGGCAATTAGGTTAGTGGTGTCTTTTAACATGTTAGTATGGCATGTGGGCTCGGATCTGTTAAAGGAGATTAATTAAAGCCATGTTTAAACTTGTGTCATTGGCGTGTGGGGCCCTTGCCATTTGATAGTTAGCTTGACCGATCAACTTTTATCAGAAGAAACATTGTAGCCAAATTGCATCCTTCCTACCACGTCGCAGTACCTATGATGAACAAAGTGGTGAATCATGGATCTTACATGGTGCTAACTATATAAAAGATTTTCACTGTGATGCTGGCGATGTATTATGGATGTTTAATTTGGAATGGCAGATACACTTATGATGTTGATGAGGAGAAGCGCCCTGCCAGATATGTTACTTTCTTAGGATTCCATCCTTTTGAACAGGTTGTGTTCCTTGGTGAAACTTTCAGAAGGGGATTTGCCTATAAATCTAAACAAATCAGAGATCCAAGACCTGGGTAACTTGTGCCCAAAATTCTAGATCACACTTATCATCAGGCATTGATACAAACGTCTTTTGTGTACACGTTTTGCTGGATTGGATTAGAGAGCCCTATCTCCCTGTAAATAGTTAGTAACATAGAATATCTGCTTGCATGCCTTATTGTAGATTATTTAGAGTCAGTGTTTTAGTGGCAAGCAGATGAACAGAAAAGATATATTATTTCATCCCAATACATACTTCAATCAGTTTTAGTACAAGTAAACTTCATTATAGGTCTCTAAACTTGTTCGTGTGTGTTATCCAGGTCCCTAAACTTTCAAAATACATTTTCAAATTCTCGAACTTATTAAAATGTGTTATTCCGGTCCTAAATTGCCACGATCCCTCTAGGATTCCACATGACGCTTACGTATCATTTCACATTGATACAAAAGTGACATACCACACTGATACTCCAGTCTTTTTTTCCTTTTTTTCTTCTCGTTTATGTTTCCCTTCTCTTCTTTTTTCTTTTTTTTCCTACATGAACAGAACTAAAGAGAAGAAAAAAGGAGAGAAAAAGGATTAAGAAAACGAGTCAACACCCGTGTGGCCTTGCTACGTGAGCGTCACGTAGGATCCTACAATGGTCATGATAATTTGGTACTGGAATGACACACACTTTAACAAGTTCAAAAGCTTGAAAGTGTATTTTGAGAGTTCGAGAACCTGGATAATGCAGACAAACCAATTTAGGGACCGACAGTGAACTTTACTGTTTTAGTAGCATCAATCTTTGAAAATTTTAGGGCTATATGATAACTTAAGCAATATATCCATGGCAACAGTACTGGACGCCACATTACCACACTGAACATGCTTAATCAGCAAAAGAAAACTTGTAGGACCACACGATCGATGTCTACACCATGTCCTCGGTTCTTTTACCAAAAGGTACAATAGAATCCTTCGATAAGAAAAGGAGAAGTTTTCTTTGGATGGGGAATGACTCTTGCAGTGGAGCCCGATGTTTGGTGACGTGGACTGACGTTTGCATGCCAAAAGAAAAGGGTGGGCTGGGCATTCGAGACCTACAAAAGCAAAATGAAGCGCTCCTCGTCAAGCGACTACACTTGCTGCACTGCTCAAGTTCAAAAATCCTCTCGGGGGATTTGGATTTGGCAAGAGTTCAAAAATAGCTCGGTGTTTTGTGACAGACATCTTGGGACTCACTAGGATGATATGGTCACTCTAATTCCCAAACTGCAAGCTCATACATCGGTCAATGTTGGGGATGGACAACGGACTTCCTTTTGGGAAGATCATTGGATTGATGTTTGCCCGTTGAAGCAAAAATTTACAGCGCTGTACACTCATGCTCTCGACAAACAAGCTACCATTGCTCAGCTTCTCTCTCTTCAGCTAAGAGAATGTTCGTCCCTCGGCTCTCAAACTTTGGCGAACTCCCAATTTGCGCAACTAGATCCTGCCCATGGACACGAACAAAATTAAATTTACTAACTAGATCACATCCACTACATTCCTAGTTCTGAGCTAAAATTTCTCCAAACAACAATGTTGAATTCCAATGAGAGAGACTCTGATTTGTTGTTTATACTACCTTGAGGCCATCCTACGTGTACAGCCTCTCCTGCATGAGTAGCAGAATCTTGGGCACCGAGTTTCCGTTGTTGTCGTTGCTGCACTGCATCGGCTCAGATGCCATGCCAAAAACGCTCGCACTGCACGGAATCAAGAACATCATGGTTTCGCTTTCAGAATGGCATTTTCTTATGGATTTCTGAATGAATTTATGCAAGTAAATGCAAACAATATAATTGCATGCTTAATTCCACTGAACAATATAATTTATGAGTCAGGTACTTTAAGCAACAAAAGATCTGAACATTACTGCAGTTGAAAGAGAAAAAAAAAACTAGTTTTCAGGCAAGAACTGCTCAAGTGAAATAAGACCAGACCTTCCTGCTAAAGTGGTCAAGAACTAATTATATTATCCATGCAATTCATGCCATAATCAAATCTCTAAAACTAGGATAAACCACTAGTGCAGATCCTCTCATCTGTGACGGGCTATAATATAACTGGATTTTGCGAACCGTCACAAAGAATACATCTCAAACGGGGCTTAAAAAATACCGATTGAGATATGGTCAGAGAGACATGTTAAATGTGTATAGAACTGAAGCCCGTCACGGATGACACATATCTGTGACGGGCCTAAACTAGGACCCGATTGAGATAACCTTAAATATCTCAATCGGGCCATAGTTGGAGCCCGTCACAGATGACCATCATCCGTGACGGGCTCCAACTTGAGACCCGATTGAGATAACAATTAGGCCCGTCACAGATGACCATCATCCGTGACGGGCACCAACTTAAGGCCCGATTGAGATAACAACTAGGCCGTCACAGATGACTCATCAGTAACGGGCTATATACTAATACTTACAACTATTGTATTGGTCTTTTTTTACAAATAAGTTCATTTGAACTCAAATTCAAAATTTGACAACTTCGAACAAAAATTGGGGTTAATAAATGATTTCAAATGGAAAAGTCACCAAAAGCAAAGTTGTAGAACTCATCGAGGTGCAAAATTTTTATTTTGGTCATTTCTCCATCTAACTCTATTTGAACAATTTGAAATTTGAAATTCAAAATTTAAGAAATTCAAATAGAATTTTTTGTTAGTGAACGACTTCAACTGAAAAAGTCATCAACAACAAAGTTGTATAACTCATCAAGATCTATAACTTTTAGTTTGGTCATTTTTCTATATAACATTTTTTGAACAGTTTGAATTTGAATTTGAAAATATGACAACTTCAAACAACATTTTCAAATACTAAATGATTTCAATTGAAAAAGTCATCAACAACAAAATTGTATAACTCATCAAGATCTAAAACTTTTATTTTTGTTATTTCTTCATTCGATAAAGTGTTAGTAACATTGTTTACAAATTTTACATATATGAGTTATAGTTTATAAAACCAGATAAGAGATACGTCAATTTTGTGAACAATGTTAGTATCACTTTATCGGATGAATAAATGATCAAAATAAAAGTTTTAGATCTTAATGAGTTATTCAACTTTGTTGTTGATAACTTTTTCAGTTGAAATCATTTAGTATTTGAAAATATTATTTGAAGTTGTCATATTTTCAAATTCAAATTCAAACTGCTCAAAAAATGTTATATAGAAAAATGACCAAAATAAAAGTTATAGATCTTGATGAGTTATAAAACTTTGTTATTGATGACTTTTTCAGTTGAAGTCGTTCACTAACAAAAAATTCTATTTGAATTTCTCAAACTTTGAATTTCAAATTTCAAATTGTTCAAATAGAGTCAGATGGAGAAATGACCAAAATAAAAATTTACCACCTCGATGAGTTCTACAACTTTGGTTTTGGTGACTTTTCCATTTGAAATCATTTATTAACCCCAATTTTTCTTCGAAATTGTCAAATTTTGAAAATTCAAAATTTGAATAGTTCAAATGAACTTATTTGTACAAATGACCAATACAATAGTTGTAGGTATCAATGAGTTATACAATTTTGTTGTTTGTGATTTTTACATTTGACACAAAAAATCGATCTAAAATTAAATTTAAAGTTCTCATAAATTGAAAATAAAAAATACATAAATTGAATATAAACATTTCATATGGGAAATGGAAAAATACTCATCGGTGATGGGCATTATTTAATGCCCGATAGAGATAGGTCATCTCAATTGGGGATGTGAAATATGTGATCAAAATGGATGTTATGTGAATGTGGTTGTGTTAAATATATTAATGGTTGTGTATGTAAATAAATGTATATGAATGAGTGATATTGGGGTGTGACATCCTGGCTCAAGGCTTAATAGGATTAATAGAATACTCATAACAAAAAGTTACAACTACTTTTTCGGAAGCCGATCTCCAAAGAACTTTGATGTTAAGCGTGCTTGGTCTAGAGTAATTTTGGGATGGGTGACCGACCGGGAAGAACGGTGCACACGAGTGAGAACAAAAAATACCACATGGGAGAGAGGCGAGACTGCATGACACGCCTAACAAATACCTGAGACTAACCAAAAAATAAAATTTATTTTTTTTTATTATACTCATCTGTGATGGGCCATAGTTACGCCTAACAAATACCTGAGACTAACCAAAAAATAAAATTTATTTTTTTTTGATTATACTCATCTGTGACGGGCCATGCAGTCCCGCCTAACAAATACCTGAGACTAACCAAAAAATAAAATTTATTTTTTTTTATTATACTCATCTGTGACGGGCCATAGTTACGCCTAACAAATACCTGAGACTAACCAAAAAATAAAATTTATTTTTTTTTGATTATACTCATCTGTGACGGGCCTAAACTATGGCCCGTCACAGATGACCCTTTTCTATGACGGGCTTAAAGTTTAGGCCCATCACAGATAATGGTCATCTGTGACAGGCTATAGTTTAGACCCGATTGAGATAGGTCATCCGTGACGGGCTATAGTAACTATGACCCGTCACAGATGAGGGTCATCTGTGACGGGCTATAGTTTAGGTCGGGCCATAGTTACGCCTAACAAATACCTGAGACTAACCAAAAAATAAAATTTATTTTTTTTTTTGATTATACTCATCTGTGACGGGCCTAAACTATGGCCCGTCACAGATGACCCTTTTCTATGACGGGCTTAAAGTTTAGGCCCATCACAGATAATGGTCATCTGTGACAGGCTATAGTTTAGACCCGATTGAGATAGGTCATCCGTGACGGGCTATAGTAACTATGACCCGTCACAGATGAGGGTCATCTGTGACGGGCTATAGTTTAGGTCCGATTGAGATAGGTCATCCGTGACGGGCTATAGTTTGACTGGTCGTCTGGGTCAAAGCTATCAGTGACGAACTTTAATTAAGACCCGATTGAGATAGCTTCATCCGTGACGGACTTATGCCCGTTTGAGATGATTCCTCACATCACTGACTTTTACGCTGTGTCGGACAGCATACCTGACTCAGATGTGGGTTGTAGCCCGACACAGATAAGGGTTACCGTTGTAGTGAACAGAAATCGTTCGTACTGTGGTAGACTTCAAACAAGCAGAAAAAGTTGGGGCAAGTTAAAGCAACATACCAGCTGCAGCAAGTGCGTGAAGGCAGTGGCACCCATACGCATGCTTCAGATCAACGCTGCCTGGGACACGCCGCCACCCTCGAGGTTGCTACAGGCCCCAAGGTTGTCTCCATCGGCCTACGGTTCTGAGGAAGGAGCTGAGCGGCTGCCTTTCCTCCCTCCGCTCCATCTACTAGGTAGCACCGCCTCGTCCTCCACACTACTCCAGGGAGGAGGTTGATGTTGGATCTGACTCACTTCAGTGTGAACTAGGGAAGGTTGATGCCGGATCTGGCTTACCTCGACAACGGCGCCGACCGTGGCGGGGACAGAAGAAGCCTGCAAAGGAGTAAGCTCGTTGGATTGCGCCGTCCATGGTTGCCACTACCGTTCGTCAGATGCGGTCGCCTCCCACGCCAAGGCCAGCCCGAATGCGAGAGTGGAGAAGGAGTAGGGGAAGTTCGCCGGCATGTGGAGGCCGCTGCTGCAGCGGATGCGGACCGGGGAGGATGAAGACGATGACGACGGCGGCCGTCTCCCACCATCGGCCCAGATCCCGAAAAATTGGAAAATTGGAGTAGGAGAGGGTGGTTCTGTACTGGGGCCGCAGAGTAATATAATTAGCAGGTAAAATTGATAGTAAAAGAATTACTATGACACATGCTAGGGGGAGGGGTGTGGGGGGGGGGGGTTGGGGTGGGGTGGGGTGTGCTGTATTATACTACACCTGAGGTGTCAGCTGTAGTATAGTATGTATATATATATGTATATGTATACGTATATATATCTATACCTAATATATATAAAAATTATAAAAATTTGTAAGGATTCCGTATATTTTTTTTGGTCCATCGTTGTTTTTTTGTCCATTCCAGTTTTCCAGCACGCAGTAACTTTCCGATTGTCACAACCTATCTTCGTCCGTCACAGCGCGCCTTCGCGCGTCTATCTTGTGTCACCCCCACGTCCGTTGCCTTCTCACAAGTGAGACAAGAAACCGACTCGGATATCATTAGACAAGGGATAGAAATTGATCGATTGAATTGCAAGGAGATCTTACAGGTCATGTTAAAATCAAATCGGTTAAGGAGAGAGTAGAAAGAATAATAAAAGTCTAAGATAAAAGACTAGAACAAGTATGCACATACAAGTCGCAATTAATTGAATTACCTCCGAAGGAAATTAACTCTACGCGCAGGGAGGAGCTCCACGGCGGCAACTCAGTGCAGAAGGAGCTCCACAACGGTGGATCAACGAGGAGGAAGAAGCTCCACGGCAGCAGCTCGGTGCAAAGGAAAGAGCTCCACGGCAGCGGCCATCACCACGCTGCATCTTGGCCTTCTCGGGGCTCGCCCAGTCCATGACGGTCGAGCCACTGGCCCACGACGTCGCTGACGAGGCCACGGACGCCGACAAGGAGGAACTCGCGTCGTCGTCGTCCCTTGCCCACCGTCGCCCAAATATGAATGCTCGCGGTCGAGGTCGCTACCGCCGTCACTGAGCCACGGTTGTCGTCGTCGCCGTCGCCACTGCCAGATCTGGCAGTCCTGACTCCCATCACTGGTTGCTTCCCGTGTGTTGTGCCGTGCCTCCTCGTTGTCCCGTGCGCTGTCCGCTTCGGCCAGCCGGATCCATGGATAGGCCGAGGTCACCAGATCTGGCGGCCTCGGCCTCCTCGCTGGCTGATGCGGCAGCAGTGCGCGACGGTAGCGCGCCGCGTCTCGGCGATGGTTGAGGGAGGGCCAGAAGAAGGAGGGTGGAGCCGGTGGGGCAGCAGAGGAGATGGCCATGGCGGTGGCTAGATAGAGGCGAGGAGGAGCGAGCCTGCCCCAATTCGACTGCACCGTCGAGGCAGCTCGATCCAGCAGTGAGGGGGAAGAGGACGGATCAACAGCAGCAGCAACGACCGGGGAGCCAACGGCAGCGAGAGGCACACGACACAAAGCTAGATCCACCTCATCTTCCCCAGCTCCCTCCCAGATCTCACACTCCATGCAACACTTCCTCTCGCGAGTGGGCGAGTGGGCCAACACAGGAGGTCGCTAGCCCACCCTGATTCACTGCTTCACCGAAGTAGAGGCATCGAGCGATGGTGTGAGGTTGGCCATGGGGAAAGTGGTGGATAGTGGTTGCTAATGACAGCTTCATCAGATGAAGCTCGGATGAGGAAGGAGAGAGATGAAGTTCTTTTTTTCCTCTCCTTGTCTACTCTGCCTTTTCTTTGGCCGGTGACTGAAGGAATGGAACTAGAGAGCGATTGCTTGTCCTATCTGGTTTTATTTTAATTTTTTTTTCTTTTCTCCCTCCCCTATCTTTATAATTTTTCTGTCTCTTCTTTACCTCCATACCTGCTTTGTTTCTATTTTTTATTACCTATTTATTACTTCCTCTACCAAAGTAGTTAGCATATTTTATTTCTTTTATATATTTTTAAAAAAGTGATCGTATTTATAGAATTGAATTAATTATTGATCAGAACCATTGATTATATGCATGTATATAGTTACTTGGTTTTGTTACATAGGGATGAGTTAACTTCTTCTCACCATCGATGATAAAAGAAATATGTTTTGCATTTTTTATGAAGGGAGCAATATTTTTCAACTCCACAGATTTTCTTCACATATCAATGCACGAATATATTCCCATAGTTCACTCATTTCCGTTAGGCTTATCTACTTAAAATATATCGATATTTTCATTCGTCACACAAATTTCTATCCGTGGTTTCACCATTCGTTCATCCCATGCTACAATCATCGGGCCCATATGTCAGAAGCATCATCCACATCTCACAAATATAAAGCAGATTAATTGTCAAGAACGGACACATCATCGAGCCGATGCTTATGATTATCCTCAGATGCTTTAATAAAACATTGATATTAAACTTCAGCCGCACATCATCACCCGGTTAGTTCATTGCCAAACATTGTATTACCACACGTCATGTTAAGCAATTTTGACCAAGTTAGTTCATTTTTTGATTCATGGCCACACTATGATAAGATTAGCTCTTATTTCTCATGGTCTCAGATGGCATCAAATGTGGCACACTTTTTTCTCGTTAAAGTGTGGTTCACTTTTTGTTGGTCACAACTTAGCTAAATGTGGCACAAAAGTATGGTAAATGGTGGCAATGTTAGTATAGCATCAAACCACTAGATTTTGTAGCGGTTAGTAACGATATTATATGAATAGACACATGGATTTTTTGGATGGAAAATGGGTGGAACCATCATGGGATTAGGCTAAGCTAAACAAAGTCTAATTAAGTTTTTTTAGGCAAAAATTTTTAGGCTGATCGAACCAACCACAAAGGCGACGGTTATTTCAGATTGTTCAAGCCATCCGATGGTTCTTAAATTTAATAAATAAAAATTTTGGAGGAAAATTTTGGGCTTTTCTTTAAAGGAAAAATGTAATATTGGACCAAAGGGTCCACCTCTTAGCTGAAAGACATATGCAAACATTAAGCTAGAGATCATGATATATTTAGAAAGTGATGGCAAAAACGGATTAATAAAATTACCATTATTTTTCACCTAGAAAAATGTAATTTTTCAAAATAAAAACCGCTGCTTCGCCCGGCGTCGTCACCGCCGCCGCTCGCACCGAGAAAGTTGGGGAAGAGGGGGAGAATGAACTAGGGTTAGGATTTTTGGGACGAACGATATTTTGTGTTGGGCACGATTGATCTGAGTCGTCCGATCAGATCCGACGGTCCCCACTAATGGACCTATTGGAAATTACTAGGTTGTATTCTGCCGATGGGCTACGCATGCCCCACACAAAGCTAGGCCGCATGTGCGGTAAGCTCTAACGGGCTGCGCTCCTCTCACGGGCCACCCATGCCTCCGCCCTCGTGGATTGGCCGTGGCGTGCCTTCTGGGCCGCGGCCGGCTTTTGGGCCAAAATAAGGTTTCTTTTTAATTTTGCCCGAGTGAATTTTTTCCTATTTACATAAATAGATTTAATCAGTTTAAGCAACTAAAATCATGTCTAACTAAATGCAACCAACGAGAAATTTGGCTAGAATATTTAAGTTATTGCCTTTATCGTTTCGGTCCAACAGAAAGTTACGATTTTGGATTTTTCATCATTTGGATAATAATGTAAGGTTTGCTTCATTTTGACCCAATGGTATTATGAAGTAGAATTTAATGATTATATTAATTTTGGTGACATCTGCGTACTTAGCCTCATTTTTTGCGATAAATTTGAAATCTTATAAAATTATGCGCGTTAATTGTCTATATAGCCTCTAGATTCATCTTCAGTATCCTATTTTTTAATTCCGAACTTTCATTGTTTCTAATTGTATTTCTATATGGACTCTAAACTCATCGTTTCAATATTTCTTATCTTTAATTCCAAATTTCATTTCTTTTTCAATTTTTATTTTAATCTAATTAATATGAGAATTTCTAAACCTTGAGAGCTACCGGAGGTTTTTTTACTTTATTTAAGTTAATGTTTTTTAGATATTATCATAACATTAGTTTTCCCCGTTGCAACACACGGGCATTTTTTCTAGTATATATATATACACGGTGGTGCTACCTGGCGCGTAGCGCGCCACAGATGAAGTAGCGCGACACAGCACCCGGTTTCCTCGTCCTCCTCACCCTTGATCTTATCTCCATTTTTTCCGTTCGGCATGCACTGATTACTGATTGATTGATGCTCATAAAACAAAACCACCTCTATCCAGCCAACAAGAAAATATCTGGCTCACAGTAAAAAAAATACTGATACAAGCCCACCTGGTCCTGTCGTACACACAGTGAAATTACTATGCCCTAATTTGTACTTCGAGTAAAAAAAAGTACTATCTCATCTTTAATTTCCTTACGCACATAGTTCTAACATAGTAAGCGCGGGTATGTTCATGCCTGCGCCAGCCACGACACAACAGGAAAGAGAGAGAGAATTCAAGATAAATCAATAAGGATTACAGATTAGTGCTCATGTATCAGCAATCAAACTGACAAGCCTTATCGACCCAGAAAGAACGAGTTACATTGATCTAAAAAGAAAACAATCAATTTTGAACAACTGCTCTGTTTGAACCAACTTGCAGAACATACTAGTCTATCAAACAAAATATCATCAGAAGTCCTGGCTTATATCAACAGATCGTGTGCTCGAAAATAAGGTCAAACATGTAAAATAGATCAAATCGGATAAGAGCAGCTGCCAGAGAAAACTCAAATGCACAAGAGAAGACCATGCTCAACCATGATCTGCATCCATGCCTCACGGACGCAACCACCAATCTGACCGTGATGGTTAAGATGAGAAGGCGCGACTGAACCAACCCGTCGCCATCAACGCCGCCTGTTCGTGGCCTCCTTGATCCTATTGGCGCTGGTGCGGTGAGGTGCCTCCATCCTCCTCAGCACCGTAGGTTGAAGGTCGTGGGTGCGCCTCCTCACACCTTGCCGATGGGCTCGCGTCGCCGGAGAGCTCTGTCGCCGGTGGAAGTGGCCGTAGTGCGGCCACAAGATCACGGGCATGGGCGATCGATCACCAGATCCAGAAAAATAGAAGTGAACACGGATAAGGAAAAGGATGTACGGTTTTCTGTGTACTGAGGTGGGTATAAATAATGGATAAGTGGCATAGTAAAAATATTACTCCATCACAGGTTTAATTGTGGAAATGGGGAGGATGGTGGGAATGAATAAACGATAGAGTAAAAAAATTACTGTATAGTGAGAGTATGTGAGACGAGCTACCTAGCTAAATAGCGCGTAGGGTGCTATCTAGTAGTTCTCTCTCTATATATATATACATATATATATATATATATATATATATATATATATATATATATATGATGGACCTGTCGTCTGTGCCAAAAGAATTAGGGTGGCAAGAAGAGTACTTTCATGTCTTCTAAAAACATGCAAGAATCTGACAACCTTGTACTAACTAATAACTTTAGGTTTCATCAGCATTCCCGCTCCTCCAAGAGACACATAGCACATAAGGTTGCCGTAGAAATGGGATTCCATCAGATACATCTAGAGGAGTCACACTCATGGAGCAATGTGTTTTCCCTTGCAAGAATTGCAATCACTCACCTTCTGACCTTCAGACAGCATCGTCACTCACCTTCAGATAGCATCATCAGTTCATCACTCACCTTCTGACCTTCCTATGGCATCATAACACTGGATATAAGAGGCATATACCAACGAAAACAGGGGAGCAGGAAAGATGTAACATAAGACAATGCATTGAAGATCTCATTTACATTCCCACGTGATTTCTGATATCTTGAATTTGTGAGAATGGCACGTAATTCAGATATATGAGTAACACTCAATTGATGTAGTAAAATTGCTAATATAGTAGTAATGGTCATCCAATCTGAGTTATTAGGTTGTTAGAGACTATTTAAGCCTAATCTGATAATCTCTGAGTCACTCAACCAACAGGGAAACCAACTAAAATGGTGAGAATAGTGTAATAAACCTGGAAAGGAGAGTTGGATCTGGTACTATCTTTGCTTTTGCTGCCATTCCATTATAATCAATCTGAGATTTGCATTTCTCTTGCCCCCAAAATTATTAGTCTACTGTAGCCTGAGATTCCCTGCTCCACATCCCTGATAGCTCTGCTCTATGCTTCTGCTCTATTCTGCCATCAACACTACCCACCCCCTTCTGCCGTGATAGCTGTGCCCTCGGGCTTGCAATGGTTTCGCATTGGCATCCTTACATTCCTTGGGCTTGCCATGGTCTCTTAGCATCCTTGCAATCACAGTTATATCTATCACTTCAGCTGAAAACAAATATCACACCGCACAATTAGTATTAGAATTCTTCAAACCTCCTGGAAATAGCACCTCCTCCTCCTGCGTTTGCGCTGGCGTGGCCACTCGCGCGAGCCGAGGCGTCACCTCCCAGCGGAGGGATTTCGTGAGCGCTAGCGCCTCCGCGTGGATGGTTTTTTTGCAAAAAAAACCATTGGTTCCGTTGATAATTTGTTAGAGATCCCTGGTCTTTGCTGTGTATTTAGGATTTCTTACGAGGAAGTCCTCTAAAAACCGTAATATTGAACGCGAAGAAGGGGAAAAACACAAAATAGGTTCACGCTCTAAAAAAGTAGAAAATGAGGGGTTTTTCTGAAAAACGGCGTGACCTAATCCTTCCCAATCCCTGGCCGCCGCTATCCTTCCCCAATCTCTTGCCTCTCGCGACGTATGTCGATGCGGCGCCGATTTCCTCCTATCGCCACCCTCCCTTAGTCTCGCCGCTGCGGCTGGTAGCAAGGAGGACGGGACCGGCAGATGCAGTGTCCCCGGTCTTCCGCCTCGCCTTGTCATCGTCATCTCGCAGCGTGCCTGCCAACCTCCTCTTGCTTCCACCTCACCTAGCCGTCGTCATCTCACAGTGTGCTGCTACCATCGCCAACCTCCTCTTGCTTCCGCCGCAGCGCCCGCCAAGCAGGAGCGGAAACCGTCTGCAAACTGCTGCCCGACGCCGCCCTCCTTTCCGTTTTCCTCTAAATCCTCTTCCTCCGCGTGCGGCAGCAACGGCGGGCGGCCACAGTGACACCATCGAGGAGGCGAGGAAACACCAGGCACGACCTTCTGTGCCTTCGTGGTTTGGTGGACTGGGTCTATGGGTATAGCGTGCCTGACTTGTGGCCCTCCTGCTTGCTTTTTCTTTTCTACCAACCATACAATAGGTTTATGTTTTGTGGATGGTTTTGTTGTCAGTATTTTTTATGTCTCGATGGTTCTCTGTGGACTTTGTCTTCTCTGGTGTGTCTCTGTTACGTGGGCCTATGCATGCTCTCCTTTATTTAATATCGTGTGATTTGTTCATCGGTGCACGCCGTCTCCTTCCCGGCGTGGAAGACCGCGCTGCCGTGCGAGAGGCAGCCTGTGTGCACGCTGCTAGCTCAGTGGATTTGCGCTCAGTGGATGCGGTGCAATGTGATTCATTTATTTCTCTGCCCTAGGTCACAGCGCTATGGGTGCCCATCGTCCATGCACCCTCTCTCTCTGCACTGTGGGCTAGCTCTTTACGTTTCATGTGCTTGGATCACGGGTGTTGGTCCATCCAAATTATATGTGTCATTTATTTTCATTGGATTCTTTTGGTTCGATGGTATTTCTTTGTTTCACTGTAGTGTGGGATCATCTTTTATGGGGCCCACTATGCCCATTTCTTATTGGTGGGTTTATGCTGCGCAAGGTGAAATTTTTTTTCCTCTTTCGATGTAATCTATGGTGGTGGATTCCTTTCTTATAACGCCACAGTAGCACTTCTTCTTCCTCTTTGCCTTTTTCGCTTTGCCATCGTCGCCTTCCACGCCTACTCGTCCGTTGTTTCCCGCCGTCATTTTGCCTGCTATTCCTTCGGTTTCATTCATCGATCATGGCTGGGTAAGATGTTTGGTGATGATATTATCTTTTATTATGTGCATCCTTTTCTTCTTCTTTGTATCTTGCTGATTCCTCATTTTATTTACCCGTGTTTTTTGCTTGCATTGTTTTTTAGGGGGGAAGATCTTCATGGGTTGCACCACTGCTTCAAGGGATCTAGATTATTTTTTTAACCAGTTCAAGAGATGTCGATGTAACCTGGCAGGTATGCTTTCTTCTCTTTTCGCAATCGTAGCTCTCATTGCTTCATATTGTTTATTTTTTCCATTATACTAACTAAATCAACGCTGTTTTGCAGCTCTCATTCTTAGCGTGCGTGGTACCTCTCTGCTGTTCTTCTTCGCTTTCAGCCTTGCACATCACCGCTCACCTCGCTGTTGTTGGTCCTGTCCATCTCCGTTGTTAGTTGATCGCGCATCTTTCATCGAAGGTATTTACTTCCTTGTTGTTTTTTATGTTTATTTTGCTCATTTCTTTGGTATGCGAGACTTATTTTGACCCATTGCATGTCATGCGTGTGATCACTTCATGTTATATGTGTCTGATGATGCCTTACTATCTCGCTTATTTGCTTTTATCAATTTATGCATATGCGTGAGCTAAAGCAATTCCATGCTTTATATAGCCATTTTTCATCATTTTATTTTTGTGCTCTACGATAGCTTCGTTATTGCTATGTTTTTTGTGTGGCTCATTGTTTCCTTTAGTATAATTGCGCTGGTTTTTTTATGCTTCCCAGTGGCCCTGTGATTCTAGATATTAAACCTATTATTTTGTATAACAGCCCATTTGTTTGCTTCCACTTGTCATTTCATTGCTCACTATCCATGCCTTCTATCTTAGCTATCTTTTTTCTTGGTATTTGCTTTCTATGGTATGTATACCCAAAACGTTCATTACAGATGTCAGAGGAGGCTCTTAGTAGGGTTCATAGGGTTCGGGCTAGCCGAGAAAGACGAGCTGCGAATATTTTGGCCCGCCGGCCTGTAATGCATCTACAGCATCCAGTACTAGCACCGACTCAGGCTAAGCAAATAGACAAGCACAAAAGAAAGTATTCACTTATGCATTTCACACCTCACTTGGCTAAGTTGTATAGGCAAAGGCGTTGTTTGCTACGCTCAAAGATGGAGCCTGCACCTCCTGTCCACGCTGAAAATGGTACCCAATCAATCTTTTCACATATTAATTGTATTTCACGACACACAATTTTTCATAAGATGTTACTATCAAATCTGTCCGTTGCAGCTGCCAGTGTAAAAAACAACGGTAGTTCATCACGCATGGATAAGGAGTACATCCAGTCATTAAAGGGTTTGCGACCTATGCTAAATACAAAACATATTGCTATTTATTATAAAACCAACTTTTAACAGCCCAAAGTATTTTTGCTACAGCATCATACCCAGGGAGATCATACTATGGTCCACCAACATATGAGTGCCCATACTGTGGTGCTGTCTTCTGGTACCAGGAGAGAGTAAAAAGCACCTCTGCTGTTTCACAGAGAAGAATAGTTTATAACCTATGCTTCAAGGGTGGTAAAATACAGTTGCCTAAGCTACGTTCGCCTCCTGAACCACTTGTGACATTATTAAACTTTAATGGTGATGCTCGATCCAAAAAATTCTTAAGACAAATACGATCATACAATTCGATGTTCACTTTCACTTCAATGGGTGCAACAATTGATAAATCGGTTAATACTGGCAATGCGCCTTATGTATTCAAGATTAATGATGTTGTGCACCACAAAATTGGCACTCTTCTGCCATCACGTGGATCACCTCCAAAATTTGCTCAGCTGTACATCTATGATCCACAAAATGAAACACAAAATCGATTAGATATTTTTGGAAATGATAGTGATGATGCAGATAAAACAGACCCTGAAATTGTTAGTGCATTGTCATCCATGCTTGATAGGCAAAATAGTCTTGTCCAGACCTTCAGATATGCTAGAGAGCGACTTTCTCAGCATGGTGACCAAAAGATAACTCTCCGCCTTCTAGGCTGCAATGCAAAAGATGACGTGCAATATAATTTACCAACGAGTGGTGAGATTGCTGCCATAATAGTAGGCGATTTCTGTGCAAAAGAGTACAAATTTGATCTTCTTGTGTATGATAACGATCATGCTTTATATCAAGTTTCTTCATTGCATCCATCATATATGGCTTTACAATATCCTTTATTATTTCCATATGGTGAACGTGGATTTCATCTAGGCATTCATTACAACAATTATGATGGGATTGGTAGAAAGTATGTTACAATGCTTGAATTCTTTAGATACAAGATGCACTATAGACTAAATGAACCAAATCCTTTCACATGCTATGGCCGACTAAGCGATCAGAGTGTTGTTGATGCCTATTCTTTGATAGAAGCTAATAGATTGCAATTTATAATTGATCATCAAAAAGAGTTGCGTGCTGAATCTTTAGATGGAATCGTAGATGCAATCGATAGAGGTGTCACTGATGGCGATTCAATTGGCAAACGCGTTATACTTCTGTTGACGACAAAATTTGGTAAGCCTCAAAGTCATCATCGGCCTAGAGTCAGTATCGGCTTCAGAGTTCTAGAATCGGCCGATGGAAGCTATCAGTCGCCAACAATCGGATTCTTACCAAATTCGGTTAAGGAAATTAATCTATTAAAGAAAGAAGAGACGGAGTTCAAGGAGGATGCGGCATGGCAGTTTATCTATTAATTAGAAAGAGTCTTTTAGTTTCCTTTTATATTTAGGAAAGTGTGTTTAGTGTCCGATAAGGACTTTATTTTTTCCTTTTATCTTTAGGAAAGTTTGAGTCGTGTCCAATATGGACTAGTATCTACCCATGGGTATAAATATGTACACCCGGGGTCTATGTAAATTATCTCTCAATCAATACAACTTCGGCGCATCGCCACCTTTTACCTTTTTGCTTTCGACGAGTTCTTGTTTCAAGTTGGGCTGCATCGACTTCGATCTCCGACGAGGAGTAAGGCTTGTTATGGCGGCTTGCGTTATTGGGATTAGTGCTTCCATCGCTTCGACACTCTAATCTTGTTCATGTAAGTCGTTGAGTTATCATATACATTATATAATCTAGATTGACAATGTTTTCTACTTGCATCGGCCGATCTCCATCTAGAGTTTTGTCGATATCGGCTAGATTACTTTGTTGGCTTAGATTATATAATGTATCCACCACCCTGAAAATCAGTCAAAGGCTTGATTGTCTAGATATTATGTTTCTTTTCATACTTAGTGTTGCATCAGTTAAGTTTGATCTACTAAGTCGTGCTTAGAACCATAATCTCTAGCCTGCTTCTTGATTGCCAATAAGGGTTTCATCGGGGTTTCAGCCGATGAGTTATCTAGACGTTGCATCGGCTTACAAGGATTACTTACAAAGTTGGTTTTAGCCGATGACAACAAAGGTTTCACTGTTTATATAATCATTTGGATCTATTGACATCGGACCACCAGCCGATAAATGCTTCAACCTTCGGATCAGTGCTTATTTAATCTATCATTACTAGCCGATTGGTTTCTATTGGATTATATTATTTTATTTTCATCAGCCGATTATCTTTATGTCATTATTTACTCAAGTATCAAGATCTATACTGGATATCGGCTGGTATCGGCATCGGCTGGAATCACTCCATCGGCTTGTCAGCCGATCGGCTATCTTTTGATCTTCAATTTATATATCTTGTCAGATGCAGGATCAAACTGACTGGTACGCCCGCATCTTATCATTATTCTGGACCTGCACTGGAGCTAAGCAGATCTCCCAAGCCGTCGTGTTTTTACGTCAACAACTTCCTGCCAGCTTCACTGGAGGTAGGCGATATATGGTAATGAACCACCAAGATGCAATGGCAATATGCCGTGTCTATGGCTCACCTGATCTATTTGTCACATACACATGCAATTCTAAGTGGCAAGAAATTTCTGAAGCAATACGATTCGAGCCTGGACAACAACCATCAGATAGAGTTGATATGATTGTTAGGGTGTTTAACATGAAGGTCAATGACTTCATAACTGAAATTAGAGAAGGATGGACTTTCGGTAAAGTTCTTGCAGGTACCACTGCCTCCTATTATTGCATACAGTTCTGTTTAAACATGATTCTCATTAATTCTCCTCTTAAACTATTCCAGTGTTGTACACTGTTGAATTCCAAAAGCGTGGGCTACACATACACTGTTTGGTCTGGCTTGCAGCACCCACTGCTGAAGTATCGACATCCATCATCGATGGATTCATTTGTGCTGAAATACCTGACTACGACACTGATCGGTTAGGATATGAATTAGTTAGTGAATTTATGATGCATGGCCCCTGTGGAGATGCAAACAAAAGTTGTCCATGCATGAAAGATAATAAACGCTCGAAAAATTATCCTAAGGATTTTCAAGATGAAACAATTATTGATGAATCTGGTTTTACAATCTATAGACGATGAAACGATGGCCGATGTATTATCAAAAATGGAATTCCATTGGATAACAGATCTGTTGTTCCATACAACATGAAATTGCTTAAAACATACGAGGCACATATAAATGTCGAGTGGTGTAACAAATCAAACTTGATAAAATACCTATTTAAATACATCACAACAGGACAAGACCGTGTTAGGATATATTTTGAAACAACTACTAAAACAGGAAATGTGTCACCAAATCATGACTTAGCTCCACGCAATGAAATATTCGAATATATGGATGCTAGATTCCTTTCCACATGTGAAGCACTACATCGATTATTTGAATTTGACATACATTATAGAGTACCTTCTGTTGAACGGTTAGTTGTCCATTTGCCTGGAAAAAACTATGTTAGATATGAAAAAGGCTCTGATTTACGAGTAGTGCTTAATAGTCCTGTTGCGAAGCGTTCAATGCTCATTGAATGGTTTGAAGCTAATAAAAAACATTCGAAAGCACGTTCGCTGACATACTGTGAGTTTCCAAGAGAGTGGTCATGGGAGCCTTCATCCAGAATATGGCGTGAACGAACACCTGCTCCAAAAATTGGTAGAATTTATTATGTGCATCCAACTGCTGGTGAACTTTATTACCTACGAATGTTACTAATGATTGTTAAAGGTGCACAAAGTTATGCTGATGTATGCACATATAACGACATTGTTTATGCCACATATAGAGAGGCATGTGAGGCAAGAGGACTTCTCGAAGGAGATAGTGAATGGTACCTTCTTTTCGATGAAGCAATTCTTTCTGCATCTTCGCATCAACTTAGACAACTTTTCGTTACTGTTGTTCTTTATTGCTCTGTTACTAATGTGCGCTCATTGTTTGATAAATATTGGCTTTACATGACAGACGATATTCATAATAAAGTAAAAAAGACATTGGATAATCCACTCTGCATTGTCCCGCGTGAACACTTACTCAACCTACTCTTATCTGAGCTTGCTGTTGTGTTTGGGAATAGTGGTGGTTGCATAAAAGATTTTAACCTGCCACAGCTGACCTCAACTTCACACAACTCTATTGGAAATAGACTAATCGATGAAGAGCTTACAGTCAATCCACTTTTGATGTCTTTGCATGCAAATTCTTTAGTGGCACAGTTAAATGCTGACCAAAAACAAATTTTTGATACAATAACTTCTCGAGTAGTTGCAAATAAACCTGGATTTTTTTTTGTGTCTGGCCATGGTGGAACTGACAAGACTTTTCTTTGGAATGCTATTATTGCAAAACTCAGAGCAGAAAATAAAATTGTGCTCGCTGTTGCTTCATCAGGAGTAGCATCTTTGCTATTACCAAGAGGTAGAACAGCTCACTCTCGATTCAAAATACCAATGGACATTGATGAAATCAGTATTTGCAATGTAAAACGAGGAACCATGCTATCTGAACTTTTGCTAGAGACTGCACTTATTATATGGGATGAGGCTCCAATGACACATAGGCGCTGTTTTGAGGCACTAGATCGTATATTACGTGATATCCTTTCTGAGACAAGTCCTCCCAACTCTATTATACCTTTTGGTGGGAAACCTGTTGTTCTAGGTGGTGATTTTAGACAAATATTACCTGTTGTTCCTAAAGGTTCACGTCATGCTGTTATTAACGCATCAATTACAAACTCTCAGCTATGGAAACATGTCTCGATTTTAACTTTGAACATAAATATGAGATTACTTAACCCACATCTACCAGAACACAAAAGAAATGAATTGCATGATTTTAGTAAATGGATTTTAGCTGTTGGTAATGGTACTGTGCCTATGATTGCAAAGGAAGGTGAAGTTTATCCTTCATGGTTAACTATTCCTGATGATTTGCTTATTAAAACTGGTCATGACAAAATAGCTGCTATTGTTAGAGAAATATATCCTGATTTCCTTGCATCATACAAAAACCCTGAATATCTAGCATCTCGTGCCATCGTATGTCCTAACAATGCAACAGTTGATGAAATAAATGACTATGTTATTAGCTTGCTGCCAGGAGATGGAAGGACTTATTTAAGCTGCGATACCATATCAAAGTGTTCTGAACAAATTCCAGACTTTGACCTGCTATACCCACCCGAATTTCTCAACTCAATAAATGCTGCTAACTTTCCTACACATAAACTTGTCCTGAAAGAAGGAGTTGTCATCATGTTGTTGCGAAACCTTAACCAATCAATAGGTCTTTGCAATGGAACAAGGCTCTTGATTTCTACTTTAGGCGAGAGAATTTTGCAGTGCATAATATTGACTGGATCGAACATTGGTGAAACCGTTTATATACCCAAAATCACACTCAGTACTACAAAACTTAAATGGCCTTTTACATTACAGAGAAGACAATTCCCCATTCGTGTTTGTTATTCAATGACTATTAATAAAAGTCAAGGCCAAACACTTCAGCAAGTAGGTGTATACCTTAGAAAACCAATTTTTACACATGGTCAACTCTATGTTGCTATATCAAGAGCAACTAGCCGATCAGGGCTGAGGATATTAATTGAGAATGATGATGGATCATGTGGGAATGAAACAAGAAATGTTGTTTACACTGAGATACTCCCTGCTACGTTGACAGCGGTGTTGCTCTCAACATTGTTGCATACTATGTTTCAATTTTTCCTATCAAAGCTACTGTAATAATGCAAATATACTCTTGTTGCAGGCTCCGCCGGTTGATTTGTAGTGTTTTTCCTCAAAAAGAACCTCCTAATGCTTTTGTACATACATTTTATCATGAATGGATGTACCTAGACACTATTGTATAGTATATATTTCCTGCAATATAAGGCTCTTATAATCTCAAGTAATGTTCTTTTTAACATCACTTTTCATTGCCATAGCATTACTCCATTTTATATACTGAAAATGTTTATGTTTTCGCAGAGTACAGATGGTGCACGTGCTAATTTCACAGCTTTACCCTGGGGATTCAAACAAAAAGATTATCGCAAGGGTTTCTAGACTATGGCATTTTCGTGATCTAAATGATGATACAAACATCCTGCATACAGACCTTGTCTTACTTGATGAAGCTGTACTTATCAAATCACTACTCATATGCCTCTTATTATATGTGTACATTAATATACCGAACTAATTACTAATATAGTATCTCTTATTAAAAATATGCAGGGCAATAGCATTCATGTTCAGATATACCGAGGTGCAATTGAAGTCCTGAAACCTCTCATCCAAGAACGGAAGGTGTACTACATTGAATCCTTCACTATCAAGAATGCAAACAAGACTTACAAACCAGTTTCAAACAACTTCATGATTTTGTTCAGTAAATGGACAACCTTAGAAGAATGCATTGACATCCCAGCTGATTTCCCTGCCATAACATTTTCATTGACGCCTTTCCAAGAAATCCCCTCTCTTGTTGATAAAAACATATTCTATGTTGGTATGATATATTACTATAATATTTTCATTTGTCTATCTGTACATTGCATTATAAGACTGATCTATTCTACTTTCATATGTAAACAGATATTATGGGCGTCATTACTGAGATCACTTCCACAACTACTGTGCGCCCAAGGTCAAGGAATGCTGATAGTTTAAAAAGAACATTACAGATTGTGATGCAAGGTTAGTTATCTAAGACAACAATTTTTATTTAAATAAGTTGCACATTATGCTATAAACTAATATTTACACTAAAATTTCAATAAAGTGCCAATCTTTCATTGTATATTCCAATTATAACTACACTAATTTTACTGTCAATGCACAACACAGCAACTCAACACTGCCTGTCACACTGTGGGGAGAACAATCAACTGGTTTTGATGTAGAAAAAATACACAAGGATGGCCAAACTAAACCTCAGGTTGTCGTGTTTGTTGGAACACTTGTTAGAGATTATACAGGCATAGGTAAATTTCCCTATGCATACTAAATTGTTATTTATTATATATTGCACTCAATAACTAGAATCTGAATCTTTACCTCATTGTATACAGGCTTAACAATAACTGGTAGCTCACCATGCAAATGGTATATCAATCTGGACATACCTGACGTGCTCGAATTGAAAGAAAGGTTCATTTACAGTGCTTTAATTCTCACTGGCACTTAAACATAGATTAAAACTAACCATTACTTTTCTGTACAGCTTCAGTGCCAACTCCAGCCAATCAAATGGGTTGAAAATGCTACTCCTGCATTCAACCAAGACATTCCAGAGGAAAAAACCATTAAAGAAATCCTGGAACTAAATCCACATAAATATAAAGTCTATTCTACTCCACAATTTTTTATATGTGTTTCATGCTTTTGCTTCTTTGATTTGTATAACCAATGATTCTCTTTTTCTACAGCGAGAACGTTTTATTGTCAGTGTTACTGTCAAGAGCATACATGATGAAAACTACTGGTGGTACAATTCATGTGACCGATGTTGCAGAACTTCGAAGCCATATGGTTCTACCTATAGATGCTCTGGCTGCTGTTATATAGGAATGCCAGTGCCAAGGTTAGAAAAACACTACAACAATATTCTACACGTTTATGAATTCCCAACACCAATTGTGATAACCATATATATTGTGCACATGCAGATACAAAGTTGTGCTCACTGCTGCAGATAATACTTCTGAAGCTGTATTTGTCCGCTTCGGACGAATTGCACATCGCCTAATACATAGACCAGTGGAATCACTAATACAAGAAAACCCACCTGACTTTATCCCAGCTGAGATCTTAGCTCTTGTAGACCAAGCCTTTGTATGGAATGTCAGCTTCACCGAAGACACTGTTAAGCGGAATCAAGAATCCTTACAGGTCAATAACATTGTATCATCTGGTGCCCCAAAACAGCACTTTCTACCTTTCTCACCGTCTGCTTCAGGGGGCACCTCCGCTATCGTGGCAGTGAGCCCTGGCACTTCACTCCAGACACCACCCACAGCAAGCGAAAGCAGTATTGAATCACAGTCATCAACCAAAGCAAAGCAAAGTGCATCTCTACAGCCAAGTCCATTAACACCAACAAAATATGTTGTCATCCCTACAACAGATGACACACCAACTAGCAAGTCTAACCCCTCAGGATCTAGCAAAAAGAAATATGTTATCTCAGCATGTCCTATGCAATCTCAGACAAAGCAGTCTTCCATTGATGATAAGGTTAGTATTCCACCACTTATACTAATATTCAGCCTATTTTCAGCACTACCTTACAAGAAATCTAATCTCCCTAATTTTGCAAGGCCACAACTGAGCCAAAGACTGGACAGAAAACTTTGGAACATTCATCTCTTCCTACAGCTGGACCAATCGAATCTGAATCTAAAAATAAGGTACTGTGACATCTCTTTGCTTCCATATAACATATTAGATACTAACACATTTATCTATCTTATAAAACCAAGGGAACTTTTGTCAATACACTTGATGCCCCACCTGTTAGTCCTTCTATGCCTAGCAAAACTGCAAGCAAAAAAAGGTACCTATGGACAACTTGCCTACAATACATCAGTGATAAATGCTTACAATATTGCTAATTTAACTAATTCTTATAACCAAATATTATGAAGGACAAACACAATAGCTCGAACTCCAGCTCCACCTGCCAAGAAATTGTTCAAAGTACATTCCCAGCACAGGAAGGATGAAAAGTAACCCTCCTATTTCTTCACAATACCAGACCATTTTAATAGCCATAACAAAGTAGCAATAGCTATACACAAGCTTTAGGTCTCTAAATTAATTCTTTCATGCAGTGATTGAGATGCTTGCGTCCAGCCATCCAACAAATATTTTGGGTATTTGTACAAAGCCTATGTCCACTACTAGAAGAAAGGAGGCATCCAGAATAGATCTAGGAAGTTAAGATCAAGACTCTTTTGCTCAGGACCTACATCCTAATATTAATGTACATAAGTGTGATGCTGCTATCACCTTTGCTAGAACACATGTTGTATATTTACTAATAGAACTACTCCATCCTACGTCGAACATTAGGCAACTATGACACATATCTAGCTATCAATCCTCTATCCTGCCAGCTACATAATTGCAATGAAATCAACTTTGCAGGCCACTTCTATTTCAAGTCTAGCATAACATTTTACCACCGTGCTTGCTTCTTAAAATTTGGTGTGCACCTTCATTTATGTAAGCACATGAATTTGATCATTTGATGCCTACCTGTGTTTACTCTTAAGCCATGATCCACTATAAGGACTCTACAGCTCATCAATGCTAATTAGCAAAAAAGATAAGGAAGCGAAGGTACATGCTCCATCTTTATGTTTCAGTGCTATGTTTCCCCAGATTTGCACTGCCCATGATTTTAGACTTTCTATTGAAATTTAGTTCGGTTAATCAATATAATGTATTGTTGATATTCTACTAAACGTTCAGTTTTGATTTATTTGTACATCATATATAAAACAAGGTATGTGCCAGTGATTTAATGTACAAATATTTAGTTGGAAGCTCCATAATGCATGTCGGTTAACATTTTGAATTTTAGTACGATTGATCTTTTGATCTTCTGTTGTTGAATGTTCTTTATTTTTCTTTGTGACAAATCTGGAAACAATTATTGGGATACATCAACCTAATAAGTCTTTCCTGCAGCAAAATACTATGCTCAAATCAATGTCTTAATTATAGGATGCTTGGACCTAGGAGCTTAGAATCTTTATCGCTGCTGATAATACTTTTATTCTTCATACTACTTCATTTCATTTGTAAATTAGTCCTCATAACTTGCAAAACTATCATTCAATTTCATACATTTTACCATTATACTTGTACATGACAACAAAACACTTCTTATTCACTACAATAGAAAAAAAACAACCACAATATCAAATTCTTTCAGCTGTGCACTTATTCTTCCAATCACATAAGCCATAACTAATCACAGTACCATTTCTGGTGCCACGGGTGCAGCGCGCGAAGCGCGCGTTCCACGCTAGTACAATATAATCAAGCACACATGTATGCACTATCCAGTGCTTGTCATTTTTCTTTGCTTTGTCTAACAGAAGCAAAAAAAAAAACTTTTGCCTAAGAGAACCATCTTCAGTTAAAATTTAAGAAACACACAAGTATAGTTTACGGGAAAAGGTTCAAATAGTTATGTCAAACATAATATCTGAATACCACTTTTTCAGCTCAAAATGGAATGAAAATATAATCCAATGTAAGAATATCAAAATGCACGTGTTAGAAAATACAAATTGAACCAAATATTTGCAGGTAGGCAGTAAACTATCTGTAGTATATATTTACTTACTTCAATTAAAAATCACAGTAAAAATATGGATATTAAATGACATAATTTTAGTAGCATCCCGTGAGCAGATTATCAGGAGCACATCCCATAGGTTTCTCCTATTTGGCACACAAATTGAAAAGAAATTGAGGACAATCCCGGGAGACTTACAATATTAGTAGTGCAAAACATTCTCAAATATCGACAAAGTACTAAGGGCCTGTTTGTTATTCCAACTTCTAAATTTAACTTTAGGAGTTGGATCTGGAGTGGAGTGTGTAGCTGCCTAAACCCAGCTCCACATCTCTAGTTTATTTTGTGAGAGAGCTCCACCCAGCTCCACTCCCAGTTTAGGTGGAGCTGAAACTGTTGTGACTGAGCTCTAGCTCCAGGAGAGGTGGAGCTGGACTCCTGGAGCTCTGGAGCTGTACCAAACAGACCCTAAAGCAATCAAACAACCATTTTATCTAATGAACGTTGTAATCAGGCTCACCATGACCCTCTCAATCAGTCAATCTTATCAACGTTGTAATCATCGATCTGCTCCTTGCATGGTGGGCACGGCCTTAGGAAGCACAACCAGGGAAAAGCTCCTAGCAGCCATGGTTAGCTGGGAAAAAACATAAGTATACATATTATTAATGGCAATGAAGGTAGAAGGCTGGTATGAGCAGTTAAGCACGAACATATAGATGTACAACTGGGTGATTATGGAATAGGGTTATGTACAACTGGATGATTAAGGAATAGGGTTTTGGCAGTAATACATACTGACCTTAAGTATAGTCCCGCTTATTCCATTGAAGGCATCTTCTTCCAAGCAATTTAGGTAGTATAAAGTGTAGCGCCTCATGATTAGTAAAGAATTCAGTCATGACAAAACTATAGTAATAAGCAGAAGCTTTGATTATATTGATGAATAAGCAGAACTAAACAGGTAGAGAAATAAACCTGCAACAAATGGCACTACAAGGAATTTATAGACATCACACGGTTATGCATCTTCAGAAAGCACCCAAGCTGAATATGGCATCCTCCCTCTTATCCTGACTCAAGTATTCGCAGACACATTAGTAAAAAATAATTAATAAAATGTGAACAAAATTTCATCAAACACTATTAGGCAAAATGAAAATCATCATATCAACAATTCTTAAACCACACACCAAAATACTCCTAAAAATAATTCATCACAGTGAAGGGAATTGGATATAAGAAATGAAGGGAGTAGAGAACAAACCTTAAACATGCTGAAAATCAATTAACATTTGTCCATCGAACATTCACGGCATATGATCTCATCTGAAACCTTAAACATGCAGTATGTCCAGGATGCTGCTATGAAGGATTACACCACAATACTTATTTCTTAATGCAAGATAAATTAATGCATAAAGAGACACTGAAAAATGATGGAAACATATAATTTGGATATAATATGGATTCAGACCTGATTATAGCTTCTCTGCTCATAACAGTGTATGATCTGGTACACAATAGTTGCCCAGTGGAAAAAATAAGCAAAAAAAATGTATGATCTGGTCCATAATAGTTGGCACTTGGAAATATTAGCTGGTCCACCTTGCTATCTCTGGGAGCAGAACAATGCATTCTCTAAAATCACAAAATATATAGGTGAAGAAAGTATTCAGGTGGGAGTTTAAACTGACCCAAGCCTCTATTGAAGTTGGCGATCAAAATAATGATACCCTGAAAAAAAAAAACAAGAACACCATTAGTTGACCACATGGGAAATCCTTACAATTAAATTGACAACACAAAAAAAGAAATTACCAAGACCACGGGCAGCAAGCATGACTTGGGGTGAAGAAGGCCACCAACGCAGGGCAAGCATATTAGTATAGATAATCATGAGTATAAAGTTTGATTGCGTAGTACTTCATAGTGAGCATGATTTTATTGGTGGGTAGTACTTATTTGTGAGGAAGGAATATGGCCGCATTCAATGTAGCAGCTCCAAGTTATATTTTTTAAGATGGGAGTCAGGAATAAACAAGTCAGTACTGCACACATTCAATGATAAAAGTAGCCCAAAAAATGAATCTCATCTTTCCCACACTCAATGGGAATACAATATCTACAATAGGGAATATAATCATGAGCATAAAGTTTGATTGTTTAATGTTCCAATTCATACTGCAAGCTATCATTATATCAGTTAATAACACATCTGTCGAAGGATATAAAATTCATATACAAGACTATGCAAAATTCAGAACCCTTCTGTCGTCGGCGAGATGCTTCGCCAGGTAGAGCATGAACGCCATCAGAACCTCACGTAGCCCAGGCTGACTCAGCAAATCTGACCACGGTCAACCCGCCACGACAGCAAAACCGCTTCTCAAACCACCAAGGAAGGAATATGATTAGACCGAGGACAAAAGATAAGGGAAGTCAAATAGACTTATTCCAATCAAGATCCAACCAGTTACAAACTTACATCCAAGCAAATCCAGCCCAAGATCCAACCTATTACATCCAAACAAATCCAGCCCACTAGCACGCCCAGTTGTGAGGAGGGAAAAATGAAAGGAAAGAGACATCCATATTAATTTTCATTTTCTTGGGAAAAAGAACTTACCAGTTTGTTTTAGCTACTTAAGGTTACATGTAACCCTACTTACCTACGCCAAACCAAATGATAATAGACATGCATTTTGACGAAATGATACTAGCCATGCACGCAGTGTGAGCTACCTAAAGGCAAACCAAACGAGTACACATGCATTTGGTGTGGAATCAAGCTGTTTAAAAGCAATGCATAGCCATATGGGCAAAATCACTCTCTCAATTAGCATCCTCATTAGCACACGATGGGGCTGACAATGAAGGCGACAATATTGCTCCTGATTCTCATGGTGGTGCCGTCCACGAAAGCCGAGGTGGTTTCCAGTAAGTTCGAGCAAAATCTCTCGACCCCAACGAGTGAGTTCACTACTAGAAATTTGTTGATCCACGACGATTTCCTAATGATATTTCTAATTTTTGTCACTGGATGACGTTCTTTTGTGACGAAATTCATAGGAGCGTTATGCATGCCAGGTTATAGGGCAGAACCCATGTACAGTCATGACGAATCCTTTATTTTCGTCAAAAAATAGGTAGCTTTTTTGTCATGAAAGTGATCGATCATTTTGCATAGCTATGCCGTACATGAATTCGTCATATTTATGACTGATGCCCTGCCACCGTGTCCTGTTTAATCCATGTGTTTTGCCAATATGTCGGTGGGACCTGTTTGTACTGGGGGCCTCCTTCGTAGGTCCACCTATCATTACACTCTTTAGTGGGTCCCACCTGTCAATAAACTCTTTAGTGGGTCCCACCTGTCAATAAACTCTTTAGTGGGTCCCACCTGTCAGTAAATAACTTAGCTCTCTTTCGTGGGTCCCACCTGTCAGTAAATAACATAGCTCTCATTCGTGGGTCCCGCTTGTCAGTAAATAATTTTATGACTGATGCCCTGCCACCGTGTCCTGTTTAATCCATGTGTTTTGCCAATATGTCGGTGGGACCTGTTTGTACTGGGGGCCTCCTTCGTAGGTCCACCTATCATTAAACTCTTTAGTGGGTCCCACCTGTCAATAAACTCTTTAGTGGGTCCCACCTGTCAATAAACTCTTTAGTGGGTCCCACCTGTCAGTAAATAACTTAGCTCTCTTTCGTGGGTCCCACCTGTCAGTAAATAACATAGCTCTCATTCGTGGGTCCCACTTGTCAGTAAATAATTTTATGACTGATGCCCTGCCACCGTGTCCTGTTTAATCCATGTGTTTTGCCAATATGTCGGTGGGACCTGTTTGTACTGGGGGCCTCCTTCGTAGGTCCACCTATCATTAAACTCTTTAGTGGGTCCCACCTGTCAATAAACTCTTTAGTGGGTCCCACCTGTCAATAAACTCTTTAGTGGGTCCCACCTGTCAGTAAATAACTTAGCTCTCTTTCGTGGGTCCCACCTGTCAGTAAATAACATAGCTCTCATTCGTGGGTCCCACTTGTCAGTAAATAATTGAGGTAAAAATTGTCGCACGCGTGCGGTAGGCAAGGCTCGAACCCAAGACCTTGTGACAGTCAGGTTAGTACACTTACCACTAGACCATGAATCAGATTGTGTTTTGTCGCTATGTTTTGTTTTTATAAACAAGGTTGTAAATATTTCATCTTGTAAATATCACGCATTCAGATCTGAGGTCAACCCCGCGGTGGCAGAGGCATATCTGTGGTGGCTGCAGTGGCGCTCGCAGCGACCCGGTCGGCGGTGGAGTGGCAGCAGCAGAGGAGATGTTTGCAACTTGGTGAGTGCTAGCTACCGGCGGCGGCGTTGTCAACCGGTCGGTGGTGGAGTGGCAACGGGCGAAGCTGCATCCCGCCATCCCGGTGGGCACGGTGGTGGCCATTTGTGCATCCCGGTGGGCACGGTGGTAGCCGTGGGTGCATCCGGTGGGCTGCACGGCGGCAGAGGAGTTTGCAAGCCAAGCGCCATGGCGTAGTCATCTGCAACCCGTTGACCTTCACAAAGGTATATGCTCATGTTCATGGCCTAATTGCTAGTTTTCATGTAGTACTATTTTTTATGTGTTGTTTAACAACCTAATTTGTTGGTAGTTTGATCTATGACTGAATGTCCTGAACAAAAACGTGTATATATGTATGAATGTTCAGTTATACATGGCTAATTTGATTTTTGCGCATATGACTTACAGATGGACATATGACTTACAGATGGACAGAAGTTGGATTCATGGGAAACAGTTCACCCCTGAGTACATGGATGGTGTGGCACAGTTCATGCAATTTATTCAGGCAAGATTTGATGAGCATATTGAGATACTTTGCCCATGTCGAAGATGTCTTAATCGCAATAAGTGCATGATCATATTCATATTTTTGGAATGTCATGTACATACAGTAAATGGATACATCATGGAGAATCATTTGATGTTGAAGTTGTGGAATATCCAGAGGTTGGTGATGAAAATGATCATCATGTTGGGTTTGATGTGGATGAGCATGACAATGAGGATGATGGTACACCAGAGTTGATAGAGGACCTGTACATAGCTGCAGAAGAAGATGGGGGACAACCAAATTTCGCGAGAGTGCTAGAAGATGCAAAGCGATCACTTTGCCCGGGGTCTATCCACTCAAGATTCTCCTTTCTCATAAGGTTACTCCATATCAAGTCATACTATTGAATCAGCAATACAGCATTTAACGCATTATTGAAGTTGTTGTCCTCATCGTTCCCTCAATGTGAACTTCCAAAGTCATATGACGAGGCTAAGAAATATCTTCGTGAATTGGGCCTTGGATATGATTTGATCCATGTGTGCAAAAAGAATTGTGTGTTATTTAGGAAGGATTAAGCCAAATTGGATAATTGTCCAGTATGTGGTGAATCTAGATGGATAGATGCTGATGGAAACAAGCGGGTGCCTCAAAAGGTTTTGCGACACTTTCCTATTATACCAAGGTTGAAACGAATGTTTGCTTCAAAAGGAACAGCTGAGGACGCCCAATGGCACAAGATTAAGCGGATGCCTATCGATAATGAAATGAGCCATCCAGCTGATGGTGAGGCATGGAAATTCTTTGATAGAAAGTATCCAGATTTTGCAAAAGATGCAAGGAATTTAAGACTTGGCATAGCTACAGATGGATTCAATCCGTTTGGCAACATGAGAACCTCCTATAGCATGTGGCCAGTACTTATCATGCCTTACAATCTGCCACCATGGGCATGTACTGATCCATCTAATTCCATTATGGCATTACTCATCCCAGGTCCAAAGTCTCCGGGCAAGGATTTTGATGTATTCTTAGAGCCTCTAGTAGAAGAACTACTTCATCTCTGGGTAGGTGTTAGTACTTATGATGCATTTAGTGCTACAAAGTTCAATCTTCGAGCTGCAATAATATGGTGCATCCATGATTACCCAGCCCTCGGCACTTTGTCAGGGCGAACTACAAAGGGTTACTATGCATGTATCCATTGCAACAAAGATTCATTGTCACAAGCACTTAGGAGAAAGCTATGCTACATTGGGCATCGTCGTTACCTTCCACCAGGAGACACTTTGCGAAGAAGCTTGGCATTTGATGGACACCATGAAAAACGTGGTGAACCAGGAAAATTCAGTAAAGAAGAGATACTGCAGCAATTGGAGAAGGTGCAAGATGTTAGGCCCGGTAAGCATAATGAAAGTAAGAAAAGGAAGCGTGGTGAGAAGAAAGAGCCAAAAGTGTTCAGCCGCAAAGGGGCTCTATGGAAACTTCCGTACTGGCAAGACTTGAAGCTGCCACATAATCTTGATGTGATGCACATCGAGAAAAATATATGTGACAATCTTTTGGGCACACTACTATGTATGGAGGGCAAAACAAAAGACACAACTAATGCTAGGCTTGATTTGCAAGACATGGGAATTAGAGAAGATTTGCACCTACAGCAAGATGGTAATTCAGTTTGGATGCCATCAGCAGCCTATGTCTTGAAGAAAGAAAGAACAAAGGATTGCATTTTGTGAGTTTCTGAAAGGTGTGAAGTTTCCCGATGGATATGCTTCCAACATATCAAGATGCATCAGCTCAGATGGTTGTAAAGTGCAAGGTCTAAAAACCCATGACTGTCATGTCCTTCTCCAAAGAATTTTACCTGTCGGTATCCGAGGTCTTGTGCGCAAGGATATATATGAAGCAATTGCAGAGTTGGGCAACTTCTTTAGGGAATTATGTAGTAGAAATTTGAAGATAGATGTTGTGAAACGTCTCAAAGAAAGTATCCCAAAAATCCTATGCAAGCTTGAGAAAATATTTCCTCCAGCCTTCTTTGATGTGATGGTTCATCTGGCTGTACATCTACCTGATGAGGCACTGCTTAGAGGTCCAGTACAATATGGTTGGATGTACCCTGTAGAACAACGATTGGGTACCTTGAAGGGTTTTGTGAGAAATAGGGCTAGACCTGAAGGATCAATTGCCGAGGCATATGTGGCCGATGAAGCCTTGACATTTTGCTCAAGGTACATGGAGGATCTTGACACGAAATTTAATCGAGACCGTGATAGTAGAGTTGGGCCGTCAGATGGTGATTTGTCTATATTTAGGCATGGTGTCAAACTCATTAGATCCAACAGGGTTACATACTTGGAGGACGAAGAAATGGACAAACTTGTTTGGTATGTGCTAAATAATTGTGAGGAGGTCGAGCCATATTTGGAGTGAGTACCATTAATATGTGGTGAATTATGTACCTTTAATGTATTTATGCAAAATTATTATCCTAAATGTCTACTTCAACAATGTTCCTGCTAATGAAATCAGAACAACCACTCCAGTACCTTACATGACTGATGTGCAGTGGACACAACTTGTTGCAAAATGGTCTGATGCGAAAAACAAGGTATGTGGTACCAAATCACATCATCAGTTCATTTCCCAATTATTGATTGCGTCTCTAATCATAGGTTTGACTGTAGGCTATCTCTGAAAAGAACAAGCTTAATCGTGCTAGAGTCCGCCATCATCAGGCTACGGGATCACACTGCTACATTTCGCACTTGTACACTTATGTAAGTGCAATTATCTTCCAAACTTTATTTGGGACAAATCCTCTTCATGTATATTGGTGTGTGCAGTATTGTTCAGTTCCATTGTTCAATTAAATATGTAGTGCTTTTAGATGGTGTGCATTTAATTTAGTTTGACAAGCTATTGCTGTAATTTTCATCCCCAATACAGAGAGAGAAGAACAAGGGACGACAAGTGGACACCATTGAGCTTTTTAAGGAATGCCATAATAGCAAGACCAAGGGTTTGAGCAATGTTGTCCAGGATGCCGTTGTAAGTCCATGATATTCATTGCATGTTCTGCATCATTTTTCGATCTATGTATACGAATGTCAATATAATATTACCGCATCCTTATGACATCAACTCATTTCCTTAAAATATGGTGATCATGTTTTTGTTGCTTGGGAGTTTAGTCGTTTAAGTATGAATGATTGAATGCAAGCTATCATGATAACCTGGTGATCTGAATATAGGAATTGTGCATTGTATATCATGTTTATATTTTCTGGGATGATGCATTTGCAGCTCCTATTACTATACTAGTTCAGATTTTAGCTTTTAAGTATGAATGCTATATATGATGCTATATATGTACTTTCTTTCCCTCTATTACTACTGCTGCATGTTATGTTGCTAGCTTGCATGTACTACATAGCTTCCACATTTTTGAGTTCTAGCTTTTCTAATGCTCTATATTTCCATATTCCAAATTGTAGGATAATATGGAAAATATGATGGCAGAACCTGTTGGAGATGATGACACACCAAGATCTAGTACGGAGGTTGTTTCCAAGGTTCTCTCCCAGACTAGTGCCAACAACACGTTTATGAAGAATGCCGGTCTAGAGACAAGTTGCTTGAAAGCTTCAGCATCAACTGAAAGAGAACTACGCGAACAACTAGAGGCAGAAAAACAAGGGTCGGTTGTGCTGCAAGAAGAACTACATGCCCTCAAGAAGAAATCAGAGGAAACAGAGCAAGCGCTGGCCCGAACGAAGGATGAAATGGCCAAGACACAAAAGGAATTGGAGGAATTTAAGAAAAAGCAAGAAGCGAATGATCTGATCCTGCAACGTATCTTGGCTCTATCCCAGGTGAATTCCAATCCTTGATCTCATGGATACTTTGTGATTGTTTGTGTTGTGCTATGTGATCTGAATTTATGTGTGGCTGGCCTGGAATGTTGGACTTGTTATATGTTGTAGCATGGCATTTTGGTTGTGGTATGAACTAAGGTCTGCCTAAAGTAATTTTGTGGTCAGAACTGAGATGCAGTCTGATTATTTAGTTTGAATAGCTTCTACGACTGTGGTCTGAACTATGAGATTGTAACTGGAAACCGATGCAATGTTCATTTGTTCTGGTTTAAACTTATCTGCAATGTTCTATATTTAATCTGAGACTTGTGCGTGTCGATATATTTGTTGTGCATATGTTTTGATAAGCCCAGTACATCTGGCAGAGGTAGTGCAAATGGGCCAAAATTTGTCTCTTGATCTGATACAACTTTGACGAATAACTTGGGCCAAATGGGCCAAAATGTGCTGAACACAAAGCGGGCTGGACCAAAAAGTGCAACGACGTAAAATGCCTAATGGGCCAAAATGTGCTGGACACAAATAACGGGCTGGACCAAAAAGTGTGATGGTGTGGCCAAAAATTGGGCCTAATCGATACATGTAACTAGTGGGCCGGAACAAATTTAACGGGCTAAACGAGGAAATCCACGTCATCACACTTTTTTGACGAATTGCTATTTCGTCACGCCACGTCAGATGATGACATGGCCACTGCCACATCGGATGCAGAAACATGGGACGGAGTACGTTCTGTGATGAATCTGTTCGTCACCGATGAAACACATTTATGTGACGAAAATTCTCATTTCCGTCATTGTGTTACATATGTGACGCGAATAATATGACGAAAACAGTTTCGTCACGCGGTCGTCATAAACTTTTCCCTGTGATGAATTGCCTATGTTCAGTGACGAAAGCATTTCATCATAGATTTGTGAAATCCTAGTAGTCGTTCAAATTAACTCTTCCCCATTAATTCCACTCTTCCTTTCCGAACAAACCGCATGCATTTGATTTTTGAAAACATTTACTTAATTCTTGAGTTGTTTTTTATTGTAACTAGGAATTGGTACGGTGAGGAAGGAAGGGACTACGTCTACATCGTCTTCGACCCAAACCAAAGCCTGGATCCCGGTCCTTACATCCACATCCTGTCGCGGATCATGTATTGGCTGAGAGGAGATTGCACCATCGCGTTGGCCGACGTATACTGCATCCTCGAAAGGCAAAACGTCAGCGGACGACCACGGCTACTCGTCTTACTTGAGATGCATGGGAGGGGGAGTAACGTTATCCTTTTGTCCATTAGATCGGATGACATTTGCATTTCTGGTATCGCTAACCGTAGGGGTAGATGGCACGAATTTCCAAATAGGCCTCAACTCATCTGTTCCTCTTCTACTCTAAGATTCACTGACTCGTATAGAGCTTTGCTAGGAGTAGCGGGTCATGAGAGCATAGCCGACCTACGCTTCAGCAGAGATGCTATTTTGGATGCAGTTGACACCTTGTCGACTTATGAGATTCCGGAAGGAAACTCCCATGATGACGGCTACATCCGTCGGGCTGTTGCGACGCTAACCGTTGCCATATCGGAAGCACACTGATTCCCCCATATATTCGACAAAATAAGTAGTGGGAGTAACTGGCAGCAAGGCGTATGACTAACAAAGACAGATGTCAAGCCCATCGTCTATTGGTCGGAAATGTACTGCGTGGCTATTCTATCCTTCAAGGGGAATGGATGGGTGTATTTCCCGCAAGATGGAGATGTATTTGCGGTAGTGAAGAAGGAGCTCGGGCTTTATAAACCTTGGGATAACTTGAGAAACCTAGCTGTAATCCTATGGCCAAAGAAATGCGACAAACAATCAGTCGATAGATTTTTATTGCCAAATTAAATTTCTACTCTTTGAAACATGATGGCTTGTCATACAGAAGCATGTTCGAGAGGGGATATGTCCTCCCGAACCGTTTAAATAAATGAATAAAAGTACTTTCATTTGAGTCGACCTTTTTTTTTCTTTTTACATTGAGCAAGTATTTTCATCGGGAATAGTAGTTGGAACATCCACCGCTTCCTTCCTCCTCGCGTCGTACGGACCTTGTGCCTCTGTCGCCTCCATCCACGCCGAGAAAATGGACATTAAGCCATGCTCAAAAGACGGTTTCGCTGGAATCCCGAAACCGTGATTCGCTAAAATGTCAAACTCGACCGCGCCATCACAGCTATTTTGCCATTTTGGCCATTTTCTCCATTTCCGATTCATTTTTCGTTGGAAAAGAGGTTGACGAGACGATTTTGCCCCTTCGGTCAGATGCTCAAAACCGGTATGAACCGAGCTGGTTGAGCCATTTCAGCTGGCCACCGTCGGTAAGCGCCACCGCTACCGTCTCCTGCATCGCCGGTCCACCTCGCCGTGTCCTGCACCGCCGGTCCTGCATCGTTCGCCGCAACTAGCCGTCCCCAGGCACCGAAGGTCGTCGTCCGCAGCAGAGAGAGGAGGCCAACCCCAACCCAAACTCGGTTAGGGTTAGGGTTAGGGTTATGGCGTTGCAGCGAAGAAATTCGATGGCAAGCCAAGGTAGCTCATTTCGTGCTCCCAGGCGGCAACTTTCTCGTTTTCATCTAGGTCCCAGTGGACTTCCTCTTGTGAAGTGCCCAAGATGTGGAAGTCCAGTAGTGGAGTGCAAATCATGGAGGCAAGGTGGTCGGGTGTTTTTCAAATGCGAGAAGAATGAACAATATGTTAGTAAATTCTCCAATTTTGATTTGAGATGAGATGTCAGGACTTGTAGAATGGATAGCAGAAATCATTTTATTTGATTTTGTTGTTTTGACAGGTTCCAGAAGCTTGCTCATTTTTCAAGTGGTATGACAGTTACCAGCGAATGCTTGAAGGAATGGAACTAGATATCATTGAGGGCTCCTTTGGGATCTGGGGGAAAGAAACCCTGGGAAGAAATCCCGTACAGGGATTTTCCCATGCACATGGTGATCCCCCTCCACCTACAGGGAAACCATTCCCTGTAGGGGAGATTTCCATGCCACCATTTGGAAGCAAAGCTTAGGGGTGGGATCAAGGTTTTGAACGTTCTCTTCCCAATGATAGATTAGTAAAGAGCACACACAGACACAATAGTTGTTCACGCATTGTAAGTTTGGTTTATGAACCAGTATCAAATTATAGATATTATACAGGTAGAAAAAGGCAATCAAATGGTTCCATTTTGAACAAACGCTCCAAATGGCTCACCCTGAACATTTGCATCAACACAAAGAACACTCAAAATCACCTTCAATCTGCATCAACACACCAGATATGATATTGCTGGACTAATTTTAACAAGCAAGCAATACACTGGCCATTGCAAGCACACTGCACACTCTGGTCAAAATCACCTCTAATTTGCATCAAAACACCGGATATTTCTCAGCTATTTTTGCAAGCACATATTACTCACGGGCTAACAGTTTTGCAAGCTCACTTCTTTACGCTCTTAATTTGACATCATCTTTTCCTCCTACAGGAGATATATAGATCCTTAAAAAACAAAAGATATTGTTGGTAACTTCAGGAAAAGGAAAAATGCAAAATAAGTAAATTTTGGGTGATGAAAACAGAATTGTAAAAATTGTAGTTGCATTAATAAATATTTCCCAATAAAAAGAGGGATACAGAATAAGAAACAAAATTCACTAGCACATCTACAACTAATATGACTGAACATACTATGCATTTGCTCTGAAGAAAAATTAAATGGAGCAGTGGAGCACAAAACAACAACCTAGGATGAACAAAATCATGTACTCGAGGGAAAAGAATGATAATTGCTCTAATATGTTCTTAGCAGACTTGTTGTGCAAATCTTTAAAAGCTAATTGTTTTATCAGACTAAAATTACTACAAAAAATAAAAGCAATGTACATATATGCTGCATCGTTCAAAGTATTATTATTACTAGTCCTACTGCTAACACCCAACATTACATTGGTATGACACAGTTTCAAAATTCAGTATCTCCAGGATGATTCTATGAAGGATTGCACAACAACACCTTTTTCCTACTGCAATAAGTATCAGAAGAAATTGAAGAGATATATCAACAATGCATTAAGAGACGTTACCTTCATACCTGCTTACATCTGCTTGTAACTGTTACACCTGGCCTTGGAGAAAAATAACAATTAAAAGTATGAAATGGTGTGCATGCTGTTAAATATATACATCAACAAGAGCTTTCCAAATTAAATTGTAGGGCCATCAGATATACCTATGCAGCAATTTGGCTCCTCAGCCATATCAGGCGCACGGTAGGGCTGGTTGTGTTCATGAAGATTTCCCTATTGATTGGGCATCGAAAGAGTCCTAAAGCCTTTGCTTTTTCTTCATCTGTTAACTCCTGAATCGATTCTACAGCAGCGATACACTTGGGGATAGAACAATCAGTCTGCTCCTTTGATGCTTGCACTAGTTTATCCACAACCATTTGTGTTTGATCCTTTTTGAATTCTAAATAGTTCTCGAGAACCAATGCTACTTGATTTTGCTTGCGCTTCTTCCCAGGAGCACCTTCTTCTCCTGATTTGTTAGGAGTTGAGCTCTCTTGTGCCTTTTCCATGCTTGTGCTTGAAGCCTCTGGCTCATCCAAATTTGAAAATGGGTTTGGCCGTCCATCCAGATTTGAAGATGGGTCTATCAACCTATTCAGGCTTGAAGCCTCTTGTGCTTTTTCCATGTACTGATTGCTTGAAGGTGCCGATTCCTCAGTCGACGTGAAACACAAATCTCCTGTTGCTATACTTCCTATCAAAATAAAAAGGAAGGGAAGTTATAACAAAACAGATATAAATAAAAAAATGTTCAACAAGATATGAAATTGTAAAGTTCAGTCACCTTCGTACAATGATGCTAAAGAATTGAAAAGTGGGAATGGTTTAGTGCGAAACTTCTTAACCTTTGGGTGAGCCTATTGAATACAACATAAAAACATAGTTAGTATGAAAGATGTAATTTTATTCTACAATATTAGTTGAAGTGAGTGGAAAAAAAATCTTACAAGAAGTATTCTATCCCAAACTGGTTTTTCAGCAACAATCATACCGAGAGAATCATTCCAGCCTAAACCACTCTCTTTCCGTGCATTTTTGATAATTTTGTAATTCACTTTAAGCTCTTTTTCTTTCTCTTGGATCTGTTGTTTGTTGAAATAAGCATATGTAAACTTTTCATTGAACTTGTTGATGATACTTCTCCATCCTTCAGGTATCCAAGCATTTTGCGCCCTAAATCTTCGTTGGTTGTGATCATGTAGTATGTCAACAAGTCCTTTCTCTAATGCAGAGTTCCAAGATGCCCTTACACGTTCCGTCGACATTGCTACAATTTCAATGAACATTTATTTTCATTACCAAGTAGAAAGGGACAGCAAAAACAAAAATACATCAATTGTCCAACACATGCACATTGTTTACAAGATGCGTGATTAACTAACTAATATGGGCAGCCCACATCTGCATTGCTATTTGATCCCTAAGATTGTTTCCATCGATGGACTCATCATCATTGGGATATATTTCTTCATCCGGAAGATCAACATAACTCTCTTCTGGAATATAATTTGGTTGTCGATCGAGCCAACCCTCCTGACCATTTAGCCCTCTAATAATGTTATGAAATACAACTGCAGCAGCTGGAATCTTAACTTGATTCTCTATAGTATGGTGTGTGCCGACTTTTAGAATTGGAAATCTCTTCTTAAGGACCCCAATTGCCCTTTCAATATGGTTGCGACGGATCGCATGGCAATGGTTGAATAACTCCTTGTAATCTGCGTATACATCTCTTCGAGATGAGCGCCGCCTCCTAAATTCACTGAGGTGGTACCGGACTCCACGATATGGGGCAATACAAGACCGGGTATTGGCATATCCACCATCCACAAGATAAAACTTTCCCTCCGGAACATGAAAGCCCTTAGCAAGAGCGGACTGAAACACTCCTGCATCAGATGCAGATCCTTCCCATCCGCATGAGATATACGTAAAGTTTAGGTCAACGTCACAAGCCAACATCACATTTTGTGATAAGGTGCCCTTCCTATTCCTGTAAGGGGGGGCCAGATCCTCTGCTATAGTGATAAGGACATGCGTACCATCGATTGCACCAATGCAATTCTGCACATAAACAAGGGAAATTTAAGATAGGAAAGATGGGATAAATCTAGGTTTCTAGTGTGTAAGGCTGACCTGAAAATAGGGCCAGAATCTAGGATCCGACGCAATCTTCATGGGAGTCTCGGTTGAATTCGGAAGCTTGACAAATCGGTTGGTTAGGGTATGGACTACATCGAAAACTTCATTTACTTTCCTACTTATTGTTTCACCACTATGTTGAAATCCATTTTGTAGATCTTCATTGCTAGCATTGTGAGAAATCATGTACATGAATATTCCTAACTGTTCCTTAACGTTAACGCCCCTCGTATCACATAGAAGATGCTCTCTTCTAAGATAATTTGCTGTAGCTCTAAATATTTCTGGTTCCATTCGAAATTCAACCCGAGACCAATGCTCATGTCCTTCTAGAATTTCCCTAACTTTTAATGCCCCAGAAAGGGAAGAGGTGTGTAAAGGTCTTTTTTCAGCCTGAAGGGCTGCAAGTATAGCAGGGACCAATACGAAAAATAGTTCATCATCCTCTTCTTCCTCCTCTAGTAAAAACTTTCTTATTTGCTCGTTTGCAGAACCCATCACTTTTCTGTTAGAAAATCAGACTAAAATTACAACAAAAAAATAAAAAATAAAAGAACTGATTACTACAAAAAATATAAGAATACATGGTGTCCACCTATGATTCGTGAGGGTTACGAAATTTACATTGTAAATTTTGCAACATTTTCAGTTAAACTACAGTGATGTTTAAAGCCTCATGCTACTACAGCATATATTCTCGGTCGGATGGTCCTAAAGCCTATAAACTAGACTAGTGATGTAATCCATTAATCTACTTCCTAAAGGCATATAATATTATGCTTCCAAAATTCTATACAGTACTAGTCAAGTAAGTTTTCATGCTATGTTGCACACAAGTCAAAATTCTGCATCCTACGGAACTTCTTTACACAGAAATTATCATAAAGAAACTTAAAATAATGATTTCTCAATCAACAAGAACTAATATGATATTTCCCAATGTTATTACTAGCGAGACAGAAAACTGAAAAGCTCTTATAAGGATTAAATTAATTAAGGCACGATCCTATGCTTAAATCATATTATTATATAGGCCAACTAGTAGTATATGTAAACAAGCACACAACAGCATAGTTGACATACCAGGAAAGAACTGCATGAAACTAACACGAACAATCACAAACAAACATCATAGGCTAGCTGAAATTCCATGGAATGATTGGCCTTGCCCACACGAGCACGGAACGGGGGATTCACTAGCACTAAACTACGTAATTTCCTGAGACCAGCAAGACCAATCCATCACCCAGCAAGATTCGTCCCCGAGGAATCAAGATTTGGGGGGGGAATGATTAGGGCTAGCTAGCTAACCAGTCAGTCAGTCAAGACTCACCTCAGGAAGGACCGATCCGGGCCGAGGAGGCGCTGGAGCGGAAAAGGAGGCTGCCGCGACGGCGAGCCGGCGAGGAGGTGACGGGAGAGATGCGGAGGTGGCGGCTCGCCAGCGCCCGCTCGCCGGAGGGGAAGCGGCGCTGCCTCGCCGGAGGGGAACCGGCGCCGGTGGCTCACGAGAGGGGAGGCGGCGCCGGCTGTGACTCGAGAGAGAGAGAGAGAGGAGGAGGAGGCAGAGACTCTCGCGAGCGACAGGAAAAATTCCCTACCTACCGAGGCGTGGCTCTGTTCCCCGGGTATCCCACGCGGATTGGGCCGGGATATTTCCCCCTTATGGGCTTCCAAATGTGCAAGTAATTTGGCCCGTGGATAATTTCCTCGCGGGGCTTTTTCCCTGGGAATGGGCCGGAATCCCTCCGGGATCCCGGGCTGCCAAAGGAGCCCTGAAGAAGTTCCAGTACCAGTTGCAAGAGCAGCAGGAGGTGAAGGTGACATGGTTGATGAAGGCAAGATTGATAAGCTAACTAAGTGGATCCAGCTTCTTATGTTGATGAACATAGGGCAAGGCTTATTAGTTCTATTTGATGTGTTTGTTATAGTTATGAAATGATGTAATTCATCTGCTAGATGTAATAGTAGGAAAGCTTGATGTGTTGCTTTTGGTAGGATGTGTTGCTTTTGGTAATATGTGTGCCATTAGACCATTTGTATTTGAACCCTGGAGTTAGATTGTGTATGGCAAAGATTGTCAGTGTTTATGGCTATTTGAGAGTGAAGAAATTATGTGTTGTCAGTGTGCAAGCCTGTTGTTTGGCAGGATTTTTGCAGAGTTTTTGTTGTGTGTTGGTAGGTTTTTGGCAGCATTTTGGTAGAATTTTTGCAGTGTGCTTGCACAATTCCAAGCATACATCAGACATCAGCACAATGTAGGAACAAATTGCAGGCAGTGTAAACAATATAATGGGCAGAATGTGTGCCATCAGAGCTAACATTACTCAGGCAGTTAAACTAATTCAGTGCACATAGGTTCTAATTAAGAAATAAAACAGTGATCAGCACTGATCATTCAGTGCATATGGCTGCATACAGTTTGCAGATCAGATCACATAGCTGCAGCTACATCCAAAAGCTACATCCAAATTCAGTTTCATCCAAAAGCTACATCCAAAGTCTGTTTCATCCAAAAGCTACATCCAAATTCAGTTTCATGCAAAAGCATTACATTCCCAGATCAGGCAGAAGTTTAGTTTCTTGGCTTTTTCTTGGGTGTAAGCTACGCTCAGGCTCCTCCTCGAGCCTGGAACGATGAAAAAAAGGGATTGAATCAGAGCTCGAATGCGCACACTAGAACGAACTCACCCATCAATCGCAGCAAGAAAAAGAAAATCGGCCAAAGAAAGCAGTGATTGAATCACTTACCCGCCGAGTAGCTCCTGCCAAGTACACTCCATGGGCGCAAATTGCCGGTGACGCCTACATGCGGCTGACGCCGACGGTGAGCTCCTACTCGACTCCTCCACAGCCTACTCGACTCTGTCTCCGACGAGCAACGATGAGACAGAGCAGACGAACAGAGAGAGAGAGGAAAGCAAAACCTAAACACAGCTGGATCTCGATCCCCTTTAGTCGGCAAGCAGGGGCAAAATCATCTTGTCAACCTCTTTTCTAACGAAAAATGAATCGGAAATGGAGAAAATGGCCAAAATGGCAAAATAGCTGTGATGGCGCGGTCGAGTTTGGCATTTTAGCGAATCACGGTTTCGGGATGGCATTCCAGCGAAACCGTCTTTTGAGCATGGCTTAATGTCCATTTTCTCATCCACGCCACGCTGTCTCCTGCTCCCCCTCAATCCCTAACCCTTAGCTCCTCCTCCTCCTCCTCCGGCATGCGTGATTCGGCGGAGGGGTTGGACTCGCCGCCGTCGGAGATGTCAGGGGACGGGTCCCAGATCTGAGGGGCGGGACCGGCGGCGTCGGTAGCGGGGGAAGGTGGGAGCCGCCGGACCAGGCGCTGGAGAACATCTCGTTGCGCCGCGTCGTTGAGCACTTCGGCGGGCTGCACGCCATCGTGGTCAAGGGCAGCAAGCCCCGGCAGCCTCATGCCCTACAGCTGGGGCGCCTACATCTCACCCTCGCCCTGGGTCGAGGCGCTTGGCCCTGCCTACCCGCGCCTCGAGCGCATCTCTCCATCGACGAACTCGTTGTCGTCTCCAAGTCATTCATGCTCTTTAAGGAGCTGTCGATGGTGTGCTGGGATGGATTCAGCACACAGGGCCTCGCCGCCATTGCCGAGCTGTACCGGTGGTATGCTTCTATATTTTTTTTCAGGTTTATTCCATCCACATGTTTTATAGTCAGGACAAATGTGTTCTTGCCCTTATTTTGGATTGCAATTGTGATTTCCGTTAGTTCTTGGTTCTGTTAGCTTTTGGCAATCCTTATCAACTTCTGAGATTTCATTCTGCACCAGCCTTGATTCTGTTCCACTATTACCTTTTGAGTTGGATAGGCATCAATGGTTGCTTCTATTATGTGGTGTTTATTTTTGTTCAACAACCTTGGTTCATGCAATGAATAGTCATCAATAGTTGCTTCTATTATATTGTGTTTGTTGTTGTTGAACAACGTTGGTTCATGCAATGAATAGTCATCAATAGTTGCTTCTATTATATTGTGTTTGTTTTTGTTGAACAACGCTGGTTCATGCAATGAATAGTCATCAATAGTTGCTTCTATTATATTGTGTTTGTTTTTGTTGAACAACGCTGGTTCATGCAATGAATAGAGTATATTAGAGTATATCACAGACCAATGGCCTACTGGACACTGGTCTGTACATGAGTCATTATTTTCACTCTCCTGCTAATTGCAATGATATAACATTATATATGTTACTACTGCCTTTCCTAATATTGCTTTTGAAATATTTTTTCCTAATCTTCTATGCGCAATTGTGTTGCTTCATTTCGAATTGGCTTTTCAAACTTGCATCTCCTTCTGTTTCAACAAAACACAAAATATAGATAAATGCTTGCACTATAAAATATAAGATGAGTAATATAAATCTGTACCGACCACTTTACTCTGCTTAATTTGATATCTGCAGTATTTATTCCAACTGTGAAAATTGTCCTGGAGATTAGCACAGTCTGAAGTAAGTTCATAATCATCTTCAGTTACATGATGCTTGTTCTAAATTTACACATACATGTTTTGGCGATTAGTGCAATGCATGTTCTGCACATTAGTACAATCTGAAAGTAAGTTCATAATCATCTTCAGTTACATGATTCTTGTTCTAAATCTCTTGGCATTGAACATGTGTCATGGGCTTACAAATTCTTTTAGCCTGTATTGAAATTTGCTTTGCAGTAACAATGTAACATAGATTGTACGGATATAGTGTATTGAGATATGTAGAATTGGGGGACTTTAAAGAAAGGCAGTTAACATGTGTGGGCTGGGCATCATCTTTAGGACGTGACAGATTTATTTAACTCTTGTTGGTAATTCTCAGTTTTTGTTCTGACTACACTTTCTGCAACTAGCTAATGAGCTACAGAAATGTTATCTTCCCCTGATTTTTTCACTGCTGATGTAGTGCTGATCCTTTTTCCTTTCTGTGCAGTCCCACCAGCTTACAACGCTCATATTGTTGCATTATGTGCATGCTACTACGTTGAATGAGAGAGTTCAGATGGTGTATCAACCCCTCTGGCAGCAGCTGGCCGGCTGTGGCTTTCAGGAGCCTGTGGCATTGCTTCAACTTTCCAAGATCAAGGAGAACATCAAGGACGTCATGGTGTACTATTGAAGAGATGTTTCGTGTTCGTCCTTACATATTTGTGTTTTGCTGGATGATGAGATGTCAGCAAGGAGAGCCCATGATTATCGGTGAAGAGCGGAAGGTTTTTTCGGTTGATGACTTGTGTCCTTGACTCCTCGATGTGGAGTTTGTTGGTTGCAGTTTCTACTGCTGTTTGGAGTAGCCAAGTTATGACTAAAGCTTGTGTTATCTTGAAGACCATCGTCGATTCATATAAACTACTCTGTCTTAAAAAAAAAGATAAACTTTAGCTACAAATCTGGTTCAGTGCCAAGGTTCGTAGCTAGGATTAGATTTTTTTTAACAAAGAGGGTATGTACTATAATTCAGGTGGAACGGCTTGCCTCCCGTTCATCTTTCAAAAAAAAAAAAAATCTGATGTTGATGCTGTAATCTGATGGCCGCTAAAAACTGCTGCTTTTGCTTCTGCTTCGTTGCTGCTGTATGCTGCACTTGATAGTGTATGATTTCAAATCCAAGATCCTCTGTTTAATTTTTAACACACTCATATTTTTTCTAATTATTTGATAACCAAGGTTTTTTGCCTCGTTCTTTTTTTTTTGGGTGTGTGGTGGGGTGGGGGGTACGGTGGTGCTGTAATCTGCTGCTGGTGGATGGTTTTGTTTCCTGCTAGAATACACCATAATTTTGACAAATTGACCCTTTAAAAGATTTATTTGAAGGATAAACCATACCAAAAATGAACCGCGTGTTCAGTGCCAAACCTGATGGCACTGACCTCGGCTGTGCATGATAAAAAGCTCATGCTACCCTCAGCTAGTAGGAAGTATGCTCTAGCGCGGTGGTGAGGTCAGGGGTACGAAGCTTGAACCTTTCTAATTTTTATCAGATTTTTTCTTCCATTATTATCTCTTTAATATTTATGTCGTATTTAAAATAAAAATATGTATCTTGACAAAAAAAATTAAGTTATAATAAATGAAAAGTATTTCAATAAATTAAATTTTATAAACAAAATCTGTGATTTTAGAGAGGAAATTGGTTAGCAATAGCAATCGGGTACGTAGCTATGGGCTCGAACCCTGCACCTCAGGATGAAAGCGTAAACACCAAACCACCCGGTAGCTGCGTAAATAAATTAAAGTTTAGCCTGAAGCAATTTCCATACAGTATAGAGGTCAGCACATGGCAAATGCATGTCACCTCGTACCACATCTCAGCACCAATACACGCTAAAACGTTATATATCCGCGTCATCAAGTTTGGTGCTGAGCTCGTAATTTATTTTTTATTTTTTGATTTAGTTTTTAACACGGTTAATTTTTTAAAAAGATCAATTTGTCAAAATTGCTGCTGATGCTGATCCAAACACGGATGGAGGGGCGGCCGATCGTGGAGACGCGTGATCACGGGGCATGATCCAAACAGGCATTTCTCTCAGTACTTTGACATGTGGTCCATTTTTAATTTCAGATAATCAATTTAGCCCATCTCTTAGATGGAGCTATATGTTCAACAACTTAAAATCGGTTTAGAAATCCCAATGACAGGTTTTTGGGATAGAATTTGTAGAATCTGTTGGCGATGCTCATAATAATTATTGTTCTTGCTATATTAAGGTTTCCTGTTACAACGAGCTTATACAAAAATTACTTAACATCATTTCGTCAAGTGATTGGAAATTGGTGCATATTTTTCTCCCATTACAAAGCACCAACACCCAACTAATATTTTACTCCCTCCGTTTCTAATAGATAACATCGTTGATTGAGACAATCATTCGTTTTATTAAAAAAAATTGTGCAAATGCATATAAATCATACTTAAAATACTTTTACTGATAAAACAACTCACACAAAATAAACGATAATTACGTAAATTTTTGAATAAGATAAATACTCAATTTTGTGTCCAAAAGTTAACGACGTTATCTATTAAGAAACAAAAATAAATTTGAAGTATACAGGTCAGCAACACTCGATTTCATGCTTGAGGTTATCCACTCCATCCCTTGGGTGGCTCGGTTCTCATATTGTGTCACCGCCGCTGAAATATTACTCTGATACAATAACAGACTATAAGCTAGCTACAAGCACAAGTGGAGGAAAGATGAGAGGAGAGAAGAAAAACGAGATACAGATTTAAAACCAGCTGCAGCACAGGCTTCAAGATATTGTGTGTATGAGAGGTATGATAGATATTAATAGTGTACTAGAAAATCAATGCGCCGGTTGGTGCACCTTTTTATAGCCCGAGCATATTGTTTACGTGTTATTAAGAGGCATCACCTTTGTTAGAGAAAAGAATAACGTCATGCAATGTGTGCGGTTAAATCCCAATATCTTAAATTATTAAAATTTGAAAATCATATTAGTAGATTTTTCATGAAAACTCTTTTTATATAGTTGTATTTTTAATATATTTGATATATGTATAGTTTGTGAAAGTTATGATAAAATTTATGTATATTGGAGAGTGTGTCTAGAATTACACTTTTGTTTCCCCAAAAAATGACATTCTTTTTAAGAACGTAGGATAAATTTTACTGAATTTTATAAGAATTAGTTCGGGTTTCTTGAAATTCATGCAAAAGTTGTACAATTAAATAAACATTTCAATGAATTTTTCAAGTGCAGTTTAAGGTAGCAGATCACACTACTATGGAAATTCTTAAATTTTCTCTTGTTCTGTCCATACTATTTAGGGTTATTCATTTATAAAAAGTTATAATTGAGTTGTCTATTAGATTATACAATTGGTGGTGATTTTTTAAAGATGTTCCAAATTTTGTGTTCCAAGGAGCTGCGATGCTCATCATTTCTTCCTAACACGTAATAATTTGCAGCATAATACTCCATTGAAGCCTATATATATGTAGGATCAGGTCATATACATATAGCTTAACTATCCTACCGAGTAACTACGGTAGTTCAGTTGCTATTTTCATAGAGAACTATGTTGATTTTAAGTATTGAGGTGTTAAGTTAAAATCGTTCCTACTGAAATGATCAGATGGGCCCATGCTGCATAGGCCCAGCTAGCTATGGCTCATACCAGTCACCACCGCCAAGAGCACACATACATGGCTGCCAAGGCGTGGTCTATGTCAAATTGAAAATGGACACGTGTCAAAAAGGTGATGGCCGATGAATCCACCAATCAGCTAGCAGCACAGCATCCAACTTTAGATAATTAGATTATATCTTTATACGGAACTATCGTACGAGTAGCATATTACATTGGCTATAGATGATATATCAATTTTTAGAGCTAACAATTGAATATACTATTAAACTTGCTCTTAGAGTAAGGATCATAGTGAGTTATAAGACAATTATAAACTTATGTGGAAATGAGAGACAAAGAATAGTGAATAGTCTTGGCGCTCATGTAAGAGCTACCTTTACATATGCTCCAAGATATTTACATTAAATTTATCGTGAGAAAAAATAGGTTAATCTATTAAATATGTATGCAACATATCATATGCACACAACCTTCCTGCGCACACACTGTGCAAACCAATTAGCAAATGTTACAAAAAATTCTTGAAAAAATTGGACAAGAACTCCTAATAGTATTACACATATCTACAAAGACTCGTATTGAAATTCATTATAGAGTAAATTGCACCAACGATATTTAAACTTGCAAACAGGTTTCATCTAGATCCACAAACTTACAAAATACGCATCAAGATCCCTAAACTTGGTTTATTGTATCATTTTGGTCTAGAGTATTGTTTGACCGTGATCTTATCTACATGGCATTCACGTAAAAGATGACATGGAAAACGTTTTCCTTTTTCTCCTTTTTTTCTCCTCTACCTCCATCTGGCACGTCACACCGCCAATAGGTTTTGCTCGTGGGCCACAGCGGATGGATTCGGTAGGACAAGGGATTTTGCAGCGGCAGAGGCGGCGTTCACCATAAGTGGATCTTGCAGCATGCAGCCAAGTGCCACGCCCATGTGGCGTGCCACGTAGGTAAGACCACAGTCAAACGAGGCTTTGGATCGGGATAATACAGTAAACCAAGTTTAAGGACCTCGATGCATACTTCACAAGTTCGTGGACCTAGGTGAAATCTTCTTATAAGTTTAAGGACCGCTGGTGGAATTTACTCTTCATTATATTTTAGCTATAACAAAAAAGTGAAAAATATGATAACTTTTAGAGTAAAATTCTGTCAGAATTTTATTTTTTCCGATAAATATAATGCATTTGAAGATAACATTTTACACATAGGTGTAATATTGTTGAAAGTATGTGTCCATTTTTTTCTATATTTTTTCCCATATATGCTAATGGCCAATAGTTAGCTCTACTATTTAGCTCTAATATAGGCTAATAGCCAATAGTTAGCTCTGCTATTAGACTTGCTCTTAGCTCATGCACCCTGGCATCTGAAGCGAATGAACTGTAGGAGGCCTTATAGGAGAGAAGGTCTTGTAGGAGGCAAGATAAACCTCTTTATAAGTGCTATGGCCGATTCAATTGAGCACACAATATACTTCCAACACAACTAGCCAATTGAATCGCTTTTCAAATATCGCATCTACTTTTCACCTAGTTCTAGCCTAGTTTTCATCAATCTTCGTCGGTTTGCGCTGAAAGCCGACCGTCCTCGCCGCGAGAGTGCGAATCCTCTCTGTAGGTTTGTTCCGAAAACCTTCCATTCCGCCCATGAGATGGGTGTTTATCCCTTTTCCATCTAAATCGGCTCGCTAGTCGGTTTTGACTTACAAAACCCATCTTGATTTAGCTTTGTCTAGATCGAGGTGATTGGGGACTCCGTATCACCGCAAAGCATTAGGTGTTTTCATCGTGATTGGTGGCGTGATAAAAAAAAGTTGACAACAAGAGTTATATTGTGCAAGTGAATTTCATGGTCAAATGAAGTGGGTGTTGAAACATCATCGCCGCCAAATTACATCCTTGCTACCACGCCACGGTACCTATGATAAACAAACTGGCGAATCATGGATCCTACATGGTGCTAACTATGAAGGAGAATTGCAGTTTGATGCTGACAACGTATAATGGATGTTTAATTTAGAATGACATAGGACCTCTTATGATGATTATGAGGAGGAGGAATGACATGCCAAATATATTACTTTGTTAGGATTTCATCCTTTAGAAGAGGTGGTCTTCCTCGGTGAAACGTTCAGAAGGGGATTTGCGTATAATCTAAACAACTCGGAGATTCAAGACCTGGGTAACTTATGCCCAAAATTCTATCAACGTGCTTATCACCAAGCATTGATACAAAGTCTTTTGTGTACACACCTTGTTGGATTGGATTAGAGAGTTCTCTTCCTGTAATAAATAGTTGATTTAGAATGTCACCTAGCATTGTTGTAGGTTACTTTGAGTCTGTGGGCATGTTCTAAACAGAGTTGAGTTATTAGCCACGCCTAAAATGAGAAACATGATTAGCATACGATTAATTTAGTATTAATTATTTAAAATGTGAAAAAAAATCGATGAGGACATAGAGCGATGGATAATCGTCCGGGGATTGCTTCTCGACGATACAACGCTAGCCCCATCTTTGTGCAGTTGTTGATCACGTGATACTGAAAGACCAAATATCCAAGATCCAAGCCTATCAGAGAGGAGGGTGAATGGTAATAACACCAAAAACCAAAAACTTTCAGCACAACTAAAAGTTACCCTCAAAATCTGATGAATACCTATCTGACCAGCGTGATTGCTCCTATCGGACCGTGTCGAAACCTCCAGTTTGATTAGTGTAGATGCGTCGGTCCAACGGCCCTTCGAGCCATCGCCTATCGCGTCGCCGGTCTGACCGAGCTGATGTCGTCGATCTGACCGTCGCCTTCTAACACAAATTGAAGACTCTTTGAAAGTAGATGAATTTTATTGCTTCTAATTATGTTTACAAAGTGCAACAACAACACTCCTCTCTCAAAATTTGACTAAACTCGAAATCCTAACTTTTCTCTCAACTCAATTCTCACGAAAATCGACCCGAGAGGCCTCAATGCCTCTATTAATTTTACCTAGAGGTGTTTGCTCAAAAATCCATGAATTCAACTTGTACAAGAAGCCCTAATCTAGTAGAAAACCTTCCCATACACGAAACCAAACTCATCAAACTCCAATCATACCAAAATTTGGACTCCTTACAAATTCAACTCCGCATCCTATACGCACACAATCTCCTCTTGTATGCCGCATGGAATCTTCAAGCCTTTGCTATGCTTTCTTGCACGGTGATACAGAGTCGTTTGTCATCATAAGTGACAAGTTCTTCGATGACGAGACCTCCAAACTCACAGCCGTGTTAGAAAAGAATCGCTCTGTTCTAGGCTACTCACTTCAAGACCTTAAAGGGATTAGTCCGGCCCTCTGTACTCATCGCATTCCTTTAAACCCTTCTTGTGTTCCTTCTCAAGAGCAGCAACGAAGGCTAAATAATGTTGTGAGGGAGGTCGTGAAAAAAGAGATCTCGAAATTCCTACATGCCGAGATAATCTATCATGTCCCATTATAATGAGTGGGTCAGCCCAGTCCAGGTCGTGCCTAAAATGGGAGGTATGAAAATCGTTGAAAGCTCGAAAAACAAGTTAATCCCACAATGTATTGTCACGGGATGGAGAATATATATAGACTATAGAAAACTCAACAAGGCTACAAGAAAGGATCACTTCCCTCTACCTTTCATTGATGAAATGCTAGAGTGGCTGGCGAATTACTCATTTTTGTCCTTATGGCTATTATGGCTACCATCAAATCCCCATCCATCTCAACGATCAAAGGAAGACAACATTCACGTGTCTATGGAACATATGCTTACCGGTCGTTGTCATTCGGGTTGTGTAACACACCCGCATTATTCCAACGGTGCATGATGTCTATTTTTGGACATGTGTCATGTCATGTTTGCATGAAATCTAAGATATTGTGAATAATAATTACTAATGGGTGATGATGTGACACACTTGCATGATTTAAGATAGTGGATGATGATGTAGCACACTTGCATATTGAGTTTTAAGAGTTAGTAGGCATCAACTATATAGAAGGTATAAATATGGAGAAGAGTGATGAAATAAGAAGATGGAAAAGGGTTTTTTATCATATTGCATATTTTCTAATAATATTAGTAAATTATGTGATAAATGGGAGTAGAACATTGTTACAACGGTAATGAGAAATTTTTATCCCCTGCATGCGCAGCAGGCGACTATACTCGGATACACGATGTGGACGACCTTCTCTCTTTCACACCTTCTTCCCTTTGCAAGCCTCCTCACACGTACGTCCAGCTAACAAGTGTCCGTTTAAATCGAATCGAGAAACGATTTGATTGGACTATTTTGGGTGGCAAGCTGGAGATAGTCAATGGAGAACAGGTTTCAACGGTGTAAAAGACTATGCCGTGTTAGAGCTGCATTTTTGTACTTAGAAAACAGCATGCAGCTGTTCATACAACTCCCAAAGTACAATCCCTATTATTGTGTCCCTAACTAACCCTTTGATGAGTGAGCTTGCCCAGGTATCAGATGATGCTCTACCAACAAGATCACGGAATCTCAAGTCTCCTTGATCAGAAATCAGCGCATACACCACACCATTCATATGTCCCTTTCCAATGATCCCAACGACAGTTTTGCTCTTGTTTACAGCTTTGCTCCTCTTCAGAGACCATGCAAGAAACTGATGAGAACATACAACAAAGGTGAATTAAGATAGAGTAGTCACCGGTCAGAGGTGAATTAAGGCTGTAATTATGCACTTGGAAGAGCAAGATAACTTTCTGCATATGAGTATCTTTCTGCAGGTTGAAAAATTCAGACAAGTAAACCAAGGAATATACCATGTCACGCTCATGAATCAGAGGTTGTAGTAGTGAGGGATATGAGATGCTCAGTTTCTCATACAAATCGTAGGGGCTACCTGCAGCTTTCTCATCCTGCTGCATTACCACTCAAATAACGGTAAAATTATGTTTTGCTATGAAATGATTTGCAGGACATTACATCAAGTATAATTAATATACTATTGTGAAAAGAGTAAAATACATGATCAGCCCTTAAACTTAAGCGATGGTGTCACTTAGATCCATGAACTTGAAAATTACGTGTTTAGGTATATTATCTTGTTTTAATAAACGCAAGTCCAAGCATTGTTTGATCGGGTTGACTGTTGATGTGGTGCTCCATGTAGGTAACAAATTTGCCTTCGGCCCCCTCCGTAGCCTAGCGTGATGGTAATCTTGCACTTAGCCCCTTCAAGCTATAGTACTACTATTAACGTTAAAATTTGGTAAGATTCTTTAGTGGATTCGGTTAAGGAAAGAAATCGATCAGCCGATGGAAACATATCCAGAAGAGACCGAGTTCGAGGAGGAATCATGCAGACCACAACATGACAGTTTAAATTTATCTATTAATTAGGTAGGGTTTAGTAATTTTCCTTTTATCTTTAGGAAATATTTATCTAGTGTCCCATCACGACTTGTAATTTTCCTTTTATCTTTAGGAAAGTGTGCTTAGTGTCCGATCGAAACTCTTAACGGCCTATGGGTATAAATATGTATACCCGGGATCATTGTAATCTATCTCTCCATCAATACAACTACTCTCGGCGCATCGCCACCCTATTTTCCAGGTTTTTACTTATCAACTGGCAGAACTTGGCACCTGACGCAGGGCTGCATCGGCTTTCGATCTCCAGCGAAGGGGTACATTGGTGTTGTTCAAAGCTGCATCGTTTCAACCTCTTGGATCGCCTGATTCGGTTGATATATTTGCCTACCTATTTATCATATATCTTAGTTAATCTAAGTCGATTATTCAATTTACTTTGTATCGGTCAGATCTTTTCTAGGGTTTTGTCGGTATCGGCTAAATTGTTTTATTGATCTAGATTAGCTAAGGTATCCACCACTCTGAAAAATAGTCAAAAGCTTGATTATTTTAGACTTTATGCTTCTTTGCATACTTTGTGATGCATCATCCCTAGCCGTGCTTAGAATCATAAAGGCTAACATGTCTTTGATTATAATAAGTGTTTCATCGGGGTTTCAGCCGATGAGTTATATGGACGTTGCATCGGCTTACAAGGATTACATACAAGTTGATTTTAGCCGATCGCAACAAAGGTTTTACTGTTTATCTAATCATTTGGATTTAGTGATATCGGATCTCTAGCCGATGTATGCTCTAACCATCGGATCAACACTTATTTTGTCATATCAGTATTAGCCGATTGGTTTCTATTAGTTTATATTATTGTTTTATTACATTATAATCAGCCGATTGTATTTGTATCATCATCTACATTGGACATATAGCCGATTGCTCAAAACCCTATCGACATTTGCTGGTATCGCTCTATCGGCTCGTTAGTCGATCGGCTCTTTAGTGATCAACATATTTATCTATCTTGTCAGTTGCAGGATCAAACTGACTGGCATACCCACATCTCATCAATTTTTAGACATACACTAGAGCTAAGAAGATCTCCTAGGCCATTGTGTTCGTCGACTTAGTTCGCGCCAAAACAAATCTGGCACCATTGGTCGAGTGCGGATTTTTCATCAACAACTACCTCGAATCCTCCCCTACCTCCTCTCTCCCCCAAATCCCGTCCTCCCTCGCATTCTCCCCCAATACGACACTTATGAGGGAGAGAGACATGTAGGGCAACGTCGGTGATCATCAGCAGTGCGAGGTGATTCAGGCTGCGCGGCTGGCAGTGCTTGATAGGAGGCATGTGACGCCCTTTGACGGCGGCAATGGACGGGAGAAGATGAACTGTCATGTGTATCGTTAAGTACCACAGCTACCTCACCATGTCCCTACTGCCGCTACCTCGTTTGTGTATCATAAGAAGCCATGGTGGTTCGGTGCGTTGAAGCAACACTGCCATGCCACCGCTACCTCGCCACACTTCGCTGCCTCCCACCGTACCCTCGCCGCCTCCAATCGCTATCCTCGACGTCACAACACTAGCCATCGGGGGAAAATGTGAGGGAGGAAGGGATTTGGGGCAATACCGTAGCTTGAAGGGGCTAAGTGCAAGATTATCTCTACACTATGCTGCGAATGGGGCCATACGAATTTGTTGCCTATGTGGAATGCCACGTCGGCGGTTAGCCCCCGGACAAACAAAGTTTGGACCAAATGTGGTTTGACCAAGATCATAAATCTAAACGTGCATTTTTTCAAATTTATGGACCTGTGTAACACCACCATTCAAGCTTACGGATCGACCATATATTTTACACGTAAAAATGCCGCAGTGTTGAGAAACAGGAGATGCTACTACTCCACCCATTTCATATTATAAGTTGTTTTGTTCCTCCGTTTCATATTGCAAGTTGTTTTAATTTTTTTTCTAGTCCTTCTTTTTAAGTTTGGCCAAGTTTAATTTTTAGAAAAATATAATAACATTTAAAAATCATATTATTATAAATATTCAATGTAATATTTAATTAAACTAATTTGATGTTATATATGTTACTAATTATTTTATAAATTTAGTTAAACATAGAAAAATCTAACTAGAAAAAATTAAAACGACTTATAATGTGAAGTGAAGAGAGTAGTACTTAGAACTTACACGTGTGTCAGATGTAGAAGTAATTCCCAGGAACAATGAACCTACTAACTTAGTCTTTTCATCCCAGCTAAGGGATTTCCAAGCTCGTTCAAGCTGCAAAAACAACAACTTGGCATAATGAGCTTCAGAAATTCTATGATTTATATTCTGCGCAACTGCTAATCGGGAAAGACTATGCAGATACGTACAGTTATTTCAATTGGACGATCCCCAAGAACGAGTTGAGCGCCAAGATCTTCAGACACCTTCCTAGCCGCTCGAAACTAGCAAATTAAATGATGAAAAACAAGAGGAAAATTTTAAACCGTTCAACTAGTTGCATTAAATAATCAGAGAACTCAAAATTAATGACAGAATTAATACATATACTGCTATACATACCTCTTCTCCAAAGGGCCGGTTTGCACCAGAAGAGATCTTTGAGGAGAAAACGGCAAGAAGCAGACGCAGAGCAAGTGCAGTCTGTCCACCTGCATGCATCCTCACAACGGAAGCAGTAAACAAAAAATTTTCATCTTCTAATTGATTGGCAGTAAGATTACAAGAATACAAGTCATAATTGCAGAGAGGGACAAAAGAGTTCAATTACCCAGATTGATGCTCCGGTTGACGGCTCCGAAGAACTTGGAGCCGCCGAGAGAGAACATGTTGGATTTGAGGAGCGGCTCGCCGCCGGCGGCAGAAGAATCGGTGGTCACGTACATGATTCCAGCTCTGCAATGGCAGCAATTAGCTCAAGAAGAAATTAACGGGCATGTGTGACTGAGCTGGCGAGCTAATGACGATCTTGCCTGCTCCGGCAGAGCTCGACGACGACGTTGTCCGGGCGGACGGCGCGGAGCACCCGCTCGACGTCGGCGACGGACTCCTCGGAGAGGTGGGACGTCCCGAGGATCCAGACGTCCTCTGGCTCCACAAAATCCGGCGACCGCCACGCCGGGACAGGCCCGAACCGCCTCCGCGGAACGCGCACCAGCGCTCCGGACTCGACCAGCGCGGCGAGCGCCGGGTCCGCGGCGGTCACCGCTGCCGCCCGCGTGTGTCCCAGCATGGCCTCCCTGTAGTCGAAGCACGGCGGCGGCGGCGGGAGCGGCGGCCGGAACGACGCCGCCGTGGATGGGGTGGGCCCCGCTGCCATCCCTGCCAGTCTTGGTGGTGGAGGATATGAGCGCAACGGCGGTGGATGACGTAGATACGCTCGTTGCCTCTCGCAACTACAGATTTTTTTCTTTTTCCTTAGCGCCAAATGGGCCGCATTTTATTATGGGCCGTAGTTTCGATTCGGAAACGAGCAAGAGTTTCCAATCGATATGACGAAGCGATTAAGTAGAAGCTGGAGCCAAGGAAGAGGCGGGACGACGACGTTGATGGAGGAACTCCCCGACGACGTGACGGCGGAAATCCCCCGCCGCCTCCCGCCGATCAGCCTCGCCGTGTCGCGCAGCGTCTGAAACACGTGGCGCGGCATCATCGACGCCAACCGCCTCCTACGCACAGACCTCCTCCCTCCCTTAAAGTGAAAATATTAACTAAAAGTGATTCAAATGAAATTTTGGTAATAAAAGATGGATCAACTTACAATTAACTATTTTCAAAATATATTTTTAGATTCTCGAACTTATTAAAGTGTGTTATCCCAATCCTAAATTACCATGATCCCTCTAAGATTCCACGCAACACTTACGTGTCATCCCACATTGATACTAAAGTGACATGTCACACTAACACTCTGGTCCTAATTTCTCTTTTTTTCTAAACAAATAGGAATTAAGGGAAGAAAAAGGGGAGAAAAAAGATCGAGAAAACGAGTCTAACGTTTGTGTGGCATGCAAGCGCCACGTAGGATCCCAAAAAGGTCGTGGCAATCAGGTACCAGAATAATTAACATACTTTGATAAATTCGTAGATTTGAAAGTGCATTTTGAGAGTATGGGAACACAGACAAACAAGTTTAGAGGTTGACAGTGCACTTAACTAGTAGCATCAATCTTTGAAAAATTTAGGATTATACGATATCTTAAGCAATATATCCATGGCAACAATACTGCACGCCATATTACCACACTAAGAGTGTGTTCTTCTCCCTACTTTTCCAACTCACCACTCTCTTTTTCCGCACGCACGCTTTTCAAACTGTTAATAAACAGTGTGTGTTTTTTGCAAGAAGTTTCTACACGAAAGTTGTTTCAAAAAACATATTAATCTATTTTTAAAAAAATTAGCAAATACTTAATTAATCATGTGCTAATGAATCGTTCCGTTTTACGTGCTGGGACAACTAGTTCCTAACAAAGTCTAAACATGCTTAATCAGCGAAGAAAACCTGTAGCACCGCACGATGTCCACAAAACCCATCGAAGTAAACAAATATACACGGACAGGAACGATTCAACATTTTCAACGGATCATTGATCGATGAAAGGATGCTCTGCTAGCTGCACATGGCCAAATGGTCTTTCTTTACATCAACAGCAGCAGCAGCTAGCTGAATGCCGAAGGAACGTTGTGTTTGTGTGGATGGAAATGGAACATGAGACATACTCCGTAGATGGATAAACTCCGCACGTCAGTCGCTGCATGCGCTTTTGCACTTTTTTTTTCTGAACTTTTTGCTTAAAAAAACCATGCACTTTTGCCCTTTTCCCCGACGAATTGGGCGCTTATGGCGAGGGTTGGTTCTGGACGCAAGTTGCAGCAACATCTGCTGGCTTTCGCATACCGGCGGCCGGACGTACGTCGCCGGTTTTGGGCTCGACCCAAAAACGGGTGGTGGCGTCCTTGCCTCTATTGGCTCTGACGAATGCTATGTTTATCCGGATGAGGTAGTTAGCCTACTAGTAGTAGAAGATTTGTTTCCGTTTTAAGGAGTATTGTTTGATTAATCGCCGATCAAGATCCTAGTGAGTGCTACTGGACGACTTGATGATGGGCCGACGAACGAGGATTAATTGGTTACTCTCTCCATCCTAAAACGTAAAACGAAGTTATTTATACACTTGATCTTTGTTTAAAATGAAGTTATTTTTCCACCTACCATTATCATCTCAACCAATTATAACTATTTTTATTTAATTTCTTCACTTACTTTTTTCTCAGTTAATCATAATATTATTTTCAATCATATAAAGTAAAACTATTTCTCCATCTGGCATATCATCTCAACTAATCATAATTTTTTTTATTTAATCTCTCCATTCATTTTTTTCTTCTCAGTTAATTATAACATTTTTCTAATTATTTACTACCATTTTTTTAATTAACGTAAAAATAAAAATACTGTGCTGGCGTGTTGACCTTCATTTTCTGTGAACCTCTGGATGCAGAAACATTTATTCAGTTTAAGGTTACCCATGCCATGCCAGAGCGAGTGCGATCTGTGCACGCCGTGACCGCCAATCAGCATAGACCAAGACACCCTTTTCCTTGCACGGCTGCACCTGTAGTTTGCTCCGGTCGCCCACTGAACCAAACCAAACCATGCCAAGCCAACCTGTACCTTCCTCGTCACAAGCCGCTTACAAATACTCGCGTTCAAAACCACCATTTCCCACCACAAACACCTCCATCACCACCACCAACCAACGCACACAACTCCAATGTGTACGAGGAAACTAGAGGAGATCAGCGGCGAGTGGCCGCCGGCATTGCCGGCCTCCACGGCGTCGTCCTCGGCGGCGACGTCGGGCGGCGCCGGCCAGCTGTGCCGCCGCTCTCCGCCCAAGCGCCCCGCGGGGCGGACCAAGTTCCACGAGACCCGCCACCCGGTGTTCCGCGGCGTGCGACGCCGCGGCCGCGCGGGGCGGTGGGTGTGCGAGGTCCGCGTGCCGGGGCGGCGCGGCTGCAGGCTCTGGCTCGGCACGTTCGACGGCGCCGACACCGCCGCGCGCGCGCACGACGCCGCCATGCTCGCGCTCCGCGGCCGCGCCGCGTGCCTCAACTTCGCCGACTCCGCCTGGCTGCTCTCCGTGCCGCCCCCGGCGACCCTCCGCAGCGCCGGCGACGTCCAGCGCGCCGTTGCGCGGGCGCTGGAGGACTTCGAGCAGCGGGAGTCGTCGTCGTCGTCTGTGTTTCCACTCGCCATCGACGTCGTCGCCGAGGACGCCATGTCCGCCACGTCCGAGCCGTCCGCCACGAGCGACGACGACGCCGTCACCAGCAGCAGCAGCAGGAGCGACGCCGACGAGGAGGAGGCCTCGCCGTTCGAGCTGGACGTGGTGAGTGACATGGGCTGGAGCCTGTACTACGCGAGCTTAGCGGAGGGCCTCCTCATTGAGCCGCCTGCCTCCGGCGCATCGTCCGACGATGACAACGACGACGTCGACGCAGGCGACATCGCTGACGTGTCTCTGTGGAGCTACTAGCATTGAAGCAGACACGCGTCATGCTCTTGAACATAAACATAGTGACCTTTTAATTTAACAGCAGCTGAGCATGTATGGCCTTGTATATAGTTTTTTTGCTGATGGCTGTACATTTTTCCTTCCTCTGGAATCTTTGATTCCTTAGGTATGGTTTCTTCATTCCGGCATGTTTTGGATGATTGAGGGAGAAATAAAAAAAAATCGTGCATAATCAAAGACTAGGGAAGAACAGAATATTGCAAATGAATATTGTTTATGTGTCGCTACGTTTCATTAATAGTGTAGAAAGCCAAATTTGACGTTTTACCCCAAAACTGCTCAAATTAACCACCGGTTTCAACTCAAACCCTTGATTTTTTTCAACTCAAATCCCAAGTCCTTGAAATCAGGGGGTGGTTCCAGGGTTCCATATTTCAGGCTGAAAGAGTGAAAGGCATTATTTTGGCTAGAATAATATCTTTTTCAGTTAAGAAAATGCTGATCAAATTCAACTTTGTTGTTCAAAAGTTTATGAAATTTTAATTCTATCAGCTCCCCTCGAAATGTTTTTGATTTAAGTAATATCCCTGGATAGTTCCAACGACATAAAAGGTAAGAACATAAATTTTTTATTTGAAATTTAAAACTAATTATTTTGACCGAATGCCAGCATGAACAGTAACCGGAGGTATCGATGAAAATGGCTGTGATGAACGGTCAAGATTGTCTTGGATCCGTCTGGTGCAAGGGCCTGAATGTTCACTCCACCACGCACGCGCACCCAAATACTCTTCCGCTTGGGTTGATTAGTTCCTAATTAACGATATCAAACCAAGACGTCATTTCGTAAGAAATCGATGGACTTCGATTACAGCTAATACACGTGTACTATTAGTCTTCATCCTGATCAATAATGCTAAACAATTAGTAGTACAAGGTACACGGACTGAATTCGCCGGCTACTCGCAATGATACTGCAACTTGCCTCGTACGGTAGTAATAATAATTCTGAAAATTACAGTAGAATAAGGTGATGTGTAAAACTGATGAAAATAAAGATTAAGTTGACACACGTAATAAAAAACCATTAGTATATAATTAATTAAATTTTAATTATTACAAACTTAATAAATGAATATATTCCATACTTTAAAGCAATTTTTATATTAAAAGTTTTTACACGGAACGTACCATTTAATAATTTAAAAAACGTATCGATGAAAACCGAGGTAAACTCTAAATTTCAATCAGAAAAAAACCAGGCCTAAATAGAATACTCTCCTTTGTCCGTACACCGGTGGACGCATCTATTCCATCCAGAAGAGGCAAAAACAGCAGCGGCGGTAGCAGCAGCAGCAGAAACGCCCGCCCATGGTTAATGATGTGCCCAATACCAGAAATGGCAACCAGCCTCGGATTTTTTTTTTCCCTTTCATGTCATTGCAGGCTGACACGAGAGGTTTGCATCCATTTGACTTGTTGTTAGATATGGTAAACAAAACAAAAGCCATGCTTTGCCTTGCCTTGCTCTGGAAACCGAGGAAAACCAAACCAACAGATTTTGGCCGCGCACTGGATACGGCTAATTAAGCAATTCGATCCCCTTTGTCGCCACATGCGTGTCAGCTCCAGGTTTGTACACTGCTCTGAAATTTTCTTTCCCTCGAAGATATAGTCATGTGGTATGTGTTGTGTTGCTGCTATATATAATCATCATGACGTCCGTCATGATGCCGCAATCACGCAATCGCCGCCTGGATTTCTCCTCTTCTCTTCGACTCTTCCTCCCGTTTAATTGTTTGTTAAAAGGGCTCCAAAATCCCACCATTTTTCCCGCGTCGCAGCCACCACCATATACAATACGCAGGCCATACCTATAAATACAAGCTTCCCCCGTCGCCGCCGCCGCTGCCAACTCGAACCAACTGCTCGAGACGTCGCGCGCGCGACGCCATGGAGAAGAACACCACCGCCACCGGGGAATTGATCATGAGCTCCTCCGCGACGGCGACGGCGGCGGGGCCGTCGTCGCCGAAGCGGCCGGCGGGGAGGACCAAGTTCCAGGAGACGAGGCACCCGGTGTTCCGCGGCGTGCGGCGGCGGGGGCGCGCGGGGAGGTGGGTGTGCGAGGTGCGCGTCCCGGGCAGCCGCGGCGACCGCCTGTGGGTCGGCACGTTTGACACCGCCGAGGAGGCCGCGCGCGCGCACGACGCCGCCATGCTCGCCCTGTGCGGGCCCTCCGCCAGCCTCAACTTCGCCGACTCCGCCTGGCTGCTCCACGTCCCGCGCGCCGCCCCCGTCGTCTCCGGCCACCAGCTGCCCGACGTGCAGCGCGCCGCCAGCGAGGCCGTCGCCGAGTTCCAGCGCCGGGGGAGTACTCCCGCTGCCACCTCCGCCGCCGCTGCATCGACCGCTCCTCCGTTGGCGCCTGTCCTGACAGCCAACAATGCCTCTCCGTCCTCCTCGTCGGCGACTCCTGCGGCGGCGGCGGCGTTGGACAACGGCATGCTCCACGGCGACATGTTCGGTGGCATGCGCGCCGATCTGTACTACGCGAGCTTGGCGCAGGGGCTGCTCATCGAGCCGCCGCCGCCGACCGCCGTGGAGGGCTGCGACGACGAAGGAAGCGGCGGCGCTGAAATGGAGCTGTGGAGCTAGCACCAAATCAAACAATGCGGAATTCATCTTTTGTTTCTTCACTAGCATCGCATGTTGGATGTCACTGTCGAAGAACATCAGTACGTACTAGCAGAATAGGAGGTCGTTGTGCCTGCGAAAAATTCGCAAACGAAGATTTGTATGCATTTCATTTTGCATGGTTACAAATTCTTACCATTACCCCTTTGCTCGATTACATTATACTACAGATGAATCTGATGATCGTTCTTAATTGATGAACATAATTGTCAAACAACACTTTGCGCGATAAATCCAGGATAACACACCAAAACTTTACCTTTTTTTAAGCAGGTTTTACTGCAGTCAACTAGTATGACCATCACAACAAAGCAGCCACACAAGTAAAGATGGCGACGTGATCATCCAAAGTCAAACACTTGCACTGTAATTGTGGCTACAATTAGAGATACAGAGAGATGTTAGTAACAGTAATTGTACTCACAGAGCTATAATAATTTATTGAACTCAGCTTGCGATCTCCCATCAGACGGGGACTGATGATGGTACGTCTGCCTTGGGAGGCTGGAGGTCGGCATTGCGACCAGAGAAGAAGATGACGTGGACGCCTGCGGATTCATTCGATCAGCTAGCGGATCAGGTAAACGCTAGTGATCAAAGCTGCAGACGGCAGCCTCGACATCAGCCAATTTTGCTCCTACGACTCGATCGGCCCCCCCTTTTTTTTAATGTATGTATGTCGAGGACATGATGAACAATTCAACGACGATTAGTGTCGTCACAAGTCACTACAAAGCAGACGACTGTTGTTTTGAAAACAAGAACGGCTGCGGCTGTAATTCGTCCTCGTGTTCATTCCCCTGGCCGGCCATCACCATAAATATTTGCTCATTTAATCTGCAAAGATAATCTCTGACGGATTTGGTAATATATCAACAGTAGTAGAAGGAGGAGTAGTAGATGGCATCGTTCTCTTAGGCCCTAAGTCACACGGCAAGAGCGTTTGCTCCATCTGATCGCCACGAGAAAAGGCGATCGTTGTCGTGTCCCGCCGCCGAGGAAACGTGGTTGTTCCGCGTTGGAGTTGGGCGTCGGCATATGGCCACCGCGCGCGCACCAGCAGCAAGTTGCTCGTGTCGGACTAACCACCGTTTTATGGGCTTGCAGCAATGAAGGCGTTCGACCTGGCATACTACTAACCTGGTTCTCTTTCGGCCCAACTATTACCTAGCTCTGCTCAGCCCAATAGCCCATCGCTGCATTCGACGTGACAACAATAACAAGCATCGAATGAATTGAAGCACAAAATGCACGCTCTGTGTTCGGCAGTGCTGGTTCACATCCTCCCCTCCCTTATTTTCTACACGTACACTAAATAGTATTTTTTTAAAAAAATTCTATAATAAAGTTACTTTAAAAAATCATACTAATACTTATTTAAAATTTTTTAATTAATATTTAATTAATGGTACGTTAATTCATCGCTCCGTTTTCCATCACTCACCCGATAATACAGCCTAGATTAGTCCACGACATAGCGCTGCCGCCTTTTATTCAGGTAGAGGCACACACGGCAACCAGCAAAGCAAGCACACATGTTTGTATTCTAGAGGTTGAACATGACCTTGATGGCGTCGCGGCCACGGGCGCTGACCTCGAACGCCTCCTCCACGTCCTTCTGCGAGAACCCGAATCGGTGAGTGATCAGCGGCTTCACGTCGATCTTGCCGCTGCGGAGGAACTCGATGCAGAGCGGCCACGTGTCCTTGTACCGGAATATTCCCACCACGTCAACCTCCCTGATCGCCGCCGACGTCAGCGGCACCGTCATCTCGTTGTGCCCCATCCCGACGAGGCACACCTTCCCGCCGCCGCGCGTCGCCTCCAGCGCCGTCGCCATCGTCTTGCTGAACCCGGCGCAGTCCAGGCTCACGTCGATGTCGCCGCCCATCGCCGCCTTGATCCTCTCCACTTCCTCCCCGACGTCCTCCGCCCGCGTCGACACCTTCACGGCGGCGTCCGCGCCGAGGGATCTCGCAACCGACAGGCGGTGTTCGTCCACGTCCACGATCACGACGCGCGGCGCGCCGAACGCGCGCGCCGCCAGCAGCGTGACAAGACCGATCGGGCCGGCGCCCATGATGAGGACGCCCTTCTCCGGCCCGACGTCGGCGCGGCGGCACGCGTGCACGCCCACGCTCAGTGGCTCGCACATGGCGCCTTCCTCCAGGCTCACGTTCTCCGGCAGCTTGAAGCACAGGTCACCAGGGTGCACGATCTGAGTACAAGATCATACGACATTGATCAGAATCGCCTCATCTTCGAGAGAGAAATCGAGCATATATTGTGAGATGAATTGCTTGTTTGCTTGCCTGGTTGGCCAGTGACCCGTGGACGGGTGGGGTGGCGAAGAACTTCATGTCCTCGCAGAGGTTGTAGCGGCCACCCTTGCAGTGCCTGCAGCGCCAGCAGCTGATGCCGGGCTCAAGCGCCACGCGGTCGCCGACGGCGAGGTGCTTCACGCCGCTGCCGACCTCCTCTATCACGCCGGCGCACTCGTGCCCGATCACCATCGGCTCCTTCACCACGAAATGCGCAATGCGCATCTCCTGCACGCACTCAAACAACATATGTATACACGCCACATTTTAGCTCACCAAAAAAAAGTTTTTTTCTCCTTTCATTCTTTCTGTGAGCGATGATGATGATGAACAACAGTAAGATCACCCTGAGGTAGTGCACGTCGCTGCCGCAGATTCCCACTGCCTTCATCCGGACACGGACATCATAAGGCCCTGAAAAATGGTCATTAATCTCAGTGTTGTTGCATCCAACATTTTTCAGGAACAACATTTCACCGAATTCACCCCACATTGTAGACATGTACAGTAGCTGAATGCAAATGCTTGACGCTTGTAAAGAAACAAGACATCACAAAACCATAGACAAAATTCATGAGCTGATCGAGCTTTTGAGACTCAGGCATAGCATTGCTAGTCAAGTAGTATGTGTCCACGTAAGAGGGGAAGAACAAACCATGAAACAGATTAGCATTTCAGAAATAGGGAAGGGAAATTTATTCTTTCTAGCTGCCAAATCCTTAGTTTTGTACTAGTAGCGATCATCTTACGGATAATTGGAAACGTGCTACCACTACTCAACATGCCTTACATTATCCCAGACAGGATAATATAAAAAAATTAGGGAATAGTCAGAACTACCTAGATAATTGGACAGGAAAATAAACTACCACAAGAATTGATAAAGCTCTCAGTAAAAATGATTGGATAAGAAAGTACTACTAATACTCCCAGGTGATTTCTGAACTGAGTTACTGCTACACCAAGATTTCTGAACTATTCCCAGCGAATCAATTGGCATAAACAACCGGCCAATTTTTCTTTTCCTTGATGAAATAAAACAGAGCAACAACAAGAGAGTAGCACTCCCATCACAGAGCAAGTGAATTTGTTTATCAAAGAACAAACAAGGTCAGGGACAGGGAGGATTGCACACGAACCAACTGGAGGAAGCTTGAAGGGCATGATCTTGAGGGTGTTCTTCGCCACCAGCCACGCCGCCATGTTCTCCTCCTCACCGGCTCCGGCCACCGCCGCCGCCGCCTCGGCTCCTTTCCCTCCCTTCCCCATCTTCCCCTTCTTCACTCGCTCGCTCACTCACCCACTCAAAAGTCACAGTATTCGCAGAGCAGCTGGTGATGAGTGATGTGACGATTAAATAGGGAGAAATGGCACAGATGCGTCTATTTTTAGCGGAAGAGACCAAAGAGTACACGGCCTACGCTGCAATGCTTATCGCCATACGTGACAGACACGATGCCTTTGCAAGTTGAGGACGCAGGAAAACGACAGTGTCACGGCGATGGCTGCGTCAGATTTTTTTTTTGGCCCAGCTCGCTCGCTTCATGGTCCTGCTCACGTAATTATTTTTGCATTCATTCCAAGAAGGAGAGAAGGAAAAATCAGTGGGAGGTTTTAGCAGGAGCCAAGCAAAGTGTGTGATCACAAGAGCAAAGCACTGAGCTTTACAGTGGATTAGACAACAGCATTTGGTTCTTTCAGGAAAAAGAGGTAACAAACATTTCGTACCTGCTTCGTGTGATCCTGGACGCGTCACGAAATGGGAAGAGATTGTTTAAAATCTGGGCATCAAATCCACGAATCCGTCCTGTTTGGACCCACGGTTTTTATTGCGTCGCGTCCACAATCAGACGGCGACCTGTGACGACGAGATATGACGATGAATCAAAGGCACCATGTGATCAGTGTGTCCTACCTAAAGTCCTAGTAAATTAGAACTACAGCTCTAAAAAAAGAAAAGTTAAATCCTAAACCACAGACGAACTGATCGAAAGGCCCAATCAAATTGGGCCGTTTCGGCGAGTTTGGGCCAGGGTGCAGCAGTCTGAAATCGTCAGTGTTTGCTACTAACGGCGACATAGACGGCCCAATGAATAGACAGTGATAGAAGATTAAAATAACTCGAATAGACGACAAATGAACATTGCCCACCGAAAAAAACAATATGTAGTATATGATTGGGTTATTATTGTGACATTAAAAAATCGAGGTTGATTAGACAAGAAAGGCACGTTTGAGGTAGTATGACCGATCAAGCACGGCATTACTAGTATATTATATAGAGCTGAAATTCTGGATGCTGGAGCATATGTAAAGTTAGTAACTTGTCGGTTGCATCAGAGAGCAGCGACAGGTATAGCGTGACCTGGTATGGACGTCATTAGCTTATCATGGTGTACGGGCCCAATGTTAATCGCGTCGTCTGTTCAAGTGTAACATTATGCAGTACTAGTACTGTTTAAGCATAATAATAACTGATTAATTAAGGCAAGATGTACGTATGTACGTGTAGGAAAGGATAGTGCAGGGGAGAGCTAGCCCACATGGTTGATGATGACTTGAAACAGGATTATATATACTACATTTATACTATGGGCAGCTGAAAATTAGCCGATGCATCGCCGTCAGAAAATATGGTGAGATTTGATCAGTTGATTATTTCAGTGGACACGGTAAAAATTAAAAGGGGAAGAAATTAACTCAACGCCGACATCCATCCGATGTCATGACTGAGTATGACCAGCAAAGGCTACTTTCACCTGTGTCGGTACAAAATCCAGTCGAAATATACAATTACCGGTCGCCTTTTCACATACTTGATCGCCGCAGTAAACATCGATCGATCGAGACGACTCCACTTTAGCCATTGGAGAAGCACGGAGCCCACACGCTTGCGTTGATTGGGGGGAAGGAAAACCGCGTCGATTCGAGTTGGAAACGAGCTAGGGATATTCTCGATCGTCGGCGAGCGGCGGCAGCATCAGCTAGCATGGAGGAATTCCGGCCGGCATCGCGGTCCCCCGTACGTCTACGTCGTTGAACCGGTCGCGGCGGTCGCGGGGTCGGCGTGGTGCGGTGCTTTTCTACTCTCTCCGTCCCATTTCATAAATAGTAGTAGGTTTTTATCTTCAACCTTATATTGTTTATCTTATTTAAAAAATTTATAAATAAATTATTCATGTTTTATCATCTAATAATAATAAAAATATCGATCATAATTATTTTAAATAAGATAAATAGTTAAACGTTAGAAAAAAAATATAAAACTGTGTTCTTTGTAGACGGAGGTAGTAGTCCTCTTCTCGACTATTGTTCTGGCTTTCCGCCACGAGGACTGGCTAAACTCCATCACTGTCCCACATGGTAAATCCCTATTCGAGCTCCTCTCCTGAGATGACACAAATTCTAGTTTCACGTCTAAATTTTTCAGTATATCTTTTATATCTATGATCGGTATTATATATGATCTTATAGTAATATAGAAACTGAAAACATATCATATCTAAACAAGTTTCACATGTATATTCCATACACATCAAGTAATATAAATACCTAAAAATTTCTAGAAACAAACTGTGTATATACTTTAGTAGAATTACACGTATGTTCCGGTCTTAACCTCAAATTCATTATATTTTGGACGTAAAAAAAATTGTGACAGTTTTTAAGGTTGTAAGTCTCTTAGAATTTATCTTCTCTCTATATATAAATGATGAATTTATAGATAGGCCTTTACACGTAGATATAATATTATTGAGAGTACATATACATTTTTCTCTAGATTTTTTGTGATATTTGTTAGTTGGTGTGCATGATGTGTACACATGAAGACTTGTGTGCATAAAATATGTTTCCATTAAAGTTAATATTGAAAAATTATGATAAAGAAAAACCTTAAAATTAAATTTCAAAATTTAAATTTTGATTGCGCTGATAAGCCGACCAACAAACAACGGAATTGTACGTATTTATACACGATACCAAACGTTGGCCAACCCTTACCTTAGGATCCATTGTCATGGCCTCGTGGATGTCATGGTGCAGCCACAATTGTTGGATGACAAAAACAGGGACTTAAAATAAGAGATTATCTATATCACATTTGAAAATTAAGATCACCAACTCTACTTTTTAGACGGCCCAGATCTCTTTGAGATTTATGCAGCTTCGTGCCTCCACCTTATCCCCTCCCTCTCCTCGCTCAAATTGACATGTTCATAGCCATCCTCTGTTCCTCGCACGACGCTGGTGAGTCCTCCTCTTCCCCTCCCCATCTCCAGTGGCTCTCTCGCCACCGGAGATGTAACCGCCGCTCTCGTCTCCTAACCTCTCTCGTTCCCTCACCTCTATCCACCGCTCATATCCATCACCCATCGCCAATTTGATCATTGCTATGGATCATAACCGTCTCATTAAGCCCAAGAAAACTTCCCACTTCCCCTTCAAACCCAATCCCAACCTCGAACTCTGATTCATAGGTTCTCAACATCGAAGAAGACGAGGAGCACTCTAGAGTTAAAGGAGAAGGTTCCGAGTAAATTTTGACGTGGATACAATGATCCTATTCTCTTTTTTTCAAAAAAAAACCCCAAACTTTTTAGCATTTTCATTTTAAAAAATAGGGTCAATGAGCACGCGAGTTGAAGCGAGAAAGGCTGGTCAAACACAAACACCACTACATCACTCTGACTGCCCGGCACACGGCGCTTTCAGTCACCAGGTCCGTCACTCCTACTCCACACTCGTTTCCAACCATCCTTCCACCGATGAGGAGGAGTCCTTTTGCCACCATCACTCGCTCATCTCGCATGGCACTAGCACTGTGCTAATGCGATGAGTACATCAATCAAAACGCAGCAGCAAGCAGTGGCCGTCTTGTCTTGTGGCATCTGTTTGGCCTTCGATTCCGTAATGGCGTCGTCACCTTGCAATTGCAAGTTTGCAGCATTTCCCCGGTGTTGAAATGGTCAGAGCAATTGCAAGTTTGCAACCTACGGCCCCCCAAAGTTGGGGTTGCCATCCGACGTGAGGTCCCCCATCCTACTACCTCCCTGCCTTGGAGCCTCCCACGTTGCTGTCAACTATTTACTCTGAATAATTGTGTCCTCTTTCTTTTTTTGTCTGAATCTATTTGTTCATGGGTAAGTAGTGAATCGGTTGCGATCACAGAAAGACCTAGAGGTGATACGGAAGTTTACCAACATCGGGTAAGATTGCGTCCATGTCTAAAATAACAACGTTATTAGGGTGTGTTCGAGAAGGCAACTTCCCTATTCTTTTCTGTCACACAGAGAACAAGAATAATCGTTAGCATATGATTAATTAAATATTAACTATTATAAACTCAAAAAACAGATTTATTTGATTTTGAGAAAAACTTGTATATAAAGTTTTTTTTACATAAAATCGTATAGTTTAGTAATTTAGAAAGCGTGCTAATAAAAAAGGAAAAAGTTATCAATCGAGTTATAGACTGAGTCGAAATTTCATTATGGAGTTCACATACAAAAACACTCAATAATATTTCCTCCGTTTCATATTACAAGTCGTTTGATTTTTTTTCCTAGTTAAATTTCTTTTAAATTTGACCAAGCTTATAGAAAAATATATTAGTATTTTCAACCCAAACCAAACATATTATTAAAATATATTTAATGTTAGATTAAATGAAACTAATTTCATATTTTAGATGTTGCTAATTTTTTTTCTATAGAGTTGATCAAACTTAATAATAAAGTAACAACTTATAATATATAATTATATATAGTAGGAGAGTAGAAATTGGGCCGGTCAGCGCCGGCAGCGCAAATAGGGGAGCCAAATGGAGTACAAGACAAGGCGTGAATGCTGGGGAAGACGAGCAACTTGTTTTGGTTTCTGACCAAATTAAGAGAATATCTGGAGGTTGGGGGCTTTCACACCTAATCAAAAACATGTTCTTTTCTACACCTTTTTAATCGAAAAAAAAACTGCTTTTCCTATAAATAAGAAAAACCCTATCCTGTTCCTGTATGATCATCTTGTCAGTCAGCAGGATGCCATTGACTGGATAGTATAACCAGATGGATGATGCATATCAGCATATGCATCACCTTCAATCCTCTGCTTGGTATGTTGCTGTCACTCTCTGTGAGCCTGTGGGCTACTGAATGAAAAAGAAAAAAACAAGCCTTTTTCCCAGCAGCAGTAGAGCCACTGACGCGCACATCGATCCATCGATCGATCGCTACTCCACCAAAGAGCTGAGCAAGAAAGCTAGCCGGAGAAGAAAACCAGGAGGCAGCGGCGACGGCGGCCGGTCGGCCGGCCACGAGGGAAAAAGCAGTCGCATGCGGCCACTCGGCGGCCATCTGGTCGCTCTCGTCGTGACAGCAGCAGCATCAACTGCACCTCGAGGATTGACGAGACAACCCTATCCATGAGGCAACCATGCTCTTGCTCATCAACAAGTACTTGTCCCGGAGCAAGAACCCGGCAGCCGGCGACGACAAGGCGATGCCGCCGCCGGCGAACGGAGCGGAGCGTGAGTACATGTGCATCCCCGGCTGCGTACCGGTGCGCGTCAAGAGGGGGACGACGGTTAGTAGTACCACGACGACGACCACCACCACGGCGAGGACGTCGCGGCACAATTTCGTCAAGTCGGCGGCGTCGGGGCTGTTCCCCGGCGCGCAGTTCACCAACCACGAGTCCCTCCCGGCGATGGAGGAGGCGTACGCCGAGTTCGTCGCCGCGTTCCCGCAGTACGCCGGGGTCGCCCAGGCCGACGCCATCAGGGACGGCGAGTACCAGCACCTCGACCGCCACGTGTGCCTCGACTACACCGGCATCAACCTCTTCTCCCACGCGCAGATGAACTCGTCGGTGCCGTCCACGTCGGTCACGCCGCCGGCGTCGTCGGGCGCGGCGTGGCAGCCGCCGTTCTTTGACATCGCGTACAAGTCCACGAGCCTGCGGTCGCAGGTGCAATGCGGGGACGACGTCGCGGCGTCCGCGGCGGGCGGAGGCGGGATCGGCGGCGCCGTGACGAGGCGCGTCATGGCGTCGCTCAACATCCCCGACGACGAGTACGCCATGGTGTGCACGGCGAACCGGACCACCGCGTTCCGGCTGCTGGCGGAGTCCTACTCCTTCCAGCAGCACGGCAAACGGCTGCTCACCGTGTACGACTACGAGAGCGAGGCGGCGGGTGCCATGGCCGAGAGCGCGCGCCGCCGCGGCGCGGAGGTGATGTCGGCGACGTTCGCGTGGCCGGGCATGCGCGTGCACGCCGCCGACCTCCGCAAGAAGCTGCTCCGCGGGAGGCGACGCGGCGGCGGACACCGGAGGGGGCTCTTCGTGTTCCCTCTGATGTCGCGGGTGACCGGGGCGAGGTACCCGTACCTGTGGATGAGCGCGGCACACGAGCAGGGGTGGCACGTCGCGCTCGACGCGTGCGCGCTGGGCACCAAGGACCTCGACACGCTGGGCCTCTCCCTCCTCCGCCCGGACTTCATCGTCTGCAACTTCTTCAAGGTGTTCGGCGAGAACCCCTCCGGCTTCGCTGGCCTATTCGTCAAGAAGTCCAGCCTCGCGGCGCTGGAGCGCTCCGTCATCGCGCGCAGCATCGGCATCGTCAGCATCGTCCCGGCACGCCGCTGGTCGCTCCACGACGGCTACTCCACCGAGCTCGACCACTCTCGCAGCTTCACCGCGCTCGCCGACCCGACCGCGGCGGAGGCGGAAGACCTCGACACCACAAGCTCCTTCTCCGGCCCACTCAGCGGCACCCTCATCGCGCTTACTCTCAAGAACGTACCGGAGATGGACGTCGCCGAGGAGAACGGCCACTCGCCGGAGATTCGTGAGGCCGATTCGCCACCACCACCAGTGGAAGAAGAGAAGGGGGGAATGGAGGTGGAGTGCAGGGGGCTGGACCACGCGGACGCGCTGGGGCTGATCGCCATTGGCAACCGGCTGCGATGCATCAGCAACTGGTTGGTGGTGGCGATGCAGAAGCTGCGGCACCCGCAGTCGGAGCACGGGAAGCCGCTGGTGCGCGTGTACGGACCACGGGTGAAGTTCGAGAGGGGGCCATCGCTGGCGTTCAACGTGTACGACTGGAAGGGGGAGAAGGTGGCGCCGCCGCTGGTGCAGAAGCTCGCCGACCGCCACAACATCTCCCTCACCTGCGGCTTCCTCCGCCACATCTGCTTCTCTGACAAGTACGAGGCCGACAGGGCCGCCGTCCTCGAGCACATGAGCGCCGCCGTCGCCGCCGACGGTGGTGGCAAGAGGAAGGACGCCGGCGGCGGCGAGATGGGGATCTACGTGGTGAACGCGTCGCTGGGGTTCTTGAGCAACTTCGAGGACGCGTACAGGTTGTGGGCGTTCGTGGCCAAGTTCTTGGACGCCGACTTCGTGGAGAAGGAGAGGTGGAGGTACACCGCGCTCAACCAGAAGACGGTGGAGGTGTAGCCGACGAAGACGATGAATCCACCATGTCCATCCAGCTTCAGCTTTAGCTGCCACCATTGATACAGATCACTTCACTGTCACCGTTCACCATTCTTTTGGGGTCAGCTCGATCGGCTGTGCCGTCGCCTGTGCAGAGCTGCTCCGTCGTCCATTCTTTGTGTGATGAGAGAGGCTTTAGTGTTCATGATACTATCTGTAAACTGTAGTTTCTGCTTCCTTAGAAAAAAGATGTGCCTATTACATGTTCGCTATACTGAAATCATGTGGTTGCGATCTCCAGGATGTGTTCTGCATCATGTTTCAGAGTACAGAAAAAAAGTTACAGCTATTTTCTTTTAGGGGGCTGCAATACAACGGAATCCACTTTGAATGGAATGATACCGATTAGATATCAGATCCTGATACCTCTGATTTATCATGTCCTGATACCTAACCTGTATTAGGTAATACCTATCAGGTATCAGACGATTCCTACCACGTATCACGTGATACTTGCGAGGTATCAGATAATACCTATCAGGTATTAGGCGATTCCTACCACGTATCATGTGATACTTGCGAGATATCAAGTGATTCCTATAGGTATCGACTAACACCGATCGGTGCCAAGTCGATACCCATCGGTATCAGGCCTGGTACCCCACAGGAATCAGTCAGGTACCAACTGATATCTTATTAGAACTGATCGATACCCATCGAGTATAATATTTGAGCTTAGAACGGGAGAGAAGAAGAGATTGAAATGGTTACTAGATAGCTTCAGCGATGACGACTCTCCCCGTACTCACTCGACACGACGACGACGACTCTTCCCGTCCTCACTCGGCGCAGCGGCGCTTCCCATCCTCCCTTTGCTAGATCCGGTGATGGACGATGGCGTCGACGATGATGACCACCTTTGTGTGTGGCCATGGTGACCCAGGGGAAAGCAGCCACTGCTACTGTCCCCAACCACGCAGCCCGTCACCGAGAGCCCCTAGCACCACCGGTCCCATCCGTTGCCGCCGGTACAACGCCACATGCTCTATCAGCCTCCGTCATCGTTGCCACCGTAGGGGATTGAGTTCAGGGGAGAAGGATCTAGTTGTCCTCACTTAGCGCGGCAATGACGGCAGCTCTATCCGGTGATGACGACAGTGATGGCAGCGACCACCTTCACGCGCGGCCATGCCGACCCACGGAAGAAGCAGCCACCGCTACTATCACCAACCACACAGCCCGTCATCAAGAGCTTCGCCAACCATGCCCCACGCCGGATCTCGTCGCCGGTGATCGTGTCCTCTCGCTGAGCAGGTCCTCTTCCGTCGGCTCGCGCTGGAGGTCCTTACCGGTGGCCACCTCCTCCTCGTTGTTCTCGCTCCTCCTTGTATAGGCAAGAGGGCAAGAGGATCCCGTAGGGACGGGATCCTGGTATAGTTATTAAGACCGAACTGACGATCGAACCGGGAAAAATCGGAACCAGAGCCTCCGCTGGTCTGGTCCGGATAAAAGACCATTGTGCAATTGACTCGCTTGAAACTGGATGGACCGCCCGGGTTTTCTTAAAAACCGGCTAGCGGTTGAGGTGGGAATCAAACCCAGAAGCTCACGCAAGATAGCCACACACCTTACCACCAGGCTAAGCTTGCTATTGTGTTAGATAGGAATTAGTAGTATATATAGACTCTGTTAAACCGTTTTAGACCGGGGGTTCAACCAGTCAGACCAATAAACCATTGAACCAAGGGCTTTGCCGATTCAATTACCGGTCCGATCTCAATAACTATACCCGGTATGTAGCATTCCCGTTCTTTTATCAAAGGAGAAACGAAATAATACAAGTGCTCAATTCTCAAGACTTAACTGATTTTTTTAGATAAGATAAAAATTACATCTTCAGCGTCTGCATCATAAGCTGCACACAGCCAACAGTTTTGCAGGACATTACTGATGAGAACAATAAAGCATTAGGCGGGAATTAGCTAGTACGAGCAACGAAGCAATAATGCTAGAGGAAACAAGGATACTAGGACCTAGTACTACTACACAAAGGTTTATTGTTCAGCACTTCAGCTTAATGTAAAAACAAGCTGAGGGACACGAGGGGAACAATGGATTATTGGAAGATATCTAGACCGAGCATTCTAAGAATAAATACATCAAACTGAACAACAAGATGGCTAATAATGCGCGTGAGCTCACAGCATTTTTGGCACCCAATCAGTGACCATTTGCTATGCCGTTGCAGCCCTCGATTTTTCCCTCAGCGGCTTTCTTGTCATAGAACCTCCTGTACATCGAATCAACTTTTGTGAGATAGAATGTTCCTGATGGCAACAAGCTGGTATCTTTGCTTGTTTCGAAATCTTTTGCTCCATAGCGGTGCTCCATCAGCTTCAATGTCTCGATAAACTTCTCAGGTGAGGTCTATTATAACATGTAACGGAACAAGTTAGCTTGCTGTAGAGAAATTACACTAAGGAATGGACTATTCAGAAATGACTACAGGGGAGCATTTCACAATTGGCAACTTAGCAAGCAACACATAATCTCATGGAAACTACAGTTGCAACAAATCGACTGGTGATATGTAGCCATCCTTAACAAAGGCAATTTTAAAAATGCTTGAAAAAATTAATACCCCCCCCCCCCCCCCCCCAATTTTCTTTGAGGTAAACCCATCCACTACTGACCGCCCTTGCCCTTTCTTTCCCTGGTACAGGTTTGGTGATACAATATATTTGCATAATTGCATTTGACCAGTTAAATTTGACCAATTCCTTCCATCAAACAGCAACGTGGCCATAATGGAAATAAACTCCAAAACCATGTCCGATCATACCGCGTGTATGCGAAAAATGTACATCATGATATGCTTTACTGCATGGTCATATAATAGTTTCTATCTGCAAGTCCACATTAGCAGACTGGCTGGGGATTGTGAGAATGGAAGACCATACCACATGTCTTGACTCAAGCTTTGTCGTCACATCAAGCACAGAAGCAATGTTCATTAAGCTAAAGGGATGTTGACCATCATGTAGTCTCAACGAAAACATAGTGGATGTCAATCCACTCCCATAAGAAAACATGAGAATTCGCTGGCCATCCTATAAAAGAAACATAATTTAGCTATGAGGAATGATCAAAGATGACGAGGCATGCCATAAATAGTAAATACATTAAGCTCACCAGACTGTCATGCTTGTTGTAGATCACAGATGCCAATGCAGCATAAAGAGATGCAGTGTACATATTACCGATCTGTTTTGGAAGCAGAGTTGATGGTTGAACTTTGATGTCATACAGATGCTTTGCAACTTGTTGAGAGGCCTGAAAGTTTGGTAGAATGGAGTTAATGTTTACATCAATCAAGGCATCAAGCATTTCAAGAAGTAACATCCAACAAATAAGAATGGACCTTTTCCAAGTCACGACTTTGGTAGCTTTCTTCGCTAGTCAAATTTGCAAAAGGCTGCAGCTTCTCTTTAGCATCATTATCAACCGTGCTAATGTTCAAGAAAAGAAAAGAGACGAGAAACATCAAGTGGGGGACACGGCATGTCAAATAAAAAAATGATTTTGTACCACCCAAAAAAGGAGGAAATCTCCTCAAGAGCGACAGAACATTATTTGATATGTAGATGAAAAGACTAAATCGTAAGGAGTAACAGAAAGAGCCATGGCATGGATATTACAGACCTGCAATTACGCATGAAATCATTGAAGTAAAGTCGGGCGAAACTCTTTTGTACAAGCTGTCATAAGCCATAATGCAAGAAAAAAAAAACAGTTAGCATTCTCTGAGAGTTGAGAGGACAGGATGGCCAAATCTAAACCGCAGTCAGCAAAACACTTCGTCTTGGAGAGGAGTTCAGTCATCATACCTTGTTATATGGAGAATGGAAGACGCAGTATTCTGCATCAGAAATCGAGAATTGTTCTCCCACTATTTTTTCATACCTATCGTTATCGTAGTACACATTGTTATTGCTTGAGAAGGTCAGTATCTTAATGTAGTACGATTCAGGGGATAATGGCAGTAGACTCACTTGGAACAATATTGCCTATAGCACGAATCGAGAGCCATCAGATAGCATGTCTGAGAAAGTTTTCCATCTACAACCTACAGTATGTCCAGATGCAACAGTGTTGTAAGGATACAATACTATGAAATGAATAACCAACAGCATAGTGTAGGATTGAGAAAAGTGACCATTGTCATTCCCAAAAAGAAGCACATGCAAGAATAGAATTCTAACCGGGTATTCACTTGCAAGATCAGGCTTGTAGAAATCGTAAACATGGGCCATGTGTGAAGCCCTATATTTACTTTCAAAAGAAATGGGAGAATTCGGACCAATAAGCATAGCAATAGCAGCAGCACCACCTGTAGGACGAGCTGGCCCTTCGGCGTAAACCTGATCATAGTAGTTGCATAAAATGTGCTAATGAATGAGGAGAGCTGCACATGGACAGAAGCAAGAGAAAACTGAAAATAACTGGAAGGTGATATTGGGTAACAAACCGCGCTATCTGTGCAAACAACAAGACCGTAGCGTCCATCCCAGGATTTACTTTCCACCCAATTAACACAATTCAACAGGGCAGCTGTTCCACCATAGCACGCATTACTTGAGTCAACCCCCTCAATGTCAGTATTGCCGCTCTCCTATGTTTGAGATAAATGTTAACAAAAATGAATCATTGCGGCTAAAAAATACAGCTAAAAGAACAAATAAGCTGAAACTGCCTATTCTGTTAAATATGTGATCCGAATTTTAGTCCTACAATATATTCGGATTAGTCTCCTAATAGAACTCTGTATTATAGGATTAGTTTCCTACTAGGACTTCGTGTCTTTGCCTTTAGGACTCCTAGATTTCTCCTATATATATCCCTTGTAAGCCGCATCGGGAGGGTGCGACAGTCCAATGTATCCTCTGCATTTGTATCCAACTCCTCTATAGTGATCATTGCCGGTCGGCGCCCGTGGTTTTTCCCGCAAGGGTTTTCCACGTTAAATTCGTGTCTCCGTTGTGCGTCTATTTCCTTAACAAGTGGTATCAGAGCATTGGAGATCCGGTCTACTACCACGCCGCTATCGTCGTCGGTTCGTCGCTCCTACCTTTCGATCTCATCGAGTTGTTCGGCGAGATTTTCGACGCGGAGTCGACTGATTGACTCTGATCTGTGCATGCTCCAGAGCAAGGAGAAAAGCAACAATCCACGCGCAGCCACGTTCCGAGGAGAAAAGCAGTAGTAGCAGCCAGAACCCATCTAATCTCAAGTGCACGGTTCCCGAGGAGAGCAAGTCAGGCATTCAGAGCCATCATTGCTTTTGTTCATGTGAATTAAATTTCATGTTGGTGTTTTTGCTAGGCACGCATGGTCAGGAATTCAGGTTCAGTTTTTTGCTACACTCACGCCAGTTTATCAGGAGGTTTTCTATACTTCGTTTTAAACACCTAGAGTGTTTCGTGTTTCTGCTAGTGTTCCACAAAATTATATCAGCAGATTCAGGATTTTATTCCCAAGGCGAGTTTGAAGTTTGATCTACCACTCCTGGATTGAGATGCAATATTCTCGTTATGGCAAGTGAAGATGCAAGTTGGCACATCTACCATGGAGGAGAAGCTAGTACTATCATGCACCAGTCTATCAGTTGCGCATATATGTATTAGGACACACAAGCGAAGTCGTCGAGAGGGAGCCTCAAGGTTCCTGCACAGATCATGTGGAAGTGGTCAAATTTCCGAACGGAATTGCTGCGTCCGTTTGCCCAAAATACCAAGAGGTTTTATCAGGAGATCTAAGTTCTTCGTTTTGAGCACAAGAGTTTCGCGTTTCTGCTACAGCAGATTCAGGATTTTATTCCCATGGTGAGTTTGAAGTTTGTGCATCAGGTTTCGCGTCTCTGCTAGGTTCAGACAGCTTTATACTAGCAGATTCAGGATTTATTCCCTATGGCGAGTTTGAAGTATGGTCTACCTCTTCTGGATCGAGGGTGTTACAGTATAATCATCAAGACTATTTGGCGCGCGGTGATTTGGAGATTATTTGGAGATTCAAGATTTTTTATGCTACAAGGGAAATTCGTCTCAAGGTGGAGTTTTTTAATTATGTGATCCGAATTTTAGTCCTACAATATATTCGGATTAGTCTCCTAATAGAACTCTGTATTATAGGATTAGTTTCCTACTAGGACTTCGTGTCTTTGCCTATTAGGACTCCTAGATTTCTCCTATATATATATATCCCTTGTAAGCCGCATCGGGAGGGTGCGACAGCCCAATGTATTCTCTGCGTTTGTATCCAACTCCTCTATAGTGATCATTGCCGGTCAGCGCCCGTGATTTTTCCCGCAAGGGTTTTCCATGTTAAATTCGTGTCTCCGTTGTGCATCTATTTTCTTAACATATTCATCAAGAGATTCTGGACAAGAGGAAAGGTAGTAGATAAAAATAAATCAATTGAAAATATGATAATTGCAAATCTGGTTCAAGCCAAAAAGAAAAATCATGTGTGGGTTAGGTGGGGTTCTATTTTTAGTTAGGGGAGAAACCAACAAACCTTGAAAATTTGCATCAGCCATGTTTTGATGGATTTGCTTTTGTCTATCACTGTCTCACTACCAACCTCCAGGCGGCCAATTTGCTTGGGATCAATTTTGTACTTTTTCAGCAGTGATGCAACAACCGTCAAGCTGAAACAACATTCATTCTGAGCATTCACATACAACTACCAATTACAGAATTGCATGAAAAAAAATAGAGAAATATGTCCTCATGGTTATCGCTTCCTGAATTTTATCCATTAATAAACCCAATTCAAATTAAAAAAAGGAATCAATAACAGATTAGTTGTTGGGATAAGTTAACAAGGGAGATACCTCATAGAGATAACATCTTCCACCTCGCTGCAATAGGCCATGCAGTCCTGCCCAAGACCAATTGTGTACTTACCCTTGCTGGCTCCATCGTGCGCTTCCAGCGCTTCCTGCAGCAATTTCTTCAGCACATGAACATTCAACTTCGAAGTCTAACAACACTCTGTTAACAGTAATAAGCTTTAACAATCTTGAACCAACACAGCATAATAGTAGCATATTATTATTCATCGATACAGTTATTATCCATAGTACACAAAGCCATCCGATTCTTCTCTGATGCAACACCATTCCATCAAATGCCATCCTCCGTTCGCTTTCTGAATACCGGGCAGATGCAACATCTGACATGACTGACAGAAGCACCAGGTATAAATGTATAATGCAGTTGAGCTGATTCCACACATTCTACTGGAAAAAAAAAAACCCATCGCGCTAATGATCCACAAATCTAGGAAAGCGAGAGCATTGCGAATCATGGTTCCGATGTTTACGACAATCCCACCCCTGCCGATCTCAGTCATCTCCTCCAAATCCAAGTTTTCACACATCACCTATAAACCCACGCCGCGGTAATTTCCCCCAAAAACAAACAAGTGTCAAATTTTGATTTGAAAAAAAAAACACAAACCATCCATGATCTCCACAAACCTCCTCGGATCAGCCAAGCTCGCCACGCCAGCATCACATCGCAGCAGGAGAAAGAAAAAACAAAACAACGAATCAAAAATATATATAAAAAAAAAGCTCGTGCGAGGGAGAAGCTCACCTGGTGGACGCAGGCGGGAGGGAAGTAGATGTCCATGGCGAGGATCCCGACGTCCGTGGGCTGCTCCATCTCGCGATTCTCTCGATCTCCTCTCCGCTTCGCTTCTCGAAGTGGATGGATGGCTCGCGCGGGCGCCGCCGCCGCCTGGGCCTGGGACCTGGGTGGTGTGAACTGTGAAGGGAGGAAGAGCGTGAGGGGGATGGAGATGACTCGTATACGGATCTCGCCTCCTCCTCTCGTGGAACCGGTCTTTGTGATCCGACGTGAGCTGTATGACTCCCGTTCAGCTACACGCCTGCGTGCGGCTTCCCACGATTGCCCAGCTGGCATCAGCACAGATGGGCCACGACGGAGACCAAAATAAAAATTTACAACTTTGAGACCACACATGCATTTTGTCAGGACTAAGAGACAGTAGTAACTATTTCTTTTTTTTTTTTTTGATAGGAGGAGTACATTTCAGATGAACGTTTTTTTTCGTCATGGCTTAGTTTATTCAAATATAGTAGGTGAAATCTCGCGCGTTACTACGATAGTTTAGTAATACTAAGTAAAAAGTAATGTGTAAATGTGTAAGATAGATGGATAATATAAACTTATTAAGTTGATATGGTTTTTTGATAATTTAAATTTACAATAGTATATGGAATGATGATTCAAAAGTAAAAGTAAGTTGACGTGGCTTTATGAGATAAGAAAAGGAGGTAAATAATTTGGATCATAGATTAATCATCTAAGGGCTAAAAACAATTGAGATGATATGACTTAATAAGAGAAAAAATGGAGGAAGATAATTTAGATCATAAATAATTATCTAAGGATAAACAATTGATGTGATATGGTTTAATGGGAGAAGAGAGAGAGCATATTAACTAAGTTAGGAATTAGGATGAACTATATAAGTATACAAGATATTATAAAATAGATGAAAAAACATATTGAAATATTGTGTAAATTATGTGAGGATGATTTAACATGCTTGCATTTGAAAAGCTATAAAATTTAAATGTAACAATTATAAAATTATAGATAATATAATATGTGATGTTTAAATATAATAATTGTTAGTGGATGATGATGTGGTTTCTTTGCATGTTAATCTTTAGGGTTTAGTGGACTCTAACTTTATAGTAAGAGAAGATGAAGAGACGTATTGAAATATTATGTGAATTATGTGAGATGATGATTTAACATATTTGTATTTGAAAACTTATAAAACTTAAATGTAACAATTATAAAATTATAGATAATATATCATGTTTGCATGATATTTAAATGTAATAATTGTTAATGGATAATGATGTGATATCTATGCATGTTAAGTTTTAGGATTTAGTGTACTCTAACTTCATAGTATGAGAGTACTCCCTCCGTCAAAAAATAATCATGTTTATCTAGATTCTTTGTACTAGAAAACATCTTATCTAATATTAGATTGGTTTTTGGGATGAACAGAGTACTATCTTACCGGACCGGATTCGTTGTATTAAGATATCTCCTCCGTCAAAAAACTACTTGTCCAGATTCGTTGATATAGGATAGTGTGACTCATCTTAGTACAATAAATTTATACAATCTTTATTTAGATTTATTGTATTGGTCACATTCCATCTTAGATTATTAAGTTATTTTGGGATGGGGGAACAGTACTTTGGGTGTAGTAGATTCTCAGTGCTAACTCATGGCTGCGACTTACAATTAAAACAACAAAAACTAATTGTATGTTAAGATTGTTATATTTCTAGTATTAGCAATCCAAAAGTGATAGTAGGATGAAAACGATCAGAAAAAAAATCCTAAATTAGGTAGTAACATTTTAGAATTGGATGCAGTTTGTAGGTCATAACTTAAACAAACACAAACAGATACCTGTGAGATGTTCTTGCTGTGGTATCAGTACAAGGTGCGATTGGTAGATGCATGGATATTGTGCTAGTTTCGTTTCCGGGTAATTTAATGATATGCTACTATTAGGTTTGGTAAATAGCTAAATATCCTTTTTAGATTTGATCTTGAAAAATGCTACTGATGATTTCTTAACTATTTGTCACTTTTATCTCGGTGGCGTGCTAGTGTGGTTGCTAATGTGGGAAAGCACTATGGACATCACAAGTCTATCTCTCAATCTCACCATCATCTTCAACCTCCGGATGCGGGCTTGTGGCTGCAGATGGGGAAACGAGCGTCGGTGGTGCCGCATCAGGAGATGGAGGAAGGAGACAGCACCCCGCAGACAAGGGGAATGAGCAAGAAGGGAGCCAGGAGTACACCTGCATTCTTAATTTCCTTCTTTCTTCAATGTGAAAGAACACGGTAGCTAGTGATGTAACCAATACGAGAATACCAATCAATTAATTGCTTTTTTTCAGGTCTGGCAAGGTCAAGGTCTCCGACGCCGATGTGGGACAACCAATGCTTGTCTCGGATTCGTCACGCCCCGCCGCGGCCGTCGGATGGTCGCCCGGACCCCATGCTCGTTTCCCTTCCGCAACCACCACACCACCGTCATCCCTCGCTCCTTTCCCTAGCCATAGCCATAAGCCTGCATCCAGAGGTTGAAGATGAGGGTGAGATTAATAGACTGACTTGTGGGATCCACAGTGCTTTACCATGTTAGTAGCCACACTAGCACACCAACGAGGCAAAAGTAGCAAATAGTTATTTTTTAAGTTCAAATCAAAGAAGGGTATTTAGCTATTTGCCAAACCTAATAGCAGCAAATAGTTAAATTCCCCTTGGTTTCCAGATTGAAGTTTCACTCGTTAAAATTTTGGCAACTTAGCCTAAATACTCTAATAAAACTCTATCCTACCAAAAATTTCCAACATAGGACTGGTGCAAGAAAAATAATTACTCCCTCTGTTTCATATTATAAGTTGTTTGATTTTTCTCCTAATCAAACTTTATTAAGTTTGACCGAGTTTATAGAAAAAATTAGCAACATCTAAAGTATCAAATTAGTTTCATTTAATCTAATATTGACAATATGTTTATTTTGAGTTGAAAATACTAATATATTTTTCTATAAACTTGATCAAATATAAACTTGATCAAACTTATATAAGTTTGACTAGAAAAAAAAAGTTAAACAACTTATAATATGAAACGAAACGGGGGTAGTACCACTTTTAGGGCATACTTTTTTTCCGAGTAGCTAGATAATTTTATGATAACTAGTACGAAGGAATGAATTAACTATCGTGAAGTTGAAAATTTAGTTTTCTAAGAAATTCATATATATAAAGTTTTTTTTTTGAAAATCACACCGTTTAATAGCCCGTGAAGCGTTTCACTGAATGAAAATGGTTTCATTGCTTTGAAAGAACCCACCTGTGGTCTATGAGACAAGTATGGATGACAACATATGAAAAAGAAATCCTAAATTAATTGTAAACTTAAAAAAAACACAAGGTTCAAACACATAGGGCCCTTTGATATGAAAACACTAGCTCCATTGTACTAAATTGAAATAAGTTCACCTGACTTCTCTTAGTTGTACGTCGAGTCTGTCTGAGATCCCATAACCGCAATACCAGAAGTGTACCCCTCAACTATGTAAAACCATCCAAAAAAAGATTCCGAGGAAGTATAGATGTCTAGTTTCACTGACGTGGTATCCTAGTCATGAAAAAATAAAATATATATAGAGAGAGCCCACAAGTAAGTGAGAGAATGGTGTGAGACCCACGTGTGAGCATCTATCTTCTTTCTTTCTCTTTTACACAAACTCACCCTAGTGGGGTAACAATATGTGGGACAAACCAAACGGCCCAATGATGTTGGGCTTGGACAGTGCTGGTAGGAGCGAAACTGGATGTGCCTATCATGTCCATTACACATAGGTTTTGTCTTTTAGATATCAGGCCCATTTAGTTAATTGGGTTTTGGTTCGCAACAGCTAAACAAAATAAAATGGAATAAGTTTACCTTAGGTCTCTTAATTTATCGCTCAGTCTGATTTTCATCCTCCGATACAACACGTCCTTCAACTTTTAAAACCAGTGCAAATTTGGTCCCAAGACGGTTTAGATGACGGTTTCGACTGACGTGGCATCTACGTGGTTGGTTTGACTGGATCCTTATTCCATGTGGCGTTGACGTAACACCTACAAATAAAAAAATACAGTGGGACCCACATCTTTTTTTATTTTCTTTTGTTCTATTTTTCTTTCTCTTTTCTCCGTTCTTGCTGTTTTTCTTGTTCTCTTCTCCAATTCCTCCTTTATCGCTCACGCAACCGGAGTGGATGCCGACGCGGCGAGACGGCCTGTCTTAGTGGCCACGGAGAGCGGCGGCACGGGATGGGGTCTCCGGGGGCCGGTGTGGCTGAGCGCGGCGGCTACCGCGTGAACTGCCGCTTTGAAGTATCTAGGCCCTCACGGTTGATTTTGGTAATTAATGACAAGCGCTAATTGTGGACTAACGATTCTTTTGAGTTACACATATTTGAGTTAGAATCACACAACATGAATGCATGGATGATCACCGAGGACGTTTTTCGATGGTGCAAAGCAAAAGGATTGAAGACGGTAAAACTAGCGGTTTTATTTTTAGTTGATCGAGGAGTTTGGGCGATCATATTTACTAGAATTTATTTATAGCTTTGCCGTACTATCAGGGGGTAATGACCTAGTCAAAGAGATGATCAAAATGCCACATTAGGTCATTCGCACTTAAGTCTTGGTTTGCATCTACATTTTCTGCTGGTGGCTAGCTATGCACGGTCTAACCGAAGTGCATGACCCGGTCTGACCGGTCGTTCTCGGCGGTCTAACCGATCACTTGCCGCCGGTCTGACCGGCCCGCTGGAGGATGGATGGCCGCCTCTTGCCTGGCGATCCCGAGCCGCTAGAGCCGCAATCGGTCAGACCGAGCCGTGGTCGGTCTGACCGGCCATTTGGCCTTCGGTCTGACCAACCCCTTGCTGTCAGAGCATAAAATGCACTATAACGGCTAGTTTTCTAGCCGTTACACTTTGAGGCCAGTCTAACTGGCCGTCTTTCGCCGGTCTGACCGGCGGGTAGCAGAGTTGGTGGATTTCGTCCCCAACGGCTAGTTTTCCTTGTGTAGGGTATAAATACCCTCCCATTAGCAGCAAGGTTTTTTTCTTGGCATCCACTACAATTGCATACACCCCTTTCCTCTCCTCTCACACACATTTGAGCTAGTGTTCATCCATAAGGTGTGTTTGAGTGTTGATTAGCCAAGAGCCAAGTGCATTTGCTTCCTTGTTGGATTAGTGTGGCACTTGATCATCTCCGAGCCGAGTCATCACTTGTTACTCTTGGAGGTTGCCGCCTCCTAGACGGCTTGTGGAGGTGCTTGCCCGGTGACCTCTCCGTGGAGATTGTGGAGAAGGCCCGGTGCTGTTTGTGAGTGGTTTGGAGTTCACCACCTTTGGAGTGAAGGAAGAACTACCCTACTGATCGAGGCTTGGGTAGTCCTCTCCGTGGGCCGGCTCCCATCTTGACCACCCCTTGACGAAGGGGGTGTGCGGTGGCTTCGTGGTTGAGCGGTGGAGTTGGGCTCGCCTCAACGGGGAGTAGGAAACCGGCGAGTTTCCGAACCTCGGTGAAAAACTCTTTGTCTCATTGTCTCCTTTACTTATTGCATTTACATTTGTGCAATTTACATTCTTAGAGACATACTTGAGCCTCTTTCACCCTAGGATTGCAAAACATAACTTAGTTGCTTAGTTAGACTTATCCCTCACCGAGCCTAGTAACTTAGGTTAGTTTTGATTAGGTGTCAATTATTTTAAAATCGCCTATTCACCCCCCTCTAGTCGACATTCTTGATCCTACACATGGCGCCGAGGAGGCAAAGGAGGGACTCCACCTGTTTGCGCGCCATCGAGTCATCGATGAAGGCCGCCACATGCTTCGTTCTCGCCGCTGCGAGGAACACCGCCACGTCGAACCCTTGGAGCTCGCACCTGGCCGGCTTAGTGGGTGCTGGGAGGGAAGAGAGAAGAGGGGAAAGATGGGGAACGACATGTCGGCAAACTGCTTCTTGTCGGTAATGATGCCGCCGCCACCCGACATGTGGGAGGCGAGAGAGAAGAGGGGAGATGCGGCGGCGGCAGCGGAGCTCGTCGCCGTCGACAACACCTTCACGGAGCGATTCAAGCAGATGCAGCAGCAGGAGAATGAGAAGGTCACTGTCGCCTCGTCCTCTGCCGCCGTCGCGCCCAAAGCCACCAACCCCAAGCCGGCTGTCGTCGCTGCATGCTCCGTCCGCCGCCTGCCACGCTCCGCTGCCCTGCTCCGCTTGCTGCTCCACTCGTTGCTTGCCCTGCTATGCCCCGCTGCTCTGCCTCCGCTCCGCACCCTCCATCGCACACATGTCGAAAAGGAGTAGGGAGCGGTTGCCGCCGCCCACCCCTATGCCGGTCGGCCGCTGCGCTTTGGCCTTCTCTTGCCAAACAGTCCACTTGCAAGGGAGAGAGATGATAGAGAGAAGAGTAGGACTAGTGAGGATGACATGTGGGGTCACATGGGTCTCACCTTATTTATTTTATTTTTTAGTGCAACTGTCATGTAGGACCCGTAGATTTTATTATTTTTCCGGATCTAATTATCACATAAGCACCACATCAATACTACGTGGGATAAAGACATAGTCAAAGAATCCACGTAGTTGCCACGTCTGCTAAAACCAGGGTCAATACTGTGGTGGGACCTTATTTGCATGTGGTGGGACCTTATTTGCATGGTTTTGTAAGTTAAGGGATGTGTTGTATCTGGTTTTTTTACTAAGGATGAAAATCAGATTAGGTGATTGAGTGACCTGTAGTGAATTTATTCCAAATAAAATTGTCAAGCAAAGGAGAGAATAACAATAGTTACAGCCTACAAAACCGTGTGATCCTCGCTGCACAGCGGATCCCGCACGATATCTCTGGAGACTCGGGCCCAGATCTCCGTAACAGGTAGGTGGTCCCCATATCTCGCGTTGGATCCAGCTGGGCCAATCCGGGGCCCTCCCTCCCGACGCCCCCACCCTCCGGATCCCCTGCTCCCGCTCCCCCGCTGCGCTCTCTACACGAACGCGAGCCACCACTCGTCCACAGCCACGTGTCCACCTCCGGTGGTCCCTCCTTACTTGCCGCCGGTGGGCCCTCCCCACCACTACAGCCCCACCTTGCGTATCCGGGCCCCACCTGTCATTTAAAGTACCCCATGTTACTACTACTACTACTAGGACTATACATACCTTTTGAATATCGGTAATATTTTACTGGTCCAATCTTTTCAAAGGTGTGGGAGTAGAAGCAGCTGGGAAGTCACGAGTCACGCACGGATGCGAATCTTAAGACCGGGCTAAATGCTTACCCTAATCAAGATGGCCACTCGTAATACGGGCTTAATTACTCAATCAATGTGTTGCAAACTTGACTAGTACTATCATGTGTGTGTGGGGGCCATGTGAGTCGTCCGGGTCCCCCGTGTCAGGAAGGGTGAGGAAACGACAACGCGTCCTGGGCCGTCGGATCCGCACCGGCGCGCGGATTAATGCGGCGGGGCCCGGTACAGGTCACCCCAGGTCCCCACCACGACCCGGTTGGGGCGGTGGCCCCGGGCCACATCGACCGCACACGGGACCCCACCGCCAAGTGAGAGCACCACTTGATAAATCCAACTCACCCATTCCAATTCATCGGTTCATACGCGCAGACGCAGCAGCAAAGCGAAGCGAGTGAACACCTCTCCCACCCTTTCCCGCAACACGCAAAAAGAGAGGCGAAGCGGAAACAAGCCCGAGCTTTTCCGTCTCGTCTCGTCTCCCTCCCAAACCGAACCGAACCAATCCAATCTCTTCTCACCCATCCCCATGGAGGCGGAGGCGCAGGCGCAGGACAAGGCGGAGGAGGAGGAGGGCACGCGGCAACAACACGCGCAGGCTGGGCCGGTGGGTGCGGCTGGGGTGGGAGGAGGTGGTGGTGGGGGCCCGGCGGCTATGGCGATGAGCGCCATCCCCATGAACAGCTGGCTCGTGCCCAAGCCCGAACCGGTGGAGTTCTTCGGCGGGATGGCCGTGGTGCGCAAGCCGCCGCCGAGGAACCGGGACCGCCACACCAAGGTGGAAGGCCGCGGGAGGCGGATCCGCATGCCGGCGGCGTGCGCGGCCAGGATCTTCCAGCTCACGCGGGAGCTAGGGCACAAGTCCGACGGCGAGACCATTCGGTGGTTGCTGCAGCAGTCGGAGCCGGCAATCATCGCGGCCACCGGAACCGGTACCGTCCCGGCGATCGCGACCACCGTCGATGGCGTGCTCCGCATCCCCACCCAGTCGTCGTCCTCCTCTGGCCCGGCGTCCTCCGCTGTGGTCGACGGAGAGGAGTCATCGGCCAAGCGACGCCGCAAGCTTCAGCCCACGCGCGCCGTGGCTGGCGCGTCTCCACTGGCCACCGCGGCGCCCGCGGCCTACTACCCGGTCATCGCTGACCCTCTCCTGCAAGGTAGCGGCGGCGCGGCGATTTCAGTTCAGAGCGGCCTCGCTCCCATCACCGCCACCGGCGCACCCCAAGGCCTCGTGCCGGTCTTCGCCGTCCCGGCCACTGGCAGCCCCGCGGTCGCCGGCGGCAACCGCATGATCCCTCAAGCCACCGCCGTATGGATGGTCCCGCAACCCGCCGGCGCTGCGGGCGCGGGCAACCAACCCACGCAGTTCTGGGCCATCCAATCCGCGCCCCAGCTCGTCAACTTCGCCGGCGCGCAGTTCCCGACGGCGATTAACGTCGCCGACTTCCAGCAACAACAACAGCAACCGGTGTCAACAACCATCGTCCAGAACAGCAACTCGGGCGAGCACCCTGTCCACATGCACTTCTCCGGCGCCGACTCCCACGAGCAGCAGCGGCGAGGCCGGAAGGAAGGCAACAGCGGCGTGGTGGACCACCCCGAGGAGGACGAAGACGACGACGACGACGAGCCGGTCTCCGACTCCAGCCCGGAAGAGTAAACACACAACACAACACAAAAGCAAGCGAAGAGAGAGGGCACTCCACTGCACGCCAAAAAGTTCACAACCCCCACAAAGCTTAGGTTCCTTTTGCTCCAATTCAATTTTTTTTCTCTTCTCTCGATCGTTTCTTTCCCGCAATATTCCTCATCCTTGTCACGATGAACTAGTAATTACTCCCGCGTGTTGTGCTGTGCTGGTGGTACTACTCCTTACTTTCCCGTCCTTAGCTCAGTGTTTAGTCTTTAGAGATGAAGAAGAAGAAGAAGAAGAAGAAGATGATTTAGCATGCAAATGAGCAGTTGACAATTTGACATAAGATTAAGTCTAATCCAGTACTACTACTTGCAGTGACAGTGTGATGTGCTTGTTCGCTCTGATTTGATTTTGGAAATGGTAGGAGGGATGGAGAGCGGCCGGCACGTGCGTGCGGTGGGACCAGGGGCGCTTTAACGCACACGGCCGGAGCCGGGCGGTGGGACCAAGCCGGTGGTGGTTCGGGTGGGGCCCCGGGGGGGCCAAAGTGGTGGTGTGGTGGGTCAAAGGGCGGCCTCGCGGACCGTGCGGTGGCGAGAGTTACCGCCTGGCCGTCACGTGACTGATGGGGCGGGGTCCACCAGCCCGGGGTGTGGGGCCCGCACGTTTGCCGCCGCGTGGTGGGGCTGCGTCTCGGGCGGGCGGAGCGGTAGGTGGGGTCCAACTGCCTCGGGTGGGCACCACGTTGACACGTGTTGGGACGCGGGTGGTGGGGACGGTGGGCCCCACTTTCCTTTTCTCTCCTCTCCCCTATGGGTGGGGGACCTGGTCTGGTGGGGCCCGAGGCGTGGGTGCCGGTGACGTGGACCCCGCGAATATGCGCAGTTTCGCACGCGGGATCCGAACTCCGATTACCGGGATCAAAGACACAGACAGTGGTACAGCTACTGGCATTACCAGTTTCAGTAGTTAATTACCACCATTTCCCGTTACAGATTAGCAACAGTATTAACGCACCAACCATACCGCTTTTACTGGTTAATTAGTTATGTCTCTTTCTACATGAAGAAAACCCGCTCTTATAAAAGTTAAATAAAAGCTGGATTTATCAGTTGCAAATGTACTTACCTTCTTTAAAAGAGATAGTAAAAACCAGGTACAGAGTACAGTTATACGGCAATGTCGTTCCTTGTGTGGGTCTGTACATGTACTGCTACTGAAGAAGAAGAGGAGGAGGAGGAACGAGGAGAAACCTAGCCCGTACTACCCAGTACAGTACAGTAGTGCGAGTTTGGAGAGGAGGAAGAATCGGAGGTTAGCGCAGAAAGTGGCCGTCTTTTCCTTTCGTAATCGGCTATAGCTAGTGCGGCTCCTCAAACTTTCAGGTTCAAAGGCTACTGCTGGATTGCTGATAGAATAGTAGTGTATAGTTCTGTTTTGGGAGCTTAAGATTATGATTGGTAATCAGATTCTGAAAATCTGGAAAAGATTGGTTTTTCAGCTTCTGACTTTTAATTCACTCTGAATTCTATAGCTACAAATTCTATAGCTACAGTTTCTAAGAATATGTTTATACTGTTTGAAGGATTTGAAGTTCCTGAGAGGAGCTGCAGCAGCTAGAAGTTTCTTAAACTGGGCCTATAGCGCCTTTGGTGAGTGAGTTGAGCCACGAGGCACTGTTGGCTGTTGCCGTGCGCCATCGCCCGTCGAGATGGAGATGGTGGTGATGCTTTTGCGCAAAAGGAGAGATCGACTCAATCGGCAGACGGCACGGTGAGTGATCAAAAGGAGAGTGCCGTTAATCATGGCGCTCTGGCTGTATAGTACAAGTAGCCTGGTTTGGTTGGTTCATGATGCATCAACTCCTCATGTCTGGGCCTCGCGGCCTGATGAGCCTTTGATGACACACGCACAACGTACTAGCTACTGTTGCCGTAGTTAACATGCGTACACAGTAGTATCCGTATAAACGGCGAGCCGCTATTTATGTGATCTGATTAATGAAAAAAATAATATATGTAGCGGATCGAGGGGTTGTTTGTTTGATGGCTAAGTTTGCTACAACTGTATCATACCACACAAAGTAAGACTAGTAATTTGTTAGCCACGAGTATGACTAAGTTTGAAAAAAATTAAGAATGTGACGCGTAGGCTTAAGGGCTAGCAAAGTGAGGTATGATATAAGTATGGCAACTAACAAAACACTATATTAATAAATCGTGATATACCGGACGTGATAATGTTTGGGAGCTAACCAAACAGTCCCCGAGTTCTAGTGTTCGAGAAAAGGGTAACTCTCAAGTGGTTGTTGCTGCATTCTCAAGTGCCTGCCTGGACCAATCATCTGAACAAAATGGTAACGGGAAGAGATAATCTCATGCCATCAATTAACGTCTTACTAACTCGGAGCTTGAATTGATTACTTTTTGTGGATCGCTAGATGCATGAAGCTAAAGCTCGCACACTGATCGACTCCGAACTTGCAAGTAGCAAATGCGCAACATGCATGCATATGTGCGATACATCATCATCCACAGATCGAGTACATGCATCGTACCTTTGTAATCCTCATCATCATCCACAGATCGATACTCCGATTATCCAATAGACTGGACGTACGACGCTACAAGTACATATGTGCAGAGTCTGAAATAGCACACCAATAGCCAATAGCCAAAACGGAGAAAACTGTATCGTACAGACACGCACAATGTACTACTGTTGCCGTAGTTAACAATTGATCAGGATAGAATAATTGAAATCACGTTCTTGATACAGTAGCGTATAGTATGAGCCGGTTTCGCTATAGCACGGCGCCGCGAGGACAAACAACTGCACAAAGGGCAGCGCGAGCACGTGTGAGAAAACGCAACGCATTGCCTGGTCCGTCATCAGTGACAGACTGACAGTGCCATACAGCGTACTGCCACTCTGTATTCCTTCAGTTCCGTCCAACTCTCAAGTTTCGCTCTCACTGCGCCTGTCAACAATATCTTTCCTGCCTTTGGCAGCGGTGTAGTACAAGACGTGTAGCATGCGTAGTAGCTTTCTTAAAAGCAAATCTACGTAAAAATATACTCCGAAAATAAACGCTGCGTACTATCAATCACTTCATCTTCTACGCCTATCATCTTTTTCTCCTGTGTTTGTAATTTTGAGGAGAAAGGCAATACCATGAAATAGAAACCGTTGACTAATCATATTTCAAGCTTGATCACTAATTACTTAATAACAAATTATTGGACTACGATTAATAATAAGAGCTTCATGTTTAACAAGTCAACAGTTGTCTAAGTTGAAACGTTTGATAAGATCAATAACAAATTCCTAGGCAAGCTCGTCACACTTACCTACCCTAACAAGTCTAAGAGAATTCCATTACTTTTTTAAATCAATAACGTGTGGAACCTAGTTTATTGGAAGAGAATTGAATATGATTACAACTAAATAATTTAAATAATTATCGATGTGATTAAACTTACATAACTTTTTACGTGACAAAGTATGGTGAAGTATAGCCGGTAACCAAACATTCCCTTGTACTCCATTCTTACCGGATTCCTAATCCGCGCGTACGCGCTGGCAAGGGAACTCGCACGCACGCGGTTTCCGACCCATCCGTGACCGAGACACACGTGTACGTGTGATTTCTTTTTTTTTCGTAGCTTCAGTGTTGGGATAACTAACGGGAATTTGTTTTGAATAATGACCGTGACTAAGTTATCTCTTTTCTCGGAAAGTGGTTTTCTTTTTTACTAAAAGTTTGAAATATATATACGTGAAACTTAATAAACTTCCCAATAAAATTTAAAACTTTCTATTAAAAATTTAAAAGCCATACCCTATATTTTGAAACTTTCTACTTTAAATTTTAAAACATTAAACCCTAAATTTGAAACTCTAAACTCAAATTTTGAAAATTTTGAACTCAAAATTTGAACTTTTCAGTCAAATTTCAAAAAGCTTTCAGCTCGAAATTTGAAAACATTCAACACAAATTTGAAAAACTTTCAACTTAAAATTTAAACTTTCAAGTTAGTTTTTGAAAACTTTCAACTCAAATTTAAAAAACTTTCAACTCGAAATTTAAATTTTCATCTCAAAATTTTGAAACTTTCAACACAAATTTGAAAACTTTCAACTCAAGATCTGAAACTTTCAATTCAAATAGAGAAACTTTTAAGTCAAGATTTGAAAATACGTGTGGAAAATACGCCGTGGGAAGGGGCACCAAAATCGGAAAGAAAATCGCGAAAAAAAAAAGTAGCAGCGCCCTCCCACACCCCCAACACGCACACACACATTCTTATGCCAAGGAAAAAACGTGATCGCAGGCCAGGGCCCACGTGATAGAAGAGACAGCCCACAAACGTCGGATTAACTTGGCAGCTAGCGTCGTCAGCCCACTAATACGCAGCCCACAAGAGATCCCGCCAAACCAGGCCTTGGCCCACCGACCGGCCGCCACTGTGCGCCCACCAAACCGCCCGGTACGTGGGCCCGACGGAGTGATGCGTAGGAGTAAAGACGAATCCAAACCACGTCGAGGAAAAAGGTAGTTGCTGGCTTCCCCACTGCTCCTCCCCTTCCAACTCCTCCACCACCACCTCGACCGCGAGAGAGCGAGAGCTTCACCGCAATGGCAGCGAGATCTCGCCGCGGCTGAACGCTACGGGCTTACCACTACTACCTGCGCTCGTGCGGTGCGTCCCCTAGGTGAGCTCGATTTTTTACTCGTTACCTCGTTGGATTTGGGTGGCCGTTGGTTGGTAACCTGGAGTCAAATCGATCGGACTTGCCGGAGATGCGGCGTTTTGGTTGGCGACCCGATGTCGCCGGTGCTCGCCTCGGGGACCGAAGAAGTAGTAGCGGTATACCAGCAACAGTTGGCGGCGGCGATTTCAATTTTGGCGAGGCGGCGGCATCGGCGCTGTCTCCGATTTGGGGAGGCGGCCCCGGCGATTTGGTTAAAGGCATTATGAAGCTAAGCCTCCGAGTAATCGGACGAGATGGATTTGATTATTAGCGCCAATTTTCGGGAGATTTCAGTGGGAATAAGCGGCCGTCTTCCTCGCGTCACAGTATTTCGCGCCTAGGAATGTTGCTATTGTGAGCGTTTTGAGATCTGAAATGCTGAATTCCACGCAGTCTAAATTACTTCGGTGCTTCTGTTCTGCCCTCCTGGAGTTTTGATGGTTTGGCCTCTTTGAGCATTCAGTCGATTTGCATGCAGTTAAATCTGTGACTCCTTCATTACTGGATATTTTCCATCAATTTACCCCATTGTTTCTTTGATTTTAGCCTTTTGGTGCTGTGGATGTAATGATATCAGTTCCCCACTCTCACTGGTTGAATTATCCATGCAGTTGTCCTGTACTCGAAACATGGCCCATGTTTCGTTCAAATCCAAGGAAGCTGACAGCATGTCCCGCTGGTCGAAGTACCTAAGCACTGAAGAGTCACCCCTTCCAGCATCAGTAAGCTGGAGGGCTATGGGTGTCGATGGCCCTCAAGGTTCTGCAAGTGGCCAGAAACATCTTCAGATGGAGCCAGTTGTCCAACTGTCAAAGGTTGCCGAAGGATTGTTGGCCAAAATGTATAGGCTGAATAGCATCTTGGACTATCCAGATCCAAATGCGCACACATTTTCAGAAGCATTTTGGAAAGCTGGTGTTATGCCAAATTTCCCAAAAATCTGCATCACATTGTCAAAGAAATTTCCTGAACATCCTAACAAGCTGCAGCTTGAAAAAGTAAGAATTTCTTTAACTCCACACATGACTAATTTCCTTCTGAATGTATTGAACCTTGTGGTAACTCTGCTTTGCAGGTAGATAAGTTTGCTCTTGATGCGCTGAATGAAAACGCAGAAGGTTACATGCAAAACCTTGAGCAATGGATCATGGTAAGCACTAACCGCCAACTGACAATCTTTTTAATTAATCGTAACCTACACAAAGAAAAAAAGTTCAGTTCTATTGGCTAATTGATTGTGTCTTGAAATCCACTAGGTAAATTGTGCTTTGTACATAACCCAAGGGTGCTCTGAACTCTTAAAAATGACATTACATGACCTAGTTTTTTTTTACTGTTTTCTGCATACCTGTAATTCAGCACCCCCATACTTCATTTTTGTGGGTTCACATGAAACATTTTCAAATATATATTGACCAGAGATGATAGCAACGCTAGTTGATCTGTCAAGGGTTAGGGAATAGTAGAAAATAGGAGGCACTGGAGGCGAAATTGACCCTCGAAATGGGCCTGTCCCATGCGTAACGAGGCTTTGATTGGCCAGGATAGGTGGGTGAACCTATTTCTTTCTCGAACAGTTAAACTCCCAATGCAATGCTAGGCTGCCTTTATAGACTCAGGAACCTCTACATGAGGAAAACAATGATAGCTAGGAATCAGACACATCTAGAGAGAAATTAGGAAATGAACTCCAAATGCAACGCTAGGCTACCTTTATAGATTCAGGCACCTCTACATGAGGAAAACAATGATAGCCAGGAATCAGACTCATCTAGAGAGAAACTAGGAAATAGTAACTATAAATAGATAGACAGCAACTAGGAAACTTATCTCCTAGCCAAATAGGATACTTATCTCCTAGCAACTAGCAACTAGGAAACTTATCTCCTCAGCCATCTCTGCTGCTATGCCTGATTCGAATGACTCGATCTTGTTGCATTACCATTTATGGCTTGGCCAAATCTCCTGGCCACAACATTGGTGATGTGATTGCTTCTACCGATTGATGAAGAATGTTTCATTTTGGGTGCTTTAAGTGTATAACTATGTTGCCCTAAATCTACTTGATCATCAATCAGTTGTCATGTTAACCAGAAAGGAAATTAAAATTTGTTGGTGATTTTCAAATTCATGTAAAACACTATCAAAATACTGGCATTTGTTACCATGACTGGAATGGCATGCTTTAGAAAATTACATGCGAGGATCAGCTTGATGATGGGTGTTCAATTGTTTACATTCTGTTAACTGTTCTATTGAGTATATTGCATCATACAAGTGAATACATATTACCTTTAAAAGTATGCTCCTTTATTTTCACATTTGATTAATTTTCTTTTAAATTTCATCCCATCAGTTGATTCTTGATTTGCTGGAATTCCGTGAACAAGCTCTTCGACTTATTTTAGATCTGAGCAGCACAGTCATAACATTGCTGGTATGGAAACTCAGTTTTGGGTGACGTAAGTTGCTATATTTTTGTATCTGTAGATAATGACATTTCTACTTCTTTTTCACAGCCACATCAGAACTCTTTAATTCTTCATGCTTTTATGGATCTCTTTTGCTCATTTGTGCGAGTTAACCTTTTCTCTGACAAGGTAATCATTCATTTTATCTCATCCTTTGAAATACTCTACTCTATACCCAGTTCTGATCATCTTTTGTACTTATACATTATTCTTCCTGAATTTCTGATTTACAGATACCAAGGAAGATGATCCTCCAAGTTTACAATATCTTGCATATCATGCTAAAGGGTGGCCGTGATTGTGAATTTTATCATCGGTAAGGCAGTAAGGGTGTTCTGTTATAGAAAACACAAATTCTTCCCCCCATCAAAACCTTTAATCTTATACTGTATTTTTTTTCCTAATCAGCTCAAATATCTGAATACCACAGGTACTAATGTATCTATTGATGATAATTGGTTTCCTCTGAGAAAAAGAAAACAACTAGGAAGCAAAAATATAGTTCAAAATTTGTAGGCCAGAGCATACTGACTGTCTGACTTTTGCTGACACTTCCCTTGCTTGTTTATAACTATTAGAATTCAAATATCTTGTTTATTAATTCTAAATGCATTAGTTGTGCATGTTTTTGGGTTTTTTAACTTAATAGTTTTACACGGAGTAATTGTTAGTAGCAACAGCTATCTACATACTTGCTTTTCAACTGCATCCCTGTGGCAATCCATTGCGAATACCAATGACTTCATAAATTGTGTCGCTGTTACCAGTTAGATTCCTTTTATAGAATTCTTTTATCACTTGTTTCTTCACTAAGTTTTGTGTTTTATCATACACAGATTGGTTCAGTTTGTGGACTTATATGATCCACCAGTCAAGGGGTTGCATGAAGATCTAAATTTTGTGAGCCCACGTATTGGAGAGGTGATGCCCATCTCCTTCGGAAACAATAACTAGGATGTAAAATTTTCTCAACTATAACATAGTGTTAACCCTATGTCTGTGAATTGTGATTATGCAAGTTTGCTTGCTCTCATCACTCAATGCAATGATCATCCGACTATGACTGAAAGAGATCACATAATTGATGCTTAAGACTCAGTCACCTAGTCTGGGATATATCTGTACTGACAACCAGTTATACCAAGCGACACTTCGCAGCATGGTTCATGGATGATTCGGTTCATACTGCTACTACTAACACATGCAAATGGATTCCCAGATCACTTGTAGTTTTCAAAGAGTGCCATGAAAATGTGCCCTTTCATAGACAGTGCATAGTTCACAAACGTGCACAGGTTCAATCAACAGAGGCATAATTAACACATCTTTTATGTATTCAAATCTGATATCCATTTGATTTATGACCTTTTTTCTTAGGTTCTTTGTATGATCCATTCATGTTAGCTATGGCTTCAATTTCATAACTCATTTTATGTGCTTTAACCGTAATAGTATTGTTATTCAGGTCCTGGAGGCTGTTGGCCCAATTATCTTTCTTTCAACTGATACAAAAAAGTTAAGAAATGAAGGGTTCCTTAGTCCATTTCATCCGCGTTATCCTGACATCCTTACAAACTCTGCTCATCCGATGGTTAGTTATTTGATTATTTCATTAGCTAGGGGTGAATTATCATCATAGATTTACATATATTTTCATTTATTAACGATATCATAATATTGAGAGGTGGTAAAATTTGGACAATTTTCATGTTTCTGTTTCCTCTCAGAGGGCCCAAGACCTGGCTAATGTAACATCATATCGTGAATGGGTTCTTCTTGGATATCTTGTTTGTCCAGATGAACTACTTCGAGTGACCAGTATAGATGTTGCAATGGTACGTTGTGTGCTTCTCCTTTGGTATTTGTTTCCCTGAAATGTATTCATGCCGTTTGACAATAAATCTCTCTATTTAAGTAATTTATTAACTTATATTTTTAGATAATCAAAAATGTAGAAGGATAATTGATATGATGTCTTGTGGTAACATGCATGGATTCCTTACACACAACCATACACCGGCACATATACCCTCTTGTTTTCTCAGACAGCTATGTCTGTTGGCTAGTGTCCTGTACTTCATTTGTTGTTAGTGCCTTTTCAGGTTGTTCTGAAAGAGAATTTAGTACTCTCCCTGTTCAGAGATGAGGTAAATATCAAATCTCATGTGGTGGCCATAGTTAGTTTTTTTTGTTTGATATACTGATTTAGGCTTAATATTTTATGCAGTACATCTTACTTCATGAGAACTATCAACTCTATGTCCTTCCAAAAGTTTTAGAATCAAAGAGAATGGCTAAATCTGGACGTACTAAGCAAAAGGAAGCTGATCTGGAATACAATGTTGCAAAGCAGGTCGAGAAAATGTTAATGTATGTCCCTCGCAACTTCTTCTTCCCTACTTTGACATCTGACCTAAAATAGCTCACGTGAAAAGGGATCTTGGCCTTTTAAGTAAAATTTGGGAAACCTATTGTTTTTTTGAATAATTTAGGAAAACCTTTCGGCATGTTCCAATTTTTTTGGGCAGCTGCAAATACAGTGATCCGCTTGCAAGGAGGCAAATTATATTTTATTGTTTGTTGCGACCTAACTTCAAAATGAGAAATTGTTCAATTTTTCTAAAAAGCATGTTCTCTCCATGCATATTATTCCTCCTGCAGGGAAGTACATGAACAAGCATTGGTGTCAGCTGATGCTCTACATCATGAAAGGAGAATTCTTCTGAAACAGGAAATTGGAAGGATGGTTTTGTTTTTCACAGATCAACCTAGTCTTCTTGCTCCTAATATTCAGGTTGGTAGAAAATTTCACATTTTAGTACTACTCCCTCTGTTCCAAAATATAAGCACTTCAGGTTTTAGCAAAGATTATGGTTGAGTAGAAAAGACTATGATACCCCTCATTAAATGAGGGATGGTTCGAGGTGGGACCATGGGATGGTGGTTAATGGGACAATTAGTACTCTAGAAGTGCTTATATTTTGGTACAAATTTCAAATCTAGAAGTGTTTATGTTTTGGAATGGAGGGAGTATTACTTTTCTGGGACTGCCATAAACATTTCAGCAATGTCAACCTACCATATTTCTGATCTTAACATTTTGATGCTAGTTTTATGTTGGCCCACTAGTCCTTTCGAATGTTAACATCTCTGTGTCGTAATGGCTCCAAGAAGTTCTAAAGAAAAACTTATTCGGGTATGATGGGAACATATCGTATGGATTATGTGTAATACTGTAATAGTTATTGATGAAGGGGCTGCATAAAATTTCAGCCAAATGCAGACCAACTGTCTGTGCCTAATACCTTGTGATTCCAAATTGCAAGGCATAGATAACATTCGCATATTCTTGCAGATGGTCTTTTCTGCTCTTGCTTTGGCTCAATGTGAGGTGGTTTGGTACTTCCAGCATGTGGGGATTGCATCGTCAAAATCTAGTCGAGGGAGAACAGTTGACATTGTTAGTAAATTTGCTCATTTTCCTTTGGATATCTTCATTCCCGGTTTCGTGCCGTTCTGACTTGGTCATGAAAACCTTTAGGATGCGGCAGACCCAACTATTGGATTCCTATTAGATGGAATGGGCAAACTTTGTTGCCTGGTTCGTAAATATATAGCAGGTTCTTCCTGACCCGTTGCCTTATTCGAGTTTTTCTTTCGATTTCTTCTGTATTTCTGAGCATTGCTTTGTTCATGGATTAAACTTTATACCTTACTAATGCTACATCTGACGGGCCTAAAGTTTTTGCACCTTCTCTGCTGAACATATTTGACAAGTTCTTGTAAATTATCTAAATAATTATAATCTAGCATAAGAACTGAACTATATCCATGCACAGTTGTGCAGGATATTCAGCTAGTTTCATATATGCTGTCAAGGAGGTTGTTCATCCCCACCTTCTGCTGACACTCGCTTACATTTGGAAAATGAGAATATAGAGAAATATATGCCATAACTTGTTGATACAAAATGATGATGCCTAACTCATTCTTTTATATGTTCTTTTTGCAGCAATAAAAGGTTATGCATTATCATACTTGTCATCTTGTGCTGGAAGAATACGGTTCTTACTTGGTACTCCAGGCATGGTTGCTCTTGACCTAGATGCCACATTGAAGGGCCTGTTCCAGCAAGTCCTCCATTGTCTGGAAAACATTCCGAAACCTCAGGGGGAAAATGTCCCTGCTATTACTTGTGACTTAACTGTAAGGGTTTCCCTATTGTCATCTACAAAACACACACACCAGGTTTAGAAGAAAAGAGATGGCCCTAATAATTTTCAACTCACATCACTGATGAGCATGTGCACATACATACACCACACACATGCACATGACTTTCTGGTAGTGCTAATTCAGTCTCAGCTGATCTTTCCCATGCAATTTTCTGTTATTGCTACCTCTTATTTATTTGCGGACTTGTGATTGAGGGTAAAGAAAGCCTTTTCTCATAAGCAAACATCTTTTTCCTTGTAAAGTAAATTTCTGATGAAAGCAATTACAATTATCTACTGATTGTCGTAATTTGCACATGGAACTATTGACGCATGCAATAAAACATATAATGATGAAGCAACCAAGTATATTACTTTACTGTGTAGTGTGTACATACATATGCTAATTGTTCCATACAATTTACTTTTAGCAATTCATAAACACATATGCTGATGGTGCAGGATTTGCGGAAGCATTGGCTATCCATTTTGATGATTGTCACATCTTCACGATCATCTGTAAATATTAGACATTTGGAGAAGGCCACTGTGTCTACTGGGAAGGAGGGCCTGGTCTCAGAAGGCAATGCTGCTTACAATTGGTCTAGGTGGGAAAATTGCTGCTTTCAATTGATTTGTTCAATATCATGACACAGATGTAACATATTTTCCTAGCTTATGAACTCAGTCGTAATCATGATAATTAGTGGAACTGTACAGAAATGTCATTTTTTAAAAGTTGCATCCGCCGTGCTGCAAAATATGGTAGATTCTAGAGCATAGATTTTTGTCTTATGTGTTGTTACCCTTCTCTAGATTATCTGTCGATTCTGTTCTGCATTTTTAGTGAGCATTTTCTACTATTAGACATAAATTGGATTTCAGAGAGTATCTATGAAAATGTTCATTCTCAGCTTTAATATATTATGATTTGCTGGTGATCCATGTTCCTTTTTTCTAATGATCCCTGGAATCATGTGTCCTCACTGTACTTATATCGCAGATGTGTGGATGAACTTGAGGGCCAGCTTTCCAAACATGGAAGCCTGAAAAAACTTTACTTCTATCATCAGCATCTTACAACGGTGACTCCAATTTTGTTATATTTTCATCCAATTCTCATAGTTTCATTTTCTTTTATCAAGTACTAGCATTTTCTCAGTGTTAGCAAGCTCAATTATGCTTGAAAATTGCAGGTCTTCAGAAACACAATGTTTGGTCCAGAAGGACGTCCCCAACATTGTTGTGCGTGGCTTGGAGCAGCTTGCTGCTTTCCAGAATGTGCTTCTTCCATTATTCCTGAAGAGGTGCTTATTTGAACTCACTTGTCTTTTAAGTTCAAGCACTATTTTGATGTACCAAGAATACTGAAGACATGCTTTTGCAAAATGATTAGCTTCGAGGAATTTTGAATAGGATGAGGTGATGTATCATTATTGATCTCTACTCAACCGATAGGCCTCTAATGCTACGATAGTTGATTCAAAAGCAAGAAAGTTTTTGGCTACACCTCTGGAACATGAAAAACTCTGGACCATCACGAAGATCAATAATTAGGCTGTAGAAAACAGTTTTCTCAACCTGTGTGAACCCATTAGACTTAGACCTTTGTTGCATGCATATGTTCTCTTGCAGCTTGAAAACCTGCATGCATCTAGTTCTGTCTCTGATCTGAAAAACCTATTAAACCAAACTTTTACAGTCTCATCAATAATATGAGCTCTTTTAAAACATATCTCAGCTATGTTAATGTCATGTCTCTATTGTTTCATTTTTTTTTTGCCATGTCTCTATTGTTTGAAATATTTATTAGTGAATGCTCCTTTGTTTAACATGTAGGTGAACAAGATTGGCAGAGATTCTATCTCATATGTCGAGTCCCTTATCGAGTCTATAATGGGTGGATTGGAAGGTTTGATAAATATTCTAGATTCAGAAGGTGGATTTGGTTCATTAGAGATGCAGGTACAGAATTTCTGAACTCATAGTTGTGTTGTGCTATCTGTTATATAGTTAATGCCCTCACTTTCTATTCTTCAGCTTTCGCCAGAGCAAGCAGCTATCCGATTGAATAATGCAACAAGAGCGAAAGCTGTTTCAGGCTTGTTAGCACCAGGGCATGAGAGCTATCCTGATAATAGTTCTTCAGTTAAGATGTCAGTCAATTTTCTACTTCCTGGCACTGTTTAAATACTATTCAGGTTCCATTGCTCTAATTGTGGATGTATGAAAAAAATCAGGCTGGAAGCTGCTATGCAAAGGCTGACAAGTCTATGCTCTGTTCTAAATGACATGGAGCCTATTTGTGTTCTCAATCATGTTTTTATTCTCCGGGAGGTACAGTAACAAAAAAGATTACCACCACCTATCTTTTATGTCAAGAAGTTATGATTTATTCCTTGTATTATACTGTTGATGCAAATAATCACATTCAAGGGTAAGGATTGGATTATCTAAAAAAAAGATAAGGATTGGATGTGCCAGTCTTCATTTATTTTATCATAGGCAGAGATGGATATCTTAGGTATTGTGGTAATGATAATTTGGATGGTGGTTCTTGACTATTAAGATGGCGGCTTGCTAAATTTATTATTTTCTTGTAATACAATAATCTTGAGATGAAAAAGGATCTGATCACATACATAAACAAAAAAAAATCTTGTTGCTCTCTGGAAAGATGACTAGACCAGGTTTCTTTTTTTATATATATATACCGCCTAGACAAGTTCATTTTCATCTTAATGGTTTGCCTATTATTTTTTAATAGTTTTTTTTTTGCATATTTTGTTTGTTTCTAAAACTGGGTATGAAAATGTTGTTGTTTGACAGTACATGAGGGACTGCATCATAGGTAATTTTAGGAGAAGGTTTCACAGCATGATTAGAACTGATAACTGCCTTCAGCGACCATCAGTCATAGAATCTCTTCTAAGAAGACACCTGAGCATCATCCATCTGGCAGAGCAGCATATCAGTATGGACCTTACTGAAGGTATACGGGAAGTGCTACTTGCAGAGAGTTTTACTGGGCCATTTCCCAACCTGCAAGTATTTGAGACACCAACAGAAACACATGGAGGAGGATCTGCCATAGACATAATATCTAATTGGTACATTGATAACTTCGTAAAGGATGCATCTCGCACTGGAGTTGTTTTTGATGCATCTCAGAATTGCTTTAGGAGCTCACAGCCTATTGGTGGCGGATATTTAGCGGAAGCATTCACAGATAAAAGAGAACTCAAAGCACTTGTTCGTTTATTTGGTGGTTATGGAGTAGATAGGCTGGATAAGTTGTTAAGGGAACATACATCTGCTCTACTAAATTGCATTGACTCAGCGCTTAGGTCAAACCGCGATGCCTTAGAGGGCCTTGCTGGAAGTGTAAACTCTGGTGATAGGATTGAAAGAGATGCAAATCTAAAGCAGATAATTGACATCGAAACATTGGCTGACTTCTGTATCCAGGCAGGTCAGGCAATAACTTTTCGCCGGTTGTTGGTAGAAGCTGTTGGAGCTGTTCTTGAAGAGAAAGTACCTCTCATATATTCTCTGCTCAAGGGATTAGCTATGCAGTTGCCAGAAGAGGTACCTGATAAAAATGAGATCATTAGACTAAGAAGGGTTGCTAGCAGTGTTGGTGTCGGTGACAAACATGATGCCGAGTGGGTCCATTCTATTCTGGCAGAAATAGGTTCTGCTAATGATAATTCTTGGACCTTACTTCCATATCTTTGCGCTGCATTTATGGCATCCAATATGTGGAGCACTACTGTTTATGATGTCAGTACAGGTGGATTCAGTAACAATTTGCATTGCTTAGCAAGGTGAGCACTTGCTACCTATCGGTTATGTTTGACTGGTGTAGAAATATCCCACCCCCTCTGTCCTCTCTCTCTCTCTACTGATATCTCAGATAAAAAACCTAGTGGTTTCCTTCATGTAACAGAAAGAGAGAAACCTAGTGATGGTGGTGAATATGCCATTCCACTGCTACCTCTAGAGTTTGTGAGATCTTCTTGGCTATCTCTGGTTTGATGTTTGCTTACATGTTATATATGGTTTTCCATGAGTAACATATATAAATTTCAAGTTTAGAACTTGTGTTATAAATTTTGAAATCCATTGCAAAACGAATATTTTGCTAGTACTTTCTCTAAGTATGTATCAATGTGTCTTTGAAGAATTCCTTGCCAATTTTGAGACTCCAGGTACTGGAAATATTGCATGGTAGTGTTAAATACAAGTTTGGAAATGCCAAATTTCCTTGCTATGGATGGTAACAAATTTACAAGGCAACAGAAAAACAAACAGGAAACGTTGTCATATAATTTGTTTTCCTGCTTACAGCTATTATGCACAGCTAAGTTCCTAAAGCTTCTCCTAGCATCTATATTAGTATATTTGTTATATCACAGGCTATTGACAGTAGAGGGCATAAGTGCTAATATTGGATGCTGTGAATTGCATGTAACTGCTCTTTGTGTTTGATGCTGTGAATTGCATGTAACTGCTCTTTGTGTTTTCCCAGGTGTGTAAGTGCTGTGGTTGGAGGAAGTGAATACACTAGGATGGAAAGGGAACATCGGAGAAATTCACTTTCAAATGGGCATATGGATGAGCTGCAAGAGCCTGAATTACTGAGCCGTGTCTCAGCTGAAGCAAATATTAAATCTGCTATGCAACTCTATGTCAAACTGTCTGCAGGGTTAGTCTTGGATTCTTGGAATGACACTAGCAGGTACTGTACTATGTTTGTCCAATTTGTTTCCAAGACATTCCTATGTAAAAGGATAGCGTTTTTGTGCTTAATGTTCCTGCATGTCATCTTGGTTGGCTAGGTTTTCTCATACTACCCTCTATCCCAGTCCATTTGCATGAATGGATTGGTTAGCCATGTTGGACAGCGTACTGGATGTGGCGCAGATACTAGGTTTAACACTAGATATTGCTTACTGTTTGATGCTGCATATGCTGCCTATTTGCCCCAGCATGCCAGTGATCCACTTAATTGCCATTTCTCAGTAAAACCATTTAAGCAAAAACTAAAACCAAATGAATATGCTATCCAATAGGCCAACTAAATAGGTGGAGATTCTAGTTTTCTTGGAGGCCAGGAAATTATTGACTGTCTTGTTTCAAATACTTAAGTAAAATTAAGTTATGATTTTGTTATGCTAATGTTTTTGTGGTCTGCATTGGTTGCAATTTTCTTACAGGCCGTACATTGTTCCAAAGCTAATATTCCTCGATCAACTCTGTGAGATGTCCCCCTACCTCCCAAGGAGCACCTTAGAAGTTCACATACCTTACACGATTCTGCGTTCAATCTACCATCAATTATATGGAGCTTCACTGATGGCCACAGAACCAATGGAGCCATCCCCAAGGCAGTCCCCTCTGATATCTCTGGCTCATGCATCGCCATCAATGAAGCAAAATCGAGCAGACACAACACCCAGGTCTCATACTTTCGAGCCCGGATACCACAGTTCATCTGGGTCCCAGTACGATGAAGGTTATGAAGGGGATAGGAGAACTGGAGAGAGGCAACTCCGAAGCATGAGGCGATCTGGGCCACTAGATTACACTGGAAGCAGGAAAGTGAAGTTTGTGGAGGGTTCAAGTTCTGGAAGCCATGGAGCTGGCTCAGGCTCACTACAGAGATTTGCTGTGTCAAGATCTGGCCCCCTATCCTACAAATAAGATCATGTTAACAACAGCATTCTACTGGCAATCATAGTTTGCCAGCATCAGTATCTAGCAATTTGTATGAGTGGACTCCAGTCAATGCTACCTTTCGTCTTTGTAGAGCATCTGAGCATATGTTATTTAGCTCTTTTGCATCAAGATAGAGTAATATGTATGCTAGCTGTATTTACGTACCTAGTGCTCTTGTAAGTCTATACGTATGGTACCTATTGCTCTTGTAAGTAATCCCTCCTCTGTTGCTACATGAATTAGCAATGTGCTAGTTGTATGTCTGTTAATGTAAATGGATTGTATAATTGCCTTCTACCCCAGATGTCTGCTCAGAAAAATTGTGTTGCGACAAATAGTTTCTTCAAGTTCAGTTGTGATAAAAAGAGTGTAGGAACTTGGATGTTCTGAATCCAGTTGGATGCCTTTCACGGGTCTGACGGGAGTCTTCTTCGCCCATCTCGGTATGCTGTTACTACTTGCCAATTCAATATGCTATATATTACTAGCGGCACGATCTGCTTTGCAATCAATCTGCGAACGGAACTATATCTTTACAAGTTCTTCCAACATATACACTTGCTTTCTTTTGTTTATTTCTCGATCATGGTATTACAACAATTCTATACTGCTATTACACATGCAAATCCCTTACGTTTTACATACCTTTGTAACAAATCCTTATCATCTTGTGCATTTTTGTTATTTTCTCTTACATTTGTACAGTTAAGTGATTGGTGATTAGTGTATATTTGCAGTTTGCACGCATCAATTCTGTGCTACCGCCTCTGGAACTTGAGGTGCTTGATGGAGAGGAAGAAGAAGAAGGTGAAGAGGGCGATGATGGCGACGTGCAGGCTGGTGACGAGGTTGAAGTAGCGGTCCTGGAGTCCGAGGTAGCCCTCCAGGAACTCCTTCACCGTCTGCTCCGGCTGCCCCGGCACCTGGATTAGCTCCGTCCGGTCTCCCAGCTGCGAGAACATGAGCCCGTACACCGTCCACGCCGCCGGGTTTGCCCAATATACCCATCTCCACCACACCGGGATCATCTGCATCATTTGTTGTTGTTCAGGTCAGTCAGACATACAAATTTTCTTTTCTTTGCAAGCACACACGAATGTTCAAATCAAAATATAAGACACGATCCTTGATTATGAAGTGTGGGGTTATCAAGGGGAAACTTTTTATCAAGTTTGGTAGGAAGAGGTCTGAGAATTTTAGATTTATCCTCCCTAGTAGCACCTAAATTAAGGTTTTTAACAAAAATCGGGGACTTGAAACAACAGAGTAGCAGGGTAGTAGTACCTGTCTTCCAATGATGAATCCAGAGAAGACATTCCAAAAGATGAAGATGAGGAAGGACAGCCCAGCCGCTATCTCAATATTAGGTGTTAGTGCTACTGTCATCATCCCATAGAGCGTGTAGTACAGGAAACTTAACACCATGTAGAGGGCAAACCAAAAGAACTTGGTGGCAGTCATCTGGAACCCAATCATTGGGTACACAATTGCTGAGAAGATGAATACCTGGACAAACATGTAAGGCAATTCAACTGCCACCTGCACACAAGAATCCAGCATTTGTGTTTAGAGTCCATTCCAAACCCTCTATTTTTCAGAGTAGTTGTTTTTTTATAAAGATCTATATATTAATTACCTGAGCAATGGCGTACGCCATAGTGGAGTACATGCCTGCCGCCTTTTCTCTATAGAGGACAACTCTTTCCATTCCTACAACTGGTTGTAAGATGCTGCAGTTCATGAAACCCAGAAATAGTGCTGACCCATACACAACCCCTAGTATGTTGAATACATCTTGCTCGTCTTTACTGTTGCACAGGAAAACAAAGTTAGCATTTAATCAAAGCAATATTTGAAGCACTATAAGTTCTCATGAAATAAAAATATTTGGATAGCTATTCCTACTTACATCGTTGAGCCAATTTTCCAGAATACAATTCCGAACATAATTGACACAGCAAATGTGTTTATGAATCGGACAACATTGTGTTCCGAATTTTTCCAATAAGCACAATTTTGCTTCCACAGGCATGCTCTGCATTGTGCCCTAAAGTCTTGCCAATATCTGGGTGGAAAATGTAGATCCTCTGTGCTTGGTTCTGGTTTTCCTAGGTCATCAATTAGTTGCCTGTTCTCCCTGCAGAAACCATGTGTGATTTCATCATGTTTATCCTTTTCCTTGTTGTTCAAACAAGTTAGCAAAATAGTAATTTTAGCTTTATGATCGTATTGCCTTACCAGTATAGGGATGAGCGCTGATAAATTTCTGCATAGTCCACTCCAATCTCATATTCTGCTGTGCGCGAACTGATGTCTAACATCCACGCGGCTGGGTTTTGCCCCTCTTTTATTCTAGGAACACCAGGTATAGCCTGCGACAAAAGAATTTTAAGACCTCTTCTCTCCATTTCTTGAAGAAGCACCCAATCTTAGGTAATCTTACCTCGAAATACTTTATCATATTGCTAGATAGGGGACCTAATGAACCACTGTATATGAGCTGACCTCCTCTCTTCATAAGTAGAAGCTGCGATCAATAAGATTGAACTCAAATTCAGAGGGACAACTATGTACTTGTTCATAGGAAAGGTAAATTGAGCTGTGGTTCCTGAAATATTCTATTTGTCACAACTATCTTTAACACTTCAATGGTTGCTTGTGTTAAAAGATCATTTTAATGTGTGCTACTATTGAAGAAAGGGGACATAAATGTGAAGTCAATTAGTTTTGCTGTTTGATTTGACAAAAAGCACTACTTTTGGTGCTGTGTTTTCAATTCTCATTCAGTCATTCACCTGCCACTACTGGACTATTCTTCTTTCTTGATTTTGTAGTTGAAAATATTTTTGACTCATTTATTGACTTATTCATACCTCGTCAAAAGATTCAAATATCTCGATGCTTGGCTGATGAATTGTGCAGACAACAGTTCGTCCAGTGTCTACTGTCTTTCTTACTGTTCTCATGACAATTGCTGCAGCACGAGCATCCAAACCAGTGGTTGGCTCATCCATAAATATAATGGAAGGACTAGCTACCAACTCAACTGCTATTGTTAGTCTTTTTCGCTGCTCAGCAGACAGGCCTGTCGCTCCTGCTAGGCCAACCATGGCATTCTTCAGTCCAGTTAACTCAACTAGGTCCATGACTTCATCTATAAACATCTGAAATATGTGTGAAACATAAATATCATGAAATCCTATGTTTGATGTGAGCTTCCAACTAGGTGAGAAAAAAGATAAGAGGTCAATGCACATACATTTCTCTGGTGAGATTTAACATTTGAAGGAAGGCGAAGCCATGCAGAAAACTGCAGTGATTCATAGACGGTGAGATTGGGGGAGTGAATGTCACTCTGTTCACAGTAGCCTGAGATCCTTGAGAATGTCTCTTGCTTCTTTGGGTAGCCTGCTATTTTTACAGTTCCTTCAATGTATCCTCCAGTTTTTCTTCCAGCCAAAACATCTAGCAGTGTTGTCTTTCCAGCACCAGTGATCCCCATCAGAGCTGTTAGCACACCTGGCCTGAAAGCACCACTGACATCTTGTAGCAGCTGAAGCTTTTTATCTGTTACTCCATATTTTGTCATCTCCTGTCAAAGATATGCATAGTTGATTAAGATCAAGAGTGGAGCAACAGATTAGATGTGGTTAACATGATTAAACTATTTGGTAATGTCTGATATGGTCAAGATCTTACCTTAGGCATGTCAACAAAATAATTGATATGATCAAATACAAGGGAGAGGGGCCGAAATGGGAGGATGACTTGGTCCGTTGATGCCGTGCCATTTCCAGCTATCTGGCTGTTGTAGTCTACTTTCACCTTTGTGGCATTGATGTTAACTTGATGCTTGTGTGGAGCTGCAAATGATAACCGACAGGAGTGAGTACCATTTGTATTTCTATTTCAATATCTATGAGGTTTAGTGTAGCTTGGCATACATACATCTCATGTACTGAAGTGCAAATATGCTGAGGATGTTGAAGACCAGCGAGAATCCAAACAAAATGCTCACACAGATCCAGTACCAGTGCCACTCTGTGAGCAGCCCCCTTACCTTGAGGATCGTTTCACCAACTGTATTTGCATTTGCAAAATGAAATTCCTATAAGCATCAGAGAGCATCATCATTAGGAATTGTTAATCAGCTTTGATCAAGAATTTTACTCTACTTTTCTGTTAGTTATCTCAAGTGTTGAAATGAGTTCTTACTGTAGCCCATCTGTCGTCAAGGAATTCATTCAGGGCAACTGCATTCTGTGCGTAAGTGAATGGGGACGTCCAATACCCCCAGCGCAGCCATGGTTGGAGGTTATCTGGACAAGTGTACAAACTGGTGAGTATCATTGCTGCACATAAGCCTTAAATTGTTTCCTTTAGTAATACTTTTCAAGGTACTCTAAGCAAAATCATCTAACCTTTTGATATGACAAAGCCTCCAAGTATGTAGATTGCTATAAGAGCTGCAGTCCCGAGCATATTAGCCATTACTTGTGTTCTTCCTACGGCTGCCAAGAAGCGATACAGGCTCATTGACATTTGATGCATGGCAAAAAGTACCACAAAGTGCTGGATAAATCTGTCAGAACCAAGAGAAACTTCCATCTGTTACTTCAATCTGTTCAAGTAAGAAAATCCTTATCCTTATTGTTTAAATATATAACTTGCTAGGAGGAGTACCTAACAAAGGAAGGTGCGTAACCGATCACATAGTAGGTTAACCCGGTCCAAAGACCTGTCTCTACAAATGACATTGGCAGACTAAGGAGGAATACTGAAGAAAGGAGTGCCCATCCTGGCAATGCTAGTACTTCTCTTTGCTTGTAGAAGATGGGGAGCCGTTTTATTGTCATTGCAATTTCAGTCATGCCATTGAAGTTTACTATCACAACAGCCACAAAGAGTGATCCCATGTACTTATTGGCATCAAGTACAGTATCATGACTCATATTTGTCCGAAGAAAAAGAGTTGAGATCACTAAAGCGAGAACAGTTATCTGTATGGTCTTGAATATATGCACTGGAGAGTTTCTTTTTAGAAGCAGCACTTCCCTTGAAAAACATGCTTTGAAAATATTCCATCTGGATATCATGCGACTTGTGCTTGTTTTTACCTCCTTGCTCTTTCCGGCATTAGTTGATTCAAAGTGATCATTTTCTACGAGTCTTGGGAGGTACGAGGTACGGAAGGACTCTGCAAACTTTTCAATTGAATGGTATTGATACTTATTTGCGTTGCCTATCCAGTATTGTTTTTGGTCCATCTTCGAGGTCACCTGATCAAATGAGAAAGTTACTGTTAGTATTCTGTTGTTATGCACAAGTACCTATTAGAGAATAATTGATTTTGGGAACACAAGAAAAACGTGGCTATCCTGAAGTTACTCTGTAAGGAGATCAACAATGTTTTTATTTGACAATTTTTCTTTATGATAGGAGTAATTGATAATGGAGTACCTCTTGAAGGAAATCTGCTACATTCTTCCTGCTGGGGCATTTGAATCCCATAGTTTCAAAGAAATCTGTAGCATTTTCTCGAGGACCATGGTACACAATTTGCCCCTCACATAAAAGGATTATGTCATCAAATAGCTCCAATGTCTCAGGTGGTGGTTGTAGCAAGGAAATAACCATTGTGAGATCCATCAAGTGAGCCATTTGTTGCAGAAACTTCATGATCTCAAATGTGGTGGAGCTATCTAGACCAGTTGATATATCATCCATGAAGAAGCATCTTGCAAGACCAACTAGCATCTCGCCTGCATCAAGGAAGCACCTGTAAGTATGTCGTTTATCTGGTCCTGCTCTTTCTCTGCTTACTTGCTGCCATCTGGCTCGATTGCTAGAAGCATTCTACCATGCAGATTTCTATGATGCTAAGGACTTTACCTTTCTTTCATACAATAATTTATTTATTGTGATGGTAAAATTTTTCTTTCCTATACCGGACTAATTGAATGTACTCATAAGTGGTAGTAGAGGGTAATAGAGGATAACATACAAGCAGAAAACGTAGTAGAAAAAGATAAAAATATTTACTGGAGAAGTGATAACAGAGGATGATGAGACGAACAAAATACATAGTAGAAAAATATAAAATGATTACCGATTGTAGCTCTTTTCTTTTGTCCTCCTGATATGCCTCTTCGCATCTCGTCTCCCACTAGGGTATCAGCGCATTCGGATAAACCAAGTATCTGCATGCACTCAATTTTTATGGCTGTGCCTCAGGATATATAATGAATTGAACAAACAACACACTAACCTTGATAATATAGTTTGTTGTGAGGTTGCTTCCTTCTCCAAAGGTTGTGGCCTGTGCAAATTAGCTTTTTAAGTGATGATAACTAAATAAGAAATGAGTTTTATGCAAAAAAAAAGAGAGAAAAGGTTAACCACCTTAATAAAAGAGTCAAGTTCTTGGTCCACTCTATTGATGACACCTTTTTTTCTTCTAATTGCTTCTCCCAGCATCTCTAAGGTGGTCATTTCAAACAGGAATGAGTTAGTCTTTATGTCATACAAAAATTAACATACCTTAAGTACGTCCATGAAAATTTCATGAGTTACAGCATGTCAGCATCCAATGTTCTTTTAAAATTGTGAAATAGAATACGGTACACAAAGTCATATCTTGTTTGTGAATTGAATAACACACCACACGGAAGAGGTTGTCTTACCAAATTCATTATTAGTTCCCAACATCTTGGATGAGAAGTCAATAGTTTCTCTCACTGTCATTTCAGCATGGTGAAGATCATACTGGCTAACATAAGCATGTAGATACTGAGGTGTTGAGGAATTCACTTCTTCTCCATTGTAAGTGACCTTTCCTTTCATCTATTGAGAAATGTTACATCATGAAGGAAAATGCATTCTTTAGTCAATGCTACACATTATGTTAAATACCACTTTTAATGAAATGTACACAATTCACTTTACCTTCAGAGAAGAATCTAACTTTCCTGCCAATGCTTTTAATAAGGTTGTTTTCCCTGAACCAGGTGCTCCGAGAAGAAGTGTCATCCTGATTGTAGAATGGGTTGCAAAATTTCATTACCTCAGGTAATATAATTAGTGCAATAATTATAATTAAAGTGATAGATCATAATTCATTTTTATTAAAAATTTGAGTAATGAACTTTCTGTTTCTGTACTTTTAAGAAGTTTCGAGTTTCTTAGAAAATGATAGCAGTTATTTTCAGTTTAATTGGTATCTGTCTAAACCTCTGGCGGTAGTAAATAGTAGATGCTTACCTTGATGGTCGAATCGTTCCGGTTGCTTCATTTATAATTTTCATGGGCTTTTTCCTTGTGGTGCACATGTGCGCACAGGCTGCTAGTTCCTGCATATCAAATTGAAATGTTCTTTCAGAAATATGGTTTTGACTTTCAAATCGACTCGCAACATAGTTGCATAGCAAATGACGCTACCATATTGTCCTGGAAAGAGATTACGTACGCGTGCGTTCAATTTATACTGTGTTAAGATACAGACATGCTGTGTCAACTCGCTTTTATTTTTCCACACATTCTAATCCAGAAGTAGTTCTGCACTTACGTTATGCACTTGTACCTATGGACTCATGGTATATATTCGACATTTTTTCGTTGCCTTGTATTGTGGCTTGCACGTAATTCATCTGTTTGTCGTTTTGCAATACAATTTTTCAAACTCCTGACCTAATGTGCAGGTAAAATCTGGGAACATTTTGGCTATGTTAGGCGCGCGGTGTTCAGGCTCTCATGCACACACGTGTTGCGAGCTTTCGTGGGATATACTGGACACGTTGGCACGTGCTGTACTTTCTGAAAACGGAAGAAAATTGACCTGCCAAACTGCCAAAAGATCACTTCTCCGTAGGAATCAACTGATCATAAGAAGGTCTGAATTATGATATGCATATGCATGGTGAGAAAAGGATAAGCAGCTGCAGGCCTGCGGTCAAAACGATGCTGGGCCATTAAACTGATCTAGTCAAGCTTGACATATTTGTCAGAATCTCCACATATATGATTAAACATGCGACAATACTCAATGTTCATGCCTCCAAGGATCTAGGATATCTGGTCGGATATCTGCATTTTGGCTATTCGCCAATCATTCCCAATGGCTGCACCAGAAACTTGGTATGATTACAAACAGGAAGAAAATCTGGAATAATTCCGGCTATCGGAGTATCAGGTAAGTATAGTGTCTTATGATCTCTCTTTCCTTAGATGGAGTATATGCTGCTAATAAATAGCTGCAGCTGGGAACAGCACCCTAGGAATCTGAAACCTTGGAATTTAGTATAGGGATGATCCAAAGAGGCGTGCGTGCCCAGTTCTCTGATCTGTTTTCTCTCATCAGGGAAAGGAACAAGCAACAGCCCGGGGCCAAACGACAAGCCCACCATTAATGCAGATGCCATCATCTTCACTGCCGCTGTCGTCATCGACGCCACTGTTCAGGCTGCTGGAGCTCTAGCTCGAGTAAAAGCCAGGTTAGATCTGTGCTATACTGCTGTACCTCTGAATTTGTTACGGTGCATTATTTGACCTGGCTTAGTTATTGGGAATATCATCAGGATTTATGAATGATCTGTTGCCGATTGGGTGAAAGAAGCTCATGTCATTGCTCTGTTTGAGGTAGACATGGTGGGGGCAGCCCTATTTATAGGAATATATTGGCCTATTACTTATATATGCCGTAATATATCCCACCTTACTCTATCTTAATTTTGTGATAGATAGAATAAGACTAACCTAAATCATGGGCCAAAACCTAATTTAATCCAGCCTAGTATTAGTGTATTACAAAGTGCCTTATAAGATGGAAACAGATATATTTTTTATGATTAAGTTTTGTCTTCTTATACTTGGCAACATGTACTCGAAAATTTCGAAATCCATACTGGATTACATGACAAACTAACTACTATGCTAGCTTTCAGTAAACAGTAGAGAATAGTTGTGTGTAGGACAGGTTTATGCCGATTTATGGCATAGTTATTCTCGAAATATTATTGTTGGATAGCCACCCAACTGTCCTTGTTCTAGTTACAGTACTATACTTGTACTACTAGTCACTATCTCAATTCATTTCCAACACAAGTATGTGTAACTAAACACATGCAAGCTATGGAATCATTCTAACCGTTCCATCTGCATGCATGTTTGTGCTGCTACTAGGTTGCCAGTAGGAGTCCATGGACTATCCAACAGCTGGTTTTCCGGATGAACAAACAACCCAAAATTAGGAGGCACACGCACACTAATTAATGCCCAAGCACTCGATCAGAGTTCAACTGATCTACGGATCATAACTTCTCTATATGTGCTAGGAGATGCATACTTCATAGTGCAGTGACAATATATAAGTGTGTGGATTCAACTCCAAAGTTCCGTGTTCAATTCTTAACACATTTATAATTTCTTCTTAAAAAATATTTGGAGAGACGTCTCTTCCTTCATCTCAATTTTTTTCCCTATATGTGCCAGACCACATATATCTCACTCTCATCATCTCTCTCGAACATTTTCGACATTTGCGATGCATGCCATGTCATCCGTGCATGCAAGAGAAAGAAAGGAAGAAAGCGAAAGCGCTTTCAGGCTAGCTTTCAGTTGGGACAAAGAAACTGAAAGACCAAGAAGGCATGCAGTAGAAAATATGTTGATATGTTTAAGGGAGAAAGGTAACAAATCAATAGTGGCTGGAATTGATGTTACCTGAGCGGCGTTGATGGCGCAGTTGAGCAGCGTCGGCACGGCGCGGCGGCCGACTCGCACGTCCGCCTCCACCGTCAGCTTCTCCAGCCTCACCTCCACCTTCGCCGCCCCAACCCCCAACCTGCAAATCCACACAAATATTGCCAATAATCCATACATCAATCTGATGAATCATATATCTTGCATGTATAATATAAGTTCTTTTTTCTAAGAAAGCAAATTAAAGATCATCTTGATTCTTGCATATATAGTTGCATGCATGCACATACATGTTACTATCTATTTACCTTTCCTTCTTCTCCCGGAGCATCTGGAGGAAGCCGCGGTTGTCGTCGTGGGTGAGCGGCGGCGACAGCCACCTCGTCTCCGCCGTGGTTCCTTCATCACCAGTGAGCTCCACCGCCGCCGCCATCGCCGCCGCCGACGATCGGATTGAAAGACGGACGGCGGCCGAACACAGATCAGAGCTAGCTATTAGCTATTTGTGTCCTAAATGCATCTACATGTATAATACATGTAGATACGGTTTTTTGGTTATGTAGATCGATCGATCTAACCAAGGGAATGCACGTAGATTGAGTATATAAGAAAAAAGGAAGGGAATTGAAGGAGCTAGACGATGTTTATGTAGCTAGCTTAGCTCTGAATATGTTGTTTGTTGCTAGAATTTTGAAGAGAATGTGGGTAGAGATATGTCGTATATATAGTGGAGTGTTTGGCTCTCAACAACAACGCCGCCATTTAATTCCGGGGTAGCTTCTCTGCGCTGGCAGCGTGTCTACCTTTGTATTCATACTTATTTTTGATTTTCTTCTCTCTTTAATTAATTTCCTTTTCTTCCTATATAAACAATACTCGACTCAGAAACACATATATAGGAGTACGTACATAATATGCAGAATATTGCAGTTGACAGGCTAGCATTAATTTTATCTATTTTAAATTTATCTTGTAGCATAAGTGATAAAATAATTAGCAATATATATATTTTGGATCTACTAAATGCTGCTTTAATCTTATCGCCACGTTCAAATCTAGGAAAGATGATTTACATATATTTACAGGAAGTTAAAAAAATTGGATAAGTTATATATGCTAATGTTGTCTGGTTGGGGTACGTCAGCAAAAATATGTTATCTTAGCCTTATCTCGGCTATATTATCTCTACTAGTAGCAAATAGTATCCTACTATGCAGGCACCATGTAACAATGATAATATCGTTGCATGTTAAGTATATGATATATGATATATTTTTCACCCATATTTTGGCCGGCCATGTCGGTACATGAATGCTATGCGCGTTTTCTTTCTTTCTTTCAATGTAGGGAAACATGACACGATTTTGTACAGAAAACTTGATATGTACAGATGAGGGTGACACGTGTACGGTGTAAAAAGGAAAAAATTTGGAGCCCCATTGGCAGGGAAAAATACCGATCTGGATCACAAATTTTTGACGGCCAAGCTAGGAAATCGCAACATGGATAATTTGTTTCCGAGAGCCGTACGTCTCGTTTCAAAGACTGCCTAATTTGTTTTGACAAAATCAGCTCGAACTTAACTAACTCTCTGCTTCAAAAGGTGCCCATCAGAGCTAGCATAAAGAATGGCCTACTGTTATTAATATAAGCTTTGATTAAAACATCACGTCATGAATTCATTCCAACGACAAAAAAAAACTGAAAGAGTGGGCCATCGGTTGGTCATGAGCTGATTATAAACAAAAAGACTTATTGACAATAAAATAAATAATTGATGAGCAAAACTTTTGGATATATATGCTAAAAACGAAACTACGTTAAGAATATTCTAAAATCAACTCTAAAATTAAATCTTAAAATTCAAATTTTCCTACAGCTAATTAATTTCATACAGGGCAAAGAATGACACTAATTAAGTGGAGGAAGAGAAGAATTTGCTCCAATATTATCCATGCATTGTGTGATCGATAATGCAAATGCATATAGGCCAGCAGCCAGGTGGTTCTTGCCTGCCTCTGCCTACGACTCATGAACTCAATTAACATGCATGTATACCACCTCTCGATTTATCTGCTATGTTTAACTTCCTCTTTTGTTTTAATTTTTTCTTTTTCTAAACATAATGTGTGAGCCTACCGAGTTACTCTATCTATTCTAAAATAAGGTTATTTCTAGCCATAGTATTGAAATTAGTACAAATAAAAAAGATCAAAGTATCCTTTATTAATAAAAAAATAAGTACTGTGGGTGTAGATAAAGATGCTAAGAGGGATATAACTTAGCATTTGGGGATCTAATAGAATATAGAAATGAACTTATTTATGAAAAAATGTTAGAGGCTAGTAATACTTTTATTTTGGACGAAAAAATAGCTCTGATCATGGCTTATTAAAGTTAATATATACTCGTATTTTTATTTACTCGCTTCCCGATGGTCATAGTCATTGCATCATCACAGTAATTAATGGAGTATATAGGTGATACTTCCTCGTACTAGCATTTTTGAGATTAGTACGGGTATTAAGAAAATAGGTGAGATTGATTGGACCAAGTATGTGATTAGTTAATAAAATAAAGTATATGAAATAGAATGATTATGATTGGTTGAGAATAAGATACTATGCTATAAATAGCTGTATTTTAGAACGGAGGTAACGGAGGTAGTAGATGACTCAAACGATAACTTAAAGCGTGCATACAGACATGTCCAGGATCGACCAATTGCATTCCCTAAGATGTTTCAGAGATGTATATACATGCATGCTTATACATATGAGTATATATAAATATATATACTACAATTTGCTTTGTTTATTTCACCTTGAGTCCTCGAGAGATCTCAGCTGTATGCTAGTAGTCAATTTGGACTGTACATGTCACTGTGAACTGAGATGATCACTAGTAATAATTGTCGAGATATATATTGTCATATATATCAAATCAAGCAGCTATGCATGCGCATGACTTGTGCTGAGATCGCTGCCATGAAAAACGACACATCAACAGCGTGCCATACTCTCCTAACATGTTTCCACGAGCTCATTAAAGTGATCTCTGCTCGCTGGCTAGCTGCAGCTGGCCTTTAATTTCACATACATGATGAATCCAATAGTCGTAGTAGCTAGTAGTAATAACTGGTATACAAGGAGAATTAATCTACATGCATGGGCTAACATTTATTTGTTCATGGTGCTAGTGGCCCAAACGATCGATCGATGTATCAACTATCAACGATTCGATCGATTGGTAGGGAGTTGCATGTCGCTATACATATACGTCCACTTCTTGATCCATGAATTTGCTCAAGAATTTTGTACACCATAATGTACATTGCACACGGACAAAATATGCAAAGGATGGCATGTCTTTTGAGAACTCAAGGATGGCATGTAATATGGACGGCGACGACCAAACTGCTGGATATACATCCATGGATAGATCGAAGCTACGTACCAAAACAGGTGAGACTACGGCTAGCTTTAATTATCACAAAGCTAGGAAGCAATCAACCGTTCAAACTATGCGGCAACTGCGCCACGTATGTATGTAAGCACACCCCATCTTGTTGGACCTGTATAACTGTACATTAGTAGTAGTGCTATTAAGCATCTACTAATTTATAGTTGCTACACTGTTTAAATTCGTCGTTATTATGAGAAATGACGGTATGGGTTTGTAGAACACACTCAACCCAGCCCTTCCGTGTAGGCAAGAGCTAAGAAACATAATGACACATGTATATATATATATATATATATATATATATATATTTATATATTTAACTGGCTAACTGTAGCCTGAAAAAGAGATCGATGAATATAATCCATCTAGACTATATCCATCTCTACTAGTACTAGTCATGGTTGCATGCGTGTATATCTACGTGTATATACAAGTACAAGTCAAAACGTGGCGTATCTAGCGACGTGGATACTCGTTTGACTTTTAGTTTATAAGTTGTTGCAAAAATTTAAATTTTAAAACTTATATTTGAAGTTGATTTTGAGGTACTTTAATCGTTGTTTATTTTTCATCATTGACTTCTAAATTACTAATGACACATGTATAAAAATTTACTTATAAATTATTTTTTACGTTAATATATAAGTCATTACGATTTATAATCAGTATCTACCAAACGATCAATGGTTGTACATGTGGTATGTATAATACACGTGCCTTGAAAAAGCTGTATGCAGCTGTGTACGTGTATGCTTGAAGAAGACAAATGAAGCAGCTCATGAAATGAGACCCTCCTCTATAGTACCCCTACATTATTACTGTTCACTAACACGTAGACAGATGAATAAATGGAGCCTATACGTTAGTGAGCAGCAGTTTGCTTGCTACTCGTACTATACCTCTGTCCCAAAATGTGTATAGCTGGAATTAAATTATTTTTTGGATAAACGCAGTAGTAGCTAGCTAGCTGCTCGCACACACACATATATATATATATATATATATATATATATATATATATATATATATATATATATATATATATATATATATATATATATATATCTCTATATCTACACGTACTACATGGTAGCGGCATGCAATGCAAGGGTATTAATTGAAACCATTTGCACGAAGTGGTTGGTAGCTAGCTAGCTGACTGTGATGTCATCTACTGCATACATACATACATACGCATTTGCATGTATTTTTGTGGACATTACACATGTAGAGAGAGCTAGAGCTGTATGCTCGTACACGACGGCCGTGTGCATACGCACATACCCACATGCATGTTTGTGTGTTCGCTTGCATCGATCTCGTGCATATATTTGTCTTCTGGATGGATTACTCATGCATGCACCGCCCGGCCTATCTCTCTTACTCACCAACTACCAGGAGGAGGAAGAAATAACACTTTGTCCATGCATGCATGCTTATCTGATTGAAATTTGTCTCTTTTCAGAGATTTCCCTGAAAATAAAACGTTTCCTATATGGCTTTGCTTGTAGAGACAGAACTCAAAAAAACTATCTCAGCTGGGTGAGGAAAAAACTGGGAATTAAGGATCTGAGTAGTGACTGTGTTTTCCTTAATGTAATGAGCTTGAGGATGCTAACCACGCAATCTTCTGTTGCCTGCCCCATTGCTAGTTTCTTGTGGTACGTGTACCACTGTAACGTCATAGAGACGCTTCCTTTTTTTTTGGAATCTGGCTCCTAGCTCTTTTGAGCAGTTCTTTGTGGAGGTGATCGGCCAACCAGCTGGCATGAACAGAGTAATAATGAGGGATCATTTTGCTTGCTTGGGCTCTCTGACAGGCCAGAAATGACATGGTGTTTACTGTTTAAGAAAAAAATATTGGTGCTTGGTTAATGCGGAAGGAAGGGATCAGAACAACCACATCAACAACCCACTATAAAAAATGATTTTTCATGGTGTTACTCGATAATTTTCGTTAGCGGGCATACGTAAAAACCACCATCAAAAACATAACGAGAGATGGGGGGCTACGGACTGCTAGCGAAAACCAATTTTCGCTGACATACACGCTAAGAGGTCGGCCATAAAAAAACAACTCTATTTTTTGAAGCGGACCTCTTAAGTGTCCGCCAGCGAAAACCGTGTTTTCGCTAGCGGTAGGTAAAGAGCACCGCTGCAAATTTTTTTTGAGGCGAATATATAAATCCACCGCCCTCACTCCCCCACCGCTCCCTTCTCCCTCGGTCTCTCTGCCTCTCTCCTTTCTCCCTCCCTTCTTCACCGTCGCCGACTGACGTCACCACCACCGCCGTTGGCTGCCATCGCCACCACCGTCGCTGGTTGTCATCGCCTCTACCGCCTCTCCACAGCGGTGGGGCGCGGTCTCCTTCTCTCCGCCACTGGCCGCCGCGACGATGGGAGAGGTCGCCTCGATGATGATGCGACCGTCGTAGGGCCACGGGTGGCGGATCCTGTCACCGGAGGGCCGCGGGAGGGGCACGAGTGCCGGATCGGGCCACCTCCAGCCTCGATGCAGCGACGGCGGTCGTGGTAGCGATGGCTATGGTTACTGGGGGTGGATCCGGTGGCGTAATGGTTGGAGACCAACGACGCCCTCCCTCCCCTCCCTCTCCTCCCTCTCCCCAATCTGGCCATAGGTAGACGGCGGCGGCATTAGCCGAGGGGGTGGCTTCGGTGGCAGCGACAACAATCTCCAAGATCGCCGGTGATGACGACGACCGAAGTGTATGTGTTGATATTTGCATGTTGAAAATGCTATGAGAAATCGATGAATATGTTTGAACTTTTGGATGCCGTGAGAAATTGATGTTTGCATGTTGATGTTTGAAAATCGATTTGCTTCACTGTAATGGAATTGTTTATGTGAATCTGCTGATTTGTTAATGAATATATTGATGTGAATCTGCTGAAAATCCCGTTGAATATGTTGATGTGAATTTGTTTTGAAAATCATCTTGAATATGTGGATTTTTTTTTGGAAAAATCTCTTCACTGGCGGGTGACCTAAATGTGCCGCTAGCGAAAATCCATTTTCGCTGGCGGATTTCTTAGGATGCCGCCTGCGAAATTCTATTTTCGCAAGCGGATGAGGCCCGCCAGCCAAAATCCCAAATTTCTCTGGCCTTTGGTTGCTGGCGGCTCGTCGGCCCGCCTGCGTAAATTGATTTTAGACGCCGGAAAAAACCGATTTTGTAGTAGTGACCAGCACAGGACTTGGAGCGAGGTCTTTCAGCGTGGCCGCTGAGGGAACTTTTTATATTTTATACCTTTTAAATAAATAATTTTAATAATACTTTCTAGGAAACTATTTCTAAAAATAAATATTTTCGCTATGCCAGTAGATATGATGTGACCAAGCACAACTGTCACGTCATTGGTCGTGGCCTGGTAAAGGTGCCCCATGACAGCCATTGCCGCTGACAAGGTCATTGGGGGGCCAACGTGGCTATCACGCCAGGCTCGTTGGCGTGGCAGTTGTAGTCTGCCATGCTCGGCTTGTTAGCGTGGATGTGTTTTGGCCACGCCATATCTATTAACGTGGCAAAAAAGATTTATTTTTAAAAATAATTTTCTCAGATATCTATTATTAAAATTATTTATTTAAAAGTCTAAAATATGAAAAGAAAATCCCGCTGAGGAGGCAATCCTCTAGCAATCTAGCGAGCACGCACCAACGCTTGGGTCACCGAAACTCTTGCGAGGATATAGCGTTTTTGCAATCTCTCTTCTTTTTTATTTTCCCTTCTACGTAAGTCTCCGCATGTAAGCTGGTTGGCATTCTTATAATCCTAATACAAAGATATGCAACGTGCGTATTCTCAAAAGGAAAAAACTATCTACTCCTGTAACGGTTTTCTTTCGTGTTATTTTCTAGTTGAGATAGTGGATTAGGCTAATGAAGAAGAGAAGTTTTAGATATAATATACTGGTATTATATACTATTAGTATAAGTAATCCAAGGGTGTAGATTGATTTACCTACCCACCTAAATCAACTCATACAATATAAAATTAAAATGGGGGTAAAATGGTTTTTCTTTATGCAAGGTACTCTCCCACTCTATAGTTATCGAGTATGGGTTAATGTTTATACGTGTTTGGTGAATCTATCGATCCAATCAGGAGGATTTGTTTGTGCCATCTAATCAACCGTGTATTCGGTCATAAATCTAATTTTTTGACGCACGGACAATTAGGATTACTAACGGAGGGAACATAAAAATAGTAAATAACTAAAAGTTATTTTTCTATTTCATGATAAATTCTCAAGATAACCTTATTTATATCAAATATATTGTACCGTAAAAGTCATGAAACAAGACCAATATAACCTTATGTCTTTATTTTCTCTCACCGTGCGAATGTTGAATTTAATTTTACATGTAAAGTATGCTATGTTAATTTTCTTCTTTTTAGATTTTTTCATATTTTTTTCCTCCCGCACCGGGAGTTTTTTATAACAATTTTTCGCCGGAACGGTGGAAGGACGCCGACCGTTTTTTGGTGACATGGTATTGAGGAGGAAATCTGGGGAGATCGTGGAGGCTAGGGCCCGGACACAGTACCGGCTAGTTGCATTCTACTCGTAAGTTGACCCAGTTCATATACAGTAGCGTTTTCAAGTTTTAATGCGTGTGTATGGGCAACACAACGAAATTGACGAGGACCGGCTGGCCGGCTGCTGCTCTCAATCGCGTATTGCCTTGCCCAGCTAGTTCTTGTCATCTCCTACGTACAAATCAAAGGTCGTTGTTAGCACAAGTACTGTACGTGCAGTGCAAATTAATTAAGGCGCGCGCACACAAAAAAAATAGTATCTACAAATTTTGGAGGACTTTTTTTTCGAAAATTTAAACTAATTCATGTGAAATTCTACAAAATCTTGAACACAGGAAAAATCGAGTACATACTAGAAACATTACAGCCAACCGATCGTAAGGCTGCGTTCTTTGGGTTTGTTTGGAGGGATATTTTCAGCGCACGTGAAACAAAAAAAACTTATTAACACACGATTAATTAAAACAACTTCTACAAAACGTATCATTTAACAGTTTGAAAAACATGCTAAAAGAAAATGAGGAAATTAAAGTTTGAAATTGAGAAAAAGAACGGGGCCTATGAATAGACCGTGCCACACATATTTCTGGATTAAAAACTCCCTGACCAATTGTTTTAAACATAGACATACCAGGCTGAGTTCTTTCTCTCAAGTTGGAGAGGGATTTTCAGCGCACGCGAAACGAGAAAGTTCATTAGCATATTATTAATTAAGTATTAATAATTGTAAATTTGAGAATTGGATTTATTTGATTTTTTCAAACATCTGTACAGATTATTTTTTTTGCAAAATGCATATTATTTAATAGGCTGAAAATCGTGCTAACGGAAAACGAGAAAGTTAAAGTTTGAAGTAAGAAAATAATAGTAAATCTTGCAATGTCAAGTATATATCTAGTCCTGTTTATTTATTGTGTGACCCACACGTTAGATGCATTGCTAAGAAAGTAGTAGGTCAGGGTTGGCCACTCCAATATAATGTCACTCGTGTCTTCTTGCTTTGGAAGCTTCATCCATCCTGTTCCTGGCCGGCGGTTTCCATCCCCTGCGCGCAAAGGAATCGAGGCACAGACGTACACGCCTACTGGTTACTCCCTTAGTTCAAGAATAAATTCATTTTTTTCTTCTTACATTGTTTCAAAATAAGCTTATTTTAGCAATTATTATATTGAAGTTTATGAAAGTAGAAGGTAAATGTATTGGAAGTAGGTAAAATGAAAAATAATTGAGCCTCACTACGGTGCTCTCTACCGGTAGTAGAAAACAATCTAAACCGTTGATCTCATTTGATTGAAGGATTTAGATCTATTTATACTACCACCTAATTAGCGGTAGTAGAAATGCGGAGGGTATTATTATTAAAGAAGATGCGGAGAGGTATAATCATCATTTAGCGGTGACTACATTTTTTCCCTTCTTTTTTTATTTTTTTATGCAATATGAGCGATGTGATGTCAGTGTCATAGATGGCCATATATCCATCTAGCCAAAAATAAATAAATAACAAAATTACTTGTAATCACTGAATTATTAAATTATTAATTTACCCTTAATACTATTGGTAGTATATGCTATAAGTAAAGAGCATCAGAGTATCGCTCTAAATAATTACGTCAGAATTGATAAAGTGATAGTATTTTTTTATATGTGAAATGAGTAAAACGTAAATTTATTTTGGAATGGAGGAAGTACGACGCAAAACAAGTAAATCAATATATAGACTTTATTTTTTTTTGTTTGTTGCTTCCAGGTTACGATAGTGCACGTACAGTGACTCCATGCAACTGCAAAAAAGCAAGCCGATCCTAACATTATTAATATATTTCAAGATGCAGTAAATCGATGGAAGCCGAACCAATCTTAACAGAACACGGATTGTTCGTATTGATGAATGCAATATGCGTGCATCCTTACTTGACGCCGCGTATCTCCTTTCCTATTTTTGTCTTACAAAGGTGCAAAAAGCAGTATAATCAAAATCAATATAGATCACGTCATTCCGATCGAGGTGAAAATATTGTATTACATGCCATTACGAAAAGAGAATTAATCTAGTAGTGATAAAAC